>CM044402.1:17335000-18665000 GCA_024322285.1 Musa beccarii
TTGAGTCCATTGATGACATCCGTGAAGCGGGTGTACATGTCTCCGATGGACTCACTTGATTTCTTTTGGAAAAGTTCGTAAGAATGCACAAGAATATTGATTTTGGACTCTTTCACTCAGCTAGTGCCTTTATGAGTGATCTCAAGAGTACGCCAAATATCAAAAGCCGATTCACAAATCGAAATGTGATTAAATTCATTTTTGTTGAGAGCGCAAAATAAGGCATTCATAGCCTTTGCGTTTAAAGCAAAAGTCTTCTTCTCCGATTCATTCCATTCGCTCGTCGGAAGAGAAGATTTTTGAAATCCATTTTCAACGATGCTCCAAAGCTCAAAATCCATGGAAATAAGAAAGATCCTCATACGAGTCTTCCAATACATATAATCTGACCCATTAAATATAGGTGGATGTGTAATGGAATAACCCTCTTGCATGCCGGAATAAGCCATCTCTCTTGGGTTTTAGACCAAATATGAGAGTGAACCTTGCTCTGATACCAATTGTTAGGATCAGAGAGGCACTAAGAGGGGGGGATGAATTAGTGCAGCGGATTAAAACTCGTAAGTTTGAAACCGATTTCGTAAATAGCTAGTTTGTATTAAAATTTCAATTCAACGAAAGATGACTTAGTTGAATTTGCTTGAGTAAAGGAGAGGAAAAACTGAATGATTTGTAGCTAAGTAAAGAAATAATTCATAAATTTAAACACTCACACATTCAAGAACGCGACGATGTATAGTGGTTCGGTCAGGTGACCTACATCCACTTCCGAAGCCTTCTCTGATGAGGCTCCCAACTTTCACTAGCAAATCCTTTTGAAAGGGAAGGACCAAACACCCCTCTTACAACCCTTTTACAAGAAGTTCACACTCTTATAGATTTTTCAAAGAGAAAGAAGGAGGTGAACACAAGCTATCGAAAAACAAGGCTTTGCCAAAGCTTTTGCTAAATTTAACTCTCAAAAGGGCGCTTTTTCTGCTGAGAAATGAGGGGTATTTATAGACCCCCAGAGGATTCAAATTTGAGCTCCAAATTTGAATTTTGTTTGGGTTTCCCGGAGCTAGCGGTTCAACCGCATGTTAGTGGCGGTTCAACCGCTTGTTAGTAGTCAGACTGACAGTATACAGGGCGGTTCAACCGCCCAAGGCAGCGGTTCAATCGCCCATGCATTCTGGTGCTAGGTGGTTTAACCACTCCTGGCTGGGCGGTTCAATCGCCTAGCTTTCGGCCACTGGGCAGTTCCATCGCCCAACACAGGCGGTTGAACCGCCTAGCCCATTCAGCAAAGTTGAATGGGCCCTGTTTGAGGCCCAAATTGACCCAATAAGAGCCCGGTTGGCCCCTACTATGTTTAAACAGGATTATTTCCAAATCCTTACCCTAATTACGTGCCAACTACAAAATTGAAACATAATTCTAAGTGATTTAAACCAACATTCTTCAAGTCTACTTCCGGTGAGCTCTTCGAGATTCCGGTGGACTTCCGACACTTCCTTCGGATTTCTTCCGACGGACTCCCAGCATGCTCCCAGATTGTATGGCGAGCTCAATGAGTCTTCGGCAAGCTTCTAAACCTTCTCAGCAAACTCCATGAATCTCCGATGATCTTTGCGATGAACTTTCGAAAACTTCGGTAAGTCCCTGATTCGATCTTGGTTGGTTTCGGCAATACTTCCGACGATCCTTCGGACTTCCGGTGACCTCTTAAACTCCCGACGAACTTGACCTCAGAAAATCGCTTTATGTTTTCATCCCATCGTAGTTAATCCTGCACACTTATCTCAACAATATAGATTAGAATAAATATTTCACCAATTGACTTCATCATCAAAATCTGAGATTTAACAACACTAAGAGAGGGGGTGAATTAGTGCAACAGTTAAGAATGATAAATTTTAGTGATTTAAAAACTTCATTTCGACTAAAACCCGGTTTCAATTGAAGTGTATCGAAAAGTGCTTAAAGTAGGGAGTGTTTAGAGAGGAAGAAGGGTAGTGATGAGTAAGTTGAGCAATGAAGAAAAGACGATTTGTAGAAATATAAAAGATAATACATAAACACAAACTGTTTTTATAGTGGTTCGGTCATCCGACCTATGTCCACTCCCGATTCCTCTTTGCTTGAGGCCATCGGCTTTCCACTAACTACCTTTCTTCTAACGGGCGAAGACAAACTCCCTTTTACAAACTCTGTTTATAAAGCTTCCCTCAACACCTCTCTCAAAGATAACTTTCAAACTTTTGGAGGGATTTCAACTAAGATTAACAGAGTTTTATCTTAGTTTCTTGCATAATTCTTGCTATCCTAAGCAAGAACATCTGGGGTATTTATAAACCCCAAGAGGATTCAAATTTAAAGCCTAAATTTGAATCACCTTGGATTTCCGGGGTACTAGCAGTACCATTGTTAGCCTGACTCTAACATTGGGTGGTACCATCGCTCAGTCTGGCGTTACCACTGCTTGACACACTAACACGATTAGTGTACTAGGCGGTACCACCGCCCAGCCAGTGGTGTCATCGCCCAAGCACTCTGCCCTAGGGTGGTACCACCACCGAGTCTGGGTGGTACCACTATCCCAGACTACCTGGGAAGCTGGACTTGGGTGGTGCCACCGCCAGATAGTATCCAGCACTCCTGGTTGGGCCTTAAACCCAGCCCAAACTGATCCAATACCGGGCCTAGTTGGTCCTTAACAAGGTTAAAGGTTTAACACCTAATCCTAACCCTAATTATATGCTAACTATGAAATTAAAGATATTTTCTAAGCTAATACAAAGTTCGCAAGTCCAGACTTCTTTCTCTAGCGAGCTTCCGGTGAACTTCCAGCGATCTTCCGATAAACCCTCGGATACCATTCTGTGAACTCCTGGCAAGCTCCTGGACTTCTCAATTGATCTTGGTGAGTTCCGACAAGCTCTTCGACATGCTCCAATCTTTCTCAGCGAGCTCCATGAACTTTCGATGAACCTTTTGGCAAACTTCCGAAAACCCTTTGGCAAGCTTCCTACTCATTCTCGGCCTATTTCGGCAGCACTCCCGATGAATCTTCGAACTTCCATCAAACTCTTGAACTCCCAATGATTCCATCATACTTGACTTTCGCACTTTGTTTTGCTTTATGTCTTCAGCGTTATTGTAGTTAATCCTGCACACATAAACCTTAACTCTACTTCGATCTAGTCAGTTATTACAACGCGAATTGACATTCTGTTGCCCGGCACATCATTGGTCGACGCTTCGTCCACTTCTTCAGTGCATCATCCTCTCTTGTGGCTTGTTACCCAATGGCAAATGACCTATGTAACCCCAATATCTTTGGCGCAACGCCACTCTTCTTGGCCTGATGCCTGATGTCCAAAGCCTTCTAACGACTATCGATCGGTCCTCCGGCTCGACTTCTAATATCCTAACGTGATTTCCTCCAGGCAACATTAATTCCTCCTGCGTCAATTGTCTAATCCTAATCGAGTAGACCTACGTCACTTAAAACGCATTTAGACAACTAAACACAATCAATTAGTTTCATCATCAAAATCCGAGATTCAATAATCTCCTCCTTTTTGATGATGACAACTAATTGATGATTGACGGAGTTAACCTTAACTCCCAAAGTTTAACAAACTCCCCCTATCAATATGCCATTGATAGAAACCTTGGATTATTCCAAATCCAAGTAACATTCATCACATGTTATGAGAAACATCAAACCATCATGTAAATATATAAAATCTGCAATTCAATACATGAAGTCATCAATCTATTCTACTTCTCCCCCTTTGTCATCAACAAAAAGGAGAAGTAATATCATAGCTAGTTTAAAAGATATGCAAGTTTTACAATTATATTAACTAGATTCTCATCAACATTCAACATTCAATCATGGCAATCTTCTCATGATATACAAGATAGCACATGTTGTGATGGTGTTCATGATAGCAAGTTTTGCTTCCTCAGCATGCTAGCAATTTTGCTTTTATTTTTAGTGCGCAAGCTAGCAAAAATGATATCACTTTAAACATACAAGCTAACTTTTCATTATAACATTCAAGCATAAAAGCATGACAAATGTAAGATTGCAAATTCTCTAAGTTTTGCATTTTTGCTTCCATTGATAGGCAAGTTAGCAATATTTGCATACTTTGAGATAGCAATTCTTAGCTTCTCGTGAAATTTGTAAGGTAGTAACTTTTTATGTTCGAGATAGTAAGTTCCTTCATTGTAATGAATGAGCTAGCAAATTTTTCATTGAAGGTGCAAGATAGCAATAAACTTTCTCCCCCTTTGTTTTTTGTCAAAAAGAAGGGAAGAGTACAATTCTTTTCCCTTTATATGAATTTTGAAATTATGACAATGAACAAACATAAATATTTATGGGGTATCAAAAGTTTACATTCATGATTCAAAATCAATTTATGAAAACCAAATTATGAATTCTATCATCAAAATCAAGTTATGAAGATCAAATTAATCATTCAAGCTAACACTTAAGGTACTCTTTAAGATGCTAGCAATTTTGCGATATGTTAACAAGTAATTTTTGCTTGCTCTAGCAAAATTCTTTCTCTTATGATGCATAAGCTAATAAGCATTTGCCTTAAGCTAGCAATCTTTCTCCCCCTATGTCATTGTCAAAAAGAAGGGGAGGACTCAATAGCTAAAAATTTCAATCATTATACAAGCCATATAAAGAAATCATGTCATGATATCAAGAAAAATCAAGAAGGACATGATTCATTTGATAAATATTTTAATAAAGCAAAAGAATTATACAACCAAGGGTCATGATAAAAATATTTCAATATCATAGATCTAGTCATGATTTATGCTTCATCATAAAGCAAATTAATTTTCAATCATCACTACAAGGAAGTTATGTAATGAAGGATTAATTCATGAATAAACAAAAATATATATCTGTCATGAAGAAAATCTTGACTTATACGTAGGAGTTTTTAGATCATCAAAATCATGATTTATAAAACTCATCCAAATCATCAAAATTACTCTTTAGAGATTCATAAATGAAATAGATAGATTTGGATTATTTTCCTCTTTAGTGAATGATAGAATGGAGAAATTATAGGGAAAAAGATTTCGATTCATGCATTCAAACTATCAATGCTTAATAAGTCATGATTCCAACAAAATAAAGATGTGAATCCGAAAGTTTAAAAATAGACATCGTGAATCATTTTGAAAGATCTCATTCAATTCATCAACTCCAAACTTATCATCAAAATCACATTCAAGAAGTTCACGAGATTTACAAAATTAACTAAATAAATTCATCACTTGTCTTTCATAAAAAATTTCAAGAATCATACATTTCCTCCTTTTTTATGATTAATTTCATTTGAACATGCTTTTGTCTTTTAATATGCCAAATCAAATAGAAGCAACAACATTCAAAATCGAAAGATAAATTTCATCATAAAAATCATCAAGACAAAAATATAACACATTATTTCAAAACATAAGATTCACTCATGTAATTTGGTCTCATATTCAAGAGTAAAAGGCAAATTTTATCACAAAAACCATCAAGATGAAACACATCAAGCATAAGACATCATGATAGTACTCTTTGTCATTTTTATATGTTTCAATTTGAGTGAGCATGTTCAAATTTTTCATGTAAGGGCCAAGCATCGTATTTAGAACCAAAAGCTTCATCAAAACCACTTTTAATTCTATTATTCTTTCTTTCTTTGTTATTAGTTATAACAAAATTTTTCTTCTTACATGATTCTAGTTTAGTGGAAAAAAAATCAAGAGTCATGCTCAAATTTTGTCAAAATCATGTAACAATTTATAAATCTGAAAACCAATTTTAGTCGTGAAAACCAACAATACCAAACATTTTATTCCAAAACATATGATTTCAATTTTCATTACTTCAAATCCTCATTACATGATACCATAAAGGCATTAAGCATAAAAGCCGAAAACATCAAGATATACAATCATGGATCAATCTTAGGTGTACAAGCATTATCATAAATTATGCAAGTATCATTTTAATTTTCAAAAACACAAGAAAAGCATGAGATTAAAAAAATATTTCCTACTAACTAAATTAAGTACTCATGAAAAATTTAAAATAATTTCATAAAGCAAAGGGGCTTTGGTTGAGTTGCTTACCTTGTAGTCGAAACCATCAAAGTGCAATTTGCCATTTCGCCTTTGGAGGTTCTTGATTCATCCTTGGTTGCCTTCCTTTTATTTGGCCTCTTCTTTCATTCAAGTTCATTTTTAGTTTTAGATTTTTGTTTAATGAACTTGTTAAAATTCATTGTTATGTGTTCAATGTCCTCATCACTTGAGTCATCACTCAAGTGGCATTCTCTTGTTTGAAGTGCCAAATCCTTCCTGTTCTTTGGAAGATGGTTCTCATGTTCATCAAGTTCAAGAGTCATTTCATAGGTCATTAAAGACCCGATTAATTTTTCAAGTGAATAAGCATTCAAGTCTTTAGACTCTTGAATAATCGTTATTTTTGGATCCCAACTCTTTGAAAGGGATCTTAAAATTTTGTTAATGAGATCAAAACTTGAAAAAGATTTACCAAGACTTTTCAAACTATTGACAACATTCGTAAAATGGGTGTACATGTCGTCGATAGTCTCACTTGGTTTCATTCGAAAAAGCTCAAAATCATACATCAAAATATTAAATTTCAAGTCTTTGACTCTACTCATTCCTTCATGCATGATTTCAATAGTACGTCAAATATCAAAAGTCGTTTCACATGTTGAAATCTGATTAAACTCTTTTTTATCTAAAGCATAAAATAAGGCATTCATAGCCTTTACATTTAATGAAAAAGATTTTTTCTCTAAATCTGACCATTCGTTCGTTAGTTTAGAGGGAAGTTGAAAGCTGTTTTTAATTATATTTCACAAATTTAAATCTAGAGAAATCAAGAAAACTCTCATTCGAGTTTTCCAATATATGTAGTCTAATCCGTTAAACAACAGTGGACGAAAAATCAAAAAACCCTCTTGAAAGCCGTGAAGAGTCATTTCTCATGGGTGTGAATCCGAATGAGAAATGACGAGCCTTTGATACCAATTGTTGGGATTTAGAGCGACACTAAGAGGGGGTAATTAGTGTAGTAGTTAAGAATGATAAATTTTTGTGATTTGAAAACTTCATTTCAACTGAATCCCGATTTCAATTGAAGTGTATCGGAAAGTGCTTAAAGTAGGGAGTGTTTAGAGAGGAAGAAGGACAGTGATGAGTAAGTTGAGCAATGAAGAAAAGATTATTTGCAGAAATATAAAAGGCAATACATAAACATATTGTTTTTATAGTGGTTCGGTCATCCGACCTACGTTGACTCCCGATTCCTCTTCGCTTGAGGCCATCAGCTTTCCACTAGTTGCCGTCCTTCTAATGGGCAAAGACAAACTCCCTTTTACAAACTCTGTTTACAAAGCTTCTATCAACAACTCTCTCAAGGACAACTTTCAAACTTTTAGAGGAGGGATTTCAGCTAAGATTAATAGAGTTTTCACTTAGTTTCTTGTACAATTCTTAGTAACCCAAGCAAGAACATCTGGAGCATTTATAGGCCCCAAGAGGATTCAAATTTGGAGCCCAAATTTGAATCACTCGAATTTTTGAGATATTGGCAGTACCATTGCTTGTCATTGGCAGTACCACCGCCAGCCTAACTCTGACAATAGGGTACCACCGCTCAGTCTGACGGTACCACCGCTTGACACACTGACATGGTTAGTGTACTAGGTGGTACCACCGCCCAGCCAGTAGTGCCACCACCCAGGCACTCTACCCCAGGGCGGTACCACTGCCTAGTCTGGGTGGTACCACCACCCCAGACTATCTGGGAAGTTGGACCTGGGCGGTGCCACTGCCATAGTCTGATGGTGCCACCACCAGACAGTGTCTAGCACTCCTAGTTGGGCATTAAACCCAACCCAAACCGATTCAATACTGGGCCCAGTTGGCCCCTAACAGGGTTAAAATATTAACACATAATCCTAACCCTAATTATATGCTAACTATGAAATTAAAGACATTTCCTACAAAGCCTGCAAGTCAAGACTTCTTTCTCCAATGAGCTTCCGGCGAACTTCTAATGGTCTTCTGACAAACCCTCGAACACCATTTTGTAAACTCTCGGCAAGCCCTTGGACTTCTCGATTGATCTTGGAGAGTTCTGACGGGCCTCTTCAACAAGCTCCAATCTTTCTCAGTGAGCTCCGCGAACTTCTGACGAACCTTCTAATGAATATCCAAAAACCCTTCGGCAAGCTCCCTACTCGTTCTTGGCTAGTTTTGGCAGCACTCTCAACGAATCTTTGGACTTCCGTTGAACTCTCAAATTCCCAATGATTCCAACATACTTGACTTCGGCACTTTGTTTTGCTTTATGTCTTCATCATTATCGTAGTTAATCCTGCACATATAAACCTTAACTCTACTTCGATCTAGTCAGTTATTGTTGGGAAATCCTTCAATAGGGCGACATCACATGTGCAGCGAAAGAACAGAAAACAAAATCCCAGATTTTCAATAGAAAGTTTTCATCATCGTGCAAAGATCGGTGCATCAAAAACAAATCTACAAAACTGCACGTGTAAAAGAAGATGCCTAGGGAGATCGTATATCCCTGAATTCTTGCAGACCTGTGGGAGAGGATGAAAGAGGTCAAGCGTCCCCCTCTCTAGCGGTATCCACATGGCAAGGATTGCAACGATGCATCTCTCTCTCTGGGGAGAGGAGAACAGAAGGTGGCTACCAAAAGAAACCCTCAGCCTATAGAGCTTTGGTTCTCTCCAATTTATAGAGGCCCTCTGAAAACCCTGATGGATCTTTTTGCCCTATTGAGTATTGGATCTTCATCTAATCACCCAAGCCTCTTGGATTAATGGGTTTCTACCCAATAATCTCTTATTAGCAATTATTGGATCTCATCTTAGGATCCAATAATTCAAGGGCTTAATGGATATCCAATAAGATATAGGGTTCAACGAATATCTCATATCTGAATCTCTACTCGTCGCAATACCTACCATATGTGTGTGACCCTCTAGGCCCAATATCAAGTTGGCCGTGAGTCATACTTGTTAGAACTCCTTCTGACTTAGTGAATTATTATCTCTATAATAATTCACCCAACTCATTGACTGCAGACATACCAGGCCACTATGCCACGGCCCCCAAACGATACAGGGGAATCCAATCCTTTGGATCTATCTATCCTCAGTTACCATGTATCTATAGTCCCTCATCCATCCAATATCCTAGAGACCGTATATCGGGCATGGTGTTGTCAGGCCCTTACGATCTCTCCTCGAGCCTTGTTCTTGTCGGATTCTCCCGGAGAACTTTTTTTCTCTCAATCCGAATAACCTTGGCCAAGGATTTGTTCGAGCAAGAACACATAGGATATTCCTCTCATGATACTGAGAGCGGATGATCCTCTATTGACACTCAATAGCCCTCGTAAGGTTAGCTACCACTCCCAATAACCGGTTGTACAAGATCTAGAACTTTCCAAACCTATAAGTTCGGTATCAAAGAGTGGAGTACTCATACAAGACATCATTGGTGTCTCAAGTCTAAGGACCAGATACACTACTAGGACTACGGAATCGCTGTCTAACGTGAAATATCAATAACCATCCTATTAGGAATCGAGCGACACTTAGAGGGGGGGGTGAATTAGTGCAGCGGATAAAACGATGGATTTTTTAGCGATTTAAAACAAGCTTTGGAAACTTCGTACGATGAAAGCAACGTTTCGTTTGAAATCGATTTTTGCGTTCTAACTTTAAAGCATGCGTACAAAGATAAAAACAAAGTGGAGCAAGTAAAGTAAAGGCTTGCAGCAAAGTAAAACAGAAATTTAAACACTCACATAATCAAGACGCAGCGATGTATAGTGGTTCGGTCAAAGTGACCTACATCCACTTCCGAAGCCTTCTCCGATGAGGCTCTCAACTTCCACTAGCAAATCCTTTTGTAGGGGAAGGACCAAATACCCCTCTTACAACCCTTTACAAGTGGTTCACACTCTTACAAGATTTCACAGGAAGAAGGAAATGAGGTGAACACTTAAGCAAATGAAGAACAAGACTTTCCCAAGACTTATTTTCAAAATCTAGCACTCAAAGGGTTCTTCTTTTCAGTTGAGAAAGAAGGGGTATTTATAGATCCAAAATGGTTTCAAATTTGGGCTCCAAATTTGAAATCAAATTGGTGTTTCCCGGTGTTAGGCAGTGCTACCGCCTGTCAGAGGCGGTGCCACCGCCTGCACAGTGTCAGACTGACACAGCAGTAACCGGGCGGTGCTACCGCCTGGCTACAGTAGCCGGGCGGTGCTACCGCTAGCTACGAGAGCCGAAGCTACGATGGCGGCGGTGCCACCGCCCAGCATGCATGCACGTAGCATGCATGCACGTAGCAAAGATGCATGCATCTTCTTTGGCGGTGCTACCACCAAAGCATGCATGCACGTAGCCCAAAGATGCATGCATGCATGCACACATGCTGCTGGGCACATTGGCTGTTGGGCTCCACCGCCCAGCACAAATCTACATTTGGTTTGGGCCGAAAACTTGGCCCAAACGGGTTTCGAACAAGAGCCAATGGGCGCATACTTGGGTTAAAGGATTAACCCCTAATCCTAACCCAAATTGATGTGCTAACTATGAAATTAAAGACATTCTTAAGCTATTACAAAGTTTGTAAGTCAAGTCTTCTTCCGACGAACTTCCGGCGGTCTTCCGACGATCCCTCGGAAACCATCCTGCGGACTCCCGGCAACCTCTCGGACTCCACGATAATTTTGGCGAGTTCCCCCGAGCTTCTTTGGCAAGCTCTAATCTTTCTTGGCAAGCTTCGTGAACTTCCGATGAATCTTCGGACTTCCGTCAAACTCTTGAACTCCCAACGATCCATTGCACTTGACTTCGGCCCTTGGTTTCGCTTTACGTCTTCATCCTTTTCGTAGTTACTCCTGCACAAACAAATACCAAACACTCTACTTCGATCTAGACAGTTATTACAACGTGAATTGATATTCAGTTGCCTGGCACATCATTGGTCAACGCTTCATCCGATCCTTCGGCACATCGCCCTCTCTAGCGGCTTGTTGCCCAATCGGCGGTTGGCCTCTGCAACCTCGATATCCATGGCGCAACTCCGCACTTCTTGGCCCGATGCCCGACGTACGAAGCCTCCTGCCGATAGTCGACCGAACCTCTGGCTCGACATCTAATATCCTGACGTGATTACTTCCGGCGCAACGTCAATTCCTCCAGCATCAACTGTCTAATCCTGATCGATAGTAGACCTGCGTAACTCAACACGTAGTTAAACAACAAAACACACTCAATTAGTTTCATCATCAAAATCCGAGATTCAATAATCTCTCCCTTTTTGATGATGACAACTAATTGATGACGGACAGAGTTATCCATAACTCCCCGGAGTTTAACACAAACTCCCCCTATCAATATGTCATTGATAGAATCCTTGGATTATCCCAAATCCAAGTAACATGTATCATTTATGTAGTGAGAAAATAACAAACCATCATGCAAATATAAAATATTTAATCAATGCATGAAGTTATCAATCTACTTCTCCTCCTATGTCATCAACAAAAAGGAGAAGTAACATTATAGCTAGTTTTCAAGGATATGCAAATATTACAAACATACTAGCTATTAATCACATCATACAACATTTAGGTATCGCATGTTTATCATGATAAGCAAGATAGTGCTTGTCGTGATAATGGCAAGTTTTTCTATGTTCCTTTGAGAAGTACAAGCAAATTATGCATTTTCTTGACTTCTTTTGCGATATGCATGCAATTTTATAATTTCTTTTTTCTCTTTTGAGAAGAGCAAGCTTGCAAGTTTTGCTTTCTTTGCATGTTAGGACTTTTGCATTCATTTGTAAAAGCCTTCTCCCCCTTTATCAATATCAAAAAGAAAAGGAGGATTAATACTACAAATAATCTTACATGAGATTCAACAATAATTTGTAACAAAGATGCAAGCAATTTTGTTGAAAAAAGTGAAGTTGAGCAAGATTTTTGCCTCTCTTGATATAGCAACTTTTTGCATCTCAATGTTTAAGCTAGCATATTTTTCTCTTTTGATACACAAGTTAACAATTTTTCTCCCCCTTTATCAATATCAAAAAGAAAGGAGGAACCAATGAGAAAATTACATCAATCAATATATCAATCATCACATGATGCATACGAGATGATATTGAAACATGAGAAATCATGTCATGAAGGATATCAATATGTAAATTCAACAAGAATCAAAACCAAAAGATATCATCCATGATTCATAACTTTTCATTTTAGCAAGATCTAGATTCATATTTATCAATTTTTAATTCAAGATAAATATCATACAACCAAGAATCATGATATATGAAAGCATATCAATATTAAGGATCAAATCATGATTATAAGTGCTAACATATTTTCTTTTCATTCATATTTAAGCCATGATAAAAGAATAAATCAATGATTCCAATATTAAGCATAATTCTTTTTTATCAAATTTTCAATCATCACATAAGGCATTTGAGGAAGTATTGAAACAATAATAAAAAAAAATCAATTTTAGCATATAATGTTTCAATCTTCAATCTTGAGTCATGAATCCAAAAGTCATAAATCAAAAGGTTCATGAATCATTTTGACATATCTCCTTTTTAGGAAATAACAAGTGGAAGTCTTAAGAGATCAAACACAAGATCTTGATTCATACATAAGAATTTTTTACCAAGATCATATTTCATAAGAATCACGACACGAATTCATAAAAATTCAAGTATTAAATTCCGAGAAATCAAAAGACAAGTTACATTTCATTTAAAAAATTTTCTTTTGATAAGACGGAAGGAGCATGGTAAAAGATCTTGATTTATAAAGAGTTTCAAATCATAGTTGTCAAGATCATGATTTCAATAAAAAAATTTTATAGCTAAATGAAATCTTTTAAAACTTGATTCAAGCATTAAATATGTCTTAATAAGTCATAATTCCAAAAGATTCAAGAATCGTTAAAAAAAAATCATTCAAGCTCAATTTATCAACTCGAAACTCATAATCAAAATCATTTTAGAGATTTAAAATGCTAGCTATATGCATTAATCATGACAAGTGATATATCAAAAGTCTACATCAATATTTCAATTATCATGTCATGAAGCATACAAAGTGGTATTGAAACATGAGAGAAAAGTTCAAATTGCACATACAATGTTTCAATCATCAAAACATATTTTCTCAAATTGAGTATCAATAAGTTAAGAGAAAATAATTTATATTTTTCTTCATATAACATGAGAGAAACATAAGAGAGTATAGAGATAAAAACTCAAGTTATCAAGATGATGATCTCATAAAAGTAATTCAAAACCATAGTTTCGTGAAACAAGAGATAAGTTATATTTCATTTGGAAAATTCTCTTTTCAAGTAATTTTTTCATCTAAATATGCCTTTGTCTTTATATACCAAGATAAGCATGAAAGTTCAAGATGTAAAAGCAAAATCTCATAAGGCATTATCAAGATAAAAATGTAACACATTATTTCAAGACATGAGTTTCAATATATCATGATAATGTGTTTCATTTTAAGTTATTTGTTTCATGTAAGTGTACTCATGTTTCAAAAAATGAGTATCAAATTTTAAAATCGAAACATGAGTTTGTCATCAAGATATGATATCACAAGGTCATTAAGCATGATAACAAACTTCTAATATTTTCATTTCAATGATGATTTCATAATGTATGTTCAAATATTTATACGGAAGCCATCATTGTATAAATTTGAAATACAAGTTGTCATTTAGCCCATTAAGATCAAAAGCATTACACGTAAAGCATCATGATAGTGCAATTTCTCTTTTTTTTATGTGTTCCATTTCAAGTGATTTGACGTTCATATGAGTATACTCATGTTTTTTATATAGGTCCAAAGAGCATGTTTCAAGAGAAATCATTAAGACCGAAAACATGAGGCACATTTTTTAAAATATTCATCATGTTTATTTTTATGAGATTCACAAGACTCATAACATGAATTCATTCACCTCAATAGAATGAGAAAAAAATACATTTTCATTTTAAGCAATTTGATGTGAGCTTATTCAAAATTTTTATGAAAACATGTATCAAAACAAAACACAAGCTTAGTCATAAAACCATCAAGACCAAATACATAAAAATGATACATTATGATAGTACATTTTCTTATTTTTAAGAGTTTCAATTTACGTGATTTGATCTTTCATAAAAATGATCAATGTCATACATCATATTTAAACATGAGAGCATCATCATATTTAGAAATGAATTCATCATTAAAATCATTTCCCATCTTTTTTTCATTTGTTATAACAAGATGATCAATGCTCAAATTTTTGCTAAACTCATACATCATTTTTTAAAAATCTGAAAAATACTTTTCGTCATGAAAATCATCAAGTCCAAATGTAATACAAGGCAACATAAAAATCACATTTCTTTCATTTTAAAAATTTATGGGTTAGGTCTTTATAATTGATTTCATGAAGACATGTATCATTTAAAAATTTCATCATAAAAAAAAAGGTTAAGACCCAATAATCCAAGATAGAAGTTTTTAGATCAACATCACTTCAACAACTCATGCATGATATAAAATCATCAAGCATCATGTTTAGAGACAATGTAAACCATCAAGATACTCATGCATGGTTTAATCCTAAGCATTATCACAAATCTTATAATCGTCATTCATATTTTTACTTTTCAAAAATACTATAAAGAAAAGCATAGTATAATTTCGAAAGTTTTTTTAATTTCTAAAAACACAAGAAAAGCATAAAAAAAATTCCTACTAACTAAGTTAAGCATTCATGGAAATCATCAAGTAATTTCAAAATAATTCAAGGAAGTTAAGTTACTTACCTCATTGTCGAAGCCCATTAAAGCGTAGTTTGCTTCTTCTTTCCTTGATTCTTCTTTGCAAGCCTTCTTCTTCTTCTTTGGCCTCTTTCTCCATTCAAGTTCATTTGTGTTTTTTAATTTTCGTTTAATGAACTTGTTAACATTCATTGTTATGTGTTCAATGTCTTCATTGTCCTTATCACTTGAGTCATTATTCAAGTGGCATTTCATAGTTCGGAGTTCAAAAACCTTCTTGTTCTTTAGAAGGTGGTTCATGTGTTCATCATGTTCATCGTATTCATCATGTTCCATTTCATAGGTCTTTAAAGACCCAATGAGTTCATCAATAGAATAATTATTTAGATCCTTTGATTCTTGAATCGTCGTTATTTTAGGATCCCACCATTTTGAAAGGGATCTTAAGATCTTGTTAGTGAGTTCAAAATCCGAAAAACTTTTACCAAGACTTTTCAAGCTATTGATGACATCCATAAAGCGGGTGTACATGTCGTCGATAGATTCACTTGGTGTCATTTGGAAGAGCTCAAAATCATGCAACAAGAGGTTTACTTTCGAGTCTTTAACTCTACTAGTTCCCTCATGCGTGATTTCAAGAGTTCACCAAATGTCAAAACCGTTTCGCACATAAAAATCAAATTGAACTCGTTCTTGTTCAAAGCGCAAAATAAGACATTCATAGCCTTTGCGTTTAAAGAAAATGACCTTTTCTCCAAAACCGACCATTCGTTCATCGGTTTAGAGGAAGGTTGAAAACCATTTTCGATGATGTTCCACAAATCCAAATCCATTGAAAGCATGAAAACTCTCATTCGAGTTTTTCAATATGTGTAGTCCGAACCATTAAAGAACGGTGGACGAAAAACCGAAAAGCCCTCTTGAAAACCATTTAGAGCCATTTCTCATGGGTGTAAATCTGAAAGAGAAAGAACGTGGCTCTGATACCAATTGTTAGGGATCGAGCGGCACTAAGAGGGGGGGGGTGAATTAGTGCAGCGGATAAAACGATGGATTTTTTAGTGATTTAAAACAAGCTTTGGAAACTTCGTACGATGAAAGCAACGTTTCATTTGAAACCAATTTTTGCATTCTAACTTTAAAGCATACGTACAAAGATAAAAAGGAAGTAGAGCAAATAAAGTAAAGGCTTGCAGCAAAGTAAAACAGAAATTTAAACACTCACACAATCAAGACGCAGCGATGTATAGTGGTTCGGTCAAAGTGACCTACATCCACTTCCGAAGCCTTCTCCGATGAGGCTCCCAACTTCCACTAGCAAATCCTTTTGTAGGGGAAGGACCAAATACCCCTCTTACAACCCTTTACAAGTGGTTCACACTCTTACAAGATTTCACAAGAAGAAGAAAATGAGGTGAACACTTAAGCAAATGAAGAACAAGACTTTCCCAAGACTTACTTTTAAAATCTAGCACTCAAAGGGTTCTTCTTTTCAGTTGAGAAAGAGGGGGTATTTATAGATTCAAAATGGTTTCAAATTTGGGCTCCAAATTTGAAATCAAATTGGTGTTTCCCGGTGTCAGGCGGTGCTACCACAATGATCGGAGGCGGTGCCACCACCGCACAAAGGTCGACTAACACAACAAGAATCAGGCGATGCTACCGCTGGCAGCTCTGATGGCAGGCGGTGCTACGCCTTGACCAGCGGTGCTACCACTGGCTACAATAGCCGGGCGGTGCTACCGCCCCAACACACAAGTTGCTGGGCAGTGCCATCGCCCAGCATGCATGCACGTAGCATGCATGCATGTAGCAAAGATGCATATCTCTTTGGCGGTGCTACCGCCAAAGCATGCATGCACGTAGCCCAAAGCATGCATGCATGCATGCACACATCTCTTTGGGCACATTGGCTGCTGGGCTCCACCCGCCAAAGACACAAATCTACATTTGGTTTGGGCCGAAAACTTGGCCCAAACCAGTTCCAAACAAGGGCCAATGGGCCCATACTTGGGTTAAAGGATTAACCCCTAATCCTAACCCAAATTGATGTGCTAACTACGAAATTAAAGACATTCCTAAGCTATTACAAAGTCCGTAAGTCAAGTCTTCTTCCGGCGAGCTTCCGACGAACTTCCGACGATCTTCCGACGATCCCTCGGAAACCATCCTGCGGACTCCCGGCAACCTCTCGGACTCCACGATAATTTTGGCGAGTTCCCCTGAGCTTCTTTGGCAAGCTCCGATCTTTCTTGGCAAGCTCCGTGAACTTCCGATGAATCTTCGGACTTCTGTCAAACTCTCGAACTCCCAACGATCTATTGCACTTGACTTCGGCCCTTGGTTTCGCTTTACGTCTTCGTCCCTTTCGTAGTTACTCCTGCACAAACAAACACCAAACACTCTACTTCGATCTAGATAGTTATTACAATGCGAATTGACATTCAGTTGCTCGGCACATCATTGGTCGGCGCTTCGTCCGATCCTTCGGCACATCGCCCTCTCTAGCGGCTTGTTGCCCAATCGGTGGTTGACCTCTATAACCCCGATATCCATGGCGCAACTCCGCACTTCTTGGCTCGATGCCCGACGTATGAAGCCTCCTGCCGATAGTCGACCGAACCTCCGGCTCGACATCCAATATCCTGACGTGATTACTTCCGGCGCAACGTCAATTCCTCCAGCATCAACTGTCTAATCCTGATTGATAGTAGACCTGCGTAACTCAACACGCAGTTAAACAACAAAACACACTCAATTAGTTTCATCATCAAAATCCGAGATTCAACACATCCAACATTCCGTAGGCAGATCAATCAACGAACTCATCCCCCAATGAGCACCTGCACTGTACCCTTAGTGTCCCCACACGAGTAGTTATAAGACCAGCTACCTCCATCATATGGATGGGTATATAGCACACTAGTCTATCCGGTTATCTTGATGTCCTTCTTGAGTAATCGATGACCAGGATAATTCAGGGTCTGTGTTTAAAGATGAATCGGTCTCATTATCGTGATCTCATCATGATCTGATTCATATTGCACAGATCCAGAGACATCACAATATATACAACATGCAAGATAAAGTGATAAAATGCCTAATAATAAGCAAAGAGAAAAAGTGCATATCAAGTCACAAGTGCCATCACTCATGTGATTGGCTTGCAAGGCACATATGACTAACAATCTCCCACTTGACCTAAAGCTAATCACCAACATGTTTGATCCCCATCAGACCTCTGAGACGCTCAAAGATAATCTGAGTCAATGGCTTTGTCAATGGATTTGCAATGTTATATTCAGATGGAACTCTTTCCATTGCTACATCTTTTCGGGCTACGATCTCTCTAATAAGTTGGAATCTCCTCAAAACACTTCTGATGAGACCCGGGTTCTCTTATTTGAGTAATCATCCCGTATTTATCATAATATAAAGGAATCAGCTCCTCGCTACTTGGGATGACTCCTAGATATGTGATAAACTTCTTTATCCAGACTCCCTCCTTTGTTGCCTCTGCCGTAGAAATGTATTCCGCCTTTGTGGTCGAGTCAGCAGTAGTGTCTTGCTTGGAACTCTTCCAGCATACTGCTCCTCCATTCAGGGTGAACATATACTCTGAATTAGACTTGCTATCATTGACATCAGACTGGAAGCTCGAGTCCGTATAACCCTCAACCTTGAGGCTACTATCTCCATATACCAATAAAAGATCCTTAGTCCTTCTCAAGTACTTAAGGATACTTTTTACTGCTTTCCAATGCTTCGAGCCTGGATCTGTCTGATATCTACTCATGACACTCAGAGCATGCGCTATATCAGGCCTGGTACATAGCATAGCATACATGATAGATCCTATCGCTGATGTATATGGCATCATATCCATGTGTGCCCTTTCTTCAGGAGTCTTTGGGGATATACTCCTAGAAAGTAATATTCCATGTCTCATTGGTATGAGACCTCTCTTGGAATTTTTCATGCTAAACCTTTTGACAATGGTGTCTATGTACCTGGACTGGGACAGCCAAACATCCTCTTAGATCTATCTGTATAGATCTGTATCCCCAATATGCAGGATGCTTCCCTTAAGTCCTTCATGGAGAAGTGCCTAGATAACCAAGTCTTTACTGTGGAGAGTATTCCTATATCATTCCCAATGATCAGGATGTCATCCACATATAATACCAAAAAGGTGATAGTGCTCCCACTTACTTTCCTATATACACAAGGCTCATCTTCGATCTTAACGAAGTCATAAGATCTGATCGCCTCATTAAATCTTATGTCCTAACTTCGAGAAGCTTGCTTCAATCCATAAATGGACCTAAGCAACCTGCACACCTTATTTAGGTTATCTCTAGACATTAATCCCTCAGGCTATATCATATACACCTCCTCCTCGAGGTTACCATTTAGGAATACGGTTTTGACGTCCATCTGTCAGATCTCATAATCATATTGTGCTGCAATAGCCAATAGAATTCGAATGGATTATAGCATGGCTACAGGTGAGAAAGTTTCATTATAGTCAACACCTTACCTTTGACGATACTCCTTAGCCACTAGCCTTGCTTTATAGGTCTCTACCTTTCCATCTACTGCAATCTTCTTTTTGAAGATCCACTTGCAACTAATGGATACAATACCCTTAGGTGTATTAACTAGGATCCAAACTTTGTTGGAGTACATTGTCACGGACTTAGCTGGTTTTGCCTAAGCCGTGCGGCACCAATGCGTATCACCGCAAAGGTCAGCCTCCCCGAAATCTCTTACAATCCCTTAGGACCTACGAAAGAGAAGACGGGACAGAGAAAGCGCTTCACACGGGATCCGCAAGCCACTCTTTTAGCAAACACTTTATAGCCAATGCACATTCCAACCATGGATATTACAAGCTCAGAACAGTTGCACAGCAAAGGTATAAAATTGGTCCACTACAGACCAAATTCTAGTACAAGTATGCACTCGACGCAAACATTATGTACAAGCCTACAATGGCTACCAAACTCGCTCAAATGGGGCATTTTGCCTTTGACAAGCCCTTTACAAGCTTTACAAATTACAACCAACCAAAAGAGACATGGACAAGCATAAGCATTACACCGAACAAGCCATTTACAATTTTGTCCATGACATTCTCCCCCACTTATTCCTTCGACGTCCTCGTTGAAGCCTTTGCTGATGCTGTAACTTCTTTTCTTTGTTGGATCTTTGATCTTCTGCTCCTGCTGCGATGCGCCCCTTTGACTCCCAATTGTTCTCTGCTTGTTGTTGTTGAGTCGTTGAACTTTAATCCGCCATGCTGCTTCAACTCGCCAATAACTCTGACTCTGTTGTGGGGTTGGCAGAGTTATGCTGATCCTTGTTGGTTCTTGCGGATTGATCTAATGAAGAGAAAAGACCATCTTTGATATGCGCCAGTCTTCAAATTCTTCTTGTCTCCTGAACTGGATAGATGCTTGTTGGAGCTTTGACGAGCATCACCTCGCAACCTTTCAAGTTTTCCGGTCCTTCCTCCGCAAAATTTGCCCATCGAATCTTCTTCCACTTAGTTGTCTTGCCCAAGTAGGCTCGCATCACTTCCGCTTTCGATTGGCATTCAATTGGGAAATGAAGCGGACAATCTACTCTCAGTAGCACTGATCATCGTTGGTGAGGACTTAACAACTGTTGTCTTCCATTAGTCTCTTCGAAGGGTCTTCAAATTTGTGCAGAGCTCCTCTGCTGGATAACTAAGAGAGCTGGGGTACTCGGTTTCACCCATTCTCTTGAGAGTTGAGAAGGCAAAGGTTACTTGTCTTCGCCCGCCTCCTCGAGTTTGTACTCCGTGCGTCGAGTTGGTTACTAGACTTCGCCTGCTCTTAGCTCACACTTCCGAAGCACTTGAAGTGTTTGCAATCCTTGCGCTGAGTTAGCTACTATGATTCACCTTCTCATTGCCATTGAACTTCTGGAATGCAAGAAGTTATCACTCCGACTTAGAGTAAGTCTCCGGTAGATCTGGTCGCCTTTGGGATTATACCGCCTTCTCCATCATTTCTGTCGCCGACTTCTTTGAGTAGCGAAGGTACAGCACCGTGTACTGTCTGCTTCGATCATTAGTCATGCACTCTTGCATCGACCCGAAGTCCTTCACTCACGGCTATCTTGGTGGAAAGTCTGTTGACACTGGTCTTACGAAGTTCTCTGGCTTCTGCCCTTCAGCCTTGTCTTGGTACATGGAGTTTGCCAAAGCATTCTCCTCCTCCACGGCCCATATCACGACCAAGTGCTCTCCCTCTAAGAGAGCAAGGGATTGATGACTCCCCGGAAGTTTCGCCTCAGCGGTACCATGGCACTACTATCCGTTGTCTCGCATCTGCATCCCTTCTTCGTGATCGCTAGATCCGCTTCTGTGGCATTGTGACACTCCTCTGAGTTCACCTTCAATCTAACCGATGATTGATCTTGGGTAGCTGAGTCCCTCTTGGACTCGTCATTGCTTCCTCGCCATATTTCGACCACCTGCTTCGACACCTATGTGTTCTCTAGGCAGTTCCACTTGGTCGCTGGAAAGACAGACTACAACTCCCATGTATGGCCACCGCCACTCATGTTGCAGGACTTGCACCATTTCTGTTCTCCTTAGCTTCATTGGCTGCAATGTTCGCTTACTCGGCCTTGTCCTCTGACTTGCCGGGCTCCCTTAAGCGAATGTGAGCTCTGAAGTAGTTCCACTCTTCAGCAACTCCGATCATACCTCTGTATGATCCAGTCCCCTTGTGGGACTCCCTGGTACTTGCATCTGAACTTCTTCCTCGATAGGGCATAGCCCCCATAAGCTGATGTTCAAGGCTTCCATTCAATGCAACATTCGGTGCACGCACGGAAGACCCGCTTCTGCGGTACCATGGCATTCATTGTTTGAATCTATAGCTCTTCTTGCCGTCGTGTTGTTCACCGACTTGGAGCTCCTAGTCGCGCTCCCGATCATACTTCTGCATGATCTAGTCCCCCCATGGGACTCACCGTGTGTGTCGACTTGCCACGAACCATTCCACCACGATCCGCTGCATCATGTCATCGCCTGATGACATCTCCTTGCATTCTGATCCCTATGGTATGAGCTCGAACTGCGATATCTCCATGTGTGGACTCCGCCAACACATCGCAGGGCCTTCGCCATCTTCGATTCTGTTCGCTCCTTTGGCAATCGACCTTCGTCCACCCACTCTCGGGTCACACTCGGACGAAGCCTAGCTCTAGGACAGTCCATCGCCTAGCAGCTCCTCTGAAGTCCCCTGACTTCGCTGAAATAGGTGCACCATTGTCTGGATCCTGGGACTCTGCCCCTACCAGCACAATCTCCGCTGCGCACCGCTTTCCTCATGGCAACTTGAATAGCAACACTGTGGCATATTCTTCAAGAGTATCTGCCTCTGCATCCTCTTGCCCCGTGCTAAGGCCTTCTAACACCAACTTCGCCACTGCAAGTTGTATCGCCTTAGTTACTCCGTCAAATGCTTCACCGAGATGAGGTGTATATACCCCGAAGTTCCCTTCGTCTTTGGCACCATACAAGATGAGTCTGCTCCATCAGAATAGAGAACTCAAGGAACGACATGATCCTACTCTTGTCTCTGCAAGAGTCCATGTCCTTGACTTCTGTCTAAGGAAAGCTCCACGCCTCCGCTCCACGTTCTATCTTCTTTGCCAACTCCCTTCATGCGGTTTGGGTACATCAACAAGTTACCCCCAAGTTGTTCCGCTTCTCGATTTGCATTGCGTTAATGGTGGCCCTCACGCCCACCATTCCACGGGTCAGCCCTTTGTTGAGTCCGATCTCACTATCGGCTCCAAGTGTGCCTTCACTTTGTGTTGCCTGGGTTGCTCCCCCACTTGATCTCGCTATGCGTCCACCAACGCATCACCACTTGCGAGATCATGCAATGACTCCTTACCGCTCACTCGATCCATCGAGCTTCGTCTTGAGGTACTCCTCAACTAGTGCGGTTCATTGCACATGATTCTACCTCTGTAGAACCGGGACTTATCCCTCCTGGATATCTGCCCCGTTGGAGCAACTTCTCTCTTCGCATCCTTCCCTTTGGAAGTTTTGGAGACCATCATCCCCTTGGACTACTTCGCCTTTGCTGAACAAACTGTGCCCAATTCTGCCTTTGCAAATGCACTTGCTAGATTGTGACACTTCACCAATACAGCTCGCACTGCACCCCTCTGGGTCTAGCAATATGCTGAACCTGCTGCACACTTCAGCCTCTTACGAAAGTATCCTGAACATGCCGAAGAGAAAGTTTCAATGCTCCATGGCGCCGACCTTCGGTCGCCTTGGGATGGCCGTGAACAATCCATCGTCCGCATGCAAGGCCATGCATGAGTATCGAATTCCATGAGTTTATAACTCTTTCGATCGTTGAACAACCCACTCCACCTTGCACGGTCTCATCCTTTGCCAAGCACTCCGCTTGCCTCGAGCACCATCAAGATTGGGTCCTAACGTCGAGCCACTGCTCGAACTCGGCCATCCCTTCCTTTGTGCGCTCCGCAATTCTTCTTAGCTTGTTGTACTCGTGGTGCCTCGCTAGGTCCCCCACATTTGTATGCTAAGTGTTTGTAAGTGGGCTTGTCCCGCTCTGATACCAACTGTCACGGACTTAGCTGGTTTTGCCTAAGCTGTGCGGCACCAATGCGTATCACCGCAAAGGTCAGCCTCCCCGAAATCTCTTATAATCCCTTAGGACCTACGAAAGAGAAGACGGGACAGAGAAAGCGCTTCACACGGGATCCGCAAGCCGCTCTTTTAGCAAACACTTTATAGCCAATGCACATTCCAACCATGGATATTACAAGCTCAGAACAGTTGCACAACAAAGGTATAAAATTGGTCCACTACAGACCAAATTCTAGTACAAGTATGCACTCGACGCAAACATTATGTACAAGCCTACAATGGCTACCAAACTCACTCAAATGGGGCATTTTGCCTTTGACAAGCCCTTTACAAGCTTTACAAATTACAACCAACCAAAAGGGACACGGACAAGCATAAGCATTACACCGAACAAGCCGTTTACAATTTTGTCCGTGACAACATGGAATCCATTTCTGAATTCATGGCTTCTTACCATTTCCCAGAATCTATGCTCATAATAGCCTCCTCGTAGGTCTGAGGATCAATATCCTCAACATCCTCTCTTTTGATATGTCCTACATATCTCTCAGGAGGATGGGATACTCTATCGGACCTACGTAAAGTTGAAACTTGTGTGCTAGGTATCTGAATAGACTATGGCTGTGGAATGGTACTTGAGCTAGGTTCTCCAACCTCACTCAATTCTATCATGCTCCCACTGTCTCCACTAAGAATGTGTTCCTTCTCAAGGAACACTACTCTCTTGGCTACAAATACCTTTCGGTCCTCAGAATGATAAAAATAATACCCACAAGTTTCTTTAGGATAACGTTAATTCCTCCAGCGTCAGCTGTCTAATCCTGATCGATAGTAGACCTGCGTAACTCAAAATGTAGTTAAACAATAAACCACAATCAATTAGTTTCATCATCAAAATCCGAGATTCAACAATCCCCAGAATGAGATGGGTAGGTCGGCGAAACACATCATGGAACGCACCATGTCTAACAGTATGCAATTCCTCTTTTCTGATACACCATTAAGCTGTGGTGTATAAGGAGGTGTCCATTGGGATAATATCCCATAGTCTTTGAGGAATTGGGTGAACTCTATACTCAAGTACTCACCTTCTCGATCTGATCGAAGGGTTTTAATACTCTTTCCAGTCTGATTCTCCACTTCATTTTTATATTTCTTGAATTTCTCAAAAGCCTCAGACTTGTACTTCATCAAGTACACATGTCCGTATCTTGAGAAATCATCAGTGAAGGTAATAAAGTAGGAGTAACTACCTATGGCATGAGTCGACATGGGACCACATATATCACTATGTATGAGTTCCAGTAACTCAGTGGCTCTCTCTCCAGTTCCACTAAATGGAGAGTTGGTCATCTTTCCCCGAAGCAAGGTTCACACATCGCATATGACTCATAGTCAAATGGATCTAGATATCTATTCTTCAGCAACTTTTGTATCATTCCCTCATGGATGTGACAGCCTACAATGCCAAAGATATGTATTGTTCACCTCTTCTCGTTTCCTCTTAGACTTGCTTACACTCATGATATGTGGAGTTGTATCTAGCATATATAAACCATTATGCAATGTTCCTCTCGTGATGATCTCATCATCTAATATTATTGAACAATCATTGTTCTCAAAATCTAATTTATATCCAATAACTGTCAAACATGAAATGGAAATAATATTTTTAATAATAGAAGGAACATATTAGCATGCTTCTAATGCAATAATAGCTCCACTAGGCAGATGTAAGGTGACCTTGCCAACAGCCACTGCAGCAACCTTTGCTCCATTGCCCATCTTAAGGTCCATCTCGCCTCTGTTCAATCTCCTAAGTCCTGCTAGAACCTGCAACGAATTGTAAATATGATAAGCACTCCCGGTATCCAATACCCATGTGTTGTCATAAGATTCTAACAAATGGAGACTGATCATGAATGTACCTAAAGCTTCTGCAAGCTTCTGTTTCACCCTCTCTACAAGGTACTCTTTGTAGTTCCTCTTCCAGTGCCTATCTTTGCCGCAGTGGAAGCACTAGCCTTTGCCCTTTGTTGGGTCTTTCTTGGTAACCTTTTCCTTACCCATTTTGCACTTGCCCTTGCCCTTCTTAAGGGTCTTCTCAGCCTTCCTTTTCTTTCTGGTCTCACTAGTGCAGAGAGCTGGCTTCTCTTTCGTGATGGTGCTCTCTGCTTCTCTCAACATATTGAGGAGCTCTAGGAGGGTCACCTCAAGTTTGTTCATATTAAAATTCATTATGAACTGAGAAAAGGAATCTAGTAGGGACTGAAGTACAAGATCCACACATAGGTTATCCTCTAGGACCATTCCTAGACCTGTGAGTTTCTCGATCCACTCAATCATCTTAAGGACATGGTTCTGAACCGGTGTCCCCTCAGTCATTCTAGCATGGAAAAAACTCTTTGATATCTCATATCGCTGAGTTCTTCCCTGTTCCTCAAACAGTTTACGGAGATACAGGAGTATCGAATTAGCATCCATATTTTCATGCTGTCTCTGTAACTCAGTAGTCATAGAGGCCAACATATAACACTTAGCAAGAGTGGAATCATCTAAGTACTTCACATAACGAGCGATCTCATCCTCGCTTGCCCCTTCGTCGGGTGTAGGGATCACTGTATCAAGGACATATGCGATTTTCTCCGCTGTGAGAACGATTCTTAGATTATGAAGCCTATCCATATAATTTGGACCAGTGAGATGGTTGGCATCAAGTATGCCATGTAAAGGATTTGAAAGCGATATTTTTCTGAAATAAAAGATGTAGCAGAAATAAATAATATGCAGACTTTATAAAAATTTATACAATTAAGATAAGGACTTCTATCTTAATGTATTCCCACTAATTTTTCACGAGACACATAACACCCTCTGGTATGTGAATCGAAAACCCCCGGCGGATCTTTAGTGGGGATCAGAATCCAATCGGCATCTTAACGTAATCTCGAGGGACTCGACCAATCACGTTAAGCCTGTAAAGGTAGGCAACTCTTGCCAATCACAACTCCTTGTGATTCCTGTCCTGTTCGGCCTCCGAACTACCATGGCCTCGAGGGACTCAACCAACCATGATGTTCGGTTAAGTTATCGTCATCGTTCCTAGATGAGTCTGATTTGGTGATATGCTCTCGAGGGACTCGACCAAGCATACCATGTCCTTAGGTCACCAATGACATCTCTATGTCGTAGATAAGATAGCGAAATGTGATATAGGTGAGTCTCGAGGGACTCGATCAACTCAACCTGCACCAGGAATCGGTTCCTAGCGATAACGATGGAAGGCCACGTGGGTCAATCTAATTGCCTCATGTTTATTGACTTAATATTATTAATGGAGAGGATTTTTGATTTAATCTCCTAACATAATATGTCACACACATACGTATTTAATATATATATATATATATATATCTACATCGCATGCAAATATATATATATACATATCTAGTATGTGTATATCTAATCACACATCACATGAGCAATTACACCAGATGATCATGGACCACATCCTAATGTGATCAGGCCTAAGCCAGTGGGCCCAATCACTCACATCAAGATCTATGTGTACTTCGGCGCATCTCTGTGTCCTATGATCGTCCATCTCGCTTCGTCGGATCTATCGGCATCTCAACGCATCTCCATGTATTGAATCGTCCATCTCGGCCTCGTGAGTCACGCTATCGTTGCGCCTCCTTATGTAATTACAACATAATTATAGGCACGCAAACCCGACAATAAATGAGAAAAGAATAAAGGCTCGCAAGCCCCAATAATAATAATCAATGTACACACATCACATCACAGGTCCATGATTATCTGTCCACATCATACATCACATGTATATATTATTTTATAGGACTACTAAATAAAAAAATAATAGTTAATTAAACTATTTAATTAACATATTTATTTTTCTGAAATCATGGACATAAAGGGAATTTTTTGAATTCCTAGGGGTATTTTGGTAATTTGACCAAAATGGTATTTTGATAATTTTGTCAAAAGGGATAAAATCTAAAATTTCTGAAATTTCAAGGGGCAAAATAGTCTTTTTTCCTAAAACCCTAACTCCTCACCCCTATTGTGCTTGTGGCCGCCGCCACCCTACCGGCGGCGCCCATTGCACGCGGTAGTAGGCGGTGGCATCTGCCTGCCTCCACAGTGCAGAGCTGCCAGTGCCCTCGGGCCGCTCTGGCACCACCTTGCCGTGGCATTGTCCGTGGGCTGGCGCCAAAGCCCCGCGGCGCTGTCCTACAGCACGCGCTAACGCCTACTTGGCTGGCATGGTGTAGCGCCATGGCGTTGCGCTGCTTGCTAGCTAGCCTGGCGCCCGGGCTAGCCCATAGGCCGTCGGCTGTTGCGTGTGCAGGCAGCAAGGCTGCAAGCAGCCTTGCGGTTGTTGCACGAGCTGGCAGCAACACTTGCTGCCCTTTCTCGCCCTTCGCGCCAACGATTTTGGCATCAAAAGCATATCTAAAACACAACACATGCAGTTTAAGATCCGATCTTCGCACGAACAACCTAGCTCTGATACCACTGTTGGGAAATCCTTCAGAGGGGCGACATCACATGCACACCGGAAGAACATAAAACAAAACCCTAGATTTTCTGTAGAAAATTTTCATCATCGTGCAAAGATCGATGCGTCAAAAATAAATTCGTAAAACTGCATGTGTAAAAGAAGATACCTAGGGAGATCGTATATCCCTGAATTCCTACAGATCTGTGGAAGAGGATGAAGGAGGTTAAGCGTCCTCCTCTCTAGCGGTATCCACACGGTAGGGATTGCAACGATGCACCTCTCTCTCTGGGGAGAGGAGAATAGGAGATGACTACCAAAAGAAACCCTCAGCCTATAGAGCTTTGGTTCCCTCCTATTTATAGAGGTCCCCTGAAAATCCTAATGGATCTTTTTGCCCTATTGGGTATTGGATCTCCATCAAATCACCCAAGCCTCTTGGATTAGTGGGTTTCTACCCAATAATCTCTTATTAACAATTATTAGATCTCATCTCAGGATCCAATAATTTAGGGGCTTAATGGATATCCAATAAGATAAGGGATTTAGTGGATATCTCATATCCGAACCTCTACTCGTCATAACACCTACCATATGTGTGTGACCCTCTAGGCCCAATATCGAGCTGGCCGTGAGTCATACTTGTCAGAACTCCTTCTGACTTAGTAAATTATTATCTCTATAATAATTCACCCAACTCATCGACTGCGGACGTGCTAGGCCACTACGTCACGACCCCCAGACGATACAGGGGAATCCAATCCTTTGGACCAATCTGTCCTTAGTTATCATGTATTTATAGTCCCTCATCCATCCAATATCTCAAAGACCCTATACCGGGCATGGTGCTATTAGGCCCACACGATCTCTCCTCGAGTCTTGTGCTTGTCGAATTCTCCCGAAGAACTTTTTCTCTCTCAATCTGAATAACCTTGGCCAAGGATTTATTTGAGCAAGAACACATGGGATATTCCTCTCATGATACCGAGAGCGGATGATCCTTTATTGACACTCAATAGCCCTCGTAAGGTTGGCTACCACTCCTAATAATCGGTTGTACTAGATCTGTAACTTTCTAAACCTATAAGTCTGGTATCAAAGAGTGGAGTAGTCATACAGGACATCCTTGGTGTCTCAAGTCTAAGGACCAGATACACTACTGGAACTACAGAATCGCTGTCTGACATGAAGTATCAATAACCATCCAGCATTTCGTAGGCGAATCAATCAGTGAACTCATTCCCCAATGAGCACCTGCACTGTACCCTTAGTGTCCCCACACGAGTAGCTATGAGACCAGCTACCTCCATCATATGGACGGGTATACAGCACACCAGTCTATCCGTTTATCTTGATGTCCTTCTCGAGTAACCTATGACCAGGATAATTTAGGGTCTGTGTTTAAAGGTAAATCAGTCTCATTATCGTGATCTCATCATGATCTGATTCCCATTGCACAGATCCAGGGACATCACAATATACGCAACATGCAAGATAAAGTGATAAAACGTCTAATAATAAGTAAAGAGAAAAAGTGTATATCAAGTCACAAGTGTCATCACTCATGTGATTGGCTTGCAGGGCACATTTAACTAGCAGTTATTACAATGCGAATTGACATTCTATTTCTCTGCACGTTATTGGTCGGTGCTTCGTCCGCTTCTTTAGCGCATCGTCCTCTCTTGTGGTCTGTTGCCCAATGGCGGTTGACCTTCGTAACCCCGATATCCTTGGCGCAACACCACTCTTCTTTGCCTGATGCCCGATGTCCAAAGCCTTCTGTCAATTATCGATCGATCCTCGGGCCCGACGTCTAATATCCTGACATGATTTCCTCTGACGAAACATCAATTTCTCCTGTGTCAACTGTCTAATCCTGATCGAGTAGACCTGTGTCACTCAAAACACAGTTAGATAACTAAACATAATCAATTAGTTTCATCATCAAAATCCGAGATTCAACAAAGAAGAGCAAGAAAAAGGGAAAAGAAGTGGAGTCTACAGAGTCAAAAGAGAATACCACAGCTATAGCGCAGGGTGGTGACTATTTGATTTTGTCTCCTTCTGATGATATTTTTTCTTGTGTATGTCAGGATCTTGAGTGGGTAATTAACACAGGTGCTTCTTATCATGCTACACTATGGAGGAATTTTTTGTAATCTATAGGCCAAGAAATTTTAGTGTTGTCAAGATCGGTAACTATGGCACGACAGACTATTGGAAAATCCAAGGGTGACATCACATACATAGTGGAAAAAAAAATAAAAACATCCTAGATTTTCTCGAAAAGGTTTAGTTGTTGTGTGAAGATCGATGCAAAAAATAATTCTATGAATCTGAAAACTGCGTGTATGAAAAGATAATACCTAGGGAGATCGTATATCCCTGCATTCCTATAGATCCATAGGGTGGATGAAGGAGGTCAAGTATCCTCCTCTCTAGTAGTGATCCACATAGCAGAGGCTGCGAAGATGCTTCACTCTGAGGAGAGGAGAATAGGAGGTGACCACCAAGAAGCCCCTAGCCTATGGACTTTTGGTTCCCTCCTATTTATAGAGGCCCCTTGTAAACCCTAATGGATCATGCCCTATTGGATATTAGATATCTATCCAATTACCTAAGCCTCTTAGATTAATGGGTCTCTATCGAATAATCTAGCTCTTATTGGATATCATCCATGGGATCCAATAATATAAGGGCTTATTGGATATCTAATAAGATAGGAGCTCCAACGGATATCTCATATCTGAACCTCTACTCATCGCAATCCCTACCATATGTGTGTGACCCTCTAGGCCTAATATCAAGCTGGCCATGAGTCATACCTGTCAGAACTCCTTCTGACTTAGAGAATTATTATCTCCATAATAATTCACTCAAGTCATCGACTACGGATGTTCTAGGTCACTACGCCATAGTCCCCAAACGATACAGGAGAATCCAATCCTTTGGACTTATCTATCCTTAGTTACCATGTACCTATAATCCCTTATTCATCTAATATCCCAAAGACCGTGTATTGGGCATGGTGTTGTCAGGCCCATACAGTTTCCAATTGAGTCTCGCTCTAATCGGATTCTTTCGGAGAACTCTTTCTCTCTCAATAGAATGACCCTAGCCATGGATTTACCTAAGCAAGAACACATGGGATATTCCTCTCATGATACCAAGAGTGGATAATCCTCTATTGACACTCAATAGCCCTCGTAAGATTGGCTGCTACTCCCATTAACTGGTTGTATTAGATCTAGAACTTCCAAACCTATAAGTCTGGTATCAAAGAGTAGAGTACTCATACAGGACATCCTTGGTGTCTCAAGTCTAAGGACCAGATATATTATTGGGACAACGGAATCGCTGTCTGACGTCAAATATCAATAATCATCTAACTTTTCGTAAGCGAATCAATCAGTGAACTCATTCTCCAATGAACACATGCACTATATCCTTAGTGTCCCTACTCAAGTAGCTATGAGACTAGCCATCTCCATCATATGGACAGGTATATAGCACACTAGTCTGTTTGGTTATCTCGATGTCCCTCTTGAGTAACATATGACTAGGATTATTTAGGGTCTGTGTTTAAAGATAAATCGATCTCATTATCATGATCTGATTCCCATTGCATAGATCCAAGGATATCACAATATACATCCAGATAAGGACATCACAATGTGAGAAAATGTCAGTAATCATAAGCAAAGAGATTTACGTAATGTGTTACAGTGTCATCACTCACATGATTGGGTTGTAGGGCACCTATAACTAGTAATCTCCCACTTGACCTGAAGCCAATCACCTACGTGTCTAATCCCCATCAGACCTTTGTGATGCTCAAAGACAATTTAAGTCAATGGCTTTGTTAGTGGATCTGTGATGCTATCTTCGGATAGAACTCTTTCTATTGCTACATCTCTTCGGGCCATGATCTCTCTAATACGCTAGAACCTCCTCAGAACACTTCTGATAAGACCTAGGTTCCCTTATTTAAGTAATCGCCCTGTAGTTGTCATAATATAAGGGAATCAGCTCCTTGCTACATGGCACGATTCCTAGATCTATGATGAGCTGCTTCATTCAGACTCCCTCCTTTGCTACCTCTATCGTAGTAATGTACTCCACCTCTATGGTTGAGTCAACAGTAGTATCTTACTTGAAACTTTTTCAAGTATTTAATAGCAAAGTTATTATCCATTTTAAATTCTGTAGATAAGCCCAAACGATACTGAAAAATCTATTTATATGATGTGAGAATCTATTTGTAAATATTAAAATTTTAGGGATAAAACTATTAAGTTGCATTAAAAAAGAAAGGAAAAATAGCGATGGTTATCCCACCACCTCTTTTCTCGTGCACACCTCTATTTCCTGCATGAGGAAACAGAGGAGGTGTTGTGCGTCGGTGGAGGAGAAGGGAAGAAGAAAAGAAAGAGAAGAAGAAGAGAAGAGAAGGAGAGGAAGAAGAGAGGAAGGAGGTGGCTGCAGCTAGGGCAGCGCACACCTCTGTTTCCCGTAGGAGGAAATAGAGGAGAAGAGTTATGGCAGCGCACACCTCTGTTTCCCGTAGGAGGAAATAGAGGAGAAGAGTTGTGGTAGCAGGGTGGAGAAAGGAAGAAGAGGAGAAGAAAGAGGAAAAAAGGGAAAAGAGAGGGAAGAGGAAGAAGGCTGCAGCTTGGGCTGCGAGTTAGAGAGAAGAAAAGAAAGAGAGAAGAAGAGAAGAAGAGGAGAAGAGAGGGAAGAGGAAGAGGAAGGAAGGAGGCTGCACTGTGGTTGCGGCATTTCTGTTAGGAAAGAAGAGAGGAAGAAGGAGGGAAGAGGAGAGGGGATGTGCTGTGGAGAAGAAGGGAAAAGGAAGAGAAGAAGAGGAAGAAGAGAGGAAGAAGAAGATGGAGGAGCTGTGGTGGGTCAGAGGTGTGGCAAGCTGCATGGCTAGGGTTGTTGCACCCTGTTTCCTGCATGAGGAAACAGAGATCGTAATGTCTTGTCGGTGGAGGAGAAGGGAAAGAGAGGAAGAAGAAAAGAAGTGAAGGGAAGAAGGAGGGAAGAAGAAGAGATGTGGAAGGAAGGAAAGGCTGTGGTGCGGTTGTGGCAGCGCTATGGTGAGAAAGAAGAAGAGGAGGAGAGGAAGAAGAGGTGTGGCTGCTGCTTTGTGGTGATTGCAATTTTGGGAAAGAAGAGAAAGGAAGAAGAGGAAGGAGAGGGAGAAGAGAGGGAAGAAGAAGAAGAGGGAAAGAGGGCTGCATGGCTGTGGCTACGATCGTGGCAAATTAGCAGTTGGGAAAGAAGAAGAAAAAGGGAAGAAGGAGGAGGAGAAAAAGAGGAAAAGAGGATGAATGGAAGAGGAACGAGGGCTGCGGCTGTGGCAGCTGCAGCAGCTGTGGCTGGGAAAGAAGAAGAGGGAAGAAGAAGAAAAGAAAGAGGAGAGGAAGAAGAACGAGGGAAGAAGAGGAGACTGTGGCTGCAGCTGTGGCAGCTGCGGCCGGGGAGGAAGAAGGGGCTATGGCTGAGAGAGGAGCGGAAATAGCAGTGGAAGGGACTGTGGTTGTGGCTGTGGGTGCGGCCATGGTTGTGGCTACGGCAGCGACTACGGTAGCTAAGGTTGGGAAAAGAGAAAGTGAAAGCAGGTAACTGTGCCCCCTTGCATTCTGCACAAGCTGCAGCTAAGGAGGAAGAAATAAGAAAGGTGAAGAAGAGAGGAGATGGAGGAAAGGTAGAAGGATTTGGGCTTATAATTTCGTTGGATCGAAATATTCGAAAGGCAAGTGTTCCACTCCTTTCTACTGCAATCCTAATCTTTGCTTTTTCCTTGAATATGAGAAATTTGAACTGTTCTAGCCTAGAAATCTGATATCTTTATTGTTTGGAATGTAATTGCTTGAATCTGGAAAATTATCAAAATTCTGACTCTTCCACTTTGTTTCAGCTATAAATCCCTGTACAGATTTCCAATTTAGGCAAAACTTATTTTATCTGAATATAGACTTGTAGACCTTTCTTTGGACAGCTTATTTGTATGATTTGGAGTAAATTTGCTTATCCAAACATTAAATTGAATCAACTCTACGGAATCTGTAAAACAGAGACTATAAGTTCTGACCTTTTGATACTAAACTGCCTATAGGTCTCTATTAGAAACTCTGATTTATGTGAAACATACTTTGTTGGAAACTAGACTTATTGATCTTTCTTTTGATACCTATATTGAAAAGTTTGGAGTTCAAATGACTGCCAAGAATTCTGTTGAATTCGATCCTATCGTTTCTGAAAACAGAGATTTCGTTTCTTGACTCTTGGTTACCGAATCATTTGTAACTCTTTGGTTGAAACTCCTATTTGTATGAAACTTATTTTATCTGCAAGTAGACTGCTTCAGCTTTCTAATGACATCTTTCTTGAGTGATTTTGAGCATAATTGGTTACCCGAACAATTCATGTAATGTGACTATCAAATTCTGCCAACAATTGAGCTTTGGTCGATTCTGCCTATTCTTGTTTATTCCTTTGAAAAATTGATTTTGATTATAATCCTTTCTTTGACTGAGCTTGATATTATTTCTTTGAATCCTTGTATGCTCTTGTTTTTACTTCCTTTCAAATTTGAATGCAATTGTAAAAGATTATGTCTGTATCGTATCGACTCATAAAGGCACATGTACGTTTTATTGATCCGCATGTGCTTCCGATATGCTAATTTTATTGCTCACCTGTCCTTTTGTACTCCGGTGGCTGTGGGATCATGTGAACCTTTGCCAGAAATAGTGAAGGAAGTTAGGCTTAGAGCCCGCGATGCTCTGATTTCTGTCTGGGTCCATGCTCTGAATGGACCATATTCTGTCTGAGATTCCACTGCTACCCTCTGTGTTTTTGATATGATACCACTCAGTCACATGATTTTTCTTATTCATATTTCATCTGCCTATTCATGTTTCATCTCTTTGGAAATTGAATCCAGCTAGAATTCTTTCTTTGATTGAGCTTTATATTATTGCTTCAAATCCTTGAATACTCTTGCTTTTATTTTCCTTTCAAATCTAACTGAATTTGTGAAAGATTATGTTTGTATCGTATTGTTCCATAAAGGCACATGTACGTTTTATTGTTCCACATGTGCTTCCGATATGTGCCAATTTATTGTTCACACCTATCTTTTTGTATTTTGGTGTCTTGTGGGATCATGTGAACCTTTGCCAGAAATGGTAAAGGGAGTTATGCATAGAGCCTTGCGAGATGCTAAAGGCCCCAATGACTTCACCTAGACGTGGGTGGATGGAGCTCCCAGACGTGGGAGACTTCTGTTTGGTGGTCATCCAGAAATGGATGGACCATATTCTGTTTGGGATCTCATTGCACCCTCTATGTTTTTGATATGATATCCAAAGCTTTCCTTATGTGTTTATATGTGTGCTTTGGATGATAAGAAAATGAATGAACATCAGATATGATATTTGAGCTTTTGTTTCTTATTTGATATATGGATATGCTCTGAGATATCTCATATGCCATTTGATATGTTCCGAAATGTTCCCTCTGCTCTTGATATGCTTCAAAATATTACATACGTCTTTGATATGTTTCGAAATTTTCATTGCCCTTGATATGCTCCGAATCAGTTCATACGTTATTGATATGTTCCAAAATGTTTCATATGTTGTTGATATGCCCCGAAATATTTCATACATCATTGATATGCTCTGAAATATCCTATGCACCATTGATATGCTTCGTAATGTCCTATGTGTCATTTGATACGCTTCGAAATACTATTTACGTCATCTGATATGCTCCAATTACTCTCTGCTCCATTTGTTATGAATCAAATATGTTTTAAATGAAATGACATCTGCGATTTGTATCTAATGAGATGATACCTATGAATTTTGGTATTTCTGCCTTATATTTTGATACCAAGCTTGTTTGAAACTATCATTCCTTGTTCTGGATATGTTTTCTCACTTGCTGAGCTTTGTAGCTCACTCCGTTGTTATATAACTCTTTTTCAGGTTAGCTTGTCACTCACTAAATGTTAGAATTGGGCTGAGACAGTGAAAAGCTATTCAGATTGTGACAAGACGTTATGGGTTGTTATGTTATTGTTGTATAAGTATGTTTTGTATGTAATGAAATGTTGTCGATGAATCTGAATTGATGTATTATTTAAAAGCTTTTAAAGATCTCGCATGGTTGGAATTTTGGAATATTGAGTTCAAGGTATGATGATATGAATTTATGGTAAATGGTTGGAGTTTTGATTGTATAAATTCTTATGCTTGTGGAATTATAAGTGAGGTTGATATTTTGTTAAGTTGGTTTTGGGTTCTTATAATTCGTATGATATGATGTATGATTATAACTGCACAGGTGTTATGTATATGAATGATATTTGAATGTTTCTCTGTATCCTCAAATAATTGTTTGGATCCTGGGATTTGATCATGATAAATTTTAATGTTATGGATTTTTAAGACAAGATCACACCTCCTGAACGCAATAAATTTCGGGAGGGGCGTGACACTAGGTATCCATCTGGTAGTAACTTTTGAATCCTTCCCTCATAGATATGACCTAGCCTACAATACCATAAGTATACACTGTTTACCTCATCTCGTTTCCTTCTAGACTCACTTACAATCATGATATGTAGAGTAGTGTCTAGTATAATCAAACTATTATGCAATATTCCTCTCATGATGATCTCATCATCCTTAATAATTGAATAACTATTATTCTCAAAAACTACTTTATAACCATTCAATGTCAAATATGAAATGAAAATAATGTTTTGATAATAGAGGGACAAAATAACATGCATCTAATGTAATAGTAACTCTACCAGGCAGATATATAGTGATCTCGTCGATAGCAATAGTAGCAACTCTTGCTCCATTGTCCATATTGAGGTCTACCTTGCCTCTCATCAATCTCCTAACTCTTGTCAAAATCTATAACGAATTACAAATATGATAAGCACTGTCGGTATCTAATACCTATGTGTTATCATATGAGTTTAACAAATGGAGACTGATCATGAATGTGCTTGAAGCTTCTCTAAGCTTTTGTTTCACTTTTTCTATAAGATACTCTTTATAGTTCATCTTTCAATACATGCTTTGTCGTAGTGGAAGCATTGGCCTTTGTCCTTTGTCAGGTCCTTCGTAGCAACCTTTGCTTTACCCGGTCTATCCTTGCCCTTGCCCTTCTTAAGGAACTTCTTTGTCTTCCTTTTCTTTCTGATCTTATCATCAAAGAGAACTATGAAAAGGAATCTAGTAGGGATTGAAGTACAAGATTCACACATAGGTTATCCTCTAAGACCATTCTTAGACCTGCGACTTTCTATATCCACTCAATTATCTTAAGGATACGGTTATGAAATAGTGTCCCCTCAATCATCCTATTATGGAAGAGACTCTTCGATATCTTATATCGTTGAGTTCTTCCCTGTTCCTCAAATAATTTATAGAGATATAGGAGCATGAATCTGTCATCTATCTTTTTATATTGTCTTTGTAACTCGGGAGTCATAGAGCCCAACATGTAATACTGAGCAAAAGTGGAGTCATCTACATACTTCACGTAGCGAGCGATCTCATCCTCACTTGCCCCTTCCTTGGGCATAGGCATCACTATATCAAGGATATATGCAATTTTCTCCGTCATAAGAACGATTCTCAAGTTATGAAGTCAATCCGTATAATTTGGACCAATGAGACGGTTGGCATCAAGTATGCCACACAAAGAGTCTAATAGCGATATTTTCTAAAAAAATAAAGATGCAGTAAAAAATATATAACATGTAGATTTTACAGAAATATAAATAATTAAGATATAGACTTCTATCTTGACATACTCTCACTATTTTTCTAGCGAGTCACGCGACACCCTCAGCATGTGAAACGGAAGTCTCCGGCAGACTTCTAGTGGGGATAAAAATCCAATCAGCATCTTAGTATAACCTCGAGGGACTCGACCAATCACACTAGCCTAAAAGGTAGGCAACTCTTGTCGATCACAACTCTTTATGATTCTCGTCCTGTTCGACCTCTAAACCACCATGGCTTCGAGGGACTCAACAAATCATGATGTTCGGTTAAGTCATCACCATCATTACAAGATGAGTCTGATTCGATGATATACCCTCGAGGGACTCGACCAATCATACCATGTCCTTAGGTCACCAGTGATATCTCTATGTCGTAGATAAGATAGCGAATTGTGATATAGGTGAGTCTCGAGGGACTCGACCAACTCAACCTACACCGGAAATCGATTCCTACCTATAATGATGGAAGGCCACGTGGGTTAATCTAATTGCCTCACATTTACTGAATTAATATTATTGAGAGAGGAGATTTTTTAATTTGGTCTCCTAATATATGTGTCACACACATATTTAATATATATCTACATCGCATGTAAATATATATCTAGTATGTATATAACCAATCACACATCATATGAGCAATCACACTATATGATCAGAGACCACATCCTAATGTGATCAAGCCCAAGCTAGTGAGCCTAATCACTCACATCAAGATCTATGTGTGCATCGGCACATCTTCATGCCCTGTGATCGTCTATCTCGTATTGTCAATTCCGTCAGTATCTCAACGCATCTCCATGCATCAAATCGTTCGTCTCGGCCTCATAAGTCCCGCTATCGCTTCCACGCTCTTGCTGCACCTCTTTGTGTAATTATAATATAATTACAAGCATATAGGCCCAACGATAAATGAAAAAAATAGAGGCTCGTAAGCCCCAATAATAATAATAATCACATATACATACATTACATTGTCTATGATAATCTGTCCACATCATACATCACATGTATACATCATCATCGTGTAGGACTACTAGATAAATAATAATAGTTAATTAAACTATTTAATTAACCAGTATTTTCTGAAATCAGGGACATAAAAGAAATTTATTGAATTATGAAGGGTATTTTGATTATTAGATCAAAAGGGACAAAATTAGAATTTCTAAAATTCTGAGCAAAATTATCTTTCAGTCAAAAAAACCTAATGCCGCCCTACTTTCTGCTATGTTGTGGCCATTGTGGGCGGGCGCAGTGCCCGCAGACGATTTGTCCGCTGGCGACATTGCCCCCTTGTGAGTGGCTCACCCACTGGCAGGGCGAGCGCTATTGTAGGTGGTGTGCCCACGGCAATGGTCGCCAGCAGCCCTTGCGGGTGCCATGGGTGCCGCAGTCGAGTGCTACCCCTGCCTGCGAGTTGGTGCTCTTCTCGACGTAGTTGTGGGTGACTCGCTCGCAAGCACTGCCTGTAGTAAGATTGCCTACGTGCGGGCACAATGCCAACGCGCAAGCATAGTTGCCTGCATGCACAGATGCGCTGCAAGCATAGTCGCCTCCCACCGACCGCTTACGACCCCTACCCACAGGTGGCTAGGCTAAGAGCTTCCTTGGGAGCTCTCGACCAAGGCTACAAGCAGCCTTTGGCCATGACCAACCTACGAAGGCAGCAACAATTGCAGCCCTCTCTCACCTTTTGTGCCAAAAATTTTGTTGATAAAAGTTTTGCTAAATCATAACAAACGCAGTTTAAAATCCGATCTTCGCACGAACAACTTGGCTCTGATACCACTGTTAGGAAATCCAAGGGCAACATCACATGCGTAGCAAAAGAATAAAAACAAAAACATCCTAGGTTTTCTTGAAAAGGTTTCGTCGTCGTTCAAAAATCGATGCGAAAAATGAATCTGCATATCTGAAAATTACGTGTATGAAAAGATAATACCTAAGGAGATTGTATATCCTTGAATTCCTACAGATCAGTAGGGTAGATGAAGGAGGTCAAGTGTCCTCCTCTCTAGTAGTGATCCACACGATAGAGGCTGTGAAGATGCTCCTCTCTGAGGAGAGGAGAATAGGAGGTGGCCACCAAGAAGCCCCTAGCCTATGGACATTTAGTTCCCTCCTATTTATAGAGGCCCCCTGTAAACCCTAATGGATCATGCCCTATTAGGTATCAGATCTCCATCCAATTACCCAAGCCTCTTAGATTAATGGGTCTCTACCCAATAATCTAGCTCTTATTTGATCTCATCTATGGGATACAATAATACAGGGGCTTATTGGATATCAAATAAGATAGGGGCTCCGACGGATTTCTCATATCCAAACCTCTACTCGTCACAACACCTACTATATGTGTGTGACCCTCTAGGCCCAATATCAAGCTGGCCATGAGTCATACCTGTTAGAACTCCTTCTGACTCAGTGAAGTATTATCTCCATAATAATTCACTCGACTCATCGACTACGGACGTACTAGGCCACTAAGCCATAGTCCCCAAATGATATAGGGGAATCCAATTCTTTGTACCTATTTGCCCTATAGTCCCTCATCCATCTAATATCCTAGATATCATATATTGGGTATGGTGCTATTAGGCCCATACGGTTTCCAATCGAGTCTCGCTCTAATCGGATTCTTCCAAAGAACTCTCTCTTTCAATCCGAATGACCCTGGTCAGGGATTTGCTTGAGCAAGAACACATGAGATATTCCTCTCATGCCCGAGAGTGGATGATCCTCTATTGACACTCAATAGCCCTCGTAAGGTTAGTTGCTACTCTCAATAACCAGTTGTACTAGATCTGAAACTTCTAAACCTATAAGTCCAGTATCAAAGAGTGGAGTACTCATACAGGATAGCCTTGGTGTCTCAAGTCTAAGTGTTGGGAAATCCTTTAAGGGAGTGACATCTCATGCACAGCGGAAGAACAAAAACAAAACACCCCATATTTCCTGTAGAAAGTTTCCGTCATCGCATGAAGATCGGTGCATCAAAACAAATCTATGAAAACTGCATGTGTTAAAGAAAGTACCTAGGGAGATCATATATCCCTAAATCCCTACAGATCTGTAGGAGAGGATGAAGGAGGTCAAGCATCCTCCTCTCTAGTGGTATCCACACGACAGGGACTGCGACGATGCACCTCTCTCCTTGGGGAGAGGAGAACAGGAGGTGGCTACCAAAAGAAACCCTCAGCCTATAGAGCTTTGGTTCCCTCCTATTTATAGAGGCCCCTTGAAAACTCTAATGGATCTTTTGCCCTATTGGGTATTGGATCTCCATCCAATTACCCAAGCCTCTTGGATTAGTGGGTCTCTACCCAATAATCTCTTATTAGTAATTATTGTATCTCATCTCAGGATCCAATAATTTAGGGGCTTAATGGATATCCAATAAGATAAGGGATTCAGTGGATATCTCATATCTGAACCTCTACTCGTCGCAACACCTACCATATGTGTGTGACCCTCTAAGCCCAATATCGAGCCGGCCATGAGTCATACTTGTCAGAACACCTTCTTACTTAGTAAATTATTATCTCTATAATAATTCACCCAACTCATCGACTACGGACGTACCAGGCCACTACGCCGCGACCCCTAGACGATACAGGGGAATCCAATCCTTTTGACCTATCTGTCCTTAGTTACCATGTATCTATAGTCTCTCATCCATCCAATATCCCAGAGACCCTATACCGGGCATGGTGCTGTCAGGCCCATACAGTCTCTCCTCAAGTCTTGCTCTTGTTGGATTCTCCCAGAGAACTCTTTCTCTCTCAATCCGAATAACCTTGGCCAAGGATTTGTTCGAGCAAAAACACATGGGATATTCCTCTCATGATACCGAGAGCGGATAACTCTCTATTGACACTCAATAGCCCTCGTAAGGTTAGCTACCACTCCCAATAACCGGTTGTACTAGATTTGGAACTTTCCAAATCTATAAGTTCGGTATCAAAGAGTGGAGTACTCATACAGGACATCCTTGGTACCTCAAGTCTAAGGACCAGATACACTACTGGGACTACGGAATCGCAGTCTGACATGAGGTATCAATAACCATCCAGTATTCCATAGGCAGATCAATCAGTGAACTTATTCCCTAGTGAGCACCTGCACTGTACCCTCAGTGTCCCCACACGAGTAGCTATGAGACTAGCTACTTCCATCATATTTATGGGTATATAACACACCAGTCTATCCAGTTATCTTGATGTCCTCGAGTAACCTATGACCAGGATAATTAAGGGTCTGTGTTTAAAGGTGAATCGGTCTCATTATCATGATCTCATCACGTTCCAATTCCCAATGCACAGATCCAAGGACATCACAATATATGCAACACGCAAGATAAAGTAATAAAACGCCTAATAATAAGTAAAGAGAAAAAGTGCATATCAAGTCACAAGTGCCATCACTCATGTGATTGGCTTGCAGGGCACATATGACTAGCACTAAAGACTATATACACTATTGGGACTACGAAATCGTTGTCTGACATCAAGTATCAATAATCATCTAGCTTTCCGTAGGCAGATAAATCAGTAAACTCATTCTCCAATGAGTACTTATATTGTATCCTTAGTGTCCCCATACAAGTAGCTATGAGACCATCTATCTCCATCATATGGACAGGTATACAGCATACCAGTCTGTCTGGTTATCTTGATGTCCCTCCCAAGTAACTTATGACTGAGATTATTTAGGGTCTGCGTTTAAAGGTGAATCGATCTCATTATCGTGATCTCATCACGATCTGATTCCCATTGCACAGATCCAAGGACATCGCAATATACATCGAGATAAGGACATCACAATGTGAGAAAATGTTAGTAATTATAAGCAAAGAGATTGACGCAGTATATTACAAGTGCTATCACTCATTTGATTGACTTGTAGGGCACCTATAACTAGCACATACATTATTGGCATTGGTGATATCTATATAAAGACCAACCTTAGTTGTAATTTAGTGCTTAAAGATATAAGGAATGTGGTTGACTTGAAACTAAATTTAATTTCAATTGGAAGACTAGATGATGAAGATTATGATATTCGATTTCACATAAGGCAATGAAAGCTCAGTAAGGGTTCTCTTGTTATAGCTAGTGAAAAGAAATATCATATTTTGTACAAGTTGCAGGCTAAAGCTTGTGGTGAGCAGTTGAATGCTATAGAGAAAGACCTCAACATGGAGTTGTGGCATAAGCGATTATGACACATAAGCGAAAAGGTGCTACAAGTTCTTTCCAAGAGAGAGGTATTGCCAAACCTCAAAGGTACATGTCTGAATCCTTGTATTGATTGTTTGGTTGATAAACAACATAGAGTTTCTTTTACTAGTCCTGCTTTATCTAGAAAAATATATGCCTTGGACTATATTTATACATATGTATGTGGTCCTTTGAGGATAAAAACTCTTAGTGGATCTATTAATATTTCTAGCATTAGTGGTGTACTTTATTTTATCACTTTTATAGATGATTTTTTCAGAAAAGATTGAGCCTATGCTATAAAGACCAAAGATCAGGTTATCAATGTCTTCAAAGAGTTTCATGCTATAGTTGTAAGGGAGACAGAAAGATAATTAAAATATATAAGATCAAATAATGGTAGTGAGTACACATAATTGTTTAATGATTATTACAAGTCACATGGCATTCAACATGAGATGACAATTCCTGGTACACCTTAACATAATACTATTGTAGAGAGGATGTACCACACTATCATGGAAAAGATCATATGTATACTTTCACAGGCCAAGCTACCAAAAAAGTTTTGGGACGAGGCTTTGAAGACTGCAATTGTGTGATCAACTTATCTCCCTATATAGCCCTAGATGGTGATGTTACAAAGCATGTATGATCAGGAAAAGATATTTCCTATAGGCATTTGAGAGTGTTTGGTTATCGTGCATTTGCACATATTCCAAACAATAAGAAGTGCAAGTTGGATGGTGCGACAAAAGAATGTATTTTTCTTAGCTACTCACATGATCAATTTGGTTGCAGGCTTTAGGATCCAGAAAAGCAGAAGATGTTTAGAAGTGGAGATGTAGTCTTCTTTGAGGATCAAACTCTTAAGGATTTGAAGAAAGAGGTGCTAGCCAAGACTTTTGTAGAATGATTAACAGATTATGACTCGGTTACTTCTCCAGTATATTAGGATGATGGGGGAGATGTGTAGGAAGATGGTATAGAGCCCGATGTTGATCTACCTATAGGACATATTGAGCAAGAAGAAGTTGGAGAGCAACTTTCCGTAGAACCTCAGTTGAGAAGATCTTCTAAATAACATTAACCTTCCAAAATATACTCTACAGATGAGTATGTGATGCTTACTAGTCCAGGCGAACCAGGGAGTTACCAAGAAGCAATTAAAAGTGAGCGGAAAAAGGAATGGTTAGTTGCTATATAGGAAGAGATGGATACTCTATAAAATAAATCATACATATGATTTGGTGCAACTACTAAAGGAAATGAATGTCTTGAAGAATAAGTTGATTTTCAGGTTGAAGACTTAAAAATATTATTCTCAACCAAATTATAAAGCTAGATTGATTGCGAAAGGCTTTAGTCAAAAGAAAGGTATTGACTTTGAAGAGATTTTTTCTCCTGTTGTTAAAATATCTTCTATTTGTATTGCTCTTGGTATTGCTACTAGCCAGGACTTGGAGGTTGAGCAGTTAGATATGAAGACAGCTTTCCTTCATGGTGATTTAGAGGAGGAAATTTATATAGAGCAATCAGAAGGCTTCAAAGTCAAAGGTAAAGAAAATTTTATCTACAAGTTGAGAAAGAGCTTGTGTGGGTTGAAGCAAGCTCCAAGATAGTAGTACAGAAAGTTTGATTCATTTATGATAAAAATGGATACAAAAGAACGGCTTCAGATCATTATATATATATCAAATGGTTTGGTAATGATTTTATTATTCTCTTACCTTATGTTGATGATATGCTTATTCTTGAGAAAGATATGCGTATAATTGACAAGTTAAAGAAGGAACTGAATGAGTCCTTTACAATGAAGAACATAGGACTAGCAAAGTAAATACTGGGCATGTAGATTTCCCATGATAGGAAAAATAAGAAGATTTGGTTATCATAAGAGAAATATATTGAGAAGGTATTGGAAAGGTTCAGTATGAGCAATGCAAAGCCAGTTGGTTCTCCTCTTTCAGGTCACTTCAAATTATACTCAGAACAGAGTCCATCAAGTGATGAGAAGGAGAAAATGCAAAAGGTTCCCTATGCTTCAGTAGTTGAAAGTTTAATATACATAATGGTATGTATGAGATCGAACATCACATATACAATAGGTGTTACTAGCAGGTTTCTTATAAATCCAAACAAAGAGCACTGGGAAGTAGTGAAGTAGATCTTAAGATATCTCAAAGGAAGCTCTAAGATTTGTTTAAGCTTTAGAGGTGGACCACGTGTGCTGATAGGTTACACAAATGTAGATATGGCAAGAGATATTGATATGAGAAAATCCACATCAGGTATTGTACTTATTTTTCCAAGGGGAGCTATGTCATGACAATTCAAATTACAAAAGTGTCATGATAATTCAAATTGCTATCTCCACTACAGAGGTAGAATATATTGCTGCTATAGAGATTTGCAAAAAAATATTATGGATGAAAGAATTCTTACAAGAATTGGGGTTGAAACAGAAAAATTATGTGGTGCATTGTGATAATCAAAGCATCATTCATTTGTGTAAGAACCCAACTTTCTATTCCAAATCAAAGCATATAGATATTAGATATCACTAGATTCAAAATATACTTGAAGAGAAATAGTTATAACTTAAGAAAATTCATATAGATGATAATGGAACATACATGTTGACAAAGATTTTACCAAAGGAAAGGTACGAGATGTGCTGACAATTAGTCGGCATAACTTTACATTGAGGAGTTATGGGATAATCTCTCTTATAGGTTGAAGGGAGAGGTTATTAGACAGATAGCCCAATTCAGTCCATAGTGGGCTTTAACAGCCCATAACCCATTTCTCTTTTAACCTAAACCCTAGAACTAATAAGGGGGGGGGCGTGGTGGCTGTGAAAAATAGGGAGAAAAACTATAGTAAAAGGATAGAAAACTATAGTAGCAACGTGATTCAAAAAGAGAAGGAAATGATAGAAAAATAAAAGAAAAAAAAAGGGATGAAGATAATGACAATTGCATATGTGGAGTGAATTCTTACTATCACCTCAAGTTAGATCAAATCTATAGTAAATTCTTACTATGATTACTTGGGGAGGTTTTGGATATTATGTACAGTGACGTAATCCTTGTATCTCAGTTATTCTCTTGTGATTGTTACTTGGGTTTTAGACAAGAGACTTTGAGAATTGTATATTTATTATTTTTATAGTAGATTTTCTCTGGTTTACCCCATGGCTTTTACCCTTCACGTTAGAGGAGGTTTTCATGCAAATCTTAGTGTTTTATTTGATTATGATTTTCATTTAATTTTGCTGTATGTTATGACCTATTTGTATTTGTTCGTATACAAAGTTCTTCCTTATTTTTATCTTATCATAGCACTCGCGGTGTATTCAACTACATGAATACACATGGAATTATTAGCATGGTAAGGGGTCCTTCGTAACGTGACATCTAACTCGATGTTGAAACTAGAAGATTGTGCAGTAACAATAGCTCAACTTTAATGGTAGGGTTTTGGAGTACATGCAAGGTTAAGAGAGTATTTTACCTCAATAAGAGCATCCTGCATTCTTGTGCCCGCTTATACTAATTGCATATGGATGGCATCAAGAAATTAGAATCTTCTAATGCAAATTCACGTATAGGTAATAATCTTGAAGAGGAGAATATAAGCAAAATGGAAGAATTATATTAGGGTTGATAAGTGTAACATCCCTCACATTCCTTATTTCTAAATTTTCGAATAAGAGTTTAATAGCAAAGTTATTATCCATTTTAAATTTGATAGATGAGTTTGAATGAAATTGAAAACCTATTTATAAGATGTGAGGATCTGTTTGTAAAATTCTAAGGACCTATTTGTAAAATTTGGAGGACTTAATTGTAAAAATATGTAACACAAGGACTAAACTGAAAAATACACAAAATAACAAATCCCACCGTTTAAGACTCTCTGCCTTCATTTCTAAGGAAACTGAGAAGGCAACCTACATGAAGAAGAAAGGGAGAGAAAGATAGAAGAAGATAAGGAAGACTCTCTGCCTTCATTTCTAAGGAAATTGAGAAGGCAGCCTATGTGAAGAAGAAAGGGAGAGAAAGATAGAAGAAGATAAGAAGAAGAAGAGAAGGAGAATTGGGGATTTAGGGTCCTTGGGCTCAATACTTTTCATTGGGATCAAAATTGATCAAAGGCAAGTATTCTAGCCCCTTCCTACAGTTAGTTTGATCCTTCTTCTCATCCTAATCCTGGAAATTTTAGAGGATCGAAGTTTCATAATGATATTTCTGCAATTTATGCATCAAACAGTGAATCTGGTTTTCTTTTCCAGATTCTGTCCTTTCTACCTTTTTATGTCTAAAACTTTCTGTACTGAATTCGTATTTAAGAAAAATTAAATCCATCCGAAAGTATACTTGTGTATCTTTATTTTGAGACCAGGATATATGGATTTGGAGTTCAACTGCCTATCCTAACTTTTATTTGAATTGACCCCATAGAATCTATCAAATAGAGATTCTGAGTTCTGACCTTTGGGCATACTATCACTTGTAACTCACTGTGAACAAATTCAATGGTGACAAAACTAACCTTATTGGAAAGTAGACTCATAAAGCTTTTTGTGCATAACTTATTTGAAATATTTTGAGTACAGATACCAACTGAAAACATCTGTTTTAGTCGACCCTATACATTCTGTAAAACAGAGATGATATTTTCTGACCTGTTGTCACTAAATTATTTGTAACTTCCTGTGGAGACCTCTAATTCAGACCAAACTTTGTTAATCCAAATCTGGATTATTATATCTTTCAAATGACATTAATTTAGAGTAAATTAGAGCATATTTGGTTACTCAAATAACTCAATAATTATACCTCTCAAATTCTGTCAGAACCAGATTTTTTGTCAAGTTTACCTATTCTTGTTTTGTCCTTTTTGTTGGAAACTGAATTCAGCTAAAGCCCTTTCTTTCGATTGAGCTTTATACTCTTGTTTCAAATCCTTGTATACTCATGCCATTATTTTCATTTCAAATTTGAATGCATTGTGAAAGAATATGCTTGCATCGTATTGTTTCGTAAAGGCGCATGTACATTTTATTATTCCGTATGTGCTTCCGATATGTGCCAAATTATTGTTCACACCTATCCTTTTGTACTCTGGTGTCTGTGGGATTGTCTGGACCTTTTCTAGAAATAGTAAAGGGATTATTTGGACCTTTGCCAGAAATGGTAAAGGGATTATTTGGATCTTTGCTAAAAATGGTAAAGGGATCGTGCTTAGAGCCTGCGATGCTCTGTCGACCCCCCTATCGGCTTCATCCAGATGTGGATGATGACTCTCCCAGACGTGGGAGATATCGTTTGAGATCCCACTGCATCCTCTGTATTTTTTATATGATATCCAAAGCATTATTTGTGTTTATATGTGCACTTTGGATGATACGAAAATGAATGATCAGATTTGACATTTGAACTTCTGTTACTTGTTTGTTATTCTGAGAGATCTCCCATGCACCATTGATATGTTTCGTATTGTCCTATGTGTCATTGGATATGCTCCAACTTACCATTATCATCGTCTGATATGCTCTAATTATTCCTTACTCTATTTGTTATGAATTAAATAAGTTGAATAAGTGGACATTCATGATTCTGATATGATGATATATATGTTTCCTTGTATCTGGCCTTGTATTTCGATATCAAGCTTATTGAAAGCTATTCTCCTTCCCTATGGATATGTTAGTCACTTGCTGAGCTCTATTATGCTCACCCCTATTGTTATATAATATTTTCAGGTTAGCCTATCAGACTCTGGGATGTTTAAATTGGGCTGAGGAAGGGAAAGCTAGAAAATTTTGGGTTGATCTTTAGTGGTTGATATGTTTTTGTTATATAAATACATTTTATGTTTAATGAAAGGTCGATGGTAAACCTGAACTTATATGTTTTGTAAAGGTTGGAGGACCTCTCATGTTAGGACTTGAAATGTGAAGTTTAAATGGTATGATGATATAAATGTGTGGTAAATGTTAGTTTTGTAGCTATATGGATTTCCTCACTTGTGGATTTCATGATGTGAATATTGTTTATTTGAGTTGGCTTTAAATTTTATGAATCCTGGAGTGATGTGATATATGAATTATAAACTGCACAGGTTTTATGAATTATGGGTTTTGGATGTGATTTACGACTTGAATGATCGTTAGTGTCCTCAAATATCATTGTGGGTCCTAGGATCGGTTTGTTGTTTGAATTTTAATATTATGAATTTGAAGACAGGGTCACACCTCCTGAATGAGATTAAATTTCAGGGGGAGCATGACAGAGGTGGTATCAGAGTATGATTTGAGGATCACTAGGAATTTTGATATGCTAGATGCATAATAAATTTTGAGGTTTAGTGATTTTTATTTAGAGATTGATCAAAATTTCCCTTTTTGTTGTTTTTAGGAAGCGAGAATGACGAGGTCATCTGGTTCTCCTGTTGCATCTACTTCTGATCAATTGAGTGAAATTATGAAAACTTTAGAGGCTATGACCCAAGTAATGCAACAGCAAGTCCGACCAGAAAGAAATGATGGAGCAGGGACTTCAAATCGGATTGGGTTAGGAATTGAACAGTTTAAGAAGCTCAGTCCTCCTAGTTTTAGTGGTGAGCCTGATCCAATGGTAGCAGAACAATGGATGATGCGAATAGAGAAAATATTTAACGTTTTAAATTACCCTGATGATCTGAAGGTTTCTCTTGCTACCTTTATGTTAGAGGGAGAGGCTGAACACTGGTGGAGAACAATGAGGAGGATTTCTGAAATTAGACATGAGCCATTCACTTGGAAGACATTTATAGAAAAGTTCAACGATAAATATTTCCCAGATTGCATTAGAGAGCAGAAAGAATTGGAGTTCTTGAATCTCATTCAGGGAAATTTAATGGTAGCCAAATATGAATCTAAATTCACTGAGCTCTCCAGATTTGCCATACATATGATTGATGATGAATCTAGAAAAGCAAGGAGGTTTGAGAGGGGATTAAAGCCAGCCATAAGGAGCCGAATATCAGCTTTAAAACTTCAGGCATATTCTGAGGTAGTAGAAAGAGCTTTGATAATTGAAAAAGATTTAGAAGAGATCCAAGAAATCATGAGCAAGAACAGTAAGGATAAGTTTTTTTATAAAAATAAGAGAGGAAATGAACATGAGAGAAGTAACAAAAGGGTAAAGGTATCTGGATTTGAGATGAGAAAGCTACCACAAAGGATTCCATTATTTGCAAAATGTGGAGGCAATCATGAAACAAGTAAGTGTTTTCGGGTGATTGGAGCTTGTTTTGCTTATGAAAAGTTAGATCACAAAATAAAAGACTGCCCATTTAAGAAAAAGGAAGAACCACCACCTCCCAGATCATCAGCCCATGCTAGAGTATATGCTATCACTGAGCAGGATGCTAGAGCCTCTAAATCAGTGGTCGAAGGTATTCTTCATGTTTCTAATAAAAATGTAAAAGTTTTGTTTGATCCTGGCTCTAATCTATCCTTTGTTTCACCACATTTTGCTTGTCATTTGAGTGTTCTACCTAGACCACTGGATTATATGTTATATGTAACTACTGCTGTGGGGAATTCTTTGATAGTAAATTTGATATATCTATCCTGTTTGATTTCTATTGGAAAACATGAATTCCTTGCCGATTTGATCCTCCTGGAGATCCAAGGTTTTGATATTATACTTGGCATGGATTGGCTATCTTCCTATTATGCTAGTATCAATTGTTATACAAAAATGATCACTTTTTGCCTACCGGATCAGCCTATCTTTTATTTTGAGGGAATCTGACATGATTTGCCTCATTGTCTGGTATCAGCACTTCAAGCTCATCGTCTTATGCAAAAGGGTTGTTTTTGTTATCTTATATGTGTAAAGAATCATTCAGATCAAGAAACTCAACTAAATGAAACTTTGGTGGTCAAAGAGTTCTCTGATGTATTTCCGGATAACTTGCCTGGATTACCACCAGGGAGGGATGGTGAATTTGTTATTGAAGTAGTCCCCGGGACAACCCCAATATCTAAGCCTCCCTATAGAATGGCGCCCCTCGAGTTAGAGGAGTTGAAGAAGCAAATACAAGAGTTGTTAGATAAGGGTTTTATTCGACCCAGTGTCTCACCATGGGGTGCTCCAGTGCTATTAGTTAAGAAGAAGGATGGGACATTGAGGCTTTGTATTGACTATAGACAATTGAATCAGGTGACCATTAAAAACAAATATCCTCTTCCAAGGATCGATGACTTGTTTGATCAATTGCAGGATGCACAAGTATTCTCCAAGATCGATCTAAGGTCAAGTTATTATCAGTTAAAAATCAAGAAGGAGGATATTCCGAAAACAACCTTTAGAACCCGATATGGTCACTATGAATTCTTGGTAATGCCTTTTGGTTTGACTAATGCCCCTGTAGCTTTTATGGAACTGATGAATAGGATATTTCAGCTACTCTTGGATGACTGTGTAATCGTATTCATTGATGACATATTAGTGTATTCAAAGAGTACTCAAGAGCATGAGGAACACCTGAGAAACGTATTATCCATACTAAGAGAAAAGAAATTGTATGCAAAGTTTAGTAAATGTGAATTTTGGTTGAAGGAAATTGCTTTCTTAGGCCATATGATTTCAGGGAAAGGCATATCTATTGATCCAAAGAAGATAGAAGCAGTGGTTAAGTGGGAAGTACCAACAAATGTAACTGAAGTTAGAAGTTTCCTAGGCATGGCAGGTTATTACAGGAGATTTGTGGAGGGATTTTCTCGAATTGCTTCTCCCCTCACTAAACTAACTCAGAAGAATATGAAATTTGAATGGGGTGATTATTGTGAGCAAAGTTTCCAAGAGCTAAAAAGAAGATTGACCAGTGCCCCTATTCTCACTATTCCAAGTGGTAATGAGGGATTTGTAGTTTATACCGATGCTTCAAGAAAGGGCCTGGGATGTGTTCTAATGCAGGAAGGAAAGTAATTGCTTATGCTTCTAGATAGCTAAAGAGTTATGAAGCGAATTATCCAACTCATGATCTAGAATTAGCAGTAATCATCTTTGCTCTAAAAATTTGGAGACATTACTTGTATGAGCGAACATTTGAAATCTTTACTGATCACAAAAGTTTAAAGTATATTTTTACTCAGAAAGAGTTGAATATAAGGCAACGAAGATGGATAGAACTTCTAAAGGATTATGATTGTACCATCCATTATCACCCAGGTAAAGCCAATGTTGTAGCTGATACGCTTAGTAGAAAATCTACAAGCTTTATGGCTAGTCTGATTGTGAAACAATGGAGGTTCTTAAAAGAAAATTATGATTTGAATGTCATGAGGAAAGGCCAAAATTCAATGATGTTGATGGCCTCTATTCAAGTGCGATCTGATCTCACGCAACAAATTAAAGAAGGGCAACTACAAGATCCACACTTAATATACTTTAGAAATGAAGTTGAAAAGGGATTGAAGCCCAATTTTCAAATTTTAGAGGATGGCCTCTTGAGATTTGGGGATAGAGTATGTATTCCTAATAACCCAGATATCAAGAACTAAATCCTGATGGAGGGTCACAATTCAAAATATACCATGCATCCTGGTAGCACTAAAATGTATAGAGATCTCCAAAGTCATTATTGGTGGGAAGGCATGAAGAAGGAGATTGCAATGTATGTTTCAAAGTGTTTGACTTGTCAACAAATCAAAACAGAACATCAAAGACCTGGAGGTTTATTGCAGCCTTTGGATATTCCTGTATGGAAATGGGAATATGTTACCATGGACTTTATTACAGGACTACCCAGAACCTCTAGGAAGCATGATACGATTTGGGTCATTATTGATAGGTTAACTAAATCTGCACATTTTTTACCAATTAATATGACTTATTCGCTTGATCGACTTGCTGATTTATATGTTGATGAAATAGAAAGACTTCATGGTGTTCCAAAGGAAATTATCTCTGACAGAGACTCCAGATTTCTTTCTAGATTATGGAGGAGATTACAAGAGTCTATGGGCACCAAAGTAAAGTTTAGCACCGCCTATCACCCTCAGACCGATGGTCAATCTGAAAGAACAATTCAAATACTTAAGGATTTGCTCAGAGCCTATGTCATGGATTGGAGAGGTGAATGGGATAAAGATATTTCCCTTATTGAGTTCACTTACAATAATAGTTACCATTCAAGCATTCAAATGGCTCCCTAAGAAGCTTTGTATGGGCGAAAGTGTAGAATGCCTATATGTTGGGAGGAAGTTGGCGATAAAAAGTTGTTAGCACTAGATAAAGTACAAGAGACTACTGAAAAGATCTAAGTTATAAGAAAAAGGCTAAAAACTGCTCAGAGTCGCCAAAAGAGCTATGCTGATAACCGACAAAGAGATATTGAGTTTCAAGTAGGGGATTTTGTATTTCTAAAGGTTTCCCCTTCTAAAGGCGTAGCAAGATTTGTGAAGAAAGGAAAATTAAGCCCAAGGTTTATTGAACCTTTTGAGATCCTTGAAAGAATTGGTTCTGTCGCTTACAGGATTGTCTTGCCACCATCCTTCGGTCAGATCCATGATATTTTTTATGTTTCAATGCTTAGAAAGTATGTACATGATCCCTCTCATATCATAAAGTATGAGCTGATTATGATTGATAAAGATTTATCCTATTTGGAGGAGCCCACTCAAATTATTGATAAGAAGGATAAAATCCTAAGGAATCGGGTCATCCCTCTCGTTAAAGTGAAATGGAGACATCATTCTGGAGAAGAAACAACTTGGGAGCTAGAGGAGAAAATGAAGAAAGTCTATCCTCATCTTGTCATTGATAGAGGTATGATAAATTTAGATGACTAAATTTCTTTTAAGGGAGGGAGAGTGTAACATCCCTCGCATTCCTTGTTTCTAAATTTTCGTATAAGAGTTTAATAGCAAAGTTACTATCCATTTTAAATTTGATAGATGAGTTTGAATGAAATTGAAAACCTATTTATAAGATGTGAGGATCTGTTTGTAAAATTCTGAGGACCTATTTGTAAAATTTGGAGGACTTAATTGTAAAAATATGTAACACAAGGACTAAACTAAAAAATACACAAAATAACAAATCCCACCGTTTAAGACTCTCTGCCTTCATTCCTAAGGAAACTGAGGAGGCAGCCTACGTGGAGAAGAAAGGGAGAGAAAGAGAGAAGAATATAAGGAGAAGAGAAGGAGAATTGGGGATTTAGGGTCCTTGGGCTCAATACTTTTCATTGGGATCAAAATTGATCAAAGGCAAGTGTTCTAACCCCTTTCTATAGTTAGTTTGATCCTTGTTCTTATCCTAATCCTAGAAATTTTAGAGGATTGAAGTTTCATAATGATATTTCTACAATTTATGCATCAAACAGTGAATCTAGGTTTCTTTTCTAGATTCTGTCCTTTCTGCATTGTCATGTCTATAACTTTCTGTACTGAATTTGTATTTAAGAAAAATTAAATCCATCCGAAAGTATACTTGTGTATCTTTATTTTGAGACCAGGATATATGGATTTGGAGTTCAATTGCCTATCCTAACTTTTATTTGAATTGACCCTATAGAATCTATCAAATAGAGATTCTGAGTTCTGACCTTTGGGCATACTATCACTTGTAACTCACTGTGAACAAATTCAATGTGACAAAACTAACCTTATTGGAAAGTAGACTCATAAAACTTTCTGTGCATATCTTATTTGAAATATTTTGAGTACAGATACCAACTGAAAATGTCTGTTTTAGTCGACCCTATACATTCTGTAAAACAGAGATGATGTTTTCTGACCTATTGTCACTAAATTATTTGTAACTACCTATGGAAACCTCTAATTCATACCAAACTTTGTTAATCCGAATCTAGATTATTATATCTTTCAAATGACACTAATTTAGAGTAAATTGGAGCATATTTGGTTACTCAAATAACTCAATAATTATACCTCTCAAATTCTGTCAGAACCAGATTTTTTGTCAAGTTTGCCTATTCTTGTTTTGTCCTTTTTGTTGGAAACTGAATTCAGCTAAAGCCCTTTCTTTCGATTGAGCTGTATACTCTTATTTCAAATCCTTGTAAACTCATGCCATTATTTTCATTTCAAATTTGAATGCATTGTGAAAGAATATGCTTGCATCGTATTGTTTCGTAAAGGCGCATGTACGTTTTATTGTTCCGCATGTGCTTCCGATATGTGCCAAATTATTGTTCACACCTGTCCTTTTGTACTTTGGTGTCTGTGGGATTGTCTGGACCTTTGCTAGAAATAGTAAAGAGATTATTTGGACCTTTGCCAAAAATGGTAAAGGGATTGTTTGGACCTTTGCCAGAAATGGTAAAGGGATCATGCTTAGAGCCTGCGATGCTCTGCCGACCCCCCTATCGGCTTCATCCAAACATGGATGATGACTCTCCCAGACGTGGGAGATATCGTTTGAGATCCCACTACACCCTCTGTGTTTTTGATATGATATCTAAAGCATTGTTTGTGTTTATATGTGCGCTTTGGATGATACGAAAATGAATGATCAGATATGATATTTGAACTTCTGTTACTTGTTTGTTATTCTGATATGTTCTGAGAGATCTCCCATGCACCATTGATATGTTTCGTATTATCCTATGTGTCATTGGATATGCTCCAACTTACCATTATCATCGTCTGATATGCTCTAATTATTCCTTACTATATTTGTTATGAATTAAATAAGTTGAATAAGAGGACATTCGTGATTCTGATATGATGATATATATGTTTCCTTGTATCTGGCCTTGCATTTCGATATCAAGCTTATTGAAAGCTATTCTCCTTCCCTATGGATATGTTAGTCACTTGCTGAGCTCTGTTATGCTCACCCCGTTGTTATATAATATTTTCAGGTTAGCCTATCAGACTCTGGGATGTTTAAATTGGGCTGAGGAAGGGAAAGCTAGAAGATTTTGGGTTGATCTTTAGTGGTTATATGTTTTTGTTGTATAAGTACATTTTATGTTTAATGAAAGGTCGATGGTAAACCTGAACTTATATGTTTTGTAAAGGTTAGAGAACCTCTCATGTTAGGACTTGAAATATGAAGTTTAAATGGTATGATGATATAAACGTATGGTAAATGTTAGTTTTGTAGCTATATGGATTTCCTCACTTGTGGATTTCATGATGTGAATATTGTTTATTTGAGTTGGCTTTGAATTTTATGAATCCTGGAGTGATGTGGTATATGAATTATAAACTGCACAGGTTTTATGAATTATGGGATTTTGGATGTGATTTATGACTTGAATGATCGTTAGTGTCCTCAAATATCGTTGTGGATCCTGGGATCGGTTTGTTGTTTGAATTTTAATATTATAAATTTTAAGACAGGGTCACACCTCCTGAATGAGATTAAATTTCAGGGGGGGGCATGACAATAAGCATTTTTAGATATACAGTAAGATTCAAAGTGTTTGGATAACAAGGTTAGATAGACAATAAGATATTCTAAGCATGGACTCTTTTGAATTAGGATTTGGTTGTCATTCTATAAATACCATGGGAAGAGATAAACAAAATATAATTTGAGTGCTCCTAAAGTTTTCACTAGTAGATCAAGAGATTGAGAGAAAAATGCTGCAACATTTATGTGAGAAGATGTAGCAGGAATTCATAACTTCAGTTTGAGTTAATTAAATAGAGAATCTTATTTCTTGTATTTGATTACTGTCAATAGCAAAGAAATTGATTTTTTCCACATACGTAAACATGAATTGTCATACCACGTAAATACGGAATTGACCTTTCTAGTTTTTACTTTTTTGGTAATCTCTGAAATTTTCTTTGGTATCAAGTTCTCCATCAAATTTTGCTACAGTGATTTTAACTCAAAAACATGCAATATGTAATGGGGCAATTTACAGTTCTTCACTAAATTCTTACAAGGTTTTATTATTATGTAATGCCATTGCCATTTTGAGACAAACAAAATCAATCTGCAGATCAATTTAGCATTCATATTAGCATCAAGAGTGAGAAAAACCACAAGTTATCTACCAAAACTAGTAGTAGCACAGAAGGTTGCTAACAGCAATGACCAAAAGGCAGCTTGAAGAACACTTATTGCCATAGTTAATGACAAGGTCTAGATGCATCGATTACTGAGGGCTACATGTACTTTTGGTGATGTCTAAAACTACAACTTTTGCAGAGAGAAAAGATTCCCAGTGTTGCAGCCAACGAGGATACACAACATATCTCAAAGTTCCAACAGTACACAAGTTCTTGTTGGTTTCACTCTTTTCCCCTGGTGGATGCTTCATGACTACTTAAAGGATATGGATGTCAAAAGTCTGACCATGGTGATCCAACTGGATGCGGCAAAGATGGCTGCTGCAAGTACAATTTGGAAGAGTTTTGTTCCACAAGCACTTTGTGGAGGTAGGATCAGTGGAGGGTCTGTGAGTAACATATTGATGGGCGCATGCAAGCGGTTGCAGGAGATTGGAACATGAAATGGCCTTCTGCAGTGCTATACCTCTTAATCAAACTAGCATCGACTCCGGTGTACAGGTTCGGTAACAAAGGTCTCATGCCACTCGGAGGATCCTCAATGTGATCTTGTGACGAAAGGCAGGAGAATGATCTCTGAGACAATGGATTCAAACTTAAGGCATCAAAAGGCAAAGTGCTCGTTGGACTGCTCAGACTTAGTTCCTTGTCAGTCTCGGGAGAGTCATCTATCACTATCACCTCATTCATCATGCAAGGAGTTGCAGAGGAGTTGACCTTTGTGTATGCATCCTTTTCCTGGGTCTGTTGATCTGGTCTTGGCACCAAAGCAGTATGCAGAGAAGTGAATGAGAAACCAGCCATTGCTGTGCTGGGCAGGCATAAGGGAAACTGGTGCTCAGCCACTGTTCCAGGAAAATTCTGCTGCTTCAAGTGAGTGTTGGCTGAAATAAATCCAAGATGAGACGAGACGTTTACATCTGGTGGGTGATCCATGAATGTACCAGGTGGCACAAACTCTTCATTTTTCATCACCATCAAATTCTTGCCCATCAACCTAAGGATTGGATTAGCACCGGTGCAAGATGGAACCTTGACTGCAGAATCTGACAAAGTTTCAGTGGAGGTGGAGCTGACCATAGTGTTAGTTCTTGGATTCTGATACGAACTAAAAGAGCATGAGATTCCTGGCCCGGGAAACAAGTCAGGAACCTGTTTTCCAATGGTTGTCCTATGTTGTGTAGCATTAGATCTTAATGATTGAGACTCTCCTGAAAGGCTCTCCCTGCATGAGCTATAGAATGGCTCATCATTTACTGACTGATTAGGCTCTTTTGCTGACAGATTTGCCTTGAGTTCTTGAGTCCTGCCCTCGACATTTCTTTCCATCAAAGCCAGCTTATCCTCAACATTAACAACAATTCCCAATGCCTCAGCCTCTGGATCCGTATATTTGGAATCTTTTGAAGAGGGGATAAAGAGAGTTGATGCAGTTGACACAGGTGATCCACTTGGTTCACGATCACCAGCCAAATTCATGGCATCATCCGCAATTGTTCTAACCGAGGTTACCGATGTGCCCCTTTCGGGGATTCTAGGACCGACAGCCCCATTAGTCAAGCAACCACTAGATTCCTGGATGGACATGGTGTCAACAGTATATTCCATGGGCTCAATTGCATAAGAAACTTTCTCCCCTCTTTCTTCCATATCATCTGCTATTTGGATATTTTGGCCATCAATCTCTTCTCTGGACACACCATCACAGCTTTCCTCTTGCCTTTCAGATTTTTCCACTAATTTTTTTTCATGGAGCTCCCTTTTAGATATAGACTGAACTTGTTCAACCAATGAAGAAGGCTCTAATCTGGCACCAAATGATGCTTGCAGGTTTTCTGAACTCACGATATCATTAGGAGAAGGATTAGCCGTAGATATTTCCTTAGGTGACTTAATGACACAATGTCCAGAGTGAAAGACCTCTACTTGCATGTTTAAGTTCTCGACATCAGGAGCATGGCATTCATCACCATGCTTCTGCTCCTCCATTGTGCTCCTGTCATCTCTTTCCTCAGCTCCTGGGACATCTTTCCTGCTTGTAGATGCATGATTCATCATCCCTCTTGCTGGAGATACTGTTACACTCTTTGAGCAATCAAATTCACAAGATCCCAGTGCATCGTTACTTGTTCTTGAAATATCAATACCGTAGGTAGCTGTCTGGAATTCTACTCCATTCTTGCCACTCCTGGAAACCGATCGATGCTTGTGGAACTTGTCAAAGGAAAATAATTTCTCTTTTAGATCACCTTTCACCTCCGAGTTGCTGGATGGTCTTCTAGCAGCGTCTTTCTTCTTCCAAATTAACTTGATTGGGTCTTTTATCAAGGGACGATGACAGATTTCCAAAGATATGCTCGTCCTCTGAGAAGAGTTATCAGATTGGTGTTGACTGCTTAGGTCAATCTCCTTTATTTTGATTCCTGACGAAGCCACAGAATTCCCAGATGACATTGGTTTTCGCAATAGGAGACCATTTTTCACAGTACTTTCGGATGACCATTTGAAAGTAGGGATTGATAGCTTTTCAGACATTTCAAAGCCATCACCAGCAGAGCGCACTCTCTTTGGAGAACTGACCAAATCTTCAGATGTGAGCCTGCTTCTTGTGAGAGGTACAGTATTATCTGATGCACACCTGACATTCTTTCTGAAAAGGTTCTTTGGGAGATCTGATCGTCTGGAGAACATCAATTGTCTTAAAGATGAACTGCTCTTGTTGAGGTTACCTGGGTTTAGTGAGTCTTCATTCTCAGGATGAGTCTTAGCATTATAGTCTCCTTCATGTGCAGTTTGAATCTGGCCAACCAAATTTATAGTTATGCAATTAAATGGGTAAAATGATCAACACTGGTGAGAATTAGGCTAATGCAAAATCAAATGGTATGAAAGATCAGCAAAAATTAGATATAGAAAATAGAATATGCAGGCAATCCAAATTGTATTATGCCTGGAGACACTGTTGAAAGGCTGGAAAACATCAAACCTTAAAAATCATCTTAATGATTCACTATAAGCCAGATATGTTGATTGAGAAAGCTTGAGCAAGAGAACAGTGAAAGTGGAAACAGGCACAATTCTAACTCCCAACTACAAAGAAATTAGTAAATACGATCTAAAAGATATGATGATTAGGCATCAAAGGAGCATCTACAAACTTCCTTAAGGATTTGTTATGATGGAGGTTGATTCAGATTTTTCATATACATCAAGAATTTAAACATTTTGGGAAAAGAAAACTATTAAGAGATGATGCTATCAACTAATTTTCTCATTTAGCAATATGACTGAAATCCCCAAAAATATATAACTCCTGGATGAGAATAAAATTCCTCAATCTTTGAAATCTCCATTGTTTTTCTTAGACTGATTGCACAAGAACTCCAATGCAGCCAGCCATAGATTTCTTTATGGAAAAGAAATATTGCAAGTACCTGTGCTTTCAACAGAGTAAGTGAGCTCAATTTGTTACTCTGTGCCTTCACTTTCATCTTCCTTGAAAACTTTGCATTCAAATGCTTCTTCTTGCCAACCAAACACTTTTTTCTTGTCTCAATGACTTCTTCATGCTTCTGAAACTTCAGTTCTTCCTTGAACTTTGGCATGCCATTGAATTCGGATAGAATTTTGAGTTTTGTGCCAGCCGAATTAACAGATACTGATCCTTCAACATCATCGGTAGACTCTGTTGGTAACAATTTTGGTTTATTTGTCTCCATATCAACTTCAACAGTTGGTGCAGTGGCAAATGCCATTTCATTGGCCCAGTTAGTACCATTCCTCTTATCGAGATCTTCAAGAGTGCAACGAGGAGCAGTAGCATAAATATCCACCATCAGTCTCTTCTTCCTTGGTTTTTCTGTTGGTTTTGAGAGTTTGCTTGACACCCACTTGGTGTCGGACTCCATTGAGAGGCACTGATCTATGTGAGCGTTCAAAGTTGTATTTGAAGTGGAAGAAAATGTTCTACAAACCGGACAAACCTTTGAAGCCATAGGATCTGAAATTGCGCTAGAGTGAGATATTGTGTCCTCTGCTCGACTGCTCCCAGAGATGACACCTAATTTGACTATCAACCTGCACTTATTTTCTATATCTGTTGCTGGTGTTTTAGATTCTTGATTACCAATGTCATAAGAAGAAGTTTCAACTTGCTCATGGTCCCTTATCAATCGAACTCCTGCATCACAATGAGCCAGGCCATCTTTGCTAATTTCCTGACAAGTTCTTGCTTTTCTATCACAAGATTGTTTCTCCTCTTGAGGATCAACAAAATGCGCTAGGATCTGTTCTACTTCCTTTCTGCCACACTGAACTCGCAACAAACTTGGAAGCTCGAAAGGTGGCAACAAATCAATGACGCCATGCTTGAAGCAGAGTTGCAAGAAATGCTGTGTAATTGGCCAACTTGGATCTAGGCCTTTGGTCCTTGATGCAAAAACATAATCTCTGAAATCAAAGCAAAAGATCCATCAGAAAACTTGCTTCTATGATTGAGAGATACCCATTTGCAATTCCGTACATCAAAGATAAGCAAATGAGAAGGTCATCTTTTCACCACAAAGTTCTACCATGAACATATTCAGATCATACCACATACCAATTGCCAAAACTAGACACATAAAAAATACCACCAACCAAGGAAGGAACAAAGCGGTGTCCCTCAAACTCTGTCACCTTCGACAAAAGGACAACTTTTTAACAGATGATATGATCAATTAAACCCACACAGTTGATATCATATCTAGAAAACCAAACCATAGTCATCCCCTGGTAGAAAAATCGAGCCTTTGATTCCTTGCTTTAGGGACTTCGAAGTCTCAGAAAAATATCAACATGAACATCCTGGCAAGTGTGCACTCAGATCCATCAATGCTTGCCCGCACCCAATAGAATTGTAAGTGAAGGAAAATATTTAGATAAAGGTACGCCAGAAATCAACCCATCAAATCTGACTAATGCAAGCAACATCATTTCTCTGAATCAGTAATAAAGACAACACAAGGCAGTGTATGAGGAAACTATTACCTTATAGAGAAATTAGGAGTTGGTGTCTCTTCTAGGATGGGATTCCTCTCTTGGAAGGCAACCTTTTGAGAAGCACTCTCACCTGTTCTCAGTACTGGAAGATGGGAGGAACATGAAGGTTCAGGTGGATTTTTAGTCGATAACATCTGAAGAAGGCCTTCTCCAGTTTCCTCCTAAATCTTCTAGCGGTAGTAGTAGCAGCCCAAGGGCACCACTGCTACTGGGCCTTCTATCATCCTTGGACTCCAGCATGACAAAGGACTTAAGCTGCCAAGGAAACCCTCAGGAGGATAGTAAGATCCCACGAAGGAGAAACACTACGAGTCTTTTCCCTCTCTTCACCTGACTTGGTGCCTGCAAGATTGGACAAAGGTGAACTAAACTTAGAAAGGAAAAAAGAGAAGGCACTTGTTAGAGAAGAAACTAGGACCAATTGACAAGCATCTTCTAAGACATTATTTCATGTAGACTTAAAGACTGGGTTTATGGGGGGTCAAACTCATCAAGGTAGATCAGTCCCCTTGAAACCAAGGCACTTGAAGCTTCCATACAAGGAAAATATCAATAGTTATGTGGTTGGAAACTTCCAGAGCTGTCATTTTATGTGATCAAAGGGATGAGGAGTTTCACAGGGAAACTACACCTCCAAATAAAGTAGGGGAAACCAAAACCAGTTTATTAAAAGATCAGTAGGAAGAGAACAAGGAGGAAGAAGAAGACCTCGACAGAAGCCTTGCACATGAAATGATAGCAGAAGAAACAAGGGAAACAGAATCCAAAGCAAGTTCTGGTAGCAAGGTATACAAAAACCCAATGAGGAAACTCAAAAGCATAGCATATAAAGGAAGCTGATGGGAAATTAATAGATGAGAGAAAGGACAGAGAGGCCATTAGAGGATTAACACTCCTCTTTAGCGCCTTGCTTTGAATGGATTCCTAGGATGGAACAGAAGGGCATAAAGTAGCAGAAATTACACAAAAAGTGGTAGGAAGGATGATGAAGAAGCTCATCACCACTCTGTGGCTAAAAGATACAAGCAAATCTGAAGGAAAACCTTCTTCTATATTTTTCGCCAAGATCCAAACAAAAAAAATCCAAGGACAGCAAAGAGGGAGGTGAGGTGAGGCAGAGGGATTGACCAGGTGGAAGATCTAACAAGGCATATGACTGATGCAGGAACCAAAACAAGATCCCAAGAACATCCGTGAACACTACACATATATACATACAAGATCACAATGAAGAAGAAGAACCTCCAAACCTTACTCACTCTTGGATCCAAAAGAAAGTGAGAAAAGGAAAGTAGCTTGAGAAGAGAAATCACTGCACTGCACGACTGGAAGAGAGGAAGAAGTGAGGAGAAGGAAGAGGGTGACTTTTCTTTCTTCCTCCCGTCACAGTAAACGTATGGGAGGGTGTAGAAGATGAGAAAACACCACCCACTTACGCATCAATAGCATCAGGTTCTCTACCAAAAGCAGGCCTGTACATCAACAGCAACTCCACAGAGACGGAAAGAGAGAGAGAGAGAGAGAGAGAGAGAGAGAGAGAGAGAGGCCAAGGGGTAAGGGACATGGAAGAGTTTTCAGGGAGCTGTCCTATCCTGTACAAACACTATTACCTTTTCTATCTTCTCTCCTCTCTCTTCGTTTGCTTTTGCTGATATAATTCATGAAAGGAACTGTCGCGGTGCGACCTTTTGACCTTCTCTTTCAATCAAACTACACTGCCACCCTCCTTTCTTGGATTCTCAGTTGCCCAAACTGCCCCTATGTAAAGATCAAAAAAACGAAAAAGAAAGGCCTGAGTTTTAACCCTGAGCACCCTCAGTTCTGCATGCAGTAATTTCTCATGGTATGCTTAACATGCAAAAGTGGTATCTAAACGAAGATATCAACTTCTGAGCACATCTTAACAACTCACAGGTTCAGGAATCTAACCTGCAAGTTGTTCCCGAAACCTCCTTTCTTTTCTTCCTTTTCTTTTGGCCTTTAGTACCTCTCCCGAGATTGAGAATATGTTCTTTTATTGAAAACCATTGACATCATGTTGACATTTATTTTTATCCTGCACAGTAGTAGTAACATCACAAATGTTCAACAACAGCATGCAACACTTTAAGACAGCATTTCATTTCTGGATTTACTTGGGTAATGTCTCAGTGGTTCAGTCATGTCATTGAGTTTTCAAGCATTCGAAGTGTTTTTAACATTCAAATTGGTTCAGTTAGTTGAATCAATGACTTTTTTAACAACCATCACAAGCTCGTATTTTCCTGGTGTAGAAAGTAATCATAATGATTGTAATAATTTTTGTCAGCCTCGTTATGTGTGTTTGTAAGTAATTAATTGTTTGATTAATTAAGTACAATATCACAAAAAAATATAATTATTAGAGGCACCTTTATTTGCTTTAAGTCCAATTAAATATGGCATTCAATAAATATGTTTAGCTAATTATATTCATGTACTAAAGTTTGAAGCACTTGTATGGGAGTGCAAAATGCATAGTGAGACAATTAATGGCACACCGAAGTGGTGTGATGTGTTTATGTATTCATCTCCAATATTTGGGAGCTTTTGGGTGGCCAGGATTTGGTCGCGCACGTCACGATAATAGACATTGGTTATTACTTCACACCTTCAAATGACCGGAAATACCCAAATCCGTTTACTTCAAGTGGACCTTTTGTAGAGATCAAACTGTTAGATTACTTGGCGCATTATAATAAGATAAAATATATGATATAATTAATTAAATTCTGATATCAGTATCGGTTAATAGAAAATAAGTCCATATTTTGATAAGATACCTTAGGGAATACCCTTGATAGAAGGAACTCTCCTAATAACTTATCCTAGACCCTCTGTTCTCGCCTATAAATAGACAGGACCTCAGGGGACTTAAAGTGATAGAAGCAATATAGAAGCATCTAAGAGTTGTGTAAAGATTAGCAATACAGATGTATCTAAGAGTTACATAAAAGAAAACATTTCACAGATATCGATTGAGAGATTACAGTCTCCCTCTCAATCTCTTTGAGCCATCAATTAAAGTGGTCCTGTGAAATGATAGGAAGAGAGGAGAAGGAGTCTAGTTCTCCTTACAGATTAGCAGAGGCGTTAGATCTAAATGAAGGTATTCAGATCAAAGATCTTTTCTCTTTCTTTGCGGATGGCATCAAAAGGTACACATCGTAAAAACAGATCTATTGTTGTTTGATTTCAATCCTAGAATTAAAGTTTTTCGCATCATAAAAGTATGATAAAATATTTTTTATACTTACAATTGGTATCAGAGTCAGGTTCTTGAAATCAAAACTTTAGATTTGTTGTTTTTTTTATTTACGATGTTTGGATGATCTGAATTATGTTAAATCTGTATTCTTATCCATTTTGGTTTATCATCGTATTTTATTATCTACTTGTTGGCGATATTAAGGAAATAGCGATGGTTACTGTGCAGCACCACTGCCGACCTCGCTGCGTAAGGCTATAAGGGCTGCCGGCGATTGCACCGCAACAGACATAGGGCTGCAGATCTGTCGCATGAGGGCGGCAGTCGTGCGCAAGCAAGCCGCGCGGGCACAGCCGCACCCAGGCGGCGCTTGCGGTGGTAGAGGCGCAGCGCCTGACAGCGCACAAGACGCGCAGCAAGTTTACCATTTCGGCGGCAACCACGCACTCGCATGGGCGGCATCGCCGGTAATTGCGCGCATGCGCTTGAGCGGACCGCGGCAATCGCGCAAGATGCAGCGCATAAGCAGATCGATCGGCAGCGACCATGCAGGGCGGCGGGGACCTCAGAGAGGCGACGGTAGTTGCACAGCCACTTTACGCAAAATTATAATTTTGCCATTAAGCAAAAATTACAGTTTTGCCATTAGGGTTTTAAAATATGAATATTTTAGTTTTGCCATTAAGCAAAAATTATAGTTTTACCATTAAGCAAAAATTACAATTTTACCATTAAGTATTTTATACTTTTTATATTTTGACAGTTTTATCCTTTACAATATGATAATTCCGATTTATGTCTATCATCATATTTATAGTTTTACCCTTAAAAGGATTAAATTTAATTTTGATCAAATTTAGAAAGGATTAAATTTTAATCAATTTTTTATTTTGATCAACTTATTTAATTGGGCTAATATCAAGCCTAATTCTGGGCTTACCCAAATTAAATAAAATTGATTAGTTTAATTTGATATTTTATATATTAAAAAAATATAAATTATTGTTCCTTTTATATTTTCTCATATGATTTATTGATTACATGTGGTAAATTAAAATCTAATTATTGTTTTTGGATATTTCTTTGGTTACTCACATGTATATATTTAAAATTATAAAATCATAGTTATCTTTCACATAAAGACTTTTCATGATTTATGTGTTATCATGATTATAATTATCATATGAGTTTTTCCTTATGCTAATCAATATATATGAATTATTGATTGCAAGTTGTAAATAAAATCCAATTATTGTTCTTGGATATTTGTTTGATTATTCTTATGTATATATTTGAAATTATGAAATGATAGTTAATTTTCACATAAAGGATTTTCATGATTTATGTGTTATCATGATTATAATTGTCATATGAATTTTCTTTATGCTCATTAATATTCAATAATCATTATGGTTATTGTTCTATTATTGAATTACTTAGCATAAATTGAATTAAAGAAATTTAGTGAATATTATTTGTAATTCATCTTCCTAAGTTTTATCTGACCAATGGCTGTCAAAATGGCCTAGGATGATAAGCTTATGAGATATGAATTACAATAAAAGTCTTGTCATTTATAGGATATTTTAGATTATATTTTATATTTTTGTATTGGTCTTACAGCCACCAAAGTGACCTAGACCAATAATTTATAAAATATATTATGGAATTGATCCTAAATGATATTAAAGAAATTTGATAAATATTATTTATAATTTATTTTTCTAAGTTTTATCTGACTAGTAGCTGCCAAAGTAGCTTGGGATGATAGGCTTATGGGATATGAATTACAATAAAGTCTTATCATTCATAGGACATTTTAGATTATAATTTATATTTTTTTATTGGTCTTACAGCCACCAAAGTGACCTAGACCAATAATCTATAAAATACATTATGGGATTGGTCCTAAATGACATTAAAGAAAAATAATATTCACAATGGCACACATAATTAGGAGATTTAGATAATCCTAAAGGAGAATCTATTTTGAATAATTATATGATGGGGTAGGATGATATTATTTTGGATATCCTTGCAGTTTAGTGTTCTATACCGAAAGGTATTAACACTATTCCACAAGGATGGTATCAGTCCTCCATAAATGATTATATGTGTGAACAATAGATATGTCAATATTGAAAGTAAAATATTGATGATATCAATAGTTCAACATTCATTATAAAGCTCAAAGTATTGATGTTATATTATTACAATGGTACTTCCTTCATTGTATTTTTATAAATGTCCCTATATTTTCTGAAATATATTTTCTGGAATAAATGGCTTGAGCATATACAAGTTATATTGAATGAGTGAGACTTTGATCAGATTATATGAAGGGAATACAGACTTATTTACTCAAAGTTTTGTAGAATAAATAATTAAGGTGACTGATAAGGAAAAGTCTGAAAAACTCAATTTGATGATACTTAGAATTCAGTACAGTTTACAACTAGCACATGAGAATATTTAAGAATCAACTTAAATTTTCTGATAAGTCATTAGTTGACACCTCAATGAAAGAACTGACTAAAAATGAAAGTATTTGAGAAATTTAAGATTACCTCCTCAATATAATTCACAAAGTTGTAAGCCTAAGACTTAGAATATTTTAAGTTCTATTCAAGGGGTGGGTAACAATAAAATAAGGATGAAGCATAAGCCACTTGAGTTTATAATTATTATATAAACTTATAAAGGAATTTCTTCATAATAAAGTGTTACTTGTGTAACAATGAAAGTTATATGAAGAAGAATTATAAGATTTGATTTGAAATGAAAAGTTATAAATATAACTTTTATGTGATTCAAATCAAATATTATAGAAATTATTTTTCTAATACTTGGTAGATTAATTTGATGCTTCAATGTATGTTACCAATAATAAAGATTTATTTTAATATTTAAAAGGAAAATAAATAAAAATCAAAGAAGATTGAAATATTCATCATTATAGGGAATCATCTTAAAGTGACAACGATAGTAATTTGTATTTATCACCTACGCTTAAAGATGATTCATTTGATGAATCTTGAGGATTCGTGTTATATTCTTATAATTTTAGGAATTTGGATTCTTTACCTAGAATTGTTATAATATTGTTTCTCCTTTGATAGTTGTGAACTCAATATGATTCAATAAAAGTTAACCTTTGAATTATGTATAATGGTCTATACAGAATTAATATGAATCTTGAGTTTACAACGATCCTATAATTAAATATTAAAATAAAATATAAGTTCATAAACTCTTTGAGATTATTCTTAAATTTACAAGTCACTCTATATTTTCGTCTCATTAAAAAGAGACATTTTATCACCATATAGATAACCTATTGAGATATGATTTTATATATATCTAATTCATATAAAGTCTCAAGCCGTTGACACTCTTAAAGTGTGCATAAATGAGATCAAGAGACAATTAGATAGAAAAGTTAAAATCATCATATTTGATAGGGGTGATAAATTTATGGTATTTATAATGAATCCAATTAAATTCTAGTTCTTTTACTAGATTCTTGGAAAGCAAAGTATATGATTTACCAAATGTGTCACAACAGAATATAATTGCTGAAAGATATAATCATACACTTATAAATATAGTTAGAGCATGATGGGTTATTCTTTTGTACCCAAATTAATATGAGAAGAAGCTCTAAGGACAACTATGTATATCTTAAATGGGATTTCTAGTAAGTAAATTGCATGACTTCTTTTGAGTTATGGAATGATAGGAAACATAACTTAAGATATTTACATATTTAGGATTGTCTTATAGAGATAAGGATCTTCAACTCACATGAAAAAAAATTAAATTTAATAACTATTTCTAAATATTTTATTATTTATTCAGAAAAGTTTTAAAAGGGTACATGTCTTATTGCTCTAATCGTAGTATGAGGATAGTTAAATCTGGTAATATAAAGTTCTTATAAAATAGCGAATCAGTGGGAGTAAAAATCTCGAAATTTAATTTTGATATAGAGGAGATACATGTTGATACTCCTTTATTATTCGAGAAATTATTATTACTCAAATTATTAAATAATTTGATAAAGGTGAACAATAAAATAACATTACCAAACTCCCACATTATATTGAAATCGCTGATAATAGTCTTGTAGAATAACCCCAATTGATAGCCTTGGAAATTTTTCAATGGTAAAGGAATCCTATCATTTATTATTATTATGTGGTATATCTATAAGAATTATATTTTGATATAGGAATCAAAATAGATCCCTTATTGTTTTCACAGGTCAAGAAAGGTAACGATTCTGAAAAGTAATATGATACAATATAAGAAGAGTTAAAATCAATAACCAGAATGGTATCTGATGAATTCGTCGAATTATCCAATAATTGTAAAAGAGTCTGTCATATATAAATATAACTCAAAGGACAATGTCGAATGATATAATAGTCAGACTTTTAGTTTTTATATGGTTATAGATTTTACTCATAAAGAATATATTGATTATAACGAGATATATAGTTGTTAAAGGAACTCGTTAAGAATCGTTATGACATTAGTGACTCTTTATGAATTTGAGTTATATCATAATGATATGAAAATAAATTTTGATTAAGGATCTAGTTTTCTATAAGTTACTCTAAATGACTCATAGAGAAAATGAAATAAATATATGTTGAATCTCGGATTTTGATGATAAAGTCAATTGATGGTTATTTGATCTAATCCATTTCTAAGATAAGTGTGCAGGATTAACTATGATAAACATAAAGAAAATTACTGGAGACAAGTTGCTGGAAGTTCAAGAGTCCACCGGAAGCCTGAAGGATCATTGAAAGTGCTGCCGGAGCCAACCGAGATGAAATCGGGGACTTGCCGAAGGTTTCGAAAGTTCATCGAAAAGATCGTTGGAGGTTCGCGGAGATCACCGAGAAGGTTCAGAAGGCTGCCAAAGACTCATTGAACTCACCATAGAATCCGAGAGCCTGTTGGGAGTCCGCCGAAAGAAATCTGAGGGAGTATCGGAAGTCCACCGAAAGATCGTCGGAAAGCTCTTCGGAAAATAACTTGACGATGTCGATTTAATTTAGCTTTAAGTTCATAGTTAGCACTTGATTAGGGTATAGATTATGTATTAATCCTATCTAAACCTGTAATGGGCCAACTGGACCTTTAAGGGGCTATGTTGGGCCGAAATTTAGGCCCACACAGCATCTGGGAAGGTCTGGCGATGGCACCGCCCCAGGCAAGCGGTGGTACCGCCTGACAAGTGGTTGCAACCACTTGTGTCAGGCAGTAGTACCGTCAGTGCCAGGCGGTTGTACCGCCTACACCCCGAAAATTCGGGATGGGACTCTTTTGAGCTCCATTTTTTAATCCCAAAAGAGTCTCTAAATACCTCTTTACTTCTAACTAGTATAGCACCTTTTGCAGTGCTAGAATCGAGTCTAAGCTATAGGAAATTCCTGCTTTCAATTGCTCAAGTGTTCACCTCTTTTCTTCTCCTTGTAAAAATTCTATAAAGAGAGGGAACCTCTTGTAAAAGGCTGTAAAAGGGTGTTTGGTCCTTCCCCTTCAAGAGACTTGGTAGTGGAAGTTGGGAGCCTCATTGGAGGAGGCTTCAAGAGTGGATGTAGGTCATTTGACCGAACCACTATACATCGCTGCGTTCATTGGTTGTGTGTTTAAATTTCTGCATCGTAAATTTCTTAGTTGCAAATTGATTGAATTTCTTCTCCCTACTTTCTATTTCATTTAACTGAATCATTTCAAGTTAAAGTCTCTTTCGTTGAATCAAGTTCCTATACGAATTTCCGGAATCGGTTTTCAAACTTTCTAACTTTAATTCGCTACACTAATTCACCCCCCCCCTCTTAGTGCCGCTCCGAACCTGACAATTGGTATTAGAGCGAGGTTCACTCTCATATTTGGTTTAAAACTCAAGAGAGATGGCCTATTCCGGCATGCAAGAGGGTCACTCCATTACTCGTCCGCCTATGTTTAATGGGTCGGATTATATATATTGGAAGACTCGTATGAGGATCTTTCTTATTTCTATGGATTTTGAGCTTTGAAATATCGTTGAAAATGGTTTTCAAAAATCTTCTCTTTCAATGAGTGAATGGAATGAGTCGGAGAAGAAGGTTTTTGCTTTAAACGCAAAGGCTATGAATGCCTTGTTTTGTGCACTAGACAAAAACGAATTTAATCGCGTATTAATTTGTGAATCAGATTTTGATATTTGGTGTACTCTTGAGATCACTCATGAAGGCACTAGCCGAGTGAAAGAGTCCAAAATCAATATTCTTGTGCATTCTTATGAACTTTTCTGAATGAAACCAAGTAAGTCCATCGGAGACATGTACACCCGTTTTACGGATGTCATCAATGGACTCAAGGTACTTGGTAAAGATTTTTTGAATTTTGAACTAGCAACAAAAATTTAAAGATTCCTTCCGAAAAGTTAGGATCCAAAGGTTACAGCCATTCAAGAGGCCAAGGACCTTGAAACTTTTCCTATCGAAGAACTCATAGGATCTTTAATGACCTATGAAATGACATGTCATTCTCACGATGAGCTAGAAAACCCCCTTCCAAAGAACAGGAAGGATATGGCATTAAGAACTCAAGAAGACCACTTGAAAGGAATATCAAGTGATGAGGACTTTGACGAAGACATTGCACTCTTAACTAGAAATTTTAAAAAATTTATTAAAAAAGGCAAATTTAAAAATGAATTCAAAAACAAACTTGAACCAAAAAATGATCAAGTCATATGTTATGAATGCAAGAAGCCAATTTAAGTGGTAGAGTGGCCTTGCTGCCACGATCCACTGAGATCCAGCCCTGCGTCGCACGGATTTATCTTGTCACGTGGCCATTACCCTCTCCTAACAAAACTGGCTTATCGAGTGTGCAGCGCCAACGCTTATAAGGCTCAAGATCTCCCATTTCCTTACCAATGTGGAACTAAATGCACCTTGCCTACCCCCTCATGGGGCGCACCCCCTCTTGGGGTGCACGGTTGCCTACCCCCTCTAGGGCGCACCCCCTTTGGGGTGCACGGCGTGATACACCCTCCGGGGTGATCACCATGACATCCATGAGAATTCACCCTACCTACCCTCTCTGGGCGCTTGGCGTGACATTCTCACTTCAAAAATAAATGCCCCCAAGCCAAGAAGAAGTAACTCAAGAAGAAGAAGGCATTGAAGGCTACATGGGATGACTCAAGTGACTTCGAGGATGAAGAAGCAAGTATCAAAGAGGAGGCCAACTTTGCTCTAATGGCTCTGGAAGAAGAGGTAAGTGATTTGCTTAATGAAGATTTATCTTTCAATGAGCTTTTAATTGCTTTTCATGAATTATTTGATGAATGTAGAATTGTTACAAAAAGATTCAATTCTTTAAAAAAGGAACATGCTTTATTGTTAGATAAATTTAAGAGTCTTGAGCATGATTCTCTCTCTCTACTCCCATGCTCTAAATGTAACACTTAGAAGCAATCAAAAAGGAGAACTTGCTACTCAAAGAGACCCTAAACAAGTTTAAGGTCGGTAGCAAGAGCTTAGACATGATCTTTGCAAACAAGAGTCACATCAGAAATAGATGTGGAATTGGATTCGTAATTGGATCTCACCGAACTCAAACCACCTTCGTTAAAGGGCCAACATTACATGTATCCTCTTATTTAAAATATAATTTTTGTTGCAAATTCATACATGTTATTTATAAATGTCCATATAGGAAACTTAGCCCACATAAATTAGTATGGGTTCCTAAAGGATCAATTAGGAACTCGTTGAATAATGATAAATTTAGTAGATCAGTTTTTGAGGCACCCAAGTCAAAATAGGTACCTAAAAACCATCCTTTCTTGTAGACAAAAACACCCACTCAAGTTAGGAGCAAGAGATGGTACCTTGATAGTGAATGCTCAAGGCATATGACCGGAGATCCATCTCAATTCTCTAAGCTCTCTAGCTAAGACGAAGGGTTTGTCACCTTTGGAGACAACAACAAGGGTAAAATCATTGGCAAGGGTACTATAGGTAACAAATTAACCTTTTCAATTGATAATGTGTTATTAGTAGATGGTTTAAAATAGAATCTCTTGAGCATTAGTCAATTATGTGATAATGGTTATATTGTAAGATTTGAATCTAATGTTTGTATCATTGAAAAACCACACAACAACTCATATATAATTGCAATCAAGCAAAATAACGTCTACACTATTAACCTTGATGACCTTAGTAGTGAAATATGTTTTTCGGCTTTGAATGATGATGCTTGGCTTTGGCATAGAAGATTAGGTCATGCTAGTATAAAACTAATCTCTCAAATCACATCTAAAAACCTTGTAAGAGGCATTCCCAAGGTTAAGTTCATTAAAGATAAAGTATGTGATGCTTGTCAACTAGGAAAGCAGATTAAAACTAGCTTCAAGCCAAAAAAATCAAATAAGTACCTCTAGACTATTACAATTGATCCATATGGATATATTTGGACCAATTAACATAACAAGCTTAGGAGGTAGCAAATATGCCTTTGTGATTATATATGACTATAGTAGATTCACATGGACCTATTTCTTGACTCACAAAAGTGATTGTTTTAAATATTTTTCTAAATTTTATAAACTCACTCAAAACGAAAAGGGTTTCATGATTTCATCAATTCGAAGTGATCACGGTGGTGAATTCCAAAACCGTGACTTCCAAAATTTTTGTGAATCAAATGGGTATAACCACAACTTCTCTACTCTAAGGAATCCTCAACAAAATGGAGTAGTAGAAAGAAAGAATAGAAATTTATAAGAAATGAGAAGAACCATGTTAAATGAACATAGTTTACCCAAATATTTTTGGGCCGAAGCCATAAATACGGCTTGCTATGTCATGAATAGGGTTCTAGTAAGACCATTTCTATCCAAGACTCCTTATGAATTATGGAATAACAAAAAACCTAATGTTTCTTACTTTAAAGTTTTTGGTTGCAAATGCTTTATTTTAAATGAAAAGAATGCCTTAGGAAAATTCGATGCTAAATTCGATGAAGGTATTTTTCTTAGCTACTCTTCCGTTTCTAAAGCTTTTCGTGTTTTTAACAAAAGAACCTTAGTTATAGAAGAGTCTATTCATGTGGTTTTTAATGAAGTTTCCGAAATTAAGAAAAATGATCTTGATGATGATTTCGGCTTTGATAATTTGAATTTAAATGAACCCTCTCCTCAAAATAGCAACTTGGAAGCATCTTCTTCCGAATTTTTCTTACCTAAAGAATGGAAGTATATAGATACCCATCCTAAGGAACTAATTATAAGAGACACATCGAAAGGGGTTCAAACTCATTTTTCTTTAAAAAAATTTTATGCTCATCCCACTTTTTTTTTCTCAAATTGAGCCTAAAAGCATTGACGAAGCCTTGAAAGATAATTCTTGGGTTATCGCAATGCAAGAGGAATTGAACCAATTTGAGAGGAATGAGGTGTGGAAGCTTGTTCCTAGACCTTGTGACCATTTAGTTATTGGTACTAAATGGGTCTTTAGAAACAAGCAAGATGAATATGGTATCGTGGTTAGAAACAAGGCTAGATTAGTGGCCAAAGATTTCAACCAAGAAGAAGGTATCGATTACAAAGAAACCTTCACTCCTGTGGCTAGATTAGAAGCCATTAGGATGCTCCTTGCCTATGCTAGCAGTAATAACTTTAAGCTTTTTCAAATGAATGTCAAAAGTACTTTTTTGAATGGCTTTATTTCTGAAGAAGTGTATGTTGAATAACCACCCGGATTTGAAAACTCTCTTCTTCCCAATCATGTTTTTAAACTAACTAAGGCTCTCTATAGATTGAAATAAGCCCCTAAGGCTTGGTATGAGAGGCTTAGTTCTTTCTTAATTTCAAATAATTTTACTAAAGGCAAGGTTGATACTACATTGTTTATTAAACGTTTTGAAAATAATTTTCTTATTGTTCAAATTTATGTTGATGATATTATTTTTGGTTCTTTGGATGAATCACAATGTGAATCATTTGCTAAGTGCATGAGTCATGAATTTGAAATAAGTCTAATGGGTGAGTTAAACTTCTTTTTAGGATTACAAATTAAACAACTTAGTGATGGTACATTTATTAATCAAACAAAGTATACATTAGAATTATTAAAACGATTTAACATGGATAGTTCTAAAGCCATCAACACTTCAATGAGTACTTCCACAAAGTTAGACTTGGATGAAAATGGAGAAAACTTTGATAAAAAAATATATTGGGGAATGATAGGTAGCTTACTCTATCTCACCGCAACTAGATCGGATATCATGTTTAGTGTAGGTCTATGTGCAAGATTCCAAGCTAATCCTAAGTTATCTCACCTTAAAACTGTTAAAAGAATCCTTAGGTATCTTAAAGGAACTCCTAATCTAGGATTATGTGTTAGGGATCGAGCGGCACTAAGAGGGGGGGTGAATTAGTGCAGCGGATAAAATGATAAATTTTTCAGCAATTTAAATCAAGCTTCGGAAACTTCGTACGATGAAAGCAACATTTCGTTTGAAACCGATTTGATTGCGTTCTAACTTTAAAGCATGCGTACGAAGATAAAAAGGAAGTGGAGCAAGTAAGTAAAGGCTTGCAACAAAGTAAAATAGAAATTTAAACACTCACACAATTAAGACACAGGGATGTATAGTGGTTCGGTCAAAGTGACCTACATCCACTTCCGAAGCCTTCTCCGATGAGGCTCCCTTCTTCCACTACCAAATCCTTTGAAGGGGAAGGATCAAATACCCCTCTTACAACCCTTTACAAGTGGTTTACACTCTTACAAGATTTCACAAGAAGAATGAGGTGAACACTTAAGCAAATGAAGAACAAGACTTTCCCAAGACTTATTTTCAAAATCTAACTCTCTAAGGGTTATGTTTTTTAGCTGAAAAGGAAGGGGTATTTATAAGCCTCAAAGTGATTCAAATTTGGAGCCTAAACATGGAGCCAAAAATTTGAATCTTTTGAGTTTTCAGTCTTTGTCGTCTTGGCAGGCCGACACACCAGCGTTTCTACCGTCCAAACCAAGCGGTGCTACCACCTGGCTTTCCATGCACCAGGCGGTACTATCGCCTAGCCAGCGATCGCCGCCTGGCTGCACGAGAGTCGAGGCGGTGCTACTACGCCGCTACGATGAGTCGGCTCACAAGAATCGCTTCTGATGCCATGCACGTAGCATGCGTTAGTCTTTGTTTGGGCCAAAATCTTTGGCCCAAACGAAGGCCCAATGGCCCCTTCTTCGGGTTAAAGGATTAACACCTAATCCTAACCCAAATTAATATGCTAACTATGAAATTAAAGACATTCCTAAGCTATTACAAAGTCTGCAAGTCAAGTCTTCTTCCGTCAAGCTTCCGACGAACTTCCGGCGGTCTTCCGATGATCCCTCGGAAACCATCCTGCGGACTCCCGGCAAGCTCTCGAACTCCACGATGATTTTGGCGAGTTCCCCCGAGCTTCTTTGGCAAGCTTCGATCTTTCTTGGCAAGCTCCACGAACTTCCGACGAACCTCCCGGCAAACTTCCGAAAACCCTTCGGCAAGCTCCCTACTCATTCTCGGCCAGTTCCGACAGCACTCCCAATGAATCTTCGGACTTCCGTCAAACTCTCGAACTCTCAACGATCCATCGCACTTGACTTCGACCCTTTGTTTCGTTTTACGTCTTCATCCTTATCGTAGTTACTCTTGCACACAAACAACAAACGCTCTACTTCGATCTAGACAGTTATTACAACGTGAATTGACATTCAGTTGCCCGGCACATCATTGGTCGGCGCTTCGTCCGATCCTTCGGCACATCACCCTCTCTAGCGGCTTGTTGCCCAATCGGCGGTTGACCTCCGCAACCCCGATATCCATGGCGCAACTCCGCACTTCTTGGTCCGATGCCCGACGTACGAAGCCTCCTGTCGATAGTCGATCGAACCTCCAGCTCGACATCCAATATCCTGACGTGATCACCTCCGGCGCAACGTCAATTCCTCCAGTGTCAACTATCTAATCCTGATCGATAGTAGACCTGCGTAACTCAAAACGCAATTAGACCACAAATCACACTCAATTAGTTTCATCATCAAAATCTGAGATTCAACATTATGGTATCCAAAATCTGATAACTTTGAGTTAAAAGCTTATGCGGATGCCGATTTTGGCGAATGTAGAATAGATAGAAAAAGTACATCCAGAACATGCCAATTTCTAGGATATGCACTTGTTTCTTGGACCTCTAAGAAACAAAATTCGATTGCACTATCTACGGTGGAAGCCGAATACATAGCTGCAAGTGCATGTTGTGCACAAGTTGTTTGGATGAAAAATACTTTAGAAGACTATGGAATTAATTTAAAAAATATTCCTATAAAATGTGATAATACAAGTGCTATTTGTCTAACCAAAAATCTCATTCAACACTCAAGAACTAAGCACATTGATATTAGGCATCACTTTATACGAGATCATGTCAATAATAATGATGTCACTTTAGAATTTATTGATACAAAATACCAATTAGTAGACATCTTCACAAAACCACTAAATGAAGAATAATTTGACTTCATTAGAAGAGAATTAGGTATGCTAAATTTGTCCTAATGTTTAAAAGTATATGTTTGTTTTCCAAAATGTTTAAATTGGTTTTGATAGTTTTACCGTTATATTATTCATTCGGACTTTCAAATGATATAATGAAACTTTCATTTTTAATCATTGATCTTAATATTTTGTTTTGAATGAAGAACTCATCCTTCAATTGAAATGTTTCAATAAATATTTCTAATGAAGCCTTCATGATGATGTTTTGAACGATTAAAAGATGATGAAGCCTTCATGTTGATAAAACTATTTCAACTTTGGTTTTAATATTCTCATTTTTTTAACATCGTGCCCTTCAATAAAGATTATGTCTTTTGATGATGCATATATAACATCATACTCTTCTTTGTGATGACTAAATAGATTATATAATTTAAATATGAAACTTGACATATGCACAGATTAATGTCATGAATTCTGCATAAAAATCGAGCTCTTAAATGTTTATTTAAGATTTTATTCATGTGCTAATCGTTATGACTCAAGGTTTTATGATCTTCTCTTTTCATAAATGACAAGTTGAATCTCATCATGAATTTTGATATCTCTCTCATTTTTTTTTTTAACATGTTTGATGATTGGCTTTATGTTTATGATATCTTCTCCCTTCACAAATGACAAGTGATGCATCCTTTGGCTTTATGCTTATGCTTGGATTTTTTTTTAGTCTTGAACCATGAACGATCACCTAAAATTCTTATCCGTTTTCGCCTCAATGATCATTTTTTAGATTTCATAAGCATGAATAAAAATGATCAAAATATTTTTCAGATTTGTCTATCGAGAATGACATATTTTGGCATTATGATTTAATCACCTCCTTTTGGTATCAAGTTTCTATTATATACTTTAATCACCTCCTTTTTGTTGATGACAAAGGGGGAGAAAATTGTGAAATTGATGACTTGTTGAATACAAAATAATTTGATGACTTGATAAATAAAGTGTAATGAAAAAATGTCTCATAAGATTTAATTTTGAAATTCAATTGCTCTTGTCATGCTTTGTGTCAAAAACAGGTTACAATCCTTAAAAGGCATCACAATGAACTTTTTAGTACTGCAATACATCACATGCATCACATTTTGAAATTTAAAGTTGGAATTCTTACTATATCATGTTTATCAAATGGCATCTTTCAAATGACCTGATGTTTTCATCTCATGATGTATCTAATATGATATCACACTTTTCAATCATGAGATCCTTGTTGTAATTTCAAATTATTGATATCTTTTGTCGAAGTGATAGATGTTTATCATCCTTCGACTTGAAAATTAATGCCATGCGTTGATATTTTTCTTATGAATGAAACCTCATGCTTGTTGAGCATTAATGATAAGTTCAACGGATGAAACTTATCGGTTTTGGCTTAAATTCAAGAGATTGAATTCAAATGTTTTTGCTTTCTCATTATATGACATATAGATAGGGGGAGTTAAGAATAACTCTGTCATCAATTGATTGTCATCATCAAAAAGGGGGAGATTGTTGAATCTCGAATTTTGATGATAAAGTCAATTGATGGTTATTTGATCTAATCCATTTCTGAGATAAGTGTGCAGGATTAACTATGATAAACATAAAGCAAATTACCAGAGACAAGTCGCTAGAAGTTCAAGAGTCCACCGGAAATCCGAAGGATCATCGGAAGTGCTGCCAGAGCCAACCGAGATGAAATCAGGGACTTACCGAAGGTTTCAGAAGTTCACCGGAAAGATCGTCGAAGGTTCGCAGAGATCACTGAGAAGGTTCGGAAGGCTGCCAAAGACTCGTTGAACTCGCCATAGAATCCGGGAGCTTGCTGGGCATCCACTGGAAGAAATCCGAGGGAGTATTAGAAGTCCATCGGAAGATCACCGAAAAGCTCTTCGAAAAATAACTTGACGATGTCAGTTTAATTTAGCTTTAAGTTCATAGTTAATACTTGATTAGGGTATAGACTAGGTGTTAATCTTGTCTAAACCTGTAATGGGCCAACTGGGCCTTTAAGGGGCTATGTTGAGCCAAAATTTAGGCCCACACAGCATCTGGGAAGGTCTGGCTGTGGCACTGCTAGACCCAGGCAGTGGCACCACTAGATGGCCGAAGGCCAGGCGGTGGCACTGCCCCAGGCAGGCGGTGGTACCGCCTGATAGGTGGTTGCAACCACTTGTGTCAAGTGGTGGTAGTACCGATGTTAAGCGATAATCTAGTCGGTGTTAAGCGGTGGTCTTGCTGACAGTGGTTGCAACCACTGTGTCAAAGCGGTAGTATCACTTGATGCCAAAGCAGTTGTACCACCTGCACCTCGAAAATTTAAGATGGGGCTCTTTTAAGCACCATTTTTGAATCCCAAAAGAGTTTATAAATACTCCTTTACTTCTAGCTGGTAGAGCACCTTTTGCAGTGCTAGAATCAAGTCTAAGCTATAGCAAATTCCTGCATTCAATTGCTCAAGTGTTCACCTCTTTTCTTCTCCTTGTAAAAATTCTGTAAAGAGAGGGAACCTCTTGTAAAAGACTGTAAATGGGTGTTTGGTCCTTCCCCTTCAAGAGTTTTGGTAGTGAAAGTTATGAGCCTCATTAGAGGAGGCTTCAAGAGTGGACGTAGGTCATTTGACCGAACCACTATACATCGCTACGTTCATTGGTTGTGAGTGTTTAAATTTCTGCATCGTAAATTTCTTAGCTGCAAATTGATCAAATTTCTTCTCCCTACTTTCTATTTCATTTAACTGAATCGTTTTAAGTTAAAGTCTCTTTCGTTGAATCAAGTTCTTATACGAATTTTTGGAATCGGTTTTCAAACTTTCTAATTTTAATCCGCTACACTAATTCCCCCTCTTAGTGTGCTGCTCCAAACCTGATAATATAAATTTGGCATGCAAATTTAGGAATCTATTTATGATCTTAGACAAACTTCTAGACAATGATGTATATAAAGTTTATTAATATCATTGATTTCTTCAGATTTAAGAAAAATACTGTTAATCGGTATTTATATCTAAAGATCAATGGGAGCAAGTTTATTATATTGATCATATATATAAATAATATTTTGTATTGCCAATAGTGACTTGGTTTATTATACTAAACCAAGAAATTATCACTAAAAATTTAAGACAATTGATATGAATGAGACATCTTATATTATTAGTATTGAGATACTTAGGGATATATTTCAATAATTATTAAGATTGTCTCAGAAAGGATATATTAACAGAGTCTTGAGATGATTTAATATACAACTTTGTTCAACAAATCATAAAAATAAAATTTTAATCAAAAGTGAGTGCTTTAAAATGACTTGAAAAGAATCAGATAAAGAAAATATTCTTTATATATGCATAGCTGAAAACTATGCTCAAGCCTATGTTAGAACAGATATCAGTTTTTGTAGTTAGAATACTGGGTAAATATTTGAATTATCCAGAAGTGAAAAATATTAAAGGACTGCAAAGAAAAGTAATAAGATATCTAGAAGGGACGAAGGATTATATACTCACATGTATGAAATTATATCAGCTTGAAATGATGATGTTTTTCAAATGTTGATTCTATAAATTACCTCAATAACAAGAAGTCCACCTTATGATTAATATCTATATCAATTAGAGGGATAATTTATTATTATATTATTATTAATAATGAAAGTTAATTTTGTGGTATGCTTTGAGGCCACTAATAAAACTTTATAACTGCGAAATTTTATCACAAGACTTGGTGTGGTCAGACTCAATTGTCAAGTCGCTGAAGATATTTTGTGATATCGTAGTAGTTTTCTTCTCTAAGAATGACAAGTACTATTGCATTTCTATCCATTATGGTAGAAAGTACTTGATGGTTAGAAAAGACGAGTTCAGAAACATCTAATGTTAATTAATTACTTGACTTTCACTGTATTGATTACTGATCCATTTATTTAGGACTTACAGCCTAAAGTGTTTTGAAAGAATATGTTCTTATGATTGGGTTTGTGAGTAACCCATAAAGGATATGGTAATGCATATTTGAGTGGACACTGTAATTAACATTTTTACTTATATACTTAAAGTTATTTGTTTCTGTTATCCTGTTCACAATTATGTATATACATATTATGGTTGAATGTGATAACAGGATTATCTTGACAAGACAAATCACATGGGTCATTATGGACTATATTAGGAAAGACTAATAATGTTATAGTACATAGAAGAGAGTATAACATTGATGATATACAACCGCTATGACTTGCATTGATGGTTGGACTTAATATAGTATTATTATGTTTATTATATTTATTAGCTTGTTTTAAAATTTATGGCCATGTATCAAATGCTTTTCAAAATTTTCAGGATCCAATTAGAAAAAATTATTTTCAAACAAATTTTGTTTTTATTTATTTATGATTTTAAATATCTTTTATATCTTATCAATTAATGGGCCAATTGGAAGAATGTTAGATTATTTGGCCCGTTATAATCGGATAAGATATATGATATAACTAATTGGATTCTGATATCAGTATCGACCAATAGAAAAGAAGTCCATATTTTGGTAGGATATCTTAGAGGATGCCCTTGATGGAAGAAATTCTCATAATAACTTATCATAGATGCTCTGCTCTCGCTTATAAATAGACAGGACCTCAGGGGACTTAAAGTGATAAAAGCAACACAGAAGCATCTAAGAGTTGCGTAAAGATTAACAACACAGATACATCTAAAATTTGCATAAAAGAAAACGTTTCACAGACATCGATTGAGAGATTACAGTCTCCCTCTCAATCTCTCTGAGCTATCAATTAAAGTGGTCCTGTGAAAGGATAGGAAGAGAGTAGAAGAAGTCTAGTTCTCCTTGCAGATTGGCAAAGGCATTAAATCTAAAGGAAGATATTCAGATCAGAGATCTTTCCCCTTTCTTTGAGGATGGCATCAAAAGGTACACATCGTAAAAACATATCTATTGTTGTTTGATTTCGATCCTAGAATTAAAGTTTTTCGCATCATAGAAACATGATAAAAGATTTTTTATGCTTACAACAAACCATATAGAGGGATGCGTTTCGATTGCTATATTAAACATAAAAGATGGAGGGATCAGACATTCATAATTTATTCTTTTTATTTTTTAAATAATTAAAAAAAATCGAACATTACTAATTATTAAGAAAAGATGCAAAATGATGTACATTCGAACGAACCAAAAATATCTAGATCTGGATACTATATTCTTTACGGAATATATGCATTCTCTTATAATCCTTAAAAAAAAAAAGTAACATATAATACAAAATAATTCAACCTATCATCAAAAGAATGAATGTATACCCTCAAGCCGAGTGGGTGGACCGCGACAAGTGCTGTCATGTCCAAATATTGTTTGGTCTCTTCTTAGAATCCCCATCCCCAAGCTATATTATTTCTTGAAGCCATGGAACAACTTTGCATTAAGTTTTTTTTTCTTTTCTTTTTTATGTTTTTAACGATTAGGGATGGTAATTCCATAGGTATCATTAATGATAATGGATTGTTTCACATAACTATTTTCAGAAAAACCTATATTCATTAACGTCAATCTTAGGTCTGAGCAATACATGTACATTGTCTCACCTAATTAAAGATGATCCATCAATTCATTAAACATCGAACAATTTTGTTCATTCCATTAGTAGTTTAATGGCTAAAATAGGCTTATCTTTGTCTTACGGTGATAATAATTATTTTAGCTAAAATAGCTACAATTATAATTGGTGGTGTCTTATTTAACGTACTTAACGTTATTCTATCTTCAGGAGATGGATCATATTTTTATACAAAATGTAAATAGTCTTAAGTGGAATTTTTAATTGGATCTAATGGTTTCCAAATTATGCTTTTTTAAAATGCTCTCAGGGTGAATATTGTACTACACAATCAAGTTAATATAATTTTTTATTTTTATTTTAAAATAAACATATGATATAAGGACACACCTTGAGAAGAGATCCAAATCCTTGTTTTCTTATTGTTGTCTTCCCGGGATACAAATGATGCTAAATTTTACTTATATTTATGAGATCAAACCAATTCATGAAAAATAGTTGTCAAAGGCGCAATCTTGGGTGTCCAGAAGATGTTGAAAGCTTTGAATGTGAGCCGTACAAATTGGTGGATGGACTAATGGAGCCGTACTTTTATTATGTAATGGAATTGGGAGGAGTGTGGATATGAAACTTTTGCTGCACGGTAGCTGTGGCTCACACCGATTTGTGATGGGAAGGAATTAAATGCCCCCTTTCTCTTGTCCTTCCATAAGACACAGAGGCCACAGCTTTGCTACTAGTGCAACAATTTTTTCTTGATTCCCAATGTACCCCACAATGTTTTTTGTTTTTGCACATGTATCCATTGGAACATACATCCCTCTTCTTTGGCTGCTATCCTTAGTATGCCTTTCGTAGAACTTAATTGACAAAATTACCCTCGGGATTTGGTGTGGGGCCTCCGCTGGATATAAGATTTGGAGGAACTTATTGTTTCTGATAGTATGATGGCTTCATTTGACTAAGATTAGTTATTGAATAATGAATTGGTGTGGAGTGGGTTTTGTTGAAGAAGATTGTACACTTTAAGGGTCCATAAAAGATATGACATATTGTTGTATAGGACACCTAAAAATATTGATCTACGTGTTTGTTAACATCGATCTTAATAGACTCCGGCTAAGAATATTTGATAAATTTGACGTCTAAAATATTCATATGATGATATTATAGAATATTCGATTACAAGTATTGGGGTTTGAAATTTCATTCCATAATTTGTAAAAGTCTTGACCGACCCTCTATTCTACAAAATAATCAAGAAAATAGCATAATTAATTATAATAATAAAATTGTTCGTATTCATCCGAAATAAACTTAATACATTGACACCCATATGGTAAATAATGATAAAGTCAATTATATCAAATCCAATATGTCAACATCAATCATAGTGAAATAATTTTGTGGATCCAAAATGATTTGGAGAATGTTAAGTGTAAACGATTACAAATCCCCATTCATAAATGGTTGACCCTCCATTGATGGTTGGGACTTACTCATTTATCTCTTATCTTCGTCGTTGTTGTTTATCTCAAAAAATATAATGATTTATGTATTGAAGGGACCGAGTGAGGGACAAACTCTACAATAATCTAGAAAAACCTAAAGCTACTATTTAGAGCAATTGGGAATGTGAAATTTAATAGAATAATCATATTTGTTGAATTGTTTCAATAATTTAGTGATTTTAAACGTCCACAAAAGTAGTTTGGTGCTTATAATTTTCATCATTTGGAACCTAATGCACTTAGGCCTAGGCCTGATCATGATTCCGGTACAGACTGTTTTGATTTCGAAATTAGTTTTGGAATTGGACTCGACGGTTCTGATTTGAACCACTAATTTTTTTATAATTATTTTTAATTAAAAAATTTAAAATATAAAAATAATTCATAGTTTTATAAATATAAAAAATAATTTAAAATTATGGAACCAGAATCGTTGATTTTGATTCTTGAACCGCCGAACTAACAACTCTAGCTTTTCAAATCTAAAAATCAGAATCGAACCACCGGGATCGATTCTAGCTTGGTTTGAAACCAACGAACTATCAAATCGATTTGATTTCGATTTCGACACAGTTTGATCCATTTATTAAAAAAATCAGGAATTTATTTTTTTCATTATAAATTATTTTACGATTAGCATATTGTTCTTATAGGGGACCCATTTATCACATCAGTCGATAGATTTGTAAATATAATATTTCAGACTTATCTACTAAAAACTTGATAGTAATATATAAAGCTCTTTATCAAATATCGAGTGTTTTAAACTTCATCCAATAAATTTATTATTAAAAAGTTTGATAGTAATATATAGAGCTCTTTACTAAAGATTGAGAGTTTTAAATCTCAGTTAATAAACTTACACCTAAAGCATTAGCAGGATGGTAACGTATCTAATTTGTTTTTTTATTTAAAAATTAAGGGTCAGAGGCAACATTCAATGATTTGAAGGCATTGGTTAGATATAAAGAATTTGTGAGATCATTCATTATATGATGCTGTATTTAAATCTTATCTTCGTTATCGTTTAAAAACATAATGGCTCGCAATGGCACAGTGGCATCATTTGTCATCGTGGCATATGACATCACCCTGCAAACTCTCATGGGTGATTCGGTCAAACTTGAGACCAGGTAATGTTTTGCGCCCCCGAGCGATTTTTTTCTTTCCCACGTGACGGCCAGCCACCCGCTGGATCCCTGCCTAAGGAATGATGGCACCGATGGAGCCCGCCTGCAGCTGTTGACAGCCCAATCACAACACTAGTAGCAGCTTCTCTTCTCCCTCAACTTGGTGAGGAGATGATCCCTCCGCGTGGTCTAGTCCTGGCAGTGGTTCCTCTGTCGGTGGCATCGTAGTATAGCATAAAGAGATGGATGATGATAAGATGAAAAGTAATTATAAAATATATTTTGATCAATATAATACGAGATCTATTTATATAGGTTAGAAGGAAAGATTTTCCTCAACAACTAGAGAGATTTCCTCATACAGTTTGAGGAAATCTTATCTACTATCATGCCCCTGCAAGATGGTGCTCTTGTCAAGGATGCTAATATTGGATCGATGTAATGAAAATAATTTACGGGCAAGAGGCTTCATGAGTAAATCTGCTAGTTGGTCAGCCGTATATACATGAGAGACACGTAGTTGATTTTTGACAACTTGATCTCACACGAAGTGGAAGTCAATGACGATGTGTTTCATGCGTGAGTGGAATACTGGATTGACACAAAAGTAGGTAGCTCTAATATTATCATAATATATTGTAGGAGAAAGGGTAGAGTTGGCGTTGAGTTCCTTAAAGAGATTTATGACCCAATTGAGTTCAGTAGTAGCAATAGCGATGGCACGGTACTCAGCGTCAGCTGTAGACTGTGCGACTGTCTTTGCTTCTTAGAACTCCAACTAATAGGGTTAGCTCCAATGAAGACAATATACCCTGACGTAGAAGTTCTATCATCAAAGTTTCCCGCCCAGTCAGCATCAACAAAGGCATGGAGATTAAGTGAGGCGTGTTTGCGGAGAAAGAGGCCATGATGAAGGGTCCCTTTAAGATATCGTAAAATTCGTTTGATCACAAACCAATGCGTAGTAGATGGCTGGTGCATGAACTGGGACAATTTATTGACTGCAAAAGAGATATCTGGACGTGTGAGAGCTAAGTGCTATAAGGAGCCAAGTACTTATCGGTATTGAGTAGCATTCGAAGTAGGGCTTCCATCACATAATTTGAGTGATTCATTAGTAGAGAAGGGAGTTGTAACTTCTTTTGCATCTTGCATGTTTGTTTTGGATAATAGATCTTGAATATACTTTCTTTGTAATAGGAGGAGACCTGAAGATGTAAATGTTGCTTCGACTCCTAAAAAGTAACTTAAGATGCCAAGATCTTTGAGGGAGAATCGATCAGCCAATTGCTTTAGGAATGTCTGAATCTCCAAGGGATCATTGCCGGTAACAATAATATCATCCACATATACGAGAAGATATATTGTGTTTCTATTTTGTTATCGTAAGAATAACGAGGTATCAGACTTAGAGTTGATAAAACCAGTTGATGTCAGAAATGAACCAAGTTCAGTATACCAGGCTCTTGGAGCTTGACGAAGTCCATAAATAGCTTTTCGTAGTTTGTAAACATGTCTCAGATACTAATGATGAATGAAGCCAAGGGGTTGCTGCATATAGACATCTTCAGTTAGAATTCCATGTAAAAAGGCATTGTTAACATCTAGTTGTCGTAGCTACCAACTTTTTGAGATGGCCAAACTTAGAATAAGTCGAATTGTTGTGGGTTTAACAATAGGATTGAAAGTCTTTGTGAAGTCAACTCCAGGTCATTGATGAAACCTTTTGGCTATAAGACGTGTTTTATATCTAGCAACGGATCCGTCTAGGTTTCGCTTAATTCGAAAGACCCATTTACACCTGATGATATTTTGTGTAAGATGAGAGGGTACAAGGGTCCATGTAGAGTTATGGAGGAGGGCATCATATTCTTCACACATGGTTTTATGCCAATGTAGAGATTTTTGGGCTTGAGTAATTGTAGTAGGTTCATTGATCTCAGAAGAGGATTTTGTGATAGCATGTAGGTCGAGAACTTGACGTGGCTTGAATATACCACTCTTGGAGCATATTGTCATTGGATGTTTAGGAGCTGTAGCTTGTGTTGTTGGTATAGGCAGTGGAGAGGCATTGTCACGAGTTGGAGCAGGCTGAGGTACTTCAGTATTATTATGGTCAGAAGAGGGTAAAGAATGTTGTTGTGTTTTCGAGGGGATTACATCAGTAGTAGGGGAAGCTTGTGAAGAAGGGAGAGGAGAAGCAATAGAGGGAGTGAGGAGCTGTTGAACCGGGAGGACAAGAGAGTGCGCATCCTGAGGAATGGGATTGGATGGTGTTATAGGAGGTTCGTGTGATGGGATCGGAGGGATACTCCAATGATGTATATTTGTCAGAATAGCTTGTACGGTAGGATGGTTGTGAAAAAGAAAAATAGACTCTAAAAAAATAACGTGACGTGATATAAAGTCTCTTTGAGTTTGGGATACATAACATCGGAAAACATTATATTCTAGAGAATATCCTATAAAGGTGCAAGGCTTGGATCGGGGTGTCAACTTGTGTGAGGTATAAGGTCGTAGCCATGGATAACATAAACAACCAAAGACTTTGAGTTTCTGAAGATTTGGAGGCTTGTGAAAAAGTTTTTCAAATGGTGACTGGTATTGTAGGACTGGAGTAAGCATACGATTAATTAGATAGACTATAGTTTGAAAAGCTGCTGACCAAAAGGTTGAGCGCATAGATACTTGATGTAGAAGTGAGAGACCAGTTTCAACTATATGTCGATGTTTGCATTCAGCAAAACCAACTAATTGGGGAGTATGTGGAGGTGACTTGAGGTATTGTATACCACAAGCTGAGAGACAAGATGTGAGGGCTTGATATTCGCCTCCGCCATCAGAGTAAACTATTTTGATTGAAGACTGAAAGAAATTCTCGACCAACTTTCGAAAGTTGGTAAAGATTGTTAAAACATCATATTTATGATGGAGAGGAAATAACCATGTGTACTTGATGAAATAGTCGACAAAAATGACATAAAATCTAAACTTGTCAAAAGAAGGGGTTGGGGCAGGGCCCCAAACATCTGTATAAATAATTTTAAACGGTTTAGAGCAAGATATGGAGGATGTTCCAAAAGGTGACTTTTATTGCTAAGATAAGCATCACAATGCATGTTAGTGCTACTAGTTTTAAAAATAGAAAGAGAATAACGAGAGAATAATTTTTGCTGAATAGAAGATGAGGGATGACCAAGGCGATGATGCCACATATCAACTGAAGCTGTAATTGAGGAGTAAGCAGTGGGCTGGGTGAATTGTGGAACCGACGACGACTCATAAATATTGTCTTTATTCCAACCTCGGACCAAGGATGCCCCTGTGCTCCAATCCTTGATAAGAAAGGAGTTAGGAAAGAATTCAATGGATGTATTATTTTGTTTGTAGAATTGAGAAACGAAAATGAGATTTCGTTTGATGTGAGGGGCACATAAAACATCATCGAGTGTAAAAGTTCTATTGTGTGAATTAAGCTTTGTAGAACCAATATGAGTAATGGGAATTCCTTTATCGTCACCGATGATGATATCTTCATTTCCGCCATAGGTGTTGTGGGTGGACAAGTTCTATAAATTAGATATAATGTGATGGGATGCACTAGAGTCCACAATCCAATTGTGTTGACTGGTATTTGGAGTAGTCGTGAGATTTGCTTGGGGTTGCTGTGATAGAGGAGGAAGTCTAGGTCGAGATCAACATACTTTTGCAGAGGGTTCAACTTTGTCGTATAGTTGGCAGACAACTCTTTGTTGACTTGGATGTTGAGGACACCAGGACTGAGGATAATTGAAGTAGTCGCCTTGATAGTTGTGACTATAATGCTAATGCTGTGGAGGAGGGATGGTTTGTTCATAGTTCATAAGTTCAGGAAGCAACTTGATCAAACCTTTGTTGATAGTCTTGTTAGATTGGTTGCCCCTCCTTTTGAATTTTTTACTGACTTGAGCCTGCTAGTCATATGTGCCATGCAAGCCAATCACATGAGTGATGGCACTTGTGACTTGATATGCATTTTATCTCTTTGCTTATTATTAGGTGTTTTATCACTTTATCTTACATGTTGTATATATTGTGATGTCCTTGGATCTGTGCAATGAGAATCGAATCGTAATGAGATCATGATAATGAGATCGATTCACCTTTAAACACAGACCCTGAATTATCATAGTCATAGGTTACTCGAGAAGGACATCGAGATAACCGGATAGACTTGTATGCTGTATACCCATCCATATGATGGAGGTAGCTGGTCTCATAGCTACTCGTGTGTGGACACTAAGGGTACAGTGCAGGTGCTCACTGGGGAATGAGTTCACTGATTGATCTGCTTTTGGAATGCTGGATGGTTATTGATACCTCACGTCAGACAATGATTCCATAGTCCTAGTAGTGTATCTGGTCCTTAGACTTGAGACACCAAGGATGTCCTGTATGAGTACTCCATTCTTTGATACCAAACTTATAGGTTTGGAAAGTTTCAGATCTAGTACAACCGGTTATTAGGAGTGGTAGATAACCTTACGAGGGCTATTGAGTGTCAATAGAGGATCATCCGTTCTCGATATCATGAGAGGAATATCTCATGTGTTCTTGCTTGAACAAATCCTTGACTAAGGTTATTCGGATTGAGAGAGAAAGAGTTATCTGGGAGAATCTGATAAGAGCAAGACTCGAGGAGAGACCGAGTGAGGCCTGACAACACCATGCCCAGTATAGGGTCTCTGGGGTATTAGATGGATGAGAGATTATAGATATATGGTAACTGAGGACAGATAGGTCCAAAGGATTGGATTCCCCTGTATCATCTGGGGGTCGCGGCGTAGTGGCTTGGTACGTCCGTAGTCGATGAGTTAGGTGAATTATTATAGAGATAATAATTCACTAAGTTAGAAGGAGTTCTGACAAGTATGACTCACGGCCAGCTCGATATTGGGCCTAGAGGGTCACACACATATGGTAGGTGTTACGACGAGTAGAGGTTCGGATATGAGATATCCGCTGAATCCCCTATCTTATTGGATATCCATTAAGCCTCTGAATTATTGGATCCTGAGATGAGATCCAATAATTCCTAATAAGAGATTATTAGGTAGAAACCCACTAATCTAAGAGGCTTGGGTAATTGATGGAGATCCAATACCCAATAGGGAAAAAGATCCATTAGGATTTTTAGGGGGCCTCTACAAATAGGAGGGAACCAAAACTCTATAGGCTGAGGGTTTCTTTTGGTAGCTACCTCCTGTTCTCCTTTCCTAAGAGAGAGAGGTGCATCGTCGCAATCCCTGCCGTGTGAATACTGCTAGAGAGGAGGATGTTTGACCTCCTTCATCCTCTCCCACAGATCTACATGGATTCAGGGATGTACGATCTCCCTAGGTACTTTCTTTTACACGTGCAGTTTTCACGGATTTATTTTTAACGCACCAATCTTTGCACGATGATGAAAACTTTCTACGGGAAATCTAGGGTATTTTGTTTTCTATTCTTTCATTGTGCATGTGATGTCGCTCCCCTGTGAATTTCCCAACAGAGCCATGATGGATGATCCTAGCAATTTGTCCTCGTGCTTGAGATAGATCTCAAAATCGATCAATTTGTCATAGAGTTCTTCATATGACATCGGTGTGTCACGTGCCCATATTGCTGCTACCAGTTCCTTGTACTCGTCCCCTAGGCCATTGAGGGTGTGTACAATGATTTCTTCATCACTAATGGAATGACCTATTAGAGCTAAGTTATCGATAATAACTTTTAGTTTTTGTAGATAATCGGCAATAGTACTTCTCTCTTGTTTTGTTTTCATGAGACTGGATAGGAGACTGAGCATACGAGTTCGGGAATGATTTGCTAAGGTGGTTTGCAACTTGCACCAAGCTTCGACAGTAATGTTACACGAAGATATGAGTGGGGCAAGGGATCCAGCGACTGAGGCTTGAATTGCTTGTAGTATGAGACGATCTTGACATAACCAAAGTTTGTGGTCTGGATTTGATACTGGACTGGGTGCTCCTGGGATATTGAGCATCGTTGGTGGACAACGGAGAGAGCCATCTACGTAGCCAAGTAGATCATAGCCAAATAGAAGGTTAGAAATTTGAGCACGCTAGGATGCATAGTTACCACCTCTGGATAACTTGAAGGGGATGAGCGTAGTAGCATTGATGAAAATAAGACCTGTAGAGGAAAGAGTACTATGGTTCCTTACAAGGACAGTAACTGGAGCGTCAGATGTGAATGATGAGGATATGTTGAGGATATATACCAATCGACAGAAAGCGATCAGTGAAAAAAGAGATGATGTCGCCGGTGAGATGCACTACTAGTCCTTAGCAGTTCTTCAGTAATGATGGGTAAGGATTAAGAGTTCTTAAATGCGTTACTCCGCCATAGAGGCCACGATCTTTATAGTGTGTTCGGGTGAGCTGTGAACGACTTGAAGAAGAAGGACGGTTCTGCTGCGAGTGGTGCAGTGAAGCAGGTGACTTCTGCTGCTTCTCGTATTGTTCTAGAGAACGAGTGCAGGAGGGGCAGTCGCTTGGCGTAGAGCAGGCAGCAAAAACTCAATCGGTGCAGATCACACTGTTCGATCAAATTCGACGATAAGAGTTTCTCAGTGGAGGAGAGCGCCGGGGCTGAGATCGATGGTGCTGCCCTATTTTTGTCACACCGCACGCTGGCTGCGGTGGTTGCTATTGATGCCAGTAGCGAAGAGGGGTGCGTGGTCACCGGTTGAAGCTGCGGCTAAGGGGGTCATAGCCGAGAAGCAAGGGAGTATCGACAGTGGTGGTCACTGGCAGCGACAACAGGTGATCGCAAGAGCTGGTATGGCCGTGCAGAAGAAATCATCGCACCGACAGCTCGATGTGAGAAGAGGAAGCGGTGATGACAACTAGCGGTTGGGTGACGACAGCAGAGAGTGCTCTGCTTCTGTCACACCACAGAAGGGAACTAGTGCTGCAAAGGCTCGACGGCTGGCAACGGCGGTGGCGCGGCTGAAAGAAGCAGTAGCGGCCCTTCTCACGCTGCAGCAGCCGGTGGGATCGCACGACCGGAGGCTGCGATAGCGGTGGTTGCAGGCCGGAGAGCTGCGACAGTGGGGTTGCGTGGAGGGAGGAAGGAAATAGCAGCGGCAGCGGTGGATGCCGAGGTCAGTGGCTGCGTTCTTCTGCTCTGTTTCGCTGCAGAACAAGGGCGACTGCAACAGTAGATCGCTGCGACTGAGGTAGCGAGAGGGAAGAGATTGTTGGTCGGGGGAACAGCGATAGTTACGACGATGGGTTGCATGGCCGCCGGTTGAAGCAGTGATGATGATCGTGGGCAGAAATAAAGCTTCCGCCCATGGAAGCAAAGGAAGCAGGGGGCGGAGAGGTAGAATCGGTGAGGAGCGAGCTTGCTCGGTCTGCTTTTGTGCAATCAGCCGAGAGAAGGTGGGCGCTCGGTTGGTAAGGAAGAAGAGGGAGAGCCTTGCCGGAGTTCCATGAGATATGGGGTAGGGAATGCTACCTAAAGAGCAGATAACTGGTCGCAGTAGAGGAATGGAAACCCCTCGGATGCTATGCCTTAATCGAACTCGAAAGATGGCAGGCTTCGTTGAGGATCAATTGCCGTCGTCGGACAGCAAGAAGAGAGCTTGCTCTTAGACAAGCTGTTCTGATACCATGATAAGATGAAAAGTAATTGTAAAAGTATATTTTGATCGATATAATACGAGGTCTATTTATATAAGTTAGGAGGAAGGATTTTCCTCAATAACTAGAGAGATTTTATTATCCAATTTAAGAAAATCTTATCTACTATAGTGCTTGTGGTGGAGGCGGAAGCACTGCTGCATGCATCTTCAGCACTCTGACCATAGAAGGTAATACATTCGCTGTTGCTTGTGGTGGCTTTGTCTTGGCATGGTGAGGTGTCTTGGAGATGGACCAGTATTGGAAAGCTGCTGCAGACGTGCCTCATACGATGGATCCATGTGTCTTTTCCTTTGATTTATGTGGACTTTTGGAGTGAATTATTGCTACTGATACCAATCTGCTGTTAGGCAGATTCATGCTTTTTACTCCTGTGATTACAGCTTCACGTTAATTATTTGGATCTCATGGAAAAAGGATGAACAGATGAACCACAATGGACCAATTCACCAGCTCAATAGGCTATATGAGCATGCTCAAGCTGTCGTTTGTCTACTGTCATTGACCTCAGAACAATATCGGAACCGCTTGTTCCAGGAGCTAGCATTATTAGTCACCATTCATTTTGCAGGCTCCAATAACTAGGAAGCATTTATGTTTGCTGGTGCAATCTGCAATCCCCATGATACACGGCACTCCGCACGCCTTGATGTGTTCTGATCAGCCATGCGTCAGCTGTACTCATCGACGACAAGAGCACAGAAACTACCTTTTTTTAATCTCCTCTCCTCACACTTCAACTTCGTTCTTGGCTTGCTTGATGTTGATTAGATCCATGATGGCGGTGGCATTTGCTTGCAAGTTAGGAAGAAGGGGATGAGGTGGGGCGTCAGAGACACCGAACTTCGCCCACCCACTATGGGTGCTTCGTCGAAAACGTTGATTCCGATGTAATGTAATTATAAAAATTCTCTAAATGAAATGTGAATATAATAAAAGGTTTATTTATACAGATTAGAAAAAAAAAATTTTCTTAACAGAACAACGAAATTTTCTTATGCAGTTGAAAAAATCTTATTTGCTATCATGCCCCTGCAAGATGATGCTCCTATCAAGGATGTCAATCTTGGATCGATATAATGAAAATAGTTTACAAGCAAGAGGTTTCGTGAGTGAGTCTACTAGTTGATCAGTCGTATGTACGTGAGAGATACATAATTGATATCTGACACTTGATCTCGGATGAAATGGAAGTCGATGATACTGTATTTCATGCGTGAGTGAAACACTAGATTGACACATATGTAGGTAGCTTCAACATTATCATAATATATTGTAGAAGGAAGGATAAAGTTGATATTGAATTCATTAAGGAGATTTGTGATCCAATTAAGTTCGATAGCAATGGTAGCGATGATACGGTATTCAGCTTCAGTTGTAGACCATGCGATTGTCTTTTGCTTCTTAGAACTCCAACTGATAGGATTAGCTCTAAGGAAGATAATATATCCTGACATAGAAGTCCTATCATCAAAGCTCTCCGCTCAATCAGTATCAACAAAGGCATGAAGATTAAGTGGGGTGTATTTACGGAGAAAGAGGTCATGATTAAGGGTCCATTTAAGATATCACAAAATTCGTTTGACCGCAGACCAACGCGTAGTAGATGGCTAGTGCATGAATTGGGATAATTTATTGACTGCAAATGAGATATCTAGACAGGTAAGAGCCAAGTACTATAAGGAGTCAAGTACTTATCGGTATTGAGTAGCGTCCGTAGTAGGGCTTCCATCACATAATTTGAGTGATTCATTAGTAGAGAGGGGAGTTATAATCTCTTTTGCATCCTGCATATTTGTTTTGGATAATAGGTCTTGAATATACTTTCTTTGTAATAGGAGGAGTCCCGAAGATGTAAATGTTGCTTCTACTCCTAGAAAGTAACTTAAGGATCCAAGATCTTTGAGGAAAAATCAATTGGCCAATTACTTTAGGAATGCCTGAATCTTCAAAGGATCATTACGTGTGATAATAATATCATCAACATACATTAGAAGATATATTGTGTTTTCATTTTGTTGTCATAAGAATAATGATAATGTATCCAACTTGGAGTTGATGAAACTAGTTGATGTCAGAAATAAGCCAAGTTCAGTATACCAAGCTCTTGGAGCTTGACGAAGTCCATAAATAGCTTTTTGTAGTTTGCAAACATGTCTCGGATACTGATGATGAACGAAGCCAATGGGTTGCTGCATAAAGATATCTTCAATTAAAGTCTCCTATAAAAAGACATTGTTAACATCTAATTGTTGTAGCTGCCAACCTTTTGAGATAGCCAAACTTAGAATAAGTCGAATTATTATGGGTTTAACAACAGGACTAAAAATCTCAATAAAGTCAACTCTAGGTCGTTGATGAACCCTTTGGCTATAAGACATGCTTTATATCTAGTAACGGATCCATCTGGATTTCGCTTAATTTGAAAGACCCATTTACACTCGATGATATTTTGTATAGGATGAGAGGGTATAAGGGTCCATGTAGAGTTATGGAGGAGGGCATCATATTCTTTACACATGGCTTTACGCTAGTATAGAGATTTTTATGCTTGAGTAATTGTGGTAGGTTTACTAGTCTTAAGAGAGGATTTTGTGATAGCATATAGGTCGAGGACTTGACGTGATTTGAAGATACCACTTTTGGAGCGTATTGTCATTGGATGTCCAGGGGCTGTAGGTTGTGTTGTTGGTATGGGTAGTAGAGAAGCATTGACACGGGTTGAAGCAAGCTGAGGTACTTCAATGTCACTGGGTCCAAAAGTGGGTAAAGAAGGTGATTGTGTTTCCGAGGGCATTTCTTCAGTAGTATGTGAAGCTTGTGAAAAAAGGAGAGGAGAAGCAATAGAGAGAGTGAAGAGCTGTTGAACCGGGAGAACAAGAGAGTACAAATCCTAAGGAAAGGGATTGGATGGTGTTGTGAGAGGTTCATTTGAGGGGATTGATGATATATTTCAATGATATATATTTGTTAGAGTAGCTTACATGGCAGGAGACTCATGGTTTTAAAACGGAAAGGTAGACTCCACAAAAATAACATGATATGATATAAAGATTTTTTGAGTTTGGGATTCATAGCATCGAAAAGCATTATGTTCAAGAGGGTATCCTAGGAAAATGCAAGGTCTAGATTTTGATGTTATCTTGTGTAAGGTATAAGGACGTAGCCATGGATAATATAAATAGCTAAATACTTTTAGTTTTTGAAGGTTTAGGGATTTATGAAATAATTTTTCAAATGGTGATTAATATTGGAGGATTGGAGTAAGCATACGATTAATAAAGTAGACGGTAGTTTGAAAAGCTATGGACTAAAAGGTTGCTAGCATGGAGGCTTGATGTAGAAGTGTGACACCAGTTTCAATTATATATTGATGTTTGCATTCAGCAGAGTCAACTAGTTGAGGAGTATGTGGGGGTGACTTAAGATGTTGAATACCATAAGTTGAGAGGCAGGATGTGAGGGCTTAATATTCACCTCTGCCATCAGAGTAGACTATTTTAATTATAGATTGAAAGAAGTTCTTGACCAACTTTTTAAAGTTGGTGAAGATTGTTGAAACTTCAGATTTATGATGAAGAGGGTGTAACTATATATACTTAGTAAAATAATCTACGAAAATAACATAAAATATGAACTTGTCAAAAAAAATGAGTGGGGCAGGGCCCCAAATATTAGTATAAATAATTTTAAACAGTTTAGAGTAGGATATATAGGATATTCCAAAGAGAAGTCTATGACTTTTATTACTAAGACAAGCATCATAATGAGTTATAATGCTACTATTTTTAAGAGTAGGAAGAGAATAACGAGAAAGTAATTTCTACTAAATAGAAGATGATGGATGACCAAGATGATGATACCACACATCAATTGGATCTGCAACTAAGGAGTAAGCAGTGGGCTAGGTTATTTGTGGAACTGACAGCCATTCATAAATATTGTCTTTACTCTGGTCTCGAACTAAGGATGCCCTCGTGCTCAAATCCTTGATAAGAAAAGAGTTAGGAAAAAAATTCAATTGATGTATTATTTTATTTGCAGAATTGAGAAAATAAGATAAGATTTTGTTTAATGTGGGGTATGCATAGAATATCATTGAGTGTAAAACTTACGGTATGTGAATTAAGCATTGTGAAACCAGTATGAGTAATAGAAATTATTTTACCATCACCAATGATGACACCTTTACTACCGCCATAGTTGTTATGAATAGACAATTTCTGAAGATCAGAAGTGATGTAATGAGAGGCACCAGAGTCCATAATCAATTAGGTTGATTTATAGTCGGTATAGTCACGAGATTCGCTTGAGGCCACCGTAATGAAGCAGGAAGTTTGGGTCAAGACCGATAAACGTTTGCAGAGTATATGACTTTATCACACAACTGGCAAACAACTCTTTATTGGGTTATGAGGTTAGGACACTAAGGCTGATGGTTAGTGGAGTTGCTACCTTGATAGAAATATTGATAAGGCAAAGTAAAGGGGGTTTGTTTAGGACCCATAGGGTTAAGAGACATCTTGGCCGAATCTTTATTAGTATTCTTTTTGTACTAGTTGCTTTTCCTCTTAGACTTTTGATTAACTTGAGCTGTGATAGATGGTCCGAGCAGCTTGTTCTCGCACTTCAATTATATCTCATAGTCAGTCAACTTATCATAGAGTTCTTTGAATGACATTGGTGAGTCGCGTGCTTGAATTACAGCTGTCAATTCCTTATACTCATCTCCTCGGCCATTGAGGGTATGGATTATGACTTCTCGTCATAGAGGGAATGACCTATCAAAGCCAAGTCATTGATGATAATTTTGATATTTTGTAGATAATCAGCAATGGTACTCCCCTCTTGTTTTGTTTTAATTAGATTGGATAGAAGGCTGAGCATGCGAGTACGCGATCGATTTGCTAAGGTTGTTTGTAACTTGTACCATGCTTCTATAACAGTCGCACATGAAGATATCAGTAGTATAATGGATCCAACAACTAAAACTTGAATAGCTTAGAAGATGAGACGGTATTAACGTAACCATAGTTTATGAGTTAAATTTAGTACTAAATTGGGTTCTCCGGAGATGTTCATCATTTTTGGTAGACAACTAAGAGAGCCATCGATGTAACCTAGTAAGTTATATCCAAATAGGAGGTTAGAAAACTGGGCTCGCCAAGATACATAGTTATCGTCTTTTGATAATTTAAAAGGGATTAGCGTGACAACATTGATAGAGATAAGTCCTATATGTAAAGAAATACTATGATTTGATATAGAAACAGTAATTGAAACATCAAAAATTAATGTAATATAATTATAAAAATAATATAATTATAAAAATAATAAAATTTTCTCATGTAATTGAGAAAATTTTATCTATTATCAAATGGGCTTAAAATACAGGATGGATCTCTGTGAAGACAGCATGGCCATTGTATGTCTCGAGAGCATTATTGCCTACGAAAAAGAAGTTTCGACGACGTGTCCTGTTACAACTCCATTCATGGGTACGGATGGGTGACCTCCATGCATCTCAACAGAGATAACCGTCGTTCGGTTCGAACCGGGAATTAAATCCATCAAAGCTGAAATCGAAACCCAAGAGATGGTTCGGTTCAGAATTGTCCTTGGAACCGGAACCAAATCAGAAGTTTTGATGACGTCCATGTGTAATTTGATGTTCATGAGTATAGGTATGGAAGGATGACAAATCAAATCGATCGGAACTGAAATGGAAACCAAGGGGGAGCAATTTGGTTCCAGTTCAACCTCTTGCAACCGAACTGGAACCAGCAATACCGGTTTTGATTCGGTTTCGATGATAAAAAAAAGTAAATATCAATAAAATTGATAGTTTCGATTTAGAATGGGAATCGGAACCACCCGGAACCCGGTTCCGGTTTCTTTTTTCCACGCAACCACGGTCAGACCTGCACCTTAATAACATGATAATTCATCTTCCTTTATTAAAGGAAAAAACACTTAAATCTTTTGCAAATATATCTGATTAGTCCAAGCCAATTCCAATAAAATACGTCCACATTAGTTCTTGTCACATGCATATATGTATTTCAATCGACTCTTCTAACCACATGATATTGTAGAATTTGCCTATTAATATATATATTTATTTTACTAACTGAAAAAGGGCATATTACAATGCTTCCCCCTCTACATCAGAGTTTAACATAGTACGAAGATGAGAGGGTCACTCCCCTCTTTAAAGACACAACTTACATGTTCTGACATAGTTTGCGAGCCAATTAATTAGCAATCATTTCTACATATGAGAAGTGCACATCATCTTTGAAAAACGTCCACCAAGATTTTTGAACCAGTCTCCAGATAAATCCTTCAGGCTCCTTCACTTAGCCTTCTCTAATGGCAGCAACTTCACAGTAGAGAATTGTCCTATCCTATCCTGTAAAAATCCACAGCCAGCAAACAATTATTGATAAGAAAGCTGTAAAAAACCAGCTTCGGAACCTTATTGTCCAGATCGCAAAAAAGAAAGCTGGCTGCCGGTCGTCCTTACTGCTCTCTTCCTGGGAAGCCGAATGTGCTCACGACTGCGTGGTTATCAAACCTCAGAAGGCTACTAGGTTGAAGAGCTGGGATTTCTTGGTTGTGCTTGCCCTCGTAAGTTGTAATCACCAACTTGGGATCATGTGAGACCCTCTCTATGTGCTCCCAAACTGTAAATCCCAGATCGGTTTACTTATTATAACTTCTGCACCGAGAAATAGCTTCTTAGAGAGAGAGAGAGAGAGAGAGAGAGAGAGAGAGAGAGTAATCTCAAGAGTTTTCCTAACTCCACCAATAGTACATCGTCGCTCCAACCAGAATTTGCCATCGGTGCCCTTGTTGCTGGTGTTAGGAGGGCCCATCCTTCTGCCAAAAAGAGTTGATATCATAAAGTTGCGATAGGTTTAGCTGAATTTATCATACCCTATTATATCATAACCTTGCCTGGTACGGACCTGTAAAGAAGAAAGTTTGTTGATTTCACAAGCAAGCAATGGACAAGTCCATCTTAAACAAAAGCGTAGCACTCGAATAATTTAACTAACACTTTGGAAAATAATTGAGAATAGAATTTTGAACATTCAAAAGTAAACAGATGCTCAGCTGACTGTCCGAGCACTTAGTAAGCCTTTGCATGATTCCATTATAAACTCGTTTTCATCCACATTGATCATCAATATTTACCCAAGTCCCAGTGCCATGCACCCAAGGTTTCTAGAGTTCTTAGATAGATGATTTTTGTGTCACATGATCGTCCTAAAGCAATCAACTCATGGCACACGAACATGATGCTATTTTGGTCCATTTTGACTCTATTCAGTGAGCAATAGTTGTGTAGCCTTACCACTATCTTGGCCTTCTAAAACTAGTGAAAAACATAAAAACCAAGCTAAACTAAAGTCAAGCAATTGTTCAAGAAATCAAAAGTGAAAAACACAGTCATTAAGGATGGTACAACGTTGCAAATAGGACGAGTTTCCTTGTGAGAATTGCATGGCCAAGACTTACATAAAAATTTAAGACTCAAATGCATGCACTTCAACAAAACTCAGTCGGCTATCTTGTAAAAGATCCATAGACAATATCTGTAACATATCATACTTCTAAATAGAAACAAAGTTCACCACATAACATCCAAACAAATATTTATTACATCATGAGCTTCATAAGCTAGAAACCTTAAAATTTACACATCTTATTTCCTCTAAATGAAACGAAAGCCAATCATGATTAGAAAAAAATTAATAATAGGGTATGAGCAAATACAAGTCAGTAAGCAACAAAACTCATGTGAGCAAAACTACACAAAGTTAAGTCTTCATTTATGCTTATATAAAGATGAAAACATAACTTTATATATTTTGTTGAATCTCAAATTTTGATGATAAAATCAATTAATAAATTATTGATCTAATCTATATATTGAGAAAAGTATTGTAAGATTAACTACGATAATGAATAAGATATAAATCAGATGTTATGCTAGAGTTAAAGATTTGACGATTCGTTGGGAGTTCGAGAGTTCGTCGGGAGTTTACTGAGAAGTTCATCGGGAGTTTTGCCGGAGCTCACCGAGAAGTTCGTCGGGAGCTCACCAAAAAGTTTGTCGGGAGTTCATCGAGAAGTTCATCGGGAGTTCATCGGAGCTTGCTGAGAAGTTAGTTAGGAGCTTGCTGAGATGTTCATTGGAGTTTGCTGAGAAGATTGTCGAGCATTCAAGAGCTTGTCGAGAGTCCGTCGAAAGATCACTGAGAGTCCATCGAAAAATCGTCGGAAGCTTGTCGGGATTTCATTGGAAGAACATTTAACATACCAGACTTAATTTACTTTGTTAATATCTTAATTATCGTAGTTAGGACTTAGTTTGAGTTAGGATTGAGAGGTAATCCCACTAACTCAATTAGGGGTTAATTGGGCTTGAATCAGGATTGATTTTCGCTGGATTGATAGCCCAAACAATAACCTGGAACCTGTTTGGTGGTAGCACCGTTAGGTCTGGGCGATGGAACTACCTAGGGCTTAGTCTCTTAGGAGGTCTAAGTGGTGGTACCGCCTAGACTAGGCAGTGGGACCACCACTAATTAATGCTATCAAGCAGTGGTACTGCCTAGGTAGACGATGGTACTGCTTGAGTCTAGTAGCCGAGACTCTGTCTGGTGATAGTAATGCCAGACTAGGAGGTGGTACCGCCTAGTGTTAGAGAGTACTGACGGTGGTATCACGTGGCACAGGTGATGGTACCACTAGTACCACGAAAATCTGAGATAAGACATTTTTTTTACTCTATTTTTGAAGCTAATTGAGGCTTATAAATATCCTATACTTTTTTGCTTGTAGAGCATAGAAAAGTAAACAAAAAAACTAAGATCTTAGTGAAAATATTGTTGTAATCTTTTGAGAGTTCACCTCCATCGTTTCTAACTTCGAATTTTGTATAAAGAGAAGTGAGCGAATTATAAAAAGATTAACTTCTGAACCTGTTAAAAGGAGAAAAGATCTATAAAAGGGGTGATTGATCTTCACCTATTGAAGGAAGATCAATAGTATAAGTCGGTAACCTTGACGGAGAAGGAATTGGAAGTGGACATAGGTTACAACGACTGAACCACTATAAATCCGGTGTGTTCTTTCCTTGCTGCTTACTTTCATTATTTAGCTACATTTTGTATTTCACATTTACTTCAAGTTGATATCTTCTCGATACGATTTCATCGATAAGTTTTTATTAACTCGAATATATTTTGAATCGTAGTCGTCTATAACGTACACACTAATTCAAACCCCCCTCTTAGTGTCATTTTGATCCTAACAATTGGTATCAAAGTAAGGTTACTCTTAATTTGGTTTAAAACCTAAGAGAGATAGCTTTTGTTGGCAATCAAAGGGGTCATTCTATCACATGTCCTCCTATGTTCAATGGGACGGATTATGCTAGTTATAGGTGCCCTACAAGCCAATCATATGAGTGATTGCACTTGTAACACGCTGCGTCAATCTCTTTGCTTATGATTATTGGCATTACCTCACATTATCTATATGTATATTGTGATGTCCTTGGATCTGTTCAATGGGAATTGGATCGTGATGAGATCACGATAATGAGACCGATTCACCTTTAAACACAGACCTTAAATTATCCTGGTCATAGGTTACTCGAGAAGGACATCGAGATAATCGGATAGACTGGTGTGCTGTATACCCGTTCATATGATAGAGGTAACTGGTCTCATAGCTACTTGTGTGGGGACACTAAGGGTACAGTACAGGTGCTCATTGGAGAATGAGTTCACTGATTGATCCGCCTACGAAATGCTGGATGATTATTGATACCTCATATCAGACAGCGATTCCGTAGTCCCAGTAGTGTATCTGGTCCTTAGACTTGAGACACCAAGGATGTCCTGTATGAGTACTCCACTCTTTGATACCAGACTTATAGGTTTGGAAAGTTTCATATCTAGTACAGTCGATTATTGTGAGTGGTAGCCAACTTTACGAGGGCTATTGAGTGTCAATAGAGGATCATTCGCTCTCGGTATCATGAGAGGAATATCCCATGTGTTCTTGCTTGAACAAATCCTTGGCCAAGGTTATTCGGATTGAGAGAGAAAGAGTTCTCCGGGAGAATCCGACAAGAGCAAGACTCGAGGAGAGACCGTATGGGCCTGACAGCACTATGCCCGGTATAAGGTCTCTGGGATATTAGATGGATGAGAGATTATAGATACATGGTAACTGAGGACAAATAGGTCCAAAGAATTGGATTCCCATGTATCGTCTGGGGGCCGCGGTGTAGTGGCCTAGTACGTCTGTAGTCGATGAGTTGGGTGAATTATTATAGAGATAATAATTCACTATGTCAGAAGGAGTTCTGACAAGTATAACTCACGGCCAGCTCGATATTGGGCCTAGAGGGTCACACACGTATGGTAGGTGTTGCGACGAGTAGAGGTTCGGATATGAGATATCCACTGAACCCCCTATCTTATTGGATATCCATTAAGCCCCTGAATTATTGGATCCTGAGATGAGATCCAATAATTACTAATAAGAGATTATTGGGTAGAAACTCACTAATCCAAGAGGCTTAGGTGATTGGATGGAGATCCAATACCCAATAGGGTAAAAAGATCCATTAGGGTTTTCAGGGGGCCTCTATAAATAGGAGGGGACCAGAGTTCTATAGGCTGAGGGTTTTCTATTCTTCCGCTGCGCATGTGATGTCGCTTCCCCTTGACGCATAACCCGACAGTGGTATCAGAGCCAAGTTGTTCGTGCGAAGATCAAATCTTAAACTACGTGTGTTGTGATCTAGAACAGGTTACGTCGCCAAAATCATTGGCGCAAAGGGTGAGGAAGCGGCAAAGTTCTTTGCCCTTCTTGTGTGTTCATCAAATGGCCGCAAAGGTCGCTTGCGACCTTCTTTGCGCCGCACAAGCAGCAGCCGCCGACCGATGGGCTACTAGCCGTAAAGGCAAGTACTGCGGCCTGCCGCAGGGGCACAGTGGGATCTTTGGCGCGGGCGCCGAGTGCATGCCGCGAAGCGGCGCTGCGGCGATCGCGCATGGCGGCCGTTGGCATCGGCGAAGTTGCCGTTCGAGGAAGCGCCTGCAAGCGCTGCGCCCACTGTTGAGGCCATATGCCACCACGCGCGCCGCCTTGGGGTGGCGGCGCACCTGCATGTATGCAAACATAGAGGGATTAGGGTTTTAGGGCAAAAGACGGTTTTACCCTCGGAATTTTAGAAATTTTAGATTCTGTCTCCTTTGACAGAATTACCAAAATACCCTTCTGAATTTTAGAAATTCCATATTCTATCCCTTTTGACAGAATTACCAAAATACCCTTATTTGCTGAATTACCAAAATACCCCTGGGAATTCAAAAAATTCCCTCTGTCCCTAATTTCAAAAAAATAAATATGTTAATTAAATAGTTTAATTAATTATTATTTTTTTATCTAGTAGTCCTATAAAATAATATATATATGTGATGTATGATGTGGACAAATGATCATGGACTTGTGATGTGATGTGTGTACATGTGATTATTATTATTGGGGTCTGCGAGCCTCTATTTTTCTCGTTTATTATTGGGCCTGTGTGTTTGTAATTATATTATAATTATCAGAGGAGGCGCAGCAATAGCGTGACTCACGAGGTCGAAACGGACGATCCGACGCATAAAGATGCGTTGAGATGCCGACGTATCCGACGAAGAGAGATGGACGATCACAAGGCATAGAGATGTGCCGAAGTACATATAGATCTTGATGTGAGTGATTGGGCCCATTGGCTCGGGCTTGATCATATTAGGATATGGTCCATGATCATCTGGTGTGATTGCTCATGTGATGTGTAATTAGTTATACACCTACTAGATATGTATATATATTTGCATGCGATGTAGATATATATATTAAATACGTATGTGTGTGACACATTATATTAGGAGACCAAACCAAAATCCCCTCTATTAATAATATTAAGTCGGTAAACATGAGGCAATAAGATTGACCCATGTGGCCTTCCATCGTTATAGCTAGGAGCCGATTCCCGGTGTAGGTTGAGTTGGTTGAGTCCCTCGAGACTCACCTATATTGCGTTTCGCCATCTTATCTACGACATAGAGATGTCAGAGGTGACATGAGGACATGGTATGCTTGGTCGAGTCCCTCGAGAGTATATCACCTAATCAGACTCATCTGGTAACGATGTTAATGACTTAACCGAACATCATGGTTGGTCGAGTCCCTCGAGGCCATGGTAATTCAGAGGCTGAACAGGACGGGAATCACAAGGAGTTGTGATTGACAAGAGTTGTCTACCTTTACGGGCTTAACGTGATTGGTCGAGTCCCTCGATGTTACGTTAAGACGCCGATTGGATCCTGATCCCCACTAGAGATCCATCGGGGGTCTCCGATTCACATACCGGAGGGTGTTGTGTGTCTTGCAAAAAATAAGTGGGAATACATTAAGATAGAAGCCCTTATCTTAATTATTTAAATTTCTACAAAGTCTGCATGTTATTTATATCTGCTACATCTTTTATTTCAGAAAAATATCACTTTCAAATCCTTTGTGGCATACTTGATGCCAACCGTCTCACTGGTCCAAATTATATGGATTGGCTTCGTAATCTGAGAATTGTTCTCATGGTGGAGAAAATCGCGTATGTCCTTGATACAGTGATCCCTACGCCCGACGAAGGGGTAAGCGAGGATGAGATCACTTGTTATGTGAAGTACTTAGATGATTCCACTCTTGCTCAGTATTATATGTTAGCCTCTATGACTACCGAGTTACAGAGACAGCATGAAAATATGGATGTTAATTCCATACTCCTGTATCTCTACAAACTGTTTGAGGAACAGGGAAGAACTCAATGATATGAGATATCAAAGAGTCTTTTCCATACCAGGATGACTGAGGGGACACTGGTTCAGAACCATGTCCTTAAGATGATTGAGTGGATCGAAAAACTCACAGGTCTAAGAATGGTCCTAGAGGATAACCTGTGTATGGATCTTGTACTTCAGTTCCTACCAGATTCCTTTTCTCAGTTCATAATGAATTTTAATATGAACAAACTTCAGGTGACCCTCCCAGAGCTCCTCAATATGTTGAGAGAAGCAGAGAGCACCTTCAAGAAAGAGAAGTCGGTTCTCTATACTAGTGAGACCAGAAAGAAAAGGAAGACTGAGAAGACCCTTAAGAAGGGCAAGGGCAAGGGCAAAATGGGTAAGGCAAAGTTTGCCAAGAAAGACCCAATAAAGGATAAAGGCCAGTGCTTCTACTACGGCAAAGATAGGCACTGGAAGAGGAACTGCAAAGAGTACCTTGTAGAAAGGGCGAAACAGAAGCTTGCAGAAGCTTCAGGTACATTCATGATCAGTCTCCATCTGTCAGAATCTTATGATAACACATGGGTATTAGATACCGGGAGTGCTTATCATATTTGCAATTCGTTGCAGGTTCTACCAGGACCTAGGAGATTGAATAAAGGCGAGATGGACCTTAAGATGGGCAATGGAGCAAAGGTTGCTGCTACATTGGCTGTTGGCAAGGTCACCTTACATCTGCCAAGTGGAGCTATCATTGCATTAGATGCATGCTATTATGTTCCTTCTATTATCAAAAATATTATTTTCATCTCATGTTTGACAGTTATTGAATATAAATTAGTTTTTGAGAACAATGATTGTTCAATAATATTATATGATGAGATCATCATGAGAGGAACAGTGCATAATGGTTTATTTATGCTAGATACAGCTCCACATATCATGAGTGTATGTGAGTCTAAGAGGAAACGAGAAGTGGAGAACCAAACAAGAAAGAGTATTAAAACCCTTTGATCAGATCGAGGAGGTGAGTACTTGAGTATAGAGTTCACCCAGTTCCTCAAAGACTATGGGATATTATCCCAATGGACACCTCCTTATACACCACAGCTTAATAGTGTATCAGAAAGGTGGAATCGCACACTGTTAGACATGGTGCGTTCCATGATGTGTTTCACCGACCTACCCATCTCATTCTGGGGATATGCCCTAGAGACTGCAGCTTACCTTCTGAACAGAATTTCAACTAAATCAGTGATGTCTACTCCATATGGGATATGGAATGGGAAGAAGCCCGATCTTAAAGTTGTTAAGATTTGGGGTTGCCCTGCCCACGTTAAGAGATACAACCCTGACAAGTTGGAATCTAGGACGAAACGGTGCAAGTTCGTGAGATACCCTAAAGAAACTTGTGGGTATTATTTCTATCACCCTGAGGACCGAAAGGTCTTTGTAGCCAAGAGAGCTGTGTTCCTTGAGAAGGAACACATTCTTGGTGGAGACAGTGGGAGCATGATAGAGTTGAGCGAGATTGGAGAACCTAGCTCAAGCACCATTCTAGAATCTGTTCAGATACCTAACACACAAGTTCCAACTTTACGTAGGTCAGATAGAGTATCCCATCCTCCTGAGAGATATGTGGGACATATCAGAAGAGAGGATGTTGAGGATATTGATCCTCAGACCTACGAGGAGGCTATTATGAGCATAGACTCCGGGAAATGGTAAGAAGCCATGGATTCAGAAATGGATTCCATGTACTCCAACAAGGTTTAGAACCTAGTTAATGTGCCTGAGGGTATTGTACCCATTGGTTGCAAGTGCATCTTCAAAAAGAAGATTGGAGTAGATGGAAAGATAGAGACCTATAAAGCAAGGCTAGTGGCTAAGGGGTATCGTCAAAGGCAAGGTGTTGACTATGATGAAACTTTCTCACCTGTAGCCATGCTAAAATCTATTCAAATTCTATTGACTATTGCAGTACACTATGATTATGAGATCTGACAGATGGATGTCAAAACCGTTTTCCTTAATGGTAACCTCGATGAGGAGGTGTATATGATACAGCCTGAGGGATTCGTGTCCAATGATAACCCAGATAAGGTGTGCAAGTTGCTTAGGTCTATTTATGGATTGAAGCAAGCTTCCCGAAGTTGGAACATTAGATTTGATGAGGCAATCAGATCTTATCACTTCGTTAAGAATGAAGATGAACCTTGTGTGTACAGGAAATTAAGTAGAAGCACGATCACCTTTTTGGTATTATATGTGGATGACATCCTGATCATTGGGAATGATATAGGAATGCTCTCCACAATAAAGACTTGGTTATCTAGGCACTTCTCCATGAAGGACTTAGGGGAAGCATCCTACATATTGGGGATACAGATCTATAGAGATAGATCCAAGAGGATGCTTGGCTTGTCCCAGTCCAGGTACATAGACACCATTGTCAAAAGGTTTGGCATGAAAAATTTCGAGAGAGGTCTCATAGCAATGAGACATGGAATATCACTTTCTAGAAGTATGTCCCCAAATACTCTTGAAGAAAGGGCATACATGGATATGATGCCATATGCATCAGCGATAGGATCTATCATGTATGCTATGCTATGTACCAGTCCAGATATAGCGCATGCTCTGAGTGTCACGAGCAGATATCAAGCAGATCCAGGCTTGGAGCACTGAAAAGCAATAAAATGTATCTTTAAGTACTTGAGAAGGATTGAGGATCTTTTACTGGTATATGAAGGTAGTAGCCTTAGGGTTAAGGGCTACACGGACTCGAGCTTCTAGTCCGATGTCGATGATAGCAAGTCTAATTCAGGGTATGTGTTCACCCTGAATGGTGGAGCAGTATGCTGGAAGAGTTTCAAGCAAGTCACTACTGCTGACTTGACCAAAGAGGTGGAATACATTGCTGTGACAGAGACAACAAAGGAGGGAGTCTGGATGAAGAGGTTCATCACATACCTCGGAGTCATGTCAAGCAATGAGGATATGATTCCTTTATACTACGACAAATATGGGACGATTACTCAAATAAGGGAACCCGGGTCTTATCAGAAGTGTTTTGAGGAGGTTCCAACTTATTAGAGAGATCATGGCCCGAAGAGATGTAGTAATAGAAAGAGTTCCATCCGAAGATAACATTGCAGATCCACTGACAAAGCCATTGACTCAGAGTGTCTTTGAGCATCATAGAGGTCTGATGAGGATTAGACATGTTGGTGATTGGCTTTAGGTCAAGTGGGAGATTACTAGTTATAGGTGCCCTACAAGCCAATCACATGAGTGATTGCACCTGTAACACGCTGCGTCAATCTCTTTGCTTATGATTATTAACATTATCTCACATTATCTATATGTATATTGTGATGTCCTTGGATCTGTTCAATGAGAATTGGATTATGATGAGATCATGATAATGAGACCGATTCACCTTTAAACACAGACCCTAAATTATCGTGGTCATAGGTTACTCGAGAAGGACATCGAGATAACCGGATAGACTGGTGTGCTGTATACCCGTTCATATGATGGAGGTAGCTGGTCTCATAGCTACTCATGTGGGGACACTAAGGGTATAGTACAGGTGCTCATTAGAGAATGAGTTCACTGATTGATCCGTCTACGGAATGTTCGATGGTTATTAATACCTCATGTCAGACAGCGATTCCGTAGTCCCAGTAGTGTATCTGGTCCTTAGACTTGAGACACCAAGGATGTCCTATATGAGTACTCTACTCTTTGATACAAGACTTATAGGTTTGGAAAGTTTCATATCTAGTATAGCCGGTCATTAGGAGTGGTAGCCAACCTTACGAGGGCTACTGAGTGTCAATAGAGGATCATCTGCTCTTGGTATCATGAGAGGAATATCCCATGTGTTTTTGCTTGAACAAATCCTTGGCCAAGGTTATTCAGATTGAGAGAGAAAGAGTTCTCCGGGAGAATCCGATAAGAGCAAGACTTGAGGAGAGACCGTATGGGCCTGACTGCACCATGCCCGGTATAAGGTCTCTGAGATATTAGATGGATTAGAGATTATAGATACATGGTAACTAAGGACAAATAGGTCTAAAGGATTGGATTCCCATGTATCGTCTGGGGGCCGCGGCGTAGTGGCCTGGTACATCCGCAGTCGATGAGTTGGGTGAATTATTATAAAGATAATAATTCACTATGTTAGAAGGAGTTCTGACAAGTATAACTCAAGGCCAGCTCGATATTGGGCCTAGAGGGTCACACACATATGGTAGATGTTGCGACGAGTAGAGGTTCGGATATGAGATATCCGTTGAACCCCCTATCTTATTGGATATCCATTAAGCCCCTGAATTATTGGATCTTGAGATGAGATCCAATAATTGCTAATAAGAGATTATTGGGTGAAAACTCACTAATCCAAGAGGCTTGGGTGATTAGATGGAGATCCAATACCCAATAGGGTAAAAAGATCCATTAGGGTTTTTAGGGGGCCTCTATAAATAGGATGGGACTAGAGTTCAATAGGCTGAGGGTTTTTGGTAGCCACCTCCTGTTCTCCTCTCCCAAGAGAGAGAGGTGCATCGTCGTAATCCCTGCCGTATGGATACCGCTAGAGAGGAGGACGCTTGACCTCCCTCATCCTCTCCCATAGATCTGCAGGAATTCAAGGATATACGATCTCCCTAGGTATCTTCTTTTACACATGCAATTTTTGCCGATTTGTTTTGATGCACCGATCTTCGCATGACGACGAAAACTTTCTACGGGAAATCTGGGGTTTTGTTTTCTGTTCTTCCACTGCGCATGTGATGCCGCTCCCCCTTGACGGATTTCCCAACAGATTACACGTGTTAGAAAACTAGAATGAGAATTTTCTTGATTTATATGGATTTTGAGTTGTGAAATATTATTGAAAATAGATTTCAGAAGTCTTCTAATTCAATAAACGAATGGAATGATTTAGAGAAGAAGACTTTATCTTTGAATGCCAAAGCTATGAATGCTTTATTTTGTTCTTTGGATAAAAATAAATTCAATCGGGTTTCTATTTGCAAAACTATTTGACATTTGGCACACACTTGAAATCACACACAAAGGCACAAGTAGGGTTAAGGAGTCAAAAATTAATCTTTTGGTTTATAGCTATGAATTTTTTTGTATGAAACCAAGTGAGACTATTGGAGATATGTACACTCGGTTTATGGATGTCGTCAATGGTTTAAAAGCACTTAGCAAATGTTTTTCTAATTTTGAACTTGTTAATAAGATATTAAGATCCCTTCCAAAAAGCTGGGATCCTAAAGTAACAACAATTCAAGAAGCCAAGGACTTAAATAACTTTTCGCTCAAAGAACTTATCGAGTCCTTGATGACCTATGAAATGATATACAATGTATATGAGGAACTTGAGAACAACCTTCCAAAGAATAGGAAGGATTTGACACTTAGAACTTAAAAAAACCACTTGAGAGAAAACTCAAGTGACAATGATAATGATGATGATGACTTGGCACTTTTAACAAGAAAATTTAAAAAATTCATAAAAGAAATAAAACTAAACATAACACTAAAAATAAAAATGAATTAAAAAAGGACCAAATAATTTACTACAAAGGCAAGAAGTCAAGGCACTTCAAAAATGAATATCCTAAAGTGAAGAAGAAGCAACCAAAGAGGAAGAAAGTGCTCAAAGCTACTTGGGCCGATTCAAATGCATCTGAAGATGAGAAGCCAACCAATAAAGAAGTTGCTAACTACAGATTAATGATGCTTGGCGATGAGGTGAGTAACTTAATCGAAGCTTATTTATCCTTTGATGAATTGTTGAATGCTTTTCATGATTTATTTGATGAATGCAAGTTAGTTAGTAAAAAATATAAATTATTAAAAAAGGAGCATGCCTCTCTTGTTAGTAAATTTGATAGATTAAAGATTGAGCATGATAATGAGATGTTGCCTCCTTGCACTAAATGTGAAGAATTAGAGACACTTAAAAAGAAAAAAATGCTACTTCATGAAACCTTAGAAAAATTTAAAATAGGAAGTAAATCTTTAAACATGATCCTTGCTAACAAGGGTCATGTTCATAGAAGGGATGGAATCGGCTTTGTGAGAAATATTTACCAAAAATCAACCATCTTCGTTAAAGGCCCAACTTTGCATATTTTACCTCGAAACAAATGCAACTTTTGTTATAAATTCGGACATTATGCTCTTAAATGTTCATCTAAGAGGTATAGTCCACATAAGTTAATTTGGGTTCCTAAAAGAATCATAAATGACTTAATACAAATTGATAAATTAGGTAGATCAATTAATGAGGCACCCAAAGTAAAATGGGTACCTAAAAGAAAATCTCCTTTCTTGTAAATGTGTGTACAATCATAAGCTAAGAGCAAGAGATAGTACCTCAATAATGGATGCTCATTATCAGAAGATCTAACACATCTCTCAAGCTCACTAGCTAAATAAGGAAAGATAATTTGAATGATTGCTTAATGACTAAAACGTATTGTTATGATAAACTTTTTGTTTGTTAACTTTGAGTCTAGAATGATGATACATGATGGAATACTAGAGCATACTAGTATTAAAGCTAAAGGTCACTAGTTATTTTTAATCTAATAAGAAACTAACTATATTACATATGATAGATTTCTCGAAACGTGATTTTGATGATGAATTTCTTTCACATGAGATAATATATCAGCATCCATAACCTAAGATGTATAGTATATAAAACAATCTTTCATAACTCTTGAAAAGTTTATCTAAATAATTCTTAAACTTTTTCACTTGATATTTAAAGATTGAGAAAATTTTAAGTAACTCTCGTATGATTCTTCTAGTTATTGACTAAGGAAAAGATTCATCCAAATATACTAAAATATGCCACTAAACTTCTTGATGTCTATACCTTGAATTTTACTATGTAAAATTTCTTTGTATTTCTCATGATGTGAACAAATCTCGGTTGTAAAAGGTAGAGAAATCTGATGAGTTGTGCTTCTAAAAAGAAATGAAAAGCTTACTTTGATTCATAAGCAAAGAATGACTTGAATAATATATATGATATTAATTTGCTTGAATAATTGATTGATGATTGGTTTAAATATTAGCCCCATTGGGACTAAAATTACAATCACAAGTTGAATGATTAAAAACTGTAGCATCATAGCATCAAATTAGTTGAAGGCAGTGCACCAGTGGTAGCACCGTTGGAATTGGTAACACCGACAGGGCACATTGCCCATGGGCGGTAGCACCGCCCAGTTGGTAGTAGCATCGCCCGAGACTCTGCCCTATAAAAGGGCTCTTTAGGGCTGATGGTAGAACCGCCCCCGACACATCCCACACTCCTCAAAACTCTTCTCTATCTCTCATTTTTCTTGCTCCTCCTCTAGAAGCTTAAGAAATCCTCTCTTATCCACAAATCTAAGGATCAATCTCAACCCTTTTAGAGATCACTACAAGGGTAATCCTTGAAACTTCTCCCTTGATTTATTGCTTGATTTTGCTCTCTTTATATGCATTTCTTTCATTGTTAATACATGTAGATCTATGACACCAAGAAGATCCTCAAGGGATAAAGGGAAAATGAGATTTGATGAAACCTATGACATTATACTCTTTGATTCTAATGAGCATGCCCTTAAATTTTCAACCTTTGAATTTAGAAGTGTACATAATGGAAAATATATAGATCTAGAAGAGTTAGGAGATTTAGAACCAATTCAATGGTTTGCAAACCTAGATGTCCTTCCCATCTTATAAATCAGTGAACCTATTTATCTTAGACTTGTTCGATTATTTTACAACAATTTGCATGTAGATGAAGATGATAGAATGTCGACTTACCTCCAGGGCATCACATACCCATTACGGATAGTGTAATTTATAACCTTATAGGAATTCCTAAGAAAAGAAAAGGTTACTACTTTAGAGAATAATGGGACACATAATCAATTGAAATCACGTACTTCGAAGCCTTAAGTATTATTTTTGAAAACTCAAATTTATCTATCGTCCCAAAGAGTTATGAACATTTGCTGCCCTTTAATACAAAAGTGCTTCATCATATCATGATAAGTATTTAACTTCCAAAACAACACCATCATGATAAAGTTAGTCAAATGGAATTAGGAATGATGTTATGGATTATGGGAAGACATGATAACTATTTTGGATACTTAATATGATAGAATATAATTGAATTAATCACTATACTAATACTTGCACATGATATTGTGATTCCACTAGATGAGGAAACTATAAAGCTAGATAGATTTAATGTGATCAATAGAAACCTTCTAAGACAATTAAGATGTATAATAAGAAATGACATTTGGACTAGACTACCTAGGAGAACTAATCCTCTACCACCTGAACTAGAATATGAAACACCTGTATATAGGGTAAATCAATCTCCTCCTACTAGTCCCATTGAGGCAGCACCACCGATGGATCCAACACCCTCCTCATCTGTTGACCCTATAGAGACTCGATTGGATCAAATTGAACTATGTTAAGATCAGATCTTAACTGGAATGCCACAAATTCATTGTCAACTCAATACTTTGTTTAGACATTTTGGTTTACCACCAGATGAATAGAATATATATTTCTTCTTTCTTCTTATTGATGAGGAACTCGTTCTGTACATATGTTGTACTTCTTATCTTAGTGTACTCTATGACATTATATATTTTATCAATATTATGATGCACTTCTTTATATTATGATGATTATGATGCTATATGATTTAATCAGGCATGTTAAATCTTCCGAATGCATGAGTTTCTCATATACATTTTTGGATTTTTGATTTTTGAAAATGGAGCTTTTATTGAGTTCATTTCCTATCTTCTTCTTGCAATCTCATTCATAGATTTCTGATACACCTGTTCCGTCATTTGATAAGCCTTTTCCTATAACCCTCCTATACTTATAAAAGAAGAAGTTTTATTTATAGACTTTTTTATATACTTGATTTTTGTGCGATGATCATTTACTATGAACCCTTTTTCTTTCTATTTAAAAAAATAAGAATTTGATTCATGAACCTTGATTATATATATTTTGATTTTTTATGTGATGAATCCCTTTGCTCTCTATATACAAAAGTAGAAGTTTGATTCATGGATTTTCGATAGCTTGATTTTTCTCATGATGAATGAATTCTTCCCTTCTCCTTTTTCTTCTCTTTTTATGACAAAGGGGAGATACTAAAAATTGATTATACATCTCAAGAAGAACCTTGCACATCTAAAGAGAAGTACTAGTAAGAGTAGTACTAGTTTGCACCTCTAAAAGCAACAGTCACTATCTTGCAAAGATTTTTCTAGCTTGCTGATTTAAAGAAACAGCAATGGTGTAAAACTATCTTGTATGTTTGGTGTAATGATGTCAAAATATTTACACATTTCTTTTTTGTTGATGACAAAGGGAGAGAAATTGATATATGCTTGGTGTCATAATGTTTAGTATCATGCTTAAATGTTTAAAATGACATCAAAATGAATATTTGAAATAATAAAATTTGTTATCATACTTAAATGTTTGGTATCATGATAAATGCTTGGTATCGTACTTAAATGATGAATCATGATCATACTTAATATCATGTTTAAATAATGAATGTTTGGCATCATGCTTAAATGTTTGAAATAGTATCATAATGAATGTTTGAAATAATAAGTTTCGGTATCATACATGAAGTGATGATTGCCAAATTTATCAATTTCTAGTATCATATTATGCATGTTACACCTTGATAACTTGAAACTATAATGATGCACAATGCATGAAATTTCTGATTAAAATTGGTTGAAGCTTGAATTCAAAGGTTGTGAATTTAAGTTTGTCTTTTCTCAAGTATGACATATAGATAGGGGGAGTTAAGGTTAACTTTATCATCAATTGGTTATCATCATTAAAAAGGAGAAATTATTGAATCTCGAATTTTAATGATAAAATCAATTGATAAATTATTGATCTAATCCATATGTTGAGAAAAGTATTGCATAATTAACTACGATAATGAATAAGGCATAAAACAGATATTGTACTGGAGTCAAAGATCGAACGATTCGTTAGGAGTCCAAGAGTTCATTGGGAGTTCATCGAGAAGTTCATTGGGAGTTTTGCTAGAGCTCACCAAGAAGTTCGTCGAGAGCTCGCCAAAAAGTTTGTCGGGAGTTCACCGAGAAGTTCATCGAGAGTTCACCGGAGCTCACTGAGAAGTTAGTCAGGAGCTCATTGAGAAGTTCATTGGAGTTCGCCGAGAAGATCATCGATGGTTTAAAAGCTTGCCGAAAGTCTGTCAGAAGATTGTCAAGAGTCCATCGGAAGTCTGCTAGAAGATCGCTAGAAGCTTGCTACGATTTTGCCAGAAGAACATTTAATAGACCAGACTTAATTTACTTTGTTAATGTCTTAATTATCATAGTTAGAACTTAGTTTGAGTTAGAATTAAGAGGTAAGCCTACTAACTCAATTAGAGGCTAATTGGGCATGAATTAGGATTGGTTTGAGCCGGACTGATGGCCTAAACAACAACTTGAAACCTGTCTGACGATGACACAACAAGGTTTGGACGGTGGAATCACCCAGGGCTAAGTCTCCTAGGAGGACTGGGCGATGGTAACGCCCAGACTCGGTGATGATATCGTCATTAGTTAATACTGCCAAGCGGTGGTACCACCTAGGCAAGCGGTGGTACTGCCCAGTTCTAATAGTCAAGACTCTATCTGGTGGTAGCACTACCAGATTGAGTAGTGGTATCACCCAGTGTCAAAGAGTACTAGCGATGGTACTGCCCGACACAAGCAGTGGTACTACTCGACGCAGGTGGTGGTATCGCCAATACCCCGAAAATCTAGGAAAAGACTTTTTTTAGCTTTATTTTTGAAGCCAATTGAGGCATATAAATACCCCACATTTTTTTACTTATGGAGCATAGAAAAGTGAACAAAAAATTGAGATCTTAGTAAAAACTCTGTTACAATCTTTCTTGAATCTCGGATTTTGATAATGAAACTAATTGATTATGTTTAATTATCTAACTATATTTTAAGTCACACAGGTCTACTCTTAATCAGGATTAGACAATTGACGTAAGAATAATTGACATTGCGCTGGAGAAAATCATGTCAAGAGATTGGATATTGAGTCGGAGATCCGGTCGACGATCGGCAGAAGGCTTCGGACAAAGAAATCGGGCATCGGGCCAAAAGGAGCGGAGTTGCACCAAGGAGATTAGGGCTGCGGAGGTCAGTTACTGATTGGGCAACAAATCATAAGAGAAGATGATGTGTTGAAGTGTCAGACGAAGCGCCGATGGACCAAGGACGTGCCGGGCAACTAATTACAATTCACATTGTAATAATTATCTAGATTAGAGTAGGATTAGCAAAATTAGATTATAATTTAATCAACTTAATTAAGGGTCAATTGGGCCTAAATTGGGACTGATTTGGGCTCATTGGGAGGCCTATTCAGTGGCCCAAAAGTTGCTGCAGGCGGTGGCACCGCCAAACTGGTGGTGGAACTGCCTATGAGCTAGAAAAGTAAAAAAGCGTACTTTTCCAGGTTGTAGGCGGTGGTACCACCCAATCTAGGTGGTGGTACCGCCTAGTAGTAAAGCTACAATAGTGATACCGCCCCAGGCTGGTGGTAGTATAGCCAGAACCTCTATTGTTGAGGTTCTGTGGGTGGTGGCATCGCCCAATGCAGGCGGTAGTACTGCCTATACCCGGAATACTTCTCTCATTCATAGTTGAAAGACACACAACTGAGAATGAAAAAGAAGGAAAATTCTATTGTAAACTTGAGAGAAATCCTCCCCTCAAACTCTTAAGTGTTGGAAAAGTTCAAGAGAGGGGTGAGAGGCTTTGTAAGGGTTACCTCCTAAGCTCGTCAGAAGAAGAGAGCTGTAAAAGAGTTAGTCCTTACCCATTGGAAGGAGGACAACTAGTGGAAAAGCTAGTGGCCTCAAGAGGAGAGGAATCGGGAGTGGACGTAGGTCGTATGATCGAACCACTATAAAAATCTTGGTTTGCATTTACTATTATTCTTTATATTTTAGCAAACCTTATTTACTTGCTACTCCACTTCCTAATCTCCTCCTTACAAATCATTTTAAGTTTATACACAATCAAAATCAGATTTTATCGAAACAAAGTTTTTAATGTACGAAGTTTTTGAACTTGTTTGAATCGTTGAAAATTTATCATTCTCAACTATTGCACTAATTCACACCCCCTCTTAGTGCCACTCTAGGTCCCAACAATTGGTATTAGAGCCTCGTTATTTCTTTTTCAAATTCACACCCATGAGAAATGACTCTTCATGGCTTTCAAGAGGGTTTTTCGATTGTTCGTCCTCCATTTTTTAATGGTTCGAACTACACATATTGGAAAACTCGAATGGGAGTTTTCTTGATTTCTTTAGATTTAAACTTATGGAATATCATTGAAAATAATTTTTAACTTCCCTCTAAACCGATGAACGAATGGTCGGATTTAAAGAAAAAAATCTTTTTCTTTAAATGCAAAGGCTATGAATGTCTGATTTTGCGCCTTAGATAAAAACGAGTTCAATCAGATTTCTACGTGTGAAACAGCTTTTGATATTTGGCGGACACTTGAATTCACGCACGAGGGAACTAGTAGAGTCAAAGACTCAAAAGTAAATATCTTATTGCATAATTTTGAGCACTTTTGAATGACACCAAGCGAGTCTATCGGCGACATGTACACCCGTTTCACGGATGTCGTCAATAGCTTGAAAAGTCTTGGTACATGTTTTTTGAATTTTGAACTCGCTAATAAGATCTTAAGATCCCTTCCAAAAAGGTAGGATCCTAAAGTAACCGTAATACAAGAGGCTAAAGATTTAAATAAGTTTTCATTGGAAGAACTCGTTGACTCATTGATAACATATGAAATGAGCTTCCTTGAACACTATAAACATTTGAATCACCTTCCAAAGAACAGGAAGGATTTGAAACTTTAGACAAATGAATACTACTTAAGTGATGACTCAAGTGATGAGGACATTGAACAAATAATAATAAATTTTAACAAGTTCATTAAACAAAAATCTAAAACTAAAAATGAATTTGAATGGAAGAAAAGGCTAAAGAAGAGGAAGGCACCCAAGGGCGAATCAAGTAAAGAAGAGGCAAATTGGGCTTTGACGGATTTCGTCAATGAGGTAAGTAACTCACCCATTATGCTTTTATCTTATTTTAAAATTACATGATGTTTTTCATGAGTGCTTAATTTAGATAGTAGGAAATAAAAAATCATTTTCAAAAAAATATATCATGCTTTTCTTTCTAGTATTTTTGAAAAGTAAAAATTATGATTGATGATTGGATGATTCCATGAATGCTTATGTACATGGTTTTGACATGAAAATTAGTTATGTTAATCCATGATTGAGTATTTCAATTTTCATGCTTAATGATATTATGCATGAGGATTTGAAGTAATGATGATATGAACCAGATCAAGCTAGTCAAGACTCAATCAACATTCTATGATTGCAAGAAGATTCTAAAATGGCCAACGTGATCATAAAGAGAGAAGGACAAATTTGAAGACCTCAACTTGAAGAATAAAAGTCCATTCAGCTATGTTTACCAAAATTCATGAATTAGGAATATAAATGTTATTTAATGCATTCATTCTCTTTGTACATTCCTCATACTATATAAATGAGGCTTGACTCTTAAATAAGTATAACAATTTTCGGTGAGTGTTTTGTTTTAATTGCATGAAAGAACTTAACTCGCTTGTGACAAATCTTTGCTTTTCCTTTGATAACATGGCGTCTTGAATTCAAATGAGCTATTGATAGGTAATTAGAATAGTTTCCCTTACTTCATTCTTGAACGATCCGCCTTGAACACTATATAAACTATTTGATTTCCAATCACAAGCTAGTCAAGACTTCTAAAAAGAACAGGAAGGATTTGAAACTTTAGACAAATGAATACTACTTAAGTGATGACTCAAGTGATGAGACATTGAACAAATAATAATAAATTTTAACAAGTTCATTAAACTTGTTAAAAATCTATTCTAAAATTGATAGGTAATTAGAAAAATGAATTTGAATGGAAGAAAAGGCTAAAGAAGAGGAAGGCACCCAAGTTTGAGGTTTGCTTTTCAATCTTTTAAGATATTCAAAGAAGAGGCAAATTGGGCTTTGTTTGTGATTTCCCTCAAGAGGTCAAAAGTAACTCACCCATTATGCTAGAAGGTGATTTATCTTATTTTAAAATTACATGATGTTTTTCATGAGTGCTTAATTTAGATAGTAGGAAATAAAAATCATTTTCATGAATTAGGAATAAAAATATATCATGCTTTTCATTTTCTAGTATTTTTGAAAAAGTATAAAATTATGATTGATGATTGGATGATTCCATGAATCGTTCAACCCAAATGCTTTTCATATCGGATTTGATGTATGGTTATTTTATGACATGAAAATTAGTTATGTTAATCCATGATTGAGTATTTCAATTTTCATGCTTAATGATATTATGCATGAGGATTTGAAGTAATGATATCCTATGTTTTGGAATGATGACTTGATGGTTTTTATGATGAAAATTATTTTTTCATATTTATAAAATGATGCATGATTTTAGCAAAAATTTAAGTATTGGATATCTTGTTATAACTAATGAAAGAGAGAATTAAAATGATTTTGATGATGCATTATGAAATCATGCTTAATGATTGTATCATATTTGATAATTTAAAATCTTATATTTCGGAATATTGTGCTTTTGATCTTAATAGTTTTATGATGAAATTTTTTAGATAACACACCATATTTTTGATAATGAAACTTGTCTCGACTTTAAACTTGATACTCATCCCTTATACAAAAAGAACTTGAGCATGCTTATATATGTAATCAATCTATATTGCTCCTAATAAATTTTCTGAATGAAAGTTCTCAATGTTGATTTTGGACTTATACGATAATGCATATTGTAATTTATTTTACAAAATTTGCCTTTCACTCTCGAATGTGATACTCGTTTTTATTAAAGGCAAAGATATGTTTACATGAAGTAAATCATAAAAAGAAAATACATATTTCTTAAAATTTGTCTATCTCTAAAGTTCTCGATTTTTTGATAAAAGACAAATAATGAGTCTCTAGAAAATGATTTTGATGATGTTTCAAAAATCATGATTGATAATGATATAGATGAAAATGTTTAATGTATGCATAGTGATGATTTCATTCTCAACATGATGCATGACTTTTATATGAAAATTTGAATATGGTTATATGAGATCAACCACATAAAATAAAACATATAAAAATTAAAAAATACACTATCATGATGTTTTATGTTTGATGCCTTTGATCTTAATGATAAAACTTGTATTTCAAATTTATATGATGATGGCTTTCATGTAAATATTGTTGGGATCGAGAGCGACACTAAGAGAAGGGATGAATTAGTGCAGTGGATAAAGAACGATAAATTTCAGTGATTTAAATTAAGCTTTAAAAACTTCGTATGATAAAACTGATTTCGATTAAAGCATATCGGAAACGTGTTTAGCTTGAAACCATTAAGAGAAGAAAGATGGCAGTGAACTAGTAAAGGAAATAGGTTTGCAAAAAGATAAAAAGCAATAAGGTAAATGCAAATCGATTTTTATAGTGGTTCGGTCATACGATCTACGTTCACTCCCGATTCCTCTTCTTTTGAGGCCACCAGCTTTTCCACTAGCTATTATCCTTCTAACGGGCGAGAACCAACTCCCTTACAATACTCTCCTTTTGATGGGCTTAGGAGGTAACCCTTACAAGCACTCACTCACTCCTCTCTTGAAGCTGAAAATGAATGGAAGCTAGAGGAGGGATTTTAGAAGGATTTCTACAGCGTTTTGTTCCTTTCAAGATCTTTGTGCTTGTGTATTCTAACCAAGAATGGGAGGAGTTTTTATAGGCTCTAATATGATTCAAACTTGGAGCCAAAAAATTTCCCATCCTGACTTTACGGGGTACTGGCGGTACCACCGCCTATCACTGGTGGTACCACCGCCAGTCTAACTTTGACACTAGGCGGTACCACCGCTTAATCTGGTGATACTACCGCCTACCACACTAATACGGTCAGTGTATTGGGCAGTACTACCATCCAGCCAATGATGCCACCGCCCAAGCACTCTACCCCAAGGTGGTACCACCACCTAGTCTGGGCGGTACCACCATCCAGACCGCCTAGGAGATTGAACCCAGGTGGTATCACTGCCCCAGTCTGGCGGTGCCACCGTCAGACAGGGTTCAATAACCTTGTTTGGGCCTTGAGTCCGGCCCAAACTTTAGTTGGCCCCTAATTGGGTTGGCTCAATTACAATCCAATGAGTCCTTAATCCTACTTTGATCTAGACAAATTACAATGCTTAATCGAAATGTTGCCTGGCACGTCATTGGCACATCGGTGCTTCGTTCGTTTCTTCGATGTTTCATCCGTTTCTTCGGCGCTTCATCCGTTTCTTCAGCGCTTCATCCTCTCTTGCGGCCTATTACCTAATCAGCAGTTGACGCCTGCAACCCTGATCTTCTTGGTGTATCTCCACTCTTCTTGGCCTAATGCCTAATTTATTTGTCCGAAGCCTTTTGCTAATCGTCGACCGGACCTCTGGCTTGATGTCCAATCTCCTGACGTGATTTCCTCTAGCGTAACACTGATTCATCCTACATCAATTATCTATTCCTGATCGAGAGTAGACCTACGTAACTCAAAACGCAGTTAGATCATAAATCACTCTAAATTAGTTTCATCATCAAAATCCAAGATTCAACAACCTTTCCCTTTTTGATGATGACAACTAATTGATGACGGAGTTAACTTTAACTCCCTGGAGTTTAAACAAACTCCCCCTATCAATATGCCATATCGATAGGACCCTTGAATTTCAACAAATCTAAGTAACATGTCATTTAAAAACATCAAACCTTCATGCAAATATATAAAGGCATGAAGTCATCAATCTACTTCTCCCCCTATGTCATCAACAAAAAGGAGAAGTAACATTATAGCTAGTTTAAAAGATATACAAGTTTTACATGTTGAATCTCGGATTTTGATGATGAGACTAATTAATTATGATTTATGGTCTAACTGCGTTTTGAGTTATGCAGGTCTACTATCAATCATGATTAGACAGTTGACGTTGGAGGAATTGATGTTGTGCCGGAGGTGATCACATCAGGATATTGGATGTTGAGCCAGAGGTTTAGTCGACAATCGGCTGAAGGCATCATACGTCGGGCATCAGGCCAAGATGCATGTTGCGCCAAGGATATCGGGGTTGCAGAGGTCATCCGTCGATTGGGCAATGGACTGCAAGAGAGGACGATGTGCCGAAGGATCGGACGAACACTGACCAATGACGTGCCAGGCAATTGAAAGTCAATTCGCATTGTAATAACTGTCTAGATCGAAGTAGAGTGTTTGTTTATTTGTGTGCAGGATTAACTACGATGAAGATAAAGACGTAAAGCAAAACAGAGTGCCGAAAGTCAAGTGGGATGGATCGTTGGGAGTTCGAGAGTTTGATGGAAGTCCGAAGATTCGTTGGGAGTGTTGCCGGAACTGGCCGAGAACGAGTAGGGAGCTTGCCGAAGGGTTTTTAGAAGTTCACTGGAAGGTCCGTCGGAAGTTCACGGAGCTTGCCAAGAAAGATCAGAGCTTGCCAATGAAGCTCGTTGGAACTCGCCAAGATCATCGTGAAGTTCGAGAGCTTGCCGGGAGTCTGCTGAATGGTTTCCGAGGGTTCGTCGGGAGACTATCGGAAGTTCACCGGAAGCATGCCGGAAGAAGAAGTCTTGACTTGGTGAACTTTGTAATAGCTTAGGAAATATCTTTAATTTTATAGTTAGCACATTAATTTAGGTTAGGATTAGGTGTTAATCTTTTAACCCAAGTAGGAGCCCATTGGGCCTTGTTTGGGATCGGTTTGGGCCGAGTTTTCGGACCAAACCAGAAAGTTGATTTATGCTGGGCAGTGGCACCGCCCAACAGCCAAAAGGCTGGGTGGTGGCACCTCCCAGCAGCCAAAAGGCCAGGCGGTGGAACCGCTTGGCAGCCGAGTGTTGGGCGGTGCTACCACCCAGCCTAGGGCGGTAGCACCGCCCAGTGCCTGAAGGCACAGGCGGTAGTACCTCCTGCCTTGGGTGGTGGTACTGCCTTTGTACTATTAGTCTGATGACTGACAGGCAGTAGCACCGCCCCTAACAGGCGGTAGCACCGTCAGCACTGGGAAATCCAAATTGATTTCAAATTTGAAGCCCAAATTTGAATCCACTATGGATCTATAAATACCCTCCCCCCCCTTTCTCAGCTGAAAGAGGAACCCTTAGAGAGTTAGAAAATTGAGCAAAAGGCTTGGGAAAGTCTAGTTTTCAATAGCTTATGTTCACCTCCTTCTTTCTCTTTGAAAAATCTGTAAGAGTGTGAACTTCTTGTAAAAGGGTTGTAAGAGGGGTGTTTGGTCCTTCCCCTTCAAAAAGATTTGCTAGTGGAAGTTGGGAGCCTCATCGGAGAAGGCTTCGGAAGTGGATATAGGTCGTATGACCGAACCACTATAAATTGGTTTGCATTTACTTTCTCGCAACTTACATTGCTATAAACCATTTTCATATACTGCCTTATTTACTCAACTTCATCTTCATCTTCTTACGTATGCTTTAAAGTTAAAACATAATTTTTTCGGATTCAAATGAAACGTTACATTCATTCGTACGAAGTTTCCGAACTTGTTTTAATCGCTGAAAAATCTATCATTCTTTACCACTGCACTAATTCACCCCCCTCTTAGTGTCGCTCGATCCCTAACAATTGGTATCAGAGTCACGCTCTTTTTTTTTCGGATTTACACCCGTGATAAATGGCTCTAAATGGTTTTCAAGAGGGCTTTTCGGTTTTTCATCCACCGTTCTTTAACGGTTCGGACTACATATATTAAAAAACTCGAATGAGAGTTTTCTTGATTTCTCTCGATTTAAACTTATAGAACATCGTTGAAAATGGATTTCAACTTCCCTCTAATTCGATGAATGAATGGTCGGATTTGGAGAAAAGATCGTTTTCTTTAAATGCAAAGGCTATGAATGCCTTATTTTATGCTTTAGACAAAAATAAGTTCAACCGGATTTCTACGTACGAAACGACTTTTGACATTTGGCGAACTCTTGAAATCATGCATGAAGGAATGAGTAGAGTCAAAGACTCGAAAGTTAATATTTTGATGCATGATTTTGAGATTTTTCGAATGGCACCAAGTGAGACCCGATTCTCGGATGTCATCAATAGTCTAAAAGCTCTTGGTAAATATTTTTTGGATTTTGAACTCGTAAGCAAGATTTTAAGATCCCTTCCAAAAAGGTGGGATCCAAAAGTAATCGCAATACAAGGGACTAAAAATTTAAATGATTTTTCATTGGAAGAACTAATCGGGTCATTAATGACCTATGAAATGAGTTTCTTGGAACATTTGGAACATGATGAACATATGAACTACCTTCTAAAGAACAAGAAGGATTTGGAACATCGGACAAATGAATGCCACTTGAGTGATAACTCAAGTGATGAGGACAATGAGGACATTGAACACATAACAATGAATGTTAACAAGTTCATTAAACAAAAATTAAAAAACACAAATGAACTTGAACGGAGAAAGAGGCTAAAGAAGAAGAAGAAGGTTTGCAAAAAAGAATCAAGTAAAGAAGAGGCGAAATGGGCTTTGACAGTTTTCGACAATGAGGTAAGAAACTCACCCAAGTTGTTTTTACCTTACTTTGAAATTACATGATCCTTTCATGAGTTGCTTGAAATAGTTGGTAGGATTTTTTTTATGCTTTTTCCTTTCTAGTAATTTTTTGAAAATTAAAAATATGAATGATGCATGATTTGTGATAATGCTTAGGATTAATCCATGCATGTGTATCTTGATGTTTTATATTGCTTTTCATTTCTAAACATGATGCTTGATGATTTTGTAACATGCATTAGTTTTTGAAGTAATGTTGATTTGACTTTATATTATGGATTAACGTATTTTTGGTCTAATTGTTTTCATGACAAATTAAGATGACATTTTGAGATGATGAAATTTCATGTATACTTTCCATATCGGTTTTCAATCTTAAACATGATACATATCTATGAATGAATTTCTTGAAAATCTTTTGATGATAGATGTATGTATCTTGATTATAATTTGAAAACTTCCATCTTGGCTTAATGGGTTTTAACCCTTTTTATGATGAAATTTTTATTGATACATGTCTTCATAAAATCAATTATATAGACCTAACCCACAAATTTTCAAAATGAAAGAAATGTGGTTTTGATGTTGCCTTGTGTTATATTTGGACTTAATGGTTTTCATGATGAAAATTATTTTTCAGTTTTTTAAAATGATGTATGATTTTACCAAAAGTTTGAGCATTGATCATCTTGTTATAACAAATGAAAGAAAGAATTAAAATGACTTTGATGATGTATCATGAAAATATGCTTAATGATTATATCATACTTGATGACTTGAAATATCATATTTTGAAATAATATATTCATAATGAATCCATGAATCCTGATGATTTTCATATCATTTTTTGGCTTTAAATTTGATACATATCTTTCATGCAAAAAGTTTTTGGACATGCTTATGTGAAATCTTACTTAATAATGAAAATGCTCCATACATATTGATCATTATAAATTCATGAATCTTGATGATTTTATATTGCTTTTGATTTCAAACAAGTTGCATGATTTTTTAAACAAAAAATTAATAGCATGTTTCAAGATAATGCTTGCACACCAAATATGATAAAAAAAATAGAAACAAGCATATTGATGATTTCGTTTTTATATAAAAGTTTTGAACATGCTTATATAAGATCAACCACATAAAATAAAATACAAAAGTTAAAAATATTTTAATCATGATGTTTTATTTATGATGTGTTTGGTCTTAACGGTCTTTATGACGAAACTTACATCTTGCTTTGAAAAGTTGATATATGCTCACATGTAATCAATTTATGTTGCTCTTATTAAAATTTTCGAATGAAAGATTTTGATGCATTTGATCTTAATGGGTTTAATGACAAACTTGTATTTTGAATTTATACAATGATGGGTTCCATATAAATGTTTGAACATACATTATGAAATCATCATTCAAATGAAAATATTAAAAGTTTGTTATCATGCTTAATGACTTTGTGATATCTTATCTTGATGACAAACTCATGTTTTGATCTTAAATTTGATACTCATCTTTTGAAACATGAGCACACTTGTTTGAAACAAAATGAAACACATTATCATGATAATGATGTGTTATATTTTTGTCTTAATGATTTTTATAATGAAGTTTGTCTTTCGGTTTTGAATATTTTGATTTGGCATATAAAGGCAAAAGACATACTTATATGATGAAACATAAAGAAATTATATTTACTATCTTATCGAGATTAATGATTTCATGATATCTTAAGAATCTTGTAAATTATAGAAGTGATTTCGATGAATTGATTATGATTTGATAATTTGAACTTTTCTCTCATGTTTCAATACTACTTTGTATGCTTCATGACTTATTGATTGAAATATTGATGTAGACTTTTGATGTATCACTTGTCATGATTAATGCAAATTGCTAGCATTTTGAATCTCGAAAATGATTGCTTCTTTTTATCATTTACCAAAGAGGAGAACAATTCAAGTTTATGTCTTTTGTGAATCTCATAAACTATGTTAATGATTTTGATGATTCGAACTTGAGTGAGTTTTATCATAATCCAAGTCTTGATATCTTAATACTTGATACTTGGAATTCTTATGTATGAATCAAGTTGCTCTTTGTGCTATATCTTTTTAAATGAATCATGAGCCTTATTATCATATATTTCATAATATAGAAATGACAAGAATTCTTAGGCTTGTATGTCTTATGTGGCAATTGAAAAATTGATGATTGAAAAGAAATTTTCCTTATGATGAATCAATGAATCATGACTTGATCTATGAAAATGATATGTTTTTATGCATCATGATTCTTGGTTGTATACCCTTTATCATGAATTGATATTTACCGTGTAAGCCTTATATGATTCAAAATTGATGTAAAAGAGTTGTGCTTAATGATTGAATCATTAATTTATTCTTTTATCATGGTTTAAAAATGAATGAAAAGAAAATATGTTAGCACTTGTAATCATGATTTGATCCTTGATATTGATATGCTTTTATATATCATGATTCTTGGTTGTATGACATTTATCTTGAATTAAAAATTGATAAATATGAATTTTGATCTTGCTAAAAAGAAAGTTATGAATCATGAATGATATCTTTTGGTTTTGATCCTTGTTGAATTTACATATTGATATCCTTCATGACATGATTTCTTTGCATTGTTGTCTTATTTGCATCATGTGATGATTGAACAATTGATGTATATTTTTATTGATGCAAATTTATAATTGATATGAAAAATGGCTTGTATAATGATTGAAAGTTTTAGCCATTTAGTCCTCCCTTCTTTTTGACAAAGACAAAGGGGGAGAAAAATTGCTACCTTCCAATTTCACAAGAAGTTAACGATTGCTATCTCAAAGGATGCAAATATTGCTATCTTGACTATCTCAAAAGAAGCAAAATGCAAAACTTCAAAAATTGGAATATTACACTTGCCATGCCTTTATGTTTGTATGTTTAATGAAAAGTTAGCATATATGTTTAAAGTGATTATATATAATTGCTAGCTCATTGCAAACAAAAAGTTGATAGCTTGCAAATGTGAAAATTAGTTACAAAAGAGAAGAATTGATTGCTTGCTTACAAGGAAGTTAACTTGCGTGTCGCAAAGTATGTTACCTTGCTTATCATTATTGATTGCTTGCTTATCATCTTTTTCTCTCATATCATGATTTTTGACTCCCTTGAATTCATGACTTAATATGCTGAAAATTCATATTGTAAATTTGTTATTTTGTCATGATCAAAGCATTGACTATTTGTACTCCACTTTTTGACAAAACAAAGGGGGAGAAGATTTATTGCTAGCTTATGTATCACAAAGAAAAATTTTGCTAGCTAGAACATACAAAGGAAGCAAAGAAAGTACAACTTGCACATCTTAAGAAGCAAGTAAAAAAAATTATCATCATTGCCCATTCTTAAAAACTTGCTATAATTGAATGGTATGATTGGATGTTGTATTATAGAGCTATGCTTTAGTTATGATGTGATTGATCGCTAGTATGATTGTAATATTTGCATATCCTTGAAAACTAGCTATGATGTTACTTCTTTTTTTTGTTGATGACATAAAGGGAGAAGTAGATTGATGACTTCATGCATTGAATTGAATATTTTATATATTTGCATGATGGTTTGTTGTTTTCTCTTAATTGTGATGAATGTTGCTTGGATTTGGGATAATCCAAGTGTTCTATCAATGGCATATTGATAGGGGGAGTTTGGTTAAACTTCGGGGAGTTATGGTTAACTCTATCAGTTATCAATTAGTTGTCATCATCAAAAAGGGGGAGATTGTTGAATCTCAGATTTTGATGATGAAACTAATTGATTATGATTTGTGGTCTAACTGCGTTTTGAGTTACGCAGGTCTACTATCGATTAGGATTAGACAGTTGACGCTAGAGGAATTGATGTTGTGCCGGAGGTGATCATGTTAGGATATTGGATGTCGAGCCGGAGGTTCAATCGATAATCAGCTGAAGGCTTCGTACGTCGGGCATCGGGCCAAGATGCATGTTGCGCCAAGGATATCGGGGTTGCGGAGGTCATTCACCGATTGGGCAACAGACCGCAAGAGAGGACAATGTGCCGAAGGATCGGACGAAGCGCCAACCAATGACGTGCCGGGCAACTGAAAGTCAATTCACATTGTAATAACTGTCTAGATCGAAGTAGAGTATTTGTTTGTTTGTGTACAGGATTAACTACGATGAAGATAAAGATGTAAAGCGAAACAGAGTGCCGGAAGTCAAGTGGGATGGATCGTTAGGAGTTCGAGAGTTCAACAGAAGTCCGAAGATTCGTTGGGAGTGTTGCCGGAACCGACCGAGAACGAGTAGGGAGCTTATCGAAGGGTTTTCGGAAGTTCGCCGGAAGGTTCGTCGAAAGTTCGCGGAGCTTGCCAAGAAAGATCAGAGCTTGCCAATGAAGCTCGTTCTTTATCACTGCACTAATTCACCCCCCTCTTAGTGTCGCTCGATCCCTAACATTACAATCATAATAGCTAGATTTTCATTAATATTCAATATTAAAACATTCAATCATGGCAAGTTTCTCATGATATGCAAGATAGCACTTATTGTGATGGTATTCATGATAGCAAGTTTTTCTATCCTCATTTGAGAAGTGCAAGAAAATAGTATTCAAAGATGTGCAAGTTGCACTTTTTTTACTTCCTTTACGATATGCATGCAATTTTACAATTTCTTTCTTCTCTTTTGAGAAGAGCAAACTTGCAAGTTTTGCTTCCTTTGCATGCTAGGAATTTTGCATTCATTTGTAATATGCAAGCTAGCATTTCATTATAACATACAAGCATAGAAGCATGGCAAGTATAGGATTGCAAATTTTCTAAGTTTTGCATTTTCTCTTCTTGAGATAGGCAAGATAGCAATATTTGCATCCTTTCACATAGCAATTCTTAACTTCTCATGAAATTGTAAGGTAGCAATTTTTGTAAGTTTTAGCTAGCTATTTTTGCTACTTTTTCTCGTGATACACAAGCTACCAAGTTTTCTCCAAGCTAGTAATTTTGCTTCAAGCTAGCAATTTTTCTCCCCCTTTATCATTCTCAAAAAGAAGGGAGGATGCAATGTTATAATTGATTTCCTTTTTCATCAAAATGACAAATGAGATATTAGAAACAAATATTGATATAAATATTTCTATCATCAAAATTTAAGTCATGAATATGAATTCAACATTCAAGCCAACAAGCTAGCTCCCCCCTTAGTTATTGTCAAAATGAAGTGGAGGACTCAATGGCTAAAAATTTCAAGCCATATAAAGAAATCATGTCATGATATCAAGAAAAATCAAGAAAGACATGATTCATTTGACAAATCTTTTTAATAAAGTAAAATAATTATACAACTAAGGATCATGATAAAAGAAATATCAATATCAAAGATCAAGTCATGATTCATTTGGTAATAAAAGGAACAACTTGATTTATGCATGATAGAACTAAATTCATCATGAATCATAAAAATATCGATATATCAAGACTTGGATTGTTTTTCTCTTTAGTAAATAAAAAAAGTAATCATAGAGGAAAGTATTTCAATTTGCATAAAAAATATCTCAAGTAAAGAATTTAAGAAAGAGTTCATGATTAGCTTGAAACAAAAAATCTCATTCAAAATAATTTGACAACTTGAAACCATTATCAAATTATCATTTTTGAGATTAATGACACGAATAACGTTATTATCATATCATCAAAATCTCATTCATAATTCAAGTGATTTACAAAATATCATAAATGAATTTATCACTTGTCTTTTATTTATAAAATCTGAAACTTTAGAGAAAGAGAGACATGTTCAAGAAACATGCATTTCTCTTTTAGTGATTTTAATTCATGCATTGATTTCATGCAATCATGTTCAGACCATCATCGTATAAATTTCAAAATATACGTTTTGTCATCAAAACTATCAAGACAAAACATATCAAACATAAAACAATATGATAGTGTATTTTTCCATTTTTATATGTTTTAATTTGATGCGAATTGTTTTTTTGGTATAGAAGATGTGCATCATGTTTAAAACCAAAAACCGATATAAAACCATCAAGATACACATATATTTTCATTTATATCGTTATCAACCATGATTTTTTAAAGCATCATCAAAATTATTTTAATTCTAAAGCTCTTTCTTTCATTGTTGTTAGCTATAACAAGATGTTTACCATCTTGCATGATTCTAGTTTAGTGTGAGAACTCTATAGTCATGCATCATTTTTAGCACCGAGAGCATCATTATGTTATTCCAAAAAATCATTAAAATCTTTCATTCAGAAATTTTATAAAGAGCAACGTAGATATATTACATTTAAGCAAGCTCATTTCTTTTGTATAAATGATGTGTATCAAGTTAAAAACTGAAGAACAAATTTCATAAAATAAATCATCAAGATACATGGATTCAGTATGATCATATTCTTTCCCTCTTTTTTATATGTTTCATACTAAGTTGAGCATGGTCAAATATTTTATTTAAAGGATGAGCATTATGTTAAAAACAAAAAAGAATCATCAAAATCATTTTACAAATCCAAAAAACAAGTTTCGTCATCATATATAACACCTTAAAAGATCATTACTTCAAAAACTCATGCAAGATATAAAATTGTCAAGTATCATGATTAGAACTGAAAACCAATATAAAACATCAAGATACACATGCATGGGTTAATCCTATTAGGTGTACAAACATTAATCACAAATCATACAATCATCATTCATATTTTTAATTTTCAAAAATTACTAGAGAAAAGCATGATATAATTTTTTAAAATAATTTTTTTTACTAATTAAATCAAGCAACTCATGAAAAGATCATGTAATTTTTAAAACAACGTAACATTTCAGGTGAGTTACTTACCTTATAGTCGAAGACTGTCAAAGTGTAGTTTGTATCTTCATCCTTTTTATGCTCTTTCCTCTTCTTCATTTTTGTGTACTCATCTTTGGAGCATTTCAGTTTCTTATGTTCATGACAAGAGTCAGTGTTCTTTTCATTTGTATTCTTTAATTCTTATTTAATGAACTTTTAAAATTTTAATATCAAAAGTTTAAATTTTCAATATTGTCCTCATCACTTAAGTCATCACTCAAGTGGCATTCTTTTATTCGAAGTGCCAAATCCTTCCTATTCTTTGGAAGGTGGTTCTCATGTTTATCAAGTTCAAGAGTCATTTCATAGGTCATTAAAGACCCGATTAGTTCTTCAAGTGAATAAACATTCAAGTTTTTAGACTCTTGAATAGCTGTTATTTTTGGATACCAACTCTTTAGAAGGGATCTTAAAATCTTGTTAATGAGATCAAAACTCAAAAAAGATTTACCAAGACTTTTCAAACTATTGATGACATTCGTGAAACGGGTGTACATGTCGCCGATAATCTTGCTTGGTTTCATTCAAAAAAGCTCAAAGTCGTGTATCAAAATATTAACTTTCGAGTCTTTGACTCTACTTGTTCCTTCGTGTGTGACTTCAACTGTGTGCCAAATATCCAAAGCCATTTCATACGTAGAAATCCGATTAAACTCAGTTTTATTTAAAGAACAATATAAGGCATTCATAGCCTTTTCATTTAAAGAAAAAGATATTCTCTCTAAATCTAACTATTCGTTTGTTGGTTTAGAAGAAAGTTGAAAACCGTTTTCAATAATATTTCATAAATCTAAATTTATAGAAATCAAGAAAACTCTCATTCGAGTTTTCCAATAAGTGTAGTCTAAACTATTAAACAACGGGGGATGAACAATCGAAAAACCCTCTTGAAAACCGTTAAGAGCTATTTCTCACAAGTGTGAATCCAAAAGAGAAATAACATGGCTCTGATATCAATTATTGGGATCGAGAGTGATACTAAGAGGGGGGGGGGGTGAATTACTGTAGCGGATAAAGAACTATAAATTTTAGTGATTTAAATTAAGCTTTGGAAACTTTATATGATGAAACTGATTTCGATTAAAGTGTATCAAAAACATATTTAGCTTGAAAGAATTAAGAGAAGAAAGATGGCAGTGAACTAGTAAAGGAAATAGGTTTGTGGAAAGATAAAAAGCAATAAGGTAAATGCAACACGATTTTTATAGTGGTTCGGTCATACGACTTACGTCCACTCCCAATTCCTCTTCTCTTGAGGCCACTAGCTTTTCCACTAGCTATCCTCCTTCCAATGGGTGAGGACCAACTCCCTTACAACACTCTCTTTTTGATGGGCTTAGGAGGTAACCTTTACAAGCACTCACTCACTCATCTCTTGAAGCTGAAAATGAATGAAAGATAGAGGAAGGATTTTAGAAGGATTTCTACAGGCGTTTTGTTTCATTCAAGATCTTTGTGCTTATGTATTCTAACCAGGATGGGAGGGGTTTTTATAGGCTCCAATTTGATTCAAACTTGGAGCCAAAAAACTTCCCATCCTGATTTTTTGGGATACTGGCGGTACCACTGCCTGTCACTAGTGGTACCACTACTAGTCTGACTCTAATACTGGGCGGTACCACCGCTCAGTCTGGTGGTACTATCACCTGACACACTGATACGGTCAGTGTACTAGGCGATACCATTGCCTAGCTAGCGGTACCATCGCTCAAGCACTTTGCCCCAAGGCGGTACCACTGCCCAGACCACCTGGGAGAATGAACTCAGGTGGTACCACCGCCCCAGTCTTGTAGTGCCACCACTAGATAGGGATCAGCAACCCTGTTTGGGCCTTGAGTTTGGCCCAAGCTTGTCCGAGTACGGGCCCAATTAGCCCCTAATTGAGTTGGCCCAATTACAACCTAATTAGTCCTTAATCCTACTTCGATCTAGACAATTATTACAATACTTAATTGAAATATCATCCGACATGTCATTGGCATATCGACGCTTCGTCCGTTTCTTTGGCACATCGTCCTCTCTTATGGCCTGTTGCCCAATCAGTAGTTGACACGTGCAACCCTAATCTTCTTGGCGCAACTCTGCTCTTCTTAGCCTGATGCCTAATTTTTTTGTCAGAAACCTTCTGCCGATCGTCGACCAGACCTCCAGCTCAACGTCCAATCTCCTGATGTGATTTCCTCCGGTGTAACACTGATTCATCTTGCATCAATTTTCTATTCCTGATCGAGAGTAGACCTACGTAACTCAAAACGTAGTTAGATCATAAATCACTCTCAATTAGTTTCATCATCAAAATCCAAGATTCAATAAATATTAGAACATATCTTATGAAATCACCATTGATAATGATAAAATAAAAATATTAAAAGTTTGTTATCATACTTAATGACTTTATGATATCATATCTTGATGACGAAACTCATGTGTTGGTTTTAAACATGATACTCATCTTTTAAAACATGAGCACACTTATATGAAACAAATAATTTAAAATAAAATACATTATGTATAATGAGTGACTCTTACGTTTTGAACTATTATGTATTTGGTCTTAATCATTTTTATGATGAATTTTTATATAACGTGTTATGTCTTTCGATTTTAAAAATCTTGATGATGGTTTTTGCTTTTACATCTTGAACTTTCGTGCTTATCTCTATTTGACATTAAAAGACAAAGGCATGCTCATATGAAATAAATCATAAAATGAAAATGCATATTTCTTGAAATTTTTCTCTCTAGAGTTTTGTCAATTTTTTCATAAAAGACAAGTGATGAATTCATTTATGATATTTTGTGAATCACTTGAATTATGAATGAGATTTTGATGATGTGTTAAAAGAATCACTTAAAAAGAAAATACTTTTACCATCTTATTGATATTAATGATTTCATGATATCTTATGAATCTCGTAAATTATGAAAGTAATTTTGATGATTTGTTTATGAGTTCGGAGTTGATGAATTAAACTAGAATGAGTCTTATCTATATCGTAATCTTGATAACTTGAGTTTTTCAAGATCTCTTACTCCATACTCTTTTATGATTCTCCCATATTATTGAAGAAAAATGTAAATGAATCATAAATTCTCTTCTCTTGACTTTTCGATACTAAACTTGAGAAAATGTGCTTTGATGATTAAAATATTGCATGCATAATTTGATTTTTTTCTCCTATATTTCAATACTTCTTTGTATGCTTCATGACTTCATGATTGAAATGTTGATGTAGACCTTTGATGTATCACTTGTCATGATTTATGCAAATTGCTAACATTTTGAATCTCAAAAATGATTTTGATTTGATTATGGGTTTCAAGTTGTCAAATTGGTTTGAATGAGATTTTTATTTCAAGCAAACCATGAACTCTCTAAGGAATTCTTGACTTGAGATATTTTATACAAATTGAAATACTTTCCATTATGATTACTTCTTTTTTCACTTACTAAAGAGGAAAATAATCTAAGTCTTGATATATCGATAAGTGATACTTGAAATTATTTTTATGATTCATGATGAATTTAGATCTATCATGCATAAATCAAGTTGTTCCTTTTTACTACCAAATGAATCATGACTTGATTTTTGATATTGATATTTCTTTTATCATGATCCTTGGTTATATAATTCTTTTACTTTATTAAAAAGATTTGTCAAATGAATCATATCTTTCTTGAATTTTCTTGATATCATGACATGATTTTTTATATGGCTTGAAATTTTTAGCCATCGAGTCCTCCACTTCATTTTGACAATAACTAAGGGGGAGCTAGCTTGTTGGCTTGAATGTTAAATTCATGATTTGAAATTTGATGATAGAAACATTTATGTCAATATTTGTTTCTTATATCTCATTTGCCATTTTGATGAAAAAGGAAATCAATTACAACATTGCATCCTCCCTTCTTTTTTAGAATGATAAAGGGGGAGAAAAATTGCTAGCTTTAAGTAAAATTACTAGCTCAGAGAAAACTTGCTAGCTTGTATATCACAAGAAAAAGTGGCAAAAGTAGCTAGCTAAAACTTACAAAAATTGCTACCTTGCAATTTCACGAGAAGCTACGAATTGCTATCTCAAAGGATGTAAATATTACTATCTTGCCTATCTCAAGAAGAGAAAATGTAAAACTTAGAAAATTTCATTCCTACACTTGCCATGCTTGTATGTTGCAATGAAAATTTGGCATACATGTTTAAAGTGATTATATAAAATTGTTAGCTCATTGCAAACAAGAAGTTGATAGCTTGCAAAGGCAAAACTTAGAAAGGTGCTAACATGAAGTATTGCAAAAAGAAGCAAAGTGCTATCTTGCCTATCATGAGAAACTTGCCATTATTGAATGTTAATGAAAATCTAGCTATTATGATTGTAAAACTTGCATATCTTTTAAACTAGATATAATGTTACTTCTCCTTTTTGTTGATGACAAAAGGGGAGAAGTAGATTGATGAGTTCATGCAATATAATGTTGATTGAATATTTTATATATTTGCATAATATTTTTGATAATATGATTTTGATACATGTTGCTTGGATTTGGCATAATCCAAGTGTTCTATCAATGGAATATTGATAGGGAGAGTTTGGTTAAACTCCGAGGAGTTAAGGTTAACTCCGTCAGTCATCAATTAGTTGTCATCATCAAAAGAGGGAGATTATTGAATCTCAGATTTTGATAATAGAACTAATTGATCGTGTTTAGTTATCTAACTATGTTTTGGGTCATGCAGGTCTACTCTTGATCAGGATTAGATAATTGACACAGGAAGAATCAACATTGCATCAGAGGAAATCATGTCAGGAGATTGGATATTGAGTTGGAGATCCGGTTGACGATCGACAAAAGGCTTCAAACAAAGAAATCAGGAATCAGGCCAAGAGGAGCAGAGTTACGCTAAGGAGATCAGGGCTACAAAGGTTAGCTATTGATTGGGCAACAAATTGCAAGAGAGGACGATGAGTCAAAGTGTCGGACGAAGCATCGATGGACCAAGGACATGTCGGGCAACTAATTATGATTCGTGTTATAATAATTATCTAGATCGGAGTAGGATTAGCTTAATTAGATTATAATTTAATCAACTCAATTAGAGGCTAATTGGGCCTAAATTGGGACTGATTTGGGCTCATTGGGAGGCCCATTTAGTGGCCCAAAAGTTGCTACAGGTGGTGGCACCATCAAACTGGCGATGGAACTGCCTATGAGCTGAAAAAGTAAAAAAGTACACTTTTCTAGGCTGCAAGCAGTGGTACTGCCCAACAATAAAGTTACAGTAGTGGTACTGCTCCAAGCTAGCGATAGTACCGCTAGAACCTCTGTTTTCGAGGTTTTGTAGGCGATGGTACCGCCCATACCCGAAAGACCCAAAAATTTAAATTTTGACTTCGTTTTTTGGAACCATTTGGGGCTATAAATATCCCTCTCATTCATGGTTGAAAGACACACAACTGAGAACAAAAAAGAGAGAAAATTCTGTTGTAAACTTGAGAGAAATCCTCCCCTCAAGCTCTAAGTGTTGAAAAAGTTCAAGAGGGGGGTGATAGGCTTTGTAAGGGTTACCTCCTAAGCCTGTTAAAAGGAGAGAACTATAAGGGAGTCAGTCCTCACCTGTTGGAAGGAGGACAACTAGTGGAAAAGCCGGTGGCCTTAAGAGGAGAGGAATCGAGAGTGGACGTAGGTCATATGACCGAACCACTATAAAAATCCTAGTTTGCATTTACTATTATTCTTTATATTTTAGCAAACCTTATTTACTTGCTACTCCACTTCCTCATCTCCTCCTTACAAATCATTTTAAGTTTATACGCAATCGAAACTGGATTTTATCAAAATAAAGTTTTCAATGTATGAAGTTTCTGAACTTGTTTGAATTGCCAAAAATTTATCGTTTTAACTGCTGTACTAATTCACCCCCCCCTCTTAGTGCCGCTCTAGATCCCAACAATCTTTTGAGAGTTCACTTCTACCGGTTCTAGCTTAGAATTTTGTATAAGGAGAAGTAAGCGAATTGTAAAAAGGTTAACTCCTAAACATGTTAAAAGGAGAAAAGATTTGTAAAAGGGATGATTGATCTTCATCAATTGAAGGAAGATCAATTGTGGAAGCTGATGATCTCGACGGAGGAGGAATCGGAAGTGGACGTAGGTCACAATGATCGAACCACTATAAATTTAATGTGTTCTTTCCTTCCTGCTTGCTTTCATTACTTCGTTATGTTATATATTTTATATTTATTTCAAGTCGATATCTTCTCGATATGATTTCATTAAAACGTTTTTATCAACTTGAAAAGATTTTGAATCGCAATCGTCTTTAACGCACACACTAGTCCCCCCCCCCTTAGTGCCATCTTAATTTTAACATATTTTTCAAATCATAAATTTTAGCGTAAAAATAGCATATGATAAGTTTCAAAACACAATAATTAAATACATTTCCATAATAAAAATATAAGCAAATTTTAATATAAAGATTACCATTAACTAATTAATGATCAATGCAAATATAACTAAGAGTTCACATCTGAATTCATTAATAATTATATTCATAGCTAAATACATATATCAGAACATAAGTCAAAATACTAATGGCTATGACTATAGTAGATCTTCTTCTCTTCCCTTCTATCCCTCCCTCCCCCCTCCCCCCTAACCCCACACCACCCCCCCCCCTCTCTCTCTTGATAGAAGTTTAGATTTTCCTTAATAAATAGTTAAGATTTCCCTAACTACATGAGGAAATCTCGTAGCTCTGTTAAGGAAATCTTCATCCTAACGTATATAAATAGGGAGCACCACCACCATATCAAATACAACATTCTCTTATATTTTATTCGTTCATAGTATCAAAGCACCTTGCCTAGAGTAAGCTCCTCACCGAATCTTCCCCTTCCCAACCGCATCCTCTGGTTGCTGCTGCTACCGTCACCCAATTGACCCCTTCTCCAACTCACTAGCAAACGTAGAAGAACGCAGCCAAGAACGTCCTCTACGCTCACCTCCTCGGTAGCCATGTAAAGGGAGTTTCACTAGCTGCTAATGACCACCGTTGCGGTCATCGACATTGACAACAATCGCTGGAGATGGCACTGCCAGCACCGGCTTCCAACCGTGCGCTTCCTAGCCCTAAGCAGCTACCGTCGCTACTCCCCTGTTCATCCCTTCCCCCTCTATGACCATTGTCGCAGCAGCCACCGCTGCTTCTAGGTCACGCACCGCACCTAGCCAGCGATCATTGCCCCCTCTCCACCGCCGCCGCTGCTAGTGACCATCGTCGCTACTACTCCCTTGCTCTTTCCTCCATGTGGCAACTGCCTGATAGAACCCTAGAGGACTTCTATGTAGATTTGATCTTTGAGGGGGATCAACCCTTGGAACGCTATAGGGGTTCCACCTTCCAAGTAGTCGGCCTGGTGGCTGCAATTGTAGATGAATCTTCTTTTTTTTTTATTCCAAAGAGGTGGAGGCTACATGCTTATATAGGACTCTAACTCAAGACCCCTAGTATAGCTAGAGTTCTCTTTTGTTAGGACTTTTACTCAAGACTCCTACTTTTAATAAACTCTCTTACTCAAGACTCCTACTTTTAATAAACTCTTAATGCTTCTCTAAGAAGCAATCTCCCAACTAATCCAAACCCTAGTCGTCCTCTTCACCTCTTTAATAAGGGTCAGCTAGATAAGATTTACATAAATGCTCTTGTCAATAAAACTCTATTAGGACTCTCCTAGCTAGAATCATAACAAACCTGCCCTCTTCAAATCAGTCATGTCTTCGAGGCTGACGCTCCATGAATTCTAAGAATTTGATCTTCAAGTCATCACAGTTCTCCCAAGTGGCATCTTCGAGTGGTAAATTATTCCAATGCACTAATACTTCAATAGAGGAACATCGGTGACGTATCACGATTCTATAGTCGAGGATAGCTTGTAGGGCTTGAATATCTCCATCATCAGTGGTGTTGGGCAGTTGAATCTGGGATGACTCGTGTAGAATGATTTTGATGCAAGGGGAGTCAGGTATAAGTACAATACGATCTTTGTAGCATAGATCCTGCTAATCATATATGCCCTACAAGCCAATCACATGAGTGATGGCACTTGTAACTTGATATGCACTTTATCTCTTTCCTTATTATTAGGTGTTTTATCACTTTATCTTGCGTGTTGCATATACTGTGATGTCCTTGGATCTGTGCAATGGGAATCGGATCGTGATGAGATCACGATAATAAGACCGATTCACCTTTAAACACAGACCTTAAATTATCCTGGTTATAGGTTACTCGAGAATGACATCGAGATAACTGGATAGACTAGTGTGCTGTATACCCGTTCATATGGTGGAGGTAGCTGGTCTCATAGTTACTCGTGTGGGGACACTAAGGGTACAGTGTAGGTGCTCATTGGAGAATGAGTTCACTAATTGATCCACCTATGAAATGTTGGATGGTTATTGATACCTCATGTCAGACAGCGATTTCGTAGTCCCAGTAGTGTATCTAGTCCTTAGACTTAAGACACCAAGGATGTCCTGTATGAGTACTCCACTCTTTGATACCGAACTTATAGGTTTAGAAAGTTTCAGATCTAGTACAGTCGGTCATTGGGAGTGGTAGCCAACCTTACGAGGGCTATTGAGTGTCAATAGAGGATCATCTGCTCTTGGTATCATGGGAGGAATATCCCATGTGTTCTTTCTTGAACAAATCCATGGCCAAGGTTATTCGGATTGAGAGAGAAAGGGTTCTTCGAGAGAATCCAACAAGAGAAAGACTTGAGGAGAGACCATATGGGCTTGACACCACTTTGCCCGGTATAGAGTCTCTGGGATATTAGATGGATGAGGGACTATAGATATATGGTAACTGAGGACAGATAGGTCCAAAGGATTGGATTCCCCTGTATCATCTCGAGGCTGCGGCGTAGTGGCCTGATACATCCGCAGTCGATGAGTTGGGTGAATTATCATAGAGATAATAATTCACTAAGTCAGAAGGAGTTCTGACAAGTATTACTCATGGCCAGCTTGATATTGAGACTAGAGGGTCACACACATATGGTAGGTATTGCGACGAGTAGAGGTTTGGATATGAGATATCCGCTGAACCCCCTATCTTATTGGATATCCATTAAGCCCCTGAATTATTGGATCCTGAGATGAGATCCAATAATTGCTAATAAGAGATTATTGGGTAGAGACCCACTAATCCAAGAGGCTTGGGTAATTGGATGGAGATCTAATACCCAATAGGGCAAAAGATCCATTAGGGTTTTTAGGGGGCCCTTATAAATAGGAGGGAACCAAAGCTCTATAGGCTGAGGGTTTCTTTTGGTAGCCACCTCCTGTTCTCCTCTCCCTAGAGAGAGAGGTGCATCGTTGCAATCCCTGTCATGTGGATACCTCTAGAGAGGAGGACGCTTGACCTCCTTCATTCTCTTCCACATATCTATAGGATTTCAGGGATATACGATCTCCCTAGTATCTTCTTTTATACATGCAGTTTGCAGATTTGTTTTTGACGCACCGATCTTCACACGACGACAGAAACTTTATATGGAAAATCTGGTGTTTTATTTTTGTTCTTCTGCGGTGCATGAGATGTCGCTCCCCCTTGTGGATTTTCCAACAGTGGTATCAGAGCCAAGTTATTCGTGCGAAGATTGAATCTTAAATTACGTGTGTTGTGTTTTAGATTTACTTTTTACACCAAAATCATTGGCGCAAAAGGGCTAGGAAGGGTAGCAACTATTGCTGCCCTTGCTGCGCTCACGCAGTGGTCGCAAGGCTACTTGCAGCCTGCGCCGGCGACCTACAGCCCGCCCGTAGGCGTTGCGCTCGCTCATAGACGCGCCGACGTTGGGCGCTTGCGCCCGCGAACCAGCACCGCTGGGGCGCCGACGAGGATCCCGCGGGGTAGCGCCGTAGGGGCGCCAGTGGGTTGCAAGCAAGGCAGCGCCTGCGGGTGCTGCCCCATGGGTGGCACTTGCGCGAGCGGCGCCCACCCGTGGCTAGGGCAGCGCTTGTGGGCGTTGCGCCCGCCTGCTGTGGCTGTGCCGCCCGCGGCACCGCTGCCGACTGGGTGGCGGCGGGAGGTCTGCCCGTGGGTCAGCGGTGGCGACGCCGCCCTCCCCGCACGCAAGGGGCACCACTAACAGTAAGGGTGAGGGATTAGGGTTTTTAGGGTAAAAAATAGTTTTATCCCTCAGAATTTTAGAAATTTCAGATTTTGTCCATTTTGATAGAATTACTAAAATACCCCTCGGAATTTCACAAATTCTAGATTCTATCCCTTTGGTAGAATTACCAAAATACCCTTTTGACCGAATTACCAAAATACCCCTGAGAATTCAAAAATTTTCTTTATGTCCTTGATTTTAGAAAATTAAATATGTTAATTAAATAGTTTAATTAACTATTTTTTTTATCTAGTAGTCCTATAAAGTAACATATACATGTGATGTATGATGTGGACAGATGATCATGAACCTGTGATGTGATGTGTGTACATGTGATTATTATTATTGGGGTCTGCGAGTCTCTATTTTTCTCGTTTATTGTCGGGCCTGTGTGCTTGTAATTATGTTGTAATTACATGAGGAGGCGTAGCGGTAGTGGGACCCACGAGGCCGAGACGGACGATCCGACGCATGGAGATGTGTTGAGATGCCGACGGATCCAATGAAGCGAGATGGACGATCACAGCGCATGGAGATGCGCCGAAACACACATAGATCTTGATGTGAGTGATTGGGGCCGCTGGCTCGGGCCTGATCACATTAGGATGTGGTCCATGATCATTTGGTGTGATTGCTCATGTGATGTGTGATTAGTTATACACCTACTATATATATATTTACATGCGATGTAGATATATATATATATTAAATACATATATGTATGTGTGTGACACATTATGTTAGGAGATCAAATCAAAAATCCTCTCCATTAATAATATTAAGTCGATAAACGTGAGACAATTAGATTGACCCACATGGCCTTCCATCGTTATAGAGATAACATGAAAATATAGATGCTAATTCCATACTCTTGCATCTTCGTAAACTGTTTGAGGAACAGGGAAGAACTCAGCAATATGAGATATCAAAGAGTCTTTTCCGTGCTAAAATGACTAAGGGGACACCGGTTCAGAACCATGTCCTTAAGATGATTGAGTGGATCGAGAAACTCAGGTCTAGGAATGGTCCTAGAGGATAACTTATGTGTGGATCTTATACTTCAGTCCCTACTAGATTCCTTTTCTCAGTTCATAATAAATTTTAATATGAATAAACCTGAGGTGACCCTCCTAGAGCTTCTCAATATGTTGAGAGAAGTAGAGAGCACCATCAAGAAAGAGAAGCCAGTTCTCTATGCTGATGAGACTAGAAAGAAAAGGAAGGCTGAGAAGACCCTTAAGAAGGGCAAGGGCAAGGGTAAAATTGGTAAGGCAAAGGTTGCCAAGAAAGACCCAATAAAGGAAAAAGGCTAGTGCTTCTACTACATCAAAGATGGGCACTGGAAGAGGAACTACAAAGAGTAGCTTGCAGAGAGGGCAAAACAGAAGCTTGTAGAAGCTTCAGGTACATATTCATGATCAGTCTCCATTTGTTAGAATCTTATGATAACACATGGGTATTAGATACCGGGAGTGCTTATCATATATGCAATTCGTTGCAGGTTCTGGCAAGACTTAGGAGATTGAACACAGGCGAGATGGACCTTAAGATGAGCAATGGAGCAAAGGTTGCTGCAGTGGCTGTTGGTAAGGTCACCTTATATCGGCTTGGTGAAGCTATTATTGCATTAGATGTATGCTATTATGTTCCTTCTATTATCAAAAATATTATTTCCATTTCATGTTTGACAGTTAATGGATATAAATTAGTTTTTAAGAATAATGGTTGTTCAATAATATTAGATGATGAGCTCATCACGAGAGGAACAATGCATAATGGTTTATTTATGCTAAATACAGCTCCGCATATCATGAGTGTAAGAGAGTCTAAGAGGAAATGAGAAGTGGAGAACCAAACAGGAAAGAGTATTAAAACCCTTCAATCAGATCGAGGAGGTGATTACTTAAGTACAGAGTTCACCAAGTTCCTCAAAGACTATGAGATTTTATCCCAATGGACACCTCCTTATATACCACAGCTTAATGGTGTATCAGAAAGGAGGAATCGCACACTGTTAGACATGGTGCGTTCCATGATGTGTTTCACTGACCTACCTATCTCACTCTGGGGATATGCCCTAGAGATCGCAACTTACCTTCTGAATAGAATTCCAACCAAGTCAGTGATGTCTACTCCATATGAGATATGGAATAGGAAGATGTCTGATCTTAAGATTATTAAGATTTGGGGCTGCCTTGCCCACGTTAAGAGACACAACCTTGATAAGTTGGAATCCAGAATGGAACAGCACAAGTTCATGAGATACCTCAAGGAAACTTGTGGGTATTATTTCTATCACCCTTAGGACCAAAAGGTTTTTGTAGCTAAGAGAACAGTGTTCCTTGAGAAGGAACACATTCTTGGTGGAGATAGTGGGAGAATGATAGAGTTAAGCGAGGTTGGAGGACCTAGCTCAAGCACCATTCCAAAATTTGTTCAGATACCTAATACATAAGTTTCAACTTTACGTAGGTCCGATAAATTATCCCATCCTCCTGAGAGATATGTGGGACATATCAGAAGAGAGGATGTTGAGGATATTGATCCTCAGACCTACGAGGAGGCTATTATGAGCATAGACTCCGAGAAATGGCAAGAAATAAATTTCATATACTCCAATAAGGTTTGGAACTTAGTTAATGCACCTGAGGGTAATGTACCCATTGGCTGCAAGTGGATCTTCAAAAAGAAGATTGGAGTAGATGGAAAGGTAGAGACCTATAAAGCAAGACTAGTGGCTAAGGGGTATCGTCAAAGGCAAGGTGTTGACTATGACGAAACTTTCTCACTTGTAGCCATGCTAAAATCCATTCGAATTCTATTGGCTATTGCAGCACACTATGATTATGAGATCTGATAGATGGATGTCAAAATCGCATTCCTCAATGGCAACCTCGAGAAGAAGGTGTATATGATACAGCCTAAGGGATTCGTATCCAGGGATAACCTAAATAAGGTGTGTAGGTTGCTTAGATCCATTTATGGATTGAAGCAAGCTTCCCAAAGTTTGAACATAAGATTTGATGAGGTGATCAGATCTTATGACTTCGTTAAGAACGAAGATGAGCCATGTGTGTACAGGAAAGTAAGTGGGAGCACTAACACCTTTTTGTATTATATGTGGATGACATCATAATCATTGGGAATGATATAGGAATGCTCTCCACAGCAAAGACTTGGTTATCTAGGCACTTCTCCATGAAGGACTTAGGGGAAGCATCCTGCATATTGGGGATACGGATCTATAGAGATAGATCCAAGAGGATGCTTGGCTTGTCCCAATCTAGGTACATAGACACCATTGTCAAAAGGTTTGACATGGAAAATTCCAAGAGAGGTCCTCATACCAATAAGACATGGAATATCACTTTCTAGGAGTATATCCCTAAAGACTCCTAAAGAAAGGGCACACATGGATATGATACTATATGCATCAGTGATAGGATCTATCATGTATGCTATGCTATGTACCAGGCCTGATATAGCGCATGCTCTGAGTGTCACGAGCAGATATTAGGCAGATCCAGGCTTGGAGCACTAGAAAGCAGTAAAAAGTAACCTTAAGTACTTGAGAAGGACTAAGGATCTTTTACTAGTATATGAAGGTAGTAGCCTTAGGGTTGAGGGCTACACGGACTTGAGCTTCCAGTCCGATGTCGATGATAGCAAGTCTAATTCAGGGTATGTGTTCACCATGAATGAAGGAGCAATATGCTAGAAGAGTTCCAAGCAAGACACTACTGTTGACTCGACCACAGAGGCAGAATACATTACTACGGCAAAGGCAGTAAAGGAGGGAGTCTGGATGAAGAAGTTCATCACAGATCTAGGAGTCATCCCGAGCAGCAAGGAGTTGATTCCTTTATATTGTGACAAATACGGGGTGATTACTCAAATAAGGGAACCCGGGTCTCATCAAAAGTGTTCTGAGGAGGTTTCAACTTATTAGAGAGATCATGGCCTGAAGAGATGCAGTATGGAAAGAGTTCCATCCAAAGATAACATTGCAGATCTATTGACAAAGCCATTGACTCAGATTGTCTTTGAGCGTCATAGAGATCTGATGGGGATCAGACATGTTGGTGATTGGCTTTAGGTCAAGTGGGAGATTGCTAATCATATATGCCCTGCAAGCCAATCACATGAGTGATGGCACTTGTGACTTGATATGCACTTTATCTCTTTGCTTATTATTAGGCGTTTTATCACTTTATCTTGCGTGTTACATATAGTGTAATGTCCTTGGATCTGTGCAATGGGAATCGGATCGTAATGAGATCATGATAATGAGACCGATTCACCTTTAAAAACAGACCTTAAATTATCCTAGTCATAGGTTACTCGAGAAGGACATCGAGATAACCGGATAGATTGGTGTGCTGTATACCCATTCATATGATGGAGGTAGCTGGTCTCATAGCTACTCGTGTGGGGACACTAAGGGTACAGTGCAGGTACTCATTAAAGAATGAGTTCACTGATTGATCCACCTACAAAATGCTGGATGGTTATTGATACCTCATGTTAGATAGCGATTCCGTAGTCCAGTAGTGTATCTGGTCCTTAGACTTGAGATACCAAGGATGTCCTATATGAGTACTCTACTCTTTGATACCGGACTTATAGGTTTGGAAAGTTCCAGATCTAGTACAGCCAGTTATTGGGAGTGGTAGCCAACCTTACGAGGGCTATTGAGTGTCAATAGAGGATCATCCGCTCTCGGTATCATGAGAGGAATATCCTATGTGTTCTTGCTCGAACAAATCCTTGGCCAAGGTTATTCAGATTGAGAGAGAAAGGGTTCTCCGGGAGAATCCGATAAGAGTAAGACTCGAGGAGAGACCGTATGGGCCTAACACCACCATGCCCGGTATAGGATCTCTAGGATATTAGATGGATGAGGGACTATAGATACATGGTAACTGAGGACAGATAGGTCCAAAGGATTGGATTCTCTTGTATCGTCTAAGGGCCACGGTGTAGTGGCCTAGTACGTCCGCAGTCAATGAGTTGAGTGAATTATTATAGAGATAATAATTCACTATGTCAGAAGGAGTTTTGACAAGTATGATTCACGGCCAGCTTGATATTGGGCCTAGAGGGTCACACACATATGGTAGGTGTTGCGACGAGTAGAGGTTCAGATATGAGATATCCGCTGAACCCCCTATCTTATTGGATATCCATTAAGCCCTTGAATTATTAGATCCTGAGATAAGATCCAATAATTGCTAATAAGAGATTATTGGGTAGAGACCCACTAATCTAAGAGGCTTGGGTAATTAGATGGAGATCCAATACCCAATAGGGCAAAAGATCCATTAGGGTTTTCGGGGGCCTCTATAAATAGGAGGGAACCAAAGCTCTATAGGCTGAGGGTTTCTTTTGGTAGCCACCTCCTATTCTCCTCTCCCAAGAGAGAGAGGTGCATCGTTAGAATCCCTATCATGTGGATACCGCTAGAGAGGAGGACGCTTGACCTCCTTCATCCTCTTCCACAGATCTGTGAGAATTCAGGGATATATGATCTCCCTAGGTATCTTCTTTTACACGTGCAGTTTGCGGATTTATTTTTGATGAATCAATCTTCGCACGATGATGGAAACTTTCTATGGGAAATCTGGTGTTTTGTTTTTGTTCTTCAGCTACGTATGAGATGTCGCTCCCCCTTGTGGATTTCTCAACAGATCCTTCGAATCCCAAGTATAGTGAGCTATTGCACTTGGATCCTCCAATTTTTTGAATGATGTTGCTGGTCTCTGGATCCTTCTTCCATTCCTCCCTAATGTCCTCAAGGAAGCCGGTGGTAGGAAGAGAGATGGCTAAAAATTTAGCTTGCTCAGGAAGTCATGAGAGTGCATATGCAACAACATTTTCTTTCCCCTTTTTGTAAATAATTTCATAATCAAATCCTAGAAGTTTGGTTACCCATTTTTGCTATTCCGGGGATGATATCTTCTACTCCAAAAAGTACTTGATGCTTCTATGGTCAGTTTTAATTTGAAATTGTTGGCCGATTAGGTAGGGTCTCCACTTCGTTACTACGTGCACAATGACGAGCATCTCCTTATCATAGATTGACATTTTTTGATGGGAGGGAGATAGCGCTTTGCTGGTGTATACGAGTGGTCGACCATCTTGCATGAGAACAACTCCAATTCCAACTACAGATACGTCGGTCTCAATGATGAAGGGTCGACTAAAATTTGGTAGTGCTAGCACGGGCGTCGTCGTCATGGCTGCCTTAAGTTTATCGAAGGCAATGGAGGCTTCATCTGATCATTGGAAGGCATCTTTTTTTAGTAGAGAAGTGAGGGGTGCACTGATCTTCCCATAGTCCTTTATAAATTTTCAGTAGTAGCCTGTTAGTCCAAAGAACCCACGTAGTAATTTCATATTTGTAGGTTTAGGCCAGCCCTACATGGCTTCGATTTTTATCGGGTTTATCGCCACTCTTTTTGATATTAGGTGCCCAAGGTACTCTACTTTTCGCTAGATAAAGCTGCACTTTGATAGCTTAACAGAAAGAGTATTCTCCCGAAGGATCGTCAGAACAAACCATAAGTGCTGAAAATGAGTCTCAAAAAAGGGCTGTAAATGAGAATAACATCAAAAAATACCAGCACAAATTTGTGAAGAAAGCTATGAAAAATATCGTTCATGAGACTTTAGAAAGTTGAAGGAGCATTAGTGAGTCTAAAAAGTATTACCAAGAATTTATAATGGTCGTTATGTGTGCGGAAAGCAGTTTTTGGAATGTCATCTTCATATACCCAAATTTGATGGTAACCAGATCAAAGGTCCAACTTCATAAAGACTCGAGCTCCTTTTAGCTCATCAAGAAGTTCATCCACCACTGGTATTGGGTACTTATCTTTGATGGTGATGCCATTTAGAGCTCGGTAGTCGATGCACATCCGCCAAGTTCCTTCCTTCATGCGTACAAGTAGCACCGGTGAGGAATAGGGATTGTAGCTTGGCTGAATCACCCCTGTTTCGAGCATCTCTTTTATAATCTTCTCAATTTCATTCTTCTGGAGGTGAGGATAGCAGTATGGCCGAGTGTTCACTGGTGATTTGCCCGAAAGAATTGAAATTCGGTGGTCATGTTACCGAGTAGGAGGAAGACCACGCGGTTCAACAAAAACATCGTCAAATTCAACAAGCAATTGGGCGAGATTTTGATCTTCAATTTCTATTTTCTTCCACTCTGGTTGCTGTTGGAGATGCATAAAAAAGTCACCATTTATCTTGTGTAAAACTTTCTCCATTCGTTGGGATGAAACGATGGTTATGTTGCTTTCGCGCTTCCCGCGTTGGATGACCTGTTTGCCTTTGCAGTAGAATTTCATAATTAACTTAGAAAAGTTCCAAGAGACGTCACCTAGCGTTATTAGCCATTCTATGCCCAGCACAGCCTCATAATCATCAATTGGTAGGAGGAAGAAATCGACAATAATTTCTTGGTCTTGCAGTAATAGTTTCACTTGTGGGCATCTTCGGTTGCACTTTAGGATTCGACCGTCAATGACCTTTACGTCAAACTTGCTACAACCTTTGATGTGTAGTACTATCCGAGCAGCAACCTTGCTATTTAAGAAGTTATTAGTACTGTCCGTGTCGATGAGAACGGTGTTCGGTTGTTGTTTGAGCAGGCCTTCAACTTTCATCGTTTGCGGATTTGAGTTGCTAGCTAGCGCGTGAACCATAAAGTCGGTCGATTGTGGATCTTCTTCTGCATCTTCTTCCTCATGTTCAAGGCTCTCTTCTAGCTATTCACTGACCTCTTCTTCCATTAGTTCGATCATAAGAATTTTTTCTTTTTTATAGCAATGCTCGCGGCTCCACGGCTCATCGCAATGCTAACATAGCCCCTTTGTAGATCGCTCCCGAAGCTCTTCTTTTGTTAACTTTTTTAGTGCAGGAGCTTGGCTGATAGTAGGGGGGCTAAGGTCTTCAATATTGCTGGTCGGAGAGCAACCCTAGTCCTCCAGGCTTCGTGGTTCAATCGCTCTTCTTGAAGTCGTGCGAAAGAGATGGCTGCCATAAGCGTGTACGGTTGTCACGTTTTAACTTCTCCCCAGATCTCTGGCTTCAAGCCCTCAATAAATATCCCAAATAGCTATTTCATAGACCAATCATGAGTTTGATTAGATAACCTTTCAAACCTGGTTTGATACTCCTGAATGGTGGAGGTTTGTCGGATCTTTGCTAGTTGTCCGTCGATGTTCTCGTAATCTGTTGGTCCGAAGCGGATCAGCAGTCCTTCTTTGAATTGTCACCATGAGAGGACTCCATGAGTATGTTCAAACCAATCAAACCATTGTATGGCATCCCTTTCAAGATGTATAGCCGTAATTTTCACCATAGATGCGTTTGCGATTTTGTGGTATCGAAAATATCGCTCCACGTGTGAGATCCAACCAATCGGGTCTCATTCTTTCCATCTAGGGAAGTCCACCCTCATGCGTGGATAGTAGGGATTGGTCATAGAGCCTCCCATCTCTTGGAAGTCATCTCTTCAGTCAGAGCTCTCTCCTAGATGAGATTTCTTCAGGCTAGGTGATCGACCCAAACTGAGTTTAGCAAAGAGAGCCCAAATCTTATCCTCCATTCACCTCTCGAAGGCTTTGAATTTAGCATTGATCGCCTCCTCAGTTGTCATAGTATATGCCTCCAAATCTATAATATTAAGATCTCTCTTTTGTTGCCGGGTTAAAGGTATATATTGGTTGAAAGAAGTGGTGGCCGAAAGGGTTGGTGGATTGGTGGATGTAGGCTACGGTTTAGGCTTGTTTTGTGGCTGCTTTGGGTGCGGTTTAGGGGTGCAGTTTGATGGACTTTTGGGCTGTGATGGTAGTGGATGAAGGTTAGGGAAGAGAGTTTTAGATCTGTGGTAGATGACGATAGAGATTTGATAGAATTCAGTGGAAGTTGCTGTCGATATACGCTGTCTCATAAGAGCAGAATTATCGTCGAAGAAACAACGGTTTCTCGATGAAATTTCTAACGAAAACCCAAAAATTTGAGGGAATTTGATAGTAGAATCTCAATTTAGATAATAGCAAGGATGATAATTTGAATCAAGAAAATTTCGGTAGCAAATCGATGGCTGAAATTTTCAGCACAATCTTTTGTTCGTAACGATGATAACTTTTACGACGAATAAAATTCACAGCACGGGATAGATAACAAGACTTCTTTTTAGTATTTTGAATAGAAAATTGTAGCAACAAAAGGTATTGGTGATAGGAGAAATACCATATCTCTGATGCAATTGGAGGTGGCGATAGCAGATTGATTTGATCTACGGCAGAAGATGACGGTGGAGATGGCGACGTCAAGAGCAATTATGGGAATTGCTTGGCTGATGGTGGGTGGTAGGGATGGCAACAAAAGCAGCAAGATCGCTGCTCTGATACTAGATGATAGAACCCAAGAGGAATTTTATGTAGATTTAATCTTTGAGGGGGATCAACCCTTGGAACGCTATAGGGGTTCCACCCTCCAAGTAGTCGGCCTGGTGGCTATAACTGTAGATGAATCTTCTTTTTTCTTATTCTAAAGAGGTGGAGGCTACATGCTTATATAGGACTCCAACTCAAGACCCCTAGTATAGCTAGAGTTCTCTATTGTTAGGACTCTTACTCAAGACTCCTACTTTTAATAAACTCTCTTACTCAAGACTCCTATTTTTAATAAACTCTCCTACTCAAGACTCCTACTTTTAATAAACACTTAATGCTTCTCTAAGAAGAAACATCTCAACTAATCCTAACCCTAGCCGCCCTCTTTACCTCTTTAATAAGAGTCGACTAGATCAGATTTACATGAATGCCCTTGTAAATAAAACTCTATTAGGACTCTCCTAGCTAGAGTCCTAACACCGCCACTACTTCCCGACCTCGGCATCCACTGCTGTCAGTGTTGAGATCTAGAGCAGCACTAAGAGAGGGGGGGGGGGGGGTGAATTAGTGCAGCGGTTAAGATAAAATTTTTTGGCAATTTAAACAAGTTCATATGTTAAAAACTTCATAGGATAAAATCATGTTTCTATGAAAATTGATTTCGATCAAAGCATATCAGAAACGTATTTAACTTGCAAGCATTTAGAGATGAAGAAATGGAGTAGCAAGTGAAGATGGTTTATTGAAATTTAAATTACGAGAAAGTAAATGCAAACCAAATTTATAGTGGTTCGATCATACGACTTACATCCACTCTCGATTTCTCTTCACTTGAGGCTATCGGCTTTCCACTAGTTGTCTTCCTTCCAATGGGCGAAGATAAGTCTCTTACAGTGCTCTCTCCTTTTGACGAACTTAGGAGGTAACCCTTATAAGTACTTTATTCCTCTTCTTTTTTTTTTCTTTTTCTGAAATCAGATGAAGGCTAGAGGAGGGATTTCTAAAGAGATTTGAACATTATTTTTCTACTTTCAAAGTGTGTGTACTTATGTGTTCAACCCAAGGATGGGAGGGGTTTTTATAGGCTCTAATTTGATTCAAACTTGGAGCCAAAAACCTTCCCATCCCAGGTTTACCAGATATTGGTGGTACCACCGCCTGTTTGACCCTGACGTTGGCAGTACCACCGCCTGTTTGACCCTGACGTTGGCAGTACCACCGCCTGACACACTGGCATGGTCAGTGTACTGGGTGGTACCATCACCCAGTACATCTTGAAGAGCTGGACCTGGGGCGGTGCCACCGCCAGGCAGGGTCCAGCACTTCTGGTTGAGCCCTAAACTCGGCCCAAACCAATTCATTACTAGGCCCAATTGGCTTCTACTAGGGTTATATGATTAACACATAATTATAACCCTAATTATATGCTAACTATGAAATTAAAGATATTTCCTAAGCTAATATAAAGTCTGGCATATCAAGTCTTCCTCCAGTGAGCATCTGATGAACTTCTGGCGGTCTTCTAACGAACCCTCGGACACCATTCTACGGACTCCCAGTAAGCTCCTGGACTTCACGATGATCTTGAAGAGTTCTAACGAGCTTCTTCGGCAAGCTCCGATCTTTCTTGGCGAGCTCCGTGAACTTCCAACGAATCTTTCCAGTGAATTTCCAAAAACCCTTCGGCAAGCTCCCTACTCATTCTCGGCCAGTTCCGGTAGCACTCCCGACGAATCTTTAGACTTCTATCGAACTCTTGAACTCCTAATGGTTCCATCGCACTTGACTCTAGCACTTTGTTTTGCTTTATGTCTTCATTGTTATCGTAGTTATTCTTGCACACATAAACCTTAACTTTACTTCGATCTAGTTAGTTATATGAATCAAACTCCTATTGCTCGACACATCATTGGTCGGTGCTTCATCTAGTTCTTCGGCACACCGTCCTCTCTTACGGCCTATTGCCCAATCGGTGATTGACCTCCGCAACCCCGATCTCCTTGGCACAACACCACATTTCTTGGCCCGATGCCTGATGTCCAAAGCCTTCTACTGATTATTGATCGGACCTTCGGCATGACATTTAATATACTGACGTGATCTCTTCTGGTGCAATACTGATTCATCCTGTGTCAACTGTCTAATCCTGATTGATAGTAGACATGCGTCACTCAAAACGTAGTTAGACAACAAAACATAATCAATTAGTTTCATCATCAAAATCTGAGACCCAATAGTCTCCCCCTTTTTGATGATGCCAACTAATTGATGACGGAGTTAATCCTTAACTCTCGAAGTTTAACCAAACTCCCCCTATCAATATACAATTGATAGAACACTTGGATTATCCCAAATCCAAGCAATATATATATCATGTCATTTAAAAGCATCATGCAAATGTATCAAAGTATTCAACTAACATCACAATGCATGAAGTCATCAATCTACTTCTTCTCATATGTTATCAACAAAAAGGAGAAGTAGCATCCTAGCTAGTTTAAAAGTTATGCAAGTTTTATAATCATACTAGCTATCAATCTAGGTGTTCATACATCTCTTTAAAACATTCAATCATAGCAAGTTTTTAAGGATGTGTAATCATGGTAATTCAACACTTGCTTCTTGTGATATGCACGTTTGCACTTCATTTCTCACAATAGGTAAGATGACAATTTTTCATTCGCTTCTTGAGATGTACAAGTTGCATTTTCTTTGCTTCCTTTGCAATTTTTATTTCTTTGCAATATGCCAAGCTAGCTACTTTATAAAATTTTTACAATTTTAAACATGCAAGCAACAAGTTGCTTTTCTTGCGATACATAAGCTAGCAATCTTTTGCGATATGCAAGTTTTGTAATTGTCAAATTCTCTATAATATGTCAAGCTAGCAATTTTGTCTCCCCTTTATCATTATCAAAGAGAAGGGAGGATGTAATGTTGTAATTCATTTCCATTTTCATCAAAATTACAAATGAGATATCAAAAATAAATATTGACATAAATTTTTCAATCATCAAAATTCAAGTCATGAATATGAATTCAACATTCAAGCCCACAAGCTAGCTCCCCCTTAGTTATTGTCAAAATGAAGTGGAGGACTCAATAGCTAAAAATTTCAATTACATCCAATTTTCATGTCAATTATAAATTTACATCAATATATATCAATTTTTCAATCATCGTATGATGCATTCAAGGAAGTATTGAAACATAAAAAGAATCAATTTAAGCATATAATGTTTCAATCAAGTCATGAATCGAATAGTCATAAATCAAGAGGTTCATGAATCATTTTGGCAAGTCACTTTTTTTTTAAAGGAAATAATGAGAGGAAGTCTTAGGAGATCAAACATAAGATCTTGATTTATACGAAGGAATTTTCATCACGATCATGATTTCATAGAAAGAATTTCAAATAACTAGTTATGAGAAATCAAAATCATGAAACACAAATATTTTCTTTAGAATCAATTTTTAATTTATGATAAATGTCATACAACTAAGAATCATGATATATCAAGGATCAAGTCATGATTACAAATGCCAACATATTTTCTTTTCATTCATATTCAAGCCATGATAAAATGAATAAATCAATGATTCAATTACTAAGCAAATTTCTTTTACATCAATTTTCAAACTATGACAAGTGATATCATCAAATGTCAAGTTATGTGTAGAAAGAAGTATTGAAAACATAGGAGAAAAAAATCAAATTGCACATGCAATGTTTCAATATTCAAAACACATTTTCTTAAGTTGAGTTTCGATAAGTCAAGAGAAAACAACTTATGATTCATTTGGGTTTCTCTTCAATATCATGGGAGAATCATAGCATGAAGTAAAAGATCTTGAAGGACTCAAGTTATCAAGATCACAATATAGATTAAGCTCATTCAAATCAATTTGATAACTCGAAACCCATAACAAATCAAAATCATTTTTGAGTTTCATAACATGAATGAAGTGATTATCAACTTTTTAGAGATTGCAAAATGATAAATAGATTTTTGATAAACACTTATTATCAAATCATCAATTTCATAATTCATTTAGAAGGTTCTCCTCTTTAGTAAATAAAAAGGAAATATAGGAGAACAAAATGAATTAAGGGAGATAGAACATGATTGAAGCATGATTCATATTTAAAATATATCTTAAGTCATAAATACTAATCAAATAATTGTCAAATCTGAAATCATCATCAAAATCACATTTAAGAACTTCATGAGATTCTCAAAATATCATGAATAGATTCATTATTTATATTTTATCAAGAAATAAAAAACTTTGGAGATAGACAAATTTCAAGAATTATGTATTTTCCTTTTTATGATTAATTTTATATAAGCAGGCCTTTGTCTTTTAATGTCAAATAGAGATAAGCATGAAAGTTCAAGACATAAAAGCAAAAACATCATAAAAATGATTTAGACCAAAAACATATATAACATATTAGTCCAAGACATATGATTCATCATGCATAGCTTTAAAATGTGAATTCATCAAGCATTATACAAGCTTTCATTGTTAAGATATTTGTCATTTTTAGCTCATTCAATTTTACAAAATGAATCATCAAAATCATTCACGAGATTAAAATAAATTCTTTAATCTCGATAAGGTAGGAAAAACTTTTTCTTTTTGAGTAATTCATTTCATCTAAGCTTGCATTTGTTTTTATATGCCAAATCAAATAGAGGTAATAACATTCAAAACCGAAAGACAAACTTCATCATAAAAATTGTTAAGACAAAATATAACACATTATTTCGAAACATAAGATTCAACTTATAATAATGTGTTTCATTTTATAATCAAGCCTTTGCCTTTAATAAAAACAAGTATTAACATTCAAGAGCGAAAAGGTAAATTTCATAAAACAATTCATCAAGCATGATTCCATAACTTTTAATATTGATATATTCATAATCAAGTATGATTTCAAAAGGTATGTCGAAGATTTTTATTTGAAAGCCATGTATCATCATACAAATTGGATATTATTATCAAAATCTTTCATTTGGAAATTTTATTTAGAACAATATAGATTAATTACATGTAAGCATGCTCAAGTCCTTTTTCTATAAAAGTTGTGTATCAAGTTTAAGACCGAAAAGGTGATTTCATCAAAGTCATCATTGTATAAATTCAAAATACAAGTTTTTTTATTAAACCCATTAAGATCAAATGCATCACACATAAAACATCATGATAGTGCATTTTCTTATTTTTATGAATTTCAATTTAAGTAAATTGATCTTTCTTAAGGATATTTAAATTTTTCATATGAAAATGTCATGCATCATATTTAAAAACGAAAGCATCATCAAAATCATTTTAATTCTTTCTTTCATTAGTTATAACAAGATGATCAATGCTCAAATTTTTGCTAAAATTATGCATCATTTTATAAATTTCATCATAACAATGATTAAGACTTATTAATCTAGGATGGAAGTTTTCAAATTATAAGCATGATACACACATTTATCATCAAAAGACTTTCAAGAAATTCATACATAGATATGTATCATGTTTAAAACCTAAAACTGACATGGAAAGTATACATGGAATTATGTCATCTTAAAATGTCATCTTAATTCGTCATGAAAACAATTAGACATGTTAATCCAAAACATAGAGTTTCAAATCAACATTACTTCAAAAACTCATGCATGATATAAAATCATTAAGCATCATGTTTAGAAACGAAAAGCAATATAAAACATCAAAATACACATACATGGATTAATCCTAATCATTATCACAAATCGTGTAAGTATCATTTTAATTTTTATTTTTTAAAATACTAGAAAGAAAAGCATGATATAATTTTTTTTAAAAATAATTATTTATTTCCTACTATCTAAATTAAGTAGTCATGAAAAGACATCATGTAATTTCAAAATAGTTCAAGGGAGTTTTGGTTAAGTTGCTTACCTTGTAGTTGAAGCTCGTCAAAGCGCAATATGCCATTTCGCCTTTAGAAGTTCTTGATTCGTCCTTGGGTGCCTTCCTCTTTGCCTCTTTCTTTGTTTAAGTTTATTTTTTTATTTTAGATTTTTTGTTTAATGAACTAATTAAATTTTGGTGTTCAAAGTTCAAGTTCATCATTGTCCTCATCACTTGAGTCATCACTCAAGTGGATTCATTTGTCCGAAATTTCAAATCCTTCTTATTCTTTGGAAGGTGGTTCATATGTTCATCATGTCCAACATGTTCCAAGAGTGTCATTTTATAGGTTATCAAAGACCCAATTAGTTCTTCAATAGGCAAATCATTTAAATTTTTAGCTTCTTGTATAGCGGTTACTTTAGAATCCTAATTTTTTGGAAGAGAACGTAAAATCTTGTTAACGAGTTCAAAATTCGAAAAACATTTATCAAGTGCTCTTAGACTATTGATGACATTTAAGAAATGAGAGAACATGTCATAGATAGTCTCGCTTGGTTCCATTCGAAAAAGCTTAAAATCGTGCATCAAAATGTTAACTTTCGAGTCTTTGACTCTACTCGTTCCTTCGTGTGTGACTTCAAGTATGTGCCAAATATCGAAAGCTGTTTTACACATAGAAATCCGATTAAACTCAGTTTTATCTAGAACATAAAATAAGATATTCATAGTCTTTGCATTTAATGAAAAAGATTTTCTCTCCAAATCCGACCATTCGTTCGTCGGTTTAGAGGGAAGTTGAAAGGCATTTTCAATGACATTCCATAAGTTTAAATCTAGAGAAATCAAGAAAACTCATATTCAAGTTTTCTAATATAAATAGTCTGATCCGTTAATGAACGGAGGATGAACAATAGAAAAACCCTCTTGAAAGTTATGAAGAGCCATTTCTTACGGGTGTAAATCCGAAAGAGAAATAATGAGGCTCTAATACTAATTATTGAGATCTAGAGTGGTACTAAGAGAGGGGGTTGAATTAGTGCAGCAATTAAGATAAAAAATTTTGGCGATTTAAACAAGTTTGTACGTTGAAAATTTCATAGGATAAAATCACGTTTTGATGAAAACTGATTTCGATCAAAGCATATCAGAAATGTATTTAACTTGCAAGCACTTAGAGATGAAGAAATGGAGTAGCAAGTGAAGATGGTTTGCTGAAATACAAAATTATTTGAAAGTAAATGCAAATCGAATTTATAGTGGTTCGGTCATATGACCTACATCCACTCCCGATTCCTCTTCACTTGAGGTCATCGACTTTCCATTAGTTGTCTTCCTTCCAATGGGCGAAGACAAGTCCCTTACAGTGCTCTCTCCTTTTGATGGGCTTAGGAGGTAACCCTTACAAGAACTTCACTCCTCTTTTTTTTTTTTCTGAAATCAGATGAAGGCTAGAGGAGGGATTTCTAAAGAGATTTGAATAGCATTTTTCTACTTTCAAAGTGTGTGTGCTTATGTGTTCAACCTAAGGATGGGAGGGATTTTTATAGGCTCCAATCTGATTCAAACGTAGAGCCAAAAATCTTCCCATCCTGTGTTTATCGGGTACTGGTAGTACCATCGCCAGTTTGACCTTGACACTGGCGTTACTATCACTAGTCTAGCGGTACTACCGTCTAACACACTGATACGGTCAGTGTACTGGGTGGTAACACCACCCAGTACATCCTAGGGAGCTGGATCTAGGGCGGTGCCACCGCTAGATAGGGTCTAGCACTTCTGGTTGGGCCCTAAACCCGACCCAAACTAGTCCATTACTAAGCTCAATTGGCCCCTACTAGGGTTATATGATTAACACCTAATCATAACCCTAATTATGTGGTAACTATGAAATTAAAGATATTTCTTAAGCTAATACGAAGTTCGGCACATCAAGTCTTCCTCCGGTAAGCTTCCGACGAACTTCTGGCGATCTTCTGACAAACCCTCGGACATCATTCTGTGGATTCCCGGCAAGCTCCAAGACTTTACGATGATCTTGAAGAGTTCCGATGAGCTTCTTTGGCAAACTCCGATCTTTCTCAGTGAGCTCTGTAAACTTCCGATGAATCTTTCCAGTGAACTTCTAAAAACCCTTTGGCAAGCTCCCTACTCATTCTCGACCAGTTCTGGCAGCACTCCCGATGAATCTTCGAACTTCAGTCGAACTCTTAAACTCCCAATGATTCCATCGCACTTGACTCTGGCACTTTGTTTCACTTTATATCTTCATCGTTATTGCAGTTAATCCTGAACACAAACTTTAACTCTACTTCGATCTAGTCAATTACACGAATCAACCTCCTGTTCCCCGATACGTCATTGGTCAGTGCTTCGTCCAGTTCTTCAGCACACCGTCCTCTCTTGTGGCCTATTGCCCAATTGATGGTTGACCTCCGCAATCTCGATCTCCTTGGCACAACACCACACTTCATGGCTCGATGCCTGATGTTTGAAGCCTTCTGCTGATTGTCAATCGGACCTCCGGCACGACATCCCATATACTGACGTGATCTCTTCTGGTACAATGCTGATTCATCCTGTGTTAACTGTCTAATCATGAACGATAGTAGACTTGCGTCACTCAAAATGTAGTTAGACAATAAAACATAATCAATTAATTTTATCATCAAAATCCAAGACCCAATAGCCAGCATCGGCTTCCAACCACCCGCTTCCTAGCCCTAAGCAGCCGTTGCCACTACTCCCTTGTTCTTCCTCCTTGCAAAAACCCCCGCTGCTTCTCGACCTCGGCATCCACTACTGCCATTGCCCTTTCCCCCCACGCAACCCGCTGTTACAACTCTCTATCCCACGACCACTGCCATCGTAGCCTCCAGTCGTGCGATCATCTCACTAGCTACTGTAGTGCGAGAAGGGTCGCCGCTGCTTCCCGACCCACGCCCCCCACCACCTCTCGCTCTCGACCACAACCATCGTCGTCATTGCCCTCTCGGCTAGTAACCACTACTTCCACCCTCTGCTTCAACCGACGGCCATGCACCCCTCTTCGTTGTTAGCATCAACAGCAACCACCACTGCCAGCATGTTGTGCGACAGAAATAGGGCAGCGCTACCAATCTCATCCCCAACGTTCTCCTCTACCACCGAATTTGATTGAACAGTGTGATCAGCATCGCTTGAAGCCTTCGCCGCCTACTCTGCACCAAGCGTCTGCCTCTCCTATAATCGTTCCCTGGAATGGTACTATTTAGGAGCAACACACCTAAGAACTCTTAATCCCCACTCATCACTACCGAAGAATTGCTAAGGACTAGCAGTGACTCTCATCGGTGACATCATCTCTTCTTCACAGATCACTTTTTGTTGATTGGTATATATCCTCAATATGTCCTCATCATCCACATCTAACGCTCTAGTTATTGTCCCTGTAGGAAACCATAGTACTCTTCTCTCTACAAGCCTTATTTCCATCAATGCTGCTACTCACATCCCCTTGAAGTTATCCAAAGGTGGCAACTATGCATCCTGGCATGCTCAAGTTTCTAATCTTCTATTTGGTTATGATCTACTAGGCTACATAGATGGCTCTTTCCGTTATCCACTAGTGATGCTCAACATCCCAGAAGCACCTAGTCCATTACCAAATCCGGGCCACAAACTTTGGCCACGTCAAGATTGTCTCATCCTATAAGCAATTCAAGCCTCAGTCGCTGGATCCCTTGCTTCACTCATATCTTCATGTAACACTGCTACTAAAGCCTAGTGTAAGTTGCAAACCACCTTGACAAATTATTCCCGGATTTGCATGCTTAGTCTCCTATCCAACCTTATAAAAATAAAACAAGAGGGAAGTACTATTATCGATTATTTATAAAATATAAAAGTTACCATCAATAACCTGGCCTTAATAAGTCATTCCGTCAGTGATGAAAAAGTCATTGTATACACCCTCAACGGCCTAAGGGATGAATATAAGAAATTGTCTGCAGCAATACGGGCATGTGATACACTAATGTCATTTGAAGAACTCTATGACAAATTGACTAACTTTGAGATATATCTCAAGCGAGAGGACAAACTGCCAGGATCATCCATCATAGCTCAAGTCAGTCAAAAATCTAAAAGAAGGGGTAACTAGTCTAACAAGACTATCAACAAAGGTTTGACCAAGATGCCTCCTGAACTTATGAGCTCCGAACAAACCATCCCTCATCCATAACATCAATATTTTAGTCACAACTATCAAGGCGGTTATTTCAATTATCCTCAGCCTTGGCATCCTCAACATCCAAGTCAACAATGAGTTGTCTGCCAACTATATGACAAAGTTGGATACTCTATAAAAGTCTGTCGATCTCGAACTAGACTTCCACCTCTATCACAGTGGCCCCAGCAAATCTCATGACTACTCTAAATACCAGTCAACACAATTAGATTGTGGAATCTAGCACATCTTATTACATCACATCTGATTTACAAAACTTGTCCATCTACAATAACTATAGCCGAAATGAAGATATCATCATTGGTAACGGTAAAGGAATTCCTATTACTCATGCTAGTTCTATAAAGCTTAATTCACACAATAGAACTTTTACACTCGATGATGTTTTGTGTGCATCTCACATCAAATGAAATCTTATTTTTTCTTCTCAATTCTACTAACAAAATAATACATCCATTGAATTCTTTCCTAACTCCTTTCTTGTCAAGGATTTGAGCACGGGGGCAACCTTGGTGCAAGGCCAGAGTAAGGACAACATTTATAAATGGCCGTTAATTCCATAAATTACCCAGCCCACTGCCTACTCTTCCGTCGTATCTCCAATTGATGTGTGGCATCGTCGTCTTGGTCATCCCTCATCCTCTATCCATCAAAAATTACTTTCTCGTTATTCTCTTCCTACTTTTAAAATCAGTAGCAATAACATGAATTATGATGCTTGTCTTAGTAATAAAAGTTATAGACTACCTTTTGAAATATCCTCCATATCTTGCTCTAAACCATTTGAAATTACTTATACTGATGTTTGGAGCCCTGCTCCAATCACTTCCTTTGATAAGTTTCGATTTTATATCATTTTTGTAGACTACTTTACTAAGTATACATGGTTATACCCTCTCCACCATAAATCTGAAGTTTCAATAATATTTTTCAACTTTAGAAGGTTGGTCAAGAACTTCTTTCAATTTACAATCAAAACAGTTTACTATGATGGTGGCGTGAATATCAAGCCCTCACATCCTGTTTCTTAGCTTGTGGTATACAATACCTTAAGTCACCCCCATATACTCCTCAACTAGTTGGTTCTGCTAAACGCAAACATCGACATATAGTTGAAATTGGTCTTACACTCCTCCATCAAGCCTCCATGCCAACTACCTTTTGGTTTGTAGCCTTTCAAACTACCATCTACCTCATTAATCATATGCTCACTCCAGTCATTCGGTACCAGTCACCATTTAAAAAACTATTTCACAAATCCCCAAACCTTCAAAAACTCAAAGTATTTGACTGTTTATGTTATCCATGGCTATGTCTCTATGCCTCGTATAAGATAACATCAAGATCTAAGCCTTGCATTTTCATTAGATATTTTTTTGAACATAATGCCTTTCGATGCTATGAACCCTATACTAAAAAAATCTTTATATCATGTCATGTTATTTTTATGGAGTTTATTTTTTCGTTTCAAAATCCTGAGTCTCCTACTGTGCGCTCTACTCCAACAAATATACATTACTGGAGTACATAGCCGATCCCATCAAATGAGTCTCCCATAACACCATCTAGTCCTTTTTCTCAAGATTCACACTCTCTTCTTCTCTCGGTTCAATAGCTCCTCACCCCCTCTATTGCTCCTCTCCCTTCTTCACAAGGTTCCCCTACTACTGAAGTAATGCCCTCGGAAATACAACCACTTCCTTTATCCTCTTATGGCACCAGTGATACTGATATACCTCCAACTTGTGTCAGTATATCTCCACTGCCCATACCTACATCATAACCTATAGCCCTTGGACATACAATGACAGCATGCTCCAAAAGTGATATTTTTAAACCACGACAAGTCCTTGATCTATATGCTATCAAAAAATCCTCATTAGAGACTAATGAACCTACCATAATTACTCAAGCCTAAAAATCTTCACACTGGTGTAAAGCCATGTGTGAAGAATATGATGCCCTCCTCCATAATTCTATATGGACCCTTGTACCCTCTCATCCCACATAAAATATTATCGAGTGTAAGTGAGTCTTTTAAATTAAGCAGAACCCAGATGGATCCGTCACCAGATATAAAGCACGCCTAGTGACCAAAGGGTTTTATCAACGTCCTGGTGTTAACTTCACAAAGACATTTAGTCTTATTGTTAAACCCACAACAATCAGATTTATTCTGAGTTTGACCATCCCAAAAGGCTAGCATTTATGATAACTCGATGTTAACAATGCCTTTTTACAAGGGACTCTGACTGATGATGTCTTCATGCAATAACCTCTTGGCTTCCTCCACCCTTAGTATCCAAGGCATGTTTGTAAACTACAAAAAGCTATTTATGGACTTCGTCAAGCTCCAAGAGCCTGGTTCATCGAACTTAGCTTATTTTTGACATCCTCTGGCTTCATCAACTTCAAGTCTGATACCTCGCTATTTCTCCATCACCAAAGTGGCAATACAATATATCTTCTAGTATATGTGGATGATATTATTGTCACGAGCAATAATCATCTGAAAATCAAGGTATTCCTTAAGCATTTGACAGATTGTGTTTCCCTCAAAAATCTAGGAACATTGAGCTACTTTTTGGGAGTGGAAGGAACATACACATCTTCAAGACTTTTCCAATCACAAAAAAAATTATATTCAAGATCTGTTATCAAAGATGAACATGCAGGATGCTAAAGCGGTTACAACTCCTCTATCTACTGGCAAGTCACTCAAATTATATGATGGAAGTCCTAATACAGACCCAACTCAATACCGCTAAGTACTTGCCTCCTTATAATACTTATCTCTCACTTGTCTAGATATCTCATTTGCGATAAATAAATTATCACAATTAATGTATCGACTATCTACTATGTATTGGTATGCAATTAAACAAATCTTGTGATATCTTTACGGGATCCTCAATCATGGTCTCTTTCTTCGGAAACACTCCCCCATTCATCTCTATGCCTTTGTTGATGCTGATTGGACAGAAAATTTTGATGACAGAACATCCACATTGGGGTATATTATCTTTCTTGGAACTAATCCAATCAGTTATTGTTCTAAGAAGCGAAGGACAATTGCACGATCTACAATTGAAGCTGAATACCGTGCCATTGTAACCGCTGCTGTAGAGCTAAATTAGGTCACGAATCTACTCAAGGAACTTAACATCAAATCTATCTCTACTCTTATAATATATTGTGACAATGTCGAAGCTACTTACTTACCTATGCGCCAATCTAGTATTCCACTTATGCATGAAACACATCGCTATCAACTTTCACTTTGAGCGAGAACAAGTTATCAGACATCAACTGTGTTTTTCATGTATATATAGTTGATCAACTAGTAGACTCACTCACGAAGCCTTTCGCCCATAAACCATTTTCATCACATCGGTCTAAGATCGACATCCTTGACAAGAGCACCATCTTACGGGGGCATGATAGAAGTTAAGATTTTCCTTGATAAAAAGTTACGATTTTCCCAACTACATGAGAAAATCTCATAGCTTTGTTAAGAAAATCTTCATCCTAACGTGTATAAATAGGGAGCACCACCACCATATTAAATACAATATTCTTTTCTTATTTTTCATTCTTTCATCTCTCTTTTCTTCTTTCTCCCTTCTTCTTCATTTATTTTTTCTTTTATTTCCTACCTATCCCTTCTATCCCTCTCCCTCTCTTCTCTTCTTTCTCCCTTCTTCTTCATTTATTTTTTCTTTTCTTCCCTCCCTATCTTCTGTTTAGTTTCCACTCCAATCTCTCTCCCTTCTCCCTTCTATTCTTCAATAAGATCCTCTCTCTCTCTCTTCTTTTTCTGTCTTCTCTCTTTCTTTCTCATTTCTTTCTCTCCCTCGTACTCCTGCGCAACCTCTCTTTTGCTCATGAGAGGTGATTACGAGAATAGAGGTAGTGGGAAGCGACACTGTAAATTATATTTTTATTATACTTTTTGTAACTTAATCCCTTTAATTATCATATATATAACTAGGTCCTCAAATAAAATTTGTCGTATTTACTTTGGTCCTCTAAACTTCACATATCTGAATTCAAAAATAATTAAAATTCATATATCTTTATGACATCAGCCATACTATAACACCACATCTCATTTCACATATTAAGACTTAAAATAATTCAAGACATCATGTATCCTCAAAATTAATCCTCGAACACATATTTCTACTCTACACTCAATGATATAATAACTTAAATCATCAAAAGTCCTTAAAATATTTTTGAAACACCTATTTCTTATAAGATCTTGAACGATTGCTCTAACACCATTAATTGTAGTGCCCCCAACCCAGTGAAAGGCCAGGATGATACAACATCATAATCTTATAGGTTTTCTTATAAGAATACATGGCTAGAACCAAAATAAATAACTTCTATAAAATTTCTATCATATAAGTCAATCAATAATCAATTCATCCATAGGATATTCATAATCTATTGAATAGATTGATTATATAATGCAATCAATAATCGATCCACCATTCTTTTGAAAAATTGAGGGATAATCATAAGAACCATAACTCTTTCAGTAAGCACCATAACTCATATGCTAGTCAAAATTTATCATAAAAAATAATTTCTTAAAAATATATTTATTCTTTATACATTCAATGTATGCTTTCAAAATATATGTGGATATCAAATACTTTCTTTATATTTATATAATTTATAAAAAACTTAAACTTTACATGCATTTCAAAATCATGACTTGTTTACAAAAATTACTTGAATATCCAATCCTCCATCATGATTATGCAGCTTACAAAACATTAGGTTCATATACATTTCAAATCACGGCTTGCTACCAATACTTCAAAGCAAGATATATTTAAATATATTTTCATAGTGAGGGCATAATGTAGTGCTTGAGTCTAGCAAACTTTGAACTATAATTTGTATACCCAAAGAAGTATAAATAATATGTATATGTTACCCTTAGTGATATAATTTGTGATATCTATGTTTCATAAATATGATAAATGACATAATTATGTTTTTTATTTTTTAAATTAAAGTACATGCTTTTCAAAAATATTATTCTTAGTATTCTATGAAATATTGATTGTGTTAGGGATCGAGTGGCACTAAGAGGGGGGGGGTGAATTAGTGCAGTGGTAAAGAACGATAGATTTTTCAGCGATTAACACAAGTTTGGAAACTTCGTACGAATGAATGCAGCGTTTCGTTTGAACCCGGAAAGATTATGTTTTAACTTTAAAGCATACGTAAGAAGATGAAGATGAAGTTGAGTAAATAAGGCAGCAAATGAAAATGGTTTGCAGCAAAGAAAGTTACGAGAAAGTAAATGCAAACCGATTTATAGTGGTTCGGTCATCCGACCTATATCCACTTCCGAAGCCTTCTCCGATGAGGCTCCTAACTTCCACTAGCAAATCCTTTTGAAGGGGAAGGACCAAATACCCCTCTTACAACCCTTTTACAAGAAGTTCACACTCTTACAAATTTTTCAAAGAGAAAGAAGGAGGTGAACACAAGCTATTGAAAACTAGACTTTCCTAAGCCTTTTCCTCAATTTCTAACTCTCAAAAGGGTTCTCTTTCAGCTAAGAAAAGGGGGGTATTTATAGATCCAAAATGGATTCAAATTTGGGCTCTAAATTTGAAATCAAATTGGAGTTCCCGGTGCTGGCGTTGTTACCGCCTGTTAGAGGCGGTGCTACCGCCTGTCAATCGTCAGACTGACAATGCACAGGCGGTACTACTGCCTGGAGCAGGCAGTACTACCACCACTATTACTGTAGCTGGGCGGTACTACCGCCAAGGTCATTTTCAGCACAGTGGTTTCGGCCGAAAACTCGATCGAAATCAGTCCAAATGAAGTCTAAATTGACTCAAATTTGGTTTATAAGATTAACACCTAATCCTAAACCAAATTATATGCTAACTAAAAATTTAAAGACATTTTTTAAGCTATTTCAAAGTCCATAAGACAAGACTTCTTTCAGTGAGCTTTCGGCGAACTTCCGGCGGTCTTCCGATGAACCCTCGGAAACCATTCTACGGACTCCCGGCAAGCTCCCAGACTTCATGATGATCTTGGCAAGTTCCATCGAGCTTCTTAGGCAAGCTCCGATCTTTCTTGGCAAGCTCCGTGAACTTCTGACGAACCTTCCGGCGAACTTCCGAAAACCCTTTGGTAAGCTCCCTACTCGTTCTCGGTCGGTTCCGACAACTACTCCCAACGAATCTTCGGACTTCCATCGAACTCTCAAACTCCCAACGATCCATCCCACTTGTCTTCCGGCACTTTGTTTCGCTTTACGTCTTCATCGTCATCGTAGTTAATCTTGCACACAAACAAACAAACACTTTACTTTGATCTAGATAGTTATTACAACACGAATTGACATTCAGTTGCCCGACACGTCATTGGTCGGCGCTTCGTCCGAACCTTCGACACATCATCCTCTTTTGCGGTCCGTTGCCCAATCGGCGGATGACCTCCGCAACCCCGATATCATTGGCGCAACATGTATCTTGGCCCGATGCCCGACGTACGAAGCCTTCAGTCGATTGTTGATCGAACCTCCGGCTCGACATCCAATATCCAGACGTGATCACCCGGCGCAACGTCAATTCCTCCAGCATCAAATGTCTAATCCTGATCGATAATAGACCCGTGTAACTCAAAATGTAGTTAAACAATAAACCACAATCAATTAGTTTCATCATCAAAATTCAAGATTCAACAGATTGAGCATGCATAAGCATTAATATTTATTTTAAGCATAACATAACAAAACAAAATGTACTAGTGGACTTGAATATAAAATTAAGTTATGATAATTAATATGCATATAAAGAATAGAAGTTATGATTGAATTTTAATCCGCATTAAGTGAATCTCAATGCCTGAATGAGTTTGACAATGATTAACATAAGAAAGTTTAAATTTTAAACATTATGTATATGGAGGATCATAAGCGACATAGGTATGGATGGAATAATAAAAAATTAAATGAAGATACAAATCAAACAGTAGTGTTATACTAACTGTTGAGATACATAAGTGAAATTAAAAAATAAGTTTCGGCCAAAAATATCATCTTTGTCAAACCAAATTAAACTAAATGGAAGTTACTGTAATATTAGAATTATATTAGTAAAAGAAAAAAAGAAAAAACTAGACCTCAATGTAACCTCTTATGTACTCTAATCTTATTTTGGTCTCATTCTCTTTACCAATATGATAAGTTACAAATCTTTCTTTCTTTCTTTAGTCATTCTCTCAACATTTCTAATAGAGATTAGGAAACTCTAGCTCTAAGGAAGATTGAGATAAGAAAAACCTAATTCTTCTCTTGCTATACTTAGGGTTTCAGTTTTATAAATTATAGACTAAACTTTTTAGTTGCTTTTGAGTAACCTAGACTTTAAATCAATTTTGATATATGTTGTTTGATTCTCTTATGATTCTAAAGCCTCTAGTATAGCCTTAATTTGAGATTGATGTATAGAATTATGATTGTTCTAATCTGAGGTACTTAGAATCTCCTATTTTCTGAGAAGGGATTCTATTCAAGTTAAATTAGTCCTCTTAGGAATATGAATAGGCTCTATCCTTTTGATATGTTTTAAAAGATTTCCTTAGGGTCCTATGAGATTTGGAATTGAGTGATACCACCTTTGTGTATGAAGATATAAGTTTTATAACTTCATATAGTCCCAACCTAATTTTAGCAGAATAGAATATATGCTAATAGTTGAATTAAGAGGATATTTTAGATTTCAAATGATTTTATTTTAAGTTAAAATTTAGTGTGTACTTATTTTTATATGTATTCTAGTTTTCTATAAAATTTAATGATAATTTAAGATCATTTGGTTAGCTAGAATATTAAAGTAAATTTTTTTCGAAGGATTGTGTGATGGTTTGCTTGATACTAACTAATTCATTTAATTATAGAGTAAATTATTAAAAAATTGATGAAAGAATCTTGATGAATTTTTAAGTTAAGTATAGTTTATTTTATGAGTGGATTTTATCAAATTTTTTCTATAAATTATTGCTATGAATTATTATAAATCAATAATTCAAGAGGTAAGGTTCTTAATTAAGAAATCTCATGAACCTATGCTACCAATTTGATAGGTATATCGCTCTCTAACAAACTTGATCAGAATGTATGTATTTTGTAAGAAAAAAAATATATAAATTCTAATAAAAATGTTTTGTATTCATATATATATGATGAAGTGTAATGTGAGAGTACATGTGTTTACTATGATGTGCGGTGTGAGAGTACATGAATATATTACAGTGTGTAATGTAATGTACGTATACATTATGATGTATGGTGTGAGAGTCCATGTATATATTATAATATATAATGAGGGAGTATGCATATATATTATGATGTATGGTATAGGAGTGCACGCATATATAATTACTAGTCATATGTCTTAGGATCAAGAGCGGCACTAAGAGGAGGGGGGGGGGTTGCGTTTGAATTAGTGTAGCGAATCAAAATCGACGATTTAAATCGATTCCGAAAAAATATTATGCATTGAGAAGTTTTGTTTGATGAAAACAATTTTGGCAAAGAAGATTGATTTGAGTGAATATGTAAGAGAGTAGAGAAAGAGAGAATGAATGAGTGCAGTAAAATAAAGAATTGAATGCAACAATTAAAATTTACACACTAAGAGAAGAACACAGCGATTTATAGTGGTTCGGTCAAATTGACCTACGTCCACTCCCGAAACCTCCTCCGATGAGGTTATCGGCTTTCACTATCAATCCTTCTTGAAGGGGAAGGATCAAACACCCATTTTATAGAACTTTGCAAGTAGCTCACACCCTTTTACAGAATTTTTACACTTGGGAATTTGAGAGGTGAACACTCTAACTTTTCAAGGCTATTTTGCTAAAGTTTTGACTTAGTTCTTATCACTTCTCAATGTGCTTTACCAACTGAGAAGTAAGGGATATTTATACGCTCAATTAACTTTAGAATTGGAACTAGGAAAAATTCCATCCTGGATTTTCGGGTGCTGGTGGTACCACCGCTTGACATTGGTGGTACCACCACTAGTTGACCTTGACACTAGGCAGTACTACCACCCAGTCCTGCGGTATAACTGCTTGATAGGGTCTCGGGCTTTGTGGAGAGGCAATACCATCGCCTGATAGCTAGTACCATCACTTGGCAGGTAATAACTGTCGAGTGGTACCACCGCTGACCTAGGTGTTACCACCGCCCAATGGTCATGATTATCTATACCCTGGGTGGTACCATCGCTAGACAGGGTCCAACACTTCTGGATAGGCCTTGAATCTGGCACAATCCAGTTAATTTGTGGGCCTAGTTGGCCCCTACCAAGGTTATAGGATTAACACATAATCCTAACCCTAATTACGTGCTAACTACGAAATTAAAGACATACACTAAGCAAAAACATAAATCGACACATTAAGTCTTCTTTCGGCGAGCTTCCGACGAACTTTCGATGGACTTTTGATGAACTCTCGAACATCTTCCAGCAAACTTCCGGCAGGCTCTCGGACTTTACGACGACCTTGGCAAGTTCCGACGAGTCTCCTTTGGCAACCTTCGATCTTTCTCGGTGAGTTCTACAAAATTTCGTCGAATCTTCCGGCGAACTTTCGACAACCCTTCGGCAAGCCCCCAATTCATTCTTGGCCAATTCTGGCAGCACTTCCGATGAATCTTCGGACTTCTAGTGGACTTTTGAACTTCTAATGATTCGATCGTACTTGACTCCAGCACATCATTTTGTTTTACGTCTTCATCACTATCATAGTTAATCCTACATACTTTTCTCAATAATATGGATTAGATCAAATAATCTATCAATTGACTTCATCATCAAAATTCAAGATTCAACAATCTCCCCCTTATTGATGATGATAATTAATTGATGACGGAGTTAACCTTAACTCCCCCTATTTATATGCCATATTTGAGAAAAGAAACATTTAAATTCAAACCCCTTGAATTCAAGCCAAAACCAATAAGTTACATACATTCCAACTTATCGACATGCTCAACAAGCATGATTTTTCATCCTTAAATATGATACTTCATATTTTTCACAATTCGAAAATGATGTCAAGGCATGACATCCATTTTCAAGTCCAATGTTGAGTGATGATAGACAATCATCATTTCAATAAATGATACAAACTTTAATTTTGAAATATAGCAAGTATCAAATGATATCAAATAAAAATTCACAAGTCCAAGGTATGACATCATTTTAATGATACACAAATGAAACCAAATTATCGTATCAAGGCATGATATCAAATTTAAGTAGAATAAATAAGCATGATATGATAACGATTGTGGAAAAATTTATCATTTTAAGCATACATGAATCATTTGCGATGTATACGATATAGTTCATACAATTGCGATACATTACGATGCTTTTAATGATAACAAGCAATTTACTTTACAAAGCATGGCAAATGTTTTATGATATGAAGCATGTCATCAATTTGCTTTTATGATACAACACATTTTAAAATACTTGTCATCAATTTGCCACATTTCTCCCCCTTTGTCATCAACAAAAAGGAAATGGGCCATTGATACCAAATGTTACGATAGAACTTTTTGTGAAGATGGCAAAAAGAGAAGGATAAATCCATCAAGAAGAATGCATTCAAGAATAACAAAAAGCAATTCATTCATTCTATTGAAAATTCATACCATAGAAATAAATTCGTAAAGTAGAAAAGATAGATCATGGAAGTAAAAATTCATAAAAAATTTCTACTTTCCATCAAGAGCTCATGACATAAAGAAAAATTCATTCAAAAGTCGTTAATGTCCATATTTCCACCAAGTAAAATTCGTGAAGTAGAAAAGAGAACATTCAAGCACAAAAACTCATGATAAGAGTCATGATGTAAATGATGTTAAAGAAAAAAATTGAGATATTGGAAGTCATGAAAAGTTCATAAAGGCTCATGACATGACATAAACATATGAAATCCGAATTTACTCAAGAGTTAAGAAATCTTTAAATTCGCACTTAGAGAAGTGAATGAAATCCAAATTGATTTCAAGAGAGCATTCAAGCTATATAAAAAAGAATTATGAGAGCTTCTTCTTTTCATATAGAGTCCATGACGAAAAAATATGTATAAAAGAATGGTTCCATGTGTCATGAAAGCACTTTGTTTAAGTTATCAAGAATTTATCAAACTTCAAATTTCATGATATGAAAATGTAAAAAGTAAATCATGAAAGCCATTCATTCATGCCAATGAAAATTGAGGGAGGATAAAATTGATAGAATCAATTTCACAAAGTCATTGAACATGAATCATTAAATGTATATGATACTAAAAATCATCAATCGATGAAGCAAGAGTATTAGTCCAAGATTGGAGGAAGATAAAAATGAAAGCTTCATCTATGAAATTGAAAAGATAACACCAAGATAATACAAAATCAAAAAAGATGATACCAAGATAGGTGAAGGATCAAAATAAGTTCATGAAAAATGAAAAGATGATACTATAAAAAATTCTGAAAAGAAACAAACTCAAGCAATAGGACAATTTAACATATGCTTAATTCCCTTCTAATGAAATCAAATTATTTTTCATTTAAGGGTTTTGTAAAGATATCCACCAATTGATGTTTTGTATTAATAAATTCTAGAGTAACATCATTATTATTTATATGATCTCGTATAAAATGATACCCAGTGTCAATATGTTTAGTTCTAGAGTGTTGAATGTGATTTTTAGTCAAACATATAGCACTTGTATTATCACATTTTATATGAATATTCTTTAAATGAATTCCATAATCTTCTAATATATTTTTCATCTAAACAACTTGTGCACAACAGGCACTTACGGCTATGTATTCGGCTTCAGCCGTAGATAGTGCAATAGAGTTTTGTTTCTTGGAAGACTAAGAAACAAGTGCATGTCCTAAAAATTGATATGTTCTAGATATACTTTTTCTATCTATTCTACATCCGACAAAATCCACTTCTGCATAAGCTATTAAATCAAAGTTATCAGATTTTGGATACCATAATCTTAGGTTAGGAGTTCCTTTAAGATATCTAAGGATTCTTTTAACAGCTTTAAGATGAGATAACTTAGGATTAGCTTAAAATCTAGCATAAAGTCCTACACTAAACATGATATCAGGTCTAGTTGTGGTGAGATAAAATAAACTACCTATCATTCCCTTATATGTTTTTTGATCAAAACTTTCTCCACTTTCGTCCATGTCTAACTTAGTGGAGGTACTCATAGAAGTGTTGATGGCCTTTGAACCATCCATATTAAATCGTTTTAACAATTCTAATACATATTTGGTTTGACTAAGAAATATACCATCACTAAGTTATTTAACTTGCAATCCTAAAAAGAAGGTCAATTCACCCATTAGACTCATTTCAAACTCTTGGCTCATCCACTTGGCAAATGATTCACATAACGATTCATTTGTAGAACCAAAGATAATATCATCTATATAAATTTGATCAACAAGAAAATTATTTTTAAAATTTTTAATAAACAATATAGTATCGACCTTGCCTTTAGAGAAATTATTTTAAATAAGAAAAGAGCTAAGTCTCTCATACCAAGCCCTTGGGGTGTATTTAATCCATAGAGAGTCTTAGTCAATTTAAACACATGATTAGAAAAAAGAGAGTTCTCGAATCTGGGTGGTTATTCAACATACACTTCTTCGGAAATAAAACTATTTAAGAAAGTACTTTTAACTTTCATTTGAAATAGCTTAAAATTATAACTACTAGCATAGGCAAGGAGCATCCTTATGGCTTCTAATCTTACCATAGGGGTGAAGGTTTCTTTGTAATCGATACATTCTTCTTGGTTGAAACCTTTGGCCACTAATCTAGCCTTGTTTCTAACTACGATACCAAGTTTATCTTACTTGTTTCTAAAGACCCATTTAGTACCAATAAATAAATGGTCACTAGGTCAGGAACAAGCTTTCACACCTTATTTCTTTCAAATTGGTTCAGTTCCTCTTGTATTGCAATGACCCATGAATCATCTTTCAAGGCCTTGTCAGTGCATTTAGGTTCAATTTGAGAAAGAAAAGCAATGTTGGCACAAAAATTCTTAAAAGAAGAATAAGTTTGAACTCCCTTTGATGTGTTTCTTATAATTAGCTCCTTAGAATGGGCATCTACATACTTCCATTCATTAGGTAAGGAAATTTCGGAAGAAGATGTATCCAAGTTACTACTATTTGGAGGAGAGGTTTCGTTCAGATTTAAACTATTAAAATCAAGATCATCATCAAAATCATTTTTCTTAAATTTAGAAATTTTATTGAAAACAATATGAATAGATTCTTCTATAACCAAAGTTCTTTTATTAAAAATATGAAAGGCCTTAGAAATAGAAGAATAACCTAGAAAAATACCTTCATCGGATTTTGCATCAAACTTTCCTATGGCATCTTTTTCATTTAATATAAAATATTTACAACCGAAAACTTTAAAATATGAAACGTTTGGTTTTTTGTTATTCCATAATTTATAAGGAGTTTTAGAGAGAGATGGTCTTACTAGAACCCTATTCATGATATAGTAAGCCATGTTAACGGCTTCGGCCCAAAAGTATTTGGGTAAACTATGTTCATTCAACATGGTTCTTGCCATTTCTTGTAAATTCATATTCTTTCTTTCTACTATTTTATTTTATTGAGGATTCCTCAGAGTAGAGAAATTGTGATTGTAACCATTAGATTCACAAAATTTTTGAAAATCACGGTTTTGGAATTCACCACTATGATCACTCCGAATCGATGAAATCATAAAACCTTTTTCATTTTGAACAAGTTTGCAAAACTTTAAGAAACACTTAAAACAATCACTTTTGTGTGCGAAGAAATATGTCCAAGTGTATCTACTATAGTCATCTACGATTACAAAGGTATATTTGCTATCTCCTAGGCTTGTTGTATCAATTGATCAAAATAAGTCTATATGGATCAATTGCAATGGTCTAGAGGTGCTTATTTGATTTTTTGATTTGAAATTACTTTTTATTTGTTTTCCTAGTTGACAAGCATCATACACTTTGTCTTTCACAAACTTACTAGTTCTCTAGATGAGATTTTAGAGATTAGTTTCATTCTTGCATAGCCTAATATCCTATGCCAAAGCCAAGCATCATCATTCAAAATCGAAAAGCACATTTATGCCTAATCTCCTATGGATCCCTTGTTAATGATTTTACCTTTGTTGTTGTTTCCGAAGGTGACATACCCTTCGTCTTGGCTAGTGAGCTTAGAGAATTGAGATGGATCTCTGGTCATGTGCCTTGAGCATCCATTATCAAGGTACCATCACTTGCTCCTAGCTTGTGATGGTGAATGTATCTACAAAAGAGGATGGTTTTTAGGTACCCATTTGACCTTGGATACCTAAAAAATTGATCTACTTGTTTTGTCATTTTGCATTGAATTCTTTATGGTTCCTTTAGGAACCCATATCAACTTATGTGAGCTTAGTTTCTTAAATGGACATTTGTAAATAACATGTCCGGATTTGCAACAAAAATTACACTGTGTGAGGTGATACATGCAATGTAGGTCCTTTAACAAAAGTGGTTGGATTTCGATGAGATCCGCTCATAAATTCGATTCCACTTCTTTTATGAACATGACCCTTATTTGCAAGGATCATATCTAACGATTTGCTACCAACCTTAAATTTATCTAAGGTTTCTTTGAGTAGTAAGTTCTTCTTCTCAATTGCCTCTAAGTGTTCACACTTAGAGCATAGAGGCAAAGAAGAAGTGATCAACTAAGAGAGCATGCTCCTTTTTCAACAAACTAAACTTTTTGCTAATAATTCTACACTCATCAAACAATTCATGAAATGCATTTGAAAGCTCATCGAAAGTTAAATTTTCATTAAATAAATCACTTACCTTTTCTTCGATATCTATTAAAGTGAAGTTGACAACCTCCTTGTTGGTTGCTTCTTCATCTTCGTAGCTACTTGAATCATCCCATGTTACCTTTTGTGTCTTCTTCTTCTTCAGTTGCTTCTTCTTTGCTCAGGGGAATTCACTTTTGAAATGCCTCGACTTCTTGCATTCGTAGCATATTACTTATTCCTTTTTGAGTTCAAGTTTATTTTTAGAGTCATTATTAAATTTATTTCTTCTTATAAATTTTTTAAATTTTAAAGTTAAGAGTGCAAGTTCGTCATCATAGTTCTCATCACTTGAAAATTCTTTCAAGTGGTCTTCTTGTATTCTCAATGTCATATCCTTCCTACTCTTTGGAAGGGAGTTCTCAAGCTCATCATTGCTAGTTATAGGTGCCCTATAAGCCAATCACATGAGTGATGACACCTATAACATGCTGCGTCAATCTCTTTGCTTATGTTTATTGGCATTTTCTCACATTATCTGGAGGTATATTGTGATGACCTTGGATTTGTGCAATGGGAATAAGATCATAATGAGATCATGATAATGAGACCGATTCACCTTTAAACACAGACCCTAAATAATCCCGATCATAGGTTACTCGAGAGGGACATCAAGAAAACTAGATAAACTAGTGTGCTATATACCTATCCATATGATGGAGGCAACTGGTCTCATAGCTACTTGTAGGGGGATACTAAGGATATAATATAGGTGCTCATTGGAAAATGAGTTCACTGATTGATCCGCCCACGGAATGCTAGATGGTTGATGATACCTTATTGTAAGATAACGATTCGATAGTCTTAGTAGTATATCTGGTCCTTAGACTTGAGACACCAAGGATGTTCTATATGAGTACTCCACTCTTTGATACCAGACTTACAGGTTTTAAAGTTTTAGATCTAGTTATTAATCTCAGATTTTGATGATGAAGTCAATTGATAGGTTATTTGATCTAATCCATATTATTGAGATAAGTGTGCAGGATTAACTATGATAGCATGAAGACATAAAGAAAATTACCGGAGTCAAGTTGTTGGGAGTTTGAGAGTCCACCGGATGTCTGAAGGATCATCAGAAGTACTACCGAGAAAGAATCGAGGACTTGTCGAAGGTTTCGGAAGTTTACCGAAAAGATCGTTGGAGGTTTGCAGAGTTCACTGAGAAGGTTTGGAAGCTTTCCAAAGATTTATCAAACTTGCCACAAGTTTGGGAGCCTGCTGGGAGTTTATTGGAAGAAATTCGAGGGTGCGTCGAAAGTCCGTTGAAAGTTTGCCGGAGGCTCGCCAGAAGAAACTCGAAGCTGCTGGTTTAGTCTTTGCTTAGAATTATTTCTAAATTTCATAGTTAGTACGTAATTAGGATAATGATTAGGTAATAATCCTATTTAACCTTGGTAGGGGCCAACTAGGCCTTGTCTAAATTAAATTAGATCAGATTCAGGGCCCATTCAGAAGTTCTGGACCAGGACTAGCAGTGGCACCACCAGATTGGGGTGGTGGCAATGCCCCAGGAATAACTTCCCAGATGGTCTGGGCGATGGTATCGCCCTAGGTCAGCGGTGGTACCACTAGCAGTTATTACCTGCCAATGGTGGTCCCGCTTGACAAGCGATGATACTACTAGTTCACAAAGCCCGAGGACTCTATCAGGTAGTGGTACCGCCAATCTGGGTGGTGGTACCACCTAGTACACTGATAGAGCAGGGTGAATAGGCGGTGGTACCGCTAGTACCTGGCAGTGGTACCACCAGTACCCAAAAATTCAGGATGTGACTCTTTTTGGCTCCATTTTTGAAAGCCAATTAAGTCTGCAAATACCCCTCTTTCCTCTACTGGTATAGCACCTTTTAGAGCAATTGAAAACTGAGTCAGAGTTATAGAAAATCTTGTTTCGATAGCTTAAGTGTTCACCTCCCTCTTTCTCTTTGTCAAAAATTTATAAGAGAGTGAACCACCTGTAAAAATTTGTAAGAGGAGTGTTTGGTCCTTCCCCTTCAAAGAAGTTTTATAGTGGAAGTTGGGAGCCTCATTGAAGGAAGCTTCGAAAGTAGACGTAGGTCATTTGCTCGAACCACTATACATTACTGCGTACTTTGAATGTGTGAGCTTTTAAATTTCTGCATCTTACCTTTACTTAGCTACAAATCATTCGATCTTCTTCTCCCTACTCTCATTTACATTCACTAAAACTATTTTAGTTGAAACTTCTTTCGTCGAATCAAAATTTCCTTACGAACCAACTATCTCTGAAAACGTTTTCAAGTTTACAAGTTTTAATCTGCTACACTAATTCACCCCTCCCTCTTAGTGCTGCTTAGATCCTAACAATTGGTATCAGAGCCTGGTCAATCTCATTTGGTTTAAAACCCAAGAGAGATGGCTTATTTTAGCATGCAAGAGAGTCATTCCATTACACGTTCGCCTATATTTAATGGGTCGGATTACACCTATTGGAAGACTCGTATGAAGATTTTTTTTTATTTCTATGGATTTCGAGCTTTGGAATATCGTCAAAAATGGATTTCAAAAATCTTCTCTTTCGATAAGCGAATGGAATGAATCAGAGAAGAAGGTTTTTGCTTTAAATGCAAAGGCTATGGAATAGAATGAATCAGAGACATGTACACCCGTTTCACGGATGTCGTCAATGGACTAAAAGCACTTAGACAAGGTTTTTCTAATTTCAAACTTGTAACTAAAATTTTAAGATCCCTTCCAAAGAGTTGGGATCTAAAAGTCATGGCCATTCAAGAGGCCAAGGACCTTAAAACATTTCCTCTCGAAGAACTTATTGGGTATTTGATGACCTATGAAATGACATGTCATGCTCATGATGAGCTAGAGAACCCCCTTCTAAAGAACAGAAAAGATATGGCATTGAGAACACAAGAAGACCACTTGAAGGAAGTTTCAAGTGATGAGGACATTGATGATGAACTTGCACTCTTAACATGAAAATTCAAAAAATTTATAAGAAAGAATAAATTTAAAAATAACACTAAAAATAAACTTGAACCAAAAAAGGACCAAGTCATATGTTACGAATGCAAGAAGCCAGGGTATTTCAAAAGTGAATGCCCCCAAGCCAAGAAGAAGCTACCAAAGAAGAAGAAAGCTCTAAAGGTGACGTGCTATGACTCAAGTAGCTCCGAGGATGAAGAAACAAGCAACAAAGAGGAGGCCAACTTCGTGCTAATGGCTTTGGGAGATGAGGTAAGTGAGTTATTTAATGAAGATTTATCTTTTAATGAACTTTCAAATACTTTTCATGAATTGTTTGATGAGTGTAGAAGTATTAGTAAGAAGTTCAATTTATTAAAAAAGGAGTATGCTTTATTACAAGATAAGCTTGATAGTCTTCAAACTCCCTCTTTACCCCTATGCTCTAAGTGTGAACACTTAGAGGTAATTAAAAATAAAAACTTGGTACTTAAAGAGATCTTAAACAAGTTTAAAGTCGGTAGCAAGGGCTTAGACATGATCCTTACAAACAAGGGTCATGTCGGAAAAAGAAGTGAAATTGGATTCGTGAGTGGATCTCACCGAACTCAAACCACCTTCATTAAAGGACCAACACTACATGTATCATCTCATTTGAAATATAACTTTTGTTACAAATCTGGACATGCTATTTATAAATGTCCATATAAGAAACTTAGCCCTCATAGGTTAATATGGGTTCCTAAAGGAATGATAAAGAACTCAATGAATAATGATAAGTTTAGTAGATCAATTTTTGAGGCACTCAAGTTCAAATGGGTACCTAAAAACTATCTTTTTTTATAGACACATTCACCCATAAAAGCTAGGAGCAAGAGATGGTACCTTGATAGTAAATGCTCAAGGCATATGACCAGAGATCCATCTTAATTCTCTAAGCTTACTAGCCAAGACGAAGGGTATATCACCTTTGGAGACAACAACAAGGGTAAAATCATTGGCAAGGAAACTATAGGTAACAAATCAAGTTTTTTAATTGATAATGTGTTATTAGTAGATGGTTTAAGGTATAATCTTTTGAGCATTAGTCAATTATATGATAATGGATATATTGTGAAATTTGAATCTAATGCTTGTATAATTGAAAAATCATACAATAACACATCTATGCTTGCACTAAAACAAAATAATGTCTATACCATAAACATTGATGATCTTAGGAATGAAATGTGTTTTTCAATTTTGAATGATGATGTTTGGCTTTGGCATAGGAGATTAGGTCATGCAAGCATAAAACTAATCACTCAAATCACATCTAAAGGACTTGTAAGAGGCATTCCCAATGTTAAGTTTATTAAAGACAAAGTATGTGATGCATGTCAACTAGGAAAATAAATAAAAACTAGCTTTAAACCAAAGAATCAAATAAGAATCTCTAGACCATTACAATTGATCCATATGGATTTATTTGTACCAATTGACACAACGAGTCTAGGAGGTAGCAAATATGCGTTTGTCATTGTAGATGACTATAGTAGATACACTTGGACTTATTTTTTGGTTCACAAAAGTGATTGCTTTAAATTTTTTTCTAAATTTTGTAAACTTACTCAAAACAAAAAGGGTTTCATGATTTTATCGATTCGGAGTGATCATGGTAGAGAATTCCAAAACCATGACTTCCAAAATTTTTGTGAATATAATGGATATAACCACAACTTCTCTACTCCAAGAAATCCTCAATAAAATGGAGTAGTAGAAAGAAAGAATAGAAATTTACAAAAAATGATAAGAACCATGTTAAATGAATATAGTTTACCCAAATACTTTTGGGCCGAAGTCGTTAATATGTCATGAATAGGGTGATAGTAATACCATCTCTATCCAGACCCCTTATGAATTATGGAATAATAAAAAATCAAATGTTTCCTATTTTAAAGTTTTCGGTTGTAAATGCTTTATCTTAAATGAAAAGGATGCCCTAGGAAAATTTGATGCTAAGTCCAATGAATGCATCTTTCTTGGTTGCTCCTCTATTTCTAAAGCTTTTCATATTTTTAATAAAAGAACCTTGATTATAGAAGAGTCTATTCATGTAGTTTTTAATGAAGTTTTCAAATTTAAGAAAAATGATTTTGATGATGATCTTGGTTTTGATTGTTTGAATTTGAATGAACCCTCTCCTCAAAATGGCAACTTGGATGCATCTTCTTGCTAAATTTTCTTGCCTAAGGAATGGAAGAATATAGATGCCCATCTAAAGGAGCTAATTATAGGAGACACATCAAAAGGGGTTCAGACTCATTCTTCTTTTAAGAATTTTTGTACTTACATCACTTTCCTCTCTCAAATTGAACCTAAGTGCATTGATGAAGCCTTGAAAGATGATTCTTGGGTTATAGCAATACAAGAGGAATTAAACCAATTTGAGAGAAATGAGGTGTGGAAGCTTGTTCCTAGACCAAGTGACCATTTAGTTATAGGTATTAAATGGATATTTAGAAACAAGCAAGATGAATTTGGTATCATGGTTAGAAACAAGGCTAGATTAGTGGCCAAAAGTTTTAATCAAGAAAAAGGTATCGATTACGAAGAGACCTTTGCTCCTATGGCAAGATTAGAAGCCATTAGGATGCTCCTTACCTATGCTAGTAATAATAATTTTAAATTATTTTAAATAGATGTCAAAAGTGCTTTCTTAAATGGCTTTATTTCCGAAGAAGTGTTTCTTGAACAACCTCCCAGTTTTGATAACTCTTCTTTTCCTAACCATGTGTTTAAATTAACTAAGGCTCTTTATGGTTTAAAATAAGCCCCAAAGGCTTGATATGAAAGACTTAGCTCATTTCCAATTTCAAATAATTTTACTAAAGGCAAGGTTGATACTACATTATTTGTTAAATATTTTAAAAATAATTTTTTTATTGTTCAAATTTATATTGATGACATTATTTTTGGTTCTACTAATGAATTATTATGTGAATCATTCGCCAAGTGTATGAGTCAGAATTTGAAATGAGTCTAATGGGTGAACTAATCTTCTTTCTAGGATTGTAAATTAAACAACTTAGTAATGATATATTTCTTAATAAATCTAAATATACATTAGAATTGTTAAAACGATTTAACATGGATGGTTCAAAAGCTATAAACACTCCTATGAGTACTTCTACTAAGTTAGACATGGATGAAAGTGGAGAAAATTTTGATTAAAAAAACATATAGGGGAATGATATGTAGTTTGCTTTACCTCACTACAACTAGATCAGATATCAGTTTAGTGTAAAACTTTGTATAAGATTTCAAGTTAATCCTAAGTTATCTCATCTTAAAGCCATTAAAAGAATCCTTAGATATCTTAAAGTACTCCTAACTTAGGATTATGGTATCCAAAATCCGATGATTTTGATTTAAGAGCCTATGCAGATATGGATTTTAGTGGATGTAGAATAGATAGAAAAAGCACATCTGAAACATGCCAATTTTTAGGACATGCATTTGTCTCTTGGACTTCCAAGAAACAAAATTCGGTTGCACTATCTACGATGGAAGCTGAATACATAGCTGCAAGTGCATGTTGTGCACAAGTTGTTTGGATGAAAAATACGTTAGAAGACTATGAAATTCATTTACAGAACATTCCCATAAAATGTGATAACACAAGTGCTATTTATCTAACTAAAAATCTAATTCAACACTCTAGAACTAAGCATATTGATATTAGGCATCACTTTATACGAGATCATGTCAATAATAATAATGTCACTCAAGAATTTATTAATACAAAACATCAATTAGCGGACATCTTCACAAAACCCCTAAATGAAGAATAATTTGACTTCATTAGAAGAGAATTAGGCATGTTAAATTGTCCTAATGCATGAAGATGTTATATATTTTTTTTCTGAAATTTTTTTAACTTTGGTTTTGATTGTGTCAACCTTGATATTATTTTTAGATTTCGGATGACCTCTTTACAATATTATTCTTTAATGAAGCTCTTTTTTTTACCCTTGATCATAATATTTTGATTTGAATGAAGCTTTTATGATATTGTAATATTTTGAATGATTTGATCTTAATGATGTAGTAGAATTGATTTTATACCTTGCATTTCATACCTTGTCTTACATATGAAGCTTAACATATGCATAAATTAATATCATAAATTTTGCTTAAAAGAAAATTAAGCTCTACATTGTTCATCTCGGATTTTTAGTGTGCTAATCTCTACAATTCGAGGTTTTAAGACTTAATATCCTTCACTTCATGTTTTCTATGAGAATGCTAAGTTGAATCTTTCTATGAAAATTTTTGATGTTGATATGTTTCACTTCATGAATTCATAAATGCCAAGTTAAAGCTTTATAAATTTTCACATTTTTTTTCTCATGGATTTTATCTTAAAAGTGATATGAGATGTTTGATGAATGGCTTTAATGATCTATCCTTCCACTTTATAATGTTATTCCTGGATTTTCAAAAGTACATCTTAAGCCTTTCGTCCTCTTTCATGTATGAATCCTTTATAGATTGATAAATGATGATTGATCATTTTTCGGATTTCATAAACAAATTAAAATGATGGTCAAAACATTTTTCATGACACATTTTATTTTCTAAGCCTCATGTATCAAATGTATTTGATATTCTTGATAAATGACTACTCTTATATTTTTTTTGTGATATGATACCTTATGGTGACTACTTCACCTCCTTTTTGTTGATGACAAAGGGGGAGAAGAATATAGAAATAAATTGATGATATGTGCAAATGACTTGATAAAATATCTTACATGCATTGTATTGAGAAGAATATGACAAATAATTTAATAAATGACTTATATGTATCATATCATAATGACTTATTGTTGAATCTTGAATTTTGATGATGAAACTAATTGATCGTGTTTAGTTATCTAACTGCATTTTGAGTCACGCAGGTCTACTCTTGATCAGGATTAGACAATTGTCGTAAGAAGAATTGACGTTGTGCTGGAGGAAATCACATCAAGAGATTGGACGTCGAGCCGGAGGTCCGGTCGACGATCGGTAGAAGGTTTCGAACAAAAAATCGAGCATCGGGCCAAGAGGAGCGGAGTTGCGCCAAGGAGATCAGGGCTACGGAGGTTAGCTACTAATTGGGCAACAAACCGCAAGAGAGGACAATGCATCAAAGTGTTGGAAAAAACATCGATGGACCAATGATGTGCCGGGTACCTAATTACGATTTGCATTATAATAATTGTCTAGATCGAAGTAGGATTGAGTCAAAATTGAGCTGGTTTTAGGTGAAATAATACCAACTCAATTAGGGGCCAATTGGGCCTAAATTGAGATTAATTTGGGCTTATTGAGAGGCTCATTCAGTGGCCCAAATGCTGCTGTAGGCGATGGCATCGCCAAACTGGCGGTAGAACCGCCTATGAGCTAGAAAAGTGAAAAAGCGCACTTTTCCATGTTGTAGGCGGTGGTACTACTCAGTCTGGGCGGTGGTACTGTCCACCAATAAACCTGTAGTGGTGGTACCGCTTCAAGCTGGTGGTAGCACTGCCAGAACCTCTGTTTTCGAGATTATGCAGGCGGTTGCACTGCCCAATGCAGGCAGTGGTACCGCCCGTACTTGAAAAATCTAGGATGATTCAAATTTGGGCTCCAAATTTGAATCACCTTGAGGCCTATAAATACCCCTCTCATCCATGGTTGAAAAACACACAACTAAGAATGAAAAAGAAGGAAAATTCTATTGTAAACTTGAGAGAAATCCTCCCCTCAAATTCTAAGTGTTGGAAAAGTTCAAGAGAGGGGTGAGAGGCTTTGTAAGGGTTACCTCTTAAGCCCGTTAAAAGAAGAGTGCTATAAAAGAGAGTCAATCCTCACCCGTTGGAAGAAGGATAGCTATAGAAGAGGAATCAGGAATGGACGTAGATCGTATGACCGAACCACTATAAAATCGGGTTTGCATTTTCTTATTGTCATTTACATTACTGCAAGCCTTTCCTTTACTTGCTCTACTTCCACTTCATCATCTTATATATGTGTTCAAGTTAAATGCAATCGAAATACTTTTAATTGAAACATTACTTTGAATCGTACAAAGTTTTTGAACTTGTTTTAAATCGTCAAAATTTGTCATCTTTATTTGCTGCACTAATTCACCCCCCCCTCTTAGTGCCGCTCTAGATCCTAACAATCGGTATCAGAGCCTTGTTATTTTCTTTTTGAAGTCACACCCATGAGAAATGACTCTTCACGACTTTCAAGAGGGTTTTTCGATTATTCGTCCCTCATTGTTTAACGGTTTAGACTACATATATTGAAAAACTTGAATGAGAGTTTTTTTTATTTTTATGAATTTAGATTTATAAAATATTATTGAAAATGTCTTTTAACTTCTCTCTAAACCGATGAACGAATGGTCGGACTTGGAGAGAAAATCTTTCTCATTAAATGCAAAGGCTATGAATGCCTTATTTTGCGCTTTAGATAGAAAAGAGTTCAATCGGATTTCTATGTGTGAAATGATTTTTGATATTTGGCGGACACTTGAAATCATGGACGAGGGAACTAGTGGAGTCAAAGACTCGAAAGTAAACCTCTTATTGCATGATGTTGAGCTCTTCCGAATGACACCAAGTGAGTCTATCGGTGACATATACACCCGTTTCATGGATGTCGTAAATAGCTTGAAAAGTCTCGGTAAATATTTTTTAAATTTTGAACTCACTAACAAGATCTTAAGATCCCTTTCAAAAAGGTGGGATCCTAATGTAACCGCAATACAAGAGACTAAAAATTTAAATAATTTTTCATTAGAAGAACTCATTGGCTCTTTAATGACATATGAAATGAGTTTCTTGGAATATGTTAAACTCGATGAACACATGAACCACCTTCGAAAGAACAGAAAGGATTTGGTACTTTGAACAAGAGAATGCTACTTGAGTGATGACTCAAGTGATGAGGACAATGTTGAGAACGTTGTAACTTTTGACATTAAGATTTAAAAAGTTCATTAAACATGAATTAAAGAACACAAATAAAAAGAACACCAACTCTTGCTATGAACGCAAGAAACCGGAATGCTCCAAAGACAAGTAACACAAAAATGAAGAAGAGGAAAGCATATAAAGAAGATGAAGATGCAAACTACATTCTGACGAGCTTCGACTACAAGGTAAGCAACTCAACTAAAGCTCCTTTGCGTTATGAAATTACATAAAATTTTTCATGAGTGCTTAATTTAGATAGTAGGAAATAAAAAATTATTTTCAAAAATTATATTATGCTTTTCTTTCTAGTATTTTTGAAAAGAAAAAATTATGAATGATAATTGCTTAATTTATGATAATGCATAAATTCCATGTATGCTTTCCGTATCGGATTTCGGTCTTAAACTTAATGCATATCTATGTATGTTATTCTTGAAAGTGTCTTAATGATAATTGCATCTCATGCTTGTACACCTAATAAGATAAAATCAATGAACATCAATCTTGATAACTTTACATTTTAAAACTATGCATGATGAGCGAATCTTATGTGTTAATGCTTGGCTTTCGTATAAAAATTTTGAAGATGCTTTATGGTATTATGCTTGATATTTAATTTTTTTTATCATGTTTAATGAGGAATTGAAGTAATAAAAATTGAAATCCTACATTTTGGAATAATGTGTTTTTAGACTTGATGGTTTTCATGACGAAAATTATTTTTTAGATTTATAAAATGATGCATGATTTTGGCAAAAATTTGAGCATTGATCATCTTGTTATAACTAATAAAAGAAAGAATTAAAATGATTTTGATGATGCATTATAAAATCATGCTTAATGATTGTATCATGCTTGATGACTTGAAATCTCACATTTTGAAATAATGTGTATGATGAATCCATGAATCTTAATGGTTTTGATGATGCTTTCTGTTTTAAAGATGATGCATGCCATTTTCATATGAAAAATTTTAACATTCCTATGAAAGATCACATCACTTAAATTGAAACACATAAAAATTAGAAAATGCACTATCATGATGATTTATGTGTGATGCATTTGATCTTAATGGGTTTGATGACAATACTCATGTTTTGGATTTAAACTTGATACTCATCTTTTAAAACATGAGTACACTTATATGAAACAAACAACTTAAAATAAAACACATTATGTATGATGAGTGACTCTCATGTTTTGAACTAATGTGTATTTGGTCTTAATCATTTTTATGATGAATTTTATATGACGTGTTATATTTCTCAATTTTAAAAATCTTGATGATGGTTTTTACCTTTACGTCTTGAACTTTCATGCTTATCTCTATTTGACATTAAAAGACAAAGACATGCTCATATGAAATGAATCATAAAATGAAAATGCATATTTCTTGAAATATTTCTCTCTAGAGTTTTTTAATTTTTTCATAAAAGACAAGTGATGAATTCATTTATGATATTTTGTAAATCACTTGAATTATGAATGAGATTTTGATGATGTGTTAAAAGAATCTCTTAAAAAGACAATGCTTTTCCCATCTTATTGAGATTAATGATTTCATGATATTTTATGAATCTCATAAATTTTGATGATTTGTTTATAAGTTCGGAGTTGATGAATTGAACTAGAATGAGTCTTGTCATCTTGATAACTTGAGTTTTTCAAGATCTCTTATTCTATACTCTTTTATGATTCTCCCATGTTATTTAAGAAAAATGCAAGTGAATCATAAATTGTCTTCTCTTGACTTTTTGATACTAAACTTGAGAAAATGTATTTTGATGATTGAAACATTGCATGCATAATTTGATTTTTTTTTTCCTCCTATGTTTCAATACTTCTTTATATTCTTCATGACTTGATGATTGAAATGTTGACGTAGACCTTTGATGTATCACTTGTCATGATTTATGCAAATTGCCAGCATTTTGAATCTCGAAAATGATTTTGATTTAATTATGGGTTTCAAGTTGTCAAATTAGTTTGAATGAGATTTTTGTTTCAAGCAAATCATGAACTCTCTAATAAATTCTTGATTTGAGATATTTTATGCAAATTGAAATACTTTCCTCTATGATTACTTTTTTTTAATCACTTACTAAAGAGGAAAACAATCCAAGTCTTGATATATCGATAAGTGATACTTGAAATTATTTTTATGATTCATGATGAATTTAGATCTAACATGCTTAAATCAAATTGTTCCTTTTTACTACCAAATAAATCATGACTTGATCTTTGATATTGATATTTCTTTTATTATGATCCTTGGTTATATAATTCTTTTGCTTTATTAAAAAGATTTGTCAAATGAATCATATCCTTCTTGAATTTTCTTGATATCATGACATGATTTTTTTATATGGCTTTAAATTTTTAGCCATCGAGTCCTCCACTTCATTTTGACAATAACTAAAGGAGCTAGCTTGTTGGCTTGAATGTTAAATTCATGATTTGAATTTTGATGTTAGAAAATTTATGTCAATATTTGTTTCTAATATCTCATTTGCCATTTTGATGAAAAAGGAAATCGATTACAACATTGCATCCTCCCTTCTTTTTGAAAGGGGGAGAAAAATTTCTAGCTTGAAGCAAAATTACTAGCTTAGAGAAAACTTGCTAGCTTGTGTATCACAAAAAAAAGTGGCAAAAGTAGCTAGCTAAAACTTGCAAAAATTGCTACCTTGCAATTTCACGAGAAGCTAAGAATTGCTATCTCAAAGGATGCAAATATTATTATCTTGCCTATCTCAAGAAAAGAAAATGCAAAACTTAGAAAATTTATATTCCCACACTTGCCATGCTTGTATGTTGTAATGAAAATTTGGCATACATGTTTAAAGTGATTATACAAAATTGCTAGCTCATTACAAACAAGAAGTTGATAGCTTGCAAAAGCAAAACTTAGAAAGGTGCTATCATGAAGTATTATAAAAAGAAGCAAAGTGCTATCTTAGCTATGATGAGAAACTTATCATGATTGAATGTTAATGAAAATCTAGCTAGTATGATTATAAAACTTGCATATCTTTTAAACTAGCTATAATGTTACTTCTTCTTTTTGTTAATGACAAAGGGGGAGAAGTAGATTGATGAGTTCATGCAATGTAATGTTGTTTGAATATTTTATATGTTTGAATGATGGTTTGATGATTTTCATAACATGTTGCTTGGATTTGGCAAAATCCAAGGGTTCTGCTATCAATATGGCATATTGATAGAGGGAGTTTGTTTAAACTCTAGGGAGTTAAGGTTAACTCCGTTATCAATTAGTTGTTATCATAAAAAAGAGGGAGATTGTTGAATCTCAAATTTTGATGATGAAACTAATTGATCGTGTTTAGTTATCTAACTACGTTTTGAGTCACGCAGGTCTACTCTCGATCAGGATCAGATAATTGATGTAGGAAGAATCGATGTTATGCTAGAGGAAATCATGTCAAGAGATTGGACGTCGAGCTGGAGGTCCGGTCGACGATCACCAGAAGGCTTCAGACAAAAAATCGGGCATCGGGCCAAGAGGAGCAGAGTTGCACCAAGGAGATCGGGGCTACGAAGGTTAGCTACTGATTGGGCAACAAACCACAAGTGAGGACGATGCATCGAAGTGTTGGATGAGGCACCGATGGACCAATGATGTGTTGGGCTACTAATTATGATTCGCATTGTAATAATTGTCTAGATTGAAGTAGAATTGAGTCAAAATTAAGTTGGTTTTAGGTGAAATAATACCAACTCAATTAGGGGCCAATTGGGCCTAAATTGGGACTGATTTGGGCTCATTAAGAGGCCCATTCAGTGGCCCAAATATTGCTATAGGCGATGGCATTGCCAAACTGGCGGTAGAACTGCCTACGAGCTAGAAAAGTGAAAAAGCATACTTTTTTAGGCTGCAAGCGATGGTACCACTCAACAATAAAGCTGCAGTAGTGGTACCACTCTAGGCTAGTAATAGCACTGCCAGAACCTCTGTTTTCGAGGTTCTGTAGACGGTTGCACCGCCCAATGTTAGCGGTGGTACCGCCCGTACCCGAAAAATCCAAGATGATTCAAATTTGGGCTCCAAATTTGAATCACCTTGAGGCCTATAAATACTTCTCTCATCCATGATTGAAAAACACACAACCAAAAACAAAAAAAGGAAAAATTCTATTATAAACTTGAGAGAAATCCTCCCCTCAAATTTTAAGTGTTGGAAAAGTTCAAGAGAGGGTGAGAGGCTTTATAAGGGTTACCTCCTAAGCCCATTAAAAGGAGAGTACTATAAAAGGGAGTCAATCCTCATCCATTGGAAGGAGGATAGCTAGTGGAAAGCCGGTGGCCTCAAGAGAAGAGGAATTAGGAGTGGATGTAGGTTATATGACCAAACCACTATAAAATCATGTTTGCATTTTCTTATTGCCATTTACATTATTGCAAGCCTTTACTTTACTTGCTCCACTTCCACTTCATCATCTTACGTATGTGTTCAAGTTAAATGCAATTGAAATACTTTTAATTGAAACATTGCTTTGAATCGTACGAAGTCTCTGAACTTATTTTAAATTATCAAAATTTGTCATCTTTATCCATTGCACTAATTCACCCCCCCCCCTCTTAGTGCCGCTTTAGATCCCAACACTTATATGTTGTGTATTGCAATATGATGGAATGAAAAATGTCTTATATATTTTATATTACAATTGGTATCGCTTTTGCCATGCTTTATAATTGAAAATTGGTTGATGTCTCTAAAAGCATCACAAAGCGTATCGTAATGTATCACATGAATCGTAAATGAAATTTTTTTTAATTGTATCATATCATGTTTAAAATTTGGTATCCTTTATTGATATGAAAAGTTATCATTTGATGATGTATCATTTAATGATATCATGCCTTGCATTTGTATTGATATCATTTGATCCATGTTGTATTTTAAACTAGAATTGGTATCTCTTGTTGAAATGATAAATGTCTATCATTCGACTTAAAAATAGGTGTCATGCCTTGACATTGTGTAAAATACGAAGGTTCATATTTTTGGATGAAAGATCATGCCTATGAAGCATGACAATAAGTTTAACGGATGGAATTTATCGGTTTTGGCTTGAATTCAAGAAAATTGAATTCAAGTATTTTCTTTCTCATAATATGGCATATAGATAGGGGGAGTTAAGATTAATTCCGTCATCAATTGATTATCATCATAAAAATAGGGAGAGTGTTGAATCTCGGATTTTGATGATGAAGTCAATTAATAGGTTATTGATCTAATCCATATTATTGAGATAAGTGTGCAGGATTAACTACGATAACATGAAGACATAAAACAAATTATCAGAGTTAAGTTGTTGGGAGTTCAAGAGTCCATCGGAAGTTCGAAGGATCATCGGAAGTACTGTTAGAACTAACTGAGAAAGAATCGGGGACTTGCCGAAGGTTTCGGAAGTTCGTCAGAAAGATCGTCGGAGGTTCGTAGAGTTCACCAAGAAGGTTCGGAAGCCTGCCAAAGATTCGTCGAACTTGCCACAAGTTTAGGAACCTACTGGGAGTCCGCTGGAAGAAATCCAAGTGTGCGTCGGAAGTCCATCGGAAGTTTGCCGGAGGCTTGCCGAAAGAAAACTCGAAGCTACTGGTTTAGTCTTTGCTTAGAATTATGTATAAATTTCATAGTTAGTTGGTAATTAAAGTAAGGATTAGGTAATAATCCTATTTAACCCTGGTAGGGGCCAACTGGGCCTTGTCTAAATTGAATTGGGCTAGATTCAAGGCCCATTCCAAAGTTCTGGACCAGGTCTGGCAGTGGCATCGCCTCGGGAATAACTTCCTAGATGGTCTAGGTGGTGGTAGTGACCCAGGTCAGTGGTGGTACCACTGGCAGTTATTACCTGCCAGCGGTGGTACTACTTGACAAGCCATGGTACCGCCAGTTCACAGAGCCTGAGGACTCTGTCAAGCGGTGGTACCACTAGTCTAGGCAGTGGTACCGCCAGTCTGGGCAATGGTACCACTAGTCTGGGCAGTGGTACTGCCAGTCTGGGCAGTGGTACCTCTAGTCTGGGCAATTGTATTACCTAGTACACTAACAGAGCAGGGTGCACAAGCTATGTTACTGCCAATACCAGGCGGTGGTACTGCTAGTACCCAGAAATCTAGGATGTGACTCTTTTTGGCTCTATTTTTGAAAGCCAATTTAGTCTATAAATACCCCTCTTTCCTCTGCTGGTATAGCACCTTTTAGGGAAATTGAAAACTGAGTTAAAGCTATAGCAAAATCTTGCTTCGATAGCTTAAGTGTTCACCTCCCTTTTTCTCTTTATCAAAAATTTGTAAGAGAGTGAACCACTTGTAAAAGTTTGTAAGTGGGGTGTTTGGTCCTTCCCCTTCAAAGAAGTTTGATTGCATACTTTGAATATGTGAGCTTTTAAATTTCTGCATCTTACATTTACTTAGTTGCAAATCGTTCGGTCTTCTTCTTCCTGCTCTCATTTACATTCACTCGAACTAGTTTAGCTAAAACTTATTTCGTCGAATCAAAATTTTCTTATGAACCAACTATCTTCGAAAACGGTTTCAAGTTTATAAGTTTTAATCCGTTGCACTAATTTACCCCCTCCCTCTTAGTGCCGCTCAGATCCTAACACTAGTACAGTCGGTTATTGGGAGTGGCAACCAACCTTACGAGGGCTATTGAGTGTCAATAGAGGATCATCCACTCTCGATATCATGAGAGGAATATCTTATGTATTCTTGCTCAAACAAATCTTTGGCCAAGGTTATTCGGATTGAGAGAGAAATAGTTCTCTAGGAGAATCCGATTAGAGCGAGACTCAAGGAGAGAATGTATGGGCCTGACAGCACTCTGCTCGGTATAGAGTCTCTAAGATATTAGATGGATGAGGAACTATAGATACATGGTACTAAGTCAGAAGGAGTTCTGACAAGTATGACTCAGGCTAGCTCGATATTGGGCCTAGAGGATCACACACATATGGTAAGTATCATGATGAGTAGAGGTTCGGATATGAGAAATCTACCGGAGCCCCTAACTTATTAGATATCCGTTAAGCCCCTGAATTATTGGATCCTAAGATGAGATCCAATAAGAGCTAATAAGAGATTATTAGATAGAGACCCACTAATCCAAGAGGCTTGGGGAATTGGATGGAGATCCAATACCCAATAGGGCAACATCCATTAGGGTTAAGTTGATAGGAGGCCTCTATAAATAGGAGGGAACTAAAGGCCTATAGGTTGGGGTTTTTTCTTGGTAGCAACATTCTATTCTCCTCTCCCCAAGAGAGGAGCATTGTTGTAGTCCCTACCATATGGATTATTACTAGAGAGGAGGATATTTGAACTCCTTCATCCAATCCTATAGATCTGTAATGATTCAGGGATATACGATCTCCCTAGGTACTTTCATTTTACACACGTAGTTTTCAGATTCGCGAATTTATTTTTAATGCACTGATCTTTACACGATGATAGAACCTTTTATGGAAATCTAGGATGTTTTGTTTTCTATTCTTCCGCTGCGCATGAGATGTCACCCGTTGGATTTCCTAACAGTGGTATCAGAGCTAGGTTGTTCATGCAAAAATCAGATTTTAACTATGTATATTATATTTTAGATCCACTTTTGATGCCAAAATCGTTGACGCAAAAGATGAGAGAGGGTAGCAACTATTGCTACCCTCATAGTTTGGCCAAGGCTGCTTGCAGCCATGGCCATGCACGCAGGGGTTGCCGGTTGTCGGCGGGTGTTGGTCGTCTGCCCGTAGCGACTGCACTGCCGCATGCACATAGGGAGCCCGTAGGAAGGGTTGCAGTAGGTGGCCTACCCATAAGGGCACGCGGCGCTGGGCTCGTGGGGGAATCCCCCCCTATGGGCTCTGTGCTCACGGGTGTGGGCAACACCCCCCGTAGCGGCTAGACCGTAAGGGGTGGCGCTTGCGGGCAGCCCGCCCACAAGGAGGGCGTCGACCCGCACAAACGACACCTGCGAGCATTGCCCCGTGGCTAGCCACCTGCGGGGGCAGCGCTTGCCTACAACGGCACCACCCGCGGGCACACCACCCACGAGTGAGTCGCCCACAGGCATGGGCGATGCCCCCCGTGTGCATGGCCGCTGTTGGTAGGGTGGCAATGGCCGCAACATTGTAGCAAAGCAAGGGATTAGGGTTTTCGGACAAAAGATATTTTTGACCCTCGGAATTTTAGAAATTTTAATTTTGTCCCTTCTGGCCGAATGACTAGAATGCCCTTCAGAATTCTAAAAATTTCCTGCATATTCATATTTTTAGAAAAATGTTAGTTAATTAAAATTTTTAATTAACTATTATTATTTATCTAGTAGTCCTATATAATAACATGTACATGTGATGAATGATGTGGACAGATGATCATGGATCATGTGATGTGATGTATGATGTGATTATTATTATTATTGGGGCCTGCGAGCCTCTATTTTTCTTATTTATTATCGGGCCTGTGTGCTTGTAATTATATTGTAATTATACAAAGAGGTGTAGCAGAAGCAGGGCTCACAAGGTCAAGACAGACGATCCAATGTATGGAGATGCATTAATATGCCGATGGAACCGACGAAGCGAGATGGACGATCATAGGGCATGGAGATGCGCCGAAGCAAACATAGACCTTGTTGTGAGTTATTGGGCCCACTAGCTCGGGCTTGATCATAATAGGATGTGGTCCAAGATCATCTGGTGTGATTGCTCATGTGATGTGTGATTGGTTATACACCTATTAGATATGTATATATATTTGCATGCGATGTAGGTATATATTAAATATGTATTTGTGTGACACATTATATTAGGGACCGAATCAAAAATCCCCTTTCTCGTTAATATTAAGTCAGTAAACATGAGGCAATTAGATTGACCCACATAGCCTTCCATCGTTATAGGTAGGAACTGATTTCTGATGTAGGTTGAGTTAGTCGCGTCCCTCAAGACTCACCTATATCGCGATTCACTATCTTATCTACGACATAGAGATGTCACCGGTGACCTGAGGACATAGTATGCTTGGTTGAGTCCCTCAAAGGTATATCATCGAATCAGACTCATCTTGTAAGGATGGTGATGACTTAACCGAATATCATGGTTGGTTGAGTCCTTCGAGGCCATGGTGGTTCGGAGGTTGAATAGGACGGGAATCACAAGAAGTTATGATCGGTAAAAGTTGCCTACCTTTACGGGCTTAACGTGATTAGTTGAGTCCCTTGAGGTTACATTAAGACGCTGATTGGATCTCGATCCCCACTAGAGATCCATCAGGGGTCCCTGATTCACATACCGGAGGGTGTTGTGTGTCTCGCGAAAAATTAGTGGGAGTAGATTAAGATAGAAGTCCTTATCTTAACTGTTTATTTTTTTTACAAAATCTACATATTATTTATTTCTACTACATCTTTAATTTCAGAAAAATATCGCTTTCAAATCCTTTACTTGGCATACTTGATGCCAACCACCTCACAGGTCCAAATTATACGGATTGGCTTTGCAATTTAAGAATCATTCTCATGGTAGAAAAAATCATGTACGTCCTTGATACAGTGATCCCTACGCCCGAGTCAGAAGCAAGTGAGGATGAGATCACTCATATGTGAAGTACATAGATGATTCCACTCTTGGTCAGTGTTATATGTTGGTCTCTATGACTACTGAATTACAAAGACAACATGAAAATATGGATGCCAATTCTATACTCCTACATCTCCGTAAACTTTTTGAGGAACAGGGAAGAACTCAGCGATATGAGATATCGAATAGTCTTTTCCATGCCAGGATGACTGAGGGGACACCGGTCCTGAACCATATCCTTAAGATGATTGAGTGGATCGAGAAACTCACAGGTTTAGGAATGGTCCTAGAGGATAACCTGTATGTGGATCTTGTGCTTCAGTCCCTACTAGATTTCTTTTCTCAATATATAATGAATTTTAATATGAACAAGCTTAAGGTGACCCTCCTAGAGCTCCTCAATAAGTTGAAAGAAGTAGAGAGCAGCATTAAGAAAGAGAAGCCAGTTCTCTTTGTTGATGAGACCAGAATGAAAAGGAAGGCTAAGAAGTCCCTTAAGTAGGGCAAGGGTAAGGGCAAAATGGGTAAGACAAAGGTTACTAGGAAAGACCTAATAAAGGACAAAGACCAGTGCTTTCATTACAGCAAAGATGGGCACTAGAAGAGGAACTGCAAAGAGTACCTTGCAGAGAAGGCGAAACAGAAGTTTGGAGAAGCTTCAGGGACATTCATGATCAGTCTTCATTTGTTAGAATCTTATAACAACACATGGGTATTGGATACTGGGAGTACTTATCATATCTGCAATTCGTTACAGGTTCTGGCAGGGCCTAGGAGATTGAAGAGAGGCGAGATGGACCTTAAGATGGGCAATTGAGCAAAGGTTACTGTAGTGGTTGTTGGCAATGTCACCCTACATCTGCTTGGTGGAGCTATTATTGCATTAGATGCATGCTATTATATTTCTTCTATTATCAAAAATATTATTTCCATTTTATGTTTGATAGTTAGTGGATATAAATTAGTTTTTGAGAACAATGATTGTTCAATAGCATTAGATGATGAGATCATCATGAGTGGAACGTTGCATAATGGTTTATTTATGCTAGATACAGTTTCACACATCATGAGTGTAAGTGAGTCAAAGAGGAAACGAGAAGAGGTGAACAATACATATCTATGGCATTGTCAGCTAGGTCCATCCATGAGGGAAGGATTCAAAAGTTGCTAAAGAATGGATATCAAGATCCATTCGACTATAAGTCATATGCAACTTGCGAATCTTGCCTTCGGGGAAAGATGACCAACTCTCCATTTAGTAGAATTGGAGAGAGAGCAACTGAGTTGTTGGAACTCATACATAGTGATGTATGTGGTCCCATGTCGACTCATGCTATAGGTGGTTACTCCTACTTCATTACTTTCACTAATGATTTCTCAAGATACGGACATGTGTACTTGATAAAGTACAAGTCTGAGGTTTATGAGAAATTCAGGAAATATAAGAATGAAGTGTGAGAACCAGGCTGGAAAGAGTATTAAAACCCTTCGATCAGATCGAGGAGGTGAGTACTTGAGTGCAGAGTTCGCTCAGTTCCTCAAAGACCATGAGATTTTATCCTAGTAGACACCTCCTTATCCACCGTAACTTAATGGTGTATCAAAAAGGAGGAATCGTACACTGTTAGACATGGTGCGTTCTATGATGAGTTTCGCCGACCTTCCCATCTCATTCTGGGGATATGCCCTAGAGACCGCAGCTTACCTTTTGAATAGAATTCTATCTAAATCAGTAGTGTCTACTCCATATGAGATATGGAATGGGAAGAAACTTGATCTTAAGGTTGTTAAGATTTGAGGGTGCCCTACCCATGTTAAGAGACACAACCCTGAGAAGTTGGAATCTAGGACGGAACGATGCAAGTTCGTGGGATACCCCAAGGAAACTTGTGGGTATTATTTCTATCACTCTGAGGACCAAAAAATCTTTGTAGCTAAGAGAGCAGCGTTCCTTGAGAAGGAACACATTCTTGGTGGAGACAATAGGAGCATATAGAGTTGAGCGAGGTTGGAGAACCTAGCTCAAGCTCCATTCCACAACTAAAATTTGTTCAGGTACCTAGCATACAAGTTATGACTTTATGTAGGTTTGGTAGAGTATCATATCCTTCTGAGAGATATGTGGGACATATCAGAGGAGAAGATATTGAGGAAATTAATCCTTAGACCTACGAGGAGGCTATTACGAGTATAGACTCCGGGAAGTGGTGAGAAGCTATGAATTCAAAGATGGATTCTATATACTCCAACAAGATTTGGAACCTAGTTGATGCACGTAAGGGTATCATACCCATTGGCTGCAAATGGATCTTCAAGAAGAAAATCAGAGTAGATGGAAAGGTAGAGACCTATAAAGCAAGGCTAATGGCTAAGGGGTATCGTCAAAGCCAAGGTGTTGACTATGACGAAACTTTCTTACCTGTAGCTATGCTAAAATCCACCCGAATTTTATTAGCTATTGTAGAACACTATGATTATGAGATTTGACACATGGAAATGATAACTGCATTCCTCAATGGTAATCTCGAGGAGGAGATGTATATGATATAATCTGAGGGATTCGTATCCAAGTGCAGTCTAGATAAGATGTGCAGGTTGCTTAGGTCCATCTATGGACTGAAGCAAGCTTCCTAAAGTTGGAACATAAGATTTGATAAGGGATCAGATCTTATAACTTCGTTAAGAACGAAGATGAGCCTTGTGTGTACAGGAAGGTAAGTGGGAGCACTATCACCTTTTTGGTGTTATATGTGGATGACATCTTAATCATTGAGAATGATGTAGGAATACTCTCCACAGTAAAGGCTTGGCTATCTAGGCACTTCTCCATGAAGGACTTAGGGGAAGCATCCTACGTATTAGTGATACAGATCTATAGAGATAGATTCAAGAGGATGCTTGCCTTGTCCTAGTCTAGGTACATAGACACCATTGTCAAAAGGATTGGCATGAAAAATTTTAAGAGATGTCTCATACCAATGAGACATGGAATACCACTTTCTAGGAGTATGACCCCAAAGACTCCTGAAGAAAGGGCACACATATATACGATACTATATGCTTCAGCGATAGGATTTATCATATATACTGTGCTATGTACCATGCTTGATATAGTGCATGCTCTGAGTGTCACGAGCAGGTATCAGGCAAATCCGAGCTTAGAGCATTGAAAAGAAGTAAAAAATATCCTTAAGCACTTGAGGAGGACTAAGAATCTTTTACTAGCATATGGAGAAAGTAGCCTTAGGTTTGAGGGTTGCATGGACTCAACATTCCATTCTGATGTTGATGATGGCAAGCCAATTTAAGGGATGTATTCACCCTAAATGGAGGAGCAGTGTGTTGGAAGAGTTCCAAGCAAGACACTATTGCTGACTCGACCACAAAGGCTGAGTACATTGCTACGGTTGAGGTAGTAAAGGAGGGAGTCTGGATGAAGCAATTCATCATAGGTTTGGGAGTCGTGCCAACCAGCAAGGAGTTGATTCCCTTATATTATGATAACTACAGGGTGATTACTCAAATAAGGGAACCTAGGTCTCATTAGAAAGTATTCTGAGGAGGTTCTAACTTATTAGAGAGATCATAGCCTGAAGAGATGTAATAGTGGAAAGAGTTCCATTCGAAGATAACATTGCAGATCCACTAACAAAGCCATTGACTCATATTGTCTTTGAGCATCACAGAGGTTTGATAGGGATCAGACACGTAGGTGATTGGTTTTAGGTCAAGTGGGAGATTGCTTGTTATAGGTGCCCTACAAGCCAATCACATAAGTGATAGCATCTGTAACATACTACATCAATCTCTTTGCTTATGCTTATTAGCATTTTCTCACATTATCTAGAGATATATTATGATGTCCTTGGATCTGTATAATGGGAATCGAATATTGAAGAGATCATGATAATGATACCGATTCACATTTAAATATAGACCCTAAATAATCTCGGTCATAGGTTACTTGAGAAGGACATCGATATAACCGGATAGACTAGTGTGCTGTATACTTATCCATATAATGGAGGTGGCTGATCTCATAGCTGCTCGTGTGGGGACACTAAGGATACAGTACAGGTGCTCATTGGAGAATGAGTTCACTGATTGATCCACCCATAGAATGTTGGATCGTTGATGATACCTTATTGTCAGACAGCAATTCCATAGTCTTCATAGTGTATCTGGTCCTTAGCCTTGAGACACTAAGGATGTTCTATATGAGTACTCTACTCTTTAATATCGGACTTATAGGTTTGAAAGTTTCAGATCTAGTACAACCAGTTATTGGGAGTGGTAGCCAACCTTACGAGGGCTATTGAGTGTCAATAGAGGATCATCCGCTCTCAGTATCATAAGAGGAATATTCTATGTATTCTTGCTCAAACAAATCTTTGGCTAAGGTTATTCGGATTGAGAGAGAAAGAGTTCTCCGGGAGAATTCGATTAGAGCGAGACTTGAGGAGAGACCATATAGGCTTGACAGCACCATGCCCAGTATATGATCTTTAGGATATTAGATGGATGAGGGACTATAGATACATGGAAACTGAGGGCAGATAGGTCCAAAGGATTAGATTCTCCTGTATCATCTCGAAACTATAGCGTAGTGGCCTAGTACATCCGCAGTCGATGAGTCGGGTGAATTATTATAGAGATAATAATTTACTAAGTTAGAAGGAGTTTTGACAAGTATAACTCATGCCCAGCTTGATATTAGGCCTAAAGGATCACATACATATGGTAGGTGTTGTGATGAGTAGAGGTTCGGATATGAGATATCCGTCGGAGCCCCTGACTTATTGGATATCCGTTGAGCCCCTGAATTATTGGATCCTAAGATAAGATCCAATAAGAGCTAATAAGAGATTATTGGGTAGAGTCCCATTAATCTAAGGGGCTTGGGTACTTGGATGGAGATCCAATACCCAATAAGGCAAGATCCATTAGGGTTAAGTTGACAATGGGCTTTTATAAATAGGAGGGAACCAAAGGCCTATAGGCTGGGGTTTTTTCTTGGTAGCCACCTTCAATTCTCCTCTCCCCAAGAGAGGAGCATTGTTGTAGTCCCTGCCATATGTATTATCGCTAGAGAGGAGGACATTTGAACTCCTTCATCAAGTCGTATAGATCTGTAGGGATTAAGGGATATATGATCTCCCTACGTACTTTCTTTTTACATATATAGTTTTCAGATTCACTGATTTGTTTTTGACGCATCGACCTTTGCACGATGATAGAACCTTTCATAGAAATCTAGGATGTTTTGTTTTCTGTTCTTCCGCTGTGCATGAGATGTCACCCCTTGGATTTTCCAACAATCATGAGCATTGTAAGTCATCTCATAGGTTATTAATGACCCAATTAGTTCTTCGAAGGGAAAGTTCTTTAAGTCCTTGGCCTCTTGAATGACTGTAACTTTAGGATCCCAACTCTTTAGAAGGGATCTTAAAATTTTAGTTATAAGTTCGAAATTAGAAAAACTTTTCCCAAGTGCTTTTAGTCCACTGATGACATTCGTAAAATAGGTGTACATATCTCCAATGGACCCACTTGGTTTCATCCGAAATAACTCGTAAGAATGTACTAAAAGATTGATTTTGGACTCTTTTACTTGACTAGTACCTTTGTGAGTGATTTCAAGAGTATGCTAAATATCAAAAGCTGATTTACAAATTGAAACATGATTAAATTTATTATTGTCTAAGGCGCAAAATAAGGCATTCATAGCCTTAGCATTAAGAGCGAAAGTCTTTTTCTCCGACTCATTTCAATCGCTCATCAAAAGAGAATACTTTTGGAAGCCATTTTCAATAATGTTTCAAAGTTCAAAATCCATAGAAATAAGAAAAATTCTAACGTGAATCTTCTAATAAGTGTAATTTGACCCATTGAATATAGGTCGACGTGTGATTGAGTGGCCCTTTTATATGCCAGTAAATGCCATCTCTCTTGGGTTTTTAACCAAAATGAGAGTGACCTTACTCTGATACCAATTGTTAGGATTAAGAGTGGCACTAAAAGAAGGGGGGGTAGTGGTGAATTAGTGCTGTGGATAAAAATTAACGATTTAAACCGATTCCGAAAAAATGTTGTGCATTAAGAAGTTTTGTCCGATGAAAATGATTTCGGCAAAGAAGATTAATTCAAGTGAATATGTACGAGAGTAGAGAAGGAGAGAATGAATGAGTGCAATGAAGTAAAGAATTGAATGCAACAATTAAAACTTACACACTAAGAGAAGAACGCAGTGATTTATAGTAGTTCGGTCAAATTGACCTACATCTACTCCCGAAACCTCCTCCGATGAGGTTACCAACTTCCATTATCAATCCTTCTTCAAGGGGAAGGATCAAACACCCTTTTTACAGAACTTTGCAAGTGGCTCACACCCTTTTATAGAATTTTACACTTGGGAATTCGAGAGGTGAACACTATAACTTTTCAAGGCTATTTTGCTATAGTTTGGACTCAGTTCTTATCACTTCTTAATGTGCTTTACTAATTAAGAAGTAAGGGGTATTTATAGGCTTAATTGACTTTAGAATTGGAGCCAAAAGAGGTCCCATCCTAGATTTTCGGGTGCTAGTGGTACCACCACCTGACACTGACGGTACCACTACCAATTAACCATGACATTGGGCGGTACTACCACCTAGTTTGGCGGTACTATTGCCTGACAGGGTCTTGGGCACTGTGGAGTGGTGGTACCACTGCCCAATGGTCTTAGGTATTTATACCCTGGGAGGTTCCATCAACCCAATCTTGTTAATTTATGAGCCTAGTTGGCCCCTACTAAGGTTATAGGATTAACACATAATCCTAACCCTAATTATGTGCTAACTATGAAATTAAAGACATACACTGAGCAAAAATATAAATTGGCACATCAACTATTCTTCTAGTGAGCTTCCGATGAACTTTCGACGGACTTCCAATGATCCCTTAGACATCTTTCGGTGGACTTCCGGCAAGCTCCCGGACTTTACAACAACTTTGGCAAGTTTCAATGAGTCTCCTTTGGCAAGGTCCAATCTTTCTCGGTGAGCTTTGCGAACTTCCGTCGAATCTCCCGACGAACTTCTGACAACCCTTTAGCAAGCCCTCGATTCATTCTCTGCCAATTTCGGCAGCACTTTCGACAAATCATCAGACTTCCGATGGACTCTTAAACTTCCAATGATTCGATCGCACTTGACTCTGGCACATCATTTTGCTTTATGTCTTTATCGCTATCATAGTTAATCCTACATACTTTTCTTAATAATATGGATTAGATCAAATAATCTATCAATTAACTTCATCATCAAAATTCAAGATTCAACAATAAGTGCCCTACAAGCTAATCACGTGAGTGATGACCCGTGTGACATGATACACAATCTTTTTGCTTATTATTTATTTAATATTTTTTATATTTTATATTACTTACTATATATATATATATTGCTAGTTATAGGTGCCCTACAAGCCAATCACGTAAGTGATGACACCTGTAACACATCGCATCAATCTCTTTGCTTATGATTATTGATATTTTCTCATATTATCTGGATGTATATTGTGATGTCCTTGGATCTATGCAATGGGAATCGGATCGTGATGAAATCATAATAATGAGACCGATTCACCTTTAAACATATACCCTAAATATTTTCGATGATAGGTTACTCGAGAGGGATATCGAGATAACTGAATAGACTAGTGTGCTGTATACCTATCGATATGATGGAGGTGGCTGGTCTCATAACTACTTGTGTGGGGACACTAATGTTGAATCTCTAATTTTGATGATGAAACTAATTAATTATGGTTTATGATCTAACTGCATGTTGAGTTACATAGGTCTACTATCGATCAGGATTAGACAGTTGATGCTGGAGGGATTGACATTACGTTGGGTGATCACATTTGGATATTGGATGTCGAGCCGGAGGTTCAGTCGACAATCGGCGGAAGGCTTCGTACGTCAGGCATCGGGCCAAGAAGAGCATGTTGCGCCAAGGATATCGGGGTTATGGAGGTTAACCGTTGATTGGGCAATGGATCGTAAGAGAAGACCATGTGTCAAAGAATCGGATGAAGTGCTGACCAATGACGTGCTGAGCAACTGAATGTCAATTCGTGTTGTAATAACTGTCTAGATCGAAGTAGAATGTTTGTTTGTGTGTGTGCAGGACTAACTATAATAGCGATGAAGACGTAAAGTGAAACAAAATGCCGGAAGACAAGTGTGATGGATGGTTAGGAGTTCGAGAGTTCGATGGAAGTTCGAAGATTCGTTGGGAGTGTTGCCGAAACTAGCTGAGAACAAGTAAGGAGCTTGCCGAAGGGTTTTCGGAAGTTCACCGAAAGGTTTGTCGAAAGTTCACGGAGCTTGCCAAGAAAGATTGGAGTTTGCTAATGAAGCTCGTTAGAACTCGCCAAGATTATCATGAAGTCCGAGAGCTTGTTGGGAGTCCATAGAATGGTTTCCAAGGGTTCGTCGAAAGACTATCGGAAGTTTGCCGAAAGCTCGTCGAAAGAAGTCTTATCTTGTGGACTTTGTAATAGCTTAAAAAATGTCTTTAAAATTTATAGTTAGTACATAATTTGGTTTAGGATTAGCTGTTAATCCTATAAACCAAATTTGGACCAATTCGGACTTCATTTGGACCGGTTTCGGTCGAGTTTTTGGCCGAAACCAGTGTGCTGAAATGACCTGGGCAGTGGCACTGCCTAGAGGCTGAGAGCTGGGTGGTGGAACCACCCCAGGCTGGCGGTAGCACCGCCTAGCACCCGCGAGCACCAGCGGTGGAACCGCTGGATGGGCGGTGGCACTGCCCAGTATTGCTAGCACCGGGAAATTCAAAATGGTTCAAATTTTGGCTCCAAGTTTGGGCTCCAAATTTGAATCACTTTGAGGCCTATAAATACCCCATTCATTCAGAGTATAAAGCGGGTCTAGAACTGAAAAAAAGAAGGGGGGAAACTCTCTTGAAAGTGTGTCAAATCTTCCTTCTAAGTCTTAAGAGTGTTCTAGTCCAAGAGAGGGGTAAGAGTGCTTGTAAGGGTTATCTCCTAAGCCCGTCAAAAGGAGAGGTGCTGTGAGAGAGTTCATCCTCGCCCATTGGAAGGAGGCTAACTAGTAGAAAACTGGTGGCCTCAATCAAGAGGAATCGGGAGTGGACGTTGGTCGGATGATCGAACCACTATAAAAATCTGGTTTGCATTTACGTTCTTGCTATTTACTTTACTGTAAACCCTTTCCACTTAATTTAATGCTCTACTTCTCAACTCTACAAACATCTTTAAGTTAGAGCTTTTCTTATATGATTCCACCGATACGGCTTTCATAATACGAAACGAAGTTTTTACCGTACGAAGTTTCTGAAACTTGTTCAAATCACTGAAAATTTATCATTCCTTACCGCTACACTAATTCACCCACCCCCCCCCTCTTAGTGCCACTTGATCTCTAACAATTGGTATGAGAGCCACGTTATTTCTCATTCAGATTTACACCCGTAAGAAATGGCTCTTCATGACTTTCAAGAGAGCTTTTCGGTTTTTCGTCCATCGTTCTTTAACAGTTCAGACTATACATATTAGAAAACTTGAATGAGAGTTTTCTTAATTTCTCTTGATTTAAACTTATGGAACATCATTGAAAATGGATTTCAACTTCCCTCTAAACTGACGAACGAATGGTCGGATTTGGAGAAAAGATCGTTTTCTTTAAATGCAAAGGCTATAAATGCCTTATTTTGTGCTTTAGACAAAAATGAGTTCAACCGGATTTCTACGTATGAAACGGCTTTTGACATTTGGCGAACTCTTGAAATCATGCATGAAGGAATGAGTAGAGTCAAAGACTCAAAAGTTAATATTTTGATGCACGATTTTGAGGTTTTCCGAATGGCACCAAGTGAGACTATCGATGACATGTTCTCCTATTTCTCGGATGTCATCAATAGTCTAAAAGCTCTTGGTAAATGTTTTCAGATTTTGAACTCGTAAGCAAGATTTTAAGATCCCTTCCAAAAAGGTGGGATCCTAAAGTAACCGCAATACAAGAGGCTAAAGATTTAAATAATTTACCTATTGAAGAACTAATTGGCTCACTAATGACATATGAAATGAGCCTCCTAGAACATTTTGAACTTGATAAATACTTGAACCACCTTTCAAAGAACAAGAAGGATTTGGAACTCCAAACTATGAAATGCCACTTGAGTGATGACTCAAGTGATGAGGATAATGAGAACTTTGAATTTTGAACACTAAATCTTAATAAGTTCAATAAACAAAAATCTAAAATGAATAATGAACTTGAACGGAGGAAGAGGCCAAAGAAGATAAAGGTACCCAAGGAAGAATCAAGTGACAAAATGGTGAATTAGGTTTTGACGGGCTTCGACTATAAGGTAAGTAACTTAACTCCCTTGAATTATTTTGAAATTACATGATGCTTTCCATGAATGCTTAACTTAGCTAGTAGGAATTTTTTCATACTTTTCTTATGTTTTTAGAAATAAATTTTTTTTTAAAAAAAAATTATATTATGCTTTTCCTTCTAGTATTTTTGAAAAGTAAAAATATAAATGATGATTTTATGATTTGTGATAATGTTTGCACATCTAATAGGATCAACCCATGCATGTGTCTCTTGATGGTTTACATTGTCTCTAAACATGATGCTTAATGATTTTATATCATGCATGAGGTTTTGAAAACTTCTATCTTGGATTAATGGGTCTTAACCCTTTTTATGATGAAATCTTTAGATGATGTATGTCTTCATGAAATCAATTATAAAGACCTAACCCATAAATTTTCCAAATGAAAGAAATGTGGTTTTAATGTTGCCTTGTATTACATTTGGACTTGCTGATTTTCATGATGAAAATTATTTTTTAGATTTATAAAATGATGCATGATTTTACCAAAAATTTGAGCATCGATCATCTTGTTACAACTAATGTAAGAAAGAATTAAAATGATTTTGATGATATTTTCATTTTTGAATATGATGCATGACATTTTCATATGAAAAATTTGAACATTCTTATGAAAGATCAAATCACTTAAATTTAAACTCATAAATATGAGAAAATGCACTATCATGATGTTTGATGCATTTGATCTTGATGGGTTTAATGATAAACTTGTATTTTGAATTTATATGATGATGGTTTTCATGAAAATATTAGAACATACCTTATGAAATCATTAATGATAATGATAAAATGAAAATGTTGAAAGGTTGTTATCATGCTTAATGAATTTATGATATTATATCTTGATAACGAAACTCATTTGTTGGTTTTTAACATGATACTCATCCTTTAAAACATGAGCTAACTTATATAAAACAAACAACTTAAAACGAAACACATTATCATGTTGAATCAATTTTTAGTTGGAAGATGCCTTATGTGTAATGTGCTATATTCTTGGCTTTTAATAATCTTTATGATGAAATTTGCCTTTCCATCTTGAATGTTAACATTTCTTTTTAAGATAAAGGCATGATTATAAGAAGCAAATCACATGAATGGAAATTTATAAAAACAAAATGCAATCCTCTATCTTATTGATTTTTCAATAAATCTATGCTTGTCATGTACGAATTTATTGAATGTGATTTTTGAGGATGATTTTAGATTTAAAAAATGCTTGATTCGTATTTATGACATAAGATACATTTTAAATATGAATCATGCTTTATCTCCCTTAATTCATTTTGTTCTCCTATAATTCTTTTTTACTTACAAAAAAGGAGAACCTTCCAAATGAATCATGCTTGATAATTTGTGTTGTGAGATTTAGCCTTTATGTCTTGAACATTTATGCTTATTTTCATTCGACAAAAAAAGGACAAAGACATGTTCATATGAAATCAATGCAAATCACTAAAAGAGAAATGTATATTTCTTGAACATCTTTCTATGTCTAAGGTTTTCGGTTTTTCATAAAAGACAAGTGATGAATTCATTATGATATTTTATGAATCACTTGAATTATGAATGAGATTTTGATGAAGTATTAAAATTTCAATCTAATCAAAGATTAATGAACTCATTTATGTGAATCTCTTGATCTCTTAAAATCATGACTTTGAATTCTTGACTTAAGATATTTTGTGAATCAAAATATTTTCCTCTATGATTGCTTTCTTTTACCATTAACTAAAGAGGAATACAATTCAAGTCTTAATATCTCGATAATTGATACTTGAATGAATTCGTGTACTTGATATTTGATACTTGAAATTTCTCATGAAATGTAATCTTGATGAGAATTCCTATGCATGAATCAAGTTGCTCTTTGTGCTATATCTTTTCAAATGAATCATGAGCCTTGACATCATATCTTGCATGATATTAAAATGACAAGAATTCTTTGGCTTGTATGCCTTATGTGGCAATTGAAGAATTGATATAAAAGAAATTTGCCTTATGATGAATCAATGAATCATGATTTGATCCTTAATATTGATGTGCTTTTATATATCATGATTCTTGGTTGTATGACATTTATCTTGAATTGAAAATTGATAAATGTGAATTTTGATCTTGCTAAAAAGAAAGTTATGAATCATGAATGATATCTTTTGGTTTTGATTTTTCATATTGATATCCTTCATGACATGATAACTAATGTATATTTTGATGCAAATTTATATTAATATGAAAAGTGGATGAAATTGAAATTTTTAGCCATTGAGTCCTCCACTTCATTTTGACAAAAACTAAGGGGGAACTAGCTTGTTAAATTCATATTAATGACTTGATGATTGAAATATTCATGTAGAATTTTGATATGTATCACTTGTCATGATTTGAATATTGAAGTAAAAGAAATTGTGTTCTTCTTGATATCTTTTATAATGAATCATGAATCATGACTTGATCTATTAGATTGATGTAAACTTTTTTATGCAAAATTATATGAAATGTTTATATCATCATATTTAATCCTCCCTTTATTTTTGACATTGACAAAGGGGGAGAAAGTTTATTGCTAGCTTGCACCTTAAATGAAAATTTTGCTAGCTTATTCAAGAGGAACAAAATTGCTAGCTTGGCATATCACAAAGAAATCAAAGTGCAAACTTGCTATCTTGCTAGCCTACAAAAGAGGAAAAGAACTTGAATATCAAAAATTGCTACCTTACAATTTCAAGAAAAATAAATTACAAATTTGCACAAAAAGCAAGTGTTGAATTGCTATCTTTAAAAACTTTGCTATGATTGAATGTCTTAAAGTGATATATGTTGTATAATGTGATTGATAGCTAGCACGATTGTAATATTTACATATCCTTGAAAACTAGCTATGATGTTACTTCTCTTTTTTGTTGATGACATAGGGGGAGAAGTAGATTGATGACTTCATGCATTGAATTGAATATTTTATATATTTGCAAGATGGTTTTGTTGTTTTCTCTTAACATTGTGATGAATGTTGCTTGGATTTAGGATAATCCAAGGTTTCTATCAATGGCATATTGATAGGAGGAGTTTGGTTAAACTCCGAGGAGTTATGATTAACTCCATTAGTCATCAATTAGTTGTCATCATCAAAAAGGGGGAGATTATTGAATCTCAGATTTTGATGATGAAACTAATTAATTATGGTTTATGATCTGATTGTGTGTTGAGTTACGCAGGTCTACTACAGATCAGGATTAGATAGTTGACGCTGGAGGAATTGACATTGCATCAGGTGATCACGTCTGGATATTGGATGTCGAGCCGGAGGTTCCGTCGACAATCGGCGGAAGGCTTCATATGTCGGGCATCGGGCCAAGAAGAGCATGTTGCGCCAAGGATATCGAGGTTGCAAAGGTTAACCGCCGATTGGGCAACGGATCGCGAGAGAAGACGATGTGCCGAAGAATCAGATGAAGCATCGATCAATGACATGCCGGGCAACTGAATGTCAATTCGCATTGTAATAACTGTCTAGATCGAAGTAGAATGTTTGTTTGTATGTGTACATGATTAACTACGATAGCGATGAATGTTGAATCTCGGATTTTGATGATGAAGTCAATTGGTGAAATATTTGTTCTAATATATATTGTCGAGATAAGTGTGCAGGAATAACTACGATGGGATGAAAACATAAAGCGATTTACTGTGGTCAAGTCCGTGGGATGTTCAAGAGTTCATCGGAAGTCCGAGAATTCATCGGAAGTGTTGCCGGAACCAACCAAGATCGAATCAGGGACTTACCGAAGTTTTCGAAAGTTCATCGCAAAGATCGTCGAAGGATCGCAGAACTTACCAAGAAGATTCAGAAGCTAGCCGAAGACTCGTTGTGCTCACCATATAATCCGTGAGTATGTTGGAAGTCCGTCGGAAGAAATCCGAGGGAAGTGTCGGAAGTCCATCGGAATCTCGCCGTAAAGCTCGCAGAAGTTGACTTGAAGAATGTCGGGTTAAATCACTTAGAATTATGTTTTAAATTCATAGTTTGTACGTGATTAGAGCAAGGATTTAGAAATAATCCTGCCTAAATCTGGTAGGAGCCAATCGGGCTCTTACTGGGCCAACTTGGGCCTTAAACAAGGCCCATTCAGCCTTTACTGAATGGGCCAAGCGGTTGAACCGCCCAGCTTGGGGCGGTAGCACTGCCCAGCCTGGGGTGGTAGCACCACTTGGCTGGGTTGGTAGCACCACCCCTGCTGTATCAGTCTGCCAGACTGACAGGCGATAGCACTGCCTCTAACAGGTGGTTGCACCGCTCGACACCGAGAAACTCAAAAAATTCAAATTTGGAGCTCAAATTTGAATCCATTTTGAGCCTATAAATACCTCTCCTTTCTCAGCTGAAAGGGTACCCTTGAGAGTTAGAATTTTGAGAAAAAGTCTTTGAAAAGTCTTGGCAAAGTCTTGTCTCTTCTTTTGCTAAAGTGTTTACCTCCCTCTTCTCCTTGTGAAATCTTGTAAGAGTGTGAACCTCTTGTAAACGGTTGTAAAAGGGGTATTTGGTCCTTCCCCTTCAAAGGATTTGCTAGTGGAAGTGCGGAGCCTCATCGTGAAGGCTTCAAGAGTAGATGTAGGTCATTTGACCGAACCACTATACATCATTGTGTTCATGAATGTGTGAGTGTTTACATTTCTAAATTATTTCATTACTTAGCTGCAAATCGCTTAGTTCCTTTCTATTTCCTTTACTCAAGCAACTTCATTCAAGTTCTCTTTCATCGAATCAAAATCTTCTTACGAACTTACCTTTTTGCAAAATCGGTTTCAAAATTACGATTTTAATTCGCTGCACTAATTCATCCCCCCTCTTAGTGCCTTTCTGATCCTAACAAATGGTATCAGAGCAAGGTTTACTCTCATATTTGGTTTAAAACCCAAGAGAGATGGCCTACTCCGGTATGCAAGAGGGTCACTCTATTACTCGTCCGCCTATGTTTAATGGGTCGGATTATACGTATTGGAAGACTCGTATGAGGATTTTTCTCATTTTTATGGACTTCGAACTTTGGAACATTATTGAAAATGACTTTGCAAAATCTTCTCTTCTGATGAGTGAGTGGAATGAGTCGGAAAGGAAGATTTTTGCTCTCAATGCAAAGGCTATAAATGCCTTATTTTGTGCGCTTGATAAGAATGAGTTTAATCGGGTTTCTATTTGCGAGTCGACATTTGATATTTGGTGCACTCTTGAAATCACTCATGAAGGCACTAGCTGAGTGAAAGAGTCCAAAATCAATATTCATGTGCATTCTTATGAACTTTTTTGGATGAAACCAAATGAGTCCATTGGAGACATGTACACCTGCTTTACGGATGTCATCAATGGACCTAAAGCTCTTGGTAAAGGTTTTTCTAACTTTGAGTTAGTAACTAAAATTTTAAGATCCCTTCCAAAGAGTTGGGATCCAAAAGTTACGGCCATTCAAGAGGCCAAGTATCTTAAAACATTTCCTCTTGAAGAACTTATTGAGTCTCTAATGACCTACGAGATGACGTGCTATGCTCATGAAGAGCTTGAGAACCCCCTTCCAAAGAACAGGAAGGATATGACACTTAGAACATAAGAAGACCACTTGAAAGGAACATCAGGTGATGAGGACAGTGACAATGACATTGCACTTTTAACTCAAAAATTTAAGAAATTTATAAGAAAGAACAAATTTAAAAATGACACAAAAAATAAATTTGAACACAAAAAGGACCAAGTTATTTGCTACGAATGCAAGAAGCTGGGACACTTTAAGAATGAATGCCCTCAAGCCAAGAAGAAGCAATTCAAGAAAAAGAAAGTCTTGAAGGCTACATGGGATGATTCAAGTGACTCTGAGGTTGAAGAAGCTAGCAACAAAGAGGAGGCCAACTTCGTGCTAATGGCCTTAGGAGAAGAGGTTAGTGAGTTATTTAATGAAGAGTTATCTTTCGATGAACTTTCTATCACTTTTCATGAGTTATTTGATGAATGTAAAACTATTAGTAAGAAGTTCAATTTGCTTAAGAAAGAGCATGCTTTATTACAAAATAAGTTTAATAGTCTCCAAACCGCTTCTCTACCCCCATGCTCTAAGTGTGAATACTTAGAAGCAATAAAAAGGGAGAACTTGCTACTCAAAGACACCCTAAACAAGTTTAAGGTCAGTAGAAGGGCTTGGACATGATCCTTGCTAACAAGGGTCATGTCGGAAATAGAAGTGGAATCGGATTTGTGAGTGGATCTCACCAAAATCCCACCACCTTCATTAAAGGACCCACATTGCATGTATCACCCCATTTGAAATGTAATTTTTGTGGTAAAACGGGACATGTTGCTTACAAATGTCCATTCAAGAAAATTAGTCTACAAAAATTGATATGGGTTCCTAAAGAAACCATAAACAATTCAATGATGAATTACAAATTAAGTAGATCAATTTGTAAGGCACCCAAAATCAAATGGGTACCTAAAAACCATCCTCTTTTGTAGACAAACTCACAAGCTAGGAGCAAGAAATGGTATCTTGATAGTGGATACTCAAGGCATATGACCGGAGATCTATCTCATTTCACTATGCTCACTAGCAAAGAAGAAGGGTATGTCACCTTCGGAGACAACAACAAGGGTAAAATCATTGGTAAGGGAACCATAGGTAACAAATCAAGTTTTTCAATTGATGATGTGTTGCTAGTTGATGGTTTAAAACATAATCTTTTAAGCATTAGTCAATTATGCGATAAAGGTTATGTTGTTAGATTTGAATCTAATGTTTGCATTATTGAAAAACCAAACAATGACATATCCATGATTGCTTTAAAACAAAATAATGTCTACACCATAAATATTGATGAATTAAGTAATGAATATGTTTTTCGATTTTGAATGATGATGCTTGGCTTTGGCATAGGAGATTAGGCCATGCAAGCATGAAACTAATTTCTAAGATTTCATCTAGAGAGTTAGTAAGAGGAATCTCAAACATGAAATTTGTCAAGGATAAGGTATGTGATGCATGTCAACTAGGAAAACAAATAAAAACTAGTTTCAAATCAAAAAATCAAATTAGCACCACTAAACCATTGTAATTGATCTATTTGGACTTATTTGGACCAATTGACATAACAAGCCTAGGAGGTAGCAAATATGCCTTTGTAATTGTGGATGACTATAGTAGATACACTTGGACCTATTTCTTGGCTCACAAAAGTGATTGTTTCAAATGTTTCTCTAAATTTTGTAAACTCATTCAAAATGAAAAAGGTTTTATGGTTTCATCAATTCGAAGTGATCACGGAGGTGAATTTCAAAATCATGACTTCCAAAATTTTTGTAAAATAAATGGATATAACCATAACTTCTCTACTCCAAGAAATCCTCAACAAAATGGAGTAGTGGAAAGGAAAAATAGAAGTTTGCAAGAAATGGCTAGAACCATGTTAAATGAATCTAATTTACCAAAATATTTTTGGGCCGAAAATTCACGGCTTGCTATGTTATGAATAGAGTTCTAGTGAGACCATCCCTATCTAAAACTTCATATGAATTATGGAATGATAAAAAAAACCCAATATTTTTTATTTTAAAGTTTTCGGTTGTAAATGCTTTATTTTAAATGAAAAGGATGCCTTAGGAAAATTCGATGCAAAATCCAATAAAGGCATATTTCTTGGTTATTCTTCTGTTTCTAAGGCTTTTCGTATTTTCAACAAAAGAACCTTAGTTATAGAAGAATCTATTTATGTGGTTTTTGATGAAATTTTTGAATTTAAGAAAAAAGATTTTGATGATGATTTTGGCTTTGATAATTTAAATTTGAATGAACCCTCCCCTCAAAATTATAACTTGGATGCATCTTCTTCCCAAACTTCCTTACCCAAGGAATGGAAGTATGTAGATGCTCATCCCAAGGAGTTAATTATAGGAGATGCATCGAAAGGGGTTCAAACTCGCTCTTCTTTCAAAGATTTTTGTGCCCATGCCGCTTTTCTTTCTCAAATTGAATCTAAGTGCATTGACGATGCTTTGAAAGATAATTCTTGTGTTATCATTATGCAAGAAGAATTGAATCAATGTGAGAGGAATAAGGTATGGAAGCTTATTCCTAGACCTAATGACCACTTAGTTATTGGTACTAAATGGGTCTTTAGAAACAAGCAAGATGAATGTGGTATCGTGGTTAGAAACAAGGCTAGACTAGTGGCCAAAGGTTTCAACCAAGAAGAAGGTATCGATTACGAATATACCTTCGCTCCTGTGACAAGATTAGAATCCATTAGGATGCTCCTTGCCTATGCTAGTAGTAATGATTTCAAATTATTTTAAATGGATGTCAAAAGTGCATTCTTAAATGGTTTTATTTCTGAAGAAGTGTATGTCGAACAATCACCCGGATTTAAAAATTCTCTTCTTCCTAACCATGTGTTTAAACTAACTAAGGCTCTATATGGTCTAAAACAAGCCCCTAGGGCTTGGTATGAGAGGCTTAGTTCTTTTTTAATTTCAAATGATTTCACTAAAGGCAAGGTTGATACTACATTGTTTATTAAATATTTTAAAAATAATTATCTTATTGTTCAAATTTATGTTGATGATATTATTTTTGGTTTTTCTAATAAATCACTATGTGAATCATTTGCCAAGAGTATGAGTGATGAATTTGAGATGAGCCTAATGGGAGAACTAAATTTCTTTTTAGGATTACAAATTAAGTAACTAAGTGATGATATATTTCTAAATCAATCAAAGTATACATTAGAATTGTTAAAATGATTTAACATGGATGGATCAAAAGACATTAGCACTCCTATGAGCACCTCCATTAAGTTAGATATGGATGAAAATGGAGAAAGTTTTGATCAAAAAATATATAGGGGCATGATAGGTATCCTCCTTTATCTCACTGCAACCAGACCTGACATCATATTTAGTGTGGGGCTATGCGCAAGATTCCAAGCTAATCCTATGCTATCTCATTTAAAGCCATTAAGAGAATCCTTAGATATCTTAAAGGGACTCCAAATCTTGGATTATGGTATCCAAAATCCGATAACTTTGATTTGAAAGCTTATGCAGATGCAAATTTTGGTGGATGTAAAATAGATAGAAAAAGTATATCCGGAACATGCCAATTTCTAGGACATGCACTTGTTTCTTGGACTTCCAAGAAACAAAATTCGGTTGCACTATCTACGGTAGAAGCTGAATACATAGCTGTAAGTGCATGCTGTGCATAGGTTATTTGGATGAAAAATACACTAGAAGACTATGAAAATTATTTAAAGAACATTCCCATAAAATATGATAACACGAGTGCTATCTGTCTAACTAAAAATCCGATTCAACACTCTTGAACTAAGCACATTGACATTAGGCATCATTTTATATGAGATCATGTCAATAGTAAAGATGTCACCCTTGAATTTATCGATACAAATCATCAATTAGTGGATATTTTTATAAAACCCTTAAATGAGGAACAATTTGATTTTATTAGAAGGGAATTAGGCATGTTAAATTGTCCGAATAAATGAGCTTTATTGTATGAGATTTTTCTTCGAAAATTCGGCTTTCGTCGATTTGCTTTTCTCTCAGATTTTTTTTTATCTAAGACATCATCCCATCCTTAAAACCTCTAAAAACAAATTTAGAATAAATTAAAAAAAAAATCTGCTACCGACAGTAGCACCGCCTGGGTAGTCGGACCCCAGGTGGTAGAACCGCCTGTTTGGGCGGTAGAACCACCCGAACACTCCTTTATAAAAGGGGTGAGTTAGGGTCGGTGGTAGAACCACCCCCAACCCGAGAGCAGCCCTTCTTCACCTCCCTAAAGCCCTTAAAACACTTCCAAGCCTCATTCTCTCCCTCTAGAAGCCTAAGAAGGAGATTTTTCCTTGATTCAAGCTCTCTACCTCTCAAGGAAACACATTTAAGGTAAACTCTGAAATTTTTCTCCCCTTTTCTTCTCTAGTTTTAGTTCTTTCCTTTAAATTGATTATTGATCTATCCTCACTAGATATGGCTCCTAGAAGATCTTCAAGAGACAAAGGGAAAAGGGTGGAGGTAGATTCATTTAACCAATTTCTTTTCAAATCAAAAGATGCATCCCTTAGGTTTTCAGATCTTGTTACTAGAACCATTCATAAAGGGAAATATGTTGATTTGGGTCAATTAGGGAACCTAGAACCCATTATGTGGTTTGCTAACTTAGATATCTTACCCATTTTGCAAATTGATGAACCCATTTATTCACGCTTGATTAAATTATTTTATGCTAATTTAAGCGTGAATGATGATAGCTTATCTACCTATCTTCTAGGAAATAAAATTAAAATATTTGATAGTATGATATGCACACTAATTGGAATTGTTGAGAAAGAGTTAGGATGCTATTTTAGAGGGAAATGAGACATGGACACAATCGGAGCCACCCACTTCGAAGCCTTAGAAATCGTCTTTGCAAATCCAAACTTGGGCATAATTCCCAAGAGCTGTGAATATTTGTTGCCTTTTAGCTCTAAAATTCTACATCACATTCTTACAAGCATTATCATTCCTAAATAATTTCATCATGATGAGATTAGTTTAACTGAGTTAGGTATCATATATTGGATCATGACCGGACAGAATTATTGTTTTGGATACCTAATCCGACAACACATGATATAAGTTATTTCTAAAGGGTTAATATTACCATATGGAGGATTAATAACTAGATTGTTGCATGCCCATAATATTAGTATTCCACCTGATAAAGAAGTAGTACATGTGGACAAATATAACATCATTAACATGAAACTACTTAAGAGATTTAGGTGTATATTTGAGAATGGAATAGGGGTTAGACAACCAAGAAGGAGTGATATAGCTCCCCTACTAGTAGAACATCCTGAAACACCAGTCTTTAGGGGAAGTGAATCTCCTCCTGATCCCTTTGATATAGCTCCATCAGTACCAGCTTCAGCTCCACCTTCTGATGATCCGATCATGAGAGAATTAAATGAAGTTAAATTACAGCAAATTGAACTTTTGAAGGAAATGTGAAAGATGAACCAAAAGATAGATCACATGTATAGGCACTTTGGCATTCCTCCTAAGGAGTAGTTTGTTGTATTATATTTTCTTTTTGAACGTTGTAATCTTTTATGTAACTTTGACATCTATGCAACTTTGAAATTATCTTTACTACATTTTATCTACCTTGGGCATTGTGGAATGATATTATCTATTCGGATTTTTGAATGATTTCTTTTCCCTCATTTGTGATATTTTTCGGATATCTTTTTACATATCTTTGGATGACGCACTCATAATATTTTCGGTTTTCACTCGTATATGAATCCCTCTTTTCCTTTTTGTTGATGACAAAGGGGGAGAAATATGTGACTAGTGAATGCATTTGTCATGCTTTGCAAGTTATATGCATTTGCCATGCTTTGCAAGTTATATGTATTTGCCATGCTTTGCAAGTTATATGCTTGAAATACTTATTTAGGTTCTTGATATTATTATTTTTTTAATTATGTATACTTCATTGATATCATTTGATACCTATCTATTTGACATCTTTTGATTTAATGATGAATGTCTATAAGTGTCATACATCGACATTGTCATCATTAAGTAAACCATGAAGTTTCTCTTTCATATGATTGGACGATAAGTTAAACTTATCGTGTTGAACTCAAAGAAATTGAATTCAAGCAGTTTTTACTATCTATGGCATATAGATAGAGGGAGTTAAGTATAACTCCATCATCAATTGATTATCATCATCAAAAAGGGGGAGATTATTGAATCTCGAATTTTGATGATGAAGTCAATTGGTGAAATATTTGTTCTAATATATATTGTCAAGATAAGTGTGCAGGAATAACTACGATGGGATGAAAACATAAAGCAATTTACTGTGGTCAAGTTCGTGTGGTGTTCAAGAGTTCATCGAAAGTCCGAGAAATCGTCGGAAGTGTTGCCGGAACCAACCTAGATCGAATTAGGGACTTGTCGAAGTTTTTGGAAGTTCATCGCAAAGATCGTCGAAGGTTCGCGGAACTTACCGGTAAGATTCGAAAGCTAGCCGAAGACTCGTTGAGCTCGCCATACAATCTGGGAGTATGCTGGAAGTCCGCCGAAAGAAATCCGAGGAAAGTGTCGGAAGTCCACCGGAATCTCGCCGTAAAGTTCGCCGGAAGTTGACTTGAAGAATGTCGGGTTAAATCAATTAGAATTATGTTTTAAATTTGTAGTTTGCACGTGATTAGAGCAAGGATTTAGAAATAATCCTACCTAAATCTGGTAGGGGCCAACCGGGCTCTTACTGGGCCAACTTGGGCCTTAAACAAGGCCCATTTAGCCTTTGCTGAATGGGCCAGGCGGTTGAACTGCCCAGCCTGGGGTGGTAGCACCGCCTGGATGGGGCAGTAGTACCGCCCCTGCATGTGTCGGCCTGGGGTGGTAGCACCGCTTGGCTGGGGCGGTAGCACCGCCCCTGCTATGTTAGTCTGCCAGACTGACAGGCGGTAGCACCGCCTCTGACAGGCGGTTGCACCGCCCAACACCGGGAAACTCAAAAAATTCAAATTTAGAGCCCAAATTTGAATCCATTTTGAGCCTATAAATACCCCCCTTTTCTCAGCTGAAAGGGTACCCTTGAGAGTTAGAATTTTGAGAAAAAGTCTTTGAAAAGTCTTGGCAAAGTCTTGTCTCTTGTTTTGCTAAAGTGTTCATCTCTTCCTTCTCTTTGTGAAATCTTGTAAGAGTGTGAACCTCTTGTAAAGGGTTGTAAGAGGGGTATTTGGTCCTTCCCCTTCAAAGGATTTGATAGTGGAAGTCCGGAGCCTCATCGTGAAGGCTTCAAGAGTGGATGTAGGTCATTTTACCGAACCACTATACATCATTGTGTTCATGAATGTGTGAGTGTTTATATTTCTTAATTATTTCATTACTTAGCTGCAAATCTCTTAGTTCCTTTCTATTTCCTTTACTCAAGCAACTTCATTCAAGTTCTCTTTCGTCGAATCAAAATCTTCTTACGAACTTCCCTTTTTGCAAAATTCAAAATTATGATTTTAATTCGCTGCACTAATTCACCCCCCCCCTCTTAGTGCCTTTCCGATCCTTAAAATGAAGACGTAAAGTGAAACAAAATACCGAAAGACAAGTGTGATCGATGGTTGGGAGTTCAAGAGTTTGACGGAAGTCTGAAGATTCATTGGGAGTGTTGCCGGAACCGGCTGAGAATGAGTAGGGAGCTTGCCGAAGGGTTTTTGAAAGTTCACCAAAAGGTTTCTCGAAAGTTCACAGAGCTTGCCAAGAAAGATCAGAGCTTGCCAATGAAGCTCGTTGGGACTCGCCAAGATCATCGTGAAGTCCAGGAGCTTGCTGGGAGTCCGTAGAATGGTTTCCAAGGGTTCGTCGAAAGACCGTCGGAAGTTTGCCGAAAGTTCACCGAAAGAAGTCTTGTCTTGCGGACTTTGTAATAGATTAAAAAATGTCTTTAAAATTTGAAGTTAGTATATAATTTAGTTTAGGATTAGGTGTTAATCCTATAAACCAAATTTGGGCTAATTCAGACTTCATTTGGACCGGTTTCGGCCGAGTTTTCGGCCGAAACTAGTGTGCTGAAATGACCTGGGCGGTAGTACCACCTAGGCTGGGCGGTGGCACTGCCCAGAGGCCGAGAGCTAGGTGGTGGAACCACCCTAAGCTGGTGGTAGCACCGCCCAGCATCCGCGGGCACCAGCGGTGGCATCGTTGGATGGGCGGTGGCACCGCCTAGTACTGCCAACACTGGGAAATTCAAAATGGTTCAAATTTTGGCTTCAAGTTTGGGCTCCAAATTTGAATCACTTTGAGGCGTATAAATACCCCACTCATTCAGAGTTTAAAGTGGGTCTAGAACTGAAAAAAAGAAGGGGGAAACTCTCTTGAAAGTATGTCAAATCTTCCCTCTAAGCCTTAAGAGTATTCTAGTCCAAGAGAGGGGTAAGAGTGCTTGTAAGGGTTATCTCCTAAGCTTGTCAAAAGGAGAGGTGCTGTGAGGGAGTTCATCCTCGCCCGTTGGAAGGAGGATAGTTAGTGGAAAGCCGATGGCCTCAAGCAAAAGGAATCGGGAGTGGACGTAGGTCGGATGATCGAACCACTATAAAAATCTGGTTTGCATTTACGTTCTTGCTATTTGCTTTGCTGCAAACCCTTTCCACTTAATTTGATGCTCTACTTCTCATCTCTGCAAACATCTTTAAGTTAGAGCTTTTCTTATATGATTCCACCGATATAGCTTTCATAATACGAAACGAAGTTTTTACCGTACGAAGTTTTTGAAACTTGTTCAAATCGCTGAAAATTTATCGTTCCTTATCGCTGCACTAATTCACCCCCCCCCCTTCTTAGTGCCACTTGATCCTTAACAACTAAGGGTATAGTATAAGTGCTCATTGGAGAATGAGTTCAACGATTGATTCGCTTATGGAATGCTAGATGGGTTATTGATACCTCATGTCAGATAGCGATTTCGTAGTCCCAATAGTGTATCTGGTCCTTAGACTTGAGACACCAAAGATTTCTTGTATGAGCATTCCATTCTTTGACGTCGGACTTATAGGTTTACAAAGTTTCAGATCTGATACAATCGGTTCTCGAGAATGGTAGCCAACCTTACGAAGGCATATGAGTGTCATTAGAGAATCATCTACTCTCGGTATCATGAGAGGAATATCCTATGTGTTCTTACTCAGGCAAATCCCTGGCCAGAGTCATTCAGATTGAGAGAGAAAGAGTTCTCTAGGAGAATCCAATTAGAGCGAAACTCGATTGGAAATCGTATGGGCCTGACAATAACATACCCGATATACGATCTCTAGGATATTAGATGGATGAGGGACTATAGGTACATAGTAATTGAGGGTAGATAGGTCCAAAGGATTGATTCCCCTATATCGTCTGGGGACTACAGCATAGTGGCCTAGTACGTCCATAGCCGATGAGTTGAGTGAATTATTATGGAGATTATAATTCATTGAGTTAGAAGGCGTTCTTATAGGTATAACTCACGATCCGCTCGATATTGGACCTAGAGGGTCACACACATATGGTAGGTGTTGCGACGAGTAGAGGTTCAGATATGAGATATTTGTCAGAGCTCCTATCTTATTGGATATCCAATAAGCCCCTGTATTATTGGATCCTATGGATAAGATCTAATAAGAGCTAGATTATTGGGTAGAGACCCATTAATATAAGAGGCTTGGGTAATTAGATGAAGATCCAATACCCAATAGGGCAGGATCCATTAGGGTTTACAAGGGGTCCCTATAAATAGGAAGGAACCAAAAGTCCATAGGCTGGGTTTTTTGGTGGCTACTTCCTATTCTCCTCTCTCCAGAGGAGCATCTTCGTAGCCCTACTATATAGATTACCGCTAGAGAAGAGGACGCTTGACCTCCTTCATCCATCCCATTGGTTTGCAAAAATTTTAGGGATATACGATCTCCCTAGGTACTATCTTTATTACATACACAGTTTTTGGATTCGCAAAATTATTTTACACACTGATCGTCGTATGATGACGGAACCGTTTCATGGAATCCAGGATTTTTAGTTTTTGTTCTTCTGTTGCACATGTTATGTCGCCCTTAGATTTTTTAATAGTGGTATTAGAGCTAGGTTGTTCGTGCGAAGATCGGATTTTAAACTGTGTGTTGTGATTTAGAATAGCTTTTGTCGTCAAAATTATTTGCGTAAACTGGTGAGGAAGGGCAGCAATTGTTGCTGCCCTTGCTGTGCTCGCATAGTAGCTGAAAGGCTGCTTGTAGCCTTGCTACTTGTAATGGCAATGGTTGTGGGAAAGGGGCCCGCAGGCAAGCTACAGGTGGTGCCAGCAGGTGAGCAGCCTTCGAGCGGCGCCCGTTGGGGCAATGCTGCTTGCGAGCATTACTCCACAAAGGCGGCACCTACATGTTGGGGGCACTACCCCCATGGACAAAAGAGCTCGTAAGGGTGGCGCGTGCCCATTGTGGCGGCCTCACCCATAGGGGCAACTACCACAGTGGGCACAGAGTCGATAGGGGCGCTCGCTTGCAGGCAAGCAGCCCGTAGCGGTGCCCGCAGGGGTGTGTGCCCATAAGGGTGATGCCAGCACGAGGGGGGGGGGTGGGGGTGGGGGGGCGGCGGTCACCCACAAGGGGCAACGCCGCCTGCAAGTAGGGGCTAGTGCACTCGCCACATAGTAGCCATTGCTGGTAGGGCAACGACGGCTGCAACAGATAATTTTGCCCCTAGGAATTTTAAAAATTTCAATTTTTTCCCTTTTTGTCGAATGACCAAAATGCTCTTCAAAATTTAGAAAATTTTCTATATATCACTGTTTTCAAAAAAATATTAGTTAATTAAAATATTTAATTAACTATTATTATTTATCATGTAGTCCTATATAATAACATATATATGTGATGTATGATGTGAACAGATGATCAGGGACCATGTGTTGTGATGTATGTGTATTTTGTGATTATTATTATTACTAGGGGTTGTGAGCCTCTATTTTTCTCGTTTATTATCGGGCATGTGTGTCTATAATTATGTTGTAATTACACTTGCAGTGAGAGCGTGGAAGCGATAAAGAGACCCATGAGGCCGAGACGGACGATCTGATGTATGGAGATGCGTTGAGATGTCGATAGAACTGATGAAGTGAGATGGACGATCACAGGGTATGAAGATGCACCTGTTGAATCTCGGATTTTGACGAAGTGAACCAGTGCCAAGCGGTTATACCGCCTACACCCCGAAAATTTGGGATGGGACTCTTTTGAGCACCATTTTTGAATCCTAAAAGAGTCTATAAATACCCCTTTACTTCTAGCTGGTAGAGCACTTTTTGTAGTGCTAGAATTGAGTCTAAGCTATAGCAAATTCCTGCTTTCAATTACTCAAGTGTTCACCTCTTTTTTTCTCTTTGTAAAAATTTTGTAAAGAGAGGGAACCTCTTATAAAAGGCTGTAAAGGAGTGTTTGGTCCTTCCCCTTCAAGAGACTTGGTAGTAGAAGTTGGGAGCCTCATTGGAGGAGGCTTCGAGAGTGGATGTAAGTCATTTGACCGAACCACTATACATCGCTGCATTCATTGGTTGTGAGTGTTTAAATTTCTGCATCACAAATTTCTTAGCTGCAAATTGATCAAATTTCTTCTCCCTACTTTCTATTTCATTTAATTGAATCATTTCAAGTTAAAGTCTCTTTTATTGAATCAAGTTCCTATATGAATTTCCGAAATCGATTTTCAAACTTTCTAACTTTAATCCGCTGTACTAATTCATACCTCCCCTCTTAGTGTTGAATCTTGGATTTTGATGATGAAGTCAATTGATGAAATATTTGTTCTAATCTATTTTGTCGAGATAAGTGTGCAGGAATAACTACGATGTGATGAAAACATAAAGCAATTTACCAAGGTCAAGTCTGTCGGGTGTTCAAGAGTTTATCGGAAGTTCGAGAAATCGTCGGAAGTGTTGTCGGAACCATCCAAGATCAAATCAGGGACTTGCCGAAGTTTTCGGAAGTTCGTCGCAAAGATCGTCGAAGGTTTACGGAACTTACCAAAAAGATTCGGAAGCTAATCGAAGACTCGTTGAGCTCGCCATACAATCCGGGAGTATGCTGGGAGTCCGCTGGAAGAAATCCGAGGGAAGTATCGGAAGTCCACCAGAATCTCACCGTAAAGCTCGCTGGAAGTTGACTTGAAGAAGGTCGGATTAAATCACTTAGGATTATATTTTAATTTCGTAGTTTGCATGTGATTAGAGCAAGGATTTAGAAATAATCTTGTCTAAATTTAGTAGGGGCCAACCGGGCTCCTATTGGGCCAAATTGGGCCTTAAACAGGGCTCATTCAGCCTTTCTTTGAATGGGCGAGCGATGAACCGCTTGACCTAGAAGCGGTGGCACCGCCTTGACTGAAGCGATAGAGCACCGCTTGGTGGGCGGTAGCACCGCCCTAGTCGCCAGATTGAGGCGGTAACTTTACTGGTGGGGCGGTGGCATCGCCCCTGTTGTGTCGATCTGCCAGATCGACACAGATGATGGCACCGCCTCGACAGTGACAGGAAACTAAAAAAAAATTTAAATTTGGAGCCCAAATTTGAATCCATTTTGAGCCTATAAATACCCCCCCTTTCTCAGCTAAAAGGGCACCCTTTTGAGAGTTAGAATCTTGAGTTTAAGTCTTTGAATAGTCTTGAAAAGCCTTCTCTCTTAGTAAGTATTCATCTCCTTCTTCTTCTTGAAAAATCTTGTAAGAGTGTAAACCTCTTGTAAAGGGTTACAAAAAGGGGTATTTAGTCCTTCCCCTTCAAAGGATTTGCTAGTGGAAGTGCGGAGCCTCATCATGAAGGCTTCAAGAGTGGATGTAGGTCATTTAACCGATCCATTATACATCATTGTGTTCATGAATATATGAGTGTTTACATTTCTGAATCATTTTATTACTTAGCTTCAAATTGCTTAGTTCCTTGCTATTTCCTTTACTCAAGTAACTTCTTACAAGTTCTCTTTTATCGAATCGAAATCTTCCTACGAACTTATCTTTTTGTAAAATCAGTTTCAAAATTACGATTTTAATCCGCTGCACTAATTCACCCCCCCCCTTTTAGTGCCTTTTCAATTCTAACAATTGGTATTAGAGCAATGTTTACTCTCATATTAGTTTAAAACCCAAGATAGATGGCCTACTCTGGTATGCAAGAGGGTCATTCCATTACTCGTCCGCCTATGTTTAATGGGTCGGATTATACATATTGGAAGACTCGTATGAGGATTTTTCTCATTTCTATAGACTTCGAACTTTGGAACATTATTGAAAATAGCTTTGCAAAATCTTCTCTTCCGATGAGTGAATGGAATGAGTCGGAAAGGAAGATTTTTGCTCTCAATGCAAAGGCTATGAATGCCTTATTTTGTGCGCTTGATAAGAATGAGTTTAATCGGGTTTCTATTTGCGAATCGGTATTTGATATTTGGCGCACTCTTGAAATCACTCATGAGGGCACTAGCCGAGTGAAAGAGTCCTAAATCAACATTCTTGTACATTCTTATGAACTTTTTCGTATGAAACCAAATGAGTCCATTGGAGACATGTACACCCGCTTTACGAATGTCATCAATTGACTTGAAGCTCTTGGTAAAGGTTTTTCTAATTTTGAGTTGGTAACTAAAATTTTAATATCCCTTCCAAAGAGTTGGGATCCAAAAGTTACGGCCATTCAAGAGGCCAAGAATCTTAAAATATTTCCGCTTGAAGAACTTATTGGGTCTCTAATGACCTACGAGATGACGTGCCATGCTCATGAAGAGCATGAGAACCCCCTTTCAAAGAACAGGAAGGATATGACACTTAGAACACAAGAAAACCACTTGAAAGGAACATCAAGTGATGAGGACAGTGACAATGACATTGCACTTTTAACTCAAAAGTTTAAGAAATTTATAAGAAAGAACAAATTTAAAAATGACACAAAGAATAAATTTGAACACAAAAAGGACCAAGTTATTTGCTACGAATGCAAGAAGCCGAGACACTTCAAGAATGAATGCCCTCAAGCCAAGAAGAAACAATTCAAGAAGAAGAAAGCATTGAAGGCCACATGGGATGATTCAAGTGACTCCAAGGTCGAAGAAGCAAGCAATAAAGAGGAGGCTAACTTCGTGCTAATGGCCCTTGGAGAAGAGGTTAGTGAGTTATTTAATGAAGAATTATCTTTCGATGAACTTTCTATCGCTTTTCATGAGTTATTTGATGAATGTAGAACTATTAGTAAGAAGTTCAATTTGCTTAAGAAAGAGCAAGCTTTATTACAAAATGAGTTCAATAGTCTCCAAACTCCTTCTCTACTCCCATGCTCTAAGTGTGAACATTTAGAAGCAATAAGAAGGGAGAACTTGCTACTCAAAGAGACCCTAAACAAGTTTAAGGTCAGTAGCAAGGGCTTGGACATGATCCTTGCTAACAAAGGTCACGTCGGAAATAGAAGTGGAATAGGATTTGTGAGTGGATCTCACCAAAATCCCACCACCTTCATTAAAGTACCCACATTGCATGTATCAATCACCTCATTTGAAATGTAATTTTTGTGGTAAAATGGGATATGTTGCTTACAAATGTCCATTCAAGAAAATTAGTCCACAAAAATTGATATGGGTTCCTAAAGGAACCATAAACAATTCAATATTGAATTACAAATTAAGTAGATCAATTTGTAAGGCACCCAAAATCAAATGGGTACCTAAAAACCATCCTCTTTTGTAGACAAACTCACAAGCTAGGAGCAAGAAATGGTATCTTGATAGTGGATGCTCAAGGCATATAACCAGAGATCCATCTCATTTCTCTATGCTCACTAGCAAAGAAGAAGGGTATGTCACCTTCGGAGACAACAACAAGGGTAAAATCATTGGCAAGGGAACCATAGGTAACAAATCAAGTTTTTCAATTGATGATGTGTTGCTAGTTGATGGTTTAAAACATAATCTTTTAAGCATTAGTCAATTATGCGATAAAGGTTATGTTGTTAGATTTGAATCTAATGTTTGCATTATTGAAAAATCAAACAATGACATATCCATGATTGCTTTAAAACAAAATAATATCTACACCATAAATATTGATGAATTAAGTAATGAAATGTGTTTTTCGGTTTTGAATGATGATGCTTGGCTTTGGCATAGGAGATTAGGCCATGCAAGCATGAAACTAATTTCTAAGATTTCATCTAGAGAGTTAGTAAGAGGTATCCCAAACATGAAATTTGTCAAGGATAAGATATGTGATGCATGTCAACTAGGAAAACAAATAAAAACTAGTTTCAAATCAAAAAATCAAATTAGCACCACTAGACCATTGCAATTAATCCATTTGGACTTATTTGGACCAATTGACATAACAAGCCTAGGAGGTAGTAAATATGCCTTTGTAATTGTGGATGACTATAGTAGATACACTTGGACCTATTTCTTGGCTCACAAAAGTGATTGTTTCAAATGTTTCTCTAAATTTTGTAAACTCACTCAAAATGAAAAAGGTTTTATGATTTCATCAATTCAAAGTGATCACGGAGGTGAATTTCAAAATCATGACTTCAAAAAGTTTTGTGAAATAAACGGATATAATCATAACTTCTCTACTTCAAGAAATCCACAACAAAATGGAGTAGTGGAAAGGAAAAATAGAAGTTTGCAAGAAATGGCTAGAACCATGTTAAATGAATTTAATTTACTAAAATATTTTTGGGCCGAAGCTATGAATACGACTTGCTATTTTATGAATAGAGTTCTAGTGAGACCATCCCTATCTAAAACTCCATATGAGTTATGGAATGATAAAAAACCCAATGTTTCTTATTTTAAAGTTTTTGGTTGTAAATACTTTATTTTAAATGAAAAGGATGCCTTAGGAAAATTCGATGCAAAATCCAATGTAGGCATATTTCTTGGTTATTCTTCCGTTTCTAAGGCTTTTCGTGTTTTCAACAAAAGAACCTTAGTTATAGAAGAATCTATTCATGTGGTTTTTAATGAAATTTTTGAATTTAAGAAGAAAGATTTTGATGATGATTTTGGCTTTGATAATTTGAATTTGAATGAACCCTCTCCTTAAAATGACAACTTGGATGCATCTTCTTCCCAAACTTCCTTACCCAAGGAATGGAAGTAGTATGTAGATGCTCATCCCAAGGAGTTAATTATAGGAGATGCATCGAAAGGGGTTCAAACTCGCTCTTCTTTCAAAGATTTTTGTGCCCATGCCGCTTTTCTTTCTCAAGTTGAACCAAAATGCATTGATGATGCCTTGAAAGATGATTCTTGGGTTATCGCAATGCAAGAAGAATTGAATCAATTTGAGAGGAATGAGGTATGGAAGCTTGTTCCTAGACCTAATGACCACTTGGTTATTGGTACTAAGTGGGTCTTTAGAAACAAGCAAGATGAATGTGGTATCATGGTTAGAAACAAGGCTAGACTAGTAGCTTAAAGGTTTTAACTAAGAAGAAGGTATCGATTACGAAGAGACATTCGCTCCGGCGGCAAGATTAGAAGCCATTAGGATGCTCCTGGCCTATGCTAGTAGTAATGATTTCAAATTATTTCAAATGGATGTCAAAAGTGCATTCTTAAATGGTTTTATTTCCAAAGAAGTATATGTCGAACAACCACCCGGATTTAAAAATTCTCTTCTTCCTAACCATGTGTTTAAGGTAACTAAGGCTCTATATGGTCTAAAACAAGCCCCTAGGGCTTGGTATGAGAGGCTTAGTTCTTTTTTAATTTCAAATGATTTCACTAAAGGCAAGGTTGATACTATATTATTTATTAAATATTTTAAAAATAATTTTCTTATTGTTCAAATTTATGTTGATGATATTATTTTTGGTTCTTCTAATAAATCACTATGTGAATCATTTGTCAAGAATATGAGTGATGAATTTGAGATGAGCCTAATGGGAGAATTAAATTTCTTTTTAGGATTGTAAATTAAGCAACTAAGTGATGGCATATTTCTAAATCAATCAAAGTATACATTAGAATTATTAAAACGATTTAACATGGATGGATCAAAAGACATTAGCACTCCTATGAGCACCTCCACTAAGTTAGATATAGATGAAAATAGAGAAAGTTTTGATAAAAAAACATATAGGGGAATGATAGGTAGCTTACTTTATCTCACTGCAACCTGACCTGACATCATGTTTAGTGTGGAGTTATATGCAAGATTCTAAGCTAATCCTAAGCTATCTCACTTCAAAGCCATTAAGAGAATCTTTAGATATCTTAAAGGGACTCCGAATCTTGGATTATGGTATCTAAAATCTGATAACTTTGATTTGAAAGCTTATGCAGATGCGAATTTTGGTGGATTTAAAATAGATAGAAAAAGTACATCCGGAACATGCTAATTTCTAGGACATGCACTTGTTTCTTGGACTTCCAAGAAATAAAATTTAGTTGCACTATCTACGGCAGAAGCCGAATACATAGCTGCAAGTGCATGCTGTGCACATGTTATTTAGATGAAAAATACGCTAGAAGACTATGGAATTTATTTAAAGAACATTCCTATTAAATGTGATAACACGAGTGCTATCTGTCTAACTAAAAATCTGATTCAATACTCTCGAACTAAGCACATTGACATTAGGCATCATTTTATACGTGATCATGTCAGTAGTAAAGATGTCACCCTTGAATTTATTGATACAAATCATCAATTAGGAGACATTTTTACAAAACCCTTAAATGAGGAACAATTTGATTTTATTAGAAAGGAATTAGACATGTTAAATTGTCCTAATAAATGAGCTTTATTGTATGAGATTTTCCTTGAAATTTTAGTTTTCGTCGATTTGCCTTCCTCTCGGATTTCTTTTTGAAATTTCGGATTTCTTTTTGACATCATCCTATCCTTAAAATCTCTGAAAACAAATTCAGAATAAATTTAAAAAAAAGGAAGGGAAAATTTTTGTGCTACCGGTGGTAGCACCGCCAGATCCGACGGTAGCACCGCTTGGGTCTTCAGACCCCAGGCGGTAGTACCGCTCGAACACCCCTTATAAAAGGAGTGAGTTAGGGCCGGTGGTAGAACCGCCCCCTAACCCGAGAGACCTCTTCCTCACCTCCCTAATCCCCTCAAAACACTTCCAAGCCTTATTCTCTCCCTCTAGAAGCCTAAGAAGGGGATTTTTTTCTTGATTCAAGCTCTCTACCACTCAAGGGAACAAAACTAAGGTAAAATCTAAAATTTTTCTCCTCTTTTTCTTGCCTAGTTTAGTTCTTTCCTTTAAATTGATTATTGATCTATCCTCACTAGAAATAGCTCCTAAAAGATCGTCAAGAGACAAAGGGAAAAGGATGGAGGTAGATTCATTTGACCAATCTTTGTTCAAATCAAAAGAAGCATCTCTTAGGTTTTCTAAACTTGTTTCTAGAACCATTCATAAAGGGAAATATGTTGATTTGAATCAATTAGGGAACCTTGAACCCATCATGTGGTTTGTTGACTTAGAGGTCTTACCAATTTTGCAAATTGTTGAACCTATCTATCCACGCTTGATTAAATTATTTTATGCTAATTTAAGCGTGAATGAAGATGGCTTATCTACCTATCTTCTAGGAAATTAGATCCAAATATCTAATAGTATAATATGCTCCTTAATTGGAATTGTTGAAAAAGAGTTAGGATGCTATTTTAGAGGGAAATGGGACATGGACAAAATCGGAGCCACCAACTCCGAAGCCTTAGAAACTGTCTTTGCAAATCCGAACTTCAGCATAATTCCCAAGAGTTGTGAACATTTGTTGCCTTTCAACTCTAAAATTTTACATCATATTCTTATAAGCATTATCATTCCTAAACAGTTTCATCAAGATAAGATCAGTTTAGCTGAGTTGGGTATCATATATTGGATTATGACCAGACAGCATTATTGTTTTTGTTACCTAATCCGACAACACATGATAGAAGTCATTTTTAAAGGGTTAATCTTACCATATGGAGGATTGATAACTAGATTATTGCATGCCCATAATATTAGTATTCCACTTGATGAAGAAGTAGTACAAGTGGATAAATTTAACATCATTGACATGAAATTACTTAGGAGACTTAGGTGTACATTTGAGCATGGAATAGGGGTTAGACAACCTAGGAGAAGTGATATACATCCCCAACCAGTAGAACATCCTGAAACACCAGTCTTTAGGGGAAGTGAATCTCCTCCTCTTAATCCCATTGATATAGCTCCATCAGTGCCAGCTTCAGCTCCACCTTCTGACGATCCGATCATGAGAGAATTAAATGAAGTTAAATTGCAGCAAATTAAAATTTTAAAGGAAATGCGAAAGATGAACCAAAAGATAGATCACATATATAGGCACTTTGGCATTCCTCCAGAGGAGTAGTTTATTGTATTTTCTTTTTGAACGTTGTAAACTTTTATGCAACTTTGACATCTATGTTGTATTATCTTTACTACATTTTCTTGGGCACTATGGAATGATATTCGGATTTCTAAATGATTTCTTTTCCCTCATTTATGATATTTTTTCGGATATCTTTTTTACATATCTTTGGATGACGCACTCATAATATTTTCGGTTTTCACTCGTATATGAATCCCTCTTTTCCTTTTTCTTGATGACAAAGGGGGAGAAATATGTGACAAGTGAATGCAATTGCCATGCGTTGAAAGTTATATGCATTTGCCATGCTTTACAAGTTATTGCAAGTTATATGCTTGAAATGCTTATTTAGGTACTTGATATCATTTTTTATTGTGTATACTTCATTGATATCATTTGATACCTATTTATTTGACTTCTTTTGACTTAATAATGAATGTCCATACATCGACATTGTCATCATTAAGTAAACCATGAAGTTTTTCTTTCATATGTTGAATGATAAGTTAAACTTATCGTGTTGAATTCAAAGAAATTGAATTCAAGCAGTTTTTACTATCTATGGCATATAGATAGGGAGAGTTACGAGTAACTCCATCATCAATTGATTGTCATCATCAAAAAGGGGGAGATTGTTGAATCTCGGATTTTGATGATGAAGTCAATTGGTGAAATATTTGTTCTAATCTATTTTGTCGAGATAAGTGTGCAGGAATAACTACGATGGGATGAAAACATAAAGTGATTTATCGTGGTCAAGTCCGTCGGGTGTTCAAGAGTTTATTGGAAGTTCGAGAAATCGTCGGAAGTGTTGCCGGAACCATCCAAGATCGAATCAGGGACTTGCCGAAGTTTTCGGAAGTTCGTCGCAAAGATCGTTGAGGGTTTGCAAAACTTACCGGGAAGATTCGGAAGCTAGCCGAACACTCGTTGAGCTTGCCATACAATCTGGGAGTATGCTGGGAGTTCGCTGGAAGAAATCCGAGGGAAGTATCGGAAGTCCGCCGGAATCTCGTCGTAAAGCTCACCGGAAGTTGACTTGAGAATATCGAGTTAAATCACTTAGGATTATATTTTAATTTCGTAGTTTGCACGTGATTAGAGCAAGGATTTAGAAATAATCCTATCTAAATTTAGTATGGGCCAACCGGGCTCCTACTAGGCCAAACTGGGCCTTAAATAGGGCCCATTCGGCCTTTCTTTGAATGGCCAGCGAGTTGAACCACCCGACTGGGCGGTGGCACCGCGCCTTGACTGGGCGATAGCACCACTGGTGGGGCGTGGCACTACCCTTGCGGTGTCAGTCTGCCAGACTGACACAGGCGGTTCCACCGCCTTTGACAGGCTGACACCGGGAAACTAAAAAAAAATTCAAATTTAGAGCCCAAATTTGAATCCATTTTAAGCCTATAAATACTCCCCTTTCTCAGCTAACAGGGCACCCTTTTGAGAGTTAGAATCTTGAGTTTAAGTCTTTGAATAGTCTTGAAAAGCCTTGTCTCTTGCTAAGTGTTCACCTCCTTCTTCTTCTTGAGAAATCTTGTAAGAGTGTGAACCTCTTGTAAAGGGTTGTAAAAGGGGGTATTTTGTCCTTCCCCTTCAAAGGATTTACTAGTAGAAGTGCAGAGCCTCATCGTGAAGGCTTCAAGAGTGGATGTAGGTTATTTGACCGAACCACTATATATCATTGTGTTCATGAATGTGTGAGTGTTTACATTTCTGAATCATTTTATTACTTAGCTGCAAATTACTTAGTTCCTTGCTATTTCCTTTACTCAAGCAACTTCTTAAAAGTTCTCTTTCATCGAATCAAAATCTTCCTATGAACTTGTTTTTTTGTAAAATCAGTTTCAAAATTATGATTTTAATCTGCTGCACTAATTCACCCCCCCCCCCTCTTAGTGCCTTTTCGATCCTAACACTTAGTGCCACTCCGAACCTAACAATTGGTATTAGAACGAGGTTCACTCTCATATTTGGTTTAAAACTCAAGAGAGATGGCCTATTCCAGCATGCAAGAGGGTCACTCCATTACTCATCTGCCTATGTTTAATGGGTATTGGAAGACTCGTATGAGGATCTTTCTTATTTCTATGGATTTTGAGCTTTGGAATATCGTTGAAAATGGTTTTCAAAAATCTTCTCTTCTGATGAGTGAATGGAATGAGTCAGAGAAGAAGGTTTTTGTTTTAAATGCAAAGGCTTTGAATGCCTTATTTTGTGCACTAGACAAAAACGAATTTAATCGTATATCGATTTGTGAATCAGCTTTTGATATTTGGCGTACTCTTGAGATCACTCATGAAGGCACTAGCCGAGTGAAAGAGTCTAAAATCAATATTCTTGTTCATTCTTATGAACTTTTCCGAATGAAACCAAGTGAGTCCATCAGAGACATGTACACCCGCTTTACGGATGTCATCAATGGACTCAAGGCACTTGGTAAAGATTTTTTAAATTTTGAACTAGTAACCAAAATTTTAAGATCCCTTCCGAAAAGTTGGGATCCAAAGGTTACGGCAATTCAAGAGGCCAAGGACCTTAAAACTTTTCCTATCGAAGAACTCATAAGGTCTTTAATGACTTATGAAATGACATGCTATACTCATGATGAGCTAGAGAATCCCCTTCCAAAGAAAAGGAAGGATATGGCATTAAGAACTCAAGAAGACCACTTAAAAGGAACATCAAGTGATGAGGACTTTGACGAAGACATTGCACTCTTAACTAGAAAATTTAAAAAATTCATTAAAAAAGGTAAATTTAAAAATAAATTTAAAAAAAAACTTGAACTAAAAAAGGACCAAGTCATATGTTATGAATGCAAGAAGCCGGGACACTTCAAAAATGAATGCCCCCAAGCCAAGAAGAAGCAACTCAAGAAGAAGAAGGCATTGAAGGCTACATGGGATGACTCGAGTGACTCCGAGGATGAAGAAGCAAGCATCAAAGAGGAGGCCAACTTTGCTTTAATGGCTTTAGGAGAAGAGGTAAGTGATTTACTTAATGAAGATTTATCTTTCGATGAGTTTTAATTGCTTTCCATGAATTATTTGATGAATGTAGAACTGTTACAAAAAGATTCAATTCTTTAAAAAAGGAACATGCTTTATTGCTAGATAAATTTAAGAGTCTTGAGCATGATTCTCTCCCTCTACTCTCATGCTCTAAATGTAATCACTTAGAAGCAATCAAAAAGGAGAACTTGCTACTCAAAGAGACCCTAAACAAGTTTAAGGTTGGTAGCAAGAGCTTAGACATGATCCTTGCAAATAAGAGTCATATCGAAAAAAGATATGGAATTGGATTCATGAGTGGATCTCACCGAACTCAAATCACCTTTGTTAAAGGGCCAACATTACATGTATCCTCTTATTTAAAATGTAATTTTTGTTGCAAATTCGGACATGTTATTTATAAATGTCCATATAGGAAACTTAGCCCATATAAATTAGTATAGGTTCGTTCCTAAAGGATCAATTAAGAACTCATTGAATAATGATAAATTTAGTAGATCAGTTTTTGAGGCACCCAAGTCAAAATGGGTACCTAAAAACCATCCTTTCTTGTAGACAAAAACACCTACTCAAGTTAGGAGCAAGAGATGGTACCTTGATAGTGGATGCTCAAGGCACATGACCAGAGATCCATCTCAATTCTCTAAGCTCTCTAGCCAAGACGAAGGGTTTGTCACCTTTGGAGACAACAACAAGGGTAAAATCATTGGCAATGGTACTATAGGTAACAAATTAACCTTTTTAATTAATAATGTGTTATTAGTAGATGGTTTAAAACATACTATCTTGAGCATTAGTCAATTATATGATAATGGTTATATTGTAAGATTTGAATCTAATGCTTGTATCATCGAAAAATCACACAACAACTCATCTATAATTGCAATCAAGCAAAATAACGTCTACACTATTAACCTTGATGACCTTAGTAGTGAAAATTATTTTTCGGCTTTGAATGATGATGCTTGGCTTTGGCATAGAAGATTAGGTCATGTTAGCATGAAACTAATCTCTCAAATCACATCTAAAAACCTTGTAAGAGGCATTCTCAAGGTTAAGTTCATTAAAGATAAAGTATGTGATGCTTGTCAACTAGGAAAGCAAATTAAAACTAGCTTCAAGCCAAAAAATCAAATAAGTACCTCTAGACCATTACAATTGATCCATATGGATTTATTTAGACCAATTGACACAACAAGCCTAGGAGGTAGCAAATATGCCTTTATGATTGTAGATGACTATAGTATAATTATATGGACCTATTTCTTGACTCACAAAAGTGATTATTTTAAATATTTTTCTAAATTTTATAAACTCACTCAAAACGAAAAGGGTTTCACGATTTCATCAATTTGGAGTGATCACGGTGGTGAATTCCAAAACTATGACTTCCAAAATTTTTGCGAATCAAATGGGTATAACCACAACTTCTCTACTCCAAGGAATCCTCAACAAAATGGAGTAGTAGAAAGAAAGAATAGAAATTTACAAGAAATGGTAAGAACCCTATTTAATGAATATAGTTTACCCAAATGTTTTTGAGCTGAAGCCATAAATACGGCTTGTTATGTCATGAATGGGGTTCTAGTAAGACCATCTCTATCCAAGACTCCTTATGAATTATGGAATAACAAAAAACCTAATGTTTCTTACTTTAAAGTTTTTGGTTGCAAATGCTTTATTTTAAATGAAAAGGATGCCTTAGGAAAATTTGATGCTAAATCTGATGAAGACATTTTTCTTGGCTACTCATTCATTTCTAAAGCTTTTTGTGTTTTTAACAAAAGAACCTTAGTTATAGAAGAGTCTATTCATGTGGTTTTTAATGAAGTTTCCAAAATTAAGAAAAATGATCTTGATGATGGTTTCGGTTTTGATAATTTGAATTTAAATGAACCCTCTCCTCAAAATAACAACTTGGAAGCATCTTCTTCCAAATTTTCCTTACCTAAGGAATCGAAGTATGTAGATGCCCATCCTAAGGAGCTAATTATAGGAGACACATCGAAAGGGGTTCAAACTCGTTCCTCTTTTAAAATTTTTTGTGCTCATGCCGCTTTTCTTTCTTAAATTGAGCCTAAAAGCATTGATGAAGCTTTGAAAGATAATTCTTGGGTTATCGCAATGCAAGAGAAATTGAACCAATTTAAGAGGAATAAGATGTGGAAGCTTGTTCCTGACCTTGTGACCATTTAGTTATTGGTACTAAATGGGTCTTTAGAAACAAGCAAGATGAATATGGTATCGTGGTTAGAAACAAGGCTAGATTAGTCGCCAAAGGTTTCAACCAAGAAGAAGGTATCGATTACGAAGAAACCTTTGCTCCTGTGGCTAGATTAGAAGTCATTATGATGCTCCTTGCCTATGCTAGTAGTAATAATTTTAAGCTTTTTCAAATGGATGTCAAAAGTGCTTTTTTGAATGGCTTTATTTCCGAAAAAGTGTATGTTGAACAACCACCCAGATTTGAAAACTCTCTTCTTCCCAATCATGTTTTTAAACTAACTAAGGTTCTCTATGGATTAAAACAAGCCCCTAGGGCTTGGTGTGAGAGGCTTAGTTCTTTCTTAATTTCAAATAATTTTACTAAAGGCAAGGTTGATACTACATTGTTTATTAAATGTTTTGAAAATAATTTTCTTATTGTTCAAATTTATGTTGATGATATTATTTTTGGTTCTTCGGATAAATCACAATGTGAATCATTTACTAAGTGTATGAGTCATGAATTTAAAATGAGTCTAATGGGTGAGTTAAACTTCTTTTTAGGATTACAAATTAAACAACTTAATGATAGTACATTTATTAATCAAACAAAGTATACATTAGAATTATTAAAATGATTTAACATGGATAGTTCTAAAGAAATCAACACTCCAATGAGTACTTCTACCAAGTTAGACTTGGATGAAAATGGAGAAAACTTTGATCAAAAAACATATAGGGGAATGATAGGTAGCTTACTCTATCTCACCGCAGCTAGACCGGATATCATGTTTAGTGTAGGTCTATGTGCAAGATTTCAAACTAATCCTAAGTTATCTCACCTTAAAGCTGTTAAAAGAATTCTTAGGTATCTTAAAGGAACTCCTAATCTAGGATTATGGTATCCAAAATCTGATAACTTTGAGTTAAAAGTTTATGCATATGCCAATTTTGGTGGATGTAGAATAGATAGAAAAAACACATTTGGAACATGCCAATTTCTAGGATATGCACTTGTTTCTTGGACCTCTAAGAAATAAAATTCGGTTGCACTATCTATGGCGGAAGCCGAATACATAGCTGTAAGTGCATGTTGTACACAAGTTGTTTGGATGAAAAACACTTTAGAAGACTATGGAATTAATTTAAAAAAAATATTCCCATAAAATGTTATAACACAAGTGCTATTTGTCTAACCAAAAATCCCATTCAACACTCAAGAACTAAGCACATTGATATTAGGCATCACTTTATACGAGATCATGTCAATAATAATGATGTCATTTTAGAATTTATTAATACAAAATACCAATTAGCAGACATCTTCACAAAACCACTAAATGAAGAACAATTTGACTTCATTAGAAAAGAATTAGGCATGCTAAATTTGTCCTAATGTTTAAAAGTGTATGTTTGTTTTCCAAAATGTTTAAACTTTGGTTTTGATAGTTTCACCGTTATATTATCCATTCGGACTTTCAAATGATATAATGAAACTTTCATTTTTAATCATTGATCTTAATATTTTGTTTTGAATGAAAAATTCATCCTTCGATTGCAATGTTTCAATAAATATTTCTGATGAAGCCTTCATGATGATGTTTTGAATGATTAAAAGATGATGAAGCCTTCATGTTGATAAAACTATTTCAACTTTGGTTTTAATATTCTCATTTTTTTTAACATCATGCCCTTCAATAAAGATCATGTCTTTTGATGATGCATATATAACATCATACTCTCCTTTGTGATGACTAAATAGATTATATAATTTAAATATGAAACTTGACATATGCATAGATCAATGTCATGAATTCTGCATAAAAATCAAGCTCTTAAATGTTTATTTAAGATTTTATTCATGTGCTAATCATTATGACTCAAGGTTTTATGATCTTCTTTCTTCATAAATGACAAGTTGAATCTCATCATGAATTTTGATATCTCTCTCATTTTTTTTTAACATGTTTGATGACTGGCTTTATGTTTATGATATCTTCTCCCTTCACAAATGACAAGTGATGCATCCTTTGGCATTATGCTTATGCTTGGATTTTTTTTTGTCTTGAACCATGAATGATCACCTAAAATTCTTATCCGTTTTTGCCTCAATGATCACCTCCTTTTGGTATCAAGTTTCTATTATATACTTTAATCACCTCCTTTTTGTTGATGACAAAGGGGGAGAAAATTGTGAAATTGATGACTTGTTGAATGCAAAATAATTTGATGACTTGATAAATAAAGTGTAATGAAAAAATGTCTCATAAGATTTAATTTTGCAATTCAATTGCTCTTGCCATGCTTTGTGTCAAAAATAGGTTGCAATCCTTAAAAAGCATCGCAATGAACTTTTTAGTACTGCAATACATCACATGCATCACATTTTGAAATTTAAAGTTGGAATTCTTACTATATCATGTTTATCAAATGGCATCTTTCAAATGACATGATAAGTTTTCATCTCATGATGTATCCAATATGATATCACACTTTTCAATCATGAGATCCTTGTTATAATTTCAAATTATTAGTATCTTTTGTCAAAGTGATAGATGTTTATCATCCTTCAACTTGAAAATTAATGTCATGCATTGATATTTTTCTTATGAATGAAACCTCATGCCTGTTGAGCATTAATGATAAGTTCAACAGATGAAACTTATCGATTTTGGCTTGAATTCAAGAGATTGAATTCAAATGTTTTTACTTTCTCATTATATGGCATATAGATAGGGGGAGTTAAGAATAACTCCTTTATCAATTAATTGTCATCATTAAAAAGGGGGAGATTGTTGAATCTCGAATTTTGATGATGAAGTCAATTGATGGTTATTTGATCTAATCCATTTCTGAGATAAGTGTGTAGGATTAACTATGATAAACATAAAGCAAATTACTAGAGACAAGTCGCTGGAAGTTCAAGAGTCCACCGGAAGTCCGAAGGATCATCGGAAGTGCTGCTGGAGCCAACCAAGATGAAATCGGGGACTTGCCGAAGGTTTCAAAAGTTCGCCAGAAAGATCGTCGGAGGTTCGTAGAGATCACCGAGAAGGTTCAGAAGGCTGCCAAAGACTCACTGAACTCGCCATAGAATCTGGGAGCCTGTTGGGAGTCCAGCGGAAGAAATCCAAGGGAGTATCGGAAGTCCGTCGGAAGATCGCCGGAAAGCTCTTCGAAAAATAACTCGACGATGTCGGTTTAATTTAGCTTTAAGTTCATAGATAGAACTTGATTAGGGTATAGACTAGGTGTTAATCCTGTCTAAACCTATAATGGGTCAACTGGGCCTTTAAGGGGCTGTGTTGGGCCGAAATATAGGCCCACAAAGCATTTGGGAAGGTCTGGCGGTGGCACCGCCAGACCTTGGCGGTGGCACCGCCAGACCTTGGCGGTGGCATCGCTAGATGGCCAAAGGCCAAGCGGTGGCACCACCCCAGGCAGGTGGTGGTATTGCCTGATAGGTGGTTAGAACCACTTGTGTCAAGCGGTAGTACCTTCAGTGTCAGGCAGTGGTACCACCTGACAAGTGGTTGTAACTATTGGAAAATCCGTCAAGGGGGAGCAACACCACATACGCAATGGAAGAACAGAATACAAAACACCTCAGATTTTTCATAGAAAGTTTCCATCGTCGTGCGAAGATCGGTGCGTCAAAAACAAATCCACAAAACTGCACATGTAAAGAAGATACCTAGAGAGATCGTATATCCCTGAATTCCTACAGATCTGTGGGAGAGGATGAAGGAAGTCAAGTGTCCTCCTCTCTAGCGGTATCCACACAGTAGGGATTGTGATGATGCTCCTCTCTCTCTGGGGGGAGGAGAACAGGAGGTGGCTATCAAAAGAAACCCTCTAGCCTATAGAGCTTTGGTCCCCTCCTATTTATAGAGGCCCCCCCCTGAAAAACCCTAATGGATCTTTTGCCCTATTGGGTATTGGATCTCCATCCAATTACTCAAGCCTCTTGGATTAGTGAGCCTCTACCCAATAATCTCTTATTAGCAATTATTGGATCTCATCTCAGGATCCAATAATTTAGGGGCTTAATGGATATCCAATAACATAGGGGGTTCAGCGGATATCTCATATCCAAACCTCTACTCGTCGTAATATCTACCATATGTGTGTGACCCTCTAGGCCCAATATCGAGCTGGTCGTGAGTCATACTTGTCAGAACTCCTTCTGACTTAGTGAACTGTTATCTCTATAATAATTCACCCAACTCATCGACCGCGGATGTACTAGGCCACTACGCTACGGCCCCCAGACGATACAGGGGAATCCAATCCTTTGGACCTATCTGTCCTCAGTTACCATGTATCTATAATCTCTCATCCATCTAATATACGAGACCTTGTGCAGGGCATGGTGTCATCGGGCCCATACGGTCTCTCCTCGAGTCTTGCTCTTGTCGGATTCTCCCGGAGAACTCTTTCTCTCTCAATCCGAATAACCTTGGCCAAGGATTTATTCAAGCAAGAATACATAGGATATTCCTCTCATGATACCAAGAGCGGATGATCCTCTATTGACACTCAATAGCCCTCGTAAGGTTGGCTACCACTCCCAATGATCGGCTGTACTAGATATGGAGTTTTCCAAACCTATAAGTCCAGTATCAAAGAGTGGAGTACTCATCTGAGGACATCCTTGGTGTCTCAAGTCTAAGGACCAGATACACTACTGAGAGTACGAAATTGCTGTCTGACGTGAGGTATCAATAACTATCCAGCATTCCGTAGGCGGATCAATCAGTGAACTCATTCTCCAATGAGTACCTGCACTGTACCCTTAGTGTCCCCACATGAGTAGCTATGAGACCAGCTACCTCCATCATATGAGCGGGTATCTGACACACGGTCTATCCAGTTATCTCGATGTCCTTCTCGAGTAACCTATGGCTAGGATAATTTAGGGTCTGTGTTTAAAGGTGAATCGATCTCATTATCGTGATCTCATCACGATCCGATTCCCATTGCATAGATCCAGGGACATCACAATATACATCTAGATAATGTGAGATAATGCCAATAATCATAAGCAAAGAGATTGACGCAACATGTTACAGGTGCTATCACTCATGTGATTGGCTTGTAGGGCACCTATAACTAGCAATCTCCCACTTGACCTAAAGTCAATCACTAACATGTCTGATCCCCATCAGACTTCTATGACGTTCAAAGACAATATGAATCAATGGATTTGTTAGTGGATTTACAATGTTATCTTCGGATGGAACTCTTTCCATTACTATATCTATTCGGGCCACGATCTCTCTAATAAGTTGGAACCTCCTTAGAACACTTCTGATGAGACCCAGGTTCCCTTATTTGAGTAATCATCCCATATTTATCACAATATAAAGGAATCAGCTCCTCTTTGCTCGGGATGACTCCTAGATCTATGATGAACTTCTTCATCCAGACTCCCTCCTTTGCTGCCTCTATCACAGCAATGTATTCCGCCTCTGTGGTCGAGTCAGCAGTAGTGTCTTGCTTGGAACTCTTCCAGCATACTGCTCTTCTATTCAGGGTGAACACATACCCTAAATTAGACTTATTATCATCGACATCGGATTGGAAGCTCGAGTCCGTGTAGCCCTCAACCCTGAGGCTACTACCTCCATATACCAGTAAAAGATCCTTAGTTCTTCTCAAGTGCTTAAGGATACATTTTACTGCTTTCCAGAGCTCCAAGCCTAGATCTGCCTGATATCTGCTCATGACACTCAGAGCATGCGCTATATCAGGCTTGGTACATAGCATAGCATACATGATAGATCCTATCGCTGATGCATATGACATCATATCCATGTGTGCCCTTTCTTCAGGAGTCTTTGGGGACATACTCCAAGAAAGTGATATTCCATGTCTCATTGGTATGAGACCTCTCTTAGAATTTTCTATGTCAAACTTTTTGACAATGGTGTCTATATACCTGGACTGGGACAAGCCAAGCATCCTCTTGAATCTATATCTATAGATCCGTATCCCCAATATGTAGGATGCTTCCCCTAAGTCCTTCATGGAGAAGTGCCTATATAGCTAAGTCTTTACTATGGAGAGCATTCCTACATCATTCCCAATGATCAGGATGTCATCCACATATAATACCAAAAAGGTGATAGTGCTCCCATTTAATTTCCTATACATACAAGGTTCATCTTCATTCTTAACGAAGTCATAAGATCTGATCGCCTCATCAAATCTTATGTTCCAACTTTGGGAAGCTTGCTTCAATCCATAAATGGACCTAAGCTTCTTGCACACCTTATCTGGGTTATCCTTGGACATGAATCCCTGAGACTGTATCATATACACCTCCTCATCGAGGTTACCATTAAGGAAAATGGTTTTGACGTCCATCTGCCAGATCTCATAATCATAGTATGCTGCAATAGCCAATAGAATTCGAATGGATTTTAGCATGGCTACAGGTGAGAAAGTTTCATCATAGTCAACATCTTGCCTTTGACGATACTCCTTAACAACTAGCCTTGCTTTATAGGTCTCTACTTGTCCATCTACTCCAATCTTCTTTTTGAAGATCCACTTGCAACCAATGGATACAATACCCTCGGGTGCATCAATTAGGTTCCAAACCTTATTGGAGTATATGGAATCCATTTCTGAATTTATGGCTTCTTGCCATTTCCCGGAGTCTATGCTCATAATAGCCTCCTCGTAGGTCTGAGGATCAATATCCTCAACATCCTCTCTTCTGATATGTCTCACATATCTCTCAAGAGGATGGGATACTCTATCTGACCTACGTAAAGTTGGAACTTATGTATTAGGTATCTGAACAGATTCTGGAATGGTGCTTAAGCTAGGTTCTCCAACCTCGCTCAACTCTATCATGCTCCCACTATCTCTACCAAGAATGTGTTCCTTCTCAAGGAATACTGCTTTCTTGGCTACAAAGACCTTTCAGTCCTCAGGGTGATAGAAATAATACCCACAAGTTTCTTTGAGGTATCCCACGAACTTGCACCGTTCCGTCCTAGATTCCAACTTGTTAGGGTTGTGTCTCTTAACATGGGCAGGGCAGCCCCAAATCTTAACAACTTTAAGATCGGGCTTCTTCCCATTTCATATCTCATATGGAGTAGACATCACTGATTTAGTTGGAATTCTGTTCAGAAGGTAAGCTGCGGTCTCTAGGGCATATCCCTAGAATGAGATGGGTAGGTTGGCGAAACACATCATGGAACGCACCATGTCTTACAGTGTGCGATTCTTCCTTTCTAATACACTATTAAGCTGTGGTGTATAAGGAGGTGTCCACTTGGGATAAGATCTCATAGTCTTTGAGGAACTAGGTGAACTCTGTACTCAAGTACTCACCTTCTCGATCGGATCGAAGGGTTTTAATACTCTTTCATGTCTGGTTCTCCACTTCTCATTTTCTCTTAGACTCACTTACACTCATGATATGTGGAGCTATATCTAGCATAAATAAACCATTATGCAATGTTCCTCTCATGATCATCTGATCATCTAATATTATTGAACAACCATTATTCTTAAAAACTAATTTATATCTAATAACTATCAAACATGAAATAGAGATAATATTTTTGATAATAGAAGGAACATAATAGCATGCATCTAACGTAATAATAGCTCCACCAGGCAGATGTAAGGTGACCTTACCAATAGCCAATGCAGCAACCTTTGCTCCATTGCCCATCTTAAGGTCCATCTTGCCTCTGTTCAATCTCTTAGGTCCTGCCAGAACCTGCAACAAATTGCAAATATAACAAGCACTCCCGATATCTAATACCCATGTGTTATCATAAGATTCTAACAAATAGAGATTGATCATGAATGTACCGGAAGCTTTTGCAAGCTTCTGTTTCGCCCTCTCTACAAGGTACTCTTTGCAGTTCCTCTTCTAGTGCCCATCTTTATCACAGTGGAAGTATTGGCCTTTGTCCTTTGTTGGGTCTTTCTTGGCAACCTTTGCCTTACCCATTTTGCCCTTGCCCTTGCCCTTCTTAAGGGTCTTCTCAACCTTCCTTCTTCCTTTTCTTTCAGGTCTCACCAGTGTAGAGAACCAGCTTCTCTTTCTCGATGGTGGTCTCTGCTTCTCTCAACATATTGAGGAGCTCTGGGAGGGTCACCTTAAGTTTGTTCATATTAAAATTTATTATGAATTGAGAAAAGGAATCTGGTAGGGACTAAAGTACAAGATCCACACACAGGTTATCCTCTAGGACCATTCCTAGACCTGTGAGTTTCTCGATCCACTCAATCATCTTAAGGACATGGCTCTGAACCGGTGTCCCCTCAGTCATCCTAGCATGGAGAAGACTCTTTGATATCTCATATCATTGAGTTCTTCCCTGTTGCTCAAACAGTTTGTGGAGATGTCGGAGTATGGAATTAGCATCCATATTTTTATGCTGTCTTTGTAACTTAGTAGTCATAGAGGCCAACATGTAACACTGAGCAAGAGTGGAATCATCTAAGTACTTCACATAATGAGCGATCTCATCCTTGCTTGCCCCTTTGTCGGGCGTAGGGATCATTGTATCAAGGACATATGCGATTTTCTCCACCATGAGAACGATTCTCAAATTGCAAAGCCAATCCATATAATTTGGACCAGTGAGGTGGTTGGCATCAAGTAATTGATCCGCCTACGGAATATTGCATAGTTATTGATACCTCACGTCAAATAGCGATTCCGTAGTCCTAGTAGTGTATCTAGTCCTTAGACTTGAGACACCAAGGATGTCCTATATGAGTACTCTGCTCTTTGATACCAGACTTATAGGTTTGGAAAGTTTCAGATCTAGTACAATCGATTATTGGGAGTGATAGCCAACCTTATAAGGGCTATTGAGCGTCAATAGAGGATCATCCACTCTCGGTATCATGAGAGAAATATCCCATGTATTCTTACTTGAACAAATCCATGGCCAAGGGTATTCAGATTGAGAGAGAAAGAGTTCTCCGGGAGAATCCAACAAGAGCAAGACTTGAGGAGAGACCATATGGGCCTGACAGCACAATGCCTAATATAGGGTCTCTAGGATATTAGTTGGATGAGGGACTATAGATACATGGTAACTAAGGACAGATAGGTCCAAAGGATTGAATTCCCCAATATCGTCTTGGAAATTTGCGTGAGTGGCCTAGTACGTCTGCAGTCGATGAGTTGGGTGAATTATTATAGAGATAATAATTCACTAAGTTAGAAGGAGTTCTGACAAGTATGACTCATGGCCAGCTCGATATTGGGCCTAGAGAGTCACACACATATAGTAGGTGTTGCGACGAGTAGAGGTTCGGATGTGAGATATCCGTTGGAGCCTCTATATGGAAAGGGGAGGTCTTAAGCCTTATAAGCGTTGGCGCTGCACACTCTGTTAAGCCGGTTTAGTGGGGTGACATTAAGGCCCACCTTGAGTCTAGTGGCTCCGGAGCCCATTGTGCCAGGTGCGATGCCCCTGCCTCTATCAGGGGGGATCCTCTCCCGCAATCCTGTGCCAGTGCTGTCCGGGTCACTAACGTCCTCCTCATGTGTGTGATTCAGTTGCGCACTCTGCTAAGCTAGTTTTGTGGATAGAGGATAATGGCCACGTGATAGTTTGGAGGCTGCGGCGTAGTGGCCTAGTACGTCTGCAATCGATGAGTTGGGTGAATTATTATACAGATAATAATTCACTAAGTCAGAAGGAGTTCTAGCAAGTATGACTCACAGTCAGTTTGATATTGGGCCTAGAGGGTCATACACATATGGTAGGTGTTACGACGAGTAGAGGTTCAGACATGAGATATCCGCTGGAGCCCCTATCTTATTGGATATCCATTAAGCTCCTAAATTATTGTATCCTAAGATGAGATCCAATAATTACTAATAAGAGATTATTGGGTAGAGACCCACTAATCCAAGAGGCTTGGGTAATTGGATGGAGATCCAATACCTAATAGAGCAAGATAATTAGGGTTTACCGGGGGCTTCTATAAATAGGAGGGAACCAAAGCTCTATAGGTTGGAGGGTTTCTTTTTGGTTGCCACCTCCTGTTCTCCTCTCCCCAGAGAGGTGCATCGTCACAATCCCTACCGTGTGAATACCGCTAGAGAAGAGGACGCTAGACCTTCTTCATCCTCTCCTACAGATCTGCAGGGATTTAGGGATATACGATCTCCTTAGGTATTTTCTTTTACACATGCAGTTTTTATGAATTTGTTTTTGACGCATCGATCTTCGCACGATGACATAATCTTTCTACGGAAAATCTATGGTTTTATTTTTTTTTCTTCCGCTGTGCATGAGATGTCGCCCCATAGGATTTCCCAACAATGGTATCAGAGCCAGGTTGTTCGTGTGAAGATCGAATCTTAAACTGCGTGTCTTGTGATTTAGAACAGTTTTGTCATCAAAATCATTGATGCAAAAGGTGAGGAAGGGTAGCAAGTTTTGCAGCCCTTGCCGCGTTCGTACGGTGGCCTACTACCTGCTTGCAAAGCATGGGCAGAGACACCCACGGGGGCAGCAGCAGTTGCGGGCGATACCCCATAGCCCGCTGACAAAAGCACCCGCGGCGACAGCTCTGCCTATGGGCAGCAGCGCCCGCAAAGTCCATACGGGTGGCACCCGTGGTGGCAACGCTGCCTACGGAGTAGCGGCGCTCGCTTGCGGGGCAACGGCGCTCGCCCACGAGCAGAAAAGCCTGCTGCGACGGCGCCTGCAGTAGGCAGGGGCGACGTGCCCGCACGGAGTGGCCATCTCCAGCAGGGTAGCGACGGCCACAATGCCGCAACGCAGTAGGCAGAAGAGGGACTAGACTTTTCTAGGCAAAAGACATTTTTACCCTCAGAATTTTAGAAATTTTGGTTTCTATCCCTTTTGACAAAATGACCAAAATACCACTCGAAATTTAAAAAATTCTTTGAATATCCCTATTTTTGAAAAAAAATATATGTTAATTAAATAGTTTAATTAACTATTATTATTTATCTAGTAGTCCTATAAAATAACATATACATTTGATGTATGATGTGGACAGATAATCATGGACCTGTGATGTGATGTGTGTACATGTGATTATTATTATTGGGGCCTGCGAGCCTCTATTTTTCTTGTTTATTGTCGGGCCTGCGTACTTGTAATTATGTTGTAATTACATAAAAAGGTATAGCGGTAGCGGGACCTACGAGGTCGAGATGGACGATCCAATGCATGGAGATGCGTTGAGATGCTGATGATACCGACGAAGCGAGAAGGACGATCACAGGGCATGGAGATGCGCCGAAGCACACATAGATCTTGATGTGAGTGATTGGGCCCATTGGCTTGGCCTAATCACATTAGGATGTGGTCCATGATCATTTGGTGTGATTGCTCATGTGATGTGTTATTGATTATATACCTACTAGATATGTATATATATTTGCATGTGATGTAGTTATATATTAAATATGCATGTGTGTGACACATTTTGTTAGGAGATCAAATCAAAATCCCCTCTATTAATAATATTAAGTCGGTAAACGTGAGGCAGTTAGATTGATCCACGTGGCCTTCCATCGTTATAGGTAGGAACCGATTCCCGGTGTAGGTTGAGTTGGTCGAGTCTCTCAAGACTCACCTATATTGCGTTTCGTTATCTTGTCTATGATATAAAGATGTCACCGGTGACCTGAGGACATGGTATGCTTGATCGAGTCCCTCAAGAGTATATCATCAAATTAGACTCATCTTGTAATGATGGTGATGACTTAACCGAACATCATGGTTGGTCGAGTCCCTCGAGGCCATGGTGGTTAGGAGGCCGAACAGGACGGGAATCACAAGAAGTTATGATTGGCAAGAGTTACCTACCTTTATAGGCTTAACGTGATTGGTTGAGTCCCTCAAGGTTATGTTAAGATGCCGATAGGATCCCGATCCCCACTAAAGATCTGCTGGGGGTCTTCGATTCACATACCGGAGGGTGTTATGTGTCTCGCAAAAAATTAGTGGGAATATATTAAGATAGAAGTCCTTATCTTAACTATTTAATTTTTGCAAAGTCTGCGTGTTATTTATTTCTACTACATCTTTAATTTTAGAAAAATGTCGCTTTCAAATCCTTTACATGGCATACTTGATGTCGACTGCCTCACTGGTCTAAATTATACGGATTGGCTTCACAATCTGAGAATTGTTCTCATGGTAGAGAAAATCACGTATGTCCTTGATATAGTGATCCCTACACCCAACGAAGGGACAAGCGAGGATGAGATCGCTCGTTATGTGAAGTACATAGATGATTCTGCTCTTGCTCAGTGTTATATGTTGGCCTCTATGACTACTGAGTTATAGAGACAGCATGAAAATATGGATGCTAATTTCATACTCCTACATCTCCGTAAACTATTTGAGGAACAGGGAAGAACTCAACGATATGAGATATCAAAGAGTCTTTTCCATGCCAGGATGACTAAGGGGACACTCGTTCAGAACCATGTCCTTAAGATGATTGAGTGGATCAAGAAACTCACAGGTCTAGGAATGGTCCTAGAAGATAACCTGTGTGTGGATCTTGTGCTTCAGTCCCTACCAGATTCCTTTCTCAGTTCATAATGAATTTTAATATGAACAAACTTAAGGTGACCCTCTTAGAGCTCCTCAATATGTTGAGAGAAGCAGAGAGTACCATCACGAAAGAGAAGCCAGTTCTCTATGCTAGTGAGACCAAAAAGAAAAAGAAGACTGAGAAGTCCCTTAAGAAGGGCAAAGGCAAGGGCAAAATGGGTAAGGCAAAGGTTGCCAAGAAATACCCAACAAATGACAAAGGCCAGTGCTTCCACTACGGCAAAGATGGGCACTAGAAGAGGAACTACAAAGAGTACCTTGCAGAGAGGGAAAAATAGAAGCTTAGAGAAGCTTTAGGTATATTCATAATCAGTCTCTATTTGTTAGAATCTTATGATAACACATGGGTATTGGATACTAAGAGTACTTATCATATTTGTAATTCGTTGTAGGTTCTAGCAGAACCTAGGAGATTGAACAGAGGCGAGATGGATCTTAAGATGGGTAATGGAGCAAAGGTTACTATAGTGGCTGTTAGCAATGTCACCTTACATCTGCTTGGTGGAGCTATTATTGCATTAGATGCATGCTATTATGTTCCTTCTATTATCAAAAATATTATTTCTATTTTATGTTTAACTATTAGTGGATATAAATTAGTTTTTAAGAACAATAGTTATTCAATAATATTAGATGATGAGATCATCACGAGAGGAACATTATATAATGGTTTATTTATACTAGATATAGCTCCATATATTATGAGTGTAAGTGAGTCTAAGAGGAAATGACAAGAGATGAACAATGTATATCTGTGGCATTATAGGCTAGGTCACATCCATGAAGGAAGGATTCAAAAGTTGCTAAAGAATGGATATCTAGATCCATTTAACTATGAGTCATATGCAACTTGTGAACCTTGCCTTCGGGGAAAGATGACCAACTCTCCATTTAGTGGAATTGGAGAGAGAGCCATTGAGTTACTAGAACTCATACATAGTGATGTATGTGGTCCCATGTCGACTCATGCCATAGGTGGTTACTCCTACTTCATTACTTTCACTGATGATTTCTCAAGATACGAATATATATACTTTATGAAGTACAAGTCTGAGGCTCTTGAGAAATTCAGGGAATAAAGAATGAAGTGGAGAACCAAACAGGAAAGAGTATTAAAACCCATTGATCAGATCGAGGAGGTGAGTACTTGAGTACAGAGTTCACCCATTTCCCCAAAGACCATGGGATTTTATCCCAGTGGACACCTCCTTATACACCACAGCTTAATGGTATATCAGAAAGGAGAAATCATATACTGTTAGACATGGTGTGTTCCATGATGAGTTTTGCCGACCTACCCATCTCATTTTGGGGATATGCCCTAGAGACCGCAACTTACCTTCTGAACAAAATTCCAACTAAGTCAGTAATGTCTACTCCATATGATATATGGAATGGGAAGAAGCTCGATCTTAAGGTTGTTAAGATTTGGGCTGGCCTACCCATGTCATGAGACACAACCCCGACAAGTTGGAATCCAAGACAGAACGGTGCAAGTTCGTGAGATACCCTAAGGAAACTTATGAGTATTATTTCTATCACCTTGAGGACCAAAAGGTCTTTGTAGATAATAGAGCATTGTTCCTTGAGAAGGAACATATTCTTGGTAGAGACAATAAGAGCATGATAGAGTTGAGCGAGGTTGGAGAACCTAGCTCAAGCATCATTCCATAGCTAGAATCTATTCAGATACCTAGCACACAAGTTCCAACTTTATGTAGGTCCAGTAGAGTATCTCATCCTCCTGAGAGATATGTGAGATATATCAAAGGAGACAATGTTGAGGATATTGATCCTAAGACATACGAGGAGGCTATTATGAGCATAGACTTCGGGAAATGGCAAGAACCCATGAATTCAGAAATGGATTCCATGTACTCCAATAAGGTTTGGAACCTAGTTGATGCACCTGAGGGTATTGTATCCATTGGTTGCAAATGGATCTTCAAGAAGAAGATCGGAGTAGATGGAAAGGTAGAGACCTATAAAGCAAGACTAGAGGCTAAGGGGTATCGTCAAAGGCAAGGTGTTGACTATGACAAAACTTTCTCACCTATAGCTATGCTAAAATCCATTCAAATTCTATTGGCTATTGCAGCACACTATAATTATGAGATCTGGCAGATGGATGTCAAAACCGCATTCCTCAATGGTAACCTTGAGGAGGAGGTATATCTGATACAACCTGAGGGATTCATGTCCAGGGATAACCCAGATAAGGTTTGAAGGTTGCTTAGGTCCATTTATGGACTGAAGCAAGCTTCCCAAAGTTGGAACATAAGATTTAATGAGGCGATCAGATCTTATGACTTCGTTAAGAATGAAGATGAGCCTTGTGTGTACAGGAAGGTAAGTGGGAGCACTATCATCTTTTTGGTATTATATGTGGATAACATCATGATCATTAGGAATGATGTAGCAATGCTCTCCATAGTAAAGGCTTGGCTATCTAGGCACTTATCTATGAAAGATTTAGGAGAAGCATCCTACGTATTGGGGATACGGATCTATAAAGATAGATCCAAGAGAATGCTTGGCTTGTCCTAATCTAGGTACATAAACACCACTGCCAAAAGGTTTGGCGTGGAAAATCCCAAGAGAGGTCTCATACCAATAAGACATAGAATATCACTTTCTAGGAGTATGTCCCCAAAGACTCTTGAAGAAAGGGCACACATGGATATGATATCATATGCCTCAGTGATAGGATCTATCATGTATGCTATGCTATGTACCAGGCTTGATATAGTACATGCTATGAGTGTCATGAGTAGGTATCAGGCAGATCCAGACTTGGAGCACTGAAAAATAGTAAAATATATCCTTAAGTACTTGAGAAGGACTAAGGATCTTTTACTAGTATATGGAAGCAGTAGCCTCAGGGTTGAGGGCTACACGGACTCGAGCTTCCAGTCCGATGTCGATGATAGCAAGTCTAATTTAGGATATATGTTCACCCTAAATGGAGGAGCAGTATACTGGAAGAGTTCCAAGCAAGACACTACTGCTGACTCGACCACAAAGGCGGAATACATTACTGTGGTAGAGGTAGCAAAGGAGAGAGTCTGGATGAAGTTCATCATAGATTTAGGAGTCATATCGAGCAGCAAGGATCTGATTCCCTTATATTACGATAACTACAGGGTGATTACTCAAATAAGGGAACTCGGATCTCATTAGAAGTGTTTTGAGGAGGTTCTAGCTTATTAGAGAGATCGTGGCCCGAAGAGATGTAGTAGTGGAAAGAGTTCCATCCGAAGATAACATTGTAGATCCACTGACAAAGCCACTGACTCAAATTGTCTTTGAGTATCACAAAGGTCTGATGGGGATCAGACATGTTAGTGATTAACTTTAGTTCAAATGGGATATTACTAGTCATATGTGCCCTACAAGCTAATCACATGAGTGATGACACTTGTGACTTGATATGCACTCTTTCTCTTTGCTTATTATTGGGCATTTTATCACTTTATCTTGCGTGATGCATATATTATGATGTCCTTGAATCTGTTCAATGGGAATCGGATCGTGATGAGATCACGATAATGAGACCAATTCACCTTTAAACACAGACCCTAAATAATCCTGGTCATAGGTTACTCGAGGGGGACATCGAAACAATAGGATAGATTGGTGTGCTATATACCCGTCCATATGATGGTGGTGGCTGGTCTCATAGCTATTCGTATGGGGACACTAAGGGTATAGTGCAGGTGCTCATTGGGGAATGAGTTCACTGATTGATTCGCCTATGAAATGCTGGATGGTTATTGATACCTCACGTCAAATAGCGATTTTGTAGTCCTAATAATGTATCTGGTCCTTAGACTTGAGACACTAAGGATGTCCTGTATGAGTACTCTACTCTTTGATATCAGACTTATAGGTTTGAAAAGTTTCAGATCTAATATAACCAGTTATTGGGAGTGGTAGCCAACCTTACGAGGGCTATTGAGTATTAATAGAGGATCATGCGCTCTCGGTATCATGAGAGGAATATCTCATGTATTCTTGCTCGAACAAATCCTTGGCCAAGGTTATTCGGATTGAGAGAGAAAGAGTTCTCTGGGAGAATCCGATAAGAGCTAGACCCGAGGAGAGACCGTATGGGCCTGACAACACCATACCCAATATAGGGTCTCTAGGATATTAGCTAGATGAGAGACTATAGATACATGGTAACTGAGGAAAGATAGGTTCAAAGGATTGGATTCCCTTGTATCGTCTGGGGGCTACGACGTAGTGGTCTAGTACGTTCGCAGTCGATGAGTTGAGTGAATTATTATAGAAATAATAATTCACTAAGTCAAACGGAGTTCTAACAAGTATGACTCACAACCAGCTCGATATTGGGCATAGAGGGTCACACACATATGATAGGTGTTGCGACGAGTAGAGGTTCAGACATGAGATATCTACTGGAGCCCTTATTTTATCGGATATCCATTAAGCCCCTGAATTATTAGATCCTAAGATGAGATCCAATAACTACTAATAAGAGATTATTAGGTAGAAACCCACTAATCCAAGAGGCTTGGGTAATTGGATGGAGATCCAATACCCAACAGGGCAAGATCTATTAGGGTTTACAAGGGGCCTCTATAAATAGGAGGAAACCAAAGCTCTATAGGTTGGGGGGTTTCTTTTTGGTGGCCACCTCCTATTCTCCTCTCCCTAGAGGGGTATATCGTCGCAGTCCCTACCGTGTGGATACCACTAGAGAGGAGGATGCTTGACCTTCTTCATCCTCTCCTATAGATCTTTAGGGATTTAGGGATATACGATCTCCTTAAGTATTTTCTTTTATACATGCAGTTTTTGCGGATTTATTTTTGATGCACCGATCTTCGCACGACGATGGAACCCTATGGGAAATCTATGGTTTTGTTTTTTATTCTTCCTCTACGCATGAGATGTCGCCCCATAAGATTTCTCAATAGGTTATACTAAGACATTGATTGGATTCGATCCCTACTAGAAGTCTGTTGGAGGCTTCTGTTTCATGTGTTGTGGGTGTCACGTGACTCACTAGAAAAATAGTGGGAGTACGTCAAGATAGAAGTCCATATCTTAATTATTTATATTTCTATGAAATCTGCATGTTATTTATTTTTGCTGCATCTTTAATTTTAGAAAATTTTGCCATTAGACCCTCTACATGGCACACTTAGTGCTAACCACCTCACTAGTCAAAACTATACAGATTGGCTCCGTAACTTGATAATAGTTTTCACAACAGAGAAAGTCGCATATGTCCTTGATATAATAATCCCTATGCCTAAGGAAGAAGCGAGAATGAGATCGCTCAATACGTGAAGTACACAAATAACTTTACTCTTGCTTAGTGTTACATGTTGGGCTCCATGACTTTCGAATTATAGAGTGTTAGGACTCTAGCTAGGAGAGTCCTAACATGTTGGGACTCTAGCTAGGAGAGTTCTAATTGAGTTTCATTTATAAGGGTATTCATGTAAATCCTATCTAGCAGACCCTTATAAAAGAGGTAAAGAGAGCGGCTATGGTTAGGATTAGTTGGGAGGTTGCTTCTTAGAGAAGCATTAAGAGTTTATTAAAAGTAGGAGTCTTGAGTAGGAGAGTTTATTAAAAGTATGAGTTTTAAGTAAGAGTCCTAATAATAGAGAACTCTAGCTATACTAGGGGTCTTAGTTAGAGTCCTATATAAGCATGTTGCCTCCACCTCTTTGGAATAAGAAAAGAAGATTCATCTATAGTTGCAGCCACTAGGTCGACTACTTGGAGGGTGGAACCCTTATAGCGTTCCAAGGGTTGATCCCCCTTAAATATCAAATCTATATAGAATTCCTCTAGGGTTCTATCATCTATTATCAGAGCCATAATCTTGCTGCTTTTGCTTCCATCCCTGCCACCCACCATCAATCAAGCAATTTCCACAATTGCTCTTATCATCGCCGTCTCCACCGTTATCTTCTGCCGTAGATCAAATCAATCTACTGCCGCCACCTCCAATTGCATCAGAGATCTGGTATTCTCCTATCATCAATACCTTTTGCTGCTGTAATTTTTCATCCAAAATATCAAAAAGAAGTATTGCTATCTATCCTTTGCTACAAATTCCTTTCATTGTAAAAGTTATCATCTTTGCGAATGAAGGATTGCTGTAGAAAATTTCAGCTCATATTACTATTTTGAAACCGATCTATTTGCTATCCTTTTTAAACAAAATTTCTTGAGCACTTCATAGATCATCTTGGCTTTCATCTGTGATAAAACTATCATGGAATTCATCTCTGAAACGTTCTTGTGTTGTTGTAAATTTTCGTCGCAAGCTGTTGGAATTTTTCGATGAGAATTCTACTATCGCAACTTGCACCGATTTCTTTGCTGTTATGCTGCCAAAATTTTCTTGATCCAATTTATCATCATCGCTGTTATCTAAACTGAGAATTTTCTATCAAATTCCCTCCTCAAATCTCAGAATTTTTGCTAAAAATTTTGTCAAAAAATTGCTTTTTCTTTGAAGATAATTCTGCTCTTACAAAATAACACATATTTGCAGCAACTTCTATCGAATTGCTACTAAAATTTTCTTGATCCAATTTGTCATCCTTGCTATTATCTAAATTGAGATTCTACTGTTAAATCCCCTCCTCAAATCTCTAGGATTTCGTTGGAAATTTTGTCGAGAAACCGCTGTTTCTTCAATCATAATTCTGCTCTTATGAGATAGCACATATCGGCAGCAACTTCTATTGAATTCTGTCAAAACTCTATCGCCATCTACCACAGATCTAAAATCCTCTTCCCTAACCTTCATCCACTACCATCACAGCCCAAAACTCCATCAAACCGCACCCCCAAACCGCACCCAAAACAGCCACAAAACAAGCCTAAACCGCTGCCTACATCCACCAATCCACCAACCCTTTTGGCAACCACTTCTTTCAACCAATACATGCCTTTAACCTAGCAACAAAAGAGAGATCTTAATATTACAATGCTAAATTCGAAGCCTTCGAGACGAGAATGAAGGATAAGATTCGGGCTCTCTTTGCCGAACTCAGTTTGGGTCGATCACTAAGCCCGAAGAAATCTCATCAAGGAGAGAGCTCTGACCGAAGAGATAACTTCTAGGAGAGGGGAGGTTCTATGATTGATCCCTATTATCTATGCATGAGGGTGGACTTCCCTAGATGAGAAGAAGGAGACCCGATTGGTTGGGTCTCACGCGCGGAGTGATACTTTCGGTACCACAAAACCGCGGATGCATCTATGGTAGAAATTGCAGCTATACATCTTGAAGGGGATGCCATATAGTGGTTTGATTGGTTTGAACATACTCATGGAGTCCTCTCATGGTGACAATTCAAAGAAGGATTGTTGATCCACTTCAGACCAACTAATTACGAGAACATCGACGGACAACTAGCAATGATTCGATAAACCTCCACTATTCAGGAGTATCAAACCAGGTTTGAAAGGTTATTTAATCAAACTTGTGATTGGTCTATGAAATAGCTACTGGAGACATTTATTGAGGTCTTGAAGTTGGAGATCCAAGGAGAAGTTAAAGCATGACAACCGTACACGTTTATGGCAGCCATCTCTTTCGCATGACTTCAAGAGGAGCGATTGAACCATGAAGCCCGGAGGATTAGGGTCACTCTTCGACTAGCAATATTGAAGCCTTCAGCCCCCCCTACTATCAGCTGAGCTCTTGCACTAAAAAAGTTGACAAGAGAAGAGCTTCGGGAGTGATCTACAAAGGGGCTATGTTGGCATTGCGATGAGCCATGGAGCCGCGAGTATCGCTGTAAAAAAGGGAAAATTCTTATGATCGAACCAGTGGAAGAAGAGGTCATTGAATAGCTAGAAGAGAGCCTTGAACATGAGGAAGAAGATGTGGAAGAAGAGCCACAATCGACTGACTTTATGGTATACGCGTTAACGAACTACTCAAATCCGCAAACGATGAAAGTTAGAGGCCTTCTCAAACAACAATCGATCATTGTTCTCATCGACATAGGCAACACTAATAACTTCCTAAATAGTAAGGCTGCTACTCAGATGGTGCTCTACATTGAAGGTTATAGGAAGTTCGATGTAAAGGTCACCAACGGTCGAATCCTAAAGTGCGACCAAAGATGCCCGTAGGTGAAACTATTACTGCAAGACCAAGAAATTATTATCGACTTCTTCCTCCTACCAATTGATGATTATGAGGCTGTGTTGAGCATAGAATGGCTAACAACGCTAGGTGATGTCTCTTGAAACTTTTCTAAGTTAATTATGAAATTCTACTACAAAGGCAAACAGGTCATCCTACGCGGGAAGTGCAGAAGCAACATAACCACCATTTCGACCCAACAAATGGAGCAGAAGATATCATCCCCGAGCAGCAAAAATGGGTAACCAAACTTCTAGGATTTGATTATAAAATTATTTACAAAAAGGGGAAAGAAAATATGGTTGCAGATGCACTCTCATGGCTACTTGAGCAAGTTAAATTTTTAGCCATCTCTCTTCCTACCACCGGCTTCCTCGAGGACATTAGAGAGGAATGGAAGAAGGATCCAGAGACCAGCAATATCATTAAAAATTTTGAGGAGGATCTAAGTGTAATAGCTCACTATACTTGGGATTCGAAGGATCTACGCTATAAAGGCTGTATTGTACTTATACCCGACTCCCCTTGTATCAAAATCATTATGCACGAAATGCACTCCACACCTTTAGTAGGGCACTCCGGATTTTAGAGAACCTACAAAAGAGCAAAGCAAAATTTTTATTGGAGAGGGATGAAAAAAATTATTTTAGAATACGTGGCACAATGTGATGTATATCAATAGCAAAAAGGTGAAACAGTGGCGAGTCCAGGGAAACTACAACTACTATCCATACCAGATTCAGTGTGGACTGACATCTCCATGGACTTCATCGAAGGGCTGCCACCTTCCAAAGATAAAATCACAATCGTCGTGGTGGTTGATCGACTTACGAAATATGCTTATTTTTGTGCTATGCGAAATCCCTACACTACTGCTAATATTGCTTAGATTTTCACAGAAACTATTATTAAACTACATGGGATGCCAAGGTCCATTGTAAGTGATTGAGACAGGGTCTTCACTAGTAAATTTTAGACTAAGTTATTTCAATTGTAGGGCACCAAACTCAAGATGAGCATAGCATATCATCCATAAACTGACGACCAATTAAAGGTGGTGAACAGGTGTTTAGAGACGTATCTTCGGTGTTTTGCCAGTGACCAGCTAAAGGAGTAGACAAAATGGCTCCCATGGGCCAAATGGTGGTATAATACTTCGTATCATTTCTCTATAAAATGTACCCCATATGAAGCATTGTATAGTCGACCGACCCCTGTGATTCCAAAATATGTAATTAGCTTTGCCAAGGTAGATGAAGTCGACAAAGATTTAATTGACAAAGACAAACTCCTATAGTTGCTAAAGGATAATCTCTCTATCGCTCAAGCCAGAACGAAATAGCAAGCCGACACACGACGAAGTAAAAGAGAATTTTTAGTAGGAGATTGGGTTTATCTTCGCCTACAACCATACAAGCAACTCTCCATCAAAACACGAGTGATAGAACCCCAGAGGAATTCTATGTAGATTGATCTTTGAGGGGGATCAATCCTTGGAACACTATAGGGGTTCCACCCTCAAAGTAGCCTAGTGGCTGCAATTATAGATGATTCTTTTTATTCCCAAGAGATGGAGGCTACATGCTTATATAGAGCTCCAAACCCTAGCCTTAGAGGCTGCTTCCTAAGTGAACTACCCAATTTGCCCTCAACCTTAGTGGGCTAGCCCAGTAACAAGGGGGGCGATGGCTAAGAAGCCCAAAGATCCAAATATAAACCCTAGCCTCTCTTCTTTATTAGATAGAGGTGGCTAGGTGGGGTTTATTATACTCTCACAAGATTTTTATTAGCTGCTACATGGTTGAGTAGGGACCAACCCTGCTAGAGTCCTATCAAGCCCGCCCTCTTCAAATCAGCCTTGTTCTCAAGGCTAGGGTTCCATGAACTCAGGGAACCGGGTCTTCAGCTTCTCATATGATTCCCATGTGGCATCTTCGAGTGGTAAATTAGTCCAATGTACTAGTACTTCAGTAGAGGGACATCGACAATGCATCACGATTTTACGGTCGAGGATGGCTTGTGGTTGGGCTTGAATATTTCCATCATTAGTAGTGTTAGGTAGTTGGATCTGGGGTGACTCATGTTCTCCCAACATTGGCTTCAAGCATGAAACATGGAAGATAAGGTAAATTTTGGCATCTTTAGGTAATTTAAGTATGTACGCCATAGCTCCAATACGCTCTATGATTTAATAGGGCCTATAAAAACATAGAGATAACTTCATGGAGGCTCGTGTGTTGATGGAGAGCTGCTTATATGGCTGTAGGCGAAGATAATCTCAATCTCCTACTGAAAATTCTCTTTTGCTTCATCGTGTGTTGGCTTGCTGTTTCATTCTGGCTTGAGTGGTAAAGAGATTATCCTTTAGCAATTGTAGGAGTTCGTCCCTATCAATTAGATCTTGGTCAACCTGATCTACCTTGGCTGAGCCAATTACATACTTTGGAATTACAGGAGCCGGCCGACCATACAATGCTTCATATGAGGTACATTTTGTAGATGAATGATACGTAGTATTATACCACCATTCAGCCCCGGGGAGCCATTTCGTCCACTCTTTCGGTCGGTCACTGGCGAAACACCGAAGGTACATCTCTAAACACCTGTTCACCACCTTTGTTTGGCCGTCAGTTTGTGGATGATATGCTATGCTCATCTTGAGTTTGCTACCTTGCAACTGGAATAACTCAGTCCAAAATTTACCAGTGAAGACCCAGTCACGATCACTTACAATGGACCTTAGCATCCCATGCAATTTAACAATATTTTCTATGAAAATCTGAGCAATACTAGCAGTAGTGTGGGATTTCATATAGTACAAAAATGAGCATATTTTGTAAGTCGATCAACCACCACAAGGATTGTGCTTTTACCTTTAGAAGGTGTCAACCCTTCGATGAAATCCATGGAGATGTTAGTCCACACTGAGTCCGGTATGGGTAGCGGTTGTAGTTTCCCTGGACTCGCCACTGTTTCGCCCTTTTGCTGTTGACATACATCACATTGTGCCATGTATTCAGAAATAAATTTGTTCATCCCTCTCCAATAAAAATTTTGCTTCACTCTTTTATAGGTTCTCAAAAATCCAAAGTGTTCTACTGAAGGTGTGGAGTGCATTTCGTGCAGAATGACTTTGATGCAAGGGGATTCGGGTGTAAGCACAATACGACCTTTGTAGCGTAGATCCCTCGAATCCCAAGTATAGTGAGCTATTGTGCATGGATCCTCCTCCAGTTTTTTTAATGATCTTACTGATCTCTGGGTTCTTCTTCCATTTCTCCTTAATGTCCTCAAGGAAGCCGGTGGTAGAAAGAGAGACGGCTGATAATTCAGCTTGCTTAGGTAGCTATGAGAGTGCATCTGCAACAATATTTTCTTTCTCTTTTTTGTAAATAATTTCATAATCAAATCCTAGAAGTTTGGTTACCCATTTTTGTTGCTCCGAGGATGATATCTTCTGCTTCAGAAAGTACTTGAGGCTTCTATGGTTGGTTTTAATCTGAAATTGCTAGCCGATTAGGTAAGGTCTCCACTTTATTACTGTGTGCACAATGGCAAGCATCTCCTTATCATAGATAGACATTTTTTGATGGGAGGGAGACAACACCTTGCTGGTGTATACGAGCGGTCAACCCTCTTGCATGAGAACAGCCCCAATTCTGACTCCAGATGCGTCGGCCTCAATGATGAAGGGTCGGTTGAAATCTGGTAATGCTAGTACAAGCATCGTCGTCATGGCTGTCTTAAGTTTATCGAAGGTAGCAGAAGCTTTGTCCGACCATTGGAAGGCATCTTTTCTCAGTAGAGAAGTGAGGGGTGCACTGATCTTCCCTTAGTTCTTCATGAATTTTCGGTAGTAGCCCGTTAGTCCAAGGAACCCATGTAGCAATTTCACATTTATAGGTTTCGGCCAGCTCTGCATTGCCTCAATTTTTGTTGGGTCTATTGCCACTCCTTCTGATTATGTGCCCAACGTACTCTACTTTTTCCTGAAGAAAACTGCACTTTGATAGTTTAACAAAAAGAGTATTCTCCCGAAGGATCGTCAGAATAGATCGTAAATGCTGAAAGTGAGTCTCAAGAGAAGGGCTGTAAATGAGAATATCATTGAAAAATACCAGCATGAATTTGCGAAGAAAGCTCTGAAAAATATCGTTCATTAGACTTTGGAAAGTTAAAAGAGCATTAGTGAGTCTAAAAGGCATTACCAAGAATTCATAGTAGCCATTATGAGTGCAGAAAGCTGTTTTTGGGATGTCGTCTTCATATACCCGAATTTGGTGGTAACCGGATCGGAGGTCCAACTTCGTGAAGACTCGAGCTCCTCTTAACTCATCAAGAAGTTCATCCACCACTGGTATTGGATACTTTTCCTTGATGGCGATGCCATTTAGAGCTCGGTAGTCGATGCACATCCGCCAAGTTTCGTCCTTCTTACGTACAAGTAGTACCGGTGAGGAATAGGGGCTGTAGCTTGGCCGAATCACCCCTGTTTCAAGCATCTCCTTTACGATCGTCTCAATCTCATCCTTTTGGAGGTGAGGATAGTGGTATGGCCGAGTGTTCGCTAGTGGTTTGCCCAGAAGAATTGGAATTCGGTGGTCATGTTGCCGAGTAGGAGGAAGACCGAATGGTTCGGTAAAAACATCATTCGGTAAAAACATCATCAAATTCAACAAGAAATTGGATGAGATTTTGATCTTCAATTTCTATTTTCTTCCCCTCTGGTTGCTGCTAGAGATGCATCAAAAAGCCATCATTAAATCTTGTGTAAAACTTTCTCCATTCGTTGGGTCGAAATGGTAGTTACGTTGCTTCCGCGCTTCCCGCGTAGGGTGACCTGTTTGCCCTTGCAGTAGAACTTTATAATTAATTTAAAAAAGTTTCAGGAGATGTCACCTAGTGTTGTCAGCCATTCTATGCCTAGCATAGCCTCATAATCATCAATTGGTAGGAGGAAGAAGTTGGCGACAATTTCTTGGTCTTGCAATAATAGTTTCACTTACGGGCATCCTTGGTCACACTTTAGGATTCGGCCGTCGGTGACCTTTACGTTGAACTTGCTACAACCTTCAATGTGGAGCATCATCCATGTAGTGACCTTACTATTTAGGAAGTTATTTGTGCTGCTCGTGTCGATGAGAATGGTGATCGGTTGTTATTTGAGAAGGTCTCCAACTTTCATCCTTTGCGGATTGGAGTAGCCTGCTAACGCGTGTACTATAAAGTCAGTCGATTGTGGTTCTTCTTCCACATCTCCTTATGTTCAAAGCTCTCTTCTAGCTATTCAATGACCTATTCTTCCACTGGTTCGATCACAAGAATTCTCCCCTTTTTACAGCGATGCTCGCGACTCCATGGCTCATCGCAATGCCAACATAACCCCTTTATAGATCGCTCCCGAAGCTCTTCTCTTGTCAACTTTTTTGGTGTAGGAGCTCGGCTAATAGTAGGGGGGGCCAAGGGCTTTGGTACTACTAGTTGGGGAGCAACCCTAGTCCTCCGGGCTTTGTGGTTCAATCGCTCTTTTTGAAGTCGTGCAAAAGAGATGGCTACCATAAGCGTATACGGTTGTTACGCTTTAACTTCTCCCCGAATTTTCAGCTTCAAGCCCTCAATAAACATTCCCAATAGCTGTTTTTTAGACCAATCAAGAGTTTGATTAGATAACCATTCAAACTTGGTTTGATACTCCGAATGGTGGAGGTTTGTCGGATCTTTGCTAGTTGTCCTTCGATGTTCTCATAATCGGTTGGTCCGAAGCAGATCAACAGTCCTTCTTTGAATTGTCACCATGAGAGGACTCCATGAGTGTGTTCAAACCAATCAAACCATTGTATGGCATCCCCTTCAAGATGTATAGCTGCAATTTCCATCATAGATGCGTCCGTGGTTTTGTGGTACCGAAAATATCGCTCCATGCGTGAGATCCACCCAATCGGGTCTCCTTCTTCCCATCTAGGGAAGTCCATCCTCATGCGTGGGTAGTAGGGATCGATCATAGATCTTCCCCTCTCCTAGAAGTCATCTCTTCGATCAGAGCTCTCTCCTTGATGTGATTTCTTTGGGCTTGATGGTCGACCTAAACTGAGTTCGGTAAAGAGGGTCCGAATCTTCTCCTCCATCCGCGTCTTGAAGGATTCGAACTTAGCATTGATTGCCTTCTCAGATGCCATAGTATATGCCTCCAGATCTGTAATATTAAGATCTCTCTTTTGTTATTGGGTTAAAGGCATGTATTGTTTGAGGGAAGTGGTGGCTGAAAGGGTTTGTGGATTGGTGGATATAGGCTGCAGTTTAGGCTTATTTTGTGGCTATTTTGGGTGCGGTTTGGGGCTGCAATTTGATGGAGTTTTGGGCTGAGATGGTAGCGGATGAAGGTTAGGGAAGAGAATTTTAGATCTATGGTAGATGGCAGTAAAGATTTGACAGAATTTAGTAGAAGTTGCTGCCAATATGCGCTGTCTCATAAGAGCAGAATAATTGTCGAAGAAATAATGGTTTCTTGACGAAATTTCTAGCGAGAACCCAGAAATTTGAGGAGGGGATTTGACAGCATAATCTCAGTTTAAATAACAGCAAGGATGACAACTTGGATCAAGAAAATTTCAGCAGCATAACAGCAAAGAATTTGGTGCAATTTTTAATAGCAGAATTCTCGTCGAAAAATTTCAGCGGTTTGCTATGAAAACTTGCAGCAACACAATAATGTTTTAGAGATGAATTCTATAATAGATCAATCCCAAATGAAAGCCAAGATGATCTATGAGGTGCTCAAGAAATTTTGTTCAAAAAGGATAGCAATAGATCGGTTTAAAGGTAGTAATATGCAGCTAAAACTTTCTGTAGCAATCCTTCGTTTGCAAAGATGATAACTTTTACGACGAAAGGAATTCACAACAAGGGATAGATAGTAAGACCCTTTTTTGGTATTTTGAATGGCAAATAGCAACAGCAAAAGGTATTAGTGATAAGAGAATACCAGATCTCTAATGCAATTGGAAGCGGCGATAATAGATTGATTTGATCTGCAGCAGAAGATGAAGGTGGAGACGGTGATGCCAAGAGCAATTGTGAGAATTGCTTAGTTGATGGTGGGCGGCAGGGATGGCAGCAAAAGCAGCAAGATCACTGCTCTAGTACTAGATGATAGAACCGTAGAAGAATTCTATGTAGATTGATCTTTGAGGGGAATCAATCCTTAGAACACTATAGGGGTTCCACCCTCCAAGTAGTCTGGTGGCTGCAATTGTAGATGATTCTTCTTATTCCCAAGAGATGGAGGCTACATACTTATATAGAGCTCCAAACCCTAGCCCTAGGTACTACTTCCTAAGTAAACTATCCAATTTGCCCTCAACCTTAGCGGGTCGGCCCAGTAACAGGGGGGCCGATGGCTAAGAAACCTAAAGACCCAAATGTAAACCCTAGCCTCTTTTCTTTATATGATAGAAGCGGCTAGGTGGGGTTTATTATATTCTCACAGGGTTTTTATTAGCTACTACATGGTTGAGTAGGACCCAACCCTGCTAGGGTCCTATCAATGAGCCTCTATGAAGTTATCCCCACATTTTTATAGGCCCTATCAGATCATAGAGCATATTGGAGCCGTGGTGTACAGACTTAAATTACTTGAGGATACTAAAATCCATCTTGTCTTCCATGTGTCATGCTTGAAGCCCAAGTTAGGAAAACACGAGTTACCCCAGATTCAACTACCCAACACCACTAATGATGGAGATATTCAAGCCCAACCACAAGCCATCCTCGATAGCAAAATCGTGATGCGTCGCCGACGTCCCTCTACTGAAGTGCTAGTGCATTGGAATAATTTACCACTTAAAGATGCCACTTGGGAGAACTATGATGACTTGAAGATCAAATTTTCAAAATTCATGGAGCATCAGCCTCGAGGATAAGGCTGATTTGAAGAGGGCAGGTTTGTTAGGACTATAGCTAGGAGAGTCCAAACATGTTGGGACTCTAGCTAGGAGAGTTCTAATTGAGTTTCATTGATAAGGGCATTCATGTGAATCCTATCTAGCCGACCCTTATTAAAGAGGTGAAAAGGGCGACTAGGATTAGGATTAGTTGGGAGGTTGCTTCTTAGAGAAGCATTAAGTGTTTATTAGAAGTGGGAGTCTTGAGTAGGAGAGTTTATTAAAAGTAGGAGTCTTGAGTAGGAGAGTTTATTAAAAGTAGGAGTCTTGAGTAAGAGTCTTAATAATAGAGAACTTTAGCTATACTAGGGGTCTTGAGTTGGAGTCCTATATAAGCATGTAGCCTCCACCTCTTTGGAATAAGAAAAGAAGATTCATCTACAGTTGCAGCCACCAGGCCAACTACTTGGAGGGTGGAACCCCTATAGCATTCCAAGGGTTGATCCTCCTCAAAGATCAAATCTACATAGAATTTCTCTAGGGTTCTATCATAGAGCAACAAGAAAAGATGGATGTCAGATCCATACTCCTACGTCTCTACAAATTATTTGAGAAATAAAGAAGAACACATTAATATGAGATATCAAAGAATCTCTTCTACGATAGGATTACTAAGGGGACGTCGGTTCAGAACCATATCCTTAAAATGATTGAGTGGATAGAGAAACTCACAGGTCTAGGAATGGTCCTAGAGGATAACCTGTGTGTGGATCTTGTGCTTTAATCCCTACTAGATTCCTTTTTACAGTTCTCTATGCTAGTAAGACTAGAAAGAAAAGGAAGACACAGAAGTCCCTTGACAAGAGCAAGGGCAGACCGGATAAAGCAAAGGTTGCTAAGGACCCAATAAAAGAGAAAAGCCAGTGCTTTCACTATGGCAAAGACAAGCACTAAAAGTGGAACTGCAAAGAGTACATTGTAGAAAAGGCAAAACAGAATCTTAAAGAAGTTTTAAATATGAATTCATGATTAGTCTCTATTTGTCATACTCATATGATAACATATAGGTATTGGATAACGATAGTGTTTATCATATCTGCAATTCATTGTAGGTTCTAGCAAGACCTAGGAGATTGATGAGAGGCAAGATGGACCTCAAGATAGGTAATGTGTTGAATCTCAGATGTTGATGATGAAATCAATTGGTGAAATATTTGTTCTAATCTATATTGTCAAAGATAAGTGTGCAGGATTAACTACGATGGGTTAGAAACATAAAGCGATTTGCCGAGGTTAAGTCTGTTGGGTGTTCAAGAGTTCATCGGAAGTCCGAAGGATCATCGGAAGTGTTGCTGGAACCAACCGAGATCGAATCAGGGACTTACCGATGATTTCAGAAGTTCACTGCAAAGATCGTCGAAGGATTTGCGGAGTTTACCGAGAAGGTTTGAAAGCTTTCCGAAGACTCGTTGAGAACACCATACAAGCCGGGAGCATGCTGGGAATCCGCCGAAAGAAATCCGAAGGAAGTATCGGAAGACCGTCGAAGTCTCATCTTAAAGCTCGCCGAAATAAGACTTGAAGAATGTCGGTTTAAATCACTGTTAATTATGTTTCAATTTTGTAGTTGGCATGTACTTAGGGCAAGGATTTTGAATTAATCCTGCTCAAATCTGGTAGGGGCCAACCGGGCTCTTACTAGGCCTTTTTGGGCCTTGGACAAGGCCCAGTCAGCATTGCTGAATGGGGCCGACCAGGCAGTAGAACCGCCTGTGCTAGGCGGTTCTACTGTGTGGCAGCCGAATGCTGGGCGGTACCACCACCCAGCCTAGGGCGGTAGTACCACCTAGCACTAGTGTGCAGCAGCGGTAGTACCGCCGCCTTGGCGATAATCTTGTCGATTGCCTTTGTCGTCGACCCGAGAGGCGTAGCACCGCTTCGATAAGCGGTAGCACCCAAGACACGGGAAATCCAAATTGATTACAAATTTGGAGCCCAAATTTGAATTCACTTTGGATCTATAAATACCCCCCCCTTTCTCAGCTGAAAGGGCACCCTTTTTGAGAGTTAGAAATTGAGCTAAAGTCTTGCAAAAGTCTTGTGTTCACCTCCTTCTTTCTCTTTGAAAAATCTGTAAGAGTGTGAACTTCTTGTAAATGGGTTGTAAGAGGGGTGTTTGGTCCTTTCCCTTTAAAATGATTTGCTAGTGGAAGTTGAGAGCCTCATCGGAGAAGGCTTCGGAAGTGAATGTAGGTCACTTTGACCGAACCACTATACATCCTCACGTTCTTGAATGTATGAGTGTTTAAATTTCTGTTTAATCCTTTTACTTGGCTGCAAACCATTTTGTTTTTAATTACCCTTGCTCAAGCTACTTTAACCAAGTCATTTTTCGTCGGATCGAAGTTTTCATACAAACTAACTGTTTTACCGAAATCGATTTCAAACTTATGGTTTTAATCCACTGCACTAATTCACCCCCCCCCCCTCTAGTGCCTATTTGATCCTAACAATTAGTATCAGAGCAGGTTCACTCTCATATTTAGTCTAAAACCCAAGAGAGATGGCCTATTCGGTATGCAAGATGGTCATTCCATTACACGTCCGTCTATGTTCAATGGGTCAGATTATATGTATTGGAAGACTCGTATGAGGATCTTTCTTATTTCTATGTATTTTGAGCTTTGGAATATCATTGAGAATGGTTTTCAAAAATCTTATATTCCGATGAGCGATTGGAATGAATCGGAGAAGAAGGTTTTTGCTTTAAACGCAAAGGCCATGAATGCCTTGTTTTGTGCACTAGACAAAAACAAATTTAATCACGTATCAATTTGTGAATTGGCTTTTGATATTTGGCGTACACTTGAGATCACTCATGAAGGCACTAGCCGAGTGAAAGAGTCCAAAATCAATATTCTTATGCATTCTTACGAACTTTTCCGAATGAAACCAAGTGAGTCCATTGGAGACATGTACACCCGCTTTATAGATGTCATCAATAGACTTAAGGCACTTGGTAAAGGTTTTTCTAACTTTAAACTTGTAACTAAGATTTTAAGATCCCTTCCAAAGAGTTGGGATCTAAAAGTTATGGCCATACATGAGGCCAAGGACCTTTAGACTTTTCCCCTTAAAGAACTTATTGGGTCTCTAATGACCTACGAAATGATGTGTCATGCTCATGAAGAGCTTGAGAACCCCCTTCCAAAGAACAGGAAGGATATGGCACTAAGAACATAAGAAGACCCCTTGAAAGGAACATCAAGTGATGAGGACAGTGACAATGACATTGTACTCTTAACTCGAAAATTCAAAAAATTCATAAGAAAGAATAAATTTAAAAATGACACAAAAAAATAAACTTGAATATAAAAAGGACCAAGTTATTTGCTACGAATGCAAGAAGCCGGGGCACTTCAAATATGAATGCCCCCAAGCCAAGAAGAAGCAACCCAAGAAGAAGAAGGTATTGAAGGCTACATGGGATGATTCAAGTGACTCCGAGGTTGAAGAAGCAAGCAACAAAGAGGAGGCTAACTTCATGCTAATGGCCCTAGGAGAAGAGATTAGTGAGTTATTTAATGAAGAATTATCTTTCGATGAGCTTTCTATCACTTTTCATGAATTATTTGATGAATATAGAACTATTAGTAAGAAGTTTTATTTACTAAAGAAAGAGCATGCTTTATTGCAAAATAAGTTCAATAGCCTCCAAACTCCTTCTCTACCCCCATGCTCTAAGTGTGAACACTTAGAAGCAATAAAAAATAAGAATTTGCTACTCAAAGAGACCCTAAACAGGTTTAAGGTCGGTAGCAAGGGCTTGGACATGATCCTTGCTAACAAGGGTCACGTCGGAAATAAAAGTGGAATCGGATTTATGAGTGGATCTCACTGAAATCCCACCACCTTCATTAAAGGACCCACATTGCATATATTACCCCATTTGAAATGTAATTTTTATGATAAAACTGGACATGTTGTCAACAAATGTCCATTCAAGAAAATTAGTCCACATAAATTGATATGGGTTCCTAAAGGAACCATAAACAATTCAAGGTTGAATTACAAAATAAATAGATCAATTTGTGAGGCACCCAAAATCAAATGGGTACCTAAAAACTATCCTCTTTTATAGACAAACTCACAAGCTAGGAGCAAGAGATGGTATCTTGATAGAAGATGCTCAAGGCACATGACCGGAGATCCATCTCATTTCTCTATGCTCATTAGCAAAGAAGAAGGGTATGTCACCTTCGGAGACAACAACAAGGGTAAAATCATTGGCAAGGGAACCATAGGTAACAAATCAAGTTTTTTAATTGATGATGTGTTACTAGTTGATGGTTTAAAATATAATCTTTTAAGCATTAGTCAATTATGCGATAAAGGTTATGTTATTAGATTTGAATCTAATGTTTGCATCATTAAAAAACTAAACAATGACATATCCATGATTGCTTTAAAACAAAACAATGTCTACACCATAAATATTGATGAATTAAATAATGAAATATGTTTTTCGGTTTTGAATGATGATGCTTGGCTTTGGCATAGGAGATTAGGCCATGCAAGCATGAAACTAATATCTAAGATTTCATCTAGAGAATTAGTATGAGGAATTCCTAATATAAAGTTTGTCAAGGATAAAGTATGTGATGCGTGTCAACTAGAAAAATAAATAAAAACTATCTTCAAACCAAAATATCAAATTAGTACCACTAGACCATTGCAATTGATCCATTTGGACTTATTTGGATCAATTGATATAATAAGCTTAGGAGGTAGTAAATACGTCTTCGTAATTGTGGATGACTATACTAGATATACTTGGACCTATTTCTTGACTCACAAAAGTAATTGTTTCAAATGTTTTTCAAAATTTTATAAACTTACTCAAAATGAAAAAGGTTTCATGATTTCATCAATTCGGAGCGATCATGGTGGTGAATTTCAAAATCATGACTTTCAAAATTTTTATGAAATCAACGGATATAACCATAATTTCTCTACTCCAAGAATCCTCAACAAAATGGAGTAGTGGAAAGGAAAAATAGAAATTTGCAAGAAATGACTAGAACCATATTAAATGAATATAATTTACCAAAATATTTTTGGGCCGAAGCCGTAAACACGGCTTGCTATGTTATAAATAGAGTTCTAGTAAGACCATCCCTATCTAAGACTCCATATGAATTATAGAATAATAAAAAACCCAATGTCTCTTACTTTAAAGTTTTTAGTTGTAAATGCTTTATATTAAATGAAAAGGATGCCTTAGGAAAATTTGATGCTAAATCCGATAAAGGCATCTTTCTTGGTTACTCTTCTATTTCTAAAGCTTTTCAGGTTTTCAACAAAAGAACTTTAGTTATAGAAGAATCTATTCATGTGGATTTTAATGAATTTTTTGAATCTAAGAAAAACAATTTTGATGATGATCTTGGTTTTAATGATTTGAATTTGAATGAACCCTCTCCTCAAAATGACAACTTAGATGCATCTTCTTCCCAAATTTCCTTACCCAAGGAATGGAAGTATGTAGATGCCCATCCCAAGGAGTTAATTATAGGAGATATATCTAAAGGGGTTCAAACTCGTTCTTCATTTAAGAATTTTTGTGCCCATGCCGCTTTTCTTTCTTAAGTTGAACCAAAATGCATTGATAATGCCTTGAAAGATGATTCTTGGATCATCGTAATGCAAGAAGAGTTAAATCAATTTGAAAGGAATGAGGTATGGAAGCTTGTTCCTAGACCTAATGACCATTTAGTTATTGGTACTAAATGGGTCTTTAGAAACAAGCAAGATGAATATGGTATTATGGTTAGAAACAAGGCTAGATTAGTAGCCAAAGGTTTCAACCAAGAAGAAGGTATTAATTATGAAGAGATCTTCGCTCCTATGGCAAGATTAGAAGCCATCAGGATGCTCCTTACCTATGCTAGTAGTAATGATTTTAAACTATTTCAAATGGATGTCCAAAGTGCTTTTTTAAATGGCTTTATTTCCGAAGAAGTATATGTTGAACAACCACCTGGATTTGAAATTTCTCTTCTTCCTAATCATGTGTTTAAATTAACTAAGACTCTCTATAGACTAAAACAAGCTCCTAGAGCTTGGTATGAAAGGCTTAGCTCCTTTCTTATTTCAAATAATTTTACAAAAGGCAAGGTTGATACTATATTGTTTATCAAACATTTTGAAATAATTTTCTCATTGTTCAAATTTATGTTGATGACATCATTTTTGGTTCTTTGGATGAATCACTATGTGAATCTTTTGCCAAGTATATGAGTCATGAATTTGAGATGAGTTTAATGGGAGACTTAACCTTCTTTCTTGGTTTACAAATTAAACAACTTAGTAATGGCATATTCCTTAATCAATCCAAATACACACTAGAATTGTTAAAACGATTTAATATAGATGGTTCAAAAGCTATCAACACTCCAATGAATACTTCCACCAAGTTAGACTTGGATGAAAGTGGAGACAGTTTTGATCAAAAGACATATAGGGGAATGATAGGTAGCTTGCTCTATCTTACCGCAACCAGACGAGATATCATGTTTAGCGTAGGACTTTATGCAAGGTTTCAAGCTAATCCTAAGTTGTCTCATCTTAAAGCCGTTAAAAGAATTTTTAGATACCTTAAAGGTACTCCTAATCTAGGATTATGGTATCCAAAATCTGATAACTTTGATTTAAAAGCTTATGCAGATGCGGATTTTGGTGGATGTAGAATAGATAGAAAGAGCACATCCGGAATATGCCAATTTTTAGGTCATGCACTTATTTCTTGGACATCCAAGAAATAAAATTCGGTTGCACTATCTATGGCGGAAGCCGAATACATAGCCACAAATGCATGTTGTGCTCAAGTCATTTGGATGAAAAATACACTAGAAGACTATGGAATTTATTTAAATAACATTCCCATAAAATGTGATAATACAAGTGCTATTTGTCGAACCAAAAATCCTATTCAACACTCTAGAACTAAGCATATTGATATAAGACATCACTTTATATGAGATCATGTTAACAGTAACGATGTCACTCTTGAATTTATCGATACAAAATATCAATTAGCAGACATCTTTACGAAACCTTTAAATAAAGAATAATTTGACTTCATTAGGAGGGAAATAGGCATGTTAAATTATCCTTGTGTATGAGCAGCATTATATATATATATATATATATATATTATTTCGGCTTTCGTGGTTTTTACGAAAACTCGATTCTCACGGATTTGCCTCCCTCATTTTAATTCTATATCTCAAGGAGTGATCTATGATTACATCTCATCTCATTTCAACACTAGTAAACAAATTTTTAAAAAAATTTATGGGGCCAACGGTAGCACCACCAGAACCGATGGTAGTACTGCCTGGGTACTCGACTCCCAAGCGGTAGCACCGCTTGGTTGGCGGTAGTACCGCCCGAACACCCCCATATTAAAGGGGGTGTTAGGGTCAGTGGTAGAACTGACCGAAACACTCACCCATTCAGCCCTCTTCCTCCTAAACTCCTCCAGACTCTCTCCTCTCCATTTCTTCTTCATCCTAAAGGGCTATCAATGGTTTTTTCTTAATTTAAGCTCCTCACCTCCCTAGGAAACTCAAAGAAGGTAAAATCTGTAATTTTCTCTTCTCTTCACATTTGCTTATCTTTTCCTTATTGTTTCCTTTTGTTTCTTCATCTTGAATAGATATGGCTCCTAAAAAATCATCAAGAGGCAAAGGGAAAAGGATGGAAGGAGATTCATTTGACCCAACCCTTTTTAGATCTAATGAGGTAGCCTTAAGATACCCAAATTTTGATTTTAAAGCCATACATAAGGGTAAACATATTGATCTAGGTGAACTAGGAAAGCTAGAACCTATTAGATGGTTTGTCAATCTAAATACTCTACCTATCTTGCAAATTAATGAACCAATCTACCCTAGGTTGGTTAAGCTATTTTATGCTAACATGAATATTGAAGATGATGTTTTGACTACCTATATGTTAGGAACCACAATTCAGATTTCTGATCGTACCATATGTGAGCTACTTGGAATTGAAGAAAAGAATAGAGGATGTTATTTTAGAGTGCAATGGGATATGGATGTAATCGGAGCAACCCACTCCGAAGCCTTAGAGACGATCTTTGCTAATCCTAACCTAGGCATCATTCCTAAAAGCTACGAGTACTTATTACCTTTTAATTCGAAATTACTTCATCACATCATTATAAGCATTCTACTTCCGAAGCGGTTTCACCCTAATGAATTGAGTATGTTAGAACTGAGTATGATGTATTGTATCATGACTAGACAAAACAACTGCTTTGGTTATTTGATTAGATAACACATGATAGAAATTTTCTCTAGAGACTTAATATTGTTGTATGGCGGGTTGATCACTAGATTCATTTTTGCCCATAACATTTGTGTGTCACCCGACGAGAAAATAATGCAAGTTGATAGATATAACACAATTAATAGAAGTCTCCTGAAGCGATTTAGATGTACCTTTAGAGATGGCATATGGATTAAGCAACCTAGAAGGGTTGATATAGTTCCCCCACCAGTAAAGTAACCTGAAACACCAATTTTTAGGGGAAATGAATCTCCTTCGCCTAGTCCCATTGATCCAACACCATCTGAGCCACCTCATGCTCTATCTACTGAAGATCCGATCATGCTATCCTTAAATCAAATCACATCACAACAAACTCAAATCAACATGCAGCAAGCTGAAATTTTGAAGGAAGTGCAACAAATGAACCACAGAATAGATCATTTGTATAGGCATTTTAGCATTCCCCCTCCAGAATAGCTGTTGTTTTCTTTTTAAACACTTGTCCTGTTATGCTTATGACTACTATGGATGATGTTGTATGATGTTATTTTCATCTAATCAGCTTTTGAATAAATTTTTTTTTGTTCGATCGTAATTTTTGGATGATACTTTCATATTACTTTATGACTTGATATCCTCCTCGAACGATTTCATGCTCCCTCCATGGCTCAATAATTGATCGGCTTTTGTATTCTCCCTCTCATGGCCTGATAAATGAGGTTTTTTCTTTTCTTCTACGAAGTAATGAATGGTTTCTCCACCTCCATTATTTTTGTTGATGAAAAAGGGGGAAAAAAAATGTAAATTGCTATGATGGAGTAATTGTTGCTATGTTGGAGTAAATGCTTAAAGTGAAATATGAATCAATTGTATTGCATCAAATGCTTAAAAATTCTTATTCTTGAGATGAGCTACTTTTTCATTTGATATCATGTCTTAATATTGAAACACTCTTTTAGATATCACTTGATTCTTATCATGTTGGAATTAATATTTCTTGTTATTATAGGTGTAAATACCTTGACATTGTTTAATATATGAAGTTTTTGTATTTATACCTAAGCTTGTTTATTAAGCTTTATGTTAAATGAAATCTATCGGATTTAGCTTGAATTCAAAAGATTGAATTCAAGTTCTTTTACCTTCTAATTATATGGCATATAGATAGGGGGAGTTAAGAGTAACTCCATAATTAATTAATTGTCATCATCAGATTGTTGAATCTCAGATTTTGATGATGAAATCAATTGGTGAAATATTTGTTCTAATCTATATTGTCAAAGATAAGTGTGCAGGATTAACTACGATGGGTTAGAAACATAAAGCAATTTGCCGAGGTTAAGTCCGTCGGGTATTCAAGAGTTCATCGGAAGTCCGAAGGATCATCGAAAGTGTTGCTGGAACCAACCAAGATCGAATCAAGGACTTACCAATGTTTTCGGAAGTTCACTACAAAGATCGTCGAAGGATTTGCGGAGTTTACCGAGAAGGTTCAGAAGCTTGCTAAAGACTCGTTGAGCGCGCCATACAAGCCAGGAGTATGCTGGGAATCTGTCAGAAGAAATCCGAGGGAAGTATCGGAAGACCGTCGAAGTCTCATCATAAAGCTCGCCAGAATAAGAGTTGAAGAATGTCGTTTCAAATCACTGTTAATTATGTTTCAATTTCGTAGTTGGCACATACTTAAGGCAAGGATTTTGAATTAATCCTGCTCAAATTTGGTAGGGGCCAACCGGGCTCTTACTAGGCCTTTTTGGGCCTTGAACAAGGCTCATTCAGCATTACTGAATGGGCCAGGCGGTAGAACCGCTTGGCAATTGAATGCTAGGTGGTACCACTACCCAGCCTAGGGCGATAGTACCGCCCAGCACTAGTGTGCAACGGTGGTAGTACCGCCTGCCTTGGGCAGTAGTACTGCCTGTGCACTGTCAGTCTGACGACTAACAGGCGATAGCACTACCCCTGACAGGCGGTAGCACTGCCCCTGACAGGCGATAGCACCGCCAGCACCGGGAAGTACAAATTGATTTCAAATTTGGAGTCCAAATTTGAATCCACTTTGGATCTATAAATACCCCCCCTTTCTCAGCTGAAAGGGTACCCTTTTTGAGAGTTAGAAATTGAGCTAAAGTCTTGCAAAAGTCTTATTTTCAATAGCTTGTGTTCACCTCCTTCTTTCTTTGTGAAAAATCTATAAGAGTGTGAACTTCTTGTAAAAGGGTTGTAAGAGGGGTGTTTGGTCTTTCCCCTTCAAAAGAATTTGCTAGTAGTTTTTGAGAATAATAGTTTAACTATTGAGGATGATAAGATCATCATGAGAGGAACATTGCATAATGCTTTGATTATGCTAGAAACTACTTCATATATCATGAGTGTGAGTGAGTCTAGGAGGAAATGAGATTAGGTGAATAGTATATACCTATGGCATTGTAGGCTAGGTTATACCTATGAGGGAAGGATTCAAAAATTGCTGATAGATGGATACCTAGATCCATTTGACTATAAGTCATATGCGACTTATGAATCTTACTTTCGTAGAAAGATGACCAACTCTCCATTTAGTGAAACTAGAGAGAGAGCCATTGAGTTGTTAGTAATCATACATAGTGATATATGTGGTCCCATATCAACTCAGGCCATTAGTGGTTATTCCTGCTTCATTATTTTCACTAAAGATTTCTCTAGGTATGGACATGTGTACTTGATGAAGTACAAATCCGAAGCCTTCGAGAAATTCAAGGAGTATGAGAATGAAGTAGAGGTTCAGATTAGAAAGAGTATCAAGACTCTTCGATCAGATCGAGGAGGTGAGTATTTGAGTACAAAGTTCACTTAGTTCCTTAAGGACCATGGGATTCTATCTCAATGGATACCTCTTTATACACCCTAGATCAATGGTGTATCCAAAAGGAGGAATCACACACTCTTAGACATGGTGCAGTCCATGATGAGTTTCGTCGGCCTACCCATCTCATTTTGGGGATATACCCTAGAGTCTGCAGCTTCTATTCTGAATAGAGTTTCAACTAAGTTGGTAGTGTCTACACCATATAAGATATGGAAAGAGAAGCTTGATCTTAAGGTTGTTATGATTTGGGGCTACCCTACCCATGTTAAGAGACAACCCTGATAAGTTGGAATCTAGGATGAAACGATGCAAGTTTGTGGGATAACCCAAGGAAACTTGTAGGTATTATTTCTATTACCCCAAGGACCAAAAGGTCTTTATAGCCAAGAGAGTTATGTTCCTTGAGAAGGAACACATTCTTAGTGGAGATAGTGGGAGCGTGATAGAGTTGAGTGAGGTTGGAGAGCCTAGCTCAAGCACCATTCCACAGCTAGAGTCTGTTCAGGTACCTAGCACATAAGTTTCGACTTTACGTAGGTTTAGAAGAGTATCCCATCCTCCTAAGAGGTATGTGGGACATATTAGAGGAGAGAATGTTAAGGATATTGATCCTCAAACCTATGAGGAGGCTATTACGAGTATAGACTCTGGGAAGTGGTAAGAAGTCATAAATTTAAAGATCGATTCCATGTACTCCAACAAGGTTTGGAACCTAGTTGATGCACCCGACGGTATCATACCCATTGGTTGCAAGTGGATCTTCAAGAAGCAGATTAGAGTAGATTGAAAGGTAGAGACCTATAACACAAGGCTAGTGGTTATAAAGGGTATTGTCAAAGCCAAGGTGTTGACTCTGACGAAACCTTCTCACCCATAGCTATGCTAAATTCATCTGAATTCTATTGGCTATTGTAGCACACTATGATTATGATATCTGATATATGAATGTGAAAACTGTATTCCTCAATGGCAACCTCGAGGAGGTATATGATATAGCCTAAGGGATTTATGCCTAAAGATAGTCTAGATAGGGTGTGCAGGTTGCTTAGGTCTATGTATGGACTGAAGCAAGCTTCATAAAGTTGGAACATAAGATTTGATGAGGCGATCAAATCTTATAACTTCGTTAAGAACAAAGATGAGCCTTGTGCATATAGGAAGGTAAGTAGGAGCACTATCTCCTTCTTGGTGTTGTATGTATAAGACATCTTAATAATTGGGAATGATGTAGGAATGCTCTCCATAATAAAAGCTTGGCTATCTAAACACTTTTCCATGGAGGACTTAAGGGAAGCATCCTACATATTGGGGATTCGGATCTATAAAGATAGTTCCAAGGGGATGCTTGGTTTGTCCCAATCCAAGTAAATAGACACTATTGTCAAAAAGTTTGACATCAAAATTTTCAAGAGAGGTCTCATACCGATGAGATATAGGCTCTCACTTTCTAGGAGTATGTCCCCAAAGACTCCTGAAGAAATGGCACACATGGATAGGATACCTACCCTATGCCTTAGCGATAGGGTCTATCATAAATGCTATGCTATGTACCAAATCTAATATAGCACATGCTTTGAGTGTCATGAGTCGGTATCAGGCGGATCCAGGCTTAGAGCACTAAAAAATAGTAAAGTGTATCCTTAGGTACTTAAGAAGAACTAAGGATATTTTACTGGTATATGGAGAAAGTAGCCTCAGGGTTGAGGGCTACACGGACTCGAGCTTCCAGTCCGATGTCGATGATGGCAAGCTAATTCAAGACATGTGTTTGTCCTGAAAGAAGGAGCAGTATGCTGAAAGAGTTCTAAGCAAGATACTACTGTTGACTCGACCATAAAGGTGGAGTACATTACTACAATAGAGGTAGTAAATGAGGGAGTCTGGATGAAGTAGTTTATCATAAATTTGGGAGTCGTGTCAAGCAGCAAAGAGCTAATTCCATTATGTTGCAATAACTATGGGCCAATTACTCAAATTAGGGAACCGGGTCTGATCAAAAGTGTTCTAAGGAGATTTCAGCTTATTAGAAAGATCGTGGCCTGAAGAGATGTAGTAGCAGAAAGAGTTACATCCGAAGATAACATTGTAGATCCACTAACAAAGCCATTGACTCAGATTATCTTTAAGCATCACAAAGGTTTGATAGGGATCAGACATGTAGGTGATTGGCTTTAGGTCAAGTGAGCGATTGCTAGTTATAGGTATCCTATAGCTAATCACATGAGTGATGACACTTGTAACACGCTACATCAATCTTTTTATTTATGATTATTGGTATTTTTTCATATTTTCTATATGTATATTATGATGTACCTGGATCTGTACAATGGGAATTAGATCATAATGAGATCATGATAATGAGACCGATTCACCTTTAAACACAGACCCTAAATAATCCCGGTCATAGGTTACTCGAGAGGGACATCGATATAACCGAACAGACTAGTGTGCTGTATACTCATTCATATGATAGAGGTGGCTGGTCTCATAGCTACTTATATGGGAGACTAAGGGTATAGTACAAGTGCTCATTACAGAATAAGTTCACTGATTGATCCGTTTACGGAATGCTGGATGGGTTATTAGTACCTTACATCAGATAGCTATTTTAGAGTCCCAATAGTGTATCTGGTCCTTAGAATTGAGATGCCAAAGATGTCTTGTATGAGTACTTCATTTTTTGACATCAGACTTATAGGTTTAGAAACTTCTAGATCTGGTATAACCGGTTCTCGGGAATGGTAGCCAACCTTACGAAGGCAATTGAGTATCAATATAGGATCATCCACTCTCGGTATCATGGGAGGAATATCCCATGTGTTTTTGCTTAAGCAAATCCCTAGCCAAAGTCATTCGTATTGAGAGAGAAAGAGTTCTCCGGGAGAATCCAATTAGAGAGAGACTCTATTGGAAATCGCATGGGCTTGATAGCACCATGCCTGATATACGATCTTTGAAATATTAGATAGATGAGGGACTATATGTATATGGTAACTGAGGGCAGATAGGTCCAACGGATTTGATTCTCTTGTATCGTTTGGGGACTACGACGTAGTGGCCTAGTACGTCCGTAGTCAATGAGTCGAGTGAATTATTATGGAGATAATAATTCACTAAGTTAGAAAGAGTTCTGATAGGTATGACTCACAACCAACTCAATATTGAGCTTAGAGAGTCACACACATATGGTAAGTGTTGCGACGAGTAGAGGTTCAGATATGAGATATCCGCCGAAGCTCCTATCTTATTGGATAATCAATAAGCCCCTGTATTATTGGATCCCATGGATGAGATCCAATAAGATCTAGATTATTGGGTAGAGACCTATTAATCTAAGAGGCTTGAGTAATTGGATGGAGATCTAATACCCAATAGGGCAGGATCCATTAGGGCTTACAAGGGACCTCTATAAATAGGAGGGAACCAAAGTTCCATAGGTTAGGGTTTTTTGGTGGCTACCTCATATTCTCCTCTCTCCAAAAAGGAGCATCTTCATAGCCCTACCGTGTTGATCACCGCTAGAGAGGAGGATGCTTGACCTCCTTCATCCGCTCCATGGATCTGTAGGAATTTTAGAGATATATAATCTCCCTAAGCACTATCTTTATTACATATGTAGTTTTTGGATTTGTGAATTTATTTTACACACCGATCTTCACACGACGACGGAACCGTTTCATGAAAATCTAGGATTTTTATTTTTCGTTCTTCCATTACACATGTGATGTCGTCCTTGGATTTTCCAACATATATATATATATATATATATATATATATATATATATATATAGTGATGTCCATAGATCTTTACAATGAGAATCGTATCGTGATGAGATCATGATAATAAGATTAATTCACTTTTAAATATGTACCCTAAATAATCCCGATCATAGGTTAATCGAGAGGGACATTGAGATAACTGAACAGACTAGTATACTCTATACTCATCCATATGAAGGAGGTGGCTGGTCTTATAACTGCTCATGTGGGGACACTATGGATACATTGCAGGTGCTCATTGGAGAATGAGTTCGCTGATTGATCAACTTACATAATGCTGGATGGTTGATGATACATTATTGTCAGATAGTGATTTCGTAGTCCTAGTAGTCTATCTGGTTCTTAGACTTGAGACACCAAGGATGTCCTATATAAGTACTTTGCTGAATCTTGGATTTTGATGATGAAACCAATTGGTAGTGTTTATGATCTGATATGTGTTTTGAGTGATACAAGAAGCTTCGATCAGGGAGAGACAATTAAAGATAGAAGAATTCATGTTGGGTCAAAGTAGAACATGTCAATAGATTGGACGTTGAGCTGGAGGATCGATCGATGTATCGGCAGAAGGCTTCATTCCAAGGGTTTGGGCATCGAGCCAAGAAGAGTAGAATTACGCTAACGAGATCGGAGTTGGTGGAGGTCAATTATCAATTGGGCAATAGGCTACAAGAGAGGACAATGCATTAAAGAATCAGACAAAGCGTTGGATGAACTAATGATATACCAGACAATATTTGATTAAGCTTTATAATAATTGTCTAGATCGAAGTAGGTTTTAGGTGTAATTGAGTTGAAATTGGACCAATTCAATTAGGGGCTAATTGGGCCCAAGATTGGGATGTGTTGGGCCAAGTGAAAGGCCCAAACAATAACCCAATAATTGGGTCAAGTGGTGGCACAGCCATAACAGGCAATGGAATCGTCGGTGGCTCAGTCCCCAAGGTAAGTCTCCAAGACTATGTCAAGCGATGGTACCACCCAATGTCAAGGCAAACTAGGCTATGGTACCTACCACCTAACACTAGTGGTAGTACCGCTAGTACCCTGAAGACTCAAGGTGATTCAAATTTTGGCTCTAGGTTTGAATCCTCTTGAGGCCTATAAATACCCCTCTCATCCCTGGTTAGCATACACACCAACTGAGAACAAAAAGAAAGAAAACTCTATTGTAATTGTGTGAAAATTCCTCCCCTCTAGGTTTAAGTATTGGTTAAGTCTAAGAGACAGGTGAGTGGGAGCATAAAGGTTCTCTCCAAAACCTATCAAAAGGAGAATTGAGTTGTAAGTATAGTTAGTCTTTATTCGTTTAAAGAAAGACTGATAGTGAAAGTTGGTGGCCTTGACAGAAGAGGAATCAGGAGTGGACGTAGGTCAGGACGATCGAACCACTATAAATCAGTTTGTAATTTCTGTTCTGCTATTTATTTATATTGTAAATTGCTTTACTTGCTCACTGCCCTCACTCATTATAAACATCTTTATGTTTATAGTGTTTCTGATATGTCTTTCATCGAAATAAAAGTTTTTAATTGAATGATTTTACCATCGCCCCCCCCTTCTTAGTGATGACTCGATCCTAACAGTTGGTATCAGAGCTATGTTATTTCACATTTGGATTCTAAGAGAAATAGCTCTTTTTAGCTTTCAAGAGGGTCACTCTATCATTCGTCCTCCCATGTTCAATGGGACGGACTACACATATTGAAAAACTCGAATGAGAGTTTTCTTACTTTCTTTAGATTTAAACTTATGGAATATTATCAAAAATAATTTTCAAAAGTCTTCTAAACTAGTGAATGATTGGAATGATTTGGAGAAGAAGACTTTTTCTTTAAATGCAAAGGTTATGAATGCCTTATTTTGTGCCTTGGATAAAAATAAATTTAATCATGTTTCTATTTGTGAAATTACACAAGAGATTTGGCACACTCTTGAATTCACACACGAAGGCACTAGTAGAGTTGAAGACTCAAAAATAAATATTTTGATGTATGATTTTGAATTATTTCGAATGGCATCAAGCGAAACTATTGGTGACATGTACACCCGGTTTACAAATTTCATTAATAGTTTAAAAAGTCTTGGTAAAGTTTTTTCTAATTTTGAACTTATTAATAAGATTTTAAGATCCCTTCTAAAAAGTTAGGATCCAAAAGTAACGACTATACAAGAGTCAAAGAAATTAAATTATTATTCTCTCGAAGAACTTATTGGGTCCTTGATGACCTATGAAATGACTCACCTGACACTTGATGAACATGAGAACTACCTTCTAAAGAACAGAAAGGATTTGGTACTTCGAACTATAGAAGACCACTCGAGCGAAAGCTCAAGTGATGATGACCTTGAACTTATCATTTTCAAATTTAAAAAAATTCATAAAACAAGAAATTAAGAACAAAAATAAACTTAAAAAAAAGAAAGTGCCAAAGAAGAAGAAGACACTCAAGATGACTTGGGACAATTCAAATATATCCAAAGACAAGGAGCAAATCGATAACGAGGTAAGTGACTCAATCCAATCTCTTTTACCTTACCATAAAACAACTTAGGGCTTTTTATGATTTGATTTAAATTAGTTAGTAAAAATTTATATATAAATTGTTTAAAAAAATTTATTGATCATGATAATTGCATGTTTTATGATAAAGAAACAAAATGTTGATCTAATGCTTGTACAACTAATAAGATTAATTCTATGTATATTTATCTTGATGATCTCCTTATTCCTTTTCCATTTCAAACATAATGCATGAATTTGGCTTAAAAGATAGAAGCAATTATGTGTATCTTGATGATTTTGATTGGCTTTTTGATTTTAAACATGATGTTTGGCTTTTGTACAGAAAACTTGAGCATATGAGATCAATCACATAAAATGAAACATATAAAAAGGAAAATGTATTATCATGATAATTTGAATCTTTTGTTTGAAGATGTCTTATGTTTAATGTGCTATATTTTTGGTGTTAATAGTTTTTATGACGGAACTTGTTTTTCGAATTTATACAATGATGTATGGTTTTGGCATAAAAACTTGGGCATGTTTATATAAGATCAATTGCATGAATTGAAACAACTAAAAGGAGGAAAGCATTTTTTAAAATTTCTTCATCTCTATCTTTTCGATTTTTCAACAAGTGATTCTTAGTGATGAATCTATTTTATGAATCTCATGAACTATGAAAGTGATTTTGATGATTTGAATTTAAATAAGTTTTATCAAAATCATGATCTTGAAATCCTTTATGAATCAAGATATCTTATTATGTGTTCATGTATCACTCCTCTTATCATTTAAAAAGGAGAATTATGCAAATAACCCATGAGCTTGATAATTATAACTTGAAAGTTTTATAAATCAAGATCGTATACCATGACTTGTCTCTTGATTTCTCAGATTTAGAACTCATTTTTGTGTGAATTAAGATTTTTGATCTCCTAAGATTTCTTCTTGTTATTTGCTAAAAAAGAGATTTGTCAAAACGATTCATAATTTTTTTTGGATTCTTAACTTGATCCTTCATTCGTTTATATGATGGTTAAAATATTTGTACCTTTGAATTCTTCCCTTCTCCTTTCATTTTTTCCTTTAATGACAAAAGGGGGAGAGAAAACATGCTAGTATTGGTATTCATGACTTGATGATTGAAATTGATGTAAGCTTTTGATATCTCACTTGTCATGATTTGAAAATTGATGATTAGGGCATTGTTGTAAAAAGAAAAATTATATCATTGTATTCCTCCCTTCTTTTTGACAATGACAAAGGGGGAGAAGGATTTGCTAGCTTACACATTTCAAGAAAGTAAAAATTTGCTAGCTTACACTTCTCAAAAGAGAAAGAAAGGACTTGCTATCATGAATACCACCAAAATTGTAAGCTTGCAATCTCAAGAGAAGCAAAGTGCTATCTTACCTATCTTAAGAAGCAAAAGTGTAAAATTGCACATCTTTAAAACTTGCTATGCTTGCATGTTGTAAAGTGATAAATTGCTAGCTTGTATGTTATAAAACTTGCATATCTTAAAAACCTGCTAGATGCACTTCTCCTTTTTGTTGATGACAAAGGGTGAGAAGTATGATGATGATCATGCATGAACTTCAATGTATTGAAATTATAATTATGCATGAAATTCTCATGATTTTCTGAATTTAAAGGATCTATCAATATGATAATATTGATAGGGGAAGTTTGTCTAAACTCTATTATCAATTGGCTGTCATCATAAAAAAGAGGGAGATTATTGAATCTTGAATTTTGATGATGAAACCAATTGATAGTATTTATGATCTGATCTATGTTTTGAGTGATGTAGGAAGCTTCGATTAGGGAGAGACAATTAAAGCTGGAAGAATCCATGTTGGGCTGGAGTGGAACATGTCAGAAGATTAGACGTTGAAGATGGAGGATCGGTCGACATATCGGCAGAAGGCTTTGTGCCAAGGGTTCGAGCATCGAGCTAAGAAGAGCGAAATTGTAAAAAAGAGATAGGAGTTGTGGATGTCAATTGCCGATTGGGCAAAAACCTACAAGAGAGGATGATGTGCCGAAGAATCGGATGAAGTGCTAGATGAACCAATGACATACTGGATAATATTTGATTAAGCTTTATAATAATTATCTAGTTTAAAGTAGGTTTTAGGTATAATTAGGTTGGAATTAGGCTAACTCAATTAGGAGCCAATTGGGCCCATGTTTGGGTTATGTTGGGCCAAGTGAAAGGCTCAAACAATGACCCAATAGGTGGGTCAAGTGGTGGCACCACTAGAATAGGTGGTGGAACCGCCGGTGGCTCAGTCTCTAAGATATAGTCTCCAAGACTGTGTCAGGTGGTGGTACCGCCTAGTGTCAAGTGGTGGTACCACCAATGCCCTAAAGACTCGAGGTGATTCAAATTTTTGGCTCCAAGTTTGAATCCCCTTGAGGTCTATAAATATCTCTCTCATTCCTGGTTAGCATACACACCAGTTGAGAACAAAAATAGGGAAAACTTTATTGTAATTATATGAGAATTCCTCTCCTTTAGGTTTAAGTGTTGGTTAAGTCTAAGAGAGGGGTGAGTGAGGTTATAAAGGTTCTCTCCCGAACATGTCAAATGGAGAATTGAGTTGTAAGGGTAGTTGGTCTTCACCCGTTTGAAGGAAGACCGATAGTGAAAGTCGATGGCCTCGATGGAAGAGAAATCGAGAGTGGACGTAGGTCAGGATGACCAAACCACTATAAATCAGTTTACAATTTATATTCTAATTTTTATTTATATTACAATTTTTTTTACTTGCTCATTGCCCTCACTCATTACAAACATCTTTAAGTTTAAAGTGTTTCCGATATAGCTTTCATCGAAACAAACGTTTTTAATTGAACGATTTTACCACTACACTAATTCACCCCCGCTCTTAGTGCTGACTCGATCCTAACATATTCCACTCTTTGATATTGGACTTATAGATTTGGAAGTTCTAAATCTAGTACAACCGATCATCGAGAGTGGTAGCATACCTTACGAGGGTAATTAAGTGTCGATAGAGGATCATTCGTTCTTAGTGTCATGAGAGGAATATCTCATATGTTCTTGCTTAAGCAAATCCCTGACTAGGGCCATTTAGATCGAGAGAGAAAGAGTTCTCTAGGAGAACCTGATTAGAACGAGACTTGAGTAGATTCCGTATGGGCTTGATAATGCTATGCCTAGAATATGGTCTCTGGGATATTAGATGGATGAGAGACTATAAATACATGATAACTGAGGATAGATAGGTCCAAAGGATTGGATTCCCCTATATCATTTGGGGAATACGGTGTAGTGGCTTAGTACGTTCATAATTGATAAGTTGAGTGAATTTTTATTGAGATAATAATTCACTAAGCTAGAAGGAGTTTTGATAGGTATAACTCATGGCTAGCTCGATATTGGACCTAGAGGGTCACACACATACAATAGGTGTTGTGACGAGTAGAGGTTCAGATATGAGATATCCATTGGAGCCCTTATCTTATTGGATATTAAATAAACCCATGAATTATTGGATCATATGGATATGATCCAATGAGAGCTAATAATATATTATTAGGTAGAGACCCACTAATCCTAGAGGCTTGGGTAGTTAGATGTGCTAGGATCGAGTCAGCACTAAGAGAGGGGGGGGGGGGAGGGGTGAATTAGTGCAGCGAAAAAAATATTAGATTTTAAAAAACTTCATACGATGAAAGATTTATTCGATCAAAATATATATCAAGTGTGCTTTAGCTTAAAGAGAGTGTGAGATAGAGTGAACAACAAACTTAATAAGCAGTAAAGAAAAGAGCACAAAAAGAGAGCACATCGATTTTATAATGGTTCGATCATCATGACCTACGTCTACTTTCGATCCATCTTCCGTCGAGGCTACCGGCTTCCACTAACAGTCTTCTTTCAATGGGTGAAAACTAACTACCCTTACATCCCTTTTCTCCTCTTCACAAGTTTAGGAGACAACCTTTCTACAAGCACTCACTCCTCTCTTAAACTGAAATCTAAACTAAAACAAGAGGAGGAGATCTCTCAAGTGATTGCAATAGCGTTTTCCCACTATTATGTTCTCAGTACTTGTGTATACTAACCAGGGATGAGAGGGGTATTTATAGGCTCTAAATGGATTCAAACTTGGAGCCAAAACCAGTCTCATCCTAGGTCTTCCGGGTATTGGTGGTACCACCGCTAGTGATGGCACGGTAGCACCGCTCAAGCTCTCTGACATTGGGTGGTACCACCACCCAGTCTGGAGGTACCACCACCTAAAATAGTTTTAGAGACTGTGTCTCAAAGATTGAGCCACTGATGGTTCCATCGCCTGCACTGGCAGTGCCATTGCTTGACCCACTTGTTGGGTCATTATTTAGCCTTTCACTTGGCCCAACACGACCCAAACTTGGGCCCAATTGGTCCCTAATTGAGTTATCCCAATTCTAACCCAATTATACTTTAAACCTATTAGGATTAAGAACAACACTAAAGAGGAGGGGGGGGGGTTGAATTAGTGCAGTGGATAAAATGAATGGTTTAAGCGATTTTAGAAAAGTTCGTATGATGAAAATATTTCATTCGACGAAAACCATTTTGGAAAGATGTTTGATTCGAATAAGTTTGTAAGTGAATAGAGAGGAGGAGATTGAATAGTTGCAATGAAGTAAAATTGAATGCAGCAAAAATAAATTACACACCAAGAGGAGAACACACCAATTTTATAGTGGTTCGGTCATTCGACTTATGTCCACTCTCGATACCTCCTTCGATGAGGTCACCGACTTCCACTATTGATTTTTCTTGAAGGTCAAAGATCAATCACTCCTTTACAGAACTTCTATAAGTGGCTCACTCTCCTTTTACAAACTTTTACACTTAGAAACGGTGGAGGTGAACTCTCAACTTTTTGCAAGCTATTTCACTATAGTTTCGTTTCTATCTTGTTCACTTCTCTATATGGAAATAGTTGAGAAGTACTATCACATTTTATAGGGATTTTTTCAAATTATGTCCATAGTCTTTTAAAATATTTTTCATCTAAATAACTTATACATAACATGCACCTACTACTATATACTCAACTTCGGCTATAGATAATGCAACAAATTTTGTTTCTTGAAAAACCAAGAAACAAGTGCATGACCTAAGAGTTGACATGTTCCAAAAAATGCTTTTTCTATCTATTCTACATCTAGCAAAGTCAGCATTGGCATAATTAATTAATTCAAAATTTTTTGATTTTATATACCATAATCCTAGATTAGGAGTTCCTTTTAGATACCTAAAATTCCTTTTAATAGCTTTAAAATGAGATTGCCTGGGATTATATTGAAATCTAGCACAAAGTCCAACACTAAACATAATATCAAGTCTAGTTGCTGTGAGGTATAGTAAACTATCTATCATATCCCTATAAGTTTTTTGATCAAAATATTCTCCATCAATATCCATATCTAATTTTGTAGAGGTGCTCATTAGTGTGTTAATGGCCTTAGCACTATCCATATGAAATCATTTTAATAGATCTAAAGTATACTTAGTTTGACTGACAAAGGCTCTATCACTAAGTTACTTAATTTGTAATTATAAGAAAAATATTAATTCTCCTATTAAACTCATTTTGAATTCTTGGCTCATACTTTTAGCAAAACACTCACACAAAGACTCATTTGGAGAACCAAAAATAATATCAACATAAATTTGAATAATAAAAAAATTATTTTTAAAATATTTAATAAACAATATGGTATCAACCTTGCCTTTCAAAAAATCATTCTTAATAAGAAATGAACTAAGTCTCTCATACCAAGCCCTTGGGGCTTGCTTTAATCCATAGAGAGCCTTAGATAACTTAAACATATAATTAGAAAAAAGAACATTCTCAAATCCAAGTGATTGTTCAACATAAACTTCTTCGAAAATAAAGCCATAAAGAAAAGTACTTTTAACATCCATTTGAAATAACTTTAAATTATTATAACAAGCATAGGCAAGGAGTATCTTTATGGCTTCTAGTCATGTCATAGAAGTATGTTTCTTCATAATCAATTCCTTGTTAGTTGAAATCTTTAGCCACTAATCTAACCTTGTTTCGAATCACGATACTAAGTTCATCTTGCTTATTTCTAAAGACCCATTTAGTGCTAATTACTAGATAGTCACTAGGTCTAGGAACAAGCTTCCACACCTCATTTCTCTCAAATTGATTTAACTCCTTATGCATTGCAAAAACTCATGAATCATCTTTTAGAGCATCGTCAATGCATTTTGGTTCAATTGGAGATATAAAGGCAGCATTTGCATAATTTTTTTTAAAAGAAGAATGAGTTTGAATATTTTTTGATATATCTACAATGATTAGCTCCTTAGGATAAGTATTTACAAACTTCCATTCCTTGGGTAAAAATTATTTAGAAGTAGATGCATCCAAGTTATTAGAAAGAGGAGAATTTTTATTTAAATTCAAAATATCAAAATCAAAATCACTATCAAAATTATTTTTCTTAAATTAAAAAATTTCATTAAAAATAACATGAATAGATTCCTCTATCACTAAAGTTCTTTTATTAAAGACACGAAAAACTTTAGAAATAGAGGAATATCCAAGAAAAATGCCTTCATCAGATTTTACATCAAATATTTCTAAAGCATCATTTTCATTTAAAATAAAACATTTAAAACAAAAAATTTAAAATATGAAATGTTGGGTTTTTTTTACTATTTTATAATTTATAGGGAGTTTTATATAGGAGTGATCTTATGAGAACCCAGTTCATGACATAGCATCCGTGTTAATGTCTTCGGTCCAAAAGTATTTGGGTATGCTATCTTCATTGAGCATGGTTCTTACCATCTCTTGTAAACTCCTATTTTTTCTCTCAACAACTCCATTTTGTTATGGATTTCTTGGAGTAGAGAAATTATGTAAATTATTATGACCGTAGTCAATGAATTAAGTAAATTATTATGGAGATAATAATTCACTAAGTCAAAAGGAGTTCTGACATGTATAACTCATAGCCAGCTCGATATTGGGTCTAGAGGGTCACACAAATTTAGTAGATGCTACAACAAGTAGAAGTTTAAATATGAGATATCCGTTGGAGCCCCTATCTTATTAGATATCCAATAAGCCCTTGAATTATTGGATCCTATGAATGAGATCCAATAAAAGTTAATAAAAGATTATTGAGTAAAGACCCACTTGCTAGTTATAGGTGCCCTACAAGCCAATCACGTGATTGATGGCACGTGTAACACATTACGTCAATCTCTTTACTTATAATTATTAGTATTTTCTCATACTATCTTGATATCTTGATGTATATTATGATGTCCTTGGATTTGTGCAATGAGAATTAGATCATGATGAAATCACGATAATGAGACCGATTCACCTTTAAATACATACCCTAAATAATCCCGATCATAGGTTACTCGAGAAGGACATCGAGATAACCGGACATACTAGTGTGTTGTATACCCATCCATATGATGGAGGTGGCTAGTCTCATAGCTACTTATGTGAGGATACTAAGGGTACAGTATAGGTGCTCATTGGAGAATGAGTTCATTGATTGATCCACTAATAGAATGTTGGATGGTTATTGATACCTCACGTCAGATAGCGATTCTGTAGTCCCAATGGTATATTTGGTCCTTAGACATGAGACACCAAGGATGTCCTGTATGAGTACTCCACTCTTTGATATCGGACTTATAGTTTTGAAAGTTCTAGATCTAGTATAGCCGGTTATTGGGAGTGACAATCAATCTTACGAGGGCTATTGAGTGTCGATAGAGGATCATCCACTCTCAGAATCATGAGAGGAATATCTCATATGTTCTTGCTCAAGCAAATCCCTAGCTAGGGTCATTCGGATTAAGAGAGAAAGAGTTCTATGGGAGAATCCGATTAGAGTGAGACTTGAATGGAAATTGTATGGGCTTGACAACACCATACCTGAATATAGTCTCTAGGATATTAAATAGATGAGGGATTATAGGTACATGGTAACTAAGGATAAATAGGTCGAAAAGATTAGATTCTCTTGTATCGTCTAGGGACTGTGGCGTAGTGGCCTAGTACATCCGCAATCGATGAGTCGAGTGAATTATTATGAAGATAATAATTCATTGAGTCAGAAGGAGTTCTGATTAGTATGACTCATAGCTAGCTCGATATTGGGCCTAGAGAGTCACACACATATGGTATGTGTTACGACGAGTAGAGGTTCGGATATGAGATATCCACTAGAGCTCCTATCTTATTGGATATACAATAAGCCCCTGTATTATTGGATCCCATGGATGAGATCCAATAAGAGCTAGATTATTAGGTAGAGACCCATTAATCTAAGAGGCATGGGTAATTGGATAGAGATTCAATACCCAATAGGGTAGAATCCATTCGGGTTTACAGGGGGCCTCTATAATTAGGAGAGAACCAAAGGTCCATAAGTTAGGAGCTTCTTGGTTGCCACCTCCTATTCTCCTCTCCCTAAAGAGGAGCATTATCGTAGTCCCTACCATGTGAACATCGCTAGAGAGGAGGATGCTTAACCTCATTCATCCTCCCCTATAGATCTGTAGGAATTCAGAGATATACGATCTCCCTCGATACTATCTTTTACATATGCAATTTTTGGATTTACGGATTTGGTTTTTTTTGCACCAATCTTTGCACAATGGCGAAACCTCTTCTTGAAAATCTAGGAATTTTTTTTTATGTTCTTTCGCTTTACATGAGATGTCACCCCTGGATTTCCCAACAGTGGTATCAGAGCTAGGTTGTTCGTGTGAAAATCAGATTTTAACTGTATGCGTTATATTTTGTATGTACTTTTGATGTCAAAATCGTTGATGCAAAAGACGAGAGAGGGTGGCAACTATTGTTGCCCTCATAGTTTGACCAAGGCTGCTTGCAGCCATAGCCGTGCACACGAGGGGCTACCAGCGGCCGGTGGGTGGAGGCCGTTTGCCCGCAGCAGCAGCACTGCCCACATGTGCGAAGGGCGCCTGCATGCAAGGCCGTAGCGAGCGGCCTGCCTGCGCGCAGGCACTACGCCCATCGTAGGGGTGGCCTACCTACGTGCGGGCGAGTGCCCCCCCGCAGGTGAGTGGTAGAGCGGTCCGCAGGCGCCTGCCCACAAGGGATGGCAGTGCCTGCAGCGACGCTTGCTGATAGGACCCTAGCAGGGTAAGGTCCTACTCAACCATATAGCAGCTAATAAAAACCCTGTGAGAATGTAATAAACCCCACCTAGCCACCTCTATCCTATAAAGAAGAGAGGCTAGGGTTTATATTTGGGTTTTTGTGCTTCTTAGCCGCCGCCCCCTTATTACTGGGTCGGCCCGCTAAGGTTGAGGGCAAATTGGGTAGTTCACTTAGGAAGCAGCCCCTAGGGCTAGGGTTTGGAGCTCTATATAAGCTTGTAGCCTCCACCTCTTTGGAATAAGAAAGATCAATCTACAATTGCAGCCACTAGGCTACTTGGAGGTGGAACCCTATAGCGTTCCAAGGGTTGATCCCCCTCAAAGATCAATCTCTATAGAATTCCTCTAGGGTTCTATCATCTGGTATCAGAGCAATGATCTTGCTGCTTTTGCTGCCATCCCTGCCACCCACCATTAGCCAAGCAATTCCCACAATTGCTCTTAACGTCGTCGTCTCCACCGTCATCTCTTGACGTAGATCAAATCAATCTACAGTCGCCACCTCTAATTGCATCAGAGATCTGATATTTTTCTACCACCAATACCTTTGCTGCTGTAATTTTTCATCTAAAATATCAAAAGAAGTTTTCTATCGATCCCTTGCTGCGAATTCCTTGCGTCGCAAAAGTTACCATCTTTGCGAACGAAGGATTGCTGCAGAAAATTTCAGCCGTGTGTTACTGCCTTTAACCGATCTAATTGTTATCCTTTTTGAACGAAATTTTTTGTGCACCTCATAGATCATCTTGGCTCCCATCCATGATTGATCTATTGTGGAATTCATCACAAAAACAAATTCGTGTGTTGCTGCAATCTCTCGTCACAAACTGTTGAAATTTTTTGACGAGAATTCTGCTATCGCAACTTGCACCAATTTCTTTACTGCTTTGCTACTGAAATTTCTTGATCCAATTTGTTATCCTTGTTGCTATTTAAACTAAGATTCTACCATCAAACCCCCTCCTCAAACCCCTGAGTTTTCGCTGGAAATTTCGTCGAGAAACCGCTATTTCTTGGACGACAATTCTGCTCTTACGAGACAGCGCATATAGGCAGCCCCAAACAGCACCCAAAACAGCCACAAAACAAGCCTAAACTGCAGCCTACATTCACTAATCCACCAACCCTTTCAACCACCACTTCTCTCAACCAATACATGCCTTTAACTCGATAGCAAAAAAGAGATCTTAATATTATAGATTTGGAGACATATGCTATGGCATCCGAGGAGGCAATTAATGCTAAATTAGAAGCCTTCGAGACATGAATGGAGGAGAAGATTCAGACTCTCTTTGCCGAACTTAGTTTGGGTCGACCACCGAGCCCAAAGAAATCACATCAAGGGGAGAGCTCTAATCGAAGAGATGACCTCTAGGAGAGAGGAGGCTCTATGACTGATCCCCATGATCCACGCATGAGGGTGGACTTCCCTAGATGGGAAGAAGGAGACCCGATTGGTTGGATCTCGCGCGTGGAGCGATATTTTCGGTACCACAAAACCGCAGATGCATCTATGGTAGAAATTACAGCTATACATCTTGAAGGAGATGCTATACAATGGTTTGATATGTTTGAACATACTCATGGAGTCCTCTCATGGCGACAATTCAAAGAAGGACTGCTGATCCGTTTCGGACCAACCGATTACGAGAACATCGACGGACAACTAGCAAAGATCTGACAAACCTCCACCATCCAGGAGTATCAAACCAGGTTTGAAAGGTTATCTAATCAAACTCGTGATTGGTTTGAAAAACAATTATTGGGGACATTTATTGAGGGCTTGAAGCTGGAGATCCGGGGAGAAGTTAAAGCACGACAACCGTACACACTTATGGCAACCATCTCTTTCGCACGACTTCAGGAGGAGCGATTGAACCATGAAGCTCGGAGGACTAGGGTCGCTCCCCGACCAGCAATATTGAAGCCCTCAGCCCCCTCTACTATCAACCGAGCTCCTGCACCAAAAAGGTTGACAAGAGAAGAGCTTCGAGACCGATCTGCCAAGGGGTTATGTTGGCATTGTGACGAGCCGTGGAGCCACGAGCATCGCTGTAAAAATGGGAGACTTCTTGTGATTGAACCAGTGGAAGAAGAGATTAGTGAATAGCCAGAAGAGAGTCTTGAACATGAGGATGAAGATATGGAAGAAGAGCCATAATCGATCGACTTTATGGTACATGCGCTAGCCGGCTACTCAAATCTGCAAACGATGAAAGTTGGAGGCCTGCTCAAACAACAACCGATCACCGTTCTCATCGATACAGGAAGCACTAATAACTTTCTAAACAGTAAGGTTGCTGCTCAGATGGCGCTCCACATCGAAGGTTGCAGCAAGTTCAACGTAAAGGTCACCGACGGTCGAATCCTAAAATGCGACCAAAGATGCCCACAGGTGAAACTATTACTGCAGGGCCAAGAAATTGTTGCTGACTTCTTCCTCCTACCAATTGATGATTATGAGGTGTGTCTTTGGGCATAGAATGGTGACGACACTAGGTGATGTCTCTTGAAACTTTTCCAAATTGATTATGAAATTCTATTGCAAAGGTAAATAGGTCACCCTACGCGGGAAGCGCGGAAGCAACGTAACCACTGTTTCAACCCAACGAATGGAGAAAGTTTTACACAAGATAAATGGTGGCTTTCTTATGCATCTCCAGCAGCAACCAGAGGGGGAGGAATGGAAGAAGGATCTAGAAACCAACAACATCATCAAAAAAATGGAGGAGGATCCAAGCGCAATAGCTCACTATACTTGGGATTCGAGGGATCTACGCTATAAAGGTCGTATTGTGCTTATACCAAACTCCCCTTGCATCAAAGTCATTCTGCACGAAATGCACTCCACACCTTTAGTAGGGCACTCCGGATTTCTAAGAACCTACAAAAGAGTGAAGCAAAACTTTTATTGGAAAGGGATGAAAAAAATTATTTCTGAATATGTAGCACAATGTGATGTATGTCAACAGCAAAAAGGTGAAACAATGGCGAGTCTAGGGAAACTACAATCACTACCCATACCAAACTCGGTGTGGACTGACATCTCCATGGACTTCATCGAAGGGCTGCCACCTTCCAAAGGTAAAAGCACAATCCTTCTGGTGGTTGATCGACTAACAAAATATGCTTATTTTTGTGTGCGAAATCCCTACACTACTGTTAGTATTGCTCAGATTTTCATAGAAAATATTGTCAAACTACATGGGATGCCAAGGTCCATCGTAAGTGATTGTGACAGGGTCTTCGCTAGTAAATTTTGGACCGAGTTATTTCAGTTACAGGGCACCAAACTTAAGATGAGCACTGCATATCATCCACAAACTGACGGCCAAACAGAAGTGGTGAACAGATGTTTAGAGATATACCTTCGGTGTTTCGCTAGTGATCGACCAAAGGAGTGGACGAAATGGCTCCCTTGGGCCGAATAGTGGTACAATACTACATATCATTCATCTACAAAATGTACCCCATATGAAGCATTATATGGTGGTCAGGCCCTGTGATTCCAAAGTATGTAATTGGCTCGGCTAAGGTAGATCAGTCGACCAAGATTTAATTGATAGGGACAAACTCCACACAATTTGCTAAAGGATAATCTCTCTACCGCTCAAGCTAGAATGAAGCGACAAGTGACACACGAAGAAGTGAAAGAGAATTTTTAGTAGGAGCGGGTTTATCTTCGCCTACAACCATACAAGCAACTATCCATCAACACACGAGCCTCCATGAAGCTATCTCCACGTTTTTATGGGCCCTATCATATCATAGAGCGTATTGGAGTGTGGCGTCAGACTTAAATTACCTGAAGATGCCAAAATTCACCCTGTCTTCCACGTGTCATGCTTGAAGCCCAAGTTGGAAGAACACGAGACACCCCAGATCCAACTGCCCAACACCATTGATGATGGAAATATTCAAGCCCAACCATAAGCCATCCTCGACCGTAGAGTCGTGATGCGTCGTCGGCGATCCCTCTCTTGAAGTACTAGTACATTGGACTAATTTACCACTCGAAGATGCCACATGGGAATCATATGAGAGTGAAGTCCGGTTCCCTGAGTTCATGGAACCCCAACCTTGAGGACAAGGCTGATTTGAAGAGGGCGGGCTTGATAGGACCCTAGCAAGGTAAGGTCCTACTCAACCATATAGCAGCTAATAAAAACCCTGTGAGAATGTAATAAACCCCACCTAGCCACCTCTATCCTATAAAGAAAAGAGGCTAGGGTTTATATTTGGGTCTTTGGGCTTCTTAGCCGCCGCCCCCTTGTTACTGGGCCGGCCCGCTAAGGTTGAGGGCAAATTGGGTAGTTCACTTAGGAAGCAGCCCCTAGGGCTAGGGTTTGTAGCTCTATATAAGCTTGTAGCCTCCACCTCTTTGGAATAAGAAAGATTAATCTACAATTGCAGCCACCAGGCTACTTGGAGGGTGGAACCCCTATAGCGTTCCAAGGGTTGATCCCCCTCAAAGATCAATCTCTATAGAATTCCTCTGGGGTTCTATCACTTGCCTACATAGGGGCGCCGGCCCGCTGCGGGCTTTGCCTCGTAGGGGCAGTGCCAACGAGCGAGCGATTCTACCAATGAGCGTGCCCTATTGTAGCGGCACCGCCCGTAGGCATAATGCCCGCGGGCTGGGGTGGCACTCCCCAACAATGTTGCCATCGGTAGGGTGGTGGCGGTGGAAGCCACAACGCGTGCAACATGGGAGGGATTAGGGTTTTTGGACAAAAGATATTTTTGCCCATAGGATTTTCAAAAATTCTAATTTTGTCGCTTCTCATTGAATGACCAAATGCTCTTCAAAATTCATAAAATTCCCTGTATGTACCTATTTTCAGAAAAATATTAGTTAATTAAAATATTTAATTAACTATTATTATTATTTATCTAGTAGTCTTATATAATAATATGTACATGTGATATATGATGTGGATAGATGATCATGGACTGTGTGATGTGATGTATGTGTATGATGTGATCATTATTATTATTGGGGCTTGTGAGCCTCTATTTTTCTCATTTATTATTGGGTCTGCATACTTGTAATTATGTTGTAATTATACGAGGAGGTGTAGCGAAAGCGTAGAAGCGACAGCGGGACCCTCGAGGTCGAGACGGATGATCCAACGCATGAAGATGCATTAAGATGCCGATGGAACTAATGGAACCGATGAAATAAGATGGACGATCATAGGGCATGGAGATGCGCCGATGCACATATAGATCTTAATGTGAGTGATGGGGCCCACTAGCTCAGGCTTGATCACATTAGGATATGGTCCATGATCATTTAGTATGATTACTCAAGTGATGTACGATTGCTTATACACCTACTAGATATATATATATATATTTGTATGCAATGTAGATATATATTAAATATATACGTGTGTGACACGCTATATTAGGAGATCGAATAAAAAATCTCCTTTCTCGATAATATTAAATTGGTAAACGTGAGGCAATTAGATTGACCCACGTGACCTTCCATCGTTATAGGTAGGAATCGATTCTCGATGTAAGTTGAGTTGATCGAGTCCCTTGAGATTCACCTATATCATGATTCACTATCTTATCTACAATATAGAGATATCACCGGTGACCTGAGGACATGGTATGCTTGCTCGAGTCTCTCAAGGGTATATGATAAGACCCCTTAGGGTTTGATCGTGGAAGAAACATAAGAAGCAAAAGAGATGGAAGAAAAGGGGATAAATGATCGCTTTGAGGGAATCGGCCTCCTTGATTACTTCGAGGGGATCGACCTCCTTTGATCGCTTTGAGGGGATCGACCTCCTAGGGTTTGCCAAATAGCTAAAATAACTTTTTCATTCCCTTCCTTGCTTGATGAAAATAAACAAATATAACCCTATTTATAGAGTTCCACTTAGAGTCACTTGAACTCTTAATAATAAATAAATATTAAATAAACCCCTATTCGACTCTTTCTATACTAAATATAACTCAATAAATATTATTTAAAAATATAAAAAATAAAAGGATTGTAATAGTTTTGCCTCCTTCAAATCAGCTTTATCCTTAAGGCTGAGCGACATCAAATTTGGGGAGCTTCTCTCTTAGCACAAGGTATCTATGACACTTCACAACTCGCTGATTAAGTAAGTATGTCCTCTACCTTTTGATAGAGTGAGCAACAGGTCGGCCTTTTAACATAGTAGTCATTGCAGTCTTCTGTAGAACCCTCTTCATCCGATGGCCAATAGCAGCTATGACCTTACTTCTTCATCTTCCCTTTGGGATCACCACTTCGAAGTCTTTCAAGAGTAGCAAAAAAAAATCCACGAGTAACTCTTGATCCTGCATAGTGAGCTTTATCTTTGAGCACTTGCTATCATAGGTTAGTATCCATCCATCAGCAACCTTTATTTTAAATTTATCACATAGGTTAATCGGGTGGCATCCTTTTTGTCCATAAAATTGTTAGTACTACCTGTGTCAATCAAAATAGTGACAAGTTGATGTTTCAAAGTTCCTTCAACTTTTATCGTTTGTGGGTCAGAGTAGCTGACCAATGCATGCACTATGCGTGTGGTAGGTTCAATATCTTCATCAGTTTCTATAAATCCATGGTCAGAATCCAACTCTTCTGCTTCTAGTTCCTCCTCAACTGACTCAATCATCAAGAGTTTTCCTTGTTTACAATAGTGCTCCTTACTCCATTTTTCATCATAATGCCAACACAAACCCTTTGCTAAACTTTCCTTGAGCTCTTCTTGGGTTAGACTTCGGGTGTCAGGGTTTTGGCTGGGAATAGATAGGGCTGGTGGCTCACTAATCATTTGTTTGTAGTCACTTCAGTTTCGATGATTTTCCCAATTGATTTTTTTCTCATGTAGATAGGCAAATGAAATTATAGCAATTATAGTGTGTGGTTGTCGAGCCTTTACTTCACCTCTAATATCTGGATTAACCTCTTCAATAAAGGTGTACACTAGTTGTCGTTCCGACCAATCTATGACTTGATTTGACCATCGTTCGATCTGTCCTAATATTCTAACACTATAAAAGTCTGACAAATTTTAGCAAACTGTCTATCTTATTGAAACTTACTAAAGTTCTCCAGTAGGCTTCTTTTGAATTCATTAAGGGTCTCTTGCAGTCGGTTCTCAATTCTGATTTCCAATGCTTCAATTTGGGCCTTAATTGAGTTTTGTCGGTAGCCATTCCCTGTTTCTATTATTGTGTGGGGTGAGAGCACTATGGGATGGAAGGTGGCGGTGTTGGTGCAATCTGGTGGCAACCGGTGGTTGTGACAAGATGCAAAGCAAGAGGGAGGCGCAGTTGGGAGCAGTGTTATTGAGGAAACAGGGATGGCCACTATTCTTATAGTGCCGTCGGGGGCCCGCTGCGATCAAGGAATAGCGTTGGCAACGATTGAGGGCAGCGCCACTGAGAGCTCACTATGATTGAGGAAACAATGATGGCGGCAACATGGGTGGGAGGCAGCGAGGGCCCTGTTTCTATCGCACCACACGCTGGCTATGGCGATTGCTGTAAATTGCCAGCAGTGAAGAGGGGAGAGATCTCGCACTGCATGCTGGCTATGGTAGTTCCTGTTGATGCCGGTAGCGAAGAGGGGAGAGATCGCTAGCCGGGGGCAGCGACGGTGATGGTAACCTTTGCGTGGCTACCGATTAGGAAGTAATGGCTTCCTCCTTTGTGTGGCCATCGACTTCAACTTCTGCTTTCACCTTCAACCTCTATCAGTTAGGAATGTAGAAAGCAGCATTATGCGGATGTGGAAAGAACTCTGTTTCACCACAGAACAGGGCTATTGGAAGGCAGCAGGTGGTTGAGGAAGCAGTGGAGGCTACAGCGGTAGAGAACAAGGCTACGACTGTAGAGGGCACGGGTTGCGACTACGACTGTGACCCAAGGGGAGGTAGCAAGGGGGGAGAGCACTGGGCTGGAAGGCACTGGGGATGCTCTATTTCTATCGCACCGCAAAATGGGGCATTGGTGATGCCGAAGAAAGCAGCGATGGTGGTGGCACTACTAGGAGGAGATGTTGTCTGCGGTGGAGGCGCGACTGAGGCAGCTGTAGAGATACCAAGGTCTGCGGTTGGAAAACTCGACGATGGCCCTTTCTCGCTCGAGTAGGATGGGGAGCACTGCCTTCACGGTGCTCTCAATTAGGAGGCTCATGGTTGGGCTTTATCGGATGGCAGCGATGATTGTTGCTGGCCGAGAAGCAGCTATAGTGGAGGTGCGTAGGCCAAGAAGCAACAGCATTTGCTGCCAATGTCAAGGGTGGCGAGGATAGTCGCTGGTAGTGGCGACGAGGAAAGAGCAGGGGAGCAATGGTGGCGGTGGTCATTGGCAGCAGCGACGGTGGAGAGGGGAAGCAATGGTCTCTAGCTGGGGAGGCAGTGATGGTGATGGTCTTCGTAGCGGCCTGGAGGTTGCGTGGCTGCCGGCTTGGAGTCGTGGCTGCCGACTTCAACCTTCTGCATTCTCTCTCTCTCATTTTTTTTGGTTGATGGTGGCTATAGCAAAGTGATGCAAACTTGCAATGAAAATGTTGAGAATCACTGCTCTAATACTAAATGATAAGACCCCTTAGGGTTTGATCGTGGAAGAAACGAAAGAAGTAGATGAGAAGCGAAAGAGATAAAAGAAAAGGGGATAAATGTTTGCTTCGAGGGGATCAGCCTCCTTTGATTGCTTCGAGGGGATCGACCTCCTAGGGTTTGTCAAATGGCTTAAATAACATTTTCATTACCTTCCTTGCTTTATGAAAATAAACAAATACAACCCTATTTATAGAGTTCCACCTAGAGTCCACCAAGACTTGAACTCTTAATAATAAATAAATATTAAATAAACCCTTATTCGACTCTTCCTGTACTAAACACAACTCAATAAACATTATTTAAAAATTCAAAAAATAAAAGAATCATAACAGTATATCATCGAATCAAACTCATCTTATAACGATGGTGATGACTTAAACCAAACATCATAGTTGGTCGAATTCTCTTAAGGCCATGATGGTTCGGAGGCCGAACCGGACGGGAATAATAAAGAGTTGTGATCGGCAAGAGTTGCTTACCTTTTGGGCTTAGTGTGATTGGTCGAGTCCCTCGAGGTTATACTAAGATACTGATTGGATCTCAATCCCCACTAGAAGTCTGCCGGAGACATTCATTTCACGTGCTGAGGGTGTCACGTGACTCACTAGAAAAATATTATGAGTACATCAAGATAGAAGTCTATATCTTAATTATTTATATTTCTATAAAATCTACATATTATTTATTTATGTTGCATCATTAATTTTTAAAATATCACTATTAGACTCTCTATGTGGTATACTTGATGCCAACCACCTCATTGGTCTAAACTATATGGATTGGCTCCGTAACTTGAGAATAGTTCTCACAGTGGAGAAAGTCGTATATGTCCTTGACACAGTGATGCCTATGCCCAAGGAAGGAGTAAGCGAGGATGAGATCGCTCGCTATATGAAGTACATAGATGACTCCACTCTTACTCAGTGTTACATGTTGGGCTCCTTGACATCCGAGTTATAAAGACAACATGAAAAGATGGATATCAGATCCATACTCCTGCATCTCCTTAAATTATTTGAGGAATAGAGAAGAACTCAATGTTATGATGTATCAAAAAGTCTCTTCCACACTAGGATGATTAAGGGGACACCGGTTCAGAACCATGTCTTTAAGATGATTAAGTGGATAGAGAAACTCATAAGTCTAGGAATGGCCCTAGAAGATAACCTACGTGCAGATTTTATGCTTAAGTCCCTTTTAGATTTCTTTTCACAGTTTTCTTTACTGGTAAGACTAGAAAGAAAAGGAAGACAAAAAAGTCCATTGAGAAGGGCAAGGGCAAGGGTAGACCGGATAAAGCAAATATTGCTACGAAGGACTTAGCAAAGGACAAAAGTCAATGCTTCCACTAAGGCAAAGATGGGCACTAGAAGAACTACAAAGAGTATATTGCAGAAAAGATGAAACATAAGCTTAGAGAGGCTTCAGATATGCATTCATGATTAGTCTCTATTTGTCATACTCATATGATAACACATAGGTATTGGATACCGATAGTGTTTAACATATTTGTAATTCATTGTAAGTTTTGGCAAGATCTAGGAGATTGATGAGAGGTAAGATGGACCTCAAGATGGGCAATGAAGCAAGAGTTGCTACTATTGCTATTAGTAAGGTCACCCTACATTTGCCTGGTGGAGCAACTATTGTATTAGATGCATGTTATTTTATTCTCTCCTATCATCAAAAATGTTATTTCTATTTTATGTTTGACATTGAATGGTTATAAAGTAGTTTTTAAGAACAATAGTTATTCAACTATTGAAGATGATAAGATTATTATGAGAGAAACATTTCATAATGGTTTGATTATGCTAGAAACTATTCCATATATCATGAATGTAAGTGAGTCCAGGAGGAAGCGAGATGAGGTGAATAGTGCAAATCTATGGCATTGTAGGCTAGGCCATATCCATGAGAGACGGGTTCAAAAGTTACCGACAAACGAATACATAGATCCATTTAACTATGAGTCATATGCAACTTGCGAACCTTGCCTTCGTGGAAAGATGACCAACTCTCCATTTAGTGGAACTAGAGAGAGCCACTAAGTTGTTGGGACTCCTACATAGTGATGTATGCAGTCCTATGTCTACTCAGGCTATAGGTGGTTATTCCTACTTTATTATTTTCATTGATAATTTCTCTAGGTACGGACAGGTGTACTTGATGAAGTACAAGTCCAAAGCCTTCGAGAAATTCAGGGAGTTTGAGCGTGAAGTAGAGGTTCGGATTTTAAAGAGTATCAAGACTCTTCGATCAGATCGAGGAGGTGAGTACTTGAGTATAAAGTTCAACCAATTCCTCAAGAACCATGGGATTTTGTCCCAATAGACACCTCCTTATACACCCTAGCTCAAATGGGATATTGGAAAGGAGGAATCGCATACTATTAGACATGGTGCAATCCATGATGAGTTTCACCGATCTACCCATCTTATTTTGGGGATATGCCCTAGAGTTCGTCGCTTACCTTTTGAACAAAGTTCTAACTAAGTCAGTAGTGTATATACCATATGAGATATGGAAAGGGAAGCTCGATCTTAAGTTGTTAAGATTTGGGGCTGCCTTACCCACATTAAGAGACACAAGCCCGACAAGTTGGAATCCAGGACGGAATGGTGCAAGTTGGTGGATACCTTAAGAAAACTTGTGGATATTATTTCTATCACCCTGAGGACTAAAAGGTCTTTATAGCCAAGAGAATAGTGTTCCTTAAGAAGGAACACATTCTGGTGGAGACAATGGGAGCATGATAGAGTTGAGCAAGGTTGGAGAACCTAGCTTAAGCACCATTCCATAGCTAGAATCTGTTCAGATACCTAGCACACAAGTTCTAACTTTAAGTAGGTTCAATAGAGTATCACATCCTCCTGAGAGATATGTGGGATATATCAGAGGAGAGGATATTGAGGATATTGATCCTTAGACCTACTAGGAGGCTATTACGAGTATAGACTTCGAGAAGTGGCAAAAAGCCATGAATTCAAAGATGGATTCCGTGTACTACAATAAGGTTTGGAACCTAGTTGATGCACCCAAGGGTATCATGCCCATTGGCTACAAGTAGATCTTCAAGAAGAAGATTGGAGTAGATGAAAAGATAGAGACCTATAAAGCAAGGCTAACAGCTAAAGGGTATCGTCAAAGCCAAGGTGTTGACTATGACGAAACCTTCTCACCCATAGCCATGCTAAAATCCATCTGAATTCTATTAGCTATTATAGCATACCATGATTATGAGAACTGATAGATGGATGTGAAAAACTACGTTCCTCAATGGCAATCTCAAGAAGGAGGTGTATATGATACAGCCTTAGGGATTCGTATCCAAGGATAGTCCAAATAAGGTGTTGTCACGAACAAATTGTAAATGGCTTTTTTGGTGTAATGCTTATACATGTCCGTGTCTTTTCAATTTGTTCTTACTTTGCAAAGCATGTAAAGGGTTGGCCAAAGGCTAAACAGTCCCATTTGAGCGAGTTTGGTGGCCGTTTCAGACTTGTACATAATGATAGTGTCATATGGACACTTGTACTAGATTTTGGTCTATAGTGGACTAATTTTATACCTTTGTTGTGTAACCATTCTGAGCTTATAATATCCATGGTTGGAATTTGCATTAGCTATAAACTGTTTGCTGAAAGAGTTGCTTGTGGATCCTATGTGAAGCGCTTTCTCTGTCCTGTCTTCTCTTTTGTAGGTCCTAAGGGATTGTAGGAGATTTCGAGGAGGCTGACCTTTGCGGATTGACATGCAATGGTGCCGCATGGCTTAAGCAAAACTAGTTAAGTTCGAGACAAATGGTATCAGAGCTGGACAAGCACATATAGAAACACTTAGCATACAAACGTGGGGGACCTAGCAGGGCTACGTTGAGGGCAGCCAACATGCGTGACTGTTTGGAAATGGACATGGAGTTGTAGGGGATGGAGTCACTCAGAGGAGCAGGTATCCAAGGATGGCATTCAGAGAAATGGCCAACCCTTCACGCAAGAGGCACACTAGGATAAATAAGCTAAGAAGAATTACGTAGCGCACAAAGGTTGGGATGGCTGAGTTCGAGTAGTGGCTCGACATTAGCGCCCAAATTTGATGATGCTCGAGGCAAGCGAGGCGCTTGGCAAAGGATGAGATCGTGCAAGGTGGAATGGGTTGTTCAACGATCGAAGGAGTTATGCAAAGCTCACAGAGGTGAGGGGAGTTACAAACTCAAGGAATTCGATACTCATACAAGGGCTTGTATATGGGCGATGGACTATCCCTGGCCATCCCAAGGCGGCCGAAGGTTAGTGCCATGGAGCATTGAAACTTGCTCTTCGGCATGTGCAGGATACTTTCGTAAGAGGCTAAAGTGTGTAGTAGGTTCAGCATGTTGCTAGACCCAGAGGGGTGCAGTGGGAGCTATATTGGTGAAGAATCAATCTAGCAGATGTATTTGCAGAGGTAGAACAATGCATCATTTATTTAGCAAGACAAAGTAGTCCAAGGGGATGGTAATCTCTGAAACTTCTAGAGGGAAGAATGTGAAGAGAGAAGTTGCTCCAACGGGGTAGATATCCAGAAGGAATAAGTCCCGGCTCTCCAAAGGGAGAATTATGTGCAACAGATTACACACATTGAGGAGTACCTCAAGACAAAGCTTGATGGATCGAGCAAGTGATGAGGAATCATTGCATTATCTCGTAAGTGGCAATGCGTTGGTGGATGCATAGTGAGATCAAGTGGGGGGGGCAACCCAAGACAATACAAAGTAAAGGCACACTTGGAGTCGATAGGAAGATCGGACTCAACAGAGGCTGACCCATCGAATGGTGGGCGTGAGGACTACCATTAACTCTATGCAAATCAAGAAGCAGAGCAACTTGGGGATAACTTGGTGAAACACCCAAGCCGCATGAAGGGAGTGGCATAGAAGATAGAACATGGAGCGGTGGCTTGGAGTTTTCCTTAGACAGAGGTCAAGGACATGGACTCTTGTAGAGGCAAGAGCAGGATCATGTCATTCCATGGGTTTCTTATTCTGATGGTACAAACTCATCTTGCATGGTGCTAAGGATGAAGGGAATTTCGAGGCACATGCACCTTATATCGGCGAAGCATTTGACGGAGGAACTAAGGCGACACAACTTGTAGTGGTAAAGTTAGTGTTAGAAGGCCTTGGCATAGGGCAAAAGGATACAGAGGCAGATACTCTTGAAGAATATGCCACTATGTTGCTATTCGCGTTGCCATGAGGAAAGTGGTGCGTAGCAGAGATTATACTGGTAGGGGCATAGGCCTAGGATCCAGACAATGGTGAACCAATTTCAGCAAAATTAGGGGACTTCAGAGGAGCTGCTAGGCTATGGACTGTCCTAGAGTTAAGCTTCATCCGAGTGTGACCCGAGAGTGGGTGGACGAAGGTCGATTGCCAAGGGAGCGAACACAATCAAAGGTGGCAAAGGCCATGTGATGTGTTGGTAGAGCCCACACATGGAGATATCATAGTTTGAGTTTATACAACAGAGATCAGAATGCAAGGAGATGTCACCAAGAGGCGACATGATGTAGCGGATCATGGTGGAATGGTTCGTGGCAATATAACACACACGGTGAGTCCCATGTGGGGACTTTAGTGAACAACATGATGGCAAGAAGAGCTATAGATTCAAGCAATGAATGCCATGGTACCACAGAGGTGGGTCTTTCGTGCGTGCATCGAATGCTACATTGAATGGAAGCCTTGGTATCAGCTTATGGGAGCTATGCATTATTGAGGAAGAAGTTCAGATGCAAGTACCAGCGAGTCCCATGAGGAGATTGGATCATACAGATGTATGATCAGAGCGGCTAAAGATTTGGATTGCTTAAGAGCTCACATTCGCTTAAGAGAGCCCGGCAAGTCAATGGACAAGGTCGAGTAAGCGAACATTGTGACCAATGAAGCTAAGGAGAACAGATGCAGTGCAAGCCCTACAACATGATGGCAGAGGCCATATATAGGGGTTGTAGTCAGTCTTTCCATCGACTAAGTGGAACTGCTCAAAGAACACAAAGGTGTTGAAGCAGGTGGTCGAAAAAGGGTGAGGAAGCAATGACGAGTCCAGAGGGACTTAGCTACCTAAAATCGAGTATCGGTTAGAATGAAGGTGGACTCAGAGGAGTGTCATAGTGCTGCAGAGGTGGATTTACCGATCGCGAAGAAGGGACGCATATGCGAGACAACGGATAGTAGTGCCATAGGTATGGCAGCGTCATGGTACCATAGAGGTGGGACTTCTGTGGAGTCATCGATCCCTTGCTCTCATAGAGGGAGAGTACTTGGTCATGATATGGGCTACAGAGGAGGAGAATGCAGTGGCAAACTCCATATACCATGACAAGGCTGAAGGGTAGAGGTCAGGGAACTTCGTAAGACCGGTGTCAATGGACTTCTCATCAAGAGAGCCGTAAGTGAAGGACTTCGGGTCAATGCAGGAGTGCAGGACCAAGGAATGAAGTAGGTAGTATATAGTACTGTACCTTTGCTACTCAGAGGAGTAGACGACAGAAATGATGGAGAAGGTGGTATAATCCCAAAGGCGACCAAATCTATCAAAGACTTGCTCCAAGTTGGAGTGATAACTTCTTGTATTCCAGAAGTTCAATGGCATTGAGAAAGGTGAATCATAGTAGCTAACTCAGCGCAAGGATTACAAACACTTCAAGTGCTTCGGAAGTGTGAGCTAAGAGCAAGCGAAGTCTAATAACCAGCTCGATGCACAAAGTACAACCTAGAGGAGGCGGGCAAAGTCAAGTAACCTTTGCCTTCTCAACTCTCAAGAGAATGGGCAAAACCGAGTACCCTAGTTCTCTTAGTTATCCAGCAGAGGAGCTCTGCATAGATTTAAAGACCCTTCAAAAAGACGAATGGAAGACAGTAGTTATCAAGTCCTCACCAATGGTGATCAGTGCTATTGGGAGTAGATTGTTCACTTAATTTCCCAACTGAATGCTAATCGAAAGCGGAAGTAATGCGAACCTACTTGGACGAGACAACTAAGTGGAAGAAGATTTGATGAAAAAATTTGATGGAGGAAGGACTTAAAAACTTCAAAAGTTGCGAGGTGATGCTCATTAAGGCTCCAACAAGCATCTATCCAGTTCAAGAGATAAGAAAATTTTAAAGACTGACATATATCAAAGAAGGTCTTTTCCTTCATCAGATGAATCTGTAAGAACCAACAAGGATCAGCACAACTCTACTAACCCCACACTAGAGTCAGAGTCATTAGCAAGATGAAATAGCATGGCGGATTAAAGTTTGATGACTCAACAATAATAAGCAGAGAACAACTAGGGGCCAAGGGGCGCATCACAGCAGGAGCAGAATATTGAAGATCTAGTAAAGGTAAGGAGTTGCAGCGTCAATGATGGCTTCAACGAGGATGTCGAAGGAATAAGTGGGGGAGAATATCATGGACAAATTGTAAACGACTTGTTCGATGTAATGCTTATGCATATCCATGTCTTTTCGGTTTGTTCTTACTTTGCAAAGCATATAAAGGCTGGCCAAAGGCTAAACAGCCTAATTTGAGCGAGTTTGGTAGCCGTTTCTGGCTTGTACATAATGATGGTGTCATGTGGACACTTGTACTAGATTTCAATCTATAGTAGACTAATTTTATACCTTTGTTGTACAACCATTCTGAGCTTGTGATATCCATGGTTGGAATTTGCATTGGCTATAAAGTGTTTACTGAAAGAGTTGCTTGTGGATCCCGTGTGAAGTGCTTTCTCTGTCCTGTCTTCTCGTTTGTAGGTCCTAAGGGATCGTAGGAGATTTCAAGGAGGCTGACCTTTGTGGACTGACATACAATGGTGCCGCACGGCTTAGGCAAAACCAGCTAAGTCCATGATAGTGTGCAGGTTGCTTAGGTCCATTTAGGGACTAAAAAAGCTTCCTAAAGTTGGAACATAAGATTTGATGAGGGATCAAATCTTATGACTTCGTTAAGAACGAAGATGAGCCTTATGTGTATAGGAAGGTAAGTGGGAGTACTATCACCTTCTTAGTGTTATTTGTGGATGACATCATAATCATTAGGAATGATATAGGAATCCTCTCCACGGTAAAAGCTAAGCTATCTAGACACTTCTCTATAAAGGACTTAGGAAAGCATCTTATATATTGGGGATTTAGATCTATATAGATATATCCAAGAGGATACTTGGCTTATCTTAGTGCAGGTACATAGATACCATTGTCAAAATGTTTGACATGAAAAATTCTAAGAGAAGTCTCATACTGATGAGATATAGGCTATCACTTTCTATGAGTATGTCCCCAAAGGCTCCAAGAAAGGGTACACATAAATAGGATGCCCTATGCCTCAGCAATAGGGTCTATCATGTATGTTATACTATATACCAGGCCAAATATAGCATATGCTCTAGGTGTTACGAGTAGGTATCAGGCAGATCCAAGTTTAGAGTATTGGAGAGCAGTAAAGTGTATCCTTAATTACTAAAAAGGACTAAGAATCTTTTACTAGTATATGAAGAAAGTAGCCTCAAGGTTAAGGGCTACATGGACTCGAGCTTCTAGTCTGATATTGATGATAACAAGTCTAATTCAAGGTATATATTCACTTTGAATGGAGGAGCAGTATGTTGGAAGAGCTCCAAGCAAGATAATACTACTGACTCAACCATAGAGAGGTGAAGTATATTACTACGGTAGAGGCAGCAAAGGAGAGAGTATGGATAAAAAGTTCATCATAAATCTAGGAGTCATATCGAGTAGTGAGGAGCTGATTCCCTTATATTACGATAACTGTGGGGGCGATTGCTCAAATAAGGAAACCTAAGTCTCATTAGAAATGTTCTAAGGAGGTTCTAGCTTATTAGAGAGATCATGGCTCGAAGAGATGTAGCAATAAAAAGAGTTCCATTAGAAGATAACATTGTAGATCCATTAACAAAGCCATTGACTCATATTATCTTTGAGTATCACAGAGGTCTAATGGGGATCAGATATATAGGTGATTGGCTTTAGGTCAAGTGGGAGATTGCTAGTTATAGGTGCCCTACAAGCTAATCACGTGAGTGATGACACGTGTAATACATTGTGTCAATCTTTTTGGTTATGATTATTGATAGTTTCTCATATTATCTTGATGTATATTGTGATGTTCTTGGATCTGTGTAATGAGAATCAAATCATGATGAAATCATAATAATGAGACTGATTCACCTTTAAACACAGACTTTAAATAATCCCGATCATAGGTTATTCGAGAGGGACATCGAGATAACCAAACATATTAGTGTACTGTATACCCGTCCATATGATGGAGGTGGCTAGTCTCATAGCTACTCATGTGGGGACACTAAGGGTACAGTACAGGTGCTCAATGGAGAATGAGTTTACTGATTGATCTGCTTATGGAATGCTGGATGGTTATTGATACCTCACGTCAAACAATGATTCCATAGTCCTAGTAGTGTATTTGATCATTAGACTTGAGACACCAATAATGTCCTATATGAGTACTCCACTCTTTGATATTAGACTTATAGGTTTGGAAGTTCCAGATCTAGTACAATTGGTTATTAGGAGTGGTAGCCAACCTTACGAGGGTTATTGAGTGTTAATAGAGGATTATCCACTCTCGGTATAGAGAATATCTCATATATTCTTACTCAAGCAAATCCCTGACTAGGGTTATTCGGATTAAGAGAAAGAGTTCCTTGGAAGAATCCAATTAGAGTGAGACTTGATTGGAAAATGTATAGGCCTAATAGGACCATGCCCGATATATGGTCTCTGAGATATTAGATGGATGAGGGACTATAGGTACATGGTAACTAAGGACATATAGGTATAAAGGATTAAATTCTCTTGTATCGTCTAGGGACTACGGCGTAGTAGCCTAGTACGTCCGCAATCGATGAGTCGAGTGAATTATTATGGAGATAATAATTCATTGAGTCAGAAGGAGTTCTGATAGGTATGACTCATGGCCAACTCGATATTAGGCCTAGAGAGTCACACACATATGGTAGGTATTGTAATGAGTAGAGGTTCGGATATGAGATATCTATCAGAGCTCCTATCTTATTGGATATCCAATAAGCCCCTATATTATTGGATCCCATGAATGAGATCTAATAAGAGCTAGATTATTGGGTAAAGATCCATTAATCTAAGAGGCATGGGTAATTGGATAGAGATCCAATACCCAATAGGGTAGGATCCATTAGGGTTTACAGGAGGTCTTTATAAATATGAGAGAACCAAAGAGGTTGGGGTCTTTTTGGTAGCCACCTCCTATTCTCCTCTCCCCAAAGAGGAGCATCGTCGCAGTCCCTACCGTATAGATATTGCTAGAGAGGACACTTGACCTCCTTTATCCTCTCCCATGGATATACAAGAATTCAAGGATATACGATCTTCCTAAGCACTATCTTCTTACATACGTAGTTTTTGGATTTGTGGATTTAGATTTTTTTTGCACCGATCTTCGCATGACAATGAAATCTTTTCATAAAAATCTAGGATTTTTGTTTTATATTCTTCTGCTGTGCATGAGATGTCACCCCTAGATTTCCCAACACCACTAATATAAGAGGATTGGGTAGTTAGATGGAGATCCAGTATCTAATAGGGTAGGATCCATTAGGGTTAAGTTGATAAGGGATCTCTATATATAGGAGGGAACTAAAGGCCCATAGGCTAAGGCTTTTTTGGCTACCACTACCTATTCTCCTCTCCCTCTCTTCTCCTTAGCTAGTAGCCTCTATTTGGGGTGTGTGGATAGCAAGAAGAGCCCGACCCTTCTTGATTGCTTAGTGCACATAGCAAGGAGATTTGTGCAACGATTTGAGGAGTATCTTCGTAGCCTCTGCCATTTGAATTATCACTAGAGAAGAGGACAATAGACCTCCTTTATCCTCTCTCATAGATCTATAGAAATTCAGGGACATACGATCTCCTTATGTAAGATATTTTTCTTATACATGTAGTTTTTCGGTTTTACAAGATTTTGCACACCAATCTTTTACATGACGATGAATCCTTCTTTTCTATGAAAAATTCTAAGATTTTATTTTTTCTGTTATTCCACTACACATATGATGTCATCTAAATTTTCTAATAGGTCCTACCTGATCAGAGAGATTGTCGTTCGACGAGATGTAGTAATAGAAAGAGTTCCATCCGAAGATAGCATCGCAGATCCACTTACGAAGTCATTATTTCATATTATCTTTGAGTGTCATAGGGGTCCGATAGGGATTAGATACATAGGTGATTAGCTTTAGGTCAAGTGGGAGATTACTAGTTACAAGTGCCTTGCAAGCCAATCACATGAGTGATGGCATATGTGATATCACACGCATTCTTTTTACTTATTATTTATTAACATTTTATCACTTTATCTTACATGTTGCATATATTGTGATGTTCATGGATTTATACAATGGGAATCGGAGCATGATGAGATCACGATAATGAGATCAATTCGCCTTTAAATATAGACCTTAAATAATCTCGATCATAGGTTATTCAAGAGGGACATCGAGATAACCAGACAGATTGGTGTGCTATATACCCATCCATATAATGGAGGTGACTGATCTCATAGTTGCTCGTATAGGGATACTAAGGATATAGTGCAGGTACTCATTAGAGAATATGTTCACTAATTGATCCGCTTATGAAATATTGGATGGTTGATGATAGCTTATTATCAAACAGTGATTTTATAATCCCAGTAATATATTTGGTCCTTATACTTGGGATACCAAGGATGTCCTATATGAGTACTCCACTCTTTGATATCAGACTTATAAATTTGAAAGTTTCAGATCTAGTATAATCGGTTATCAAGAGTGGCAGCCAACCTTACAAGGGCTATTGAGTGTCAATAGAGGATCATCGACTCTCAATATTATGAGAGGAATATTTCATCTGTTCTTACTTAAGCAAATCCTTAGCTAGGGTCATTTAGATTGAGAGAGAAAGAATTCTCTGGGAGAATCCGATTAGAGTGAGACTCGAGTAGAAACTGTATGGACCTGATAGCACCATGCCCGATATATGATCTATAGGATATTAAATAGATGAGAGACTATAGGTACATAATAAATGAGGACAGATATGTTTAAAGAATTAATTTCTCTTATATCATTTGGGGACTACGACGTAGTGGCCTAGTATGTCCACATTCGATTAATCGAGTGAATTATTATGGAGATAATAATTCACTGAGTTAGAAGGACTTCTGATAGGCATGACTCATAGCTAGCTCGATATTGGGCTTAAAGGGTCATACACATATAGTAGGTGTTGTGACGAGTAGAGGTTCGGATATGAGATATCCGTCGGCGCTCTTATCTTATTGGATACCCAATAAGCCCCTGAATTATTAGATCCTATAGATGAGATCCAATAAGAGTCAACAAGATATTATTGGGTGGAGACCCACTAATCTAAGAAGCTTGGGTAATTGGATGGAGATCTAGTACCCAAAAGGGCAAGATCCATTAGAATTAAATTAATAGGGGGCCTTTATAAATAAGAGAGAACTAAAGGCCCATAGGCTAGGGCTCTCTTGATTACCACCTCCTATTCTTCTCTCCCCTTCTCCTCTTTAGCCAATAGCACCTTTTGGGGTGTGGAGATTTAGGCAGCGATTTGAGGAGTGTCTTCGCAACCCTTGTCAAATGGATCACCGCTAGAGAGAAAGACGTTTGATCTCCTTCATTCTCTCCCACAAATCTATTGGAATATAGGGATATACGATCTCTCTAGATAACACAACTATCTCACATATGGTTTTCGATTTCATAGGTTTTTGCACACCAATCTTTGCATGATGACAAAACCTTTTTGTGGAAATCTAGGATTTTTCATTTTGTTCTTCCGCTGCGCATGTGATATTGCCCCTAGATTTCCCAACAGATGATACCCTACTCTTAAATCAATTTTGGAAAACACTGATACACCTTGTAATTGATCAAACAAGTCATTAATTATGGGGAGTGGGTTTTTTTTTTAATACTCACATTATTCAACTCCTTGTAGTCTATATACAATTATATTTTCCTATCTTTTTCCTTTATAAATAGAACCAGTGATTCCTATAATGAAAAGCTAAGGTAAATGAACCCTTTATCTAGGAGCTCTTACAATTGCATCTTTAATTTTTTTGGTTCTACTAGAGTAATTCTATAAAGTGCTTTAGAAATAGATTCAGTACCCGGCATTAAGTCTATGATAAATTCAATTTCTTTATTTGGTAGTAGTATAGGGAGGTTCTTTGGAAGCACCTAAAGGAATTCGGTCACAACTGACACATCTTTCGGCTTGACCTTCGGTTCACCCTAATGTCAATTACATTTATCATATATCTTGTACATCCATCATTTAAAAGTCTCATTGCTTTTATTGTTGAGATAAAAGAGATTGATGTCCTTTCTTCAAAACCAACAAATATAAACTCTAACCCTGGGGTTAAAATACTATCCTCTTCTTATTGCAATCAATAAAAGCATAATATTTAGATAATCAGTCCATGCCTAATAATAACATCAAAATCTTGTATATTCAATATTATCATATCTATAATTAATTCTTTATTAGTAATCTAAATTAGACAAGGTCTCAATCCCTCACTTGAATACATTATATTCTCTGATTGAATAACCATACAATATATTACATCCAATGCTTTAAATGGTTTACCTAGTTTTTCCATATAAGCTAGATGTGCAAAAGAATGTATAGTGTCCAAATCAATTAATGCAGGCAAGAAAATACAATAAATAAATATCTCACCTGAGATTACTAGTAGGCTAGCCTCTGCTTCTTTCTTGATTATCATAAAGACTTTGCTTGGTATTCTTTTCTTTTCTAATGAGATTATTATGTAGTTTCTTGCTAAATATCCTAGCTTTCCACACCAAAAACATAACTCTTTACCTTTAAGTCATTCTCTAATATGATCCTTTTCACATTCAAGGCAAGTGCGTCTTTGCACTTGAGTTGGCTAAGAAGACTAGGACATCTGACCCACTTTTCCTTATGTAGGGAGTTTGAATTGCCCTTATTGTTATTCGTAACTTGGGTATCTTTTTTTTTGTTGCATAGAATTTATTATGGGGGCTTGTTATAAAAAATAATATCTTTCCTTGGCATATCGTAGTTGCAATGAATTTGTTAGGCCTGAATAATTCTTTGCTCGGCCTCCTCTACCTCTAAGACCTTTTTCGTTACTAGGGAATATGAAATATCTAGGATATTCATTGTCATCTTGACATCCTAATAAATTTCTACTCTAAGTCCTTGTAAAAATTATTCCACCATCAAGGCATTAGTGCTAACCATGTGGGGTATAAATTAGGATAACTCATCAAATTTTCTAATACAATCTACTTATTTAACAAATTATGTCATTTTAGTTGATTAGTGTGTTGCATTGAAATACTTTTGGTAAAATATCTCCTTGAATCTTTCCCAAGTTATTTGTTCAGTATCAATAGTCTCCCCTTCTTATATCCCACTAATAACGGACATCTTTTCATAGCATATATATTGCATAAATGACTTTATCTTCATTTGAAATCCTTGCATATTCAAAAATTTCTTTAATATTTTTATCCACTCTTCAACCATTAATGGATCTTTATTACATTCAAAGGATGGTGGATCATTCTTTATAAACCTCTCACTTGTTGATTCTTCAATATCATATCCTTGAGCTACTACTGGCATCGCCTCTTGTCCTTGGGCCAATAATTGCTCCAATTGTCTTGATTATCTCTCCACCAACACTATTATTCTATTAATCACCACATATCTTTGATCTCCCTGTGTGGATGTCTCTCAACCAATGGAAGTCTCCTCTCGAACATTACTAGAGCTACTAACTTATCCTCTGGTCCTCATGATATATTATTAATTAATCCTAAGCTATTCACACCCTAGTTGCTAAGTATATTAATAAGAAAATTAATACAACTCAAATATTAAAGCTTACAAGATAGTTAATTACTAAATAAAATGTTAGAATTTCCCTTATACATAGTATTTTTGACACTTGTACATACTTATACCATATAAACAAAAGAAAATATAAATATAATTGGTCCAAAATTTATATACATAAAATACCCAAAGGTTTTCTATATTTGTGTTGGCATAGGCTTGCATGTACTCACTTCCTTACACAATCACTTGGGTGGGACACTAATATCCTTACTTATAAAATAGGATCTATAATGAGTAATTACTTAGTAAGTACCTTTATAGCTTTATTTAGGTGAACATGTATCATGTCATATATATCATATTTTAAAATCATTGATATAAGATACTTAAAGATAAACATCTCATCCACTTCTTCAGTAAGCATAACCCTATAATATTGCAAACTAAAGAGATAAAATTTTAGTTTAAAATAATTCAAAATGCTTATATGCACATGTAAAAAAACATAATAAATTCATAGACTTCTACTCTCTATATCATAATAATATATGTGTACTCCTATACCGCACGACATCTAATATATATATGCACCCACACACCATACATCATAATATACACATACATCATAATATATTCATGTACTCCCACATTATACGTCATTATTGTTGGGAAATTTGGAGGTGACATCACATACGTAACAGAAGAATAAAAAAGAAAATCCCAAATTTCTCATAGAAAGGTTTCATCCTCATACAAAGATTAATATGTAAAAATTATAAAATTAGAAACTACATATAAGAAAGATGTGTGTTACCTAGAGAGATCGTATATCCTTATATTCCTATAGATCTATAGGAGAGGATAAAAGAAGTCAACTATCCTCCTCTCTAGCGGTAATCCATATGGTAAGAGCTGTGAAGACGCTCCTTAAAGGGAGAGGAGAATAGGAGGTGGCAGCTAAGAGTGCCCTAGCCTATGGGCCTTTGGTTCCCTCCTATTTATAGAGGTCCCTTGTCAACTTAACCCTAGTGGATCCTGCCCTATTGGGTACTGGATCTCCATCTAACTACCCAAGCCTCTTATATTAGTGGGCCTCCACCCAATAATCTCTTATTAGCTCTTATCAGATCTCATCTATAAGATCCAATAATTCAAGAGCTTATTGGATATCCAATAAGATAGGGGCTTCAGCGGATATCTCATATCCGAATCTCTACTCATCGCAACACCTACCATATGTGTGTGACCCTCGAGGTCTAATATCGAGCTGGTTATAAGTCATGCCTATTAGAACTCCTTATGACTCAATAAATTATTATCTCTATAATAATTCACTTAACTCATCGATTATGGATGTAGTACATCATTATGCCATAGGCCCTAGACAATATATAGGAATCCAATCATTTAGACCTATCTATCCTTAGTTACTATGTATCTATAGTCCCTCATCTATCTAATATTCCAAAGATCGTATTCTTGGCATGGTGCTGTCAGGCCTATACGGAATCTACTCGAGTCTCGTTCTAACTGGATTCTCCTGGAGAACTCTTTCTCTCTCAATCCGAATGACCCTAGCTAGGGATTTACCTAGGCAAGAATACATGGTATATTTCTCTCATGACACCAAAAGTGGATAATCCTCTATCGACACTCAATTGCCCTTGTAAGGTAGACTATCACTCCCAATAACTAGCTATACTAGATCTGAAACTTCTAGACCTATAAGTCTAGTATCAAAGAGTGGAGTACTTATATAAAACATCCTTGGTATCTCAAGTCTAAGGACTAGATATACTATTGGGACTACAGGATCACTGTCTAACAATAAGGTATCAACTATCCAGCATTTCATAAGCAGATCAATTAGTGAACTCATTCACCCATGAGCACCTGCACTGTGTCCCTAGTGTCCCCACATAAGCAGCTATGAGACCAACCACTTACATCATATAGATAGGTATATAGTACACCAATCTATCTGGTTATCTCGATATCCCTCTCGAGTAACCTATGATTGAGATTATTTAGGGTCTGTGTTTAAAGGTGAATTAGTCTCATTATTATGATCTTATCATGATCAGATTCCTATTGCATAGATCTATAGATATCACTATATTATATATATATATAGTATAAAAAATATCAAATAAATAATAAATAAATAAAGAGTGCGTATCATGTCACATGTGTTATCACTCATGTGATTGGCTTATAGGGCACCTATGACTAGCAACCTCCCACTTGACCTAAAGTCAATCATTTATATGTATGATCCATACCAGAACCTTATGATGCTCAAAGATAATCTGAGACAATGGCTTCGTTAGTGAATCTATAATGTTATATTTGAATGGAACTCATTTCACTATCTCCTCAAGCCACAATATCTATGATTAGATAGAACCTTCTTAAAATGTGCTTAGACTTCTGATGAGATCTAGGTTCTTTTGCTTAAGCAATCATCTTATTATTGCCGCAATATAAGGGAATTAACTTCTTACTGCCCGACATGACTCCTAGATCTGTGATGAACTTCTTCACCCAAACTCCCTCCTTTACTGCCTGTATCGCAGCAAGAGATGGTACCTTGATAGTGGATACTCAAAGCATATGACTGAAGATCCAGTATAATTCTCTAAGCTCACTAGCCAAGATGAAGGATATGTCACCTTCGGAGATAACAATAAAACAAAAATTATTGGCAAAGAAAATATAAGTAACAAATCAAACCTTTTGATTGAAAATATTTTATTCGTAGATAATTTAAAATATAACTTGTTAAGCATTAGTTAATTGTATGATAAGGGTTATAACAATAAATTTGAATCTAATGCTTGTATTATAAAAATACTACATAAAAATAGTTCAATGATTACCTTAAGGACTATGTACTATTTATCTAGATGATTTTTGTAATAAAACTTATTTTTCAGCTTTAAAGGATGATGCATGGCCTTTGGTATAGGAGACTAGGTTATGCTAGCATAAAACTAATCTCACAAATTACAACTAAAAAACTCATAAGAGGTATGCTTCAAATTAAATTTGTCAAAGATGAAGTTTACGATTCATGCCAACTAAGAAAATAAACAAAGAGTAGTTTTAAATCAAAGAATCAAATAAGCACCTCTAGGCTACTACAATTAATTCATATAGATTTATTTGAACCAATTGATATAACAAGTCTAAGAGATAGTAAATACACTTTTATAATTGTTGATGATTATAGTAGATATACTTGGACATACTTCCTAGCACATAAAACTGATTACTTTAAATGTTTTATGAAATTTTATAAACTAGTTCAAAATAAAAAGGGTTTTATGATTTTGTCTATTCGTAGTGATAATGGTGGTGAGTTTAAAAATTATAATCTTTAAGATTTTTGTGATTTATCCCTATATGATACAAGGGAATTTAATCCTTTGAATTTATTTATCTTTGGTTACTATATACCTATAGTCTCTTATCCATCTAATCCCCCAAAGATCGTCTATCAGGCATAGTGTTGTCAGGCCTATACGGTTTCTACTCGAGTCTCGTTCTAATCAGATTCTCCTAGAGAACTCTTTTTCTCTCAATTCGAATGACCCTAGCTATGGATTTGCCTTAGTAAAAACACATGATATTTCTCTCATGACAATAAGAGTGGATGATCCTCTATCGACACTCAATATCCCTCATAAGGTTGGCTACCACTCCCGATAATCGATTATACTAGATTTGGAACTTCCAAACCTATAAGTCCGATATCAAAGAGTGGAGTGCATATATAGGATATTCTTGGTGTCTTAAGTAAAAGTACTAGGTACACAACTAGGACTATGGAATTGCTATCTAACACTAAGGTATCATCAACCATCCAGCATTCCATAAGTGGATCAATCAATGAACCTACTCTCCAACGAGTGCCTGCACTATATCCTTAGTGTCCCCACATAAGTACCTATGAGACCAATCGCCTCTATCATATGGATAGGTATACAACACACCAGTCTATCCATTTATCTTGATGTCCCTCTCCAGTAACCTATGATCAAGATTATTGGGATCTAGAGTGGCACTAAGAGGTGGGGGAGGGGGAGGGGGAGGGGGGGGGTGAATTAGTGCAGCGGTTAAGAATGATAAATTTCAGTATTTTAAAATGATTTAAGAAACTTCATACGTTGAAAAATTCATTTCGACTAAAATCGATTTTGATTAAGACGTAATTAACTTAAGAGCATTTCGAGATGAAGAAAGACAGTAAGCAAGTAGAGCAGCGAAGTGAAGATGGTTTGTAGTAAAGTAATTGCAAGAATATAAACGTAAACTAATTTATAGTGGTTCAATCATATGACCTATGTCCACTCCCGATTCCTCTTCACTTGAGGCCACCGGCTTTTCCACTAGTTATCTTCCTTCCAATGGGCGAAGACGAACTCTCTTACAGCATCTCTCCTTTTGATGGGCTCAGGAGATAACCCTTACAAGCACTTCACTCCTCTCTTTCGGTGGCATATAAATGAGAACTAGAGGAGGGATCTTTAGAAGGATTTTTATAGTGTTTTCTTGCTTTTAAAATCTTTGTGCTTGTGTTCTCTAACCATGGATAGGAGGGGTTTTTATAGGCTCTAATTTGATTCAAACTTGGAGCCAAAAAACTTCCCATCCTGAGTTTTCTTTGTACTGGCAGTACCACCACCTATCACTAGCGGGCAGTACCACTGCTAGTTTGACCCTAACACTAGTGTTTCCACCGCTAGTTTAACCCTGACACTAGTGGTACCACCGCTAGTTTGACCTTGACACTAGCGGTACTACCGCTAGCCTAGCAGTACTACCGCTAGTCTGGCGGTACCACCATTAGTTTGGCGGTACCACAGCTAGTTTGACCCTGACACACTTGGTGGTACCATCGCCTAATACAACCTGGGGAGTTGGAACTAGATGGTGCCACCACCAGACAAGTCCAGCACTCCTTATTGGGCTTTAAACTCGGTCTAAACCAGTCCAATACTAGACCCAATTGGCCCCTACCAAGGTTATAGGATTAACACTTAATCCTAACTCTAATTATGTTAATACAAAGTTTGAAAAGTCAAGACTTCTTCCGTCGAGCGTCCGGTGAACTTCCAGTGGTCTTCCAACGAACCCATGGACAACATTTTGTGGACTCCCAGTAAGCTCTTGGACTTCACGATGATCTTGGCGAATTCCGACGAGCTTCTTCGATAAGCTCTGATCTTTCTCGGCGAGCTCCGTGAACTTTCCACAAACCTTTCGGCAAACTTCTGAAAACCCTTTAGCAAGCTCCCTACTCATTCTCGGCTAGTTCCGGTAGCATTCCTGATGAATCTTTGGACTTCCGTCAAACTCTCAAACTCCCGGCAATTCTATCGCACTTGACTCCAACACTATGTTTTGCTTTATTTCTTCATCATTATAATAGTTAATCCTATGTACTAAGTAAATCTTAACCCTACTTGATCTAGACAATTATTACATGAATCAAATTCCTATTGCCCAGCACATCATTGGTCGGTGCTTCGTCCTCTCTTACGGCCTGTTACCCAATCAGCGGTTGACCTTTGTAACCCTGATCTCTTTGGCGCAACATCACTCTTCTTGGCACGATGCCTGATGTTCAAAGTCTTCTGTCGATTGTCAACTGGACCTCTGGCTCGACGACCAATCTCCTTACATAATCTCTTTTGGTACAACGCTGATTCATCTTATGTCAACTGTCTAATCCTGATCGATAATAGACCTGCGTCACTCAAAACATAATTAAACAACTAAACATAATCAATTAGTTTCATCATTAAAATTTGAGATCTAACAATCTCTCCCTTTTTATGATGATAACTAATTGATGATGAAGTTAATCCTAACTCTTGGAGTTTAACCAAACTTCCCCTATTAATATGCCATATTCATAGAACACTTGGCTTATGCCAAATCCATGCAACATGTATCAAAATCATGCTATCAAAAACATCATGCAAATATATAAAATATTCAATCAATATTTACATTGCATGAACTCATCAATCTACTTCTCCCCCTTTGTCATCAATAAAAAGAAGAAGTTGCATCATAGCTATTGTAAAAGATATACAAGTTTTACAATCATACTAGCTATCAATCTAGATGTTCAACATACATCACTTTAAAACATTCAATTATGATAAGTTTTTAAGGATGTGTAATTATAACAATTCAACACTTGTTTCTTGTGCAAGTTTGCATTTTGCTTTTCTTGAATTCACAAGGTAGCAGTTTTTGATATTCAAGATAGCAAGTCCTTTTCCTCTTTTGTAGGCTAGCAAGATAGCAAGTTTGCACTTTGATTTCTTTGTGATATGCCAAGCTAGAAATTGTCTCCCCTTTATCATTGTCAAAAGAAAGGGAAAATGTAATGTTGTATTAATTTCCTTTTTTATCAAAATTTCAAATCATGACAAATGAGATATCAAAAAATAAATATTGACATAAATATTTCAATTATCAAAATTCAAGTCATGAATATGAATTCAACAAGCTAGCTCCCCCTTAGTTTCTGTCAGAATGAAGTGGAGGACTCAATGGCTAAAAATTTCAATCATTATACAAGCCATATAAAGAAATCATGTCATGATATCAAGAAAATTCAAGGAGAACATAATTCATTTGACAAATCCTTTTAATAATGATCAATCATAAAGATATCAAGATCGCATTTCATAAAGAAGGATTTCAATTATCAAGATATCAAGATCACGATATAGATAAAAATTCTCTTAAAAGGATCTTGATTAAAAATGAATTCAAGTTATAATTATCAAGATCATGAATCATAAATATTTTCTTTAGTAAAAAATCACATGAGCACTTGATTATTTCATAAGAAATCTTAATGCATCATGATTTATAAATTCTTTCTCTACAACATGAATCATAGGAGGTATAATAGCAATGATATCAATCATGATTCATTTGGTAGCAAATAGCAAAGAGAACAATTTGCTTCATGCATAAGAAATCACAATAAGATCACATTTTATAAGAAATTTCAAGTATCAAATATCAAGTAATAATCACGTTTCTTGAAATTTCTCAAGTCAAGAAGTCAAAAGAAAGTTCATGATTCAGTTGAAACAAAATCTCATTCAAGTCAATTTGTCAACTCAAAACTCATAGTCAAATTATCATTTTTGAGATTCATAACATGAATAAGGTTATTACCACATCATCAAAATCTCATTCATAATTCAAGTGATTTATAAAATATAATAAATGAATTTATCACTTATGTTTCATAGAAAAAATCAAAAAACTTTTAGAGATAGTAAAATTTCAAGAATCATGAATTTACCTTTTTTATGATTAATTTCATTTAAGCATGCCTTTGTCTTTTAATGTCAAATAGAGATAAGCATGAAAGTTCAAGACATAAAGGCAAAATCTCATAAAACAACTCATTAAGCATGATTTTAAACATCCATTTTCAAGCCATGATAAAAAGAGTAAGTCAAAGATTCAATCATCTCATGTCATGAATTCCAAAAGACATCTCAAGTTATCAACATCACATTAAAAAGATATTTCAAAAAGATATATCAATAAGTGATTCATTTGTATCATTTCATTCGAATTCATGATTTATTTGGAAGGTTCTCCTCTTTAGTAAATAAAAAAGAATTATAGGAGAACAAAATGAATTAAGGGAGATAGAACATGATTGAAGCATTGAACATGATTCATATTTAAAATGTATCTCACGTCGTAAATATGAATCAAGCATTTGTCAAATCCGAAATCATCCTCAAAACCACATTCAATAAATTCATACATGACAAGCATAGATTTAAAGAAAAATCAATAAGATAGAGGATTGTATTTCATTTTTATAAATTTCTACTCATGTAATTTGTTTCTTATAAGCATGCCTTTACCTTTAATAAAACAAGTGTCAACATTCAAGATGGAAAGGCACATTTCGTCTTAAAAATCATAAAGTTGAAACATATTGAGCATGATAACAAACTTTTAATATTTTCATTTCATCATTATCAATGATGATTTCATAAGGTATATTCAATGAAAGCCATCATCATATAAATTCTAAATGCAAGTTTTTTCATTAAAGTCATCAAGATCAAATGCATCAAAATCTTTCATTCGAAAATTTTATTAAGAGCAACGGAGATGGTTTACATGTAAGGATGCTCTTATCTTTTTCTACTAGATTCATGTATCATTGTATAGATACAAAAAGTAAGTTTCAAGAGAAATCATTAACACCAAACGCATGATACACTCATTTATTTTCAAAATATTCATCATGTTTATTTTCATGAGATTCACAAGAATGGTAAAATGAATTCATTAATCTCAATAGGATAGAAAATGCATTTCCATTTCATGCAATTGATTTCATGTGAATATGTTCAAGTCTTTTATGAAAACATGTATCAACATTTAAAAATGAGACATAAGTTTCATCATAAAACCGTCAAGACCAAACATATCAAAAATAAAATATCATGATAACATATTTTTAATTTTTTTATGTGTTTTATTTTATGTGGTTGATCTCATATAAGCATGTTCAAATTTTTATGTAAAAACCATGCATCATGTTGAAAGTGAAATCATCAATATGCTTGCTTTTATCTTTTAATCATATTTGGTGTGCAAGCATTATCTTAAAACAAGCAATTGATTTTTTGTGTAAAAAATCATGCATTTTGTTTGAAACCAAAAGCAATATAAAATCATCAAGATTCATGAATTTATCATGATCATACGCTGTCCTTTTTATGTGTTTTATTTGTTTCATATAAGTATATTCTAGTTTTTATAAGAAAGCCATCATCGTATGACTTCGAAACAAATTTCATCTAGCCTAAAAACACATTAATCCAAAATAGAAGATTTCAAGTCATAAGCATCATACAAACATCTATCATCAAAAGACTTTAAAAAAATCCATACATAGATATATATCATGTCTAAAATTGAAAATCGATATAAAAAGCATACATGGAATTTATCATTTTAGGTATGCATGCATTATATCATCTTAATTTGTCATGAGAACGATTAGACCAAAAACTCGTTAATCCAAAACATAGAGTTTCAAATCATCACTTCAAAAACTCATGCATGATATAAAATCGTCAAGTATCATGTTTAGAGATGAAAAACAATATAAAACATCGAGATACACATGCATTGATTAATCTTATTAGGTGTAAACATATTATCACTAATCATGCAAGTATCATTTTAATTTTTACATTTCAAAAATGCTAGAAAGAAAAGCATGATATAATTTTTATTTCCTACTATCTAAATTAAGCACTCATGAAAAGACATCATGTAATTGAGTTTTGGTTAAGTTGCTTACCTTGCAGTCGAAGCTCATGAAAGTGCAATATGCCATTTCACCTTTAGAAGTTCTTGATTCATCCTTGGGTTCCTTCCTCTTCTTTGGCCCCTTCCTCTGTTCAAGTTTATTTTTGATTTTAGATTTTTGTTTAATGAATTTATTAGAATTCATTAAAAGTTTAAGGTCCTCTTCAACATGGTCCTCATCACTTGAGTCATCATTCAAGTGATATTTCCTTGTTCGAAGTGCCAAATCCTTTCTATTTTATGGAAGGTGGTTCATATATTCATCGGGTTCAAAGAAGCTTATTTCATAGGTCATTAATAACCCGATTAGTTCTTCTAATGAGAAATTATTTAAATTTTTAGTCTCTTGTATTGCAGTTACTTTAGGATCCCACCTTTTTGGAAGGGATCTTAAGATCTTGTTAGTGAGTTCAAAATTTGAAAAACATATACCAAGACTTTTCAAGCTATTGATGACACCCATGAAACGGGTATACATATCGCCGATAGACTCGCTTGGTGTCATTCGAAAGAGCTCAAAATCATGCAATAAGAGGTTTACTTTCGAGTCTTTGACTCTACTAGTTCTCTCATGCGTGATTTCAAGTATTCGCTAAATATCAAAAGCTGTTTCGTACGTAGAAATCCGATTAAACTCATTTTTGTTCAAAGAACAAAATAAGGCATTCATAACCTTTCCATTTAAAGAAAAAGATTTTCTCTCTAAATCTGATCATTCATTCATCGATTTAGAGAGAATTTGAAAGCTATTTTTAATTACGTTCCATAAATTTAAATCCAAAGAAATCAAGAAAACTCTCATTCAAGTTTTCCAATATGTATAGTCCGAACCGTTAAATAACAAAGGACGAACAATCGAAAAACCCTCTTGAAAGCCATGAAGAGCCATTTCTCGCGGGTGTGAATCCAAAAGAGAAATAACGAGGCTTTGATACCAATTGTTGGGATCTAGAATGGCACTAAGAGGGGGGGGGTGAATTAGTGCAGTGGTTAAAAACAATAAATTTCAGTGATTTAAAATGATTTAAGAAACTTCGTACATTGAAAACTTCATTTTGACTAAAATCGATTTTAATCAAGACGTAATTAACTTAAGAGCGTTTCGAGATGAAGAAAGATAGTAAGCAAGTAGAGCAACGAAGTGAAAATGGTTTGTAGTAAAGTAAATTGCAAGAATATTAACGAAAACTGATTTATAGTAGTTCGATTATATGACCTATGTCCACTCCCGATTCCTCTTCACTTGAGGCCACCGGCTTTTCACTAGTTGTCTTCCTTCCAATGGGCAAAGACGAACTCTCTTGCAGCACCTTTCCTTTTGATGGGCTCAGGAAATAACCCTTACAAGCACTTCACTCCTCTCTTTCGGTGGCATACAAATAAGAATTAGACGAGGGATGTTTAGAAGGATTTTTATAGTGTTTTCTTGCTTTTAAAATCTTTGTGCTTGTGTTCTCTAACCATGGATGGGAGGGATTTTTATAGGCTCTAATTTGATTCAAACTTAGAGCCAAAAAATTTCCATCTCGATTTTTCTAGGTACTAGCGATACCACTGCCTATCACTGGTGGTACCACTGCTAGTTTGACCCTGACACTGGTGGTACCACCACTTAATACACTGGCATGGTTAGTGTACTAGGCAGTACCATTGCCCAGGTGCTCTATCACTAGGCGGTGCCACCGCCTAGTACAAACCTAGGGAGCTAGACTTGGGCGGTGCCACTACCAGACAAGTCCAGCACTAATGGTTGGGCCTTAAACCTGACCCAAACCAGTCCAATACTAGGCCTAATTGGCCCCTACCAGAGTTATAGGATTAACACTTAATCCTAACCTTAATTATGTGTTAACTATGAAATTAAAGATATTTCTTAAGCTAATATAAAGTTTGAAAAGTTAAGACTTCCTCTAGTGAGCTTCTGATGAACTTCCGACGGTCTTTTGATAAACCCTCGGATACCAATCTATGGACTCTCGGCAAGCTCCTGGACTTCATGACGATCTTGGTGAGTTCCAACGAGCTTCTTCGGCAGGCTCCAATCTTTCTCGGGGAGCTCCGTGAACTTCCGACGAACCTTTCAGCAAACTTCTGAAAACCCTTCGATAAGCTCCCTACTCATTCTTGGCTAGTTCCGGCAGCACTCTTGACAAATCTTCAGACTTCCATCGAACTCTCGAACTCCTGATAATTCTATCGCACTTGACTCTAGCACTTTGTTTCGCTTTATGTCTTCATCGTTATCGTAGTTAATCCTACACACTAAGTAAATCTTAACCCTATTTCGATCTAGACAATTATTACACAAATCAACATCCTATTGCCCGACACGTCATTGGTCAGTGCTTCGTCTAGTTCTTCAGTGCACCATCCTCTCTTGCGGCTTATTGCCCAATCGGTGGTTGACCTTCACAACCCCAATCTCCCTGTCGCAACACCACTCTTCTTGGCCCGATGCCCGATGTCCGAAGCCTTCTACTGATTGTCGACTAGACCTCCGGCTCGACGTCCAATCTCCTGACGTGATCTCTTCTGGTGCAATGCTAATTCATTCTATGTCAATTGTCTAATCCTAATTGATAGTATACCTACGTTACTCAAAACGTAGTTAAACAAATAAACACAATCAATTAGTTCCGTCATCAAAATTCGAGACCCAATAGAGATTATTTAGGGTCTATGTTTAAAGGTGAATCGGTCTCACTATCATGATCTCATCACGATCTGATTCTCATCACACAGATCCATGGATATCATAATATATGCAACACGTAAGATAAAGTGATAAAATACAAATAAATAATAAGTAAAATGAATACGTATGATATCACACGTGCCATCACTCAACTCTTGCCGATTATAACTCCTTATGATTCCCATCCTGTTCGACCTCCGAACCATCATGGTCTCAAGGGACTTAACCAATCATGACGTACAGTTAAGTCATCACCATCATTACAAGATGAGTCTGATTTGATGATATGCCCTCAAGGGACTCGACCAAGCATACCACGTCCTCAGGTCATTAGTGATATCTCTATGTCGTAGGTGTTGAATCTCGGATTTTAATGATGAAACTAATTGATTATGTTTTGTGGTCTAACTACATTTTGAGTTACGTAGGTCTACTATCGATCAGAATTAGACAGTTGATGTAGGAGGAATTGACATTGCGCTAGAAGTGATCACGTTAGGATATTGGATGTCGAGCCGAAAGTCCGGTTGATAATCGGTAGAAGGCTTCAGATGTCGGGCATCGGGCCAAGAAGACTAGTGTTATGCCAAGGATATTGGGGTTGCGAAGGTCAACTATCGATTGGGCAATGGACCGCAAGAGAGGATGGTGTGCGGAAGAATTGGATGAACCGTCAATAGGCTAATGACATACTGGGCAATAAAATGTCAATTCATGTTATAATTGTCTAGATCAAAGTAGAGTTTTGCCTTGTGTATACAGGATTAACTATGATAATGATGAAGATATAAAGCAAAGCAAAGTGCCGGAGTCAAGTACGATGGAATCATTGAGAGTTTGAGAGTTCAACGGAAGTCTGAAGATTCATCGGAGTGCGACCGGAACTAGCCGAGAACGAGTAGGGAGCTTGCCGAAAGGTTTTCAGAAGTTCGTCGGAAAGTTCATCGGAAGATTGGAAAGCTCACCGAGAAAGATCGGAGCTTGCCGAAGAAGCTCATTGGAACTCACCAATGACTCCATCGAGAAGTCCAAGAGCTTGCCAGGTGTCCACAAAATAGTATCCGAGGGTTTGTCGGAAGACTGTCAGAAGTTCACCAAAAGCTCGTTGGAAGAAGTCTTGACTTTTTGGACTTTATAATAGCTTAGGAAGGTCTTTAAAATTCATAGCTAGTATATTAATTTGGGTTAGGATTATGTATTAATCCTATAACCCAAGTAGGGGGCCATCTGGGCCTTATTTGGGTTGATTTGGGCCAAAGTTAGGGCCTATTTAGCCTTGCTGGAATAGTGCTGGAATAGTGCTGGCGGTGGCATCGCCCAGGGACTAAAATCCAAGGTGTTTTGGGTGGTGGCACTGCTGCCTCGGGTGGTGGCACCGCCTAGTACATTGATAGTGTCAGTGTCAGACTGGCGGTGGTACTGCCAGTATCAGGCGGTGGCACCGCTAGTACCCCAAAAAATTAGGGTGATTCAAATTTGGGCTCCAAATTTGAATCCTCTTAGGTTCTATAAATACCCAAATGTTCTTGCTTGGAGAGGCAAGAAGTGTGCAAGAAAACTAAGGAAAAACTCTATCATTTGAAGTAGAAATCCCTCATCCAAAAATTTAGAAGAGTTCTTAAGAGAGGTGTTAAGGGAAGCTTTGTAAACAGAGTTTGTAAAAGGGAGTTTTGTCTTTGCCCATTGGAAGGAAGATAGCTAGTGGAAAGCTGGTGGCCTCAAGGGAAGAGGAATCAGGAGTGGACGTAGGTCGGATGACCGAACCACTATAAAAATGGTTTGCGTTCATGTTCTTGCATTTACCTATCTGTAAACCGTCTTTTCTTTGCTGCTCAACTTACTCATCACTGCCCTTCTTCTTATCTAAACACTCCCTACTTTAAGCACTTTCCAATACATGTCAATTGAAACCAGGTTTTAGTCGAAACAAAGTTTTCAACGTACGAAGTTTCCGAAATCGTTTTAAATCGTCAAAATTTATCGTTGTTTAACTGCTGCACTAATTTACCCCCCCCCCTCTTAGTGCCACTCTAGATCCTGACAATTAGTATTAGAGCCTCGTTATTTCTCATTCGGATTCACACCCGTGAGAAATGGCTCTTAATGGCTTTCAAGAGGGTTTTTCAATTGTTCGTCCTCTGTTCTTTAACGGATCGGACTATACATATTGGAAAACTTGAATAAGAGTTTTCTTGATTTCTCTAGATTTAAACTTGTGGAATATTATTGGAAATGATTTTCAACTTTCCTCTAAACTGATGAACGAATGGTCAGATTTAGAGAAAAAATCTTTTTCATTAAATGCAAAAGCTATGAATGCCTTGTTTTGCGCTCTCGATAAAACTGAGTTTAATCAGATTTCAACATGAAAAACAGCTTTTGATATTTGGCACAAACTTGAAGTCACACACGAAGGAATGAGTAGAGTCAAAGACTTAAAAGTTAATATTTTGATGCGCGATTTTGAGGTTTTTCAAATGCAACCAAGCAAGACTATAGGCGACATGTATACCCGTTTCACAGATGTCATCAATAGTCTAAAAGCACTTGGTAAATGTTTCTCAGATTTTGAACTCATTAACAAAATCTTAAGATCCCTTCCAAAAGGGTAGGATCTTAAAGCAACCGTAATACAAGAGATTAAAGATTTAAATAATTTACCTATTGATGAACTAATTGGCTCACTAATGATATATGAACTGAGCCTATTGGAACATGATGAACATATGAACCATCTTCCAAAGACCATGAAGGATTTGAAACTCCAGACTATAAAATGCCACTTGAGTGATGACTCAAGTAATGAGGACAATGAAGAGGACATTGAACTTTTAATCAATGTTAACAAGTTTATTAAACAAAAATTTAAAACTAAAAATGAACTTGAATAGAGGAAGAGGCCAAAGAAGAGAAAGGCACCCAAGGGAGAATCAAGTAAAGAAGACGCAAACTACGTTTGACAACAAGGTAAGAAACTCACCAGAAATATTTAGACGTTGTTATGAAATCACTTGATATCCTTATTGAATCTTGGATTTTGATGATGAAGTCAATTGGTGAATTATTTATTCTAATCCATATTATCGAGATAAGTGTGCAGGATTAACTATGATGGGATGAAAACATAAAGTAATTTACCGAGGTCAAGTTCGCTGGGAGTTCAAGAGGTCACTAGAAGGATCGTCGAAAGTGCTACCGGAACCAACCGAGATAGAATCAGGGACTTACCGAAGGTTTTAGAAGTTCACTGAAAAAATCATCGGAGGGTCGCGGAGATCATCGAGAAGGTTCGAAAGCTTGCCGAAGACTCATTGAACTCACCACAGAATTCGGGAGCTTGCTAGGAGTCTGCTGAAAGAAATCTGAAGGAGTGTCGGAAGTCCACCGGAATTTTCCCAGAAAGCTCGTCGGAAGAAAACTTGAAGAATGTCAATTTAAATCACTTAGAATTATGTTTCAGTTTTGTAGTTAAGCATGTAATTTGGTTTAGGATTAGGTGTTAATCCTATAACCTAAAGTAGGGGCCCAATGGGCCTTGTTTTGGACCGATTTGGGCTGAGTTTAAGGCCCAAACCAATGTGCTGAAAAGTGCTGGGCGGTGGCACCGCCTAGTGGCCGAAAGCTGGACGATGGCACCGCCCAGCACCCAGAGACTGCGCGGTGGCACCGCTGCCATGCGCAATGGAACCGCCCAGTACATTGTCAGTTTGTCAACTGACAAGCGATAGCACTGCCACTAATAGGCGATGGCACCGCCACTGACAAGCGATGGCACCGCCAGCACTGGGAAACCCAAAATGAATTCAAATTTGGAGCCCAAATTTGAATCCTCTTGGGGTCTATAAATACCCCTCCTTTCTCAGCAGAAAGATCACCCTTTTGAGAGTTAGAAATTGAGCAAAGCTTTGGCTAAGTCTTGTTTTCAATAGCTAGTGTTCACCTCCCTCTTTCTCTTTGAAGAATCTATAAGAGTGTGAACCTCTTGTAAAAGGGTTGTAAGAGGAGTATTTGATCCTTCCCCTTCAAAGTGACTTGCTAGTGGAAGTTGGGAGCCTCATCGAAGAAGGCTTCGGAAGTGGATGTAGGTTACTTGACCGAACCACTATACATCATGGTGTTCCTTGAATGTATGAGTGTTTAAATTTCTGAATTGTTTTTATACTTAGCTATAAATCATTCGGTTTTCATCTCCTTTACTCAAACTACTTTAACTAAGTCATCTTCGTCGAATTGAAATCTCAATACGAACTAGCTATTTACGAAATTGGTTTCAAACTTACGAGTGTTAATCCACTGCACTAATTCATCGCCCCTCTTAGTGCCTCTCCGATCCTAACAACTGGTATCAGAGCAAGGTTCACTCTTATATTTGGTTTAAAACCCAAGAGAGATGGCTTATTCCAACATACAAGAGGGTCACTCCATTACACGTCTGCCTATGTTTAATCGGTCGGATTACATGTATTGGAAGACTCATATGAGGATCTTTCTTATTTCCATGGATTTTGAGCTTTGGAGCATCATCAAAAATGGTTTTAAAAAATCTTCTCATCTGATGAGCGAATGGAATGAATCGGAGAAGAAGACTTTTGCTTTAAATGCAAAGGCAATGAATGCCTTGTTTTGTGCTCTTGACAAAAATGAATTTAATCGCATTTCGATTTGTGAATCGGCTTTTGATATTTAACGTACTCTTGAGATCACTCATGAAGGCACTAGTCAAGTGAAAGAGTTCAAAATCAACATTCTTGTGCATTGCTACAAACTTTTTCGAATGAAACCAAGTAAGTCAATCAGAGACATGTACACCTGCTTTACGAATGTCATCAATAGACTCAAAGCACTTGGTAAAGGCTTTTCTAATTTTGAACTTGTGACTAAAATTTTAAGATCCCTTCCAAAGAGTTGGGATCCAAAAGTTGCAGCCATTCAAGAGCCAAGGATCTTAAAATATTTTCTCTTGAAGAAGTTATCAGGTCTCTAATGACCTATGAAATAACATGTCATACTCATGATGAGCTAGAAAACCCCCTTTAAAAGAATAAGAAGGATATGGCATTAAGAACATAAGAAGACCACTTAAAAATAACATCAAGTGATGAGGACTTTGATGAAGACATTGCACTCTTAACTAGAAAATTTAAAATATTCATTAAGAAGGGTAAATTTAAAAATGAAACCAAAAACAAACTTGAACCAAAAAAGGACCAAGTCATATGTTATGAATGCAAGAAGTCGGGACACTTCAAATATGAATGCCCCCAAGCCAAGAAGAAGCAACTCAAGAAGAAGAAGGCATTGAAGGCTACATGGGATGACTCATGTGACTCTGAGGATGAAGTAGCAAGCAATAAATAGGAGGCCAACTTCGTGCTAATGGCTTTAGGAGAAGAGGTTAGTGAGTAATTTAATGAAGAGTTATCTTTTGATGAACTTTCTATCACTTTTCATGAATTATTTGATGAATGTAAAACTATTAGGAAGAAGTTAAATTTATTAAAGAAAGAGCATGCTTTATTACAAGATAAGCTTGATAGTCTCCAAACTCCTTCTTTACCCCCATGCTCTAAGTGTGAATGCTTAGAAGCAATAAAAAATGAGAACTTGCTACTTAAAGAGACCCTAAACAAATTTAAGGTCGATAGCAAGGGCTTGGACATGATCCTTGCAAACAAGGGTCACATCGGAAATAGAAGTGAAATTAGATTTATGAGTAGATCTTACCAAAATCCTACCACCATCATTAAAGGACCCACATTACATGTTTCATCTCATTTAAAATGTAATTTTTGTTGTAAATCCGGACATGTTGTTTACAAATGTCCATTTAGGAAAATTAGTCCACATAAATTGATATGGGTTCCTAAAGGAAACATAAATAATTCAATGCTAAATGACAAAGTTAGTAGATTAATATTTGAGGCACCCAAAATCAAATGGGTACCTTAAAACCATCCTCTTTTGTAGAACCATTCACCATCACAAGCTAGGAGCAAGAGATGGTATCTTGATAGTGGATGCTCAAGGCATATGACCGGAGATCCATCTCAATTCTTTATACTCACTAACAAAGAAGAAGAGTATGTCACCTTCGGATACAACAACAAGGGTAAAATCATTGGCAAGGGAACCATAGGTAACAAATCAAGTTTTTCAATTGAATATATATTACTAGTTGATGGATTAAAACATAATCTTTTGAGCATTTATCAATTATGTGATAAAGGTTATATTATTAGATTTGAATCTAATGCTTGCATTATTGAAAATCCAAACAACAACATATCTATGATTGCGTAAAACAAAATAACGTTTACACCATTAACATTGAAGAACTTAGTAATGAAATGTGCTTCTCCATTCTAAATGATGATGCTTGGCTTTGGCATAGGAGATTAGGCCATGCAAGTATGAAACTAATATCTAAAATTTCTTCTAAAGAACTAGTACGAGGAATTCTAAATATCAAGTTTGTCAAGGACAAAGTATGTGATGCATGTCAACTAGGAAAACAAATAAAAACTAGCTTCAAATTAACGAATCAAATAAGCACCTCTAGACCATTACAATTGATTCATATGGATTTATTTGAACTAATCGACACAACAAGTCTAGGAGGTAGCAAATGTGCATTTGTCATTATAGATGACTATAGTAGATATACTTGGATCTATTTCTTGGCTCATAAAAATGATTGCTTTAAATGTTTTTCTAAATTTTATAAACTTACTCAAAACGATAAGAGTTTCATGATTTTATCGATTCGAAGTGATCATGGTGAAGAATTCTAAAACCATGACTTTCAAAATTTTTATGAATCTAACGGGTATAACCACAACTTCTCTACTCCACGAAATCCTTAACAAAATGGAGTAGTAGAAAGAAAGAATAGAAATTTACAAGAAATGACAAGAACCATATTAAATGAACATAGTTTACCCAAATACTTTTGGGCCGAAGCCATTAATACGGCTTGCTATATCATGAATAGGGTTCTAGTAAAACCATCTTTATCCAAGACTCCTTATGAATTATGGAATAACAAAAAACCTATTGTTTCTTATTTTAAAGTTTTTGATTGCAAATGCTTTATTTTAAATGAAAAGGATGCTTTAGAAAAATTCGATGCTAAATCCGATAAAGGCATCTTTCTTGGTTACTCTTTTGTTTCTAAAGCTTTTTATGTTTTTAACAAAAGAATGCTAGTTATAGAAGAGTCTATTCATGTAGTTTTTAATGAAATTTTTGAATTTAAGAAAAAATATTTTGATGATGATTTTGGTTTTGATGGTTTGAATTTAAATGAACCCTCTCCCCAAAATAGCAACTTGGATGTATCTTCTTCCGAAATTTCCTTACCTAAGGAATGGAAGTATGTAGATGCCCATCCCAAGGAGTTAATTATAGGAGACATATCGAAAGGGGTTCAAACTCATTCTTCCTTTAAAAATTTTTGTACCCATGCCACTTTTCTTTATCAAATTGAACCTAAGTGTATTGATGATGCCTTGAAAGATGATTCATGGGTTATTGCAATGCAAGAAGAATTGAATCAATTTGAAAGGAATGAGGTATGGAAGCTTGTTCCTAGACTTAGTAACCATTTAGTTATTGGTACTAAATGGGTCTTTAGAAATAAGCAAGATGAATGCGGTATCGTGGTTAGAAACAAGGCTAGATTAGTAGCCAAAGGTTTCAACCAAGAAGAAGGTATCGATTATGAAGAGACCTTCGCTCCTATGGCAAGATTAGAAGCCATTAGGATGCTCCTTGCCTATGCTAGTAGTAATAATTTTAAGCTTTTTCAAATGGATGTCAAAAGTGTTTTCTTAAATGGTTTTATTTCCGAAGAAGTGTATGTTGAACAACCACCCGGATTTGAAAATTCTTTTTTTTCGAATCATGTGTTTAAACTAACTAAGGCTCTCTATGGATTGAAACAAGCCCCTAGGGCTTGGTATGAGAGGCTTAATTATTTCTTAATTTCAAATAATTTTACTAAAGGCAAGGTTGATACTACATTATTTATTAAATATTTTAAAAATAATTTTTTTATTATTCAAATTTATGTTGATGATATTATTTTCAGTTCTTCGAATGAATTACTATATGAATCATTTGCCAAGTGTATAAGTCATGAATTTAAAATGAGCCTAATAGGAGAATTAACCTTCTTTTTAGGATTACAAGTTAAACAACTTAGTGATGGTATATTTCTTAATCTAATAAAGTATACATTAGATTTGTTAAAATGATTTAACATGGATGGTTCAGAAGCCATCAACACTCTAATGAGTACTTCCACCAAGTTAGACTTGGATGAAAGTGGAGAAAATTTTGATTAGAAAACATATAGGGGACTGATAGATAGCTTACTTTATCTTACCGCAACTAAACCAAATATCATGTTTAGTGTAGGTCATGGGCAAGATTCCAAGCTAATCCTAAGTTATCTCACCTTAAAGCTATTAAAAGAATCCTTAGGTATCTTAAAGGAACTTCTAATATAGGATTATGGTATCCAAAATCTGATAACTTTGATTTAAAAGCCTATACGGATGCGGATTTTGGTGGATGTAGAATAGATAGAAAGAGCAAATCTGGAACATACCAATTTTTAGGACATACACTTGTTTCTTAGACTTCCAAAAAACAAAATTCGGTCGCACTATCTACGGCAAAAACCGAATACATAGCCGCAAGTGCATATTGTGCATAAGTTGTTTGGATAAAAAATACCTTAGAAGACTATGGAATTTATTTAAAGATCATTCCTATAAAATATGATAATACAAGCGCTATTTGTCTAACCAAAAATCTAATTCAACACTCAAGAACTAAGCATATTGACATTAGACATCACTTTATATGAGATCATGTCAATAATAACAATGTCATTCTAGAATTTGTTGATACAAAACACTAATTAGCGGACATCTTTACAAAACCCCTAATTGAAGAATAATTCGACTTCATTAGAAGAGAATTAGGCATGCTAAATTGTTCTAATAGATGATGTTGTATGTGTCTTTTTCGAAATTTTCCAACTTTGGTTTTGATTGTATCATATTAATATCACCTCTTCATTTTTGAATGACATCTTTATAATATCATCTTGGCATTTTGATCTTCCTATTGATGAATTTTTGAGTTATGACTTTTGATGAAATGATTAAATTTTTAGTTTTGATAGTTTCACATTGATATATTATATTTTCGCATTTTGATAACATCTTTATATCATGGAGCTCTCATTTTTATCTTTCGATCATAATCTTGATGAAAGCTATCATGATATTGTTTTCCTCCTACTTTAAATAGTGGACACTAATGATGTAGTAAAAACTGATTTTATACCCTCCTTTAAGTATGACTAAAGATATTTCATGACTTGAATTTTATATGAAGCTTAACATATGCATAAATTAATATCATTATTTGTGCAAAATTAAGTTCTTAAATATTTATTTTTTATTTTTATTCTTGTGCTAATCGGTATGATTCAAGGTTTTATGACTTCCTCCTCATGAATCACTACAAGAATACCACGTCAAAGTTTTTTCTTTAAATTTTTGATATTGATATATTTCAATCGTTGATATTTTATGAGTTTTGACATCTCATTCTTATGGAGTTTACCTTAAAAATATGAAATCCTTGATGAATGACTTTAATGATCTATCCTTTCACAATTCTAAGCTTGAATTCTTAATCAAAAAATTGAGTCTTACATTCTTCAAGTATGAATTCTTCATAAGCATTTTTGACACTCTAATGTTTTCTTTCGGATCTCATGAACATGAATAAAAATTATCCAAACATTTTTTGGATTTCTCCGTCAAGAATGACATATTTTGCATTATGTTCGACTCGTTTATCATATGCTTGAAAATTGATCACTCATTTTTTTTTTGTATGGCATGATACCTTGTGATGGCTACTTCATCTCCTTTTTGATGATGACAAAGGGGGAGAAAAATATGAAATTGATGACAAATGACTAATATATATTGTATCTCATCACAATAACTTACAAGGTTTATTTTGTAAATTACTTTTGCTATGCTTTGAAATCAATAATTAATTGCTATGAAGCATTGTAATGTATCATAATATATCTCAAATGCTTAAATTTTTTAAGCTATTATTTCATTTGATATCATGCCTTGACTTTATGCACCTCATTGATATTATTTGATCCTTGTGTTATTTCAATTTGTCATTAGTTTCTCTTGTCAAAATGATGAATGTCTATCATTCGACTAGAAAATGCATATTATGCTATGACATTGTGAAAAATATGAAATTTCGTATTTATTGATGAAAAATCATATTTATTAAGCTTGACGATAAATGAAACTTATCAGTTTCGGCTTGAATTCAAAAGATTGAATTCAAGTGTTTTTACCTTCTCATGATATGGCATATTGATAGAGGGAGTTAAGTTTAACTCTATCATCAATTAATTGTCATCATCAAAAAGTGGGAGATTGTTGAATCTCAAATTTTGATGATGAAGTCAATTGGTGAATTATTTGTTCTAATCCATATTATCGAGATAAGTGTACAAGATTAACTATGATGGGATGAAAACATAAAGCGATTTACCGAGATCAAGTTCGCTGGGAGTTCAAGAGGTCACTAGAAGGATTGTCGAAAGTGCTGCCGGAACCAACCCAGATAGAATCAGGGACTTGTCGAAGGTTTTGGAAGTTTGCCGAAAAAATCGTTGGAGATTCGCGAAGATCACCAAGAATGTTCAAAAGCTTGCCGAAGACTCATTGAACTTGTCACAGAATCCGAGAGCTTATTGGGAGTCCGCCGGAAGAAATTCGAAGGAGTGTCGGAAGTCCACCGAAATTTTGCCAGAAAGCTCACCGGAAGAAGACTTAAAGAATGTTAGATTAAATCACTTAGAATTATGTTTCAATTTTATAGTTAAGCATGTAATTTGAGTTACGATTAGGTGTTAATCCTATAACCCAAAGTAGGGGCCCATTGGGCTTTGTTTTGGACTGGTTTGGGCCGAGTCTAAGGCCCAAACCAATGTGCTAAAAAGTGCTGGGCGGTGGCACCACCTAGGCTGGGGCGGTGGCACTACCCAGTACCCGAGAGACTGGGCGGTGGCACCACTGCCTTGGGTGGTGGAATCGCCTAGCACATTGTTAGTATAAGCGGTGGCACCGCCACTAATAGGCGGTGGCATCGCCAACACCTGGAAACCCAAAATGAATTCAAATTTAGAGCTCAAATTTGAATCTTCTTGGGGTCTATAAATACCCCTCCTTTCTCAGCAAAAAGATCATCCTTTTTGAGAGATTGAAATTGAGCAAAAGCTTTGGCAAAGTCTTATTTTCGATAGCTAGTGTTCACCTCCCTCTTTCTCTTTGAAAAATCTATAAGAGTGTGAACCTCTTGTAAAAGGGTTGTAAGAGGGGTATTTGGTCTTTCTCCTTTAAAGTGACTTGCTAGTGGAAGTTGAGAGCCTCATCGAAGAAGGCTTCGGAAGTGGATGTAGGTCATTTGACCGAACCACTATACATCGTGTTGTTCCTTAAATGTGTGAGTTTTTATCTCCTTTCTCTACTTAGCTGCAAATCATTCAGTTTTTATCTCCTTTACTCAAGCTACTTTAACTAAGTCATCTTTTGTCGAATCGAAATCTTCATACGAACTAGCTAATTATGAAATCGGTTTCAAACTTCTGAGTTTTAATCCGCTGCACTAATTAACCCCCCCCCCCCCCGCTTCTTAATGCCTCTCCGATCCTAACAATTGGTATCAGAGCAAAGTTCACTCTCATATTTGGTTTAAAACCCAAGAGAGATAACTTATTCCGGCATGCAAGAGAGTTATTCCATTACATGTCCGCCTATGTTCAATGGGTCGGATTGCACGTATTGGAAGACTCGTATGAGGATCTTTCTTATTTCCATGGATTTTGAGCTTTGGAGCATCATCAAAAATGGATTTCAAAAATCTTTTCTTCCGACGAGCGAATGGAATGAATCGGAGAAGAAGACTTTTTCTTTAAACGCAAAGGCTATGAATGCCTTATTTTGCGCTCTCGACAAAAATAAATTTAAATGTGTTTTGATTTATGAATCAGCTTTTGATATTTGGCGTACTCTTGAGATCATTCATGAAGGTACTAGCTGAGTGAAAGAGTCTAAAATCAACATTCTTGTGCATTTCTATGAACTTTTTCGAATGAAACCAAGTAAGTCCATCGGAGATATGTTCACCCGCTTCACGGATGTCATCAATGGACTCAAAGCATTTAGTAAAGGCTTTTCTAATTTTGAACTTGTAACTAAAATTTTAAAATCCCTTCCAAAGAGTTGGGATCCAAAAGTTACGACCATTCAAGAGGCCAAGGATCTTAAAACATTTCCTCTTAAAGAACTTATCGGGTCTCTAATGACCTATGAAATGACATGTCATGCTCATGATAAGCTAGAAAACCCCCTTCCAAAGAACAAGAAGGATATGGCATTAAGAACGCAAGAAGACCACTTGAAAGGAACATCAAATGATGAAGACTTTGACGAAGACATCGCACTATTAACTAGAAAATTTAAAAAATTCATTAAAAAGGGTAAATTTAAAAATGAAACTAAAAATAAACTTGAACGAAAAAAGGACCAAGTCATATGTTATGAATGCAAGAAGCCGGGACACTTCAAATTGTTAGGGATCGAGCGGCACTAAGAGGGGGGGGTGAATTAGTGCAGTGGATAAAATGATAGATTTTTCAGCAATTTAAATCAAGCTTCGGAAACTTCGTACGATGAAAGCAACATTTCGTTTGAAACCGATTTGATTGCGTTCTAACTTTAAAGCATGCGTACGAAGATAAAAAGGAAGTAGAGCAAGTAAAGTAAAGGCTTGCAGCAAAGTAAAATAGAAATTTAAACACTCACACAATCAAGACGCAGCGATGTATAGTGGTTCGGTTAAAGTGACCTACATCCACTTCCGAAGCCTTCTCCGATGAGGCTCCCTTCTTCCACTACCAAATCCTTTGAAGGGGAAGGATCAAATACCCCTCTTACAACCCTTTACAAGTGGTTCACACTCTTACAAGATTTCACAAGAAGAATGAGGTGAACACTTAAGCAAATGAAGAACAAGACTTTCCCAAGACTTATTTTCAAAATCTAACTCTCTAAGGGTTGTTTTTCAGCTGAAAAGGAAGGGGTATTTATAAGCCTCAAAGTGATTCAAATTTGGAGCCTAAACATGGAGCCAAAAATTTGAATCTTTTGAGTTTTTCGTCTTTGTCGATTTTGGGAGACTAACACACCCAGTTCAACCGCTTGACCAGCGGTGCTACGCTGGCTTTCCACGCACCAGCGGTACTATCGCTTCACCAGGCGGTACTACCGCCTGGCTACAATAGCCGGGGGCGGTACTATCACCCTAGGCAGGCGGTGCTACCGCTTGCTACACGATGCCGACTCTGATGGCAGACTCGATGCCGAGACTCTGATAGCATGCACGTAGCATGCATGCATGCGTAGCTGGTTCGGTTTGGGCCAAAATTTTGGCCCAAACTCATCCTAATCAAGGGCCAATGGGCCCCCACTTTGGGTTATCTAATCCTAACCCAAAATACGTGCTAACTATGAATTTTAAAGACGTTTCCTAAGCTATTACAAAGTCCACATGATAACTTCTTCGGGCGAGCTTCCGGTCAACTTCCGACGGTCTTCCGACAAACCTTCGAAAACCATTCCGCGGACTCACGGCAAGCTTTCAGACTTCACAATTATCTTGGCGAGTTCCCCCGAGCTTCTTTGGCAAGCTCCGATCTTTCTTGGCAAGCTCCGTGAACTTCCGACGAACCTCCCGGCGAACTTCCGAAAACCCTTCGGCAAGCTCCCTACTCGTTCTCGGCCGGTTCTGGCAACGCTCCCAACGAATCTTCGGACTTCCGTTGAACACTCGAACTCCCAACGATTCATCACACTTGTCTTCGGCCCTTTGTTTTGCTTTACGTCTTCATCCTATCGTAGTCACTCCTGCACAAACAAACACCAAAAACTCTACTTCGATCTAGACAGTTATTACAATGCGAATTGACATTCAGTTGCCCGGCACATCATTGGTCGGCGCTTCGTCGGATCCTTCGGCACATCGCCCTCTCTAGCGGCTTGTTGCCCAATCGACGGTTGACCTCCATAACCTCGATATCCATGGCGCAACTCCGCACTTCTTGGCCCGATGCCCGACGTACGAAGCGTCCTGCCGATAGTCGACCGAACCTCCGGCTCGACATCCAATATCCTAACGTGATCACCTCCGGTGCAACGTCAATTCCTCCAGCGTCAACTGTCTATTCCTGATCGATAGTAGACCTGCGTAACTCAAAACGCAGTTAGACAACAAAACACAATCACACTCAATTAGTTTCATCATCAAAATTCGAGATTCAACAATCTCCCCCTTTTTGATGATGACAACTAATTGATGACTGACGGAGTTAACCATAACTCCCCGAAGTTTAACACAAACTCCCCCTATCAATATGCAATTGATAGAACCCTTGGATTATCCCAAATCCAAGTAACATTCATCACAATGTTAAGAGAAAATAACAAAACCATCATGCAAATATATAAAATATCCAAACATCATTACATTGCATGAAGTCATCAATCTACTTCTCCCCCTATGTCATCAACAAAAAGGAGAAATAGCATCATAGCTAGTTTAAAAGATATGCAAGTTTCAACACACTAGCTATTAATCTAGATATACATCATACAACATTTTTGCAATACAACATCAATTAATATCATTAATCATAGCAAGTTTCAAGGATGGGCAATGATGGTAATTTTCACTTGCTTCTTGAGATGTGCAAGTTTGCACCTTGTTTCTCATGATAGCAATATTTGCATCCTTTGATATAACAATTATTAGTTTCTCATGAAGTTGCAAAATAGGAATCAAGATGGTAAATTTTTGCAATGTTCGAGCTAAAAACTTTCTCCCCCTTTGTTAGCATAAAAAAGAAAGGGAGGATAAAATATTTCAAATAATCTTGCATGAGATTCAATAATAATTTGTAACAAAAATGCAAGCAATTTTGAAGAAGTGAAATTGAGCAAGGTTTTTGCCTCTCTTGAGATAGCAACTCTTTGCTTCTCAATGTTCAAGCTAGCAAAATTTTCTCTTTTGATGCACAAGCTAGCAATAAATTTTCTCCCCCTTTGATTTTGTCAAAAAGAAGGGAAGAATACAATTCTTTTCTCTTTACATGAATGCTTCCATCATGACAAAATAATAAATTTCCATCATGAATTTTTAACATATCAAGTCATGAATTCAAGGGAGTCATAAACAAATCATGGTATAAGGGAAATTTATAACAAGCAAGCAAGCAATAATGATAAGCTAGCATACTTTGCGATACGCAAACTAGCTCCCTTTCAATTTTTCTCTTTTGCAACTAAGTTTACCTTTTGCAAGCCATCAACTTTTTGTTTGCAATGAGCTAGTAATTTTTGTAAAATTTATAACATTTTAAAACTGTAAGCTCATGAGTTAAAAAATAATGCAACTTTGTAATTTCTTTCTTCTCATTTTGAGAAGTGCAAGTTTTGCCTTTTGCAAGTTCTAGCTAGCTATGTTTGCCACTTTCACTTGTGATACATAAGCTAGCAAGCTAACTCCCCCTTTGTCACTATCGAAAAGAAGGGATGAATAATATTTCAATGCAATAATTTTGCATCAATCAATATTTCAATTTTTTCCAAGATGCATACAAGATGGTATTAAAACATGAGAAATCATGTCATGAAGGATATCAATATGTAAATTCAACAAGAATCAAAACCAAAAGATATCATCCATGATTTATTACTTTTTATTTTAGCAAGATCTAGATTCATATTTATCAATTTTTAATTCAAGATAAATGTCATACAACCAAGAATCATGATATATGAAAGCATTTCAATATTAAGGATCTAATCATGATTACAAGTGCTAACATATTTTCTTTTCATTCATTTTTAAACCATGATAAAAGAATAAATCAATGATTTAAGCACAATTCTTTTTCATCAAATTTTCAATCGTATAAGGCTTACATGGCAAATATCAATTCATGATAAAGGGTATACTATCTTAAATCGTGATGCATAAAAACATATCATTCTCATAGATCAAGTCATGATTCATTTATTCATCATAAGGCAAATTTTCTTTTCAATTATCTATTTTTCAATTGCCACATAAGACATACAAGCCAAAGAATTTTTGTCATTTCTATATTATGAAATATATGATAATAAGACTCATGATTCATTTAAAAAGGTATAGCATAAAGTGTAACTTGATTCAAGTATAAGATTTTTCATCAAGATCACATTTCATAAGAATCAAGATATCAAGATCACAAATTCATAAAAATTCAAGGATTGAATTCCGAGAAATCAAAAGACAAGTTACATTTCATTTAAAGAATTTTCTTTTGATAAAATGAAAAGAGCATGGTAAAAAATCATTATTTATAAAGAGTTTCAAGTCATAGTTGTCAAGAACATAATTCCACTAAAGTATTTTCATTAGCAAAGAATCACATGAGCACATGATTGTTGCATAAATAATTTTATTGCATCATGATTTATAAAATTTTACAACGTGAATCATAGGAGGTAAAATAGCAATAATATCAATCATGATTCATTGGATAGCAAATTGCAAAGAGAACAATTTGTTTCATGCATCTTGATTCACACAAGTCAAGTTATGATTCCAAGAGATTAAGAGATGAATCAAGAATCTTTAACAAGTCTTATTCAAATTCATAAAAGATATCAAGAAGAGCAACATTTCTTGTACATTGATATTCAAACCATGACAAGTGATATATCAAACATTTGCATTTATATTTCAATCATCAAGTCATGTGTATTGAAACATAGGAGAAATGTTCAAATTACACATGTAATGTTTCAACATTCAAAACACATTTTCTCAAGTTGAGTATCAACAAGTCAAGAGAAAATAACTTATGATTCATTTGGATTTTTCTTCAACAACATGGAAGAATCATGGTATGAAGTGAGAGATCTTGAAAGACTCAAGTTATCAAGATCACAATGTAGTTTAAGCTCATTCAAATCAAATTATTAACTGGTAACTCATAATCGAATCATCAAAATCAATTTCAAGATTCACAAAATATCATGAAATCATTAATCTCGATAAGATAGGAAAAATATCTTCTTTTTAAGTTGTTTGTTTCATACAAGTGTGCTCATGTTTCTAAAATGAGTATCAAATTTAAGACCAAAACATGAGTTTGTCATCAAGATATGATATCACAAGGTCATTAAGCATGATAACAAACTTTTAATATTTTCATTTCAATGATGATTTCATAATGTATGTTCAAATATTTATACGGAAACCATCATTGTATAAATTTAAAATACAAATTTGTCATTAAACCCATTAAGATCAAATGCATCAAAATCTTTCATTCAAAAATTTAATAAGAGCAACATAAATTGATTACATGTGAGCATGTATCAACTTTTCAAAGCAAGAAGCAAGTTTCGTCATAAAAACCATTAAGACTAAACACATGCATGGATTAATCCTAAGCATTATCACAAATCTTGCATCATTCATATGTTTACTTTTCAAAAATACTATAAAGAAAAGCATAATATAATTTCGAATTTTTTTTTTAATTTCTAAAAACACAAGAAAAGCATTAAAAAAATTCCTACTAACTAAGTTAAGCATTAATGGAAATCATCAAGTAATTTCAAAATAATTCAAGGAAGTTAAGTTACTTACCTCATTGTCGAAGCCCATTAAAGCATAGTTTGCTTCTTCTTTCCTTGATTCTTCTTAGTGAGCCTTCTTCTTCTTCATTGGTCTCTTCCTCCATTCAAGTTCATTATTGATTTTAGATTTTTGTTTAATGAACTTATTAAAATCGATTAAAGGTTCAAAGTCCTCTTCATTGTCCTCATCACTTGAGTCATGACTCAAGTGGCATTCTCTTGTTCTAAGTTCAAAAACCTTCTTGTTCTTTAGAAGGTGGTTCAAATGTTCATCATGTTCATCATGTTCCAAGAGTGTCATTTCATAGGTCATTAATGACCCGATTAATTCTTCAAGTGAATAATCATTCAAGTTTTTAGATTCTTGAATAGCCGTAATTTTTGGATCCCAACTCTTTGGGAGGGATCTTAAAATCTTATTTACTAAATCAAAACTTGAAAATGATTTACCAAGACTTTTCAAGCTATTGACGACATCCGTAAAGCGGGTGTACATATCGCCAATAGTTTCGCTTGGTTTCATTCGGAAGAGCTCAAAATCATGCAACAAGATATTAACTTTCGAGTCTTTGACTCTACTCGTTCCTTCGTGCATGATTTCAAGAGTTCGCCAAATGTCAAACGCCGTTTTGCATGTAGAAATCCAGTTGAACTCATTTTTGTCTAAAGCGCAAAATAAGGCATTCATAGCCTTTGCGTTTAAAGAAAATAACCTTTTCTCCAAATCCGACCATTCGTTCGTCGGTTTAGAGGAAGGTTGAAAGCCATTTTCGATGATGTTCCACAAATCCAAATTCATTGAAAGCATGAAAACTCTCATTCGAGTTTTCCAATATGTGTAATCAAAACCGTTAAAAAATGGTGGACGAAAAACCGAAGAGCCCTCTTGAAAACCATTTAGAGCCATTTCTCATGGGTGTGAATCCGAAAGAGAAAGAACGTGGCTCTGATACCAATTGTTAGGGATCGAGCGGCACTAAGAGGGGGGGTGAATTAGTGCAGCGGATAAAATGATAGATTTTTCAGCAATTTAAATCAAGCTTCGGAAACTTCGTACGATGAAAGCAACATTTCGTTTGAAACCGATTTAATTGCGTTCTAACTTTAAAGTATGCGTACGAAGATAAAAAGGAAGTGGAGCAAGTAAAGTAAAGGCTTGCAGCAAAGTAAAACAGAAATTTAAACACTCACACAATCAAGACGCAGCGATGTATAGTTGTTCGGTCAAAGTGACCTACATCCACTTCCGAAGCCTTCTCCGATGAGGCTCCCTTCTTCCACTACCAAACCCTTTGAAGGGGAAGGATCAAATACCCCTCTTACAACCCTTTACAAGTGGTTCACACTCTTACAAGATTTCACAAGAAGAATGAGGTGAACACTTAAGCAAATGAAGAACAAGACTTTCCCAAGACTTATTTTCAAAATCTAACTCTCTAAGGGTTGTTTTTTTCAGCTGAAAAGGAAGGGGTATTTATAAGCCTCAAAGTGATTCAAATTTGGAGCCTAAACATGGAGCCAAAAATTTGAATCTTTTGAGTTTTTCGGTGCTGTCAGTTTTGGCAGACTAACACACCCACGGTTCAACCGCCCCAGCCAGGCGGTGCTACCGCCTGGCTTTCCACGCACCAGGCGGTACTACCGCCCCAGCCAGGCGGTACTACCGCCTGGCTATAGTAGCCGGGGGCAGTACTATCACCCTAGGCAGGCGGTGCTACCGCTTGCTACGATGAGCCGACTACAAGAATCGACTACGATGCAGACTCTGAGAGCATGCACGTAGCATGCATGCACGTAAGCTGGTTCGGTTTGGGCCAAAATTTTGGCCCAAACTCATCCTAATCAGGGCCAATGGGCCCCCACTTTGGGTTATCTAATCCTAACCCAAAATACGTGCTAACTATGAATTTTAAAGACGTTTCCTAAGCTATTACAAAGTCCACATGATAACTTCTTCCGGCGAGCTTCCGGTCAACTTCCGACGGTCTTCCGACAAACCTTCGGAAATCATTCCGCGGACTCACGGCAAGCTTTCGGACTTCACAATGATCTTGGCGAGTTCCCCTGAGCTTCTTTGGCAAGCTCCGATCTTTCTTGGCAAGCTCCGTGAACTTCCGCGAACCTCGGCGAACTTCCGAAAACCCTTGGCGAGCTCCTACTCGTTCTCGGTCGGTTCGGGCAACGCTCCCAACGAATCTTCAGACTTCCGTTGAACACTCGAACTCCCAACGATTCATCACACTTATCTTCGGCCCTTTGTTTCGCTTTACGTCTTCATTCCTATCGTAGTCACTCCTGCACAAACAAACACCAAAAACTCTACTTCGATCTAGACAGTTATTACAACGCGAATTGACATTCAGTTGCCCGGCACATCATTGGTCGACACTTCGTCCGATCCTTCGGCACATCGCCCTCTCTAGCGACTTATTGCCCAATCGACGGTTGACCTCCACAACCTCGATATCCATGGCGCAACTCCGCACTTCTTGGCCCGATGCCCGACGCATTTAAGCGCCCTGTCGATAGTCGACCGAACCTCCGGCTCGACATCCAATATCCTGACGTGATCACCTCCGGTGCAACGTCAATTCCTCCAGCGTCAACTGTCTATTCCTGATCGATATTAGACCTGCGTAACTCAAAACGCAGTTAGACAACAAAACACAATCACACTCAATTAGTTTCATCATCAAAATCCGATATTCAACACAAATATGAATGCCCCCAAGCCAAGAAGAAGCAATTCAAGAAGAAGAAGAAGGCATTGAAGGCTACATGGGATGACTCAAGTGATTCCGAGGATGAAGAAGCAAGCAATAAAGAGGAGGCCAACTTCGCACTAATGGCTTTAGGAGAAGAGGTTAGTGAGTTATTTAATGAAGAGTTATCTTTTGATGAACTTTCTATCACTTTTCATGAATTATTTGATGAATGTAGAACTATTAATAAGAAGTTAAATTTATTAAAGAAAGAGCATGCTTTATTACAAGATAAGTTTGCTAGTCTTCAAACTCCTTCTTCACCCCCATGCTCTAAGTGTGAACACTTAGAAGCAATAAAAAATGAGAACTTGCTGCTTAAAGAGACCCTAAACAAGTTTAAGGCGGTAGCAAGGGCTTGGACATGATCTTTGCAAATAAGGGTCACGTTGAAATTAGAAGTGGAATTAGATTTGTGAGTGGATCTCACCGAAATCCTACCACTTTCATTAAAGGACCCACATTACATGTTTCACTTAGTTAGTAGGAAATAAATAATTATTTTTTGAAAAAATAATATCATGCTTTTCTTTTATTTAAAAAAAGTAAAAATTAAAATGATACTTGCATGATTTGTGATAATGCTTAGAATTAATCCATGCATGTGTATCTTGATGTTTTATATTGCTTTTCATTTTAAAAATGATGCTTGATGATTTTATAACATGCATTAGTTTTTGAAGTAATGTTGATTTGACTCTATGTTTTGGATTAATTTGTTTTTGGTCTTAATTGTTTTCATGACGAATTAAGATGACATTTTGAGATGATAAAATTCCATGTATACTTTCCATATCAGTTTTCGATCTTAAACATGATACATATCTATGTATGAATTTCTTAAAAGTCTTTTGATGATAGATGTGTGTATCTTGCTTATAATTTGAAAACTTCCATCTTGGATTAATAGGTCTTAATTATTTTTATGATGAAATTTATAAAATAATTTTAGCAAAAATTTGAGCATCGATCATCCTGTTATAACTAATGAAAGAAAGAATTAAAATGATTTTGATGATGTTTTCATTTTTAAATATGATGTATGACATTTTCATATAAAAAATTTGAACATTCTTATGAAAGATCAAATCACTTAAATTGAAACTCTTAAAGATGAGAAAATGATTATCATGATGTTTGATGCATTTGATCTTGATGACTTTAATGATAAAACTTGAATTTCGAATTTATATGATGATGGCTTTCATGAAAATATTTGAACATACCTTATGAAATCATCATTGATAATGATAAAATGAAAATGTTAAAAGTTTGTTATCATGCTTAATGATTTTATGATATCATATCTTGATGACGAAACTCATGTGTTGGTTTTAAACATGATACTCATCTTTTAAAACATGAGCACACTCATATAAAACAAACAACTTAAAATGAAACACATTATGCATGATGAGTGAATTTTACATCTTGAACTATTGTGCTTTTGGTCTTATCGATTTCTTGATGAAATCTTTTAGATTATATATCATATTTTTAATAATAAAACATGTCTAGGTTTTAAACTTGATACACATCCCTTATACAAAGTATTTGAGCACACTTACATGAAACATACAATTTAAAATGAAACATATTATCATGTTGAATCAAATTTTTGTTGAAAGATGCCTTATGTGTAATGTGCTATATTTCTTGCTTGAAAATGGATGTTTAAAATCATGCTTGATGAGTTGTTCTATGAGATATTGCCTTTTACATCTTGAACTTTCATGATTGTCTCAATTTGACATTAAAAGATAAAGGCATGCTTATTTGAAGTAAATCATAAAAAGGAAATGCATGATTCTTGAAAATTTTTCAATCTCTAAAAGTTTTCAATTTTGATGAATCCATGTGAAACTCTTAAATCGAATCTTTTGAAAAATGCCATATGCTTAATGTGATTCGACTTAATGACAATTTACCTTTTCATCTTGAATGTTGACATTTATTTTTATTAAGGGCAAAAGCATGGTTACAAGAAGCAAATCACATATAAAAATGAAATACAATTCTCTATCTAAATCTTATCAATTTTTCTATAGGAAATTCATGAATCCATACTTATCATGTATAAATTTATTGAATGTGATTTTAAGGATGATTCCGGATTTAACAAATGCTTAATTCGTATTTATGACATAAGATATATTTTTAAAAAATTGAATCATGCTTCAATCATGTTCTATCTCCCTTAATTCATTTTGTTCTCCTATATTTTCTTTTTATTTACCATAGAGGAGAACCTTCTAAATTGATTATGAAATTAATGATTTGATAATAAGTGTTTATCAAAATTCTATTCATCATTTTGCAATCTCTAAAAAGTTGATAATCACTTCATTCATGTTATGAATCTCGAAAATGTTTTTGATTTGATTAGGAGTTTTGAGTTGACAAAATGAATTTGAATGATTTTATGACTCCTCTCTTGATCAATTGAAATCATGACTTTAAATTCTTAACTTGAGATATTTTTGTGAATCAAAATATTTTCCGCTATGATTGCTTCTTTTTATCATTTACCAAAGAGGAGAACAATTCAAGTTTATGTCATTTGTGAATCTCATAAACTATGTTAATGATTTTGTTGATTCAAACTTGAATGAGCTTTATCACAATCCAAGTCTTGATATCTTAATATTTGATACTTGGAATTCCTATGCATGAATCAAGGTGTTTTGCACCCAATTGAATCACTTATCGACATTTACGATTGTGATATATTTTATCCTTCAAATGTGATCTTGTTGGCTTGAAATTCTTTTTGAAATTTTTGACATGATTTTTTCTTTGCCTTGATGTAAAAGAAATTTGCTTTATGATGAATTCATGGATATAAGCCTTCTCTTTTATCTTTATTGATTGTCATAATTTTAAAATTCATGTAAAGGGAAAAAAATTGCACTCTTCCCTTCTTTTTGACAAAAACAAAGGGGGAGAAGATTTATTGCTAGCTTGCGACTTCAATGAAAAATTTGCTAGCTCGATCATTGAAATGAAGGAACATCCTATCATGAACATTTCAAAAGTTGCTAGCATGCTACAAAAGCAAAGTGCAAACTTGCACAAGAAGCAAGTGATGAAAAATTGCTATCTTGCTTATCTTTAGAAAGAATTTAAAAACTTGCTATGATTGAATGTGATGTATGTTGAATATCCTGATTGATAGCTAGTATGATTGTAAAATTTGTATATCCTTGAAAACTAGTTAATGTAATTTTTCCTTTTTGTTGATGACAAAGGGGGAGAAGTAGATTGATGAGTTCATGCAATGTAATGTTAATTGAATATTTTATATATTTGCATGATGTTTTTTGTTGACATGAATGATACATGTTGCTTGGATTTGGGATAATCCAAGTGTTCTATCAATGACATATTGATTGAGAGAGTTTGGTTAAACTCTGGGAGTTAAGGTTAACTCCGTTAGTAATCAATTAGTTATCATCATCAAAAGGGAGAGATTGTTGAATCTTAGATTTTGATAATGAAACTAATTAATTATGTTTTGTGATCTAACTACGTTTTGAGTTACGTAGGTCTACTATCGATCAAAATTAGACAATTGATGTAGAAGGAATTGACATTACACCAGAAGTGATCACATCAGGATATTGGATGTCGAGCCAGAGATCTGGTCGACAATCGGTAGAAGGCTTTGGATGTCGGGCATCGGGCCAAGAAGAGTGGTGTTACGCTAAGGATATCGGGGTTACAGAGGTCAACCGTAGATTGGGCAACGGACTACACGAGAGGATGGTGTGTGGAAGAATCGGACGAAGCACCGATAGGCCAATGACGTGTTGGGCAACAGAATGTCAATTCGTGTTATAATTGTCTAGATCAAAGTAGAGTTTTGTCTTGTATATGCAGGATTAACTATGATAATGATGAAGATATAAAGCAAAGCAAAGTGCCGGAGTCAAGTATGATGGAATCATTGAGAGTTTGAGAGTTCGACGGAAGTTCGAAGATTCATCGAAGTGCTATCGGAACTGGCCGAGAATGAGTAGGGAGCTTGCCGAAAGGTTTTTGAAAGTTCGTCGAAAGGTTCGTCGGAAGTTCATAGAGTTCACCGAGAAAGATCGGAGCTTATCGAAGAAGCTTGTCGGAACTCGCCAATGACTCTATCGAGAAGTCCAAGAGCTGTCGGGTATCCACAGAATGGTGTCCGAGGGTTTATCGGAAGACCGTCGGAAGTTCACCGGAAGCTTGCCGGAAGAACTCTTGACTTTTCAAACTTTATAATAGCTTAGGAATGTCTTTAAAATTTATAATTAGTATATTAATTTGGGATAGGATTAGGTGTTAATCCTATAACCCAAGTAGGAGGCCATCTGGGCCTTATTTGGGTTAATTTGGACCGAAGTTAGGGCCCATTCAACCTTGCTAGAATAGTGTTGGAATAGTACTAGAATAGTGCTAGCGGTGACACCGCCTAGGGACTGAAATCCCAAGTGTTCTAGGTGGTGGCACTACTACCTCGGGCAGTGGCACCGCCTAGTACACTGACAGTGTCAGTGTCAGACTAGCGGTGGTACCACCAATACCGTAAAAAATCGATGTGTGGAAGAATCGGATGAAGCTCCGATAGGCCAATGACGTTCTGGGCAACAGAATGTCAATTCGTATTGTAATTGTCTAGATCAAAGTAGAGTTTTGTCTTGTGCCTATAGGATTAACTATGATAACGATGAAGATATAAAGCAAAGCAAAGTGTCGGAGTCAAGTACGATGGAATCATTGAGAGTTTAAGAGTTCGACGGAAGTCCGAAGATTCATCGGAGTGCTGCCAGAACTGGTCGAGAATGAGTAGGGAGCTTGCCGAAAGGTTTTTGGAAGTTCGCCAAAAGGTTCGTCGGAAGTTCACAAAGTTCACTGAGAAAGATCGGAGCTTATCGAAGAAGCTTGTCGGAACTCACCAACGACTCTATCGAGAAGTCCAGGAGCTTGCTGGGTGTCCACAGAATGGTGTTCGAGGGTTCGTTGGAAGACCACCGAAAGCTTGCCGGAAGAACTCTTGACTTTTCAGACTTTATAATAGCTTAGGAATGTCTTTAAAATTCACAGTTAGTACATTAATTTGAGTTAGGATTAGGTGTTAATCCTATAACCCAAGTAGGGGCCATTTGGGCCTTATTTGGGCCGAAGTTATGGCCCATTCAGCCTTGTTGGAATAGTGTTGGAATAGTACTAGAATAGTGCTGGCGGTGGCACCGCCTAGGGACTAAAATCCCAGGTGTTCTGGGTGGTGGCACCACTACCTCGGGTGGTGGCACCGCCTAGTATACTGACAATGTAAGTGTCAGACTAGCGGTGGTACCACCAATATCGCAAAAAATCGGGGTGATTCAAATTTGGGCTCCAAATTTAAATCGTCTTAGGGTCTATAAATACCCCAAATATTCTTGCTTGGTGAGGCAAGAAGTGTGCAAGAAAACTAAGGAAAAACTTGGTCATTTGAAGTAGAAATCCCTCCTTCGAAAGTTTAGAAGTGTTCTTAATAGAGGTGTTGAGGGAAGCTTTGTAAATAGAGTTTGTAAAAGAGAGTTTCATCTTCACCCATTGGAAGGAAGACAATTAGTGGAAAGCCAGTGGCCTCCAGCAAAGAGAAATCGGGAGTGGACGTAGGTCGGATGACTGAACCACTATAAAAACGGTTTGTGTTTATGTTCTTGCATTTACCTTTCTGCAAACCATCTTTTCTTCGTTGCTTAACTTACTCATCACTACCCTTCTTCCTTTCTAAACACTCCCTAATTTAAGCACTTTCTGATACGTGTCAATGGAAATAGGGTTTTAGTTGAAACGAAGTTTTCAACATATGAAGTTTTTGAAATCATTTTAAATCATCGAAATTTATCATTATTCGACTACTGCACTAATTCACCCCCCCCCTCTTAGTGCCACTTAAGCAAGATATCAAATTATGATATAGGTGAGCCTCAAAGGTATTAACCAACTAAACCTATATCAGGAATCGATTCCTACCTATAATGATAGAAGGTCATGTGAGTCAATCTAATTACCTCACATTTACTGACTTAATATTATCGAGAGAGAAAATTTTTATTCGGTCTCCTATGACGTGTCACACATATATATATTTAATATTTATATATATCTACATCATATGTAAATATATATGCATATCTAGTAGGTGTATAAGCAATCACACATCACATAAGCAATTACACTAGATGATCATGGACTACAATCTAATGTGTTCAAGCCACATTATCTTTTGCCTAAAAAATCTAATTCCCCTTGGTTGCTACTACGTTGCAGTGGCTACCACCCCGCCGATGATAGCCTCTGTGAGGGGGGGGGTGGTAGGCGTGGGGTGCACGGCATTTGGGTTAGGGTTGGGGGTGGGGGAAGGGGCGCACTATACCTACCCATGGGTGCTTCTACCCATAGGTGACTGCCACCTTGCATGCAGGCCATTGCCTCGCATAAGGGCAGCCGCTCTTGCCTACAAGTAGCTCACCTGCAGGCACTATGCCCACAAGCGTCGCCCCTACGATAGCATTCAACCATGGCTAAGAGCAGCACTTGATGCTCTTGGCAATGCTAATTTTGACCAAGCTAAGAGTATCAAATAGGCTCTCGGCCAAGGTTGCAAGCAGCCTTCGACCAACCTCTTAGGCAGCAATAGTTGTTGCCCCTTTGTCTCCTCTTCTGCTAATAATTTTGACATCAAAAGGCCTTTTTAAAACACAACACACGTAGTTTAAAATTTAATCTTCATACGAACAAGCTAGCTCTAATCTCACTATTAGGAAATCTATGGGCGACATCACATGTGCAATGGAAGAACAAAAGGAAAAAATCTAAATTTCCACAAAAAGGTTTCGTTGTTGTACGAAGATTAATGTGCAAAAACCCATGAAATCAAAAACTATGTGTGAGATAGTTGTGTTATCTAGGGAAATCGTATATCCCTATATTTTTGCAGATCTGTGGGAGAGGATAAAGGAGGTCAAGTGTCCTCCTCTATAATGATGATCTACATAGCAAGGGTTACGAAGATGCTCCAGAAATCACTACCAAAATCTCCACACCCCAAAAAGGGCTGTTGGCAAAGGAGGAGAATGGGAGAGGAGAATAGGAGGTGACAACTAAGAGAGCCCTAGCCTGTAGGCTTTTGGTTTTCTTTTATTTATAGAGGCCCCCTATAAACTTAACCCTAATGGATCCTACCCTATTGGGTACTAGATCTCCATCCAATTATTCAAGCCTCTTAGATTAGTGGGTCTCTACCCAATAATATATTATTGGCTCTTATTAGATCTCATCTATAGGATCTAATAATTCAAGGACTTATTGGATATCCAATAAGATAGGGACTCTAGCAGATATCTTATATTCGAACCTTTACTCGTAGCAACACCTACGATATGTGTGTGACCCTCTAGGCCCAATATCGAGTTGGCTATGAGTCATATCTGTCAGAACTCCTTCTAACTTAGTGAATTATTATCTCCATAATAATTTACTCGACTCATCGATTGCGGACGTACTAGGCTATTGTGTCGTATTCCCCAAACGATACAGGGTAATCCATTCCTTTAGACCTATCTGTCCTTAGTTACCATATACCTATAGCCTCTTATCCATCTAATATCCCAAAGGCCATATATCGGGCATGGTGCTATCAAACCTATACGATTTCTACTCGAGTCTCGCTCTAATCAGATTCTCCTGGATAACTCTTTCTCTCTTAATCTGAATGACTCTAGCTAGGGATTTTTCTAAGCAAGAACACATGGAATATTTCTCTCATGACACCGAGAGTGAATGATCCTCTATCGATACTCAATAGTCCTCGTAAGGTTAGTTGCCACTCTAGAGAATCGACTATATTAGATCTAAAACTTCCAAACCTATAAGTCCATTATCAAAGAGTGGAGTACTCATATAAGACATCCTTGATGTCTCAAGTCTAAGGACTAGATACACTACTAGGACCATAGAATCGCTGTCTGACAATAAGGTATCAACAACCATCTTGCATTCTATAAGCAGATCAATTAGTGAACACATTCTCCAAAAGGCACTTGCATTGTATCCTCAATGTCTCACATGAGCAAATATGAGACCAGCCACCTCTATCATATGGATGGGTATACAATACACCAATCTATCCGGTTATCTCGATATTTCTCTCGAGTAACCTATGGCCGGGATTATTTAGGGTTTGTGTTTAAAGATGAATCGATCTCATTATTGTGATCTCATCACGATCCGATTCCATTGCATAGATCCATGGATATTACAATATATGCAACACACAAGATAAAGTGATAAATACTAATAAATAATAAACAAAAAGAATGTGTATGATATCACATGTGCCATCACTCATATAATTGGCTTGCAGGGCATCTATGACTAGCATCGTCAACTAAAAATTAATTAGGACATTTCTAAGATCCCTTTTAGGACCAAATATAGGCACTTTGAATTTTTAGTGATACCATTTAGTTTAACAAATGCATAAACCACCTTTATGGACTTAATGAATAAGATATTTAAGGAGTATCTAAATAGATTTATGATATTTTTTATTGATGGCATTTTGATATACTCACACTTTAAGGAGAAAAATATATAATATTTAAAAACAATGTTAAGTATCTTGAAAGAAAAGTAATTATATGCAAAGCTTAAGAAGTGAAAATTTTGGTTAGAAAAGATAATGTTCCTTGGGTATAATATATCCAAGGAAAGGATATCAATGAATTTAACTAAGGTGAAAGCAATTAGTAACTAGCTCTAGTCGACTATTGCAATGGAGGTAATGAATTTTCTTTTGATAACAGATAATTATAGACGTTTTGTGAAAAGATTCTCTAAAATAGTATCATCTCTCACTCAATTAATATAAAAGGATATTAAATTTAAATGGTTAGGAGTTGTTTCGGATGAAACCAAGTGAGCCATCGGAGACATATACACCCGTATTACGGATGTCGTCAATGGATTAAAAGCACTTGGAAATTTTTTTTGTAATTTCGAACTTGTAACTAAAATTTTAATATCTCTTCCAAAGAGTTAGGATCCTAAAGTAATGGTCATTCAAGATGTCAAGGACTTAAAGAACTTTCCTTTCGAAGAACTAATTGGGTCATTAATGACCTATGAGATGACTTGTAATGTTCATGATGAGCTTGAGAACTCCCTTCCAAAGAACAGGAAGGATATGACATTGAGAATACAAGAAGACCACTTGAAAGAATCTTCAAGTGATGAGGACTATGATGATGAACTTGGACTCTTGACATGAAAATTCAAAAAATTTATACGAAGAAATAAATTTAAAAATGACTTTAAAAATAAACTTGAACCCAAGAAAGATCAAGTAATATGCTATGAATGCAAGAAGTTGGGGCATTTCAAAAGTGAATGCGCCCAAGCAAAGAAGAAGAAATCGAAGAAGAAGAAGGCTCTAAAGGCAACATGGGATGATTCAAGCGGCTCCGAAGATGAAGAACCAAGCAACAAGGAGGTCACCAACTATGCTCTAATGACTATTGGAGAAGAGGTAAGTAATTTATTTGATGAAAATTTAACTTTCGACGAGCTTTCGAATGCTTTTCATGACTTGTTTGATGAGTGTAGAGTAATTAGTAAAAAATTTAATTTGTTGAAAAAGGAGCATGCTCTCTTAGTTGATAAATTTAAAAATCTTAAACACAACACTCCTTTGCCTCTATACTCTAATTGTGAACACTTAGAGGTACTTGAAAAGTAGAACTTGCCACTCAAAGAAACTTTAAATAAATTTAAGTTTGGTAGCAAGTCATTGGACATGATCTTTGCAAATAAGGGTCACGTTCATAAAAGAAGTGAAATCGGATTTGTGAGTGGCTCTCACCGAAATCCAACCACTTTTGTTAAAGGACCTATATTGCATGTATCACCTCACTCAAAGTGCAACTTTTGTTGCAAACCCAAATATGTTGTTTACAAATGTCCACTTAAGAAACTAAGCCTACATAAATTGATATGAGTTCCTAAAGGGACCATAAATATTTCAATCCAAAATGATAAGATACGTAGATCAATTTTTTAGGTACCCAAGGTCAAATGGGTACCCAAAAATCACCTTATGTAGGCATCTTAACAATCGCAAGCTAGGAGCAAGTAACGATACCTCATAATGCATGATCATTATCAAGCTCACTAGCTCGAGTAATGGAAGACCATTGAGTGCAATGTATTGAATGAGGCTAAAACATACTAGCATTAAAACTCTTGAAAAATGATTTTGATGAAAACATTTGTATCATACTTGATTTTACAATTTGAAATCCTATGTTTTGGAATGATGTGTTTTTTTATGGTTTTGATGAAACCTTATATTTGATGATACTTGGCTTTCATATAAAGATTTGAACATTTCTATGAAAGATCAAATCACTTAAATTAAAATACATAAAAATGAGAAAATGCACTATCATGATGGTCTTGATAGTTTTGACGATGGAACTTATGTTTTGATTTTAAATAGGATACACATATATGTACATTACATATCTCTTGAATTGAGTTTTTATTGATGCTACATGCTCAACGTGTCATACTTTTCGACTTAAAGATCTTTTTAATGAAATTTATCTTTTGATCTTGATACATGTTCCTATTTGATAAGGCATGCTTATGAAATAAATTATAAAAAGGAAATCCATGTCTCTTGAAATTTCTCTCTCTCTAAAGCCTTTGGTTTTTAAATAAAATGATGAATCTATAGATATTGTGTGAATCTCTTGGATCATGAAAATAATTTTGACGTTTTGAACTTGAATGAACTTCATCGTAATCATGATCTCAACCTCTATTTCTCGGACTTATGACTTGAGATAATGTGATTCATGAATCTTGATTTTGATCTTTCTAAAAAGAATATTTATAAACTATAAATGACATCTTTCATGATTTCACAAATTGATCTTTGTTGATTTTGAAGATGATACGCAAGTTTTTGTAATTTTTGGAAATCACTTGCTTAAACTCCTCTTTTATTATTTGAGTTATCTTGACTTTATTTTATCATTCTCCCTTGATCCTCTAAAATAAAAAAGTTTTCGATATCTATTGATTACAACATCTTCTTTTGATTAATTGTTAAAATGGTTTGATGAGTCATTGCTCTTAATAAAAATTATTTCATAAATAATATGAGATTGGAGTGATTCAAATAATATCATTTCAACTCAATCAAATACATGACGATCAAATTGAACATCTATGAGATAGATGTTAAATGAGAAAGTCAAATTGATCAAATAGTCAAAGTGTTGCTGCCCCCTAAAAATTGCCTAAGTATAGGTGCCAGCAATGGCACCACCAGAATTGGAGATAGCATCACCTAGGCATTCTGTTCCCAAGCGGTGGCACCACCCAATTGGCAGTGGCACCGCCCGAGAGCTCCCTTATATAAAGGGGTTTTAGGGTTGATGCTAGAACTAACCCTCCCCTTTATTGCAACCCTCAAAATCTCTCTCACCTCTCAATCTTGACCCTCATCCTCTAGAAAACCTAAAAAGGATCTCTACCTCATCAAGATTTGCATCAATCCCAAGAACTAAGGAAGATCTCTACTAAGGTGTTCAACTTCTTCCTTTGGATTCTTCATATATTGTTGCCCTTTTACAATTATTCTTTCATTATCATGATTTGTAGACAAATGATACCTAGAAGATCATCTAGGGACAAAGGGAAGAGGAAAGAAGGAGATTCATATGACCCCCTCGTCCCTATTTAACTCTAGTGAAAATGCCCTTAGGTATCCTAGTTTTAAATCTAGAAGTATACACAAGGGTAAGTTTGTTGATCTAGGCGAATTAGAAGACCTAGAACTTATAAAATGGTTTGCCAACCTAAATGTCTTACCTATTTTACAAATTACAAACCAATATACCCTAGGCTAGTTCGTTTGTTTTATAGCAACCTAAACATAAAAGAAGATGACAATGTATCAATCTATCTTCTAGGGAACAAATCTCAATTACGGATAGTACGATTTGAGACCTAATAAGAATTTTAGAAAAGAGAAGATGTTATTTTATAGGCCAATAGGATTTAGATGCAATCAGAGTAACCTATTCCGAGGCTTTAGGGATCATTTTTAAAAATCCTAACTTATCCATAGTCCCTAAAAGCTATGAACACCTGCTACCTTTTAGCTCTAATGTTCTCAATCACATCATTATTAGTATCCTAATTCCAAAACAATATCACCACGATGAAGTGAATTAAATAGAATTAGGTATAATGTGTTGGATAATGGTCGTACAAGAAAATTGCTTTGGTTACTTAATCTGGTAGAACATGATTGACGTATCAAATAAGGATCTAATGCTTCCATATGGTGGGCTAATCACAAGGCTATTACATGCACACCACATTAGGATACCACCTAATGAAGAAACAATAAAAGTAGATAGATACAATGCAATTAATAGAAACCTACTTAAACGTTTAAGGTGCACTTTTAGGAATGGAATTTGGACTAGGTTGCCTAAAAGGACCGATCCTCCCCCTCTTGTAGAAGAACCCGAAATACCTATATTTAGGGGTAATGATTCTCCTCTCCCTAGTCCCTTTGATGCTGCACTAATAGATCCAATTCCTAGACCTTCATTTTCAAACAATCCGATTATCACTCAATTGAATCAACTCAAGTCACAACAAGATGAACTCAAATGACAACAAAATGAGATCCTAAATAAAGTGCGTCAAGTGAATCGCAATATCGATACTTTGTATAGACATCTTGGCATTCAACCCAAGGAATAGTTGTAAAAATTCTATGTTGACTTTATGTGTTGTAATGGAGCTCATAATTCCCTTTTGTACTCTTTATGCTATTTTAAGGACACTTTAAGTTTCATATATGCTGAATTGAATGCATGAAATCAAGAGTACTCCTCTTTCGAAATTTTTTTTAGTATCATCTTTTCGGTTTTCATGAACTTATTTTGATCCCTCACCTATCTTGGTATCATCTTTTTCAATTTCGTATTATCTTGGTGTCATCTTCTCGATTTCATAGATGGAGCTTTCATTTTTTATGTTCCTCCAATCTTGGATTGATACTCTTGTCTCATCGATTGATGATTGATGTTTAATGATTTTTTGAATTAGAATCATACCCATTTAATAACTTTGAGAATTTGATTCAATCGATTTTATCCTCCCTCAATTTCCTTTGGCATGAATGAATGGCTTTCATGATTTATTTTTCACATTTTCTTATCATGAAATTTGAAGTTTGATAAATTCTTGATAACTTGACCAAATTGCTTTCATCGATCACCGAATTCTTCTCACATATCTTTGTATCATGAAAAGAAGAAACTTCTATGATTTTTTTTAATAGCTTGAATGCTCTCTTAATTTCAATTTGGATTTCATTCACTTCTATAAATGTGAATTTAATGATTTAACTCTTGTATAAATTTTTATGTCATGAGCTTTTATGAATTCTTCATGAATTGATTGGTTGTTTTCCACTTCATGGAAATGTTGAGTTAGCTCTTATCATGATATGAATTTTCGATCATTCGAACAAATTCCCTCTTGAACTTTTCATGACATTCAATATCTCTTACCATGAGTTTTTATGAATTTTCTGCTTAAATGATCTCTTCTTTACCTCACAAATTTTATTTGTTGGAATTACGGACATTAATGACTCTTGTATGAATTTCTAAGACATGAGCTCTTGATGGAAAGTAGAGATTTTTATGAATTTTTGCTCGATGATCTATCTTTTCTACTTTACGTATTTATTTCTATGGCATGAATTTTCAATAGAATGAGCGAATTGTTTTTCGTTATTCTTGAATAAATTCTTCTTGATGGATTTATCCTTCTCTTTTTGTCATCTTCACAAAAAGTTCTATCGTAACATTTGGTATCAATGGCCCATTTCATTTTTGTTGATGACAAAGGGGGAGAAATATGGCAAATTGATGACAAGTATCATAAAATGCAATTTGTAAAATGTGTTGTATCATAAAAGCAAATTGATGACATACTTTATATTGTAAAATGCTTGCTATCATTAAAAGCATCATAATGTATCGCAAATATATGAAATATATCAAATGCATCACAAATGATTGAATCGTATTGCAATGTATCGCAATTGTATGGAATGTATAGTATGCATCGCAAATAACACATGTATACTTAATTTTTCTATGATCATATCGTATCATGATTATTTATCTTACTTGAATTTGTTATCTTGATATGATAATTTGTCTTCATTTGTGTATAATTGAAATGATGTATCATCAATTTATATCATGCCTTGGACTTGTGAATTTTCATTTAATATCATTTTATTCTTGCTATATTTCAAATTTAAAGTTTGTATCGTTTGTTGAGATGATGATTGTCTATCATCATTCAACATTGGACTTGAAAATGGATGTCATGCCTTGACATTATTTTCGTATTATGAAAAATATGAAGTATCATATTTTGGGATGAAAAATCATGCTTATTGAGCATGTCGATAGGTTTGAATGTATGTAACTTATCAGTTTTGGCTTGAATTCAAGGGGTTTGAATTCAAGTGTATCTTTTCTCAAATATGGCATATAGATAGGAGGAGTTAAGATTAACTCCGTCATCAATTGATTATCATCATCAAAAAGGGAGAGATTATTGAATCTCAAATTTTGATGATGAAGTCAATTGATAGATTATTTGATCTAATCCATATTATTGAGAAAAGTGTGTAAGATTAACTATGATAGTGATTAAGACATAAAGAAAAATGACGTGTTAGAGTCAAGTGCGATTGAATCATTGGAAGTTCGAGAGTCCGCCGGAAGTCCAAAGGTTCATCGGATGTGCAACTAGAACTAGTCGAGAATGAATCAAGGGCTTACCGAAGGGTTGTCGGAAGTTCATCGGAAGGTTCATTGGAAGTTCACAGAGCTCACCAAGAAAGATTGGAGCTTACTAAAGTAGACTTGTTGGAACTTACCAAAGTCGTCATAAAGTCAGGAAGCCTACCGGAAGTTTACCGGAAGATGTCCAAGGGTTCATTGGAAGTCCGCCGGAAGTTCACCGAAAGCTCGCTGGAGGAAGTCTTGATGTGCCGGATTAATTGTTTGCTTAGAATGTCTTTAATTTCATAGTTAGCATGTAATTAGGGTTAGGATTAACTGTTAATCCTAATTAACTCTGGTAGGGGCCAACTGGGCTCTAAAAGGACTAGATTGGACTGGATTCAAGGCCCATCTAGGTTGCTAGAACCTATCTGGTGGTGGCACCACCAAACTAGGGCGATGAAACCACCCAGGGTGTGGGTTCCAAGGTGCTTGAGCGATGGCACCACCGAGGTCAGCGGTGGTACCATCGGTAGTTATTAACTTCCAAGCGATGGTACCGCTTGCCAGGCGATGGTACCACCCCACCACAGAGCCTAAGGCTCTGCTCTAGCAGTAGTTTCACTAGACTAGGCAGTAGTACCGCCCAGTGTTAGGGTCAACTGGCGATGGTACCGCTTGTGATAGGTGGTGGTACCGCCAACTCTCGGAAATTCGAGATGGGATCATTTTTAGCTCTAATTCTAAAGTCAATTGAGCTTATAAATACCCCTTCTCAGTTGGTAAAGTACATTAGGAAGTGATAAGAACTGAGTCAAAACTATAATGAAATAGCTTTGAAAAATTAGAGTGTTCACATCCCGAATTTTCAAGTGTCAAAATTCTATAAAAGGGTGTAAGCCACTTGTAAAGTTATGTAAAAGGGGTATTTGATCCTTCTCCTTTAAGAAGGATTGATAGTGGAAGTCGGTAACCTCATCGGAAGAGGTTTTGAAAATGAACGTAGGTCAATTGACCGAACCACTATAAAATTGTTGTATTCTTCTCTTAGTGCATATTTACATTTGCTGCATTTCTATTTTTACGTGGTTATAATCTTTCAATCTCTCCTTCTCTTTTCTCTTTTGTATTCACTTGAATCATTCACTTTACCAAAATCATTTTCATTATATATGACTTCTTAATGCACAAAGTTTTTCGGAATTGGTTTAAATTATCGATTTTTATCTACTGCACTAATTCACCCCCCGCCTCTCTCTTCACGCTGCTCTAGATCCTAATAGTACTATATCCCTAGTCCTCACACAGGTTGCTATGAGACTAATTATCTTCATCATATGGATGGGTGTATAGCATACCGATATGTCCAGTTATCTCGATGTCCCTCTCGAGTATCCTGTGATCGGGAATATTTTGGATCTATGTTTATAGGTGAATTAGTCTCACTATCATGATCTTATCATGATCCAACACTCACTGCACAGTTCAAGGGATATGATAATATATATTTGTTAAATAATATAAAGTGAGAAAAATCATCATAATAATCAAAAAGAGAATATGTTGTGTATCACATATGTCATCACTCACGTGATTGGCTTGTAAGGTACCTGTAACTAGCATTTAGGCAATTTCAACTAAGTCCGTGATAACACATTATATATGCATACTTACAAGACATTTTTATCATAATTCATATATTTTTATGCTAATAAAATATATATATTCACATTTAGCTCATGATGATTATATCCATTCAAACATGCTTTCCAAAATACCTTATGCATATAATAATTTATAGGAATACATTTGTAGTGAATTAAACATATATGTACTTGATTGAACTAAAAAATGATGATGCTAATAAAAGATCATATTGCTTAATGATCGAGTGTGCTAGAGAATGATAAACCTATTAAATTAGGAGCATAATGTTATAAGATACCTTAATTAAGAACCCTACCTCTTAAATTATCGATTTGTAATAATTCATTGTAATAATCTATAGAAAAGTTTGATAAAATTTCTTATAAAATAAACTATACATAACTTGAAAATTTATCTAGATTCCACCACCAAATTTTCTAACAAGCCACTTGACAATTAAATGAACTAGATAACATCAATCAAACCATCACACCATTTTGTGAAGAAATTTTTTTTTTACTATTCTAGTTAACCAAATGATCTTGAATTATCATAGTAATTTGTATAAAACTAGGAGACATATAAAACTAAATATATACTATATTTTTGCTTAAAATAAAATCATTTAAATGTTAAAGTATCCTCTTAATTCAACTATTAATACTTATTCTATTCTTTTGAAGCTGGGTTAGAATTATCTTAACTTATAAACCTCATATCTTGGTGTACAGAAGTGATACTCAATTCCTAATCTCACAAAACTCTAAGGGAACCTTTTAAAATATATCAAAAGGCCATATCCTAATCATATCACTAAGAGGGTTAATTTAGCTTGATTGAGACAATAAAGGGATTCTAAGTACCTTAGATTGAGACAATAATAACTATATGCACTCGTCTCATATTAAAGTCATACTAAAGGTCTTAGAACCAAAAATAAAAGACAAATTCAAAGTCAAAGTGACTCAAAGGACACCAAAAATATTAGCCCACAATTTGTAAAATTAAATTATAATTTTCTTACCTTAATCTTTTTCAGAAACAAGGTTTCCTAGCCTCCATAAGAAAGCTAAGAGAATGGTTGAAGAAGGAGATAAAGGGTCATGGGTGTTGGAAAATCTTAAACAGCATCACATGCATAAAAAAAAATAAAAACAAAAATTGGTTCACAAAAGAAAGACATTGGATCATCGTATGATGATTGGGAGAGAAAAACTCAAAACGACAAAAAATATATCATTTGGTTAAGATATTCTCACTTAGGGGAGATTGTATATCTCCTTATCATAGATCCTAGTCCATGGATGAAAAAGCTCTTATAAACTCCTCTCTAGTAGTGATTCACATAATGGATCCAACGACGACGTACCTCCTCACACAGTAGGTTCTCTCCTCATGATTGCGCACCACCATGCAATAGCAACCAAGAGAGAGGCTAACCTTCTTGCTAACCTCTTGTACTAGGGAGGGGCCCACGGTTGAAGGAGAGATGGGAAGGAGAAGATAAGAAGCCGACGATTATAGAGTCTAGCCTATGACTCATGAAGCCCCAACTTTTATTTATAGAGAGCTCTTGCTGTTAACCCTAATGGATCTACCTTAATAAGTATTGGATCTCTATTCAATAACTACTAGCTTAATGGATATTGGGTCCATTAAAATAAGAGCTTATTAGATATCTCATATCCAATCCTCTATTCATCATGTTGTCTACTATATGTGTTTGACTAATCAGGCCCAATACTAAGTTGGCCATGAGTTACACTTATTAGAACTCTTTTAGACTGAATGAATTATTATTCCCATAATAATTCACTTAACTCATCAACTATGGACGTACTACGCCATTACACTATAGTCCTCGGATGGTATAGGGAAATCTAATCCATTGGACCTATTAGCCCTTAGTTACCATTTATTTATTATCTTTCATTCATCCAATATCCCAGAGATCGTATACTGAGCATGGTGCTATCAGACCTATACGAAATCCATCTGAGTCTCACTCTTATCAATTTTGTTAGGATCTAGAGTGGCACTAAGGGAGGAGGGGGGGTGAATTAGTGCAGCGGATACAAACCGTAAATTCAAATCAATTCTGAAAAGAGTTGTGCGTTGAGAAGTTTCGATCCGACAAAAATGATTTCAACAAAGTGAATGTTTCGATTTCATATAAAAGAGAGTTGAGAGAAGGAGATTGAGAGATTGCAGCCAAGTAAGAATTGAAATGCAGTAATTTAAAAACTCACACCAAGAGAAGTACGTAGTAATTTATAGTGGTTCTGTCAAATGACCTACGTCCACTTCCAAAACCTCCTCCGATCATGTTTCCGGCTTCCTCTATCAATTCTTCTTGAAGGGGAAGTACCAAGCACCTCTCTTACAGACTTTTACAAATGGTTTACACTCTCTTACAGTACTTTTACAAATGAGACTTTGGAAGGTGAACAATCAAACTTTTGAAAGTAATTTTGCTAGAGTTTTGACTCAATTCTTATCACTTCACAATGTCTTTAGCTAGCTGAGAAGTAAGGGGTATTTATAGGCTCAATTGGCTTCAGAATTGGAGCAAAAAAGAGTCACATCCTAGATTTCCAAGTACTAGTGGTATCACCGCTTGGCACTAGTGGTACCATCACTATTTGACCCTACTCTATTTGTGTACTAGGCCGTACCAATGCCCAGTCTAGTGGTACTACTACTTGATAGAGTCCCCAAGTCCTATGGAGGGACGGTATCACCACTTCTCAAGCAGTACAACCATTGATAGGTAATAATTGTCAATGATACCACCACTGACCTAGGGTAGTACCATCGCCCAGACCACTTGGGAACATGTTCCCGGGGTGGTGCCACTACCAGACAGGTTCAAAACAATCTAGATGGGCCTTGAATCCAGCCCAATCCAGTCCCATTAAGGCCTAGTTGGCCCCTACCAAGGTTAATTAGGATTATCACATATTCCTAACCCTAATTACATCTAGTCATAAGTGCCCTGTAAGCTAATCACATGAGTGATGACATGTGTGACTTGATATGCATTCTTTTTTGCTTATTATTATTTATTAGGCATTTTATCACTGTGTTTTGCTTATTACGCATATTATGATGTCCAAGGATCTAATACAATAAGAGACGGATCATAATGAGATCACGATAATGAGACTGATTCACCTTTAAATATGGATCCTAAATAATCCTAGTCATAGGTTATTCGAGAAAGATATCGAGATAACCGAATATACTAGTGTACTGTATACTCATCCATATGATGGAGGCGGTTGGTCTCATAACTGCTCGTGTGGGGACACTAAGGAAACAATACAGGTGCTCATTGAAGAATGAGTTTACTGATTAATCCGCCCATGGAATGCTAGATGGTTGATGATACCTTATTGTCAGACAGTGATTTCGTAGTCTTAGTAGTGTATTTGGTCCTTAGACTTGAGATACGAAGGATATCCTATACGAGTACTCCACTCTTTGATATAGGACCTATAGGTTTGGAAGCTCTAGATCTAGTAAAATTCGTCATTGGGATGTTAGGATCGGAAAGGCACTAAGAGGGGGGGGGGGTGAATTAGTGCAGCGGATTAAAATCGTAATTATGAAACCAATTTTGCAAAAAGGTAAGTTCGTAAGAAGATTTTGATTCGACAAAAGAGAACTTGAATGAAGTTGATTGAGTAAAGGAAATAGAAAGGAACTAAGCGATTTGCAGCTAAGTAATGAAATAATTCAGAAATATAAATACTCACATATTCATGAATACAATGATGTATAGTGGTTCGGTCAAATGACCTACATCCACTCTTGAAGCCTTCACGATAAGGCTCCGCACTTCCACTAGCAAATCCTTTGAAGGGGAAGGACCAAATACCCCTCTTACAACCCTTTACAAGAGGTTCACACTCTTATAAGATTTCATAAGGAGAAGAAGGAGGTGAACACTTTAGCAAAAGAAGAGACAAGACTTTGCCAAGACTTTTCAAAGACTTTTTTTCAAAATTCTAACTCTCAAGGGTACCCTTTCAGCTGAGAAAGGGGGGATATTTATAGGCTCAAAATGGATTCAAATTTGGGCTCTAAATTTGAATTTTTTGAGCTTCCCGGTGTTGGGCAGTGCAACCGCTTGTCAGAGGCGGTGCTACCGCCTGTTAGTCTGGTAGACTGACACAGCAGAGGTGGTGCTACCGCCACAGGCTGGGCGGTTCAATCGCCTGGCCCATTCAGCAAAGGCTGAATGGGCCTTGTTTAAGGCCCAAGTTGGCCCAGTAAGAGCCCGGTTGGCCCCTACCAGATTTAGGCAGGATTATTTCTAAATTCTTGCTCTAATCACATGCAAACTATGAATTTAAAACATAATTCTAAGTGATTTAACCTGACATTCTTCAAGTCAACTTCCGACAAGCTTTACGGTGAGATTCCGGCGGACTTCCGACACTTCCCTTGGATTTCTTCCGACGGACTTCCAGCATACTCCCAGATTGTATGGCGAGCTCAATGAGTCTTCGGCTAGCTTCCGAATCTTCCCAATAAGTTCGGCGAACCTTCAACAATCTTTGCAACGAACTTCTGAAAACTTTGGCAAGTCCTTGATTCGATCTTGGTTGGTTCCGGCAACACTTCCGACGATTTCTCGGACTTCCGATGAACTCTTGAACACCCCATGGACTTAACCATGGTAAATCGCTTTATGTTTTTATCCCATCGTAGTTATTCCTGCACACTTATCTCGACAATATATATTAGAACAAATATTTCACCAATTGGCTTCATCATCAAAATCCGAGATTCAACAATCTCCCACTTTTTTATGATGACAATCAATTGATGATGGAGTTACACTTAACTCCCCCTATCTATATGCCATAGATAGTAAAAACTGCTTGAATTCAATTTCTTTGAGTTCAACATGATAAGTTTAACTTATCGTCCAATCATATGAAAGAGAAACTTCATGGTTTACTTAATGATGACAATGTCGATGTATGACACTTATAGACATTCATCATTAAGTCAAAAGATGTCAAATAGACAGGTATCAAATGATATCAATGAAGTATACACAAATAAAAAAATGATATCAAGAACATAAATAAGCATTTCAAGCATATAACTTGCAAAGCATGGCAAATGCATTCACTATTCACTAGTCACATATTTCTTCCCCTTTGTCATCAACAAAAAAGAAAAGAGGGATTCATATACGAGTGAAAACCAAAAATATTATGAGTGCGTCATCCAAAGATATGTAAAAAGATATCCGAAAAATATCACAAATGAGGGAAAAGAAATCATTCAAAAATCCGAATAGACAATATCATTCCACAATGCCCAAGGTAGAGAAAATATAGTAAAGATAATTTTAAAGTTGCATAGATGTCAAAGTTGCATAAAAGTTTACAATGTTCAAAAAGAAAATATAATATAACAAACTACTCCTCAGGAGGAATGCCAAAGTGCCTATACATGTGATCTATCTTTTGGTTCATCTTTCACATTTCCTTCAAAAGTTCAATTTGCTGTAATTTAACTTCATTTAATTCTCTCATGATCGGATCATCAGAAGGTGGAGCTGAAGTTGTTACTGATGGAGCTGTATCAAAGGGATCAGGAGGAGGAGATTCACTTCCCCTAAAGATTGGTGTTTTAGGATGTTCTACTGGTGGGGGAGGTATATCACTCCTTCTTGGTTGTCTAACCCCTATTCCATTCTCAAATGTACACCTAAGTCTCTTAAGTAGTTTCATGTTAATGATGTTATATTTGTCCACTTGTACTACTTCATCAGGTGGAATACTAATATTATGGGCATGCAATAATCTAGTTATCAATCCTCCATATGGTAACATTAACCCTTTAGAAATGACTTCTATCATGTGTTGTTAGATTAGGTATCCAAAATAATAATTATGTCCGGTCATGATCCAATATATGGTACCTAACTCAATTAAACTAATCTCATCATGATGAAATTATTTAGGAATGATAATGCTTATAAGAATGTGATGTAGAATTTTAGAGCTAAAAGGTAACAAATGTTCACAGCTCTTGGGAATTATGCCTAAGTTTGGATTTGCAAAGACGGTTTCTAAGGCTTCGGAGTGGGTGGCTCCGATTGTGTTCATGTCCCATTTCCCTCTAAAATAGCATCCTAACTCTTTCTCAACTATTCCAATTAGTGTGCATATCGTACTATCAAATATTCTGATTTCATTTCCTAGAAGATAGGTAGATAAGTTATCATCATTCATGCTTAAATTAGCATAAAATAATTTAATCAAGCGTGGATAAATGGGTTCATCAATTTGCAAAATGGGTAAGACAACTAAGTTAGCAAACCACATAATGGGTTCTAGGTTCCCTAATTGACCCAAATCAACACATTTCTCTTTATGAATGGTTCTAGTAACAAGATCTGAAAACCTAAGGGATGCATCTTTTGATTTGAAAAGAAATTGGTCAAATGAATCTAACTCCACCCTTTTCCCTTTGTCTCTTGAAGATCTTCTAGGAGCCATATCTTACATGTGTTTCCTTGAGAGGTAGAGAGCTTGAATCAAGGAAAAATCCCCTTCTTAAGCTTCTAGAGAGAGAGAATGAGGCTTGGAAGTGTTTTGAGGGCTTTAGGGAGGTGATGAAGGGTTGCTCTCGGGTTGGGGGTGGTTCTACCGTCGACCCTAACTCACCCCTTTTATAAAGGGGTGTTCAGGCAGTTCTACCACCCAAACAGGCGGTTCTACTGCCTGGGGTCCGACTACCCAAGCGGTGCTACCGTCGGTAGTAGAAATTTTTTTTTAATTTATTCTAAATTTATTTTCAGAGGTTTTAAGGATGGGATGATGTCTTAAATCATAAAAAAATCCGAGAGGAAAGCAAATCGACGAAAGTCGAATTTTTGAAGAAAAATCTCATACAATAAAGCTCATTTATTAGGACAATTTAACATGCCTAATTCCCTTCTAATAAAATCAAATTGTTTCTCATTTAAGGGTTTTGTAAAAATATCCACTAATTGATGATTTGTATTGATAAATTCAAGGGTGACATCTTTACTATTGACATGATCTCATATAAAATGATGCCTAATCTCAATGTGCTTAGTTCGAGAGTGTTGAATCGGATTTTTAGTTAAACAGATAGCACTCGTGTTATCACATTTTATAGGAATGTTATTTAAATAAATTCCATAGTCTTCTAGTGTATTTTTCATCCAAATAACCTGTGCACAGCATGCACTTGCATATATTCAGCTTCTACCGTAGATAGTGCAATCGAATTTTATTTCTTGGAAGTCTAAGAAACAAGTGCATGTCCTAGAAATTGGCATGTTCCGGATGTGCTTTTTCTATCTATTTTACATCCACCAAAATCCGCATCTACATAAGCTTTCAAATCAAAGTTATCGGATTTTGGATACCATAATCCAAGATTCGGAGTCCCTTTAAGATATCTAAGGATTCTCTTAACGGCTTTGAAATAAGATAGCTTAGGATTAGCTTGGAATCTTGCACATAGCCTCACACTAAACATGATGTCAGGTCTGGTTGTAGTGAGATAAAGCAGGCTACCTATCATGCCCCTATATGTTTTTTGATCAAAACTTTCTCCATTTTCATCTATATCTAACTTAATGGAGGTGCTCATAGGAGTGCTAATGTCTTTTGATCCACTCATGTTAAATCGTTTTAACAATTCTAATGTATACTTTGATTGATTTAGAAATATACCATCACTTAGTTACTTAATTTGCAATCCTAAAAAGAAATTTAATTCTCCCATTAGGCTCATCTCAAATTCATCACTCATACTCTTAGCAAATGATTCACATAGTGATTTATTAGAAGAACAAAAAATAATATCATCAACATAAATTTGAACAATAAGAAAATTATTTTCAAAATGTTTAATAAACAATGTAGTATCAACCTTGTCTTTAGTGAAATCATTTGAAATTAAAAAAGAACTAAGTCTCTCATACCAAGCCCTAGGGGCTTGTTTTAGACCATATAGAGCCTTAGTTAGTTTAAACACATGGTTAGGAAGAAGAAAATTTTCAAATCCGGGTGGTTGTTTGACATACACTTCTTCAGAAATAAAACCATTTAAGAATGTACTTTTGACATCCATTTGAAATCATTACTACTAGCATAGGCAACGAGCATCCTGATGGCTTCTAACCTTACCACAGGAGCGAAGGTCTCTTCGTAATCGATATCTTCTTCTTGGTTGAAACCTTTGGCCACTAGTCTAGCCTTGTTTCTAACCATGATACCACATTTATCTTGCTTGTTTCTAAAGACCCATTTAGTACCAATAACTAAGTGGTCATTAGGTCTAGAAACAAGCTTCCATACCTCATTCCTCTCAAATTGATTCAATTCTTCTTGCATTGCAATAACCCAAGAATCATCTTTCAAGGCATCGTCAATGCTTTTAGGTTCAATTTGAGAAAGAAAAGCGGCATGGGCACAAAAATCTTTGAAAGAAGAGCGAGTCTGAACCCCTTTCGATGCATCTCCTATAATTAACTCCTTGGGATGAGCATCTACATACTTCCATTCCTTGGGTAAGGAAGTTTGGGAAGAAGATGCATCCAAGTTATAATTTTGAGGAGAGGGTTCATTCAAATTTAAATTATCAAAGCCAAAATCATCATCAAAATCTTTTTTCTTAAATTTAGAAATTTCATTAAAAACTACATGAATAGATTCTTCTATAACTAAGGTTCTTTTGTTGAAAACACGAAAAGTCTTAGAAACGGAAGAATAACCAAGAAATATGCTTTCATTGGATTTTGCATCGAATTTTCCTAAGGCATCCTTTTCATTTAAAATAAAACATTTACAACTAAAAACTTTAAAATAAGAAACATTGGGTTTTTTATCATTCCATAATTCATATGGAGTTTTAGATAGGGATGGTCTCACTAGAACTCTATTCATAAAATAGCAAGCTGTATTCACGGCTTCGACCCAAAAATATTTTGGTAAATTATATTCATTTAACATGGTTCTAGCCATTTCTTACAAACTTCTATTTTTCCTTTCCACTACTCCATTTTGTTAAGGATTTCTTGTAGTAGAGAAGTTATGGTTATATCCGTTTATTTCACAAAAATTTTGGAAGTCATGATTTTGAAATTCACCACCATGATCACTTCGAATTGATGAAATCATCAAACCTTTTTCATTTTGAGTGAGTTTATAAAATTTAGAGAAACATTTGAAACAATCACTTTTATGAGCCGAGAAATAGGTCCAAGTGTATCTACTATAGTCATCCATAATTACAAAGGCATATTTGCTACCTCCTAGGCTTTTTATGTCAATTGATCCAAATAAGTCCAAATGGATCAATTGCAATAGTCTAGTGGTGCTAATTTGATTTTTTGATTTAAAACTAGTTTTTATTTATTTTCCTAGTTGACATGCATCACATACCTTGTCCTTGACATATTTCATGTTTGGGATTCCTCTTACTAATTCTCTAGATGAAATCTTAGAAATTAGTTTCATGCTTGCATGGCCTAATCTCCTATGCCAAAGCCAAGCATCATCATTCAAAACCGAAAAATATATTTCATTACTTAATTCATCAATATTTATGGTGTAGACATTGTTTTGTTTTAAAGCAATCATGGATATGTCATTGTTTGGTTTTTTAATGATGCAAACATTAGATTTAAATCTAACAACATAACCTTTATCGCATAATTAACTAATGCTTAAAAGATTATGTTTTAAACCATCAACTAGCAACACATCATTAATTGAAAATTTTGATTTGTTACCTATGGTTCCCTTGCCAATGATTTTACCCTTGTTGTTGTCTCCGAAAATGACATACCCTTCTTCTTTGCTAGTGAGCATAGAGAAATAAGATGGATCTCCGGTCATATGCCTTGAGCATCCACTATCAAGATACCATTTCTTGCTCCTAGCTTGTAAGTTTGTCTACAAAAGAGGATGGTTGTTAAGTACCTATTTGATTTTGGGTGCCTTACAAATTGATCTACTTAATTTGTAATTCATCATTAAATTGTTTATGGTTCCTTTAGGAACCCATATTAATTTTTGTGGACTAATTTTCTTGAATGGACATTTGTAAGCAACATGACCCATTTTACCACAAAAATTACATTTCAAATGGGGTGATACATGCAATGTGGGTCCTTTAATGAAGGTGGTGGGATTTTGGTGAGATCCACTCACAAATCCGATTCCACTTCTATTTCCGACATGACCCTTGTTAGCAAGGATCATGTCCAAGCCCTTGCTACCGACCTTAAACTTGTTTAGGGTCTCTTTGAGTAGCAAGTTCTCCCTTTTTATTGCTTCTAAGTATTCACACTTAGAGCATGGGGGTAGAGAAGGGGTTTGGAGACTATTAAACTTATTTTATAATAAAGCATGCTCTTTCTTAAGCAAATTGAACTTCTTACTAATAGTTCTACATTCATTAAATAACTCATGAAAAGCGATAGAAAGTTCATCGAAAGATAACTCTTCATTAAATAACTCACTAACCTCTTCTCCTAAGGCTATTAGCGCAAAGTTGGCCTCCTCTTTATTGCTAGCTTCTTCAACCTCGGAGTCACTTGAATCATCCCATGTGGCCTTCAAAGCTTTCTTCTTCTTGAATTGCTTCTTCTTGGCTTGAGGGCATTCATTCTTGAAGTGTCCCGGCTTCTTGCATTCGTAGCAAATAATTTGGTCCTTTTTGTGTTCAAATTTATTTTTTGTCATTTTTAAATTTGTTCTTTCTTATAAATTTCTTAAACTTTTGATTTAAAAGTGCAATGTCATTGTCACTGTCCTCATCAATTGATGTTCCTTTCAAGTGGTCTTCTTGTGTTCTAAGTGTCATATCCTTCCTGTTCTTTGGAAGGGGGTTCTCAAGCTCTTCATGAGCATGGCACGTCATCTCGTAGGTCATTAGAGACCCAATAAGTTCTTCAAGAGGAAATGTTTTAAGATCCTTGGCCTCTTGAATGGTAGTAACTTTTGGATCCCAACTCTTTGGAAGGGATCTTAAAATTTTAGTTACCAACTCAAAGTTAGAAAAACCTTTACCAAGAGCTTTAAGTCCATTGATGACATCCGTAAAGAGGGTGTACATGTCTCCAATGGACTCATTTGGTTTCATCCAAAAAAGTTCATAAGAATGCACAAGAATATTGATTTTGGACTCTTTCACTCGGCTAGTGCCTTCATGAGTGATTTCAAGAGTGCGCCAAATATCAAATGCCGACTCGCAAATAGAAACCCGATTAAACTCATTTTTATCAAGCACACAAAATAAGGCATTCATAGCCTTTGCATTGAGAGCAAAAATCTTCCTTTTCGACTCATTCCACTCACCCATCGGAAGAGAAGATTTTGCAAAGCCATTTTCAACAATGTTCCAAAGTTTGAAGTCGATAAAAATGAGAAAAATCCTCATACGAGTCTTCCAATATGTATAATCCGACCCATTAAACATAGGTGGACGAGTAATGGAGTGACCCTCTTGCATACCAGAGTAGGCCATCTCCCTTGGGTTTTAAACCAAATATGAGAGTAAACCTTGCTCTGATACTAATTGTTAGGATCGAAAAGGCACTAAGAGGGGGGGGGGGTGTGAATTAGTGAAATGGATTAAAATCATAATTTTGAAATCGATTTCGCAAAAAGGCAAGTTCGTAAGAAGATTTTGATTCGACGAAAGAGAACTTGAATGAAGTTGCTTGAGTAAAGGAAATAGAAAGGAACTAAGCGATTTGCAGCTAAGTAATGAAATAATTCAGAAATGTAAACACTCACACATTCATGAACACAATGATGTATAGTGGTTCGGTCAAATGACCTACATCCACTCTTGAAGCCTTCACGATGAGACTCCGCACTTCCACTAGTAAATCCTTTGAAGGGGAAGGACCAAATATCCCTCTTACAACCCTTTACAAGAGGTTCACACTCTTATAAGATTTCACAAGGAGAAGAAGGAGGTGAACACTTTAGCAAAAGAAGAGATAAGACTTTGCTAAGACTTTTCAAAGACTTTTTCTCAGAATTCTAACTCTCAAGGGTACCCTTTCAGCTGAGAAAGGGGGGGGTATTTATAGGCTCAAAATGGATTCAAATTTGGGCTCCAAATTTAAATTTTTGAGTTTTCTGTTAGGCAAAGGTGCAACCGTCGTCGAGGCGGTGCTACCACCTGTCAGTCTGGCAGACTAACACAGCAGGGGCGATGCTACCGCCCCAGCTAAGCGGTGCTACCGCCCCAGGCCGACACATGTAGGGGCGGTACTACCGCCCCAGCCAGGTGGTGCTACCACCCCAGGCTGGGCGGTTCAACTACCTGGCCCATTCAGCCTTTGCTGAATGGGCCTTGTTTAAGGCCCAAGTTAGCCTAGTAAGAGCCCGATTGGCCCCTACCAGATTTAGATAGGATTATTTCTAAATCCTTACTCTAATCACGTGCAAACTATGAATTTAAAACATAATTCTAAGTGATTTAACCCGACATTCTTCAAGTCAACTTCCGGCGAGCTTTATAGCGAGATTCCGGTAGACTTCCGACACTTCCCTCAGATTTCTTCCGACGGACTTCCAGCATACTCCCGAATTGTATGGCGAGCTCAACGAGTCTTTGGCTAGCTTCCAAATCTTCCTGGTAAGTTCCGCGAACCTTCGATGATCTTTGCGACGAACTTCCGAAAACTTCGGCAAGTCCCTGATTCGATCTTGGTTTGTTCCGACAACACTTCCGACGATTTCTTGAACTTCCGATGAACTCTTGAACACTCCACGGACTTGACCATGGTAAATCGCTTTATATTTTCATCCCATCATAGTTATTCCTGCACACTTATCTCGACAATATATATTAGAACAAATATTTTACCAATTGACTTCATCATCAAAATCCGAGATTCAACATGGGAGTGGTAGCTAACTTTACGAGGGCTATTGAGTGTCAATAGAGGATCATCTACTCTCAGTATCATGAGAGAAATATCTCATGTATTCTTACAAATCCTTGGCCAAGGTTGTTCGGATTGAGATAGAAAGAGTTTTCCGAGAGAATTCGATTAGAGCGAGACTCGAGGAGAGACCGTATGAGCCTAACAACACCATGCTTGGTATAGAATCTCTAGGATATTAGATGGATGAGGGATTATAGGTACATGGTAACTGAAAACGAATAGGTCTAAAGGATTGGATTCCCTTGTATCGTCTAGGGACTGTGGCGTAGTGGCCTAGTACGTTCGTAGTCGATGAGTCAAATGAATTATTATGGAGATAATAATTCACTAAGTCAAAAGGAGTTCTGATAAGTATGACTCATAGCAAGCTCGATATTGGGCCTAGAGGATCACACATATATGGTAGGTATTGCGATAAGTAGAGGTTCGGATATGAGATATCCATCGGAGCCTCTATCTTATTAGATATCCGTTAAGCCCCTAAATTATTGGATCCTAAGATGAGATCTAATAAGAGCTGATAAGAGATTATTGGGTAGAGACCCACTAATCCAAGAAGTTCGGATAATTTGATGGAGATCCAATACCCAATAGGTTAAGATCCATTAGGGTTAAGTTGATAGGGGACCTATATAAATAAGAGGGAACCAAAGGCCCATAGACTAGGGTTTTTTGGTAGCCATCTCGTATTCTCCTCCCCCTTCTCCTCCTCATCCAATAGCCTTAGATTGGGGCATGTGGACAGCAAGAAGGGTCGACCCCTTCTTGATCGTGTAGTATGCATTACAAGGAGATTTGGGCAGTAATTTGAGGAGCATCGTCGTAGTTCCTATCGTGTAGATTATCGCTAGAGAGGAGAATATTAGAAATCCTTCATCTAGTCCTATAAATCTATAGGAATTTAAAGATATACGATCTCCCTAGATAATTTTATTATGTATAGTTTTTTATTTTGTGGATTTTTGCACACCAACTTTTGCATGATGATAAGAACCTCTTTTTATGCAAAAAATCTATGATTTTTGTTTTTATTTTTCCACTGTGCATATGATGTCACTACAGATTTACCAACAGTGGTATTAGAGCTAGGTTGCTCATGCAAAAAATTAGCTTTTAAACTGCGTGTGTTGTGTTCAATCACATAAGAATCATTTTGCATGATTGTAGTGATTTTTTATCATAGATATTAAATCTATGCTGCAATTTTTTCTCTATTATAAAGTGTTTTGCAGAGGAGTTTTGATGCCAAATATGTTGGCACAAAAGAAGAAGAAAGGGCAGCAATGGTTGCTGCCCCTTTAGATTGGCCGAAGGCTACTTACAGCCTTGGCCAAGAGCTTTTCTTGCTGCTCTTGGCCTGGCCAAAAGCAGCAGGAAGAGAGCAGCAAGGCTGATCTCAACATGTTGCATGGTAGCTCCTACAGCCAGGTTTCCTGGCTGTAAGGGGCACCCTTGGCAGTTATGGTTTCCTGGCCACAGGGGTTGCCCTAGTTGCCAGGATTCCTGGCCGCATGGGGCAAGCTAGCGGCTAGGTTTCCTAGCCGCCCAAGGTTGCCCTACAGCTAGGGTTTCCTCACTGCAAGGGACTCCTTGATGGCTAGGGTTTCCTAGCCATGCAAGGTAGCTCAGTGGCCATGGATTCCTAGCCACAAGGGAGTCCTTGGTGGCTTAGATTTCCTAGCCACGTAAGGGACTTCCTACCACATAAGGATACCCTATGGTAGGGTAACACTAGAGGGCAGCAAAATAATTAATTAAATAATTTAATTAATTATAATTATTATTATCTAATAGTCCTACATGATGATGATGTGTACATGTAATGTTTGATGTGGACAGATGATTATAGACCGTGTGATGTGTGTACATGTGATTATTATTATTATTAGGGCCGACGAGCGTCCAATTTTTTTTCTCATTTATTGTTGGGCCTACATGCCTTTAATTAAGTTGTAATTACATGAGGACGCATAACGGGATCGTGGGAGTGATAGCGGACTCATGAGGATGAAACGGATTATCGCAACACATGGAGATACATCGAAATGCTGACGGAACCGATGAGGACGGGATGAATGATCACAGGGCATGAAGATGCACTATTGCATACATAGATCTTGATGTGAGTGATTGAGCCCACTAGCTCGAGCTTGATCACATTAGGATGTGGTCCATGATCATCTGATGTGATTACTCAAGTGATGTGTGATTATATATTTACCTATTAGATACATATATATTTGCATGCGATGTAGATATATATTAAATATGTATATGTGTGACACGTCATATTAGGAGACCGAATAAAAAATCTCCTCTATTAATAATATTAAGTCAGTAAAAGTGAGACAATTAGATTGACCCATATGGCCTTCCATCGTTATAGGTAGGAACCGATTCCCGGTATAGGTTGAGTTGGTCGAGTCCTTTGAGACTCACCTATATTATGATTCGCTATCTTATCTATGACAAAGAGATGTCACCGGTGACTTGAGGACATAGTATTCCTGGTCGAGTCCCTCGAGGGTATATCATCGAATCATACTCATCTTGCAACGATGGTGATAACTTAACCAAACATCATGGTTGGTCGAGTCCCTCGGGGCCATGGTGGTTCAAAGGCCGAACAAGACAGGAATCATTAGTTGTGATTGGGAAGAGTTGCCTACCTTTACAGGCTTAACGTGATTGGTCGAGTCTCTCGAGGTTACGTTAAGATGCCGATTAGATCTCGATCCCCACTAGAGACCCGTCGGAGGTCTCCGATTCACATACCGGAGGGAGTTGTATGTCTCACAAAAGATTAGTGGGAGCAGATTAAGATAGAAGTCCTTACCTTAATTATTTAATTTTTGTAAAGTTTGCATGTTGTTTATTTCTGCTACATCTTTAATTTCAGAAAAATGTCGCTTTCAAATCCTTTACGTGTCATACTTGATACCAACCACCTCATTGGTCCAAATTATATAGATTGGCTTCGTAGTTTGAGAATCGTTCTCACGGTAGAGAAAATCACATACGTCCTTGATACAGTGATCCCTACGCCCAATAAAGGGGCAAGCGAGGATGAGATCGCTCGTTATGTGAAGTACATAGATGATTTTACTCTTGCTTAGTGTTATATATAGGCCTCTATAACTCCTGAGTTACAAAGACAATATGAAAATATGGATACCAATTCTATACTCTTGCATCTCCGTAAACTGTTTGAGAAACAGGGAAGAACTCCACAATATGAGATATTGAAGAGTCTCTTCCATTCTAGGATGACTGAGGGGACACCGGTTCAGAACCATGTCCTTAAGATGATTGAGTGGATAGAGAAACTCAGATCTAGGAATGGTCCTAGAGGATAACCTATGAATGGATCTTGTGCTTCATTCCCTACCAAATTCCTTTTCTTAATTTATAATGAATTTTAATATAAATAAGCTTGAGGTGACCCTCCCAGAGCACCTCAATATGTTAAGAGAAGTAGAGAGCACCATCAAGAAACAGAAGCCAGTTCTTTATATTGGTGAGACCACAAAGAAAAGGAAGGCTAAGAAGTCCCTTAAGAAGGGCAAGGGCAAGGGCAAACCGGGTAAGGCAAAGGTTGCCAAGAAAGACCCAACAAAGGACAAAGGCCAGTCCTTCCACTACGGTAAAGATGGGCATTGGAAGAGGAACTGCAAAGAGTACCTTGATGAGAGGGCGAAACAGAAGCTTGGAGAAGTTTTAGGTATATTCATGATCAATCTCCATTTGTTAGAATCTTATGATAACATATGGGTATTAGATATCGGGAGTGCTTATCATATTTGTAATTCATTGTAGGTTTTGGCAGGACCTAGGAGATTGAAAAGAGGTAAGATGAACCTCAAGATGGGCAATAGAGCAAAAGTTACTGTAGTGGCTATTGGCAGGGTTACCCTACATATGTCTAGTGGAGCTATTATTGCATTAGATGCATGCTATTATATTCCTTCTATTATCAAAAATATTATTTCCTTTTCATGTTTGACAATTAGTGGATATAAATTAGTTTTTGAGAATAATGATTATTCAATATCATTAGATGATGAGATCATCACAAGAGGAACATTGCATAATGGTTTATTTATGCTAGACATAGCTCCACACATCATGAGTGTAAGTGAGTCTAAGAGGAAACGAGAAGAGATAAACAATGTATATTTATGGTATTGTAGGCTAGTCACGTCCATGAGGGAAGGATTCGAAAGTTACTAAATGATGGATATTTAGATTCATTCAACTATGAGTCATATGCGACTTGCGAACCTTACCTTTGTAAAGAGATGACTAACTCTCTATTTAGTGGAACTGGAGAGAGAGCCATTGAGTTGTTGGAACTCATATATAGTGATGTATATGGTCCCATGCCAACTCATGTCATAGGTGGTTTCTCCTGCTTTATTACTTTCACCGATGATTTCTCAAGATACGGACATGTGTTCTTGATGAAGTACAAGTCTAAAGCCTTTAATAAATTTAGGGAATATAAGAATGAAGTGAAAACTAGACTAGAAAGAGTATCAAAACCCTTTGATTAGATCGAGGAGGTGAGTACTTGAGTACAGAGTTCACCTAGTTCCTTAAAGACCATGAGATTTTATCCCAGTGGACACCTCCTTATACACCATAGCTCAATGGTGTATTAGAAAGGAGGAATCACATGCTGTTAAATATGGTGCGTTCTATGATGAGTTTCACTGACCTACCCATCTTATTCTAGGGATATGCCTTAGAGACCGCAGCTTACCTTCTGAACAGAATTCCAACTAAGTTAGTAGTGCCTACTCCATATGAGATATAGAATGGAAAGAAGCTCGATCTTAAGGTTGTTAAGATTTGGGGGTGCCCTGCCCACGTCAAGAAACATAAGCCTAACAAGTTGGAATCCATGACGGAATGGTGCAAGTTCATGGGATACCTAAAAGAAATTTATGGATATTATTTCTATCACCCTGAGGACCAAAAGGTCTTTGTAGCTAAAAGAGCAGTATTCCTTGAGATGAAACAAATTCTTGGTGGAGATAGTGGAAACATAATAGAGTTGAGCGAGGTTTGAGAACCCAACTCAATCACCATTCCATAGCCAGAATCTGCTCAGGTACCTAGCACACAAGTTCTAACTTTACGTTGGTCTGGTAGAGTATCCCATTCTCCTGAGAGATATGTGGGATATATCAGAAGAGAGGATGTTGAGGATATTGATCCTCAAACCTATGAGGAAGCTATTATGTGTATAGACTCCGAGAAATGGCAAGAAGCCATGAATTTAGAAATGGATTCCATGTACTCCAACAAGGTTTAGAACCCGGTTGATACACCCGAGGGTATTGTACCCATTGGCTACAAGTGGATCTTTAGAAAGAAGATTAGAGTAGATGGAAAGGTAGAGACCTATAAAGCAAGGCTAGTAGCTAAGGGGTATCATCAAAGGCAAGGTGTTGACTATGATAAAACTTTCTCACTCGTAGCCATACTAAAATCCATTCAAATTTTATTAGCTATTGCAGTACACTATGCTTATGAGATCTGGCAGATGGATGTGAAAACTGCATTCCTCAATGGCAACCTCGAGGAGGAGGTGTATATGATATAGCATAAGAGATTCATGTCCAAGGATAGTCCAGATAAGGTGTGCAGGTTACTTAGGTCCATATATGGACTGAAGCAAGCTTTCTGAAGTTGGAATATAAGATTTGATGAGACAATCATATCTTATAACTTCATTAAAAACGAAGATGAGCCTTATGTATACAAGAAGGTAAGTGGGAGTGCTATCATCTTTTTAGTGCTATACATGGATGACATCCTGATCATTAGGAATGATGTAGGAATGCTCTCTACAATAAAGGCTTGGTTATTTAGACACTTCTCCATGAAGGACTTAGGGGAAGTATCATACATATTAGGGATTCAGATCTATAGAGATAGATCTAAGAAGATGCTTGACTTGTCCCAATCTAGGTATATATACACCATTGTCAAAAGATTTGATATGAAAAATTCCAAGAGAGGTCTCATACCAATGAGACATGGTATATCACTTTCTAGGAGTATGTCCCCAAAGACTCCTAAAGAAAGGGCACACATAAATAGGATACCCTGTGCCTCAGCGATAGGGTCTATCATATATGCTATGCTATGTACCAGGCCTGATATAGTGCATGCTCTGAGTGTGACGAGTGCTAGTCATATGTGCCCTGTAAGCCAATCACATGAGTGATGGCACTTGTGACTTGATATGTACTTTTTTCTCTTTGCATATTATTAGGTGTTTTATCAATTTATCTTGCGTGTTGCATATATTGTGATGTCCTTGGATCTGTGCAATAGGAATCGGATCATGATGAGATCACGATAATGAGACCGATTCATCGTTAAACATAGACCCAGAATTATCCTGGTCATAGGTTACTCGAGAAGGACATCGAGATGACCGGATAGACTGGTGTGTTGTATACTCGTCCATATGATGGAGGTAGTTGGTCTCATAGCTACTCGTGTGGGGACACTAAGGGTATAGTGCAGGTGCTCATTGGGCAATGAGTTCACTGATTGATCCGCCTACGGAATGCTGGATGGTTATTGATACCTCACGTCAGACAACGATTCCATAGTCCTAGTAGTGTATCTGGTCCTTAGACTTGAGACATCAAGGATGTCCTGTATGAGTCTCCACTCTTTAATATCGGACTTATAGGTTTGGAAAGTTCCATATCTAGTATAACCGATTATTTGGAGTGATAGCTAACCTTATGAGAGCTATTGAGTGTCAATAGAGGATCATCCGCCCTCGGTATCATGAGAGGAATATCCCATATGTTCTTGCTCGAACAAATCCTTGGCCAAGGTTATTCAGATTGAGAGAGAAAGAGTTCTCTAGGAGAATTCGACAAGAGCAAGACTCGACGAGAGACCGTATAGGTCTGACAGCACCATGCCCGGTATAGGGTCTCTGGTATATTGGATGGATGAGGGACTATAGATACATGATAACTGAGGACAAATAGGTCCAAAGGATTGGATTTTCTTGTATCGTCTGGGGGTCACGGCGTAGTGGCCTGGTACGTCCATAGTCGATGAGTTGGGTGAATTATTATAGAGATAATAATTCACTAAGTCAAAAGGAGTTCTGACAAGTATGACTCACGGCCAGTTCGATATTGGGCCTAGAGGGTCACACACATATGGTAGGTGTTGCGACGAGTAGATGTTCGGATATGAGTTATCCATTGAACCCTCTATCTTATTGAATATCCATTAAGTCCCTGAATTATTGGATCCTGAGATGAGATCCAATAATTGCGGAATCGCTAGAATGAGATGGGTAGAGACCCACTAATCCACGAGGCTTGGGTAATTGGATGGATATCCAATACCCAATAGGGCGAAAGATCCATTAGGGTTTTCAAGGGGCCTCTACTAATAGGAAGGAACCAAAGCTCTATAGGTTGAGGGTTTCTTTTGGTAGCCACCTCCTGTTCTCCCCTCCTAAAGAGAGAGGTGCATCATCGCAATCCCTGCCGTGTGGATACTACTAGAGAGGAGGACGCTTGACCTCCTTCATCCTCTCCCATAGATCTGCAGGAATTCAAGGATATATGATCTCCCTAGGTATCTTCTTTTACACGTGCAGTTTTGTAGATTTATTTTTGACACACCGATCTTCACACAACGATGGAAACTTTCTACGGAAAATCTGGAGTTTTGTTTTCTATTCTTCCGCTGCACATTTGATGTCGCTCCTCTAAAGGATTTCCCAACAATAGTATCAGAGCTAGGTTGTTCGTGCAAAGATCGGATCTTAAACTGCGTGTGTTGTGTTTTGGATCTACTTTTGACGCCAAAATCGTTGGCGCAAAAGGCCAAGAATGGCAAAGAATCGTTATTCGCCCTTATTGTGCTCGTAAGTGCCGCAAGGTGCAGGTGCTTGTAGCCTTGCAGCCTACAGCAAAGCAGCCAGCCACCGGCCGGCCGTGGCGTCGCGCGCTGGCTTGCGCCCACCGTAGGGTGCCGGCGAGTGCAACGCCCACGCACAGAGGCACCGGCGCTTGCGGGCACTACGCCGCGCGCGCCAGTAGAGGCACCGCGCTAGCGCCGCGCCGTGAGGCTAGCGCCAAGATGGCACTAGTGGCGCGCCTCGCTGCAGGCCAGCGCCATAGAGGCACCGGTGGTGGGCGCTCCCACCGCGGGGCAACGGCGCCGGCGGCGCCCTCCCCGCATGCAAGGGGTGCTGCCAGTAGGGTGGCGGTGGCCGTAGGTGCAGTAAGGGTGAGGGATTAGAGTTTTTATGGCAAAAGATGATTTTACCCCTTGGAATTTTAGAAATTCCACATTCTATCCCTTTTGACATAATTACCAAAATACCCCTCAGAATTTTAGAAATTCTATATTCTATCCCTTTTGATAGAATTACCAAAATACCCTTGGGAATTAAAAATTTTCCTTTATGTCCTTGATTTCAAAAAAATAAATATGTTAATTAAATAATTTAATTAACTATTATTTTCTTTATCTAGTAGTCCTATAAAATAACATATACATGTGATATATGATATGGATAGATGATCATGGACCAGTGATGTGATGTGTGTACATGTGATTATTATTATTGGGGCCTGCGAGCCTCTATTCTTTTCTCATTTATTATCGGACCTACGTGCCTGTAATTATGTTGTAATTACATGAGGAGGCGTAGCGGTAGCGTGACTCACGAGGTCGAGGCGGACGATCTGACGCATGGAGATGCGTTGAGATGCCGACAAATCTAACGAAGCGAGATGGACGATCATAGGGCATAGAGATGCGCTGAAGCACACATAGATCTTGATGTGAGTGATTGGGCCCCTTGGCTCAGGCCTGATCACATTAGGATGTGGTCCATGATCATCTGGTGTGATTGCTCATGTGATATGTGATTGGTTATATACCTACTATATATATATTTGCATATGAAGTAGATATATATATATATATGTGTGTGTGTGGCATATTATGTTAGAAGACCAAACCAAAATCCCCTCTATTAATAATATTAAGTCGGTAAACATGAGGCAATTAGATTGACCCACGTGGCCTTCCATCGTTATAAGTAGGAACCGATTCCCGGTGTAGGTTGAGTTGGTCGAGTCCCTCGAGACTCACCTATATCACGTTTCGCTATCTTATCTACGACATAGAAATGTCATTGGTGACCTGAGGATATGGTATTCTTGGTCGAGTCCCTCGAGAGTATATCATCGAATCAGACACATCTGGTAACGATGGTAATGACTTAACCGAACATCATGGTTGGTCGAGTCCCTCAAGGCCATGGTGGTTCGGAGGCCGAAAAGGATGGGAATCACAAGGAGTTGTGATCGGTAAGAGTTGTCTACCTTTATGGGCTTAACGTGATTGGTCGAGTCCCTCGAGGTTACGTTAAGACGCCGATTGGATCCCAATCCCCACTAGAGATCCGTCGGGGGTCACCGATTCACATACCGGAGGGTGTTGTGTGTCTCATGAAAAATTAGTGGGAATTTATTAAGATAGAAGTCCTTATCTTAATTGTTTAATTTTTACAAAGTCTGCATGTTATTTATTTCTGCTACATCTTTTCAGAAAAAAGTTACTTTCAAATCCTTTACGAGGCATACTTGATGCCAACTGCCTCACTGGTCTAAATTATATGGATTGGCTTTACAATCTGAGAATCATTCTCACGGTGGAGAAAATCACGTATGTCCTTGATACAGTGATCTCTACGCCCGACGAAGGGGCAAGCGAGGATGAGATCGCTCGTTATGTGAAGTACTTAGATGATTCCACTCTTACTCAGTGTTATATGTTGGTCTCTATGACTACTGAGTTATAGAGACAGCATGAAAATATGGATGCTAATTCCATACTCCTACATCTTCATAAACTGTTTGAGGAATAGGGAAGAACTCAGCGATATGAGATGTCAAAGAGTCTTTTTCGTGCTAGGATGACTAAGGGAACACGATTCATAATCATAACCTTAAGATGATTGAGTGGATCGAGAAACTCATAGGTCTAGAAAAGGTCCTAGAGGATAACCAGTGTGTGGATCTTGTGCTTCAGTCCCTACTAGATTCATTTTCTCAGTTCATAATGAATTTTAATATGAACAAACTTGAGGTGACCCTCCCAGAGCTCCTCAATATATTGAGAGAAGCAGAGAGCACCATCAAGAAAGAGAAGCCGGTTCTCTACACTAGTGAGACCAGAAAGAAAAGGAAGGCTGAGAAGACCCTTAAGAGGGGTAAGGGCAAGGGCAAAATGGGTAAGGCAAAGGTTGTCAAGAAAGACCCAACAAAGGACAAAGGCCAGTGCTTTCATTGCGGTAAAGATGGGCACTGGAAGAGGAACTGCAAAGAGTACCTTGCAGAGAGGGCGAAACAGAAGCTTGGTGAAGCTTCAGGTACATTCATGATCAGTCTCCATTTGTCAGAATCTTATGATAACACATGGGTATTGGATACCGAGAGTGCTTATCGTATTTGTAATTCGTTGCAGGTTCTGGCAATACATAGGAGATTGATCACAAGCGAGATGGACCTTAAGATAGGCAATGGAGCAAAGATTGCTGTAGTGGCTATTGGCAAGGTCACCTTACATCTGCTTGGTGGAGCTATTATTGCATTAGATGCATGCTATTATGTTCCTTCTATTATCAAAAATATTATTTTCATTTCATGTTTGATAGTTAATGGATATAAATTAGTTTTTAAGAATAATGGTTATTCAATAATTTTAGATGATAAGATCATCACGAGAGGAACAATGCGTAATAGTTTATTTATACTAAATACAGCTCCACATATCATGAGTGTAAGCGAGTCTAAGAGGAAACGAGAAGTGGAGAACCAGACAAAAAAAAGAATTAAAACCCTTCGATCAGATCGAGGAGGTAGTACTTGAGTACAGAGTTCACCCAGTTCCTCAAAGACCATAGGATTTGATCCCAATGGACACCTCCTTATACACCATAGCTTAATGGTGTATCAAAAAGGAGGAATCGCACACTATTAGACATGGTGCGTTCCATGATGTGTTTCGTCGACCTATCCATCTCATTCTGGGGATATGCCCTAGAAACCGCAGCTTACTTTCTGAACAGAATTCCAACTAAGTCAGTGATATTTACTCCATATAAGATATGGAATGAAAAGAAGCTCGATCTTAAGATTGTTAAGATTTGGGGCTGCCCTGCCCGCGTTAAGAGACACAACCCTGACAAATTGGAATCTAGGACGGAATGGTGCAACTTCGTGGGATACCTTAAGAAAACTTATGGGTATTATTTCTATCACCCTGAGGACCAAAAGGTCATTGTAGCCAAAAGAGCAGTGTTCCTTGAGAAGGAACACATTCTTAGTGAAGACAGTCGAAGCATGATAGAGTTGAGCGAGGTTGGAGAACCTAGCTCAAGCACCATTCCAGAATCTATTCAGATACCTAAAACACAAGTTCTAACTTTACATAGGTCTAATAGAGTATCTCATCCTCCTGAGAGATATGTGGGATATATCAGAGACGAGGATGTTGAGGATATTGATCCTCAGACCTACAAGGAGGCTATTATGAGTATAGACTCCGGAAAATGGCAAGAAGACATGAATTCAGAAATAGATTCCATGTATTCCAACAAGGTTTAGAACCTAGTTAATGCACCCGAGGGTATTGTACTCATTGGCTGTAAGTGGATCTTCAAAAAGAAGATTGGAGTAGATGGAAAGGTAGAGACCTATAAAGTGAGGCTAGTGGCTAAGGGGTATCGTCAAAGGCAAAGTGTTGACTATGATGAAACTTTCTCACCTATAGCCATGCTAAAATCCATTCGAATTCTATTGGCTATTGCAGCACACTATGATTATAAGATCTGGCAGATGGACGTCAAAACCGCATTCCTCAATGGTAACCTCTATGAGGAGGTGTATATGATACAGCCTGAGGGATTCGTGTCCAAAGATAACCCAGATAAGGTGTGCAAGTTACTTAGGTCCATTTATGGAGTAAAGCAAGCTTCCCGAAGTTGGAACATAAGATTTGATGAGGCGATCAGATCTAATGACTTCGTTACGAAGGAAGATGAACCTCGTGTGTACAGGAAATTAAGTGGGGCACTATCACCTTTTTGGTATTATATGTGGATGACATCCTAATCATTGAGAATGATGTAGGAATACTCTCCATAGTAAAGACTTGGTTATCTAGGCACTTCTCCATGAAGGACTTAGGGGAAGCATCCTACATATTGGGGATACGGATCTATAGAGATAGATCCAAGAGGATTCTTGGCTTGTCCCAGTCCAGGTACATAGACACTATTGTCAAAAGGTTTGGCATGAAAAATTCCAAGAGAGGTCTCGTACCAATGAAACATGAAATATCACTTTCTAGGAGTATGTCCCCAAGGACTCCTGAAGAAAGGGCACACATGGATATGATGCCATATGCATCAGCGATTCGATCTATCATATCTGCTATGCTATGTACCAGGCCTGATATAGCACATGCTCTGAGTGTCACGAGCAGATATCAGGCAGATCTAGGCTTGGAGCACTGGAAAGCAGTAAAATACATCCTTAAGTACTTGAGAATGACTAAGGAACTTTTACTAGTATATGGAGGTAGTAGCCTCAAGGTTGAGGTCTACATGGACTCGAGCTTCTAGTCTGATGTCGATGATAGCAAATCTAATTCAGGGTATGTGTTCACCCTGAATGGAAGAGCAATATGCTGGAAGAGTTCCAAGCAAGACACTACTGCTGGCTCGACCACAGAGGCGGAATACATTGCTGCGGTAGAGGCAGCAAAGGAGGGAGTCTGGATGAAGAAGTTCAACACAGATCTAGGAGTCATCCCAAGTAGCGAAAAGCTGATTCCCTTATAATGTGACAACTACAGGGTGATTACTCAAATAAGGGAACTCGGGTCTTATCAGAAGTGTTCTGAGGAGGTTCTAACTTATTAGAGAGATCGTGGCCCGAAAAGATGTAGTAGTGGAAAGAGTTCTATCCGTAGATAACATTGTAGATCTACTGACAAAGTCATTGACTCAGATTGTCTTTGAGTGTCACAAAGGTTTGATGGGGATCAGACATGTTGGTTATTGACTTTAGATCAAATGGGAGATTGCTAGTCATATGTGCCCTGCAAGCCAATCACATGAGTGATGGCACTTGTGACTTGATATGCACTTTTTTCTCTTTGCTTATTATTAGGTGTTTTATCACTTTATCTTGCATGTTGCATATATTGCTTATCATTATGTGTGATGTCATTGTATCGTCAAAGGTAAAGTGTTGACTATGATGAAACTTTCTCACCTGTAGCCGTGCTAAAGTCTATTCGAATTCTATTGGCTATTGCAGCACACTATGATTATGAGATCTGGCAGATGGACATCAAAATTGCATTCCTCAATGGTAACCTCGATGAGGAGGTGTATATGATACAGCCTGAGGGATTCATGTCCAAGGATAACCTAGATAAGGTGTGCAAATTGCTTAGGTCCATTTATGGATTGAAGCAAGCTTCCCAAAGTTGGAACATAAGATTTGATGAGACGATCAGATCTTATGACTTCGTTAAGAATGAAGATGAGCCTTGTGTATAGGAAGGTAAGTGGGAGCACTATCACCTTTTTGGCATTATATATGGATGATATCCTGATCATTGGGAATGATGTAGGAATGCTCTCCACAATACAGACTTGGTTATCTAGGCACTTCTCCAAGAAGGACTTAGGGGAAGCATCCTGCATATTGGGGATACGGATCTATAGAGATAGATTCAAGAGGATGCTTGGCTTATCCCAGTCAAGGTACAAAGAGAAAAAGTGCACATCAAGTCACAAGTGCCATCACTCATGTGATTGGCTTACAAGGCACATATGACTAGCAATCTCCCACTTGACCTAAAGCCGATCACCAACATGTCTGATTCCCATCAAACCTCTATGATGCTCAAAGATAATCTGAGTCAATGGCTTTGTTAGTGGATCTACAATGTTATCTTCAGATGGAACTCTTTCCATTACTATATCTTTTCGGGCCACAATCTCTCTAATAAGCTAGAACCTCCTCAGAACACTTCTGATGAAACCCGGGTTCCCTAATTTGAGTAATCGCCCCGTATTTATCATAATTTAAGGGAATCGACCCTTCGCTATTTGGGACAACTCCTAGATCTGTGATGAACTTCTTCATCTAGACTCCCTCCTTTGCTGCCTCTATCGCAGTAATGTATTCCGCCTATATAGTCGAGTCAGCAGTAGTGTCTTACTTGAAACTCTTCCAGCATACTGCTCCTCCATTCAAGGGGAACACATACTCTGAATTAGACTTGCTATCATCGATATTAGACTGGAAGCACGAGTCCGTGTAGCCCTCAACCCAAGGCTGCTACCTCCATATACCAATAAAAGATCCTTAGTCCTTCTCAAGTACTTAAGGATACGTTTTACTACTTTCTAGTGCTCCAAGCCTGGATCTGCCTGATATCTGCTTGTGACAATCAGAGCATGTGCTATATCAGGCTTGGTACATAGTATAGCATACATAATAGATCCTATCGCTGATGCATATGGTATCATATCCATGTGTGCCCTTTCTTCAGGAGTCTTTGGGGACATACTCCTAGAAAGTGATATTCCATGTCTCATTGGTATGAGACATCTCATGGAATTTTTCATGCTAAACCTTTTGACAATGGTGTCTATGTACTTGGACTGGGACAAGCCAAACATCCTCTTGGATCTATCTCTATAGATCCGTATCCCCAATATGTAGGATGCTTTCCCTAAGTCCTTCATGAAGAAGTGCCTAGATAACCAAGTCTTTACTGTGGAGAGCATTCCTACATCATTCCCAATGATTAGGATGTCATCCATATATAATACTAAAAAGGTGATAGTGCTCCCACTTACTTTCCTATACACACAAGGCTCATCTCCGTTCTTAACGAAGTCATAAAATCCGATCGCCTCATCAAATCTTATATTCCAACTTCGGGAAGGTTGCTTAGGTCCTAAGGGTGATAGAAATAATACCCAATAAGTTTCCTTGGGGTATCTCACGAACTTGCACCGTTCCGTCTTGGATTCCAACTTATCGAGGTTGTGTCTCTTGACGTGGGCAAGGTAGTCCCAAATCTTAACAACCTTAAGATCGAGCTTTTTCCCATTCCATACCTTATATGGAGTAGACATCACTGACTTAGTTAGAATTCTGTTCAGAAGATAAGCTATGGTCTCTAGGGCATATCCCCAGAATGAGATGGGTAGGTCGGCGAAACACATCATGGAACGCACCATGTCTAACAGTGTACAATTCCTCCTTTCTGATACACTATTAAGCTATGGTGTATAAAGAGATGTTCATTGGGATAAAATCTCATGGTCTCTGAGGAACTGGGTGAACTCTGTACTCAAGTACTCACCTCCTCGATCTAATTGAAGGGTTTTAATACTCTTTCCTATCTAGTTCTCCACTTCATTTTTTTATTCCTTGAATTTCTCAAAAGCCTCAGACTTGTACTTCATCAAGTACACATGTCCGTATCTTGAGAAATCATCAGTGAAAGTAATAAAGTAGGAGTAACCACCTATGGCATGAGTCAACATGGGACCGCATACATCACTATATATGAGTTCCAGTAACTTAGTAGCTCTCTCTCCAATTTCACTAAATGGAGAGTTGGTCATCTTTCCCCGAAGGCAAGGTTCACATGTCGTATATGACTCATAGTCAAATGGATCTAGATATCTGTTAGAACCCTCCGTGGATTCTAAGCTTAGGGTTGATCTCTATAGGGGATCGGCCTCCTTGGAACTCTATAGGGGTTCCTTCCTCCAAGTTGCTGCACAAAGGCTGCTAAAGGATTGATCTATTCATTGATTAAAAGAGGATGAATACATGGTTATTTATAGGGCTTCTAAGCCCCAACTCCTAATAGGACTCTTACTCAAGACTCCTACTTCTAACCAACTTCTAATTAGGACTCCTTCTCTAGTAGGATTCCTAATTCTAATAGGACTTTTTCCCTAATAGGACTTCTACTTCTAATAGGACTCTTTCCCTAATAGGACTTCTACTTCTAATAGGACTCTTTTCCTAGTAGGACTCCTCATCTAATAGGACTCTTTTCCTAATAGGACTCCTCATCTAATAGGACTCTTTTCCTAATAGGACTCCTACTTCTAATAGGACTCTTTTCCTAATAGGACTCCTACTTCTAATAGGACTCTTTTCCTAATAGAACTCCTACTTCTAATAGGATTCTTTCTCTAATAGGACTCTTTTCCTAAGAAGTAACCTAACCCTAACCTAGCCGGCCTCTTCACCTCTTTAATAAGGGTCGACTAGATAGGATTTACATGAATGCCCTTATCAATGAAACTAAATTAGGACTCTCATAGCTAGAGTCCTAATGACCCGCCCTCTTCAAATCAGCCTTGTCCTCGAAGTGACGTTCCATGAATTCTGAGAATTTGATCTTCAAGTCATCGTAGTTCTCCCAAGTGGCATCTTCTGCTGGTAGGTTTGCCCACTATATTAACACTTCAGTAGCAGGTCATCGTCGTCGAGTCACGATTCGTCGATCAATAATGGCACTTGGTTGGGTCTGGAGCTCTCCTTGGGTAGTTATATTTGGTAGATGGCTTTGGGCTATCTCGTGTTATCCCAACTTGAGCTTCAAACATGATACATGGAAGACTGGATGGATTCGGGAGCTGGCGGATAAGTCCAATCTATATGCTACTGCTCCGATGCGCTCCAAAATCTGGTAGGGTCCATAGAACCGAGGTGAAAGCTTCATAGATGCTCTGGTTTGGATTGATGTTTGTTTGTATGGCTGGAGCCGTAGGAAGACCCAATCTCCTACTAAAAATTCTCTTTCGCCTTTGTGTTGATCATATTGCTGTTTCATCCTTGCTTGTGCTGCAATGAGATTATCTTTTAGCAACTTCAGCATTTTTTCTCTATCTTGTAGTTTCCTGTCTACTTGTTCTACTTTAGAGGTGCCCAACACATATTTTGGAATTACAGGGGGGGTTCGGCCATACATGGCCTCATAGGGAGTACATTTTATGGAGGAATGATAAGTTGTATTATACCACCACTCGGCCCAGGGAAGCCACTTTGTCCATTCTTTTGGTCGGTCACTGGTGAAGCATCTAAGGTATGTCTCCAAACGCCTGCTCACCACTTCAGTTTGGTCGTCTTGGTCTGTGGGTGATATGCCGTACTCATCTTTAATTTAGTGCCTTGCATCTGGAATAACTCTGTCCAAAATTTGCTCATGAAGACCCTATCACGATCACTTACAATAGATCTTGGCATCCCATGTAATTTTACAATATTCTCAATAAAGATTCGAGCAATACTAGAAGCAGTGTAGGGATTACGGATGGCACAATAGTGAGCATACTTTATAAGACGATCAACCACAACAAAAATTGTACCTTTTCCCTGTGATGAGGGAAGCCCTTCGATGAAATCCATTGATATATCAGTCCATATTGATTCTGGGATGGGTAGAGGTTGTAACTTTCCAGGACTTGCCACTGTCTCACCTTTGTGTCGTTGACATATATCACATTGTGCTACAAATTCAGCAATAATATTTTTCATCCCTATCCAATAAAAATTTTGCTTAATTCTTTTATAGGTTCTAAGGAACCCAGAGTGCCCGGCTGTAGGTGTGGAATGCATGTCTTGAAGGATGGTCTTTATGCAAGTAGAATTTGGCACAAGCACAATGCGTCCTTTATATCGCAAGTCCTTTGAGTCCCAGCTGTAATGAGCCATAGAGCTTGGTGCTTCCTTTAATTTTTTTATGATTTTACTCGTTTCCGGATTATCTTACCATTCCCTCCTAATATCCTCAAGGAAGTCACTGGTCGGAAGTGAAATAGCCAAAAATTCAGCTTGCTCGGGTAGCCGTGAAAGCGCATCTGCAACAACATTATCTTTTCCTTTTTTGTAAGTTATTTCATAATCATATCCAAGAAGCTTTGTTACCCATTTTTTCTGCTTAAGTTGTACCAAAAAGCCGTTGCATGCTTTGTGCATAACTTTCTCCATTCGTTGTGTGCAAATTGTCGTTACGTCACCCCCACGTTTCCCATACAGTATCACCTGTTTCCCCTTGCTGTAAAATTTCATAATTAATTTCAAAAAATTCCAGGAAACATCACCTAATGTTGTCAACCATTCGATGCCAAGCATGGCCTCATAATCATCGAGAGAGAGGAGGAAAAAATCTGCAATTATCTCTTGGTCCTGCAGCAACAGTTTCACCTGTGGGCACTTACGATCACACTTCAAAATTCGTTCATCTGCGAATTTAACATTGAACCTACTGCAATTCTCAATAGGTAAGGCCATCCGGACAGCAACCTTGCTGTTCATAAAATTATTAGTGCTCCCGGTGTCAATAAGAATAGTGATTGGTTGTTGCTTCAGAAATCCTCCCACTTTCATTGTTTGCGGGTTCGCATAACCGGCAAGGGCATGCATCATAATATCAATTGGCTGTTGTTCTTCATCCGTGACCTCTTCCTCATGCTCCTGGACCTCCTCCTTCATGTCTTCAAGAGGTTCAATCAATAGGAGGCGGCCCCATTTGCAGCGATGTTCGCGGTTCCACGGCTCGTCACAATGCCAACAAAGACCCTTTGCTGATCGATCACGTAGTTCTTCTCTTGTCAATTTTTTGGGCAGCGAAGGATGGCTGGGAGCAGAAGGGGGTTTATATGTTGAGGTTCTAGGAGTGGTTCCCATCCTCCGAGAATCTTGGTTGAGTCATTCTTCTTGTATTCGGGCAAAAGAAATCGCAGCCATCACATGATGGGTCATCGTGCCTTAACTTCCCCTTTTATCTCTGGCTTGAGTCCTTCGATAAATGTTCCTAACAATTGACGGTCAGTCCAATCACGAGCAAGGTAAGATAGCTTCTCAAACCTGGTTTGGTACTCTTGAATCGTAGAGGTTTGTCGAATCTTTACGAGTTGGCCGTCGATATTTTCATACTCCGTAGGTCCGAAACGGTTCAGCAGTGCATTCTTAAATTGATTCCATGTCGGAGCCCCATGATTATATTCCAGCCAATTGTACCATTGAATAGCATCTCCTTCAAGGTGGATGACAGCAATCTCCACCATAGCATTATCCGACATTCGGTAGTAGCGAAAGTAACGTTCTGCGCGCGAAATCCACCCCGCTGGGTCTCCTTCTTCCCATCGTGGGAAGTCCACCCTCATGCATGGCTGAAGCACGTCCGAGGGCTATCCCTCTTTCTCTGGGGTCCTTTCTAAATTCTCTCTTTGCTGTAGTTTGGTTGGACTCGATGGTTGTCCAATTCTGAATTCTGCAAACAAAGCGCGCAATTTATCTTCCAAGCGCGATTCAAGCCGTGATTCAATCCGAGATTCCCATGCTTCAAATTTGGCATCAATTGGATCTTGGGAAGCCATAGCATATGTCTGTAGATCAGAGATGCCCTTGTCTTTTTTCTGTTGATGGGTTAATGGCATGGGGTGGTGGAAGGTTCGGACAATAGATTGGTGATTGAAGGGTTCAGCTATAATGGTTTACTGTTTTGGGCTGTGATTTTTGATGCTGTTAGGGTTATGAAACTAGGTTATGATGGCTGCATCTTGAGGCTAGAGGGATGCCCTAAAGACGTCTTAGTTTGTGGCAGCAAGGTGGCTAGGGTTTGGTAGGTTACGAAGAAGAAAAAAGGACCAAGGTGCAATACCAGATTTTTCGCCGAAAAAATTCCAGCAGTAAAGATGTAATTTTTCCAGAAATTTTCAAAAGAGATTCAAGTAAAACTCAAAGGGGATCTACTGATAAGGAAGAGGTAATACTGTAAAAAATTTCGTAGGAAGAAACGACAGCAAGAGGTTTGGCAAAATTGAGAATCACGGAGAGGTATTATAGCAGATTTTTACGTCTAAAGTGCAGCAGATTGGACGTAAAAGATAAGTGGTTTTTATTGAGAATTTTTCGACAAAACCAAAGGGAAAACCACTGTTAGGAAGTGTCAAAGCCGCCGTAAAAATTCCATAGAGATTTGGATAGAAAAAACGCAGTAGCAAGATCAAAAAGGCAGTGCTATGTGGCTGAAATTCTGCAGTGCGACTTTCGTTGTAGAGATGAAAACTTTACGACGAAAAGTTTATGCAGCAATTATAGGAATTAATTTTTTTGGATTTTTTGAATAAGGATAACTAAATTGCAGCAGCAGTAGGGTAGATAACCAGAACCTGTTGCAATTCACGGGAAGATCAAATGATGATCTACGGTGGTGGAGATGACAACGGAATTTAGCGATGATCTTCTAAACAATTGTGGGAATTGCTTTGCGTGGTTGTGGAGGGCTGGTGGATGTCTGTGAAAGGGCAGCGAGATGCCAAGAATGCTGCTCTGATACCAAGTGTTAGAACCCTCCGCGGATTCTAAGCTTGGGGTTAATCTCTATAGGGGATTGGCCTCCTTGGAACTCTATAGGGGTTCCTTCCTCCAAGTTGCTGCACAAAGGCTGCTAAAGGATTAATCTATTCATTGATTAAAAGAGGATGAATACATGGTTATTTATAGGGCTTCTAAGCCCCAACTCCTAATAGGACTCTTACTCAAGACTCCTACTTCTAACCAACTTCTAATTAGGACTCCTTCTCTAGTAGGATTCCTAATTCTAATAGGACTTTTTCCCTAATAGGACTTCTACTTCTAATAGGACTCTTTCTCTAATAGGACTTCTACTTCTAATAGGACTCTTTTTCTAATAGAACTCCTCATCTAATAGGACTCTTTTCCTAATAGGACTCCTACTTCTAATAGGACTCTTTTCCTAATAGGACTCCTACTTCTAATAGGACTCTTTTCCTAATAGAACTACTACTTCTAATATGATTCTTTCTCTAATAGGACTCCTTTCCTAAGAAGTAACCTAACCCTAACCTAGCTAGCCTCTTCACCTCTTTAATAAGGGTCGGCTAGATAGGATTTACATGAATGCCCTTATCAATGAAACTAAATTAGGACTCTCATAGCTAGAGTCCTAACAATATCCATTCTTCAGCAATTTTTGAATCCTTCCCTCGTGGATGTGACCTAGCCTACAATGCCAAAGATATGCATTGTTCACCTCTTCTCATTTCCTCTTAGACTCACTTACACTCATGATATGTGAAGCTGTATCTAGCATAAATAAACTATTATGCAATGTTCCTCTCGTGATGATCTGATCATCTAATATTATTAAACAACTATTATTCTCAAAAACTAATTTATATCCACTAACTGTCAAACATGAAATGAAAATAATATTTTTGATAATAGAAGAAACATAATAGCATGCATCTAATACAATAATAGCTCCACCAGGCAGATGTAAGGTGACATTGCCAATAACCACTACAGCAACCTTTGCTCTATTGCCCTTCTTAAGGTCCATCTCGCTTGTGTTCAATCTCCTAGGTCCTGCTAGAATCTACAATGAATTGCAAATATGATAAGCACTCCCAGTATCTAATACCCATGTGTTATCATAAGATTTTGACAAATGAAGACTAATCATGAATGTACTTGAAGCTTCTCCAAGCTTCTATTTCGCCCTCTCCGCGAGGTACTCTTTGTAGTTCTTCTTCTAGTGCCCATCTTTGTCGCAGTGGAAGCACTGACCTTCGTCCTTTGTTGGGTGTTTCTTGGCAACCTTTACCTTACCCATTTTGCCCTTGCCCTTGTTAAGGGTCTTCTCAGTCTTCCTTTTCTTTCTGGTCTCACCAGCATAGAGAACCAGCTTCTCTTTCTTGATGGTGCTCTTTGTTTTTCTTAATATATTGAGGAGCTTTGGGAGAGTTACCTCAAGTTTGTTCATATTAAAATTTATTATGAACTGAGAAAAGGAATCTGATATAGACTGAAGCACAAGATCCACTCACAAGTTATCCTCTAGGACCATTCCTAGACCTATGAGTTTCTCGATCCACTCAATCATCTTAAAGATATGGTTCTGAATCGGTGTCCCCTTAGTCATCCTGGCATGGAAAAGACTCTTTGATATCTTATATCGCTGAGTTCTTCTCTGTTCCTTAAACAGTTTGTGGAGATGCAGGAGTATGGAATTAACATCTATATTTTCATGTTATCTATGTAACTCAGTAGTCATAGAGGCCAACATATAACACTGAGCAAGAGTGGAATCATCTATGTACTTCACATAACGAGCGATCTCATCCTCGCTTGCCCTTTTGTCAAGCGTAGGAATCACTGTATCACGGACATATGTAATTTTCTCCGTCGTGAGAATGATTCTCAGATTGCGAAGCCAATCCATATAATTTGGACCAATGAGGCGGTTGGCATCAAGTATGCCATGTAAAGGATTTGAAAGCGATATTTTTCTGAAATTAAAGATGTAGCAGAAATAAATAACATGCAGACTTTACAAAAATTAAACAATTAAGATAAGGACTTCGATCTTAATGCATTCCCACTAATTTTTCGTGAGACACACAACACCCTCTGGTATGTGAATTGGAGACCCCCGGTTGATATCTAGTGGGGATCAGGATCCAATCGGTGTCTTAATATAACCTCAAGAGACTCGACCAATCATGTTAATCCTATAAAGGTAGGCAACTCTTGCCAATCACAACTCCTTGTGATTCCCCTCCTATTCGGCCTCCGAACCATCATAGCCTCGAGGGACTCGACCAACCATGATGTTCAGTTAAGTCATCACCATCGTTATAAGATGAGTCTGATTCGGTGATATACTCTCGAGGGATTCGACTAAGCATACCATGTCCTCAGGTCACCGGTGACATCTCTATGTCATAGATAAGATAGCGAAACGCGATATAGGTGAGTCTCGAGGGACTCGACCAACTCAACCTACACCGGGAATCAGTTCTTACCTATAATGATGGAAGGCCACATGGGTCTATCTAATTATCTCACGTTTATCGACTTAATAATATTAATAGAGGGGATTTTTGATTTGATCTCCTAACATAATGTGTCACATATATACATATTTAATATATATATCTACATGCAAATATATATACATATATAGTAGGTGTATATCCAATCACACATCACATGAGCAATCACACCAGATGATTATGGACCACATCTTAATGTGATCAGGCCCGAGCCAGTGGGCCCAACCACTCATATCAAGATCTATGTGTGCTTCGGCATATCTCCATGCCCTGTGATCATCCATCTCGCTTTGTCAGATCCGTTTGCATCTCAACACATCTCTATGCGTCAGATCGTCCATCTCGGTCTCGTGGGTCCCGCTACAACTACGCCTTCTCATGTAATTACAACATAATTACAGACACGTAGGCCCGATAATAAATGAGAAAAAATAGAGGCTTGCAGACCCCAATAATAATAATCACATGTACACACATCACATCACAGGTCCATGATCATCTGTCCATATCATACATCATATGTATATGTTATTTTTATAGGACTACTAGATAAAAAAATAATAGTTAATTAAACTATTTAATTAACATATTTATTTTTTGAAACTAGAGACATAGTGGGATTTTTTGAATTCTCATGGGTATTTTGATCATTCGACCAAAAGGATAAAATTGGTATTTTTAAAATTATGAGGGGTATTTTGATAATTCTATCGAAAGGGACATAATAGGAATTTCTAAAATTTCGAGGGGCAAAACCATCTTTTGTCCGAAAACCCTAACTCCTCTCCCTCTCTCGCTACGTTGGGGCTGCGGCCGCCGAAACCCTGTTGGCGGCGGCCTCTACTTGTGGGGAGGGTGACGGCAATAGTTGCTACCCTTCCTCGCCTTTTTGCACCAACGATTTTGGCATCAAAAGTAGATCCAAAGCATAATACACGCAGTTTAAGATCCGATCTTCACACGAACAACTTGGCTCTGATACCATTGTTGGGAAATCCTTCAGGGGAGCGACATCACATGTGTAATGGAAGAACATAAAACAAAACCTCATATTTCCCTTAGAAAGTTTTCGTCATCGTGCGAAGATTGGTGCGTCAAAACAAATCTGCGAAAAATTGCATGTGTAAAAGAAAATACCTAGGGAGATCGTATATCCCTGAATCCCTACAAATCTGTAGGGGAGGATGAAGGAGGTCAAGCATCCTCCTCTCTAGCAATATCCACATGGTAGGGACTGTGACGATTCACTTCTTTGGGGAGAGGAGAATAGAGGGTGGCTACCAAAAGAAACCCTCAGCATATAGAGCTTTGGTTCCCTCCTATTTATAGACCCCCTGTAAACCGTAATGGATCTTGCCCTATTGGGTATTGGATCTCTATCCAATTACCCAAGCCTCTTGGATTAGTGGGTCTCTACCCAATAATCTCTTATTAGCAATTATTGGATCTCATCTGAGGATCCAATAATTTAGGGGCTTATTGGATATCTAATAAGATAGGGGGTTCAACGGATATCTCATATCCAAACCTCTACTCGTCGCAACACCTGCCATATGTGTATGACCCTCTAGGCTCAATATCGAGCTAGCCGTGAGTCATACTTGTTAGAACTCTTTTTGACTTAGTGAATTATTATCTCTATAATAATTTACCCAACTCATCGACTACGGACGTACTAGGCCACTACACCATAACCCCCAGACGATACAAGGGAATCCAAACCTTTGGACCTATCTGTCCTCAGTTACCATGTATCTATAGTCCCTCATCCATCTAATATCCTAGAGATCCTATACCGGGCATGGTACTATCAGGCCCATACGGTCTCTCCTCGAGTCTTGCTCTTGTCGGATTCTCTCGGAGAACTCTTTCTCTCTCAATCCGAATAACCTTAGCCAAGGATTTGTTTGAGTAAGAATACATGGGATATTCCTCTCATAATACCGAGAGCGAATGATCCTCTATTGACACTTAATAGCCATCGTAAGGTTGGCTACCACTCCCAATAACCGGTTGTACTAGATCTAGAACTTTCCAAACCTATAAGTCCGGTATCAAAGAGTGGAGTACTCATACTAGACATCCTTGGTGTCTCAAGTCTAAAGACCAGATACACTACTGGGACTACGGAATCGCTGTCTGACGTGAGGTATCAATAGCCATCTAGCATTCCGTAGGCGGATCAATCAGTGAATGAGCACCTGCACTGTACCCTTAGTGTCCCCACACGAGTAGCTATGAGACTAGTCACCTCCATCATATGGACGGGTATAGAATACACCAATCTATCCGATTATCTCGATGTCCTTCTCGAGTAACCTATGACTAGGATAATTTAGGGTCTGTGTTTAAAGGTGAATCAGTCTCATTATTATGATCTCATCATGATCCGATTCCCATTGCACAGATCCAAGGACATCACAATATATGTAACACGCAAGATAAAGTGATAAAATGCCTAATAATATGCAAAAAGAAAAAGTGCACCGGCTTTCCACTAGCTACCTTCCTTCCAACGAGCGAAGACAAACTCCCTTACAAACTCTTTTACATGGTTTCCCTCAACCACCTCACTTAAGACTAACTCTTTAAAGTTTAGGAGGGGGGATTGCTACCAAGAATTATAGAGTTTTCCCTCAGTTTTCTTTTACAATACTTGCTCCCCCAAGCAAGAACATCTAGGGTATTTATAGACCCCAAGATGATTCAAATTTGGAGCCCAAATTTGAATCACCCTAGATTTTAGGGGTGCTGGCGGTACAACAACCAGTGCTGGGCGATACCACTGCCAAGCTTTTTGTCCCTATCAGTATACTAGGCAGTACCACCGCCTGACACACTAACATAGTTAGTGTACTGGACGGTACCACTACCCAACCAGCGGTGCCACTACTTAAGCGCTCTGCCCTAGGGCGGTACCACCGCCCAAACCACCTAGGAGATCGAACCAAAGGCGGTTATCGCTTGACCGGGTGGTGCCACCACCGAGCAGTGGTTCAAAGAACCTTGTTTGGGCTTTTCAACCAATCCAAACCTGTTCGGGTATGAGCCCAACTGGCCCCTAATTAAAACCCAATTAGACCTAATTCTACTTCAATCTAGATAATTATTATAATGCAAATCATAATTAGTTGCCCAGCACATCATTAGCATATCGGTGCTTCGTCCGTTTTTTCAGCACATCGTCCTCTCTAATGGCTTATTGTCCAATCAGTAGTTGATGCTTACAACCCTAATCTTCATGGTGCAACTCCACTCTTCTTGGCCTGATGCTCGATTTCTTTGTCTGAAGCCTTCTACCGATCATTGACCAGACCTTCGGCTCGATGTCCAATCTCCTGACGTGATTTCCTCCGATGCAACGCTGATTCATCCTATGTTAATTGTCTAATTCTGATCGAGAGTAGACCTGCATGACTCAAAATGCAGTTAGATCATAAATCACTTTAAATTAGTTTCATCATCAAAATTTGAGATTCAATAGTTTAGATTGAGAGAGAAAGAGTTCTCTAGGAGAATCCGATTAGAGCGAGACTTGCGGACAGATAATATGGGCCAGATAGCACCATACCTAGCATAGGGTCTCTGGGATATTAGATGGATGAGGGACTATAGGTACATGATAACTGAGGATGGATAGGTCCAAAGGATTGGATTCTTCTTTATCATCTGAGGACTGCGACATAGTGGCCTAGTACGTCCGTAGTCGATGAGTCGAGTGAATTATTATGGAAATAATAATTCACTAAGTCAAAAGGAGTTCTTACAAGTATGACTCATGACCAACTCTATATTGGGCTTAGAGGATCACACACATATGGTAGGTACCGTGACGAGTAGAGGTTCAGATATGAGATATCCACCGGAGCCCCTATCTTATTCGACATCCATTAAGCCCATGAATTATTGGATCCTAAGATGAGATCGAATAAGAGTTAATAAGAGATTATTGGGTAGCGACCCACTAATTCAAGAGGCTTGGGCAATTAGATGGAGATCCAATACCCAACAAAGCAAGATCCATTATGGTTAATTTGACAGGGGACCTCTATAAATAGGAGGGAACCAAAGGCCTATAGGCTAGGGTTTTTTGGTAGCCATTCCTATTCTCCTCCACCTTCTCCTCCTCAGCCAGCAGCCTCATATTGGGCGTGTGGATAGGAAGAAGGGCCGGCCCCTTCTTGATCACGTAGTGTGCACTACGAGGAGATTTGGGTAGCAATTTGAGGAGCATTGTTGCAGCCCCTGCCATGTGGATTATTACTAGAGAGGAGGGCATTTGAACTCTTTCATCCAGTCCTACAAATCTATAGGAATTCAGGGATATACGATCTCCCTAGGTAATTTTCTTATGCATAGTTTTTGGTTTTATGGATTTTTATGCACCAACTTTTGCATGATGATAAGAACTTCTTTATTTATGAGAAATCTATGATTTTTGTTTCTGTTCTTCCACTGTGCATATGATGTCGTTGTAGATTTTTCAATAATTATGTGCTACTATGAAATTAAAAACATATTCTAAGCAAAAATGTAAACTAGCACATCAGGTCTTCTTCTGACGAGCTTCCAGTGAACTTCCGGTAGACTTTCGACACACCATCGGATATCTTTCGGCAGACTCCTAGCAGGCTCCCAGATTTTATGGCGAGTTCTCACGAATCTTTTAGCAAGGTTTCAAACTTTCTCGGTGAGCTCGCGAACCCCTGACAAACCTTCTGGTGGACTTTCGAACCTTTAGCAAGTCCTCAATTCATTCTCGACCAGTTCCGACAGCAATTTCAATGATCCTTCGGACTTTCGGTAGACTTTCGAACTCCCAACGTACTTGACTCTAGTATTTTGCTTTATATCGTCATTGCTATCATAGTTAATCCTACACACTTATGTCAATAATATGGATTATATCAAATAATCTATCAATTGGCTTCATCATCAAAATTCAAGATTCAATAATCTTTCCCTTTTAATGATGACAATCAATTGATGGAGTTAACCTTAACTCCCCCTATCTATTTGCCATATTTTGAGAAAGAAAACACTTGAATTCAAACCCCTTGAATTTAAGCCAAAACTAATAAGTTGCATTCGTTGAACTTATCATCATGCTCAACAAGCATGAACTTTCATCCATAAATATGAAACTTCATATTTTTCACAATCCGAAAATGATGTCAAGGCATGACACCCATTTTCAAGTTCAGTGTCAAATGATGATGGACAATCATCATTTCGACACATGATACCAACTATAATTTTGAAATATAGCAAGGATCAAATGATATCAAAATAAAATGCACAAATCCAAGGCATGATATCATTTTGCGATACATCAACAAATGGTACTCAAATGAAAGCTTACCGTATCAAGGCAAGATATTAATTCAAGTAGCATGATACAATAATAATCATAGAGCAATTTCCATTTTAAGCATTCATGAAACATTTGCAATGCATGCGATACATTCCAATACAATTGCAATACACTACATATAAATGTGATACATTGTGATGCTTTTAAAGATAGCACTCAATTTTCGAAACAAAGCATGGCAATTGCAATACACATTGTAATACGATGCATACAAAACATTTATCATTCCATTAAGTCATCAATTCAATTTGCCACATTTTTCTCCCCCTTTGTCATCAACAAAAAGGAAATGGGCCTTCTATTGAAAAATTCATGACATAAAATCGTAAAGCAAAACATTCATAAGATTTTCTAAGAGCTCATGAAAAATTCATACATGAAGAATTCAGCATTAAGAGTTAATTCTGCATAATAATTCTTGAATTATAAAAGTGAATCATTCAAGTCATTAAAAATAGCATACAAGAATCATTTTTACCAAATGAAATTAGTAAGGTAGAAAAGAGATGAAAATTGAGATGAAAATTTCAAGAGACAATTTGATCAAAAATTCAATTCATAGAAATAAAATTATAAAGTGAAAAAGATAAATCATTGAAGCCAAAATTCATAAAAATATCATCAAGAACTCAGGACATTCATTCAAGAAAAATTCGTGAGGAATAAAAGAGAGATCATTCGAGCTCATGACAGGAGTCATGATGATGTTTGCTTTAAAAATTTATAAAAGCCAACTTGGCATTTCCATGAAAAATTTATGAAGTGGAACACATCATCATCAAAAATTTCATAAAGGGCTAGCTTGGCATTTTCTTTCATTAAGTAGAAAATAACCAATCAAGTCATAAAAGCCCAAGACGTAGAAATTTGCACAAGAGTTAAGAATTCATCAAATTCATGTGAATGAAATCCGAAGAGAGTATTCAAGCAATAAAAATTTTGAGAGCTTCTCCTATTCATGCAAAGTTCATGACATAAAGATAAGAAAAGAAAATAGTTTCGAGTATCATGAAGACAAATTATCAAACTTCAAATTTCATGATACGAATGTGTAAAATAAATAATGAAATCCATTCATTCATGCCAATAAAAGTAGAGGAAGGATGATAGAATCAAATTTACTAAATCATTAAAAGGGCATGATATCAATTAAAAACCATCAATCGAGAGTCATGCATATGATGCTAAAAATCTTTAATAGATGAAACAAGAGAATCAAACCAAGATAAAATGAAAGCTCCATCTTTGGAAATTTGAAATCAAAATGATGTCATAAGATAATATGAAATCTGAAAAGATGATGCCAAGTCCATGAAAACCGAAAAGATGAAAAAAAAATTTCTGAAAAGAGACATACAACAACCTCATGCATAGGACAATTTAGCATGCCTAATTCTCTTCTAATGAAGTCAAATTATTTTTCATTTAAAGGTTTTGTGTAGATATCCTTGGTGTTTTGTATCAATAAATTCTAGAGTAACATCATTATTATTGATATGATCTTATATAAAGTGATGCCTAATGTCAATATGCTTAGTTCTAGAATGTTGATTGAGATTTTTGGTTAAACAAATAGCACTTGTGTTATCACATTTTTTAGGAATATTCTTTAAATGAATTCCATAGTCTTCAAATGTAATTTTCATCCAAAGAACTTGTGCACAACATGCACTTGCGGCTATGTATTCGGCTTCGGCCATAAATAGTGCAATCGAGTTTTGTTTCTTCGAAGTCCAAGAAAAAAGTATATATCCTAAAAATTGATATATTCTAGATATGCTTTTTCTATCTATTCTACATCTGACAAAATCTGTATTTACATAGGCTATTAAATCAAAGTCATCAAATTTTGGATACCATAATCCTAAGTTAGGAGTTCCTTTAAGATATCTAAGGATCCTTTTAACGACTTTAAGATGAGATGACTTAGGATTAGCTTAAAATCTAGCACAAAGTCCTACACTAAACATGATATCTGGTTTAGTTGTGGTAAGGTAAAGTAAACTACCTATCATTCCCCTATATTTTTTTTTTAATCAAAACTTTCTCCACTTTCATCCATGTCTAACTTAGTGGAGGTACTTATAGGAGTGTTGATGGTTTTTGAACCATCTATATTAAACTCTTTTAAAAATTCTAAAGCATATTTGGTTTGACTAAGAAATATACCATCACTAAGTTATTTTATTTATAATCCTAAAATGAAAGTTAGTTTACCCATTAAACTCATTTCAAACTCATGACTCATACACTTAGCAAATGATTCACATAGCAATTCATTTGTAGAACCAAAAATAATATCATCAACATAAATTTAAATAATAAGAAAATTATTTTTAAAATATTTAAAAAATAATGTAGTATCAACCTTGCCTTTAGTGAAATTATTTAAAATAAGAAAAGAGCAAAGTCTCTCGTACCAAACCCTTAGGGCTTGTTTTAACCCATACAGAGCCTTAGTTAATTTAAACACATGATTAGGAAAAAGAGAGTTTTCAAATCCAGGTGGTTGTTCAACATATACTTCTTTGGAAATAAAGTCATTTAAGAAAGTGCTTTTAACATCCATTTGAAACAACTTCAAATTATTACTACTAGCATAGGCAAGGAGCATCCTTATAGCTTCTAATCTTGTCACAGGAGCAAAAGTTTCTTCATAATCAATATATTCTTCTTGGTTGAAACTCTTGGCCATTAATCTAGCCTTGTTTCTAACCATGATAACCAAATTCATCATATTTATTTTTAAAGACCCATTTAGTACCAATAACTAAATAGTCACTAGGTCTAGCACAAAAATTCTTAAGAGAAGAATGAGTTTGAACTCCTTTTGATACGTCTCCTATAATTAGGTGGATGAGCATCTACATACTTCCATTCCTTAGGTAAGAAAATTTGGGAACAAGATGCATCCAAGTTGCTATTTGGAGGAGAGATTTCATTCAAATTTAAACTATTAAAATCAAGATCATTATCAAAATTATTTTTCTTAAACTCGAAAACTTCATTGAAAACAACATAAATAGATTCTTCTATAACCAAGGTTCTTTTATTAAAAACATGAAAAACTTTAAAAATGGAAGAGTAACCAAGAAAGATATCTTCATCAGATTTTACATCAAACTTTCCTAAGGCATCCTTTTCATTCAAGATAAAACATTTACAACCGAAAACTTTAAAATAAGAAATGTTTAGTTTTTTTATTTCATAATTCATAAGGAGTTTTAGAGAGAGATAGTCTTATTAAAATCCTATTCATGACATAGCAAGCTGTATTAATAGCTTTAGCCAAAAAGTATTTGAGTAAACTATGTTCATTCAACATGGTTCTTATTATTTCTTATAAATTCCTATTCTTTCTTTCTACTACTCTATTTTGTTAAGGATTTCTCGGAGTAGAGAAGTTGTGGTTATATCCATTAGATTCATAAAAAATTTTAAAGTTATGATTTTGAAATTCACCACCGTGATCAATCCAAATTGATGAAATCATAAAATCCTTTTTGTTTTGAGTAAGTCTACAAAATTTAGAAAAATATTTATAGTAATCACTTTTGTGAGCCAAGAAAAAGGTCAAAGTGTATCTACTATAGTCGTCTACGATTACAAAGGCATATTTGTTACCTCCTAGGCTCGTTGTGTCAATTGATCCAACTAAATCCGTATGGATCAATTTCAATGGTTAAGAGGTGCTTCTTTGAATCTTTGGTTTGAAACTACTTTTATTTGTTTTCCTAGTTGACACGCATCACACACTTTATCTTTAATAAATTTAACATTGGGAATGCCTCTTACAAGTTCTTTAGATGTGATTTGAGAGATTAGTTTCATTCTAGCATGACCTAATCTCTTATGCCAAAGCCAAGCATCATCATTCAAAGCTGAAAAGCATATTTCATTACTAAGATCATCAATGTTTATGGTATAGATATTATTTTGTTTTAGTGAAATCATAGATGTGTTGTTGTGTAGTTTTTTTAATAATGCAAGCATTAGATTCAAATTTTACGATATATATTTATCATACAATTAACTAATGCTCAAAAGATTATGCTTTAAGCCATCTACTAACAACACATCATCAATTAAAAAGGTTAATTTGTTATCTATGGTTCTCTTGTCAATGATTTTACCCTTATTGTTGTCTCGGAAGGTGACATACCCTTCATCTTGGCTAGTGAGCTTAGAGAATTGAGATGGATCTCCAGTCATGTGCCTTGAGCATCCACTATCAAGGTACCATCTCTTGCTCCTAGCTTATGTGGGTGAATGTGTCTACAAACAAGGATGGTTTCTAGGTACCCATTTGAACTTGGGTGCCTAAAAAATTGACCTACTAATCTTGTCATTGTTCATTGAGTTCCTTATAGTTCCTTTAGGAACCCATATCAAGTTATCTGGGCTAAGTTTCTTAAATGAACATTTATAAATAACATGTTTGGGCTTGTAACAAAAGTTACACTTTGTGTGTGGTAGAACATGCAATGTAGGTCCTTTAATGAAAGTGGTTAGATTTCGGTAAGACCCACTCACGAATCCGAATCCACTTCTCTTCCCAACATGACCCTTGTTTGCAAGGATTATGTCCAAGCCCTTGCTACCGACCTTATATTTATCTAAGGTCTCTTTGAATAGCAAGTTCTCTTTCTTTAATGCCTCTACTAAGTGTTCACACTTAGAGCAAGGAGGTGAAGAGGGAGTATCAAGTTTAAGACTATCAAGTTTATCAACTAAGAGAGCATGCTCTTTTTTTAGCAAATTAAACTTTTTACTAATAATTCTACTCTCATCAAATAATTCATGAAAGGCATTTGAAAGCTTTTCAAAAGTTAAATTTTCATTAACTAAATCACATACCTCTTCTCTGAAAGCCATTAAAGCGAAGTTAGCCACCTCCTTGTTGCTTGCTTCTTCGTCTTCAGAGCCACTTGAGTCATCCCATGTTATCTTTAGAGCCTTCTTCTTCTTTGGTTGCTTCTTCTTAGCTTGGGGGCATTCACTTTTAAAATACCATGGTTTCTTACATTCATAACATATTACCTGTTCCTTTTTGGGTTCAAGTTTATTTTTAGTATCATTTTTAAATTTATTCCTTCTTATAAATTTTTTGAATTTCTGAGTCAAGAATGCAAGTTCGTCATCAAGGTTCTCATCATTTAAAGATTCTTTCAAGTGGTCTTTAGATGGAAGGGGGTTTTAGAGCTCATCATGAGTATGACATATCATCTCGTAGGTCATTAATGACCCAAATAGTGTTGGGAAATCCTTAAGGGGAGCGACATCACATGCACAGCAAAAGAACAGAAAACAAAACCCCAGATTTCTCATAGAAAGTTTTCATCATCGTGCGAAAATCGGTGCGTCAAAAACAAATCTACAAAACTGCACGTGTAAAAGAAGATACCTAGGGAGATCGTATATCCCTGAATTCCTGCAGATCTGTGGGAGAGGATGAAGGAGGTCAAGCATCCTCCTCTCTAGCGGTATCCACATGGCAGGGATTATGACGATGCACCTCTCTCTCTGGGGAGAGGAGAACAGGAGGTGGCTACCAAAAGAAACCCTCAGCCTATAGAGCTTTGGTTCCCTCCTATTTATAGAGGCCCCTTGAAAACCCTAATGGATCTTTTGCCATATTAGGTATTGGATCTCTATCCAATTACCCAAAGCCTCTTAGATAAGTGGGTCTCTACCCAATATCTCTTATTAGCAATTATTGGATCTCATCTCAGGATCTAATAATTCAGGGGCTTAATGGCTATCCAATAAGATAGGGGGTTCAGCGAATATCTCATATCCGAACCTCTACTCGTCGCAACACCTACCATATATGTGTGACCCTCTAGGCCCAATATCGAGCTGAGCTGGCCATGAGTCATACTTGTCAAAACTCATTCTGACTTAGTGAATTATTATCTTTATAATAATTCACCTAACTCAACGACTGCGGACGTACTAGGCCACTACGCTGCGGCCCCCAGATGATATAGGGGAATCCTATCCTTTGGACCTATCTATCCTCAGTTACCATATATCTATAGTCCCTCGTCCATCCAATATCCCAGAGACCCTATACTGGGTATGGTGTTGTCAGGCCCATACGGTCTCTCCTCGAGTCTTGCTCTTGTCGGATTCTCCCGGAGAACTTTCTCTCTTAATCCGAATAACCTTGGCCAAGGATTTGTTTGAGCAAAGACACATGAGATATTCCTCTCATGATACTGAGAGCGGATGATCCTCTATTGACACTCAATAGCCCTCGTAAGGTTGGCTACCACTCCCAATGACCGGTTGTTCAAGATCTGGAACTTTCTAAACCTATAAGTCCGGTATCAAAGAGTGGAGTACTCATACAGGACATCCTTGGTGTCTCAAGTCTAAGGACCAGATACACTACTGGGACTACGGAATCGCTGTCTGACGTGAGGTATCAATAACCATCCAGCATTCCGTAGGCGGATCAATCAGTAAACTCATTCCCCAATAAGCACCTACACTGTACCCTTAGTGTCTCCACATGAGTAGCTATGAGACTAGCCTCCCCTATCATATGGACGGGTATACAGCACACTAGTCTATCCGATTATCTCGATGTCCTTCTCAAGTAACCTATGACCAGGATAATTTAGGGTCTATGTTTAAAGGTGAATCAGTCTCATTATCATGATCTCATCACGATCTGATTCCCATTGTACAGATCCAAGAACATCACAGTATATGCAACACGCAAGATAAAGTGATAAAACACCTAATAATAAGTAAAGAGATAAAGTGCATATCAAGTCACAAGTGCCATCACTCATGTGATTGGCTTGCAGGGCACATATGACTAGCAAATAGTTCTTCAAGAGAAAAGTTCTTTAGGTCCTTGGCCTCTTGAATGGCCGTAACTTTTGAATCCCAACTCTTTGGAATGGATCTTAAAATTTTAGTTTTAAGTTCAAAATTAGAAAAACCTTTTCCAAGTGCTTTTAGTCTATTGACGACATTTGTAAAATAGGTGTATATGTCTCTAATAGACTCACTTAGTTTCATATGAACGAATTCGTAAGAATGCACCAAAAGATTGATTTTGGACTCTTTCACTCAACTGGTGCCTTCAAGAGTATGTCAAATATTAAAAGCTAATTCATAAATTGAAACACGATTAAATGTATTTTTATCAAGAGCGTAAAACAAGGCATTCATAGCCTTTGCATTAAGAGTGAAAACCTTCTTTTCTAATTCATTCCATTCATTCATTGGAAGAGAAGATTTTTAGAAGCTATTTTTAATAATATTCCAAAGTTTAAAATTCATAGAAATAAGAAAAATTCTCATGCAAGTCTTCCAATACATGTAATCCGACCCATTAAATATAGACGAACGTGTGATTGACTAACCCTCTTTAATGTCAGAAAACGTCATCTCTCTTGGGTTTTAAACCAAATGAAAGTGACCTTGCTCTGATACCAACTGTTAAGATCTAGAGTGGCACTAAGAGGAGGGGGTAAATTAGTGCAGCAGATAAAAAATGTAAATTCAAATCAATTCTGAAAAGAGTTGTGCATTCAGAAGTTTCAGTCCAACGAAAATGATTTCGACAAAGTGAATGTTTCGATTGAATATGAAAGAGAGTTGAGAGGAGACTAAGAGATTGCAGCCAAGTAAGAATTGAAATGCAGCAATTTAAAAACTCACACCAAGAGAAGTATGTAGCGATTTATAGTGGTTCGGTCAAATGACCTACGTCCACTTCCGAAACCTCTTCCGATGAGGTTTCCGGCTTTCGCTATCAATTCTTCTTGAAGTGGAAGGACCAAGCACCCCTCTTACAAACTTTTATAAGTGGTTCACACTCTCTTATAGAACTTTTACAAATGAGAATTTAGGAGGTGAATGCTTAAACTTTCGAAAATAAATTCACTAGAGTTTTGACTCAATTCTTATCACTTCTCAATGTCCTTAGCTAGCTGAGAAGTAAGAGGTATTTATAAGCTCAATTGGCTTCAGAATTGAAGCAAAAAAGAGTCACATCCTGAATTTCCAGGTACTAGCGATACCACCACCTGGCACTGGCGGTACCATCGCTAGTTGACCCTGCTTTGTTAGTGTACTAGGCAATACCACTGCCTAGTCTAATAGTACTACCGCTTGATAGAGTCCTCAGACTTTATGGAGGGGTGGTACCACCATTGGCAGGTAATAACTATCAATGGTACCACCGTTGACCTAAGGCGGTATCACCGCTGACCTAGGGCAATACCACCGCCTGGACCACTTAGGAACCTGTTCCCGAGGCCATGCCACTGTCCCAGTCTAGCAATGCCACCGCCAGACAAGTTCAAAACAATCTAGATGGGCCTTGAATCTGGCCCATTCTAGTCCAATTAAGGCCCAGTTGGCCCCTACTAGGGTTAATTAGGATTATCACCTAATCCTAACCCTAATTACATGCTAACTACAAAATTGAAAACATATTCTAAAAAAAAACATAAACTAGCACATCAAGTCTTTCTGACAAGCTTTCGACGAACTTCTGGTGGACTTCTGATACACCCTCGGATATCTTCCAATGGACTCCCAGTAGGCTCCTGAACTTTATGGCGAGTTTCGACGAACCTATTGGCAAGTTTCCAAACTTTCTCAGTGAGCTCTGCGAGCCTTTGACCAATCTTCCGACGAGCCTTCCAATGAACTTCCAAAACCTTCGGCAAGTCCCCAATTCATTCTCGACCAGTTCCAACAGCACTTCCGATGATCCTTCGGACTTTCAGCGGACTTTCGAGCTCCTAACGTACTTGAATCTGATACTTTGCTTTATGTCTTTATCACCATCATAATTAATCCTGCACACTTATATTAATAATATAGATTAGATCAAATAATCTATCAATTGACTTCATTATCAAAATCCGAGATTCAAAAGATTTCTCCTAAAGAACTTCTCTCTCAATCCAACTTTCACTTTTATTAAATTCTCTCAATTTGATTGACCTAGGCTAGGGATTTGCTTGAGTGAGAATACATAAGATATTCCTCTTATGATACCGAGAGTGGATGATCCTCTATTGACATACAATTGCTTTCGTAAAGTTGGCTATCATTTTTAATGACCAACTATGTTAGATTTAAAACTTCGAGACTGATAAGTTTAGTATAAAAGAATAGAGTACTTAAACAAGACATCCTTGGTGTCTCAAGTCTAAGGACTAGATACACAATTGGGACTACCAAATTATTATTTGATGTTGAGGTATCATTAACCATCCAGCATTCTGTAAGTAGAACATTTAGTGAACTCATTCTCCAATAAGCACTTACATTATATTTCTAGTGTCCTCATACAAGCAGCTATGAGACCAGCTACCTCTATTATATGGGCAGGCATATAGTACACCGATCTATCTAGTTACCTCGATATCCTTCTCAAGTAACCTATAATAAGGATTAGTTAGGATCTATGTTTAAAAGTAAATTATCCTTATTATCATGACCTTATCATGATCCAATTTTCATTGCACAAATCTAAGGACATCACAATATATATTCATCACATAGTATAAAGTGAGAAAATATCATTATTAATATTAACTAAAAGAGATTGTGCAGTGCATCACATGTGCCATCACTCATGTGATTAGCTTGTAGGGCACTTATAACGAGCAATCTCCCACTTGACCTAAAGTCAATCACCCATATGCTTGATCTCTATTAGGTACTAGTGACGCTAAAAAATAATCTAAGATAATGACTTTGTCGGTGGATCTACAATGTTATCTTCATACGGAACTCCTTCCACTACTATATTACCACGAGCTATGATCTCTCTAATTAAGTGGAACCTCCTTAAAACATGCTTGGACTTCTGATGAAACATGGATTCCTTCGATTGAGCAATCACCCTATTATTGTTGCAAAATAAGGGAATCAGTTCCTCGCTACCTAGCACGGCTCCTAGATCTACGATGAACTTCTTCATCTAGACTGCCTCCTTTGTTGCGTCTATCGCAATAATATACTCCGCTTTAGTGGTCGAGTCAATAATAGTATCTTACTTTGAATACTTCTAGCTTGCTACTTCTCTATTCAAGATGAACACATACCATAAGTTTGACTTGCTATCATCGACATCGGACTAGAAACTCGAATCTATGTAGCTCTCAACCTAGAGGCTACTTTCTTCATATATCAATAAAAGATCCTTAGTCCTTCTCAAGTACTTAAAGATACATTTTACTACCTTCCGAAATTCTAAACCTAAATTTGCTTGATACCTGCTCAAAACACTTAGAGCATACGTTATATTAGGCCTGGTATATAACACAGTATATATGATAGACCCTATTACTGAGGTATAGGGTATCCTATCCGTGTTTGTCCTTTCTACAGGAGTCTTCAGGGATATACTCATAGAATGTGATATTCTATATCTCATCGGTATAAGATAACTTTTGAAATTTTTCATGCCAAACCTTTTGACAATGGTGTCTATGTACTTGGACTAGGACAAGCTAAGCATCCTCTTAGATATATCTCTATAAATTTGAATCCCCATAATGTAGGATGCTTCCCCTAATTCCTTCATAGAGAAGTATCAAGATAACTAAGCATTAACCGTGGAGAGCATTCCTACATCATTCCTAATATTAGGATATTATCCATATATAACACCAAGAAGGTGATAGTGCTCTCACTTACCTTCATGTACAAATAAGGCTTATCTTCATTCTTAATGAAGTCATAAGATCTTATCACCTTATCAAATATTATATTCCAACTTTGAGAAGCTTGCTATAGTCCATAGATAGACTTAAGCAATTTGTACATATTATTTGGGCTTTCCTTGGATACAAATCTCTCAAGCTGTATCATATACATTAGCTGATGGAAATCATCAATTTAGCAACCATACACCCCGATAGCTAAAGAGCTATGATACATATGGAATGCAAATTGACACCCTCCAACGAATTGAAACAAGGCGGATCGTTCAAGAATGAAGTAAGGGAAACTATTCTAATTACCTATCAATAGAAAATTGATAAAATAACTAGAATAGCACTTTGAATTCCCTTAAGGCCACAAACTAACAAGTCACGATAAGTCAAAGGAAAAGCAAAGATTTGGGTTGAACGCCCAAGCGAGAAAAGCTGATAAGTTCTAAAGTTCATGCAAGAACTTAAAAACAAAACACTCTAGGTGTTGAAGAATTGTTATACTTCCCAATTGTCTTACTTTGAGAGTCAACCTCATTTATATAGTATGAGGAATGTACAAAGAGAATGAATGCATTAAATAACATTTATATTCCTAATTCATGAATTTTGGTAAACATAGCTGAATGGACTTTTATTCTTCAAGTTGAGGTCTTCAAATTTGTCCTTCTCTCTTTATGATCACGTTGGCCATTTTAGAATCTTCTTGCAATCATAGAATGTTGATTGAGTCTTGACTAGCTTGATCGGTTCATATCATTCCCCTTTCTGAAAAGGATTAGTCCTCGAATCATAGCCTCCATCACCTTCTAGAGAGAGCATCAAGATCACATTTTCCTTACCTTTTTTTCTTTGATCTTTGATTTCCTCTCTTTTTTTACTTTTGATTTTCTCTCTCTCTTTTTTTTTAAATTTGATCTCTTCTTTTTCCTTTTTTTACCTTTGATCTTCTCCTCTCTCTCTTTTTTTTTCTTTGATCTTTGATTTCCTCTCTTTTTTTTTTACTTTTGATTTTCTCTCTCTCATTTTTTTTTAACTTTCTGTTTCTCTTTCTTTTTTTGACGATAAAGTGAGGGAAAAAATGAAAAAAAAAACAAACAATAATAGCACAAGAAACACAACAATAAGAAGAAAGGAAGAATAGCAATTATGGATATCCAGGGAAAAGTTAAAAGATAACAAATAAATGGATAAGCAAACCTCAAACTTGAGCCGTGCTCTGATACCAAATGATGGAAATCATCAATTTAGCAACCATACACCCCGATAGCTAAAGAGCTATGATACATATGGAATGCAAATTGACACCCTCCAACGAATTGAAACAAGGCGGATCGTTCAAGAATGAAGTAAGGGAAACTATTCTAATTACTTATCAATAAAAAAATTGATGAAATAACTAGAATAGCACTTTGAATTCCCTTAAGACGCCACAAACTAAAAGTCTGATAAGTCAAAGGAAAAGCAAAGATTTGGTTTGAACGCCACAAGCAGAAAAGCCTGATAAGTTCTAAAGTTCATGCAAGAACTTAAAAATAAAAACACTCACCGGTGTTGAAGAATTGTTATCTTTCCAAATTGTCTTTCACTGAGAGTCAACCTCATTTATATAGTATGAGGAATGTACAAAGAGAATGAATGCATTAAATAACATTTATATTCCTAATTCATGAATTTTGGTAAACATAGCTGAATGGACTTTTATTCTTCAAGTTGAGGTCTTCAAATTTGTCCTTCTCTCTTTATGATCACGTTGGCCATTTTAGAATCTTCTTGCAATCATAGAATGTTGATTGAGTCTTGACTAGCTTGATCTGGTTCATATCATTAGCTCCTCAAGGTTGCCATTGAGGAATATAATTTTTATATCCATTTGCTAAATCTCATAATCATAGTGTGCTACAATGGCTAACAAAATTTGGATAGATTTCAATATGGCTATAGGTGAGAAGGTTTTGTTATAGTTAACACCTTACTTTTGATGATACTCTTTAACCACTAGCCTTATCTTATAGGACTCTATCTTTCCATCTATTCTAAACTTCTTCTTAAAGATCTACTTACAACCAATAGATATAATACCCTCAAGTGCATCAACTAGGTTCCAAACCCTATTGGAGTATATAGAATCTATCTTGAAACTCCTGGGTTCTTACTACTACTTGGAGTCTATGCTCATAATAGCCTCCTCATAGGTTTGAGGATTGATATCCTCAATGTCATTACCCTTGATATGTCCCACATATCTCTTAGGTGGGTTGGATACTCTACTAGGCCTATGTAAAGTTAGAACTTGTGTGCTAAGTACCTGAACAGACTCATCCTATGGAATGGTACTTGAGCTAGGTTCTCCAACCTCGGTCAACTCTATTACGCCCCTAATGTTTCCACCAAGAATATGTTCCTTCTCAAGGAATATTGCCCTTTTGGCAACAAAGACCTTTTTGTCCTAGGGGTGATAGAAATAACACTTACAAGTATCCATAGGGTATCCCAAGAATTTGCATCATTTCATCTTTGATTCCAACTTATCGAAATTATGCCTTCTAACATGGGCAAGACAGCCCCAAATCTTAATAACCTTAAAATCGTGCTTCTTCCCCTTCTATATCTTGTATAGTGTAGATACTACTACTTTAGATAAAAGTCTGTTCAGAAGATAAGTTACGGTCTCTAAGGCATACCCCTAGAAAGAGATGGGTAGGTTGACAAAATTGTTAAGATCATAAAGGCACTAAGAGGGGGGGGGGATAATTGGTGCTTTCAAAATAAAGTTCTGATTTAAAAATTTTGGTCTATGAAACTCTATCAAAAATGGTTTAACTTAGAATATGAGTAAGAGTAATGAGCAACTAAATTAGTTAGTAATAGCAAGGAAAAGAATAAAAAGAAATACAAACTAGATTTATAGTGGTTCGATCATCCCAACCTACATCTACTCTTGATTCCTCTTCCTTCAAAGCTATCGACTTTTACTACTGATCTTCTTTTCAATGAATGAAGATCAACTACCCTTGTTACAACTCTTTCTCTTTTTCACATGCTAAGGAGAGAACTCTCACACCTTTCTTTTATAAGAAGACCTCACACCTCACTTAGAATGACTTCTAAACTCAAGGAGGAAAGAGACTCAATGCTTTACAAGAGAGTTTATACAATTTCAATCATAGGTTTTCGTTCTTACACCAAGCAAGTATGAGTGAGATATTTATAGACCCCAAATGGCTTCAAAAATAGAGTTAAAAATTAAATCTCTAAGTTTTCTAGGTACTAGCGGTACTACCACCTACACAAGGTGATACCACTATCAATACATAGCTTGGGAACCTAGGCTCTAGTGGTATCACTACCTAACTGGGTGATACTAATACCTTATAGCTTGGGAGACTATGTTTTGGCGGTACCACCGCCTGCCTAGGCGGTACAATCGCTTGACACTGGACGGTATTACCATTAACCCTGGCAATATTACCATTGGGTTTTTAAGAAAAGAACAATCAATACTTTTTAACTCACTGGAGTTGCCATTGCTTAGCCCAACCCTAGGTCACTGAATTGACCTTTCAATGGACTCAATTTAACCCTGATTTAGACCAATTGGCTCCTAATCAAGTTAGCATGGTTATACCCCAAAACCAACTCAATTAGACTCTAAAATACTTCGATTAAGACTCAATAATGATAATCATGAAGTCTATATTGTTAAACATGTCATTTGTTCATCTAGCACTTTTTCGAACTTCCGGTGCATCATTCTTTCTTTCGATGTATTGCCCAATCCATCAACATGTTAACCTCCATAACATCCGATCTTCTTAGCACAATGCTTGATCTCATTCTGGCTTGATGCCTAATGATGCTTTCCGGCTCAATGTATAATTCTTCTACTTCAATGATTCAAGTCCATGATCAAAGTTTCTTCTGCATCACTTATCTCAAATACTTATTAGTCTATAAACTCATCAATTGATTTTATCATCAAAATTTAGGATTTAACAGTCTTCATCTTTTTGACGATGACAACCAATTGATGATGAAGTTTTCACTAAACTCCTCCTGTCTATATGCTATTTGAAATAAACTTAAATTCAAAAAATGATAACCTTATAACAAGTTGAAATAATTTAAAATCATAGTGACTTTCATTGCAAAGGTCATATATACAGTTACAAAGATTAAAGTAATCATTGCATACTTCATATGTATAGTTCCAAATTATCATAATATCAAAGTAATTATTGCATATATCATAATTTTAAATTATAAGTTAAGATATCATTGCAAGTATAATTTTAAATCATTATGATAATCATTGCATACATCATAATTTCAAATCATTAAAGAGTATAGTCAACTTCTCCCCCTTTGTCTTCATAAAAAAGAAGAAGAAAAAGATGTAATGATGCTACGTTTCTCCCTTTACATCAATGTTTCAATCATAATATGAAAGATATTAATATTAAAGATAAGTTTAAATGAGAGATCAATTTGATAATGGGGTATAAAAGTCATGAATGCATAAACCAAGAAATCAAGATAGTGATCTATTTAAACAAATAATATGAGAAGAATTCATACATTTGAAAGATGCAACATATCTAATTCTCTTCTAATAAAATCAAATTGTTTCCCATTCAATGGTTTAGTAAAAATATTTGCTAATTGATTTTTTGTGTAAATAAAATCTAAATATATATTAATATTATTAACATAATTCCTAATAAAATAATATCTAATATCAACGTATTTATTTTTAGAGTGTTGAATAAGGTTCTTTGTTAAACAAACTGCACTAGTATTATCACATGTTATAGGAATGTTTTTCAAGTAAAGCCCATAATCTTTCAAGGTATTCTTCATCCAAATTACTTATGAACAACAAGCACATATTGCTACATATTCAGCCTCAGCTGTAGATAATGCAATAGAATTTTGTTTCTTGGCAGAACAAGAAACAAGTACATGACCTAGAAGCTAACATGTTCCAAAGGTACTTTTCTATCTATTTTGTATCCTGCAAAATCAACTTAGCAAATGCAATTAAATAAAAATTTTCAGATTTTGGATACCATAATCTTAGATTAGGAGTTCCTTTTAAGTATCTAAAAATTCTATTAATTACTTTATCATGTGATTATTTAGGATTGGATTGAAATCTTACATATAGCCCAACACTAAATATTATATCAAGGTTAGTTGTAGTAAGATATAGTAAACTACCCATCATACCTTTATAAGTCTTTTGATCAAAGTATTTTCCTTCATTGTCCATATTTAATTTGGTAGAAATGCTCATAGGTGTGTTAATAGCCTTAGCACTATCCAAGTGAAACTATTTTAGTTGATCCAAAGAATACTTAATTTGACTAATAAAAGTTTCATCACTTAGTTGCTTGATTTATAATCTTAAAAAAATATCAATTCACTCATTAAACTCATTTCAAATTCTTGGCTCATACTTTTAGCAATGATTCACATAAAGATTCAATTGTAGAACCAAAAATAATATTATCAACATAAATTTAAATAATAAAAAAATTAAAATATTTAATAAATAATGTGATATCGACCTTGTCTTTCAAAAAATTATTTTAAATAAGAAAAGAACTAAGCCTCTCATACCAAGCCTTAAGGGCTTGGTTCAACCCATGGAGAGCCTAAGATAACATATAAACATGGTTTAGAAAAAGAATATTTTCAAATCTGGGTGGTTGCTCAGCATAAACTTCTTTAGAAATAAAATCATTAAGAAAAACACTTTTGACTTCCAATTGAAATAACTTAGAATTTTTAACGCATTCATAGCCAAAGAGTATCCTTATAGCTTAAAGTCTTGATATAGGAGTGAAGGTTTCTTCATCGTTTATACCTTCTTTTTAGTTGAAACCTTTAGCCACTAATCTAGCCTTATTTCAAACTATGATACTTTATTCATCTTACTTATTCCTAAAGACCCATTTAGTGCCAATAACAAGATGATCACTAGGTTTAGGAATAAGCATCCAAACCATATTTCTTTCAAATTTATTTAATTCTTCATGCATTACAAAAACCTATGAGTCATCTTTAAGAGTATCGTCAATATATTTAGATTCAATTTAAGACAAAAAATAGTATTTGTACAAAAAAATTTTAAATAAAGAATGAGTTTGAACACCTTTTTATGTATCTCCAATGATTAGCTCCTTAAGATATGCATCTACATACTTCCATTCCTTAAGTAAGGATTCTTGGAAGTAGATGTGTCCGAGTTGCTTAGGAGAGGAGAATTCTCATTTCAATTCAATATATCAAATTCAAAATCATATCAAAATTATTTTTCATAAATTTGGGAGACTTATTAAGAATAACATGGATAGATTCCTCAATAACTAAAGTTCCTTTATTGAAAACTCGATACGCTTTAGAAACAAAGGAAAATCTAAAAAAAATATATTCATCGAATTTTGTATCAAATTTTCCTAAGCATCCTTTTCATTTAAAATAAAACATTTACAACCAAAAACTTTAAAATATAAAATATTGAGTCTTTTATTATTCTACAATTCATAAGGAGTTTTAGATAGTAATAGTCTTATGAGAACCCTGTTCATGACATAACATGTCATGTTAATAGTTTTGACCCAAAAATATTTGAGTAGGCTATATTCATTAAGCACTGTTCTTGCTATCTCTTATAAATTCCTTTTTTTTCTCTCAACAATTTCATTTTGTTATAGATTTCTTAGAGTAAAGAGATTGTGCTCATACCTATTTGAATCATAAAATTCTTGAAAATTATGATTTTTAAATTTACCACCATGATCACTATGAATAGAAGAAATCATAAAACATTTTTCATTTTGAACTTGATTGCAAAACTTTGTAATACATTTAAAATAATCACTTTTATATACTAAGAAGTATGTCCAAATATATCTACTATAATCATCAATAATCATAAAAGTATATTTACTATCTCCTAGACTTATGATATCAATTGGTCCAAATAAATTCATATTAATTAATTATAACAGTCTAGAGGTACTCACATGATTTTTAGGTTTAAAGCTACTCTTTATTTGTTTACCTAGCTGGCATGCGTCATAAACTTTATCTTTGATAAATATAATTCTAGGCATTCCTCTTACAAGTTTTTTAATTATAATTTATGAGATCAAGTTTATATTTGCATGACCTAATCTCCTATGTTAAAGCCATGCATCATCATTTAAAATCAAAAAATAAGTTTCATCATGGAAATCATCAAGATCAATAGTATACACATTATCGCTTCTTAAGGCAATCATAGATTTATTTTTATATGTATCTCTATAATATAAGCATTAGATTCAAATTTAATATTATATCCCTTATCATAAAATTGACTAATGCTTAATAAGTTATGTTTTAAACCATCTACTAATAGAATATCTTCAATCAAAAGATTTGATTTGTTACCTATATTTCCTTTACCAAAATTTTTTTCTTTTTTATTATCTCTGAAGGTGACATATCAGCCATCTTGGCTAGTGAGCTTTGAGAAATGTGTTGGATCTCCGATCATATATCTTGAGCATCTATTATCAAGATATCATCTCTTATTCCTAGCTTTCGATTGGAGACATATCTACAAGGAGGGGTTTGTTTTAGGTACATATTTAACTTTGGCTCCTTCATGGTTATATATCTACCTTTCTTAGCTTTTGGCATTAAATCATTTATGATTTCTTTAGGGACCCAAACTAATTTATGAGAGCTATATTTTTTAAATGAACATGTATAAGCATAATGACTACATCTTTCACAAAAATTACATTTACCTTTGGGAGAAATATGTAATGTGGGCCCTTTTACAAATGTAGTTGACTTTTATTGAGTGTTACTACTCACAAAGCCGATTCCTTCTATTTTAAGTACATAACCTTTGTTAGCAAGAATCATGTTTAATGATTTATTTCTAATTTTAAATTTTTTAATATTTGTTGTAATAATTATTTTTTTTGAGTGAATCTAACTCTTCACATTTAGTGCAAGATATTAATTAATAAGCAATTGTCATACTTATTTTTTAATTTTTTAAATTTATTAGAGAGAGATACATAGTCCTTCTTTAGCAATTTATATTTCTTACCGATTGTTTTGAGTTCATCATATAAATTATGAAATGTTTTAAGTAATTCATCATAAGGTAAAGAAACTTCAGTTGAGTCATGTACCTCATCGTTGAAAGCCATCAATGCGTAATTTACTACTTCATCTTTATTGGTTTGCTCTTTGTCTTTTGATGCACTTGATTCATCCTAGTTTGCCTTGAGTGTTTTCTTTTTCTTCAGTTATGGACACTTATTTTTAAAGTGTCATAGCCTTTTGAATTCATAACAAATAATTGTATCCTTTTAAAGTTTATTTTTATTCTTAGATTCTTATCTTACAGAGTTTGTTTTATTCCTTTTCATGAACTTTTTAAATTTTCTTATGAGGAGTGCTAAGTGACCATTAATTACTTGAGTTTTTGCTCAAGTGGTCTTCTTTGGTTTTAAGTGCAATATCTTTCCTATTCTTTGGAAGGTTTTTCTGCCTTGTAAATTATTTCATAGGTCATTAATAATCCTATTAGTTCTTAAAGAGAAAAGTTGTTCAAGTCCTTTGCTTCTTGAATTGTAATTATCTTTGGATCCCAACTTTTTGTAAGAGATCTTAAAATTTTATTAACTAGTTCAAGATTAGTATAACATTTACTGAGAACTTTCAAACCATTGATAACATCTATAAAACGGGTGTACATGTTACCAATAGTTTCGCTTAGCTTTATTCTAAATAATTTATAGCTATGTACTAAAAGATTAATCTTTGATTCTTTTACTCAATTTGTACCTTTATGAATAACTTCAAATATGTGCTAAATATCATACGTAGTTTCACATGTAGAAACACGATTAAACTTATTTTTGTCAAAAGTACAAAATAAAGTGTTCAAAATAAAGTGTACAAAATAAAGTATGTGCCAAAATGCATTTAAAGAAAATATTTTCTTTTCAAGATCATTCCATTCATTTATCAATTTAGAAGATTTTTGGAAACTATATTCAATGACATTCCATAAATCAAAATCCATAGAAATCAAGAAAATCCACATTTGTATATTCCAATAAGTGTAGTTCATCCCACTAAACATAGGAGGATGAGTGATAAAGTGACCCTCTTGATTACTAAAAAAAGCCATTAAATCTCTCTTAGCTACTAATCTAATAAAGAGAACTAGGCTCTGATACCAATTGTTAGGATCGTAAAGGTACTAAGAGGGGGTGAATTAGCACTTTTGAATAAAGTTCCGATTTGAAAATTTTGATCGATAGAACCCGTATCGGAATTACATTTAATTTAGAATGTGAGTAAGAGTAGTGAGTAACTAAATTAGTTAATAATAGTAAGGAAAAGCATAAAGAGAAATGCAAACTAGATTTATAGCAGTTCGATCATCCCGATCTATGTTCGCTCCCGATTCCTCTTCCTTCAAGGCCACCGGCTTCACTACCGATCTTCTTTTCAATGGGTGAAGATCAATTACCCTTGTCACAACTCTTCTCCTTTTCACATGCTTAGGATAGAACACTTAACCTCTCTTTTACAAGAAGACCTTGCACCTTCCTTAGAATGACTTCTAAATTCAAGGAGGAAAAGACTCAATACTTTATAAGAGAGTTTACACACTTTCAATCATAAGTTTTCATTCTTGTACCAAATAAGCATGAGTGGGATATTTATAGACCCTAAATGGCTTTAAAAATAGAACCCAAAATTTAAATCTTTAGGTTTTTGGGATATTGGTGATACTACTACTTGTATCGGGTGGTACCATCGCTAGTATAGAGCTTAAGAACCCGGGCTCTGGTGGTACCACCGCCTGACTAGGTGATACTACTACCTGATAGCTTATGAGACTATGTTCTAGCGGTACCACCGCTTGCTTGGGCGGTACTACCACCTAACACTGGAGCGGTACCACCGCTTGCTTGGGCGGTACTACCACCTAACACTGGACGATACTACCATTGACCCTAATGGTACTACCATCAGGTTTCCTGGAAATGTACAATACGTACTTTATAGCTCACAAGTGGTACCACCTCCTAGCTAAGTGGTGCCACTACCTAGCCCAACCCCAAGTCACTAAATCAGCTTTCTAATAGGCCCAATTCAATCCTAATTTAGGCCCAATTGGCTTCTAATCAAGGTGGCATGATTATACCCCAAAACCAACTCAATTAGACTCTAAATTACTTCGATCAAGATTCAACAATTACAATCATGAAGCCTACATTGTCCGGCATATCATCTATTCCTCTGATACTTCATCCAAACCTCCGACACATCATCTTTTCCTTCGGCGTATTGCCCGATCCATCGATATATTGACCTCCATAATATTTGATCGTCTTAGTGCTAGTTAAAGGTGCCCTACAAGCCAATCCCATGAGTGATGGCACTTGTAACACGTTGCATCAATCTCTTTATTTATGATTATTGGTATTTTCTCACATTATCTAGATGTATATTGTGATGTCTTTGGATCTGTGCAATGGGAATCGGACTGTGATGAGATCACGATAATGAGACCGATTCACCTTTAAACACAAACCCTAAATAATCCCAATCATAGGTTACTCGAGAGGGACATCGAGATAACCGAACAGACTAGTGTACTATATACCCGTCCATATGATAGAGGCAGCTGGTCTTATAGCTACTCGTGTGGGGACACTAAGGATACAGTATAGGTGATCATTGAAAAATGAGTTCACTGATTGATCCACTTAGGAGTGTTAGATGGTTATTGATATCGTATGTCAGATAGTGATTCCATAGTCCTAGTAGTGTATCTGGTCCTTAGACTTGAAACACCAAGGATGTCCTGTATGAGTACTCCACTCTTTGATACTGGACTTATAGGTTTGGAAGTTCTAGAACTAGTACAACCGGTTATTGGGAGTGACAGCCAACCTTACGAGGGCAATTGAGTGTTAATAGAGGATCATCCACTCTCGGTATAATGAGAGGAATATCTCATGTGCTCTTACTTAGGCAAATCCCTGACCAGGGCCATTCGGATTGAGAGAGAAAGAGTTCTCCGAGAGAATCCGATTAGAGCGAGACTCGAGTGGAAACCTGATAGAACCCGAGAGGAATTCTATGTAGATTGATCTTTAGGGGAGATCAACCCTTGGAACACTATAGGGGTTCCACCCTCCAAGTAGCCTGGTGGCTACAATTGTAGATGATTCTTCTTATTCCCAAGAGATTGAGGCTACATGCTTATATAGAGCTCCAAACCCTAGCCCTAGGGGTTGCTTCCTAAGTGAGCTACCCAATTTGCCCTCAACCTTAGCGGGCTAGCCCAGTAACAAGGGGGATATCGAGATAACCGGATAGACTGGTGCATTGTATACTCGTCTATATGATGGAGGTGACTGGTCTTATAGTCTCTTGTGTAGGGACACTAGAGGTATAGTGCAGGTGCTCATTGGAGAATGAGTTTACTGATTGATCTGCTTACGAAATGCTGGATGGTTAATGATACCTAATGTCAAACAATAATTCTATAGTCCTAGTTGTTTGTCTGATCCTTAGACTTGAGACACCAAAGATGCCTTGTATGAGTACTCCATTCTTTGATGCCGGACTTACAAGTTTGGAAAGCTCCAGATCTACTATAACTAGTTCTCGAGAATGGTAGCCAACCTTACGAAGGCAATTGAGTGTCAATAGAGGATCATCCACTCTCAATATCATGAGAGGAATATCCCACGTGTGCTCACTCAAGCAAAATTCCCTAACCAGGGTCGTTCAGATTAAGAGAGAAGGAGTTCTCCAGGAGAATCCGGTTAGAGTGAGACTTAGATAGGATTTCGTATGGGACTGACATAACCATGCCCAATATATGATCTCTAAGATATTAGTTAGATAAGGGACTATAGATACATAGTAATTGAGGACATAGGTCTGATGGATTAGATCCCTCTATACCATCTAGGGACCATAGCGTAGTGGCATAGTACGTCCATAGTCGATGAGTCGAGTGAATTATTATGGAGATAATTATTTACTATATCAAAAGGAGTTCTGAGTCAAAAGGAGTTTTGACAGGAGTGACTCACAGCCAGCTCGGTATCAGGCCTAGAGGGTCACACACATTAAGTGGATGTTACGACGAGTAGAAGTGTGGATATAAGATATCTATGGAGTCCCTAGTTTGGATCTTATGGATAAGATCCAATTGGATAATTGGATGAGATCCGATTAGATAATTGGATAAACATCCAATTGATAGAGATCCAATTGGAAGATTAGATAAGATCCAATTAGATAGAGATCCAAATGGACAATTGGATAGAGATCCAATGTGAATAGGATCTATTAAGGATAAGCTTCATGCACCTCTATAAATAGGAGGAACTTCATAGTTCATAGGCTAGAGCTATTGGTGTTCGCTCTTCCTATTCTCCTCAGCCTCCTCTCCTCCTTGGCTCCGGTAGCTCTTGGTGCACGTAGAGAGGGTGATCCCTTGGTGATCTAAGGAATGTTATCACTATGTCCGCTATGTGGATTACCGCTAGAGAGGAGTACGTTAGTGCTCCTTCATCCTCTTCATCGGATCTGAAATTTTCAGGGATATACAATCTCCCTAGACAACGCTTCTAACATGATATGTGTGATTTTTTGGATTTATAATTTTTTTGCACACTAATTGTCACACAACGACCAAGTACTTAACTATGAGAAATCTGGTTTTTTTTTTATTTTCTGCTGGGCATGAGATGCCGATTCACGATTTCCTAGCATCTCGCACTATGATAGTCATAATCTCATTTGTATATTTGAATAAAGAAAAAATTAGAAGGGAAAATCATCAAAACAGAAGTGATAATAAATAAATGAGCAGTAAGCCACCAAGCCATATCTATTCCTAACCGAACCCTAACACTCAAAGACTAACCCTAGAAGAGCTCAAGGAAAGATCAATGAAGGGTTTGTGCTAATACTGTGATGAAAAGTGGAGTAAGGAGTACCAATGTAAGCAAAGGCAACTTCTGATGATTGAACCAACTGGGAGGAACCGAAAGCTGATAATATGGACTTCGATCATGAATGTATGGATTCTGATGAAGATGTTGGACCTATTAGGATCTGAACGGTACTAAGGGGGTGAATGAGTATAGTGGATAAAACACATAAATTTGAAACGATTTTGGAAAGAGCTATTCATTCAGAAATTTCAATCCGATGAAAGAGACTTGAGCAAAGTGATTCAAGTGAATGCGATTGAAGTAGTGAGAAGGAGATCAAAAGATTTGCAGCTAAGTAAAAGCAAGATCTAGAAATTAAAACTCACACATCCAAAGTAGTACGCAGCGATGTATAGCGGTTCGGTCAAATGACCAATGTCTGCTTCCAAAACCTCCTTCGATGAGGCTTTCAACTTCCACTATCAAATCTTCTCGAAGTGAAAGGACCAAGCACCCCTCTTACAACTTTTATAAGTGGTTTACACTCTTACAGAATTTTGACAAAGAAAAAGTAGGAAGTGAACACTCAAGCTATCGAACACAATTTTTCTAAAGCTTTGACTTAGTTTTTTCACTTCTCAAAAGGTGCTTTACCAGCTTAGAATAGAGGGGTATTTATAGACTCAATTGGCTTTAAAAATGGAGCCAAAAAGAGCCACATCTTGGATTTCTAGGTACTAGTGGTACCATCGCTTGGCATTGGCGGTACCACTACTTGGCATTGGCGGTACCACTGCTTGGCACTGGTGGTACTACCATCAGTTGACCCTATTCTGTCAGTGTACTGGGTGGTACCACCGCACAGTCTAGTGATACTATTGCCTGATAGAGTCCTTAAGTTCTGTGGACTGGCGGTACCATAACTGGTAGAGGTAATAACTACCAACAGTACCACTGCTGACTTGGGGTGGTACCACCACCCAGACTGCTTGGGGACCTATTCCCGGGGGGATGCCACCAGTCCAGTCTAGCGATGCCACCGCTAGACCTGGTCCAACACTACTGAATGGGCCCTGAATCTGGCCCAATTCAGTCCACACAAGGCCTAGTTGGCTCCTACTAGGGTTAATCAGGATTATCACATAATCTTTATTCTAATTATGTGCGAACTATGAAATTGAAACATAATTCTAAGCAAATTTAAGACCGACAACGTTGAGCCTTCTTCTGACGAACTTCCGGTGAACTTTCGACACACCCTCGGATTTCTTCTAGCGGACTCCCAATAGGCTCCCAGATTGTATGGCGAGTTTGATGAATCATTGGCAAGCTTTCGAACCTTCTCGGTGAGCTTTGCAAACCTCCAACGATCTTCCAACAAACTTTTGAAACCTTCGGTAAGTCCCCGATTCATTCTCAGTTGGTTCCGGCAGCACTTCCGACGATCCTTCAGGCTTTCGGCGGACTCTCAAACTTTCAACATACTTGACTCCGGTAATTTACATTATGTCTTCATGCTATCGTAGTTAATCCTGCACACTTATCTCAATATTATAGATTAGATCAAATAACCTATCAATTGACTTCATCATCAAAATCCGAGATTCAATAGGACCTATCACACATATAGTGCATGCATTAGCTGGATATTCTAACCCGCAAACCATGAAAGTTGGAGGAATTTTAAAACATCAACCTGTTATAGTTCTGATTGATACTGGTAGCCCTGATAATTTCATAGACAATAAGGTTATTAGCTGATTAGTCTACTATATTGAAGACTGTGACAAATTTCAAGTAAAGGTCGCTGATGGACAAATTTTAACTTATGACAGCAAATGCTCGAAGATAAGGCTGATTATACAGGGCCAAGAATTGTTGGTAGAATTCTTTTTGCTACCCTTCGAAGACTTCGAAGTGGTGCTTGGAATTGAATGATTGTCAACCCTAGGTGATTTTCTTGAAATTTTTTAAGCTAATCATGAAATTTTTTATCAATGGAAAGCAAGTGATCCTAACGAAAGATGTAGAAGTAAGGTCATAACTACCTAGCCATCGGATAGAGAGGGTTCTGCAAAATACTACAATGACTACTACATTAAGGCCGGCCTATTGCTCATACTATCAAAAAGTGGAGACCGTACCTGTTGGGAAATCCTTCAAGGGAGCGACATCACATGCGTAGTGGAAGAACAAAAAATAAAACCCCAGATTTCTCGTAGAAAGTTTCCATCGTCGTGCGAAGATCGGTGCATCAAAAAATAAATCCACAAAATTGCACATATAAAAGAAGATACCTAGGGAGATCATATATCCTTGAATTCCTGCAGATCTGTGGGAGAGGATGAAGGAGGTTAAGCGTCCACCTCTCTAGTGGTATCCACACGGCAGGGATTACAATGATGCACCTCTCTCTATGGGGAGAGGAGAACAGGAGGTGGCTACCAAAAAAACCTCCAGCCTATAGAGCTTTGGTTCCCTTCTATTTATAGAGGCCTCCTAAAAACCCTAATGGATCTTTTTCCCGATTGGGTATTGGATCTCCATCCAATTACCCAAGCCTCTTGGATTAGTGGGTCTCTACCCAATAATCTTTTATTAGCAATTATTGGATCTCATCTCAGGATCCAATAATTCAAGGGCTTAATGGATATCCAATAAGATAGGGGGTTCAGCGGATATCTCATATCCAAACCTCTACTCATCGCAACACCTACCATATGTGTGTGACCCTCTAGGCCCAATATCGAGTTGGCCATGAGTCATACTTGTCAGAACTCCTTATGACTTAGTGAATTATTATCTCTATAATAATTCACCCAACTCATCGACTACGGATGTACCAGGCCACTACGCCGCGGCCCCCTTATGATATAGGGGAATCCAATCCTTTGGACCTATCTATCTTCAGTTACCATATATTTATAGTCCCTCATCTATCCAATATCCCAGAGACCCTATACCGGGCATAGTGTTGTTAGGCTCATACGGTCTCTCCTCGAGTCTTGCTCTTGTTGGATTCTCTTGGAGAACTCTTTCTCTCTCAATCCGAATAACCATGGCCAAGGATTTGTTCGAGCAAGAACACATGAGATATTCCTCTCATGATACTGAGAGCAGATGATTCTCTAGTGACACTCAATAGCCCTTGTAAGGTTGGCTACCACTCCTAATAACCGGTTGCACTAGATCTGGAACTTTTCAAACCTATAAGTCCGGTATCAAAGAGTGGAGTACTCATATAGAACATCCTTGGTGTCTCAAGTCTAAGGACCAGATACAATACTGGGACTACGGAATCGCTGTTTGACGTGAGGTATCAATAACCATCCAGCATTCCGTAGGCGGATCAATCAGTGAACTCATTCTCCAATGAGCACCTGCACTGTACCCTTAGTGTCCTCATACGAGTATTTATGAGACTAGCTACCTCCATCATATGGATGGGTATACAGCAAACCAGTCTATCCTGTTATCTCGATGTCCTTCTCGAGTAACCTATGACCAGGATAATTCAAGGTCTGTGTTTAAAGGTGAATCGGTCTCATAATCGTAATCTCATCACGATCCGATTCCCATTGCACAGATATAGGGACATCACAATATATGCAACACACAAGATAAAGTGATAAATGCCCAATAATAAGGAAAGAGAGAAAATGCATATCAACTGACAAGTGCCATCACTCATGTGATTGGCTTGTAGGGCACATAAGACTAGCAATCTCTCAATTGACCTAAAGCCAATCACCTACGTGTCTGATCCTTATCAGACTTCTGTGACGCTCAAAGATAATTTGAGACAATAGCTTGGTTAGTGGATCTACAATGTTATCTTCGGATGGAACTCTTTCCACTACTACATCTCTTCGGGCCACGATCTCTCTAATAAGTTGGAACCTCCTCAGAACACTTCTGATGAGACTCGGGTTCCCTTATTTGAGTAATCGCCCCGTAGTTATCGCAACATAAGGGAACCAGCTCTTCGCTGCTCGATATGACTCTCAAATTTGTGATGAACTTCTTCATCCAGACTCTCTCCTTTGCTGCCTCTATCGCAACAATGTATTCTACCTTTATGGTCGAGTCAGCAGTAGTGTCTTACTTAGAACTCTTCCAGCATACTACTCCTCCATTCAGGATGAACACATACCCTGAATTAGACTTTCTATCATTGATATCGGACTAGAAGCTCGAGTCCATGTAGCCCTCAACCTTGAGGCTACTACCTCCATATATCAGTAAAAGATCCTTAGTCCTTCTTAGGTACTTAAGGATACTTTTTACTGCTTTCTAGTGCTCCAAGCTTGGATCTACCTGATATCTACTCGTGACACTCAAAGCATGCACTATATTAGGCTTGGTACATAGCATAGCATACATGAAAGATCCTATCGCTGATGCATATGGTATCATATCCATGTGTATCCTTTCTTTAGGAGTCTTTGGGGGCATACACCTAGAAAATGATATTCCATGTCTCATTAGTATGAGACCTCTCTTAGAATTTTCCATGCCAAACCTTTTGATAATGGTGTCTATATACCTAGACTAGGACAAGCCAAGTATCCTCTTAGATCTATCTCTATAGATCTATATCCCCAATATGAGGATGCTTCCCCTAAGTTCTTCATGGAGAAGTGCCTAGATAACCAAGTCTTTACTGTGGAGAGCATTCGTACATCATTCCCAATGATCAGGATATCATCCATATATAATACCAAAAAGGTGATAGTGCTCCCACTTATTTTCCTGTACACACAAGGCTCATCTTCATTCTTAACGAAGTCATAAGATCTGATCGCCTCATCAAATCTTATGTTCCAACTTCAGGATGCTTGCTTCAGTCCATAGATGGACCTAAACAACCTGCACACCTTATCTGGGTTATCCCTAGACACGAATCCCTCAGGCTGTATCATATACACCTCCTCTTCGAGATTACCAATGAGGAATATGGTTTTGACGTTCATCTATCGGATCTCATAATCATAGTGTACTGCAATAGCCAATAGAATTCGAATAGATTTTAGTATGGCTATAGGTGAGAAAGTTTCATCATAGTCAACACCATGCCTTTGACGATACCCCTTATCCACTAGCCTTGCTTTATAAGTCTCTACCTTTCCATCTACTCCAATCTTCTTTTTGAAGATCCACTTGCAGCCAATGGGTACAATACCCTCGAGTGCATTAACTAGGTTCTAAACTTTGTTGGAGTACATGGAATCCATTTCTGAATTCATGGCTTCTTGCCATTTCCTGGAGTCTATGCTCATAATAACCTCCTCATAGGTCTAAGGATCAATATCCTCAACATTCTCTCTTCTGATATATCCCAAATATCTCTCAGGAGGATGGGATATTCTATCGAACCTACTTAAAGTTGGAACTTGTGTGTTAGGTATCTGAACAGATTCTGGAATGGTGCTTGAGCTAGGTTCTCCAACCTCGCTCAACTCTATCATACTCCCATGGTCTCCACCAAGAATGTGTTCCCTCTCAAGGAACACTGCTTTCTCGACTACAAAAACCTTTTGGTCCTCAGGGTGATAGAAATAATACCCATAATTTTCCTTAGGGTATCTCACGAACTTGCACCATTCCATTCTGGATTCCAACTTGTCAAGGTTGTGTCTCTTAACGTGGGCAGGGCAGCCCCAAATCTTAACAATCTTAAGATCAGGCATCTTCCCATTTCATATCTCATATGGAGTAGACATTACTGACTGGCTGGAATTCTGTTCAGAAGGTAAGCTGCGGTCTCTGCGGCATATCCCCAGAATGAGATGGGTAGGTCGACGAAACACATCATGGAACGCACCATGTTTAATAGTGTGCGATTCCTCCTTTCTGATACACCATTAAGCTGTGGTGTATAAGGAGGTGTCCATTGGGATAAGATCCCATAGTCTTTGAGAAATTGGGTGAACTCTATACTCAAGTACTCACTTCCTCGATCTGATCGAAGGGTTTTAATACTCTTTCCTGTTTGGTTCTCCACTTCATTTTTATATTCCCTGAATTTCTCAAAAGCTTCAGACTTATACTTCATCAAGTACACATGTCCGTATCTTGAGAAATCATTAGTGAAAGTAATGAAGTAGGAGTAACCACCTATGGCATGAGTTGACATGGAACCGCATACATCACTATGCATGAGTTCTAGTAATTCAGTGGCTCTCTCTCTAGTTCCACTAAATGGAGAGTTGGTCATCTTTCCCCAGAGGCAAGGTTCACATGTCATATATGACACAGTCAAATGGATCTAGATATCTATCTTTTAGCAACTTTTGAATCCTTCCCTCGTGGATGTGACCTAGCCTACAATATTAAAGTTATGCATTGTTCACCTCTTCTCGTTTCCTCTTAGACTTACTTATACTCATGATATGTAGAGCTGTATCTAGCATGTTGGGAAATCCTTCAGGGGAGCGACATTACATGAGCAGCGGAAGAACAGAAAACAAAACCCCAGATTTTCCGTGGAAAGTTTCCGTCGTCATATGAAGATCGGTACGTCAAAAACAAATCCACAAAACTGCATGTGTAAAAAAAGATACATAGGGAGATTGTATATCCCTGAATTCCTACAGATCTGTGAGAAAAGATGAAGGAGGTCAAGCGTCATCCTCTCTAGCGGTATCCACATGGTAGGGATTGCGACGATGCACCTCTCTCTCTGGGGAGAGGAGAACAGGAGGTGGCTACTAAAAGAAACCCTCAGCCTATAGAGCTTTGGTTCCCTCCTATTTATAGAGACCCCCTAAAAACCCTAATAGATCTTTTAACCTATTGGGTATTGGATCTCCATCCAATTACTCAAGACTCTTGGATTAATGGGTCTCTACCCAATAATCTCTTATTCGCAATTATTGGATCTCATCTCAAGATCCAATAATTCAGGGGCTTAATGGATATCCAATAAGATAGGGGGTTCAGCGGATATCTAATATCCGAACCTCCACTCATCGCAACACCTACCATATATGTGTGACCCTTTAGGCCCAATATCGAGCTGGTCATGAGTCCTACTTGTCAGAACTCCTTATGACTTAGTGAATTATTATCTCTATAATAATTCACCCAACTCATCGACTGCGAACATACCAGGCCACTACACCGCGGCCCCTAGACGATATAGGGGAATCTAATCCTTTGGACCTATATGTCCTTAGTTACCATATATCTATAATCTCTCAACCATCTAATAATCCCAGAGATCCTATATTGGGCATGGTGCTGTCAGGCCCATACGGTCTCTCCTCGAGTCTTGCTCTTGTCGGATTCTCCCGAAGAACCCTTTCTCTCTAAATCCGAATAACCTTGGCCAAGGATTTGTTTGAGCAAGAACACATGGGATATTCCTCTCACGATATTGAGAGCAGATGATCCTTTATTGACACTTAATAGCCCTCATAAGGTTGACTACTACTCCCAATGACCAGTTGTACTAGATCTGAAACTTTCCAAACCTATAAGTCCGGTATCAAAGAGTAGAGTACTCATATAGGACATCTTTGGTGTCTCAAGTCTAAGGACCAAATACACTATTAGGACTACGGAATCGCTGTCTAACGTGAGGTATCAATAACCATCTAGCATTCCATAGGCAGATCAATCAGTGAACTCATTCCCCAATGAGCACCTGCACTGTACCCTTAATGTCTCCACATGAGTAGCTATGAGACTAGCTACCTCCATCATATGAACGGGTATACAGCACACCAGTCTATCCAGTTATCTTGATGTCCTTCTCGAGTAACCTATGACCAGGATAATTTAGAGTCTATGTTTAAAGGTGAATCGGTCTCATTATCGTGATCTCATCACGATCCGATTCCCATTGCACAGATCCAGGGACATCACAATATATGTAACACGCAAGATAAAGTGATAAAACGCCTAATAATAAGCAAAGAGAAAAAGTGCATATCAAGTCACAAGTGCCATGTGATTGGCTTGCAGGGCATATATGACTAGCATAGCATAAATAAACCATTATGTAATGTTCCTCTCAAGATGATCTGATCATCTAATATTATTGAACAACCATTGTTCTTAAAAACTAATTTATATCCTCTAACTATCAAACATGAAATGGAAATAATATTTTTAATAATAGAAGGACCATAATAGCATGCATCTAATGTAATAATAGCTCCACCAAGCAGATGTAAAGTGACCTTGCCAATAGGCATTGTAGCAACCTTTGCTCCATTGCCCATCTTAAGGTCCATCTTACCTCTGTTCAATCTCCTAGGTCCTGCCAGAATCTGCAATGAATTGCAAATATGATAAGCATTCCCGATATCCAATACCCATGTGTTATCAAAAGATTCTGACAAATGGAGACTGATCATGAATGTACTTGAAGCTTCCGCAAGCTTCTGTTTCTTCCTCTCAATAAGGTACTCTTTGCAGTTCCTCTTCCAATGCCCATCTTTGTCGTAGTGGAAGCACTAGCCTTTATCCTTTGTTGGGTCTTTCTTGGCAACCTTTGCTTTACCCATTTTGCCCTGGCCCTTGCTCTTCTTAAGGGTCTTCTCAGCCTTCCTTTTCTTTCTGGTCTCACTAGTGTAGAGAACTGACTTCTCTTTCTTGATGGTGCTCTCTACTTCTCTCAATATATTGAGGAGCTTTAGGAGGGTCACCTCAAGTTTGTTCATATTAAAATTCATTATGAATTGAGAAAAGGAATCCGGTAGGGACTGAAGCACAAGATCCACACACAGGTTATCCTCTAGGACCATTCTCAAACCTGTGAGTTTCTCGATCCACTCAATCATCTTAAGGACAAGTTCTGAACCGATATCCCCTTAGTCATCCTAGCATGAAAAAGACTCTTTGATATCTCATATCATTGAGTTCTTCCATATTCCTCAAACAGTTCATGGAGATGCAGGAGTATGGAATTAGCATCCATATTTTCATACTATCTCTGTTACTCAGTAGTCATAGAGGCCAACATATAACACTGAGCAAGAGTGGAATCATCTAAGTACTTCACATAATAAGCGATCTCATCCTCGCTTGCCCCTTCATCGGGCGTAGGGATCACTGTATCAAGGATATATGCGATTTTCTCTACCGTGAGAACGATTCTCAGATTTTGAAGCCAATCCGTATAATTTGGACCAGTGAGGTAGTTGGCATCAAGTATGCCACGTAAAGGATTTGAAAGCGACATTTTATAAAATTAAAGATGTAGCAGAAATAAATAACATGCAGACTTTGTAAAAATTAAATAGTTAAGATAAAGACTTTTATCTTAATGTACTCTCACTAATTTTTCGCTAGATACACAACACCCTCCGGTATGTAAATCGGAGTCCCCCGACGGATCTCTAGTGGGGATCGGGATCCAATCAGTGTCTTAACGTAACCTCGAGGGACTCGACCAATCATGTTAAGCCCGTAAAGGTAGGCAATTCTTGCCAATCATAACTCCTTGTGATTCCTATCCTGTTCGGCCTCCGAACCAACATGGTCTCGAGGGACTCGACCAACCATGATGTTTAGTTAAGCATCACCATCGTTACATGATGAGTCTAATTCAGTGATATACTCTCGAGGGACTCGACCAAGCATACCATGTCCTCAGATCACCAGTGACATCTCTATATCATAGATAAGAGAGCGAGATATGTTATAGGTGAGTCTTGAGGGACTCGACCAACTCAACCTACACAGGGAATCGGTTCCTACCTATAATGATGGAAAGCCATGTGGGTCAATCAATCTAATTGCCTCACATTTACCAACTTAATATTATTAATGGAGAGGATTTTTGATTTGGTCTCCTAACATAATGTGTCACACACATACGTATTTAATATATATATCTACATCGCATGCAAATATATATAAACATATCTAGTAGGTGTATATCTAATCACACATCACATGAGCAATCACACTAGATGATCATGGACCATATCCTAATATGATCAGGCCCGAGCCAGTGGGCTCAATCACTCACATCAAGATCTATGTGTGCTTCGATGCATCTCTATGCCCTGTGATCGTCCATCTTGCTTCGTCAGATCTGTCGACATCTCAACGTATCTCCATGCGTCGGATCATCCGTCTCAGCCTCGTGAGTCACGCTATCGCTATGCCTTCTCATGTAATTACAACATAATTATAGGCACGCAGGCTCGACAATAAATGAGAAAAGAATAGAGGCTCGTAGGTCTTAATAATAATAATCACGTGTACACACATCACATCACAGGTCCATGATCATCTGTGCACATTATACATCACATGTATATGTTATTTTATAGGACTACTAAACAAAAATAATAGTTAATCAAACTATTTAATTAACATATTTAATTTTTTTAAATCAAGGACATAAAGAAAAATTTTGAATTCCCGAGACTATTTCGATAATTGGACTAAAAGGGTATTTTGGTAATTCTGTCAAAGGGGACAGAATCTGGAATGTCTAAAATTCCGAGGGGCAAAATTATCTTTTGCCATAAAACCCAAACTCCTCACCCCTAGCTGCCTGCGTTGCGGCTGCGGCTGCCGCCGCCTTGCCGGCGGCGGCCCCTACGCGTGGGGAGGGCGCCGGGGTGGCGGTGCCTATCGTTCATGCGGGCGACGCCACCGTTGCCCTATGGATGCAGGGCCCGCAGCACTCGCCCGCGTCTGATGCGGCGCCCGCGGTGTTGTCCCATGAGCATGCACGGCGTTGCGTTCCCACGAGCATGCTGGTGCGGCTGTCGTCTGCAAGCACCGCCGGCGCCCTACGGCTAGCGACCGCTGCACCCTACGGCAGGCCAAAGGCAGCTGCCTATGGCGATGAGTTTCGCTCGGTGGCGGCTCACTGTGTAGGTAGCAAGGCTACAAGCAGCCTTATAGCCACTGCACGAACACAGGAAGGGCAGCAATAGTTGCTGCCCTTCCTGGCCATTTTGCACTAATGATTTTGGCGTCAAAAGCAGAACCAAAATACAACACACGTAGTTTAAGATCCGATCTTCGCACGAACAACCTAGCTTTGATACCATTATTGGGAAATCCTTCAGGGGAGCGACATCACATGCGCAGTGGAGGAACATGATAGAACCCTAGAGGAATTCTATAGAAATTGATCTTTGAGGGGGATCAACCCTTGAAATGCTATAGGGGTTCCACCCTCCAAGTAGCCTAGTGGCTGCAATTCTAAATTGATCTTTCTTATTCCAAAGAGGTGGAGGCTACAAGCTTATATAGAGCTCCAAACCCTAGCCCTAGGGGCTGCTTCTTAAGTGAACTACCCAATTTGCCCTCAACCTTAGTGGGCCGGCCCAGTAACAAGGGGGGCGACGGCTAAGAAGCCCAAAGACCCAAATATAAACCCTAGCCTCTCTTCTTTATAGGATAGAGGTGGCTAGGTGGGGTTTATTACACTCTCACAGTGTTTTTATTAGATGCTACATGGTTGAGTAGGACCCAACCCTGCTAGGGTCCTATCAAGCTTGCCCTCTTCGAATCAGCCTTGTCCTCAAGGCTGGGGTTCCATGAACTCAGGGAACCGGGTCTTCAACTTCTTATATGATTCCCATGTGGTATCTTCGAGTGGTAAATTAGTCCAATGTACTAGTACTTCAGTAGAGGGACGTCGATGACACATCACGGCTCTACGGTCGAGGATGGCTTGTGGCTGGGCTTAAATATTTTCATCATCAGTGGTGTTGGGTAATTGGATTTGGGGTGTCTCGTATTCTCCCAACTTGGGCTTCAAGCATGACATGTGGAAGACAGGATGAATTTTGGCATCTTCAGGTAATTTAAGTCTATACGCTACAGCTCCAATACGCTCTATGATTTGATAGGGCTCATAAAAATGTGGAGATAGCTTCATGGAGGCTCGTGTGCTGATGGATAGTTGTTTGTATGGCTGTAGGCGAAGATAAACCTAATCTCTTAAAAAAAATTCTCTTTTGCTTCTTTGTGTGTCAGCTTGTTGCTTCATTTTAGCTTGAGCGGTAGAGAGATTATCCTTTAGCAGCTGTAGGAGTTTGTCCATGTCAATTAAATCTTGGTCGACCTGATCTACCTTAACCGAGCCAATTACATACTTTGGAATCACAGGAGCCGACCGACCATATAATGCTTCATATGGGGTACATTTTATAGATGAATGATATGTAGTATTGTACCACCATTCAGCCTTAGGGAGCCATTTCATCCACTCCTTTGGCCGATCACTTCGGTGTTTTGCCAGTGATCGACCATTTTGCATGAGAATGGCTCCAATTCTAACTCCAAATGCATCGGCCTCAATGATGAAGGGTCGACTGAAATCTAGTAGCGCTAGCACCAATGTTGTCGTCATGGCTGCCTTAAGTCTGTCGAAGGCAGCGGAGGCTTTGTTCGACCATTGGAAGGCATCTTTTTTTAGTAGAGAAGTGAGGGGGGCACTAATCTTCCCATAGTCCTTCATGAATTTTTGGTAGTAGCCCATTAGTCCAAGGAACCCACGTAGCAATTTCATATTTGTAGGTTTCAGCCAGCCTTGCATTGCTTCGATTTTTGTTGGGTCTATGGCCACTCCTTCTTCTGATATTATGTGCCCAAGGTACTCTACCTTTTGTTAGAGAAAGCTGCACTTTGATAGCTTAACAAAAAGAGTATTCTCCCGAAGGATCATCAGAACAATTTGCAAGTGCTGAAAGTGAGTCTCAAGAGAAGGGCTGTAAATGAGAATATCATCAAAAAATACCAGCACAAATTTGCGAAGAAAGCTTCGAAAAATATCATTCATGAGACTTTGGAAGTTTGAAGGAGCATTAGTGAGTCCAAAGGGCATTTTCAAGAATTCATAATGGTCGTTATTAGTGCGAAAAGAAGTTTTTGGGATGTCGCCTTCACATACCCGAATTTGGTGGTAACCTGATCGGAGGTCCAACTTCGTGAAGACTCGAGCTCCTTTTAATTCATCAAGAAGTTCATCCACCACTGGTATTGGATACTTATCCTTGACGGTGATGTCATTTAGAGCTCGGTAGTCGATGCACATCCGTCAAGTTCCGTCTTTCTTGTGTACAAGTAGCACCGGTGAGGAGTAGGGGCTGCAGCTTGGCTAAATCACCCCTGTTTCAAGCATTTCCTTCATGATCTTCTCAATTTCATCCTTCTGGAGGTGAGAATAGTAGTAAGGCTGAGTGTTTTCTAGTGGTTTGCTCGAAGGATTGGAATTCGGTGGTCATATTGCCGAGTAGGAGGAAGACCGCGTGGTTCAGCAAAAATATCTTCAAATTCAATAAGCAGTTGGGTGAAATTTTGATCTTTAATTTCTGTTTTCTTCCCCTCTGGTTGCTTCTGGAGATGCATAAGAAAGCCACCATTTATCTTGTGTAAAACTTTCTCCATTCGTTGGGTTGAAACGGTAGTTACGTTGCTTCCGTGCTTCCTGCGTAGGGTGACATGTTTGCCTTTGCAATAGAATTTCATAATCAATTTGAAAAAGTTAGAAGAGATGTCACCTAGCATCGTCAGCCATTCTATGCCCAACACAGCCTCATAATCATCAATTGGTAGGAGGAAGAAGTCAGCAACAATTTCTTGGCCTTGCAGTAATAGTTTCACCTGTGGGCATCTTTGGTCGCATTTTAGGATTCGACCGTCGACGACCTTTACGTCGAACTTGCTACAACCTTCGATGTGGAGTGCCATCCAAGAAGCAAACTTACTATTTATAAAATTATTAGTACTGCCTGTATCGATGAGAATGGTGATCGGTTGTTATTTGAGCGGGCCTCCAACTTTCATCGTTTGCAGATTTGAGTTGCCGGCTAGCGCATGTACCATAAAGTCGGTTGATTGTGGCTCTTCTTCCACATCTTCATCCTCATATTCAAGACTCTCTTCTGGCTATTCACTGATCTCTTCTTCCACTGGTTCAATCACAAGAAGTCTCCCTTTTTTACAACGATGCTCGTGGCTCCACGGCTCGTCACAATGCCAACATAACCCCTTGGCAGATTGGTCTCGAAGCTCTTCTCTTGTCAGGCTTTTTGGTGCAAGAGCTTAACTGATAGTAGGGGGGGCTGAGGAATTCAATATTTCTGGTTGGGGAACAACCCTAGTCCTCCAGGCTTCGTGGTTCAATCGCTCCTCCTGAAGTCGTGCGAAAGAGATGGCTACCATAAACGTGAACGGTTGTCGTGCTTTAACTTCTCCCCGGATCTCCGGCTTCAAGCCCTTAATAAATGTCCCCAATAACTATTTTCAGACCAATCATGAGTTTGATTAGATAACCTTTCAAACCTGGTTTGATACTCCTAGATGGTGGAGGTTTGTCGGATCTTTGCTAGTTGTCCGTCGATGTTCTCATAATCGATTGGTCCGAAGCGGATCAGCAGTCCTTCTTTGAATTGTCACCATGAGAGGACTCCATGAGTATGTTCAAACTAATCAAACCATTGTATGGTATCCCCTTCAAGATGTATAGCTGCAATTTCCACCATAGATGCATCCACGGTTTTATGATACCGAAAATATCGCTCTACGCGCGAGATCCAACCAATCGGGTCTCCTGCTTCCCATCTAGGAAAGTCCACCCTCATGCATGGATAGTAGGGGTCAGTCATAGAGCCTCCCTTCTCTTGGGAGTCATCTCTTCAGTCAGAGCTCTCGCCTTGATGAGATTTCTTTGGGCTCAGTGATCGACCTAAACTAAGTTCGGCAAAGAGAGCCCGAATCTTATCCTCCATTCGCGTCTCGAAGGCTTCGAATTTAGCATTTATCGCCTCCTCGGATGCCATAGTATATGCCTCTAGATCTGTAATATTAAGATCTCTCTTTTGTTGCCAGGTTAAAGGCATGAATTGTTTGAGGGAAGTGGTGGCCGAAAGGGTTTGTGGATTGGTGGATGTAGGCTGTGGTTTAGGCTTGTTTTGTGGCTGTTTTGGATGCTGTTTAGGGCTGTGATTTGATGGAGTTTTGGGCTGAGATGGTAGTGGATGAAGGTTAGGGAAGAGGGTTTTAGATCTGTGGTAGATCACAGCAAAGATTTGACAAAAATCAGTGGAAATTGCTGCCTATATGTGCTGTCTCGTACCAGCAGAATTGTCGTCGAAGAAATAGCAGTTTCTCGATGAAATTTTCAGCGAAAACTCAGGGGTTTGAGGAGGGGGTTTGACGGTAGAATCTTAGTTTAGATAACAACAAGGATAATAAATTGGATTAAGAAATTTCGGCAGCAAAGCAGTAAAGAAATCGGTGCAAGTTGCGTAACAAAATTCTCATCAAAAAATTTCAGCAGTTTATGACGAGAGATTGCAGCAGCACACGAATTTTTTTTTTGATGAATTCCATAATAGATCAATCATGGATGGGAGCCAAGATGATCTATGTGGTGCACAAAAAATTTCGTTCAAAAAGGATAACAATTAGATCGGTTAAAGGCAGCAACACGCGGCTAAAATTTTCTGCAGCAATCCTCTGTTCGTAAAGATGGTAACTTTTGCGGCGCAAGGAATTTGCAGGAAATGGATAGATAGAAAACTTCTTTTTGGTATTTTAGATGAAAAATTACAGCAGCAAAGGGAATTGGTGGTAGAAAAATATCAGATCTCTGATGCAATTGGAGGTGGCGACAGTAGATTGATTTGATTTACGTTAGGAGATGACGGTGGAGATGATGACGTCAAGAGCAATTGTGAGAATTGCTTGGCTAATGGTGGGCGGCAGGGATGGTAGCAAAAGCAGTAAGATCGCTGCTCTGATACCAGATGATAGAACCCTAGAGGAATTCTATGGAGATTGATCTTTGAGTGGGATCAACCCTTGGAACGCTATAGGGGTTCCACCCTCTAAGTAGCCTAGTGGTTGCAATTCTAGATTGATCTTTCTTATTCCAAAGAGGTGGAGGCTACAAGCTTATATAGAGCTCCAAACCCTAGCCCTAGGGGCTGCTTCCTAAGTGAACTACCCAATTTGCCCTCAACCTTAGCGGGTCGGCCCAATAACAAGGGGGGCGGTGGCTAAGAAGCCTAAAGACCCAAATATAAACCCTAGCCTCTCTTCTTTATAGGATAGAGGTGGCTAGGTGGGGTTTATTACACTCTCACAAGGTTTTCATTAGATGCTACATGGTTGAGTAGCACCGAACCCTGCTAGGATCCTATCAGAATAGAAAACAAAACCCTAGATTTTCCGTAGAAAGTTTCCATCGTCGTGCGAAGATCGGTGCATTAAAAAATAAATCCATAAAACTGCACGTGTAAAAGAAGATACCTAGGGAGATCGTATATCCCTAAATTCTTCTAGGTTTGTGGGAGAGGATGAAGGAGGTCAAGCGTCATCCTCTCTAGCGGTATCCATATGGCAGGGATTGCAATGATGCATCTCTCTCTCTAGAAAGAGGAGAACAGGAGGTGAATACCAAAAGAAACCCCCAGCCTATAGAGTTTTGGTTCCCTCCTATTTATAGAGGCCCCTTGAAAATCCTAATGGATCTTTTGCCCTATTGGGTATTAGATCTCCATCTAATTACCTAAGCCTCTTGGATTAGTGCATCTTTACCCAATAATCTCTTATTAGCAATTATTGAATCTCATCTGAAGATCCAATAATTCAGGGGCTTAATGGATATCTAATAAGATAGGGGGTTCAGCGGATATCTCATATCCGAACCTCTACTCGTCGTAACACCTACCATATGTGTATGACCCTTTAGAACCAATATCGAGCTAGCCGTGAGTCATACTTGTCAGAACTCCTTTTGACTTAGTGAATTATTATTTTTATAATAATTCACCCAACTCATCGACTACGGATATATCAGGCCACTATGCCGCGGCCCCCAAACGATACTAGGAAATCCAATCCTTTGGACCTATCTATCTTCAGTTACCATGTATCTATAGTCCCTCATCCATCCAATATCCCAGAGACCCTATACCGGGCATGGTGCTGTCAGGCCTATACGGTCTCTCCTCGAGTCTTGCTCTTGTCGGATTCTCCCGGAGAACTCTTTCTCTCTCAATCTGAGTAACCTTGGCCAAGGATTTGTTCGAGCATGAACACATAGGATATTCCTTTCATGATACCAAGAGTGGATGATCCTCTATTGACACTCAATAGCTCTCGTAAGATTGGCTACCACTCCCAATAACCGGTTGTACTAGATCTGGAGCTTTCCAAACCTATAAGTCCGATATCAAAGAATGAATTACTCATACAGGACATCCTTGGTGTCTCAAGTCTAAGGACCAAATACACTACTGGGACTACGGAATCACTATCTGACATGGGGTATCAATAACCATCTGGCATTCCGTAGGCAGATCAATCAGTGAACTCATTCTCCAATGAGCACCTGCATTGTACCCTTAGTGTCCCCACACGAGTAACTACGAGACCAGCTACATCCATCATATGGACTGGTATATAGCACACCAGTCTATCCAGTTATCTCGATATCTTTCTCGAGTAACCTATGACCAGGAAAATTCAGGATCTATGTTTAAAGGTGAATCGGTCTCATTATCGTGATCTCATCACAATCCGATTCCCATTGCACAGATCTAGTGATATCACAATATACACAACACGCAAGATAAAGTGATAAAACGCCCAATAATAAGTAAAGAGAAAAAATGCATATTAAGTCACAAGTACCATCACTCATGTGATTGGCTTGTAGGGCACATATGACTAGCAATACCTACTTGATTAACGAGTCGTGATGCGCTACAAATACCTTGTGACTGAAGTGTTACAAGAGAAGCTCCCCGAGTTAGATGTTGCTCAACCTTGAGGACAAGGCTGATTTGAAGGGAGAGAAATTATTAGGATCCTTTTATTTTTTAAGTTTTTAAATAATGTTTATTGAGTTTAGTAAGAGTCAGATAAGGGTTTATTTAATATTTATTTATTATTAAGAGTCCAAGTCTTGGTAGACTCTAGGTGGAACAATATAAATATGGATGTAATTATTTCTTTTTATTAAGCAATGAAAATGTTATCTCAACCGTTTAGCAAACTTTAGGAGGCCGATCCCCTCGAAGTGATCAATACTTTTCTTCCTCTTTTTCTACGATAAAACCTTAGAGATCTTATTAGTATAAAAGGCTTAGTTCTTTTCTTAGAATAATTTCTCAAAAGGTAAGGTCGATACTATATTATTTATTAAAAATTTTAAAAATAATTTTCTTGTTATTCAAATTTATGTTTATGATATTATTTTTGGTTCTACGAATGAGTCTTTATGTGAATCCTTTGCCAAAAGTATGAGCCAAGAATTCGAAATGAGCTTAATGGGTGAATTAACTTTTTTTTTTTATTACAAATTAAGCAACTAAGTGATAAAATCTTTTTTAGTCAAACTAAATATGCTTTAGATTTATTAAAACGATTCAATATGGATAGTTCTAAGGCTATAAACACATCAATGAACACTTTTACAAAATTAGATATAGACCAAGATGGAGAATATTTTAATCAAAAGACTTATAGGGGTATGATAGGTAGTTTACTGTACCTTACTATAACTAGACCTAATATTATGTTTAGTATTAGGCTCTGTACTAGATTTCAATCTAATCCTAAGTTATCTCACTTTAAAGCTGTTAAAAGGATTTTTAGATACCTAAAAGAAACACCTAATCTAGAATTATGGTATCCAAAATTTAAAATTTTGGAATTAATTACTTATGCCGATGCTGAATTTGCTAGATATAGAATAGATAAAAAAGAACTTATTGAACATGTCAACTTTTAGGTCATGCACTTGTCTCTTAGTTTTTCAAGAAACAAAACTTGATGGCATTATCCACAACCGAAGCTGAGTATATAGCAGTAGGTGCATATTGTGCACAAGTTATATGGATGAAAAACACTTTAGAAGATTATAAAATTCACTTAAAAAATATCCCTATAAAATGTGATAATACTAGTGCAATATGTTTAACAAAAAATCACATTCAACACTCTAAAACTAAACATATTGATATTATGCATCATTTTATTAGAGATCATGCTAATAACCATGATATATCTTTAGAATTTATTGATATAAAACATCAATTAGCTAATATTTTTACAAAACCTTTGATTGAGGAACAATTTAATTTTATTAGAAGAGAATTAGGCATGTTAAATCTTTCAAATGCATGAGTTCCTTTTATACATTTTTTGGATTTCTCAGTTTTTGTAAATTGAGTTTTCTTTTAAATCGAGATCATTTCTTATCATTCCTTCTTTTTGCAAATTTACAAAAGAAGAAATTTAATTCATGGACTTTTGGTATACTTGATCTTTTATGTGATGATTTCCTATGAATCCTTCCTCTTGCTATTTACGAAAATAGGAATTTAATTCATGGACTTTTGGTATACTTGATCTTTTATGTGATGATTTCCTATGAATCCTTTTGCTATTTATGAAAATAGAAATTTACTTCATATAGACTTTTGGTACACTTGATATTTTATGTGATCGTTCCTTATGAATCCTTTCTCTTTCTATTCACGAAAGTAGCGGTTTGATTCATGGACTTTCGGTTCTTATGACTTGATCTTCTTCTTTGTGTGATGAATGAATTCCTCCGTTCTTCTTCTTCTTGTTATTTTTATGATAAAGGGGGGAAAGAAACTTGCTAGCATATCAAGAAAAGCAAAAATGCTAGCTTGCACATCTCAAGAAGAATCAAAAGTGCTTGCACATCTAAAGAGAAGTGCTAGTTTGCCCATTTCAAGTAGCAAAAGTTGCTATCTTGCAAAAATTTTGCATAACTTCACATCTCACAAATTTGCTAGCTTGCATAAAGTGGTGTAAAACTTGCTTGTATGGTTCAAATACTTGTTGAATTTTTCTCCTTTTTGTTGATGACAAAGGTGGAGAAATGATGAATGTTTGGTATCATGCCAAAATGATGTTAAGTTTGGTATTATGCATGAAGTGATAAATGATAAAAAAAATCCTTTAGTATCATACATGATATGCTCAAAATGATTGAAAATTTGAATGATTTGGTATCATGTATGTTCTGCCCAAAATGATGTTAATTTTGATATCATGCATGAAGTGATAAATGCTTAGTATCATGAAGGTTATGCCCAAAGTTATGTTGATTTGTTTTGGTATCATGTATGAAGTGATGAAATTGTGCATGTTATACTTTGATGATTTGAAACTATGATGATGCATAATGTATGAAATTTTGATATGATATATTGCATTTGATCACTATGATCGAAATTGTTTCACTTGAATTTAAAGGTTATAATTCTTTTTGAATTCAAGTTTGCCTTGTCTCAATATGGCATGTAGATAAGAGGAGTTATGGTTAACTCCATCATCAATTGGTTGTCAACATAAAAAAAAAGAGATTATTAAATCTTAAATTTTGATGATGAAATCAATTAATGAATTAATGATCTAATCCATATGTCAAGAAAAATGATATAGGATTAACTATTATAATGAAAAAGGCATAAAGCAGAAAAATCGAACGTTAGGCTAGAATCAAAGATCGGACAATATGCCAAAGGTTTGGATGATGAGTCGAAAGCTTGTCGAGAGTTCATCGAAGGCTCATTGGGAGTTCGCTGAAAGCTTGCTAGGAGTTCACCGAAAGCTTACCGGGAGTTCACCAAGAGTTTGTTAGGAGTTCACCGAAAGCTTGCCTAGAGTTCACTCGGAGTTTGCTGGAAGTTCGCCGGAAGTTCACCGGGAATTCACAAGAAGAACAATTGACATACCAGACAACTAAGATTGCTTGGTTAAAGCTTTAATTATCATAGTTAGGACTTAATTTGAGTTAGTTTTAGGAGTAATCCTACTAACTCAATTAGGAGCCAATTGAGCCCTAATCGAGGTTGATTTGGGCTGGCTGGATGGCCCAATCAGTGACCTGGAGCCATGTCAGGCGGTGGCACTGCTAGGGTTGGCGGTGGAACCGTCTAAGGCTCAGCCTCCCAAGCTGAGTCTAGGCAGTGGTATTGCCCAAACTGAGCGGTGATACCACCAATAGTTAATGCTATCAGGTGGTGGTACTGCCTAGCCAGGCGATGGTATCACTAGAGCTTAATATCCAAGACTTTGCTAGGCGGTAGTATCACCCAAACTGAGCGATGGTATCGCCAGTACACCGAGAACCCGAGATAAGACATTTTTTGGCTCCATTTTTTTAAGCCATTTGGAGTCTATAAATGCACTTCTCATCCCTACTTAGGATACACATGATCTTAAATGAAAATTAGAGAGAAAACACTATTGCAATTCCTTAAGAGTTCCCTTTCTCTAGCTCTAAATTTTGAATTCAGGTTGAGAGAAGGGAGAGTGAATTGTAAAGGTTATCTCCTAAACCTATGAAAAGGAGAAGAGGGTTGTAAGAGAGTGGTTGGTCTTCACCCATTAAAGGAAGATCGTTAGTAAACGCTAGTGGTCTCGACGAAAGAGGAATCAGGAGTGGATGTAGGTCACGATGACCGAACAATTATAAAATTGGTGTGCCTTCTGTTCTTTGTTGTTTACCTTTACTACTTACTAAGTTTATTGCTCACTCCATCTTATACTCACTTTAAGTTAAAGTGCACTCGATATCAGTTTTCATTAGATGAAAGTTTTGATCAAACTAAGTTTTCCAAATGGATGTAGTTTTTACGTAAGCACTAATTTACCCCCTCCTTAGTACCGATTTTGGTCCTAATAATTATTGGGTAGTGATCCACTAATATAAGAGGCTTAGGTAATTAACAGAGGACCTCTATAAATAGGAGGGAACCAAAGGCTCATAGGCTAAGTCCTCTCTTGGTTGCCTCCTTCTATCCTCCTCTCCCTTTGAGGAGCATCTTCGCAGCCCTTGCCATGTGGATCACCGCTAGAGAGAAGGACAGTTGACCTTCTTCATCCTCTCACACAGATCTATAGGGTTTTAGAGATATATGATCTTCCTAAGTAACACATCTTTCTTATATGCACAGTTTTTCGGTTTTGCGAGTTTTTGCACACCAATCTTTCGTACGATGATAAGAACCTTATTTTCAATAAAAATTTAAGATTTTTATTTTTTATTCTTCTGCTGCACATGTGATGTCGCCCTAGATTTCCCAACAAGATACTCTTCAATAAATTAGATGATATATCTTTTCATTCCTGGCCACTAGTAGTACTATTTTAAATCCCTATACACCTTGGTTATTCCAGGGTGCACCAAGTTTAAAGATGAGTGTGCTTTTGTTAAAATTTCTTAATTTATGTCAGGCTCCTTTGGTACATATAATCTATCTTGAAAAATGATTACCCCTTCATCAATGTAGGACTCATTTCTTTTCTCTACCTTATTATCAAACTTCAATCAATTTAAATAAGGGTCCTTGAATTATAACTTTGTAATTTTTCCCAAAAGGGTTAGGTGTAGTGACAACACTAAAAATCTCCTAATTAAACTTTTAAGGATTATCTCAGATTCAAATTTTTATATTTTTAAATAGAGAGGTCTTTATTGATAAAGTAACTAAATTGGTTGACTTTCTACTCAATGTATCAGTAATTATATTTGTTTTCTTTGGATGATAATTGATCATATTATCATAATCTTTTACTAATTCTAACCATCTCCTCTATCTCATATTCAGATTTTTAAAGTAAAGAAATATTTTAAACTCTTATGATTAGTGTATATTTTATATTTCTCCCCATAAAATAATGTCACCAAATTTTTAAGGGGCAAACACCACCACTATTGTCAATTCTAAATCATGGGTTGGATAGTTCTTCTTATAATATTTTAATTATCTTAAGACATAAGCTATAACTCTATCATTCTGCATCAAAACATATCATAGATCATTTTTGGATGCATTACTATATACTACAAATCCTCTTGACCTAGATGGTACTATAAGAATTGAAATTGAAGTCAATCGCCTTTTTAGTTCTTGAAAACTATTTCACAAGCATTAAAAGATTGATTTTGGACTCTTTCACTCAACTAGTACCTTCGTGAGTGATTTTAAAAGTATGTCAAATATCAAAAGTCGATTCATAAATTAAAACACGATTAAGTTCATTTTTATCTAAGGCACAAAATAAGGCATTCATAGCCTTGGCAATAAGAGCTAAAGTCTTCTTCTCTGACTCATTCCAATCACTCATCAGAAGAGGACTTTTGGGGCTATTTTCAATAATGTAATCCATAGAAAGAAGAAAAATTCTTATGTGAGTCTTCCAATATGTGTAATCTGACACATTGAAGATAGGCCGACGTAAGATTGAGTGACCCTCTTGCATGTCAGCAAATGCCATCTCTCTTGGGTTTTAAACCAGAATGAGAGTGACCTTACTCTGATACCAACTGTTAGGATCTAGAGCAGCACTAAGAGGTGAAGGGGGGGGCGGGGGGGGGGGGGTGGGGTGTGGTTGATGGGTGGTGAATTAGTGTAGTGGATAAAAATCAATAATTTAAACTGATTCCAAAAATCTTTGTGTGTTGAGAAGTTCTATCCAACAAAAATGATTTCAACAAAGAGAATGATTCGAGTGAATACGAAAGAGAGTAGAGAAGGAGAGATTAAAAGATTGTAGCTAAGTAAAAATAGAAATGCAACAAATGTAAATACACACCAAGAGAAGAACGCAATGATTTTATAATGGTTCGATCAATTGACCTATGTCCATTTTCGAAACCTCCTTTGATAAGGTTATCGGGTTCCACTATCAATCCTTCTTAAATGGGAAGGATCAAACACCCCTTTTACAAAATTTTACAATTGGATCATACCCTTTTACAGAATTTTTATACTTCGTAATTCGGGAGGTGAACACTCTAATTTTTCAAGGCTATTTCACTATAGTTTTGACTCAGTTTTTATCACTTCTCAATGTACTTTATCAGTTGAGAAGCAAAGGGTATTTCTAGGCTCAACTGGCTTTAAAATTGGAGCAAAAAAAGGTCCTATCCTAGATTTTTGGGAGCTGGCGGTACCACACCTTTCACTAGCGGTACCACCACTAGTTGACCCTGACATTGAGTGGTACCATCACTCAGTCTGGCAATACTACTGCCAAAGTAGAGCCTCAGGCTTTGTGGTGGGGTGGTACCATCGCTTGACAAGCGGTACCACCACCTGGCAATTGATAATTATCGGCAATACCGACGCTGACCTGGGCGGTACTTAACTGCCAGGTGATATCACTACTGACCTAGGCAATACCACTGCCCAGGCACCTTGGAACCCACACCCTAGGTAGTTCCACTGCTCTAGTCTGGTGATGCCACCGTTAGATTGGTTCCAACAACCTAGGTGGGCCATAAATCCGACCCAATATAGTCTATTTATGGGCCCAATTGGCCCCTACCATGGTTAATTAGGATTAATACTTAATCCTAACCCTAATTACATGCTAACTATAAAATTAAAGACATTCTAAGCAAACACTTAGCACATCAAGACTTCTTTCGGCGAGTTTCCGATAAACTTCTGACGAACCCTCGGACATCTTTTGGCGGACTTCCAGTAGGCTCCCAGACTTTATGACGACCTTGGCAAGTTCTGACAAGTCTACTTTGGCAAGCTCCGATCTTTCTTGGTGAGCTCCGTAAACTTTGATGAACCTTCTAGCAAACTTTCGACAACCCTTCGGTGAACCCCCGATTCATTCTTAGCCTGTTCCGACAGCACTTCTGATGAACCTTTAGACTTCTAGCGGACTCTCGAACTTCCAATGATTCAATCGCACTTAACTTCGGCACATCATTTTGCTTTACATCTTTATCACTATTATAATTAATCTTACACACTTTTCTTAATAATATGGATTAGATTAAATAATCTATCAATTGACTTCATCATTAAAATCTGAGATTCAATAAGTATAAGTACTCATTGGAGAATGAGTTCACTTAATGATCTACTTATGAAATGATGGTTGGTTAATAATACATTATCGTCAGATAGCAATTTCATAGTCCTAGTTGTATGTCTAATCCTCAGACTTGAGATACTAAGGATGCCCTATATGGGTACTCCACTCTTTAATACTAGACTTATAGGCTTGGAAGTTTCAGATCTAGCATAAACGATCATCGGGAGTGGTAGCTAATCTTACAAGAGCAATTGAGTATCAATAGAATATCATCCACTCTCGGTATTATAAGAGAAATATCTAGTATTCTCACTTAGGCAAATCCTTAACAAGGGTCGATTAGATCATGATGAATCTGATAAGCATGAGATTCGAATTAAGAGAGAAGTTTTTAAGGAGAATCTAATTAGAGTGAGACTCGGATATATTTCATATGGGTCTAATAGCACCATGCCCAATATATGATCACTAGGATATTGGATGGATAAAAAACTATAGATGCATAGTAATAGAGGGCAAATAGGTTCAATATATTAGATCCTCTTATACCATCTCCGGACTATGGCGTAGTGACTTAGTATGTATATAGTTGATAAAATTGAATTATTATAGGGATAATAATTTACTAAGTTAGAAAGAGTTTGACGAGTACAACTCATGGCCAGCTCGGTATTGGGCTTAGAGGGTCACACTCATATGGTAAGTGACGTGATGAATAAAGCATTGGAGATGTGATGTCCAATAAGCCCTTGTTTTATTAGATCCTTTGGGTAAGACCTAATAGGCTTAGAGTGATTATTGGATGGAGATCCAATATCCATTAAGTAAAAAATTATTTGATGGAGATCTAATACTCAAAAGGAATGACCCATTAGGGTTAAGTTAAATGGCTCTCTATAAATAGGAGAGGGACCAAAGGGTCATAAGCTAGACTCCTTTGGCCGCCCACTTTTTATCTTCTTCTCCCATTTCTTCCCTTGTCATCATTCCTTATTTAGGGCATGCAAATAGCAAGGAGGGCTGGCCTCTTCTTGTTTTGCTATTGTGTAGTGGTGCGTGAAGGTAAGGAAAGAACGCGTTACGAGAGGAGGTGCATCGTCGCTTCATCCATCTTGTGGATCACTGCTAGAGAGGAGTTTGCAAGAGCTCTTTTATCCATAGACTAAGATCTGTAGATTGGGGATATACGATCCTAGGTTAGAACGTCTCACATGTGTTATGTAGTTTTCAGTTTTACGAGTTTTACGTTCTTGATCTTCGCATGATGATTCGTTAAATCTATTTTAGGAAACTAGTTTTTGTTTTATTTTTTCACTATACATATGATGCACCCCAAGGTTTCCAAATAGTGGTATTAGAGCCAGGTTGCTCATGTAAAGATCGGTTATTAACGACATCTTGTGTTGAATCATTATTTCATAAACAAGTTGTGCTTTTACCGATTTGAGATTAGAACAATATAATCTTTGGCGTACGAACTATTCTATCACCTAAAAACTTTTGGATATCTGATATGACAAGGTAGAATGGTAGCAAAAGATGTTACACTGCAAATTTGGCCAAGCAGCCCTGATCGAGAGCCTTGGCCAAGGGCTGCTCTCGGCCTTGCAAAGGACTACTTGGCTATAAGCAGCCATGGTGGCCAGAACTCCTAGCCGTAGTGGTCGCCCTAGCGGCTAGGGTTTCCTAGTCACCCAAGAGCATTAGGCGGCTAGGGTTTCTTGGTCGCCGGGGCAACTTACCTTAGGGATTTGGTTTTCATAATTGGATTAAAAGTTAATCCAAATTTAATTAATTAAATTAGATTAATTAATTATTTCCTAGTAGTCTTACATGGTTATGTACATATGATGTATGATATGGATAGATGATTATGGACCATATTATTAGAAACCTTACGGATTCTAAGCTTGGGGTTGATCTCTTTAAGGGATCGGCCCCCTTAGAACTCTATAAGGGTTCCTTCCTCCAAGTTGCTGCTCAAAGGCTGCTAAAAGGATGATCTATTCATGATGAAAAGAGAGTGAATACATGACTATTTACAGGGCTTCTAAACCCCAACTCCTAATAGGACTCCTACTTAAAACCCCTACTTCTAATCAACTCCTACTTCTAATACGACTCCTTCTTTAATAGGACTCCTACTTCTAATAGAATTCCTTCTCTAAGAAGCAACTTCCAATTAATCCTAACCTAGCCGGCCTCTTCACCTCTTTAATAAGGGTTGGCTAGATAGGATTTACATAAATGCTCTTTGGATTTACATGTTTGCCCCCTTTAATGAAACTGAATAAGGACTCTTCTAGCTAGAGTCCTAACAGAATTAGGACTCTCCTAGCTAGAGTCCTAACATACCCATCCTCTTCAAATCAACCTTGTCCTCGAGGCTAACGCTCAATGAATTCAGAGAATTTGATCTTCAAGTCGTCATAGTTCTCCCAAGTGGCATATTCTACTAGTAAATTTACCCATTGTATTGGCACTTCAGTAGTGGGTCGTTATCGTCGAGTCACGATCCATCGATCAATAATAGCACTCGACTGGGTTTGGAGCTCTCCTTGGATAGTCATATTTGGTAGATGGCTTTGGGCTGTCTCGTTTTCTCCCAACTTGAGCTTCAAATACGACACATGAAAGACTAGATGGATTCGGGAGTTGGTGAGTAAGTCCAATCTGTATGCTACTACTCCAATGCGCTCTAAAATATGGTAGGGTCTATAGAACCGAGGTGAAAGCTTCATAGATACTCTGGTCTGGATTGATATTTGCTTGTATGACTGAAGCCGTAGGAAGACCCAAGCTCCTACTGAAAATTCTCTTTCGCTTTTGTGTTGATCATATTGCTATTTCATCCTTGCTTGAGCTGCAATGAGATTATCTTTTAGCAACTTCAACATTTTGTCTCTGTCTTGTAGTTTCCTATCTACTTGTTCTACTTTAGAGGTGTCCAACACATATTTTGGGATTATAGGGGGAGGTTGGCCATATATAACCTCATGGGAAATATAATTTGTGGATGAATGATAAGTTATATTATACCACCACTCGGCCTAGGGAAGCCACTTTGTCCACTCTTTTGATTGGTCACTAGTGAAACATCTAAGGTATATCTCCAAGCACCTGTTTACCACTTCAGTCTGGTCATCGGTTTATGGGTGATATGTCGTACTCATTTTCAATTTAGTGCCCTGCATCTGGAATAATTTTATCCAAAATTTACTAGTGAAGACCCTATCATGATCACTTATAATAGATCTCGGCATCTCATGTAATTTTATAATATTCTTCATAAAGATTCGAGTAATACTAGAAATAGTGTAGGGATTACGAACATCGTAAAAGTGAGCATACTTTGTAAGGTGATCAACCACAACAAAAATTGTACCTTTTCCTTATGATGAAGGAAGCCCTTCGTTGAAGTCTATTGATATATCAGTCCATATTGAGTCTAGGATGGGTAGAGGTTGTAGCTTTTCGGGACTTGCCACTATCTCGCCTTTATGTCATTGACATCCATCACATTGTGCTACAAATTCAGCAATAATATTTTTCATCCCTACCTAATAAAAATTTTACTTAATTCTCTTATAGGTTCTAAGGAACCCGGAGTGCCCAGCTATAGGTATAGAATGCATCTCTTGAAGGATGATTTTTACGCAAGTAGAATTTGGCACAAGCACAATGCGTCCCTTATAGCGTAAGTCTTTTGAGTCCCAACTGTAATGAGCCATAGAGCTTGGTGCTTCCTCTAATTTTTTTATGATCTTACTGGTCTCTGGATCATCTTTCCATTCCCTCCTAATATCCTCAAAGAAGTCATTGATCAGAAGTGAAACAACCAAAAATTTAGCTTGCTCGGGTAGTCGCGAAAGCACATCTGCGACAACATTCTCTTTCCCCTTTTTATAAGTTATTTCATAATCATATCCAAGAAGATTTGTTACCCATTTTTGCTGCTCGGGAGAAGATATCTTCTACTTCAAGAAATATTTTAGGCTTTTATGGTCAGTCTTGATTTAAAAATGTTGCCCGATCAAGTACGATCTCTATTTGGCCACCGCATGCATAATCGTGAGCATCTCCTTGTTGTAAATAGTTATCTTGAGATGGAAAGGAGATAATGCTTTACTGGTAGGTATAAGCAAGGGAGCGGCTATCTTGCATTAGTACAGCACCAATTTCAACTCCGGAGGCATCAACTTCAATAATAAAAGTCTTACTGAAGTCAGGTAGTGCTAGTACGAGCATTGTCATCATTGCGGCTTTAAGTTCATCAAAGGTGATGGTGGCTTTGTCTGACCATTAGAAAGCATCTTTTTTTAGTAAGGAAGTAAGGGGTGCACTGATCTTTCCATAGTTTTTCACGAACTTGCAGTAATAGCCTGATAAATCGAGAAAGCAGCACAACGATTTTATGTTTCTCGAGGTTGTCCAGTTCTGCATTGCTTCAATTTTGGAGAGGTCCACCGCTACACCTTCCTCTAATATGATATGCCAAAGATATTCTACCTTCTGTTGAAGAAAGTTGTACTTCGATTTTTTGACAAAAAGAACATGTTCTCGTAAAATCTTCAAAACAAGTCATAAGTACTGAAAATGACTTTCAAGAGAAGGGCTGTAAATAAGGATATCATTAAAGAAAACCAGCACAAACTTACAAAGATAACCTTGGAAAATATCATTCGTAAGGCTCTGGAAGGTGGAGGGAGCATTGCTGAGACAAAAGAGCATTTTCAGAAATTCGTAGTGGTCGTTGTGTGTTCAAAAGGCGATTTTTGGTTTGTCTTCTTCGCATACTCATATTTAATGATACCCAGATTGAAGGTCCAGCTTTGTGAAGACTAGTACTCCCTTTAATTCATCAAGCAATTCATCTACTATTGGAATAAGGTACTTGTCCTTAATGGTTATGCTATTGAGAGCTCAATAATCAACACACATTCGCCATGTTCTGTCCTTCTTTTGTATGAGGAGTACCAGTGAAGAGTAGGGGTTGCAACTTGGCCGAATTACTCATATTTTGAGCATCACTTTTATAATCCTTTCTATTTCATCCTTTTGGAGATGTGGCTACTGATATAACTGAGTATTTGCTGAAGGTTTGCTTGGAAGAATCGGTATACGATGATCATACCGGCGGGTAGGAGGTAGGCTACGCGATTCATCAAATATATCTGAAAATTTAGTAAGCAAAGGAAGTAGGTTTGAATCTTTAAATTTGATTGGCTCTCCCTTAAATTATTACTCAAGTTGTGCCAAAAAGTCACTACATGCTTTGTGCAAAACTTTCTCCATTTGTTGTGTGCAAATCATCGTTATTTCGCTCCCACATTTCCGGCGTAGTATCACTTGTTTCTCCTTACTATAAAATTTCGTAATTAGTTTCAAAAAATTTCAGAAAATATCACCTAATGTCGTCAGCCATTCAATGCCGAGCATGGCCTCATAATCATCAAGAGGGAAGAGAAAGAAATCTACATTTATCTCTTGGTCTTGCAGCAATAGTTTCATTCGCGGGCACCTACGATCACACTTCCAAACTCATCCATCAGTGACCATAATATCAAACCTGCTACAATTCTCAATAGGTAAGGCCATCCGAACAGCAACCTTGCTGTTCATAAAATTATTAGTGCTCCCGATATTAATAAGAATGGTGATCGGTTGTTGCTTCAGAAGTCCTCCCACTTTCATCGTTTGCGAGTTCACGTAACTGGCAAGGGCATGCATCGTAATATCAACTGGCTATTATTCCTCATCCATGACCTCTTCCTTATGCTCCTAGAGCTCCTCCTCCATGTCTTCAATACTAGTAATATATGCCCTACAAGCCAATCACATGAGTAATGGCACTTGTGACTTGACATGCACTCTTTCCTTTGCTTATTATTATTAGATATTTTATCACTTTATCTTGCGTGTTGCATATATTGTGATGTCCTTAAATTTGTGCAATGGGAATCGGATTATGATGAGATCAGGATAATGAGACCGATTCACCTTTAAACATAAACTCTAAATAATCCTGGTCATAGGTTACTCGAGAGAGACATCGAGATAATTGAATAGACTAGTGTGCTATATATCCATCTAAATGATGGAGGTGGCTGGTCTCATAGCTACTCATATGGAGACACTAAGGATATAGTACAGGTGCTTATTGGAGAATGAGTTCAGTCATTGATCCACTTACGGAATGCTGGATGGTTATTGATATCTCACGTCAGACAACAATTTCGTAGTCCCAATAGTATATCTGGTCCTTAGACTTGAAATACCAAGGATGTCCTATATGAGTACTCTACTCTTTGATACCAAACTTATAGGTTTGGAAGTTTCAGATCTAGTACAACTAGTTATTAGGAGTAGTAGCCAATCTTATGAGGACTATTGAGTATCAATAGAGGATCATTCGCTCTCGGTATCATGAGAGAAATATCTCATATATTCTTGCTCAAACAAATTCTTGGCCAAGGTTATTCGGATTGAGAGAGAAAGAGTTCTCCGGGAGAATCCGATTAGAGCGAGACTCGAGGAGAGACCGTATGGGCTTGACAGCACCATGTCCGGTATATGGTCTCTAGAATATTAGATGGATGATGGACTATAGATACATGGTAACTTAGGATAGATAGGTCCAAAGGATTGGATTCCCCTGTATCGTCTGGGGATTACGGTGTAGTGGCCTAGTACGTCTATAGTCTATGAGTCGGGTGAATTATTATATAGATAATAATTCACTAAGTCAAAAGGAGTTCTGACTAGTATGACTCACGGCTAGCTAGATATTAGGCCTAGAGGGTCAAACACATATGGTAGGTGTCGTGACGAGTAGAGGTTCGGATATGAGATATCCGCCAGAGGCACTAAATTATTGGATATTCGTTAAGCCCCTGAATTATTAGATCCTAATATGAAATCTGATAAGAGCTAGTAAGAGATTATTAGGTAAAGACTCACTAATCCAATTGACTTAGGTAATTGGATGGAGATCCAATACCCAATAGGATAGGATCCATTAGGGTTTATAGGGGGCCTTTATAAATAGGAGGGAACCAAATGTCCATAGGCTGGGGTTTTTTGGTAGCCACCTTCTATTCTCCTCTCCCCAAGAGTGGAGCATCGTTGCAGTCCCTACCGTATGGATTATCGTCAGAGAGGAGGACATTTGAACTCTTTCATCCAATCTTGCAAATCTATAGGGATTTAGGGATATACGATCTCCCTAGGTACTTTCTTTCTACACATGTAGTTTTTGGATTCATGGATTTATTTTTTATGCACTGATCTTTGCATGACGATCGAACCTTTTACGAAAATCTAAGGTGTTTTATTTTTTGTTCTTCCCCTGCATATGAGATGTTGCCCCCTTGGATTTTCCAACATTTAAGAGGTTTAATCAGTAGGAGGCGACCCCTTTTGTAGTGATGATCGTGGTTCCACGACTCATCACAATGTCAACAAAGACCCATTGCTGATCGGTCATATAGTTCTTCTCTTATCAATTTTTTTGGTAGCAAAAGAGGACTGGGAGTAAAAGGCGGTTTATATGCCATGGGCTTAGGAGAGGTTTTCATCCTCCGAACATCTTGGTTGAGCTGTTCTTCTTATATTCGAGCAAAAGAAATCACAACTATCACGGTACGGGGCTACCGCACCTTAACCTCCCCTTTTATCTCTAGATTGAGTCCTTCGATGAATGTTCCTTGTTGAATCTCGGATTTTGATGATGAAACTAATTGATTATGGTTTATTGTCTAATTGTGTTTTGAGTGATGCAGGTCTACTATCGATCAGGATTAGACAGTTGACGCTAGAGGAATTGACATTGCACCGGGTGATCATGTTAGGATATTGGATGTCGAGCCGGAGGTTTGGTCGACAATCGACAAAAGGCTTCATACGTCAAGCATCGAGCCAAGAAGAGCAGGCTGCACCAAGGATATCAAGGTTGCAGAGGTCAACCATCGATTGGGCAATGGATAGCAAAAGATGACGATGTGCCGAAGCATCGACCAATGACATGCCGGGCAATAGAATATCAATTCGTGTTGTCTAGATTGAAGTAGAGTTTTTGTTTATGTGTGTGTAGGATTAACTATGATAATGATAAAGACGTAAAGCAAAATAAAGTGCTGGAAAGGTTGATAGATCGTTGGGAGTTCGAGAGTTCGACGGAAGTCCAAAGATTCGTTGGGAGTGTTGCTAGAACTAGTCAAGAACGAGTAGGGAGCTTGCCGAAGGGTTTTCGAAAGTTCATCGGATGGTTCATCAGAAGTTCACGAAGCTTGCCAAAGAAGCTCGTTGGAACTCGCCAAGATCATCGTAAAGTCTAGGAGCTTGCTAGGAGTCTATAGAATGGTTTCAAGGGTTCGTCGGATGACTGCCAAAAGTTCGCTGGAAGCTCGCCAGAGAAAGAAGTCTTGACTTGTTGGACTTTATAATAGCTTAGGAATGTCTTTAAAATTCATAGTTAGCATGTTAATTGGGGCTAGGATTATATGTTAATCCTATACCCAAGTAGGGGCCAACTGGGCCTTATTTGGGCTAATTTGGGCCAAGTTAGGGCCCATTTAGCCTTGCTAGAATAGTGTTAGAATAGTGCTGGCAATGGCACCGCTAGACCCAAGCGGTGGCACCGCCCAGCAATCGAGTGCACAAGCGGTGGCACCGCCAGCACCAGGAAAACCGAGGCAATTCAAATTTGGGCTCCAAATTTGGGCTTCAAATTTGGGCTCCAAATTTGGGCTCCAAATTTGAATCCTCTTGAGGCCTATAAATACCCCTATCATCCATGGTTCAAACAACACAAAAACTGAGAAAGAAGACGGGAAAGCTTTATTGAAATTGTGTCAAAACCTTCCCTCTTATTCTAAAGTGTGATCTAGTCTTAGAGAAGGTTGAGAGGCCTTGTAAGGGTTACTTCCTAAGTCCATCAAAAGGAGAGGTATTGTAAGGGAGTTCGTCCTCACCCGTTGGAAGGAGGATAGCTAGTGGAAAGCCGGTGGCCTCAAGCAAAGAGGAATCAAGAGTGGATGTAGGTCGAATGACCGAATCACTATAAAAATGGTTTCGTTCATGTTTATGCATTTATCTTTCTGCAAACCTTTACTTTGCTAAGTTCACTGCCCTCATCTTCTTACGTACATTTTCTACGCAATCGAAATAGTTTTAATCGAAACGTTATTCCTTTCATACGAAGTTTCCAAAACTTATTTAAAATAGCCGAAGTTTATCATATTTATCTGCTACACTAATTCACCCCTCCCCCTCTTAGTGCCGCTCGATCCCTAACAATTGGTATCAGAGCCTCGTTATTTCTCATTCAAATTTACACCCAAGAGAAATGGCTCTTCATGGCTTTCAAGAGGGCTTTTCGATTTTTCGTCCACCATTTTTTAACGGATCGGACTACACATATTGGAAAACTCGAATGAGAGTTTTCTTAATTTCTCAAGATTTAAACTTATGGAATATCATCGAAAATGGCTTTCAACTTCCCTCTAAACTGACGAACGAATGGTCAGACTTAGAGAAAAATTTTTTTTCTTTAAATGCAAAGGCTATGAATGCCTAATTTTACGCTTTGGATAAGAATGAGTTCACTTGGATTTCTATGTGTGAAATAGCTTTTGACATTTGGCAAACACTTGAAATCACGCACGAGAGAACTAGTAGAGTCAAAGACTCGAAAGTAAACCTCTTACTGTATGATTTTGAGCTCTTCTAAATGACACAAAGCGAAACTATCGACGATATGTACACCCGTTTCACAGATATCGTCAATAGCTTAAAAAGTCTTGGTAAATATTTTTTGAATTTTGAACTCACTAATAAGATCTTAAGATCTCTTCCAAAAAGATGGGATCCTAAAGTAACCACAATACAAGAGACTAAAAATTTAAATGATTTTCCATTGGAAGAATTAATCGGGTAATTAATGACCTATGAAATGAGTTTCTTGGAACTTTTGGAACTTGATGAATACTTGAACCACCTTCCAAAGGATAGGAAGGATTTGGAACTCTAGACTATAAAATGCCACTTGAGTGATGACTCAAGTGATGAGGATAATGAAGAGGACATTGAACTTTTAATCAATCTTAATAAGTTCATTAAACAAAAATTCAAAATAAATAATGAACTTGAATGGAGGAAGAGGCCAAAGAAGAGGAAGGCTCACCAAGAAGAATCAAGTAAAGAAGAGGCAAATTGGGCATTGATGGGCTTCGTCAATGAGGTAAGCAACTCATCTAAAATGTTCTTACATTATTTTAAAATTATATGACTTCTCCATGAATGCTTAACTTAGTTAGTAGGAATTTTTTTTCATGCTTTTCTTGTGTTTTTAAAAATAAAAAATTATTTTAAAAATTATTCTATGCTTTTCCTTCTAGTATTTTTGAAAAGTAAAAATTATGAATGATGATTGCTTAGTTTATGATTTTCATATCGTATTTTGTGTTGAATCTCGGATTTTGATCATGAAACTAATTGAGTATGATTGTGTTTTGTTGTCTAACTGCGTTTTGAGTTACGCAGGTCTATTATCGATCAGGAATAGACAGTTGACGCTGGAGGAATTGACGTTGCGCTGGAGGTGATCACGTCAGGATATTGGATGTCGGCCGGGAGGTTGGCCGATGCGACTATCGGTAGGAGGCTTCGTACGTCGGGCATCGGGCCAAGAAGTGTGGACTTGCGCCATGGATATCGAGGTTGCGGAGGTCAACCGTCGATTGGGCAACAAGCCGCTAGAGAGGGCGATGTGCCGAAGGATCGGACGGCGCCGACCAATGATGTCTTGCCGCACAGCGAATGTCAATTCGCGTTGTAATAACTGTCTAGATCGAAGTAGAGTTTTTGGTGTTTGTTTGTGCAGGAGTGACTATGATAGGAATGAAGATGTAAAGCGAAACAAAGGGCCGAAGACAAGTGTGATGAATCGTTGGGAGTTCAAGTGTTCAACGGAAGTCCGAAGATTCATTGGGAGCGTTGCCAGAACCGGCCGAGAACGAGTAGGGAGCTTGCCGAAGGGTTTTCGGAAGTTTGCCGGGAGGTTCGTCGGAAGTTCGCGGAGCTTGCCAAGAAAGATCAGAGCTTGCCAAAGAAGCTCGAGGGAACTCGCCAAGATCATCATGAAGTCCAAAAACTTGCCGTGAGTCCGCGGAATGGTTTCTGAAGGTTTATCGGAAGACCGTCGGAAGTTGACCGGAAGCTCGCCGGAAGAAGTTGTCATATGGACTTTGTAATAGCTTAGGAAACGTCTTTAAAATTCGTAGTTAGCACGTATTTTGGGTTAGGATTAGATAACCCAAAGTGGGGGCCCATTGGCCCTTGATTAGGATGAGTTTGGGCCAAAATTTTGGCCCAAACCGAACCAGCTACGTGCATGCATGCTACGTGCATACATCATGTATGTATCGTATTCTTCAGTCAGAGTTCTTATCGAGCAGCGGTAGCACCGCTTTGCTGGGGCGATAGTAATCACGCCGCCACTCTTGTAAGCCAGCGGTAGTACCGCGCTTCGTTAGCCAGCGGTAGTACCACTGGCTAGGGTGGTAGTCGCTTTGGTGGGGCGTAGTACCCGCTGGGGCGTAGTACCGCTGGTGCGTGGAAAGCAGCGGTAGCACCGCTGGCTAGGTGGTAGAACCGCTGGGTGTGTCGATCTGCCAAGACCGAGAAGACAAAAAAAACTCAAAAGATTCAAATTTTTGGCTCCATGTTTAGGCTCCAAATTTGAATCACTTTGAGGCTTATAAATACCCCTTCCTTTTCAGCTGAAAAACTCAACCCTCAGAGAGTTAGATTTTGAAAATAAGTCTTAGGAAAGTCTTGTTCTTCATTTGCTTAAGTGTTCACCTCATTCTTCTTGTGAAATCTTGTAAGAGTGTGAACCACTTGTAAAGGGTTGTAAGAGGGGTATTTGATCCTTCCCCTTCAAAGGATTTGGTAGTGGAAGAAGGGAGCCTCATCGGAGAAGGCTTCGGAAGTGGATGTAGGTCACTTTGACCGAACCACTATACATCGCTGCGTCTTGATTATGTGATTGGTTAAATTTCTGTTTTACTTTGCTGCAAGCCTTTACTTTATTTACTCAACTTCCTTATCATCTTATTACGTATGCTTTAAAGTTAAAACGCAATCTTTCCGGGTTCAAACGAAACATTGCATTCATTCGTACGAAGTTTCCAAAGCTTGTTTTAAATCGCTGAAAATCTATCGTTTTATCCGCTGCACTAATTCACCCCCCCCTCTTAGTGTCGCTCGATCCCTAACAATTTGATGCATGGTTTTTGATACAAAATGAATCATCATGATAATTGCATCTCATGCTTGTACACCTAACAAGATTAAATCTAATAAATATTTATTTTGATGAATTCCGTATTGCTTTTCATAATAACATAATGAAAATATGAAATCATATGTATCTTATTGATTTATGTTACAAAATCTGTTTTTCGGTTTTAAACTTGATACATATCATTTATACAAAAGAATTGAGCATGTATTTTACTCCTAACAAATTTTTGGAATAAAAGATTTTGATGATAATTTCAAATTTATATGATGCTTGGCTTTTGTGTGAAAATGTGAACATGTTTAATGAGATCAACCACATAAAATAAAACACATAAAAATTGAAAATATGTTATCATGATGTTTTATTTTTGATGTGTTTGGTCTTGACAAGTTTATGACTAAACTTATATCTTATTGATACATGTTTTCATAAAAAGATTTGAATTTGCTCACATGAAAACAATTGCATGAAACGAAAATTCATTTTCTATCCTATTGAGATTAATGAATTCATTTTGCCAATCTTGTGAATCTCATGAAAATAAATATGATGAATATTTTGAAAATAAATGAGTGTATCATGTGCTTGGATTAAATAATTTCTCTTGAAACTTACTTTTTGGATCTAGTAGAAAAAGACAAGAGCATGCTTACATGTGAACCATCTTCATTGCTCTTATTAAAATTTTCAAATGAAAGATTTTGATGCATTTGATCTTGATTGGTTTAATGACAAAACTTGTATTTTGAATTTATACAATGATGGCTTCCGTATAAATATTTAAACATACCTTATGAAATCATCATTGATAATGATGAAATGAAAATATTAAAAGTTTGTTGTGATGCTAAATGATTTTATGATATCATTAGGATTTGAGGTTGTTATATCTTGATGACAAACTCATGTTTTGGTCTTAAATTTGATACTCATCTTTTGAAACATGAGCAAACTTGTTTGAAACAAACAACTTAAAATGAAACACAATATCATGATAAATTGAATCTCATAATGTGTTATATTATTGTCTTGATGATTTTTATAATGAAGTTTGTCTTTCAATTTTGAATATTTTGATTTGGCTTATAAAGACAAAGACATACTTATTTGAAGTAAATCATAAAAAGGAAATACATGATCTTGAAAATTTTTCTATCTCTAAAGTTTTCGGTTTTGATGAATCTATGTGAATCTTTTGAATCGAATCTTTTGAAAAATACCACATGCTTAATGTGATTCCACTTAATGATCTTTATGATGAAATTTATCTTTTCATCTTGAATGTCGACATTTATTTTTCTTTAAGGGAAAAAGCATGGTTATAATAAGTAAATCACATATAAAAATGAAATGTAATTCTCTATCTAAATCTTATCAATTTTTCTATATTAATTTCATGAATCCATGCTTATCATGTATAAATTTATTGAATGTGATCTTGAGGATGATTCTGGATTTGACAAATGCTTGATTCATATTTATGATATAAGATACATTTAAAAAAAATATTGAATCATGCTTCAATCATGTTCTATCTCCCTTAATTCATGTTGTTCTCTATATTTCTATTTTATTTACCATAGAGGAGAACCTTCTAAATGAATTATGAAATTGATGATTTGATAATAAGTGCTTATCAAAAATATTATTTTACAATCTCTAAAAAGTTGATAATCACTTCATTCATGTTATGAATCTTGAGAATTATTTCAATAATTTGATTATGAGTTTCGAGTTGACAAAATGAGTTTGAATGATTTTATGACTCATCTCTTGATCTCTTGAAATCATGACCTTGAATTCTTGACTTGAGATATTTTTGCAAATTGAAATACTTTCCTCTATGATTGCTTCCTTTTTCATTTACTAAAGAGAAAAATAATTCAAGTCTTGATATATTGATAAGTGATACTTGAAATTATTTTTATGATTCATGATGAATTTAGATCTATCATGCATAAATCAAGTTGTTGCTTTTACTATCAAATGAATCATGAGCCTTGACATCATATCTTTCATGATAAAGAAATGACAAGAATTCTTTGGCTTGTATGCCTTATGTGGTAATTGAAAAATTGATATAAATGAAATTTGCCTTATGATGATCAATGAATCATGACTTGATCTATGAGAATGATATGTTTTTTATGCATCATGATTCTTAGTTGTATACCCTTTATCATGAATTGAAAATTGATATAAAAGAAAATACTTGTGAATCTTGATTTGGATTTCTCGGAACTATTTATTTAAAAATCTTCCTATGAAATCATGATTGTGATAAAAACTCTTATTTATAAATCAAGATCTTGTGTTTAATCTCCTAAGACTTCCTCTTGTTATTCCCTAAAAAGGAGACTTGTCAAAATGATTCATGAACCTTTTGATTTATGACTTTTGGATTCATGACTTAAGGTCGATGATTGAAACATTATATGCTAAAATTGATTTTTTTTATGTTTCAATACTTCCTTGAATGCCTTATTTGATGATTCAAAATTGATGTAAAAGAAACATGCTTAATGATTGAATCATTGATTTATTCTTTTATCATGGCTTGAAAATGAATGAAAAGAAAATATGTTAGCACTTGTAATCATGATTTGATCCTTGATATTGATATGCTTTTATATATCATGATTTTTGGTTGTATGACATTTATCTTGAATTGAAAATTGATAAATATGAATCTTGATCTTGCAAAAAGAAAGTTATGAATTATATCTTTTGGTTTTGATCCTTGTTGAATTTACATATTGATATCCTTCATGACATGATTTCTTTGCATTGTTGTCTTGTATGCATCATGTGATGATTGATATATTGATTGATGCAAATTTATAATTGATCATTGATTCCTCCCTTCTTTTCGATAATGATAAAGGGGGAGTTAAATTGCTAGCTTGTGCATCAAGAGAGAAAAATTTGCAAGCTTGAACATTGAGAAGCAAAAAGTTGCTATCTCAAGAGAGGCAAAAATCTTGCTCAACTTCACTTTTTTAATAAAATTGCTTGCATTTTTGTTACAAATTATTGTTAAATCTCATGCAAGATTATTTGAAGTATTAATCTTCTCTTTCCTTTTGACAATTATAAAGGAGAGAAAAAATTGCTAGCTTGGCATATCACAAAGAAATCAAAGTACAAACTTACTATCTTGCTTGGCTACAAAAGAGGAAAAGAACTTGCTATCTTGAAATATCAAAAATTGCTATCTTGCAAATTCAAGAAAAGCAAAGTGCAAACTTGCACAAGAAACAAGTGTTGAATTGTTATGATTACACTTGCCATAATTGGTAGCTAGTATGATTGTAAAATTTGTATATCTTTCAAACTAGCTATGATGATTACTTCTTCTTTTTGTTGATGACATAGGGGGAGAAGTAGATTGATGCCTTCATGCATTGAATTGAATATTTTATATATTTGCATGATGATTTGATAATTATCATATATTGTGATGAATGTTGCTTGGATTTGGGATAATCCAGATGTTCTATCAATGGCATATTGATAGGGGGAGTTTGGTTAAACTTCGGAGAGTTAAGGTTAACTCCGTTAGTCCTTAAGTAGTTGTCATCATCAAAAATGGGGAGATTGTTGAATCTCAAATTTTGATGATGAAACTAATTAATTATGGTTTATTGTCTAATTATGTTTTGAGTGACGCAGGTCAACTATCGATCAGGATTAGACAGTTGATGCTGGAGGAATTGACGTTGCGCCGGGTGATCATGTTAGGATATTGGATGTCAAGCCGGAGGTTCGGTCGACAATCGGCAGAAGGCTTCGTACGTCGGACATCGGGCCAAGAAGAGTGGGCTGTGCTAAGGATATCAGGGTTGCGGAGGTCAACCGCCGATTAGGCAACGGATCGCAAAGAGGATGATGTGCCGAAGAATCGGATGAAGCATCGACCAATGACGTGCCGGGCAACAGAATGTCAATTCGCGTTGTCTAGATCGAAATAGAGTTTTTGTTTATGTGTGTGCAGGATTAACTATGATAACGCTGAAGGCGTAAAGCGAAACAAAGTGCCGGAAGACAAGGTTGATGGATCGTTCGGAGTTCGAGAGTTCGACGGAAGTCTGAAGATTCGTTGGGAGTGCTGCCAGAACTGGTCGAGAACAAGTAGGGAGCTTACCGAAGGGTTTTTAAAAGTTTATCGGATGGTTTGTCAGAAGTTCACGGAGCTTGCCAAGAAAGATCAGAGCTTGCCAAAGAAGCTCGTTGGAACTCGCCAAGATCATCGTGAAGTCTAGGACCTTGCCGGGAGTCCGCAGAATAGTTTCCAAGGATTCATCGGATGACTGCCGAAAGTTCGCCAGAAGCTCGTTGGAGAAAGAAGTCTTGACTTATCGGACTTTATAATAGCTTAGGAATGTCTTTAAAATTTGTAGTTAGCATGTTAATTGGGGCTAGGATTATGTGTTAATCCTATAACCCAAGTAGGAGCCAATTGGGCCTTATTTGGGCTGATTTGGGCCATGTTAGAGCCCATTTAGCCTTGTTGGAATAGTGCTAGAATAGTGCTGGCGATGGCACCACCAGACCAAAGCGGTGGCACCGCCCAGAGGCCAAGAGGTGGGCGGTGGAACTACCCTAGGCTGGGCGGTGGCACCGCCCAGCAGCCAAGTGCACAAGCAGTGGCATTGCTGGTTGGGCGGTGGCATTGCCAACACTAGGAAAACCGAGACAATTCAAAATTGGGCTCCAAATTTGAATCCTCTTGAGGCCTATAAATACCCCTCTCATCCATGGTTCAAACAACACACAAAAACTGAGAAAGAAGAAAGGAAAACTTTGTTGAAATTGTGTCAAAACCTTCCCTCTTATTCTATAGTGTGATCTAGCCTTAGAGAGGGTTGAGAGGCCTTATAAGGGTTACCTCTTAAGCCTGTCAAAAGGAGAGGTGTTGTAAGGGAGTTTGTCCTCGCCCATTGGAAGGAGGATAGCTAGTGGAAAGCCGGTGGCCTCAAGCAAAGAGGAATCGAGAGTGGATGCAAGTCGGATGACCAAACCACTATAAAAATGGTTTACGTTTATGTTCATGCATTTATCTTTCTACAAACCTTTACTTTGCTAAGTTCACTACCCTCATCTCTTTACGTATGCTTTCAACGCAATCGAAATAGTTTTAATTGAAATGTTATTCTTTTCGTACGAAGTTTCCGAAACTTGTTTAAAATCGCCGAAGTTTATCATATTTATCCGCTGCACTAATTCACCCCCCCCCCCTCTTAGTGCCGCTCGATCCCTAACATTCCTAACAATTGATGGTTAGTCCAATCACAAGCGAGGTAGGATAGATTCTCAAACCTGGTTTGGTACTCTTGAATCATAGAGGTTTATCGAATTTTTGCGAGTTGGCTGTCGATATTTTTATACTCCGTAGGTCCGAAACGGTTTAGTAGTGTATTCTTAAATTGATTCCAATCGGAGCCCCATGATTGTATTTCAATCAATTGTACCATTGAATAGCATCGCCTTCAAGGTGGATGATAGCAATTTCTACCATAGCATCATTCGACGTTCAGTAGTAGCGAAAGTAATGTTCGGCACGCGAAATCCACCCCACCGGGTCTCCTTATTCTCATCACAGGAAGTCCACCCTCATGCATGACTAAAGCATGTCCGAGGGCTGTCCCTCCTTCTTTGGAGGCCTCTCTGAACTCTCTCCTCACTGAAATTTGATTGGACTCGATGATTGTCCAATTCTGAATTCTGCAAACAAAGCGTGCAATTTGTCCTCCAAGCGCGATTCAAACCGCAATTCAATCCGAGATTCCAATACTTCAAATTTAGCATCAATTGGATTTTGAGAAGCCATAGAATATGCCTCTAGATTAAAGATATTTTTGTCTTTTTTCTATTGATAGGTTAATGGTATGGGGTGGTGGAAGGTTCGGACAATAGATCGGTGATAGAAGGGTTCGGCTGTAATGGTTTACTATTTTGGGCTATAGTTTTTAATGCTATTAGGGTTATGAAAATAGGTTATGATGGCTGCATCTTAGGGCTAGAGGGATACCCTAAAGACATCTTGGTTGGTGGCAGCAAGGTGGCTAGGGTTTGGTAGGTTACGGAGAAGAAAAAGGACAAAGGTGCAGCATCAGATTTTTTGCCAAAAAAATTCCAACAGTAAGGATGCAATTTTTTCTAGTAATTCTCAACAAAGATTCAAGTAAAACTTAAAGGGAATCTACTAGTCTGGGAGAGTTAATGCTGTTAAAAATATTATAGAAGAAAACAACAACAAGAGGTTTGGTAAAATTGAGTATCACAAAATGGTACTGTAGATTTTTATGTATAAAGTATAGTAGTTTGGAAGTAAAAGATCAGTGGTTTATATTGAGAATTTTTTTATGAAACTAAAGAAAAATCCACTGTTAGGAAGTGTCAAAGCCATTGTAAAAATTTTGTAGAGATTTGGACAGAAGAAATGCAATAGCAAGATCAAACAAACAGTGCTTATGCGATTGGAATTCTGTAATACATCTTTCGTTGTAGAGATGAAAATTTTATGACGAAAAGTTAATACAGTAATATAGGAATGATTTTTTTGGATTTTGGATAACTAAATAGCAGAAGTAGTAAGGTAGAAAAATAGAACCTGGTGCAATTCACGGGGAGATCAAAGAATGATCCACGGTGGTGGAGATGACTGCGGAATTCGACGATGATCTTTTAAGCAATTGTGGGAATTACTTTGGGTGGCTGTGGAGAGCTAAAGGATGGCTATGGAAGGTCAGTGAGATGCCAATAATGCTACTCTAATACCAAGTGCTAGAACCCTTACAGATTATAAGCTTGGGGTTGATCTCTTTAGAGGATCGGCCTCCTTAGAACTCTATAGGGGTTCCTTCCTCCAAGTTGCTGCTCAAAGACTGCTAAAAGGATGATCTATTCATGATAAAAAAAAGTGAGTGAATATATGGTTATTTATAGGGCTTCTAAACCCTAACTCCTAATAGGACTCCTACTCAAGACCCCTACTTTTAATAAACTTCTACTTCTAATAGGACTCCTTCTCTAATGGGACTCCTACTTCTAATAGGACTCCTCTCTAATAGGACTCTTACTTCTAATAGGACTCCTTCACTAAGAAGCAACCTCCAAACTAATCCTAACCTAGCTGGCCTCTTTACCTCTTTAATAGAGGTTGGCTAGATAGGATTTACATGAATGCCCTTAGGATTTACATGTTTACCCCCTTTAATGAAACTGAATTAGGACTCTCCTAGCTAGAGTCCTAACACATATGTGATGATGTGATGTTTGCATGTGAATATTTTTATTAGGGCTTGTGAGCCTCCCTCTCTCTCATTATATCCGACATGTAATTCTATCTCCCTTATTGTTGTACCTCCCTTTAATGAGATCAAGGCTTCTTATATATGTGATATGTACATTTGTCAGCCTGCATGCCAACAATTAAGTTGTAATTATATAAAAAGATGTGATAGGAGTGTGGAGGTGCCAATAGCACCCAAGATAATGAGATGGATGATCATCGAATATGGAGATGTGCCGAGGTGTGGAATGGATCGATGAGACGAGATGGACAATCATTAGGCATGATGATGTGCTAACACAAACATAGATCTTTTTTTGTATGTGATCATTACTAGTCATAGGTACTCTATAACCTAATCATGTGAGTGATGGCATGTGTGATATGTTGCACAGTCTTTTTGCTTATTATTATTATTGGTATTTCTCACTTTATGTTACATATTATATATATTGTGATGTCCATGGATCTATACAATGAGAATTGGATTATGATGAGATTATGATAATGAGATCGATTCATCTTTAAACACAGACCCTAAATAATCTTGATCATAAGTAACTTGAGAAGGATATCGAGATAACCAAATAGATTAGTATGTTGTATACCCGTTCATATGATGGCGGTGGCTAGTCTCATAGATGCTCATGTGGGAATACTAAGGATATAGTACAAGTACTCATTGGAGAATGAGTTCACTAATTGATCCGCTCATCGAATTCTGGATGGTTGATGATACCTTATTGTTAGATAGTGATTTTATCATCCTAATTATATAATTGGTCATTATACTTAAGACACCAAGGATATCATGTATGTGTACTCCACTCTTTGATACTAGACTTATAGGTCTAGGAGTTCCAGATCTACATAATCAATCATCGGGATTAGTAATCAATCTTACGAGGGCAATTATGTTGGGAAATCTAGGGTAGCATCACATGTGTAGTAATAGAATAGAAAACCAAATCTTAGAAATTCTCGTAGAAAAATATGGTTTTATTGTTGTGCGAAGATTAGTGCGCAAAACCTACAAAATTGAAAATATGTGCATATAAAAAATATGTGTTACATAGGGCGATCGTATAACCCTGAAAACCTATAGATCGATGGGGAGTATGAAGGAAGTCAACCATCCTCCTCTCTAATGGTGATCCTTATAGCACGGGCTACGAAGACACTTCTCAAATTGCTGCATAATCCTCCTTGCATGCACATCACACGATCAAGAAGGGGCTAGCCGTTCTTACTGTCTACACACCCCAAACAAGGGCTGCTAGATAAGGAGGAGAGGGAGAGAGGAGAATAGGAGGTGGTAGCCAAAAGGAGTCTAGCCTATGACCATTTGGTTCCCTCCTATTTATAGAGGTCCCTTATCAACTTAACCCTAATGGGTCCTACCATATTGGGTAATAGATCTCTACCCAACTACCCAAGCCTCTTAGATTAGTAGATCTCTACCTAATAATCTCTCATAGGCTCTTATTGGATCTCATCCATAGGATCTAAAAATTTAGAGGTTTATTAGAAATCCAATAAGATAGGGGCTCTAGCGGATATCTCATATCTGAACCTCTACTCGTCGCAACACCTACCATATATGTGTGACCCTTTAGGCCCAATATCGAGTTGGCCATAAGTCAAATCTGTCAGAACTCTTTCTAACTCAATGAATTATTATATCTATAATAATTCATTTAATTCATCAATTACAGATGTACTAGGCCACTATGCCATAGTCCCAAAATGATACAGGGAAATCTAATCTTTTGGACATATCTCTCCTCACTTACTATGTATTTATAGTTCCTCATCCAATATTCCAGAGTCCATATATCGGGCACGGTGCTATCAGGCACATACGAAATCTACTTGAGTTTTTCTCTAATCGAATTCTCTCACAGAACTCTTTCTCTCCCAATTCAAATAACCCTAGCTAAGGATTTGCTTAAGTAAGAACACATGAGATATTCCTCTCTTAATATTGAGAGTGAATGATCCTCTATCGACACTTAATTGCCCATGTAAGGTTGGCTGCCACTCCCAATGACCAACTATGCTAGATCTAGAAATTTCAAATCTAAAAATTAGGTATCAAAGAGTAGAGTACTCATATAGGACATCCTTGGTGTCTCAAGTCTAAGGACTAGATACACAATTGGGATGACAGAATCATTGTCTAACAATGATGCATCATCAACCATCTAGCATTCTATGAGCGGATTAATCAGTGAATTCATTGTCCAATGAGTACTTGTACTGTATCCCTAGTGTCCCCACACAAGTAGCTATGAGACCAATTACCTCCATCATATGGATGGATATATAGTACACTAGTCTATTCGGTTATCTTGATATCCCTCTCGAGTAACTTATAATCAAAATTATTTAGGATCAGTCTTTAAAGGCGAATCGATCTCGTTATCATGATATCATCATGATCTGATTCTCATTACACAGATCCATGGACATCATAGTATATGGAACAAGCAATATAAAGTGAAAAAAATATCAAATAAATAATACACAAAAAGAGTATATATCTTATCACATGTGCCATCACTAACATGATTGGCTTGTGGGGCACCTACCTATGACTAGCAATCTCCCACTTAACCTAAAGCCAATCATCTACATATCTAATCCCCATCAGATACCTGTGATACTAAAAAGCAATATGAGATTTGTTAGGGATCGAGCGGCACTAAGAGGGGGGGGGGTGAATTAGTACAGCGGTAAAGAGCGATAAACTTTCGGCGATTAAAATAAGTTTTGAAAACTTCGTATGATGAAAGCAATGTTTCATTTAAAATTGATTTGATTATGTTTTAACTTTAAAGTATATGTAAGAAGATGAAGAGGAAGTTGAGTAAGTAAGGCAACAAATGAAGATGATTTGCAGCAAAGTAAGTTGCGAGAAAGTAAATGCAAACCGATTTATAGTGGTTCGGTCATGCAACCTACGTCCACTCTCGATTCCTCTTCACTTGAGACTACTGGCTTTTCCACTAGCTATCGTCCTTCCAACAGGTGAGGATAAACTCCCTTATAGCACCTCTCCTTTTGACGGGCTTAGGAGATAACCCTTACAAAGCCTTTCACCCTCTCTTGGACTAGAACACAATTCAAACTAAGAGGGAAGATTTTGAACACTTTCAAGAGAGTTTTTCCCCTTTTTTTCAGTTCTAGACACCCTCTAAACTCTGAATGCATGGGGTATTTATAGGCCTCAAGAGGATTCAAATTTAAAGCCCAAATTTGAAGTACCTCAGTTTTCCCGATTCTTGCGGTATCGGGCGGTGCCACCGCCCATCCAGCAATGCCACCGCTGGGGCCCTCGAGTGTTGGGCGGTGCCACCGCCAGCCTGGGGCGTTTCCACCACCCAAGGTTCGGCCACTGGGCGGTGCCACCGCCCAGGTCATTTCAGCACAGTGGTTTAGGCCAAAAACTCGATTGAAACTAGTCCAAATGAAATCCGAATTGGCCCAAATATGGTTTATAGGATTAACACCTAATCCTAAACCAAATTATGTACTAATTATGAATTTTAAAAATATTTTCTAAGCTATTATAAAGTCCATAAGACAAGACTTCTTTCGGTAAGCTTTCGACGAACTTCCGGCGGTTTTCCGACGAACCCTCGAAAACCATTCTGTGGACTCCCAGCAAGCTCCTAGACTTCACGATGATCTTGGTGAGTTCCAACAAGCTTCATTGGTAAGCTCTAATATTTCTTGACAAGCTCCGTTAGCTTCCAATGAACCTTCCGATGAACTTTCGAAAACCTTTCGGCAAGCTCCCTACTCGTTCTCGGTCAGTTCCGGCAACACTCCCAACGAATCTTCGGACTTTTGTTGAACTCTCGAACTCCCAACGATCCATCACACTTGTCTTCCGATACTTTGTTTCGCTTTACGTCTTCATCATTATCGTAGTTAATCCTACACATAAACAAACAAAAACTCTACTTCGATCTAGACAATTATTACAATGTGAATTGACATTCAGTTGCCCGGCATGTTATTGGTCAGTGCTTCGTCTGATTCTTCGGCACATCGTCCTCTCTTGTGACTTGTTACCTAATCGATGGTTGACCTCCGTAACCCCGATATCCATAGCGTAACTCTGCTCTTCTTGGCCCGATGCTCGACGTCTGAAGCCTTCTGCCGATTGTCGATCGAATGTCGGCTCGACATCCAATATCCTGACATGATCACCTGGCGCAACGTCAATTCCTCAAGCGTCAACTATCTAATCCTGATTGATAGTAGACCTACGTAACTCAAAACGTAGTTAGACCATAAATCACAATCAATTAGTTTCATCATCATAATTCGAGATTCAACAATCTCCCCCTTTTTTAAAATAACTAATTGATGACTAACGGAGTTAACCATAACTCCCTAGAGTTTAACCAAACTCCCCCTATCAATATGCCATTGATAGAAATACTTGGATTATCCTAAATCCAAGCAACATTCATCACAGAATATGAGAATTATCAAACCATCATGCAAATATATAAAATATTCAATACAATGCATGAAGTCATTAATCTACTTCTCCCACTATGTCATCAACCAAAAGGAGAAGTTGCATCATAGCTAGTTTAAAAGATATGCAAGTTTTACAACACACTAGCTATCAATCAAGATATTCAACATACATCACTTTAAAACATTTAATCATAGTAAGTTTTTAAAGATGTCCAAGCATAGCAATTCAACACATGCTTCTTGTGCAAATTTGCACTTTGCTTTTCTTGAATTTGCAAGATAGCAACCGTTGCTCCTCCTTTGTCATTGACAAATAGAAGTGGAGTACAAATAGCCTTTTATATCAATGCTTTGATCATAACAAAATAACAAATTTGCAACATGAATTTTTAACATATTAGGTCATGAATTCAAGGGAGTCAAAAACCATGATATGAGGGAAAAAGATGATAAGCAAGCAATCAATAATGATAAGTAAGCTAACATACTTTGCGATACGCAAGCTAGCTTCCTTTCAATTCTTAAGTTTCGCCTTTGCAAGCTATCAACTTTTTGAAATGAGCTAGTAATTTTTGTAAAATTTACAACATTTTAACCATACAAGCTCATGAGTTAAAAAAAATATAACTTTGCAATTTCTTTCTTCTCATTTTGAGAAGTGAAAGTTTTGCCTTTTTGCAATTTCTAACTTGCTATGTTTGCCACTTTCTCTTGTGATATCCAAGCTAGCAATTAACTTTCTCTTGAATGAGCAAGCAAATTTTTCATTTAAGGTGCAAGCTAGCAATATCCTTCTCCCCCTTTATCAATGCCCAAAAAGAAACGGAGGATTAATACTTCAAATAATCTTGCATTAGATTCAACAATAATTTATAATAAAGATGCAAGCAATTTTGTTGAAAAAGTGAAGTTAAGCAAGATTTTTGCCTCTCAGGAGATAGCAACTTTTTGCTTCTCAATGTTTAAGCTAGTAAATTTTTCTCTGCTAGCATTTTAACTCCCCCTTTATCATTATCAAAAAGAAGGGACGAACCAATGATCAATTATAAATTTACATCAATTAATATATCAATCATCACATGATGCATACAAGATGGTATTGAAACATGAGAAATCATGTCATGAAGGATATCAATATGTAAATTCAACAAGAATCAAAATCAAAAGATATCATTCATGATTTATAACTTTTCATTTTAGCAAGATCAAGATTATGATTTTAAAACAAATTCTAAGCATATAGTTCCGAGAAATCAAAATCATAATTCATAAATATTTTCTTTAGCATCAAGTTCCAATTCATGATAAAGGATATACAACCTAGAATCATGATGCATAAGAACATAGCATTCTCATAGATCAAGTCATGATTCAATGATTCTTCATCATAAAGCAAATTTTATTTATCAAATATTCAATTTACCACACAAGGCAAAGAAATCATGTCACTTCTAGGATCATGAAATATATGACATCAAGGCTTATGATTCATTTGAAAAGATATAACACAAAGAGCAACTTGATTATTGCATAAGCAATTTTATTGCATCATGATTTATAAAATTTTTACAGCATGAATCATAGGAGGTAAAATAGTAATAATATCAATTATGATTCATTGGATAGCAAATAGCAAAGAGAACAATTTGTTTCATGCATCTTGATTCACACAAGTCAAGTTATAATTCCAAGAGATTAAAAGATGAATCAAGAATCTTTAACAAGTCTTATTCAAATTCATAAAAGATATCAAGAAGAGTAACATTTCTTTTACATCGATATTCAAACCAAGACAAGTGATATATCAAACGTTTGCATTAATATTTCAATCATCAAGTCATATGTATTGAAACGTAGGAGAAAAATCAAATTATGCATGCAATGTTTCAATCATCAAAGAACATTTTCTCAAGTTGAGTATTAAAAAGTCAAGAGAAAATAATTTATGATTCATTTGTGAATAGATCGTAAAACAACTTGATTCATGCATAATAGTTTTTATCAAGATTATATTTTAAAAGAAATTCCAAGTATATAGATATCAAGATATCAAGACTTGGATTACGATAAAGCTCATTCAAGTTCGAATCATCAAAATCATTAACATAGTTTATGAGATGCATAAATGACATGGATTTGAATTATTTTCCTCTTTGGTAAATGATAAAAAGAAGCAATCATAGAGGAAAGTATTTTGATTCTCAAATATATCTCAAGTCAAGAATTCAAAGTCATGATTTATAAACCTCGTTCACTTCATCAAGATCATTCTTACGAGATTCATAAATGACATAGATATACTTGAACACAACTTATCATCAAAACCATTTTCATAGATCAAGAGATTCACATAAATGAGTTCATTAATCTTTGATTAGATTGAAAATTTAACACTTCATTAAAATCTTATTCATAATTCAAGTGATTCACAAAATATCATAATGAATTCATCACTTGTCTTTTATGAAAAATCGAAAACTTTAAAGATAGAAAGATATTCAAGAAACATACATTTCTCTTTTAGTGATTTGCATTGATTTCGTATGAATATGCCTTTGTCTTTTTTTATATCGAATAGAAATAAGCATGAACGTTTAAGACATAAAGGCTAAAACTCATGTCATGAATTCCAAAAGATATCTCAAGTTATCAACATCACATTAAAAAGGATATTTCAAAAAGATATATCGATAAATGATTCATTTGTACCATTTCATTTGAATTCATGATTCATTTGGTAGGTTCCCCTCTTTAGTAAATAAGAAGATATATAGGAGAACAAAATGAATTTTGGGAGATAGAACATAATTGAAGCATGATTCATTTTTAAAATGTATCTCATGTCGTAAATATGAATCAAGTATTTATCAAATATGAAATCATCCTCAAAATTACATTAAATAAATTCATATGTGACAAGCATAGATTTATTGAAAAAATCGATAAGATAGAGGATTGTATTTCATTTTTATAAATTTCTATTTATATAATTTACTTCTTATAAGCATGCCTTTGCCTTAAAATAAAATGTCAACATTCAAGATGGAAAGGCAAATTATCATTAAGATCAATAAGTGGAATTCCATTAAGCATGTGGCATTTTCCAAAAGATTCGATTAAAAAAATTCACATGGATTCATCAAAACCGAAAACTTTAGAGGTAGAAAATTTTCCAAGATCATGCATTTCCTTTTTATGATTTACTTCAAATAAGTATGTCTTTCCCTTTAAAAAAACTAGTATCATATTCAAGAGTGAAAGACAAATTTTGTAAAATAAATCATTGTATGCATTATCGTATAAGTACGAAACAAATTACGTCAAAGCCAAAAATACATTATAGCATATCAAATTCTAAAATCAAGCATAATACAAACATTTTCATTAAGACACTTCCAAGAATAACATACATAGATATGTATCATATTTCAAATCAAAAATTGATACGGAAAGCATATGCATGGAATTGTATTATCTTGATAGCACATTTTTAATTTTTTATTTTAAGTTATTTGTTTCATATAGGTGAGCTCAAGTTTTAAAAGATGAGTACCATGTTTAACACTAAAACTTGAGTTTTGTCATCAAAACTATCAAATCCAAACATATTCACTATAAAACATCATGATAGTATGTTTCACTTTAAGTTGATTGATCTTGTTTAAGCATGTTCACTTTTTCACACAAAAGCCAAGCATCATATAAATTCGAGAAATAATTTTCATCATGACATAAGACATGCACCTTGTTTAAAACTAAAAGCAATATCATGAATTCATCATGATCATATACTTTCCTTTTTACGTGTTTCATTTGTTTCATATAGGTATACATCATCTAAAAATTTCATCATAAAAATGTTTAAGAGCCATTAATCCAAGATAGAGATTTTCAAATCATAAGCATGATACTTATAAAATTATCATCAAAACATTTTCAAGAATAACATATAGTTGATGTACAATCATTATTATAAATCATTCAATCATCATTCATAATGTTGCATACATCATTCAAAAATTTTACTTTTCAAAAGTACTAGAAAGAAAAGCATGATATATTTTTTTTTAACATTTTTTTTTAATTTCCAAAAACACAAGAAAAGTATGAAAAAATTCCTACTAACTAAGTTAAGCATTCATGGAAAGCATCATGTAATTTCAAAATAATTCAAGGGAGTTAAGTTATTTACCTTGTAGTCGAAGCCCGTTAAAGCCCAATTCGTCGTTTCTCATTTGATTCTTCTTTGTGCTTCTTCTTCATCTTTGGCCTCTTCCTCCATTCAAGTTCATTGTTTATTTTAGATTTTTATTTAATGAACTTATTAAGATTCATTAAAAGTTCAATATCCTCTTCATTGTCCTCATCACTTGAGTCATCACTCAAGTGGCATTTATTTGTCTGAAGTTCCAAATCTTTCCTGTTCTTTAGAAGGTGGTTCAAGTGTTTATCGAGTTCAATATGTTCTTGGAGGCTCATTTCATATGTCATTAGTGAGCCAATTAGTTCTTCAATCGGAAGATCATTTAGATCTTTAGTTTCTTGTATTGCAGTTATTATCGGATCCTATCTTTTTGGAAGAGATCTTAAAATCTTGTTTACAAGATTAAAATCTAAGAGATATTTACCAAGTGCTCTTAGACTATTGATGACATCCGTGAAACTAGTGTACATGTCGCCTATAATCTCGCTTGGTTGCATTCGAAAAATCTCAGAATCGTGCATCAAAATATTAACTTTCGAGTTTTTAACTCTACTCGTTCCTTCGCGTGTGATTTAGAGAGTGTGCCAAATATTGAAAGCTGTTTCACACATTGAAATCCGATTAAACGCAGTTTTATCTAAGGAACAATATAAGACATTCATAGCTTTTGCATTCAAAGAAAATGATCTTTTCTCCAAATCTGACCATTCGTTCGTCGATTTAGAGGAAAGTTGAAATCCATTTTCAACGACGTTCCATAAATCCAAATCTATAGAAAGCAAAAGAACTCTCATTCGAGTTTTCCAATATGTGTAGTCCGAACCGTTAAAGAACGATGGACGAAAAACCGAAAAGCCCTCTTGAAAGCCATTTAGAGCCATTTCTCACGGGTATAAATCCGAAAAAGAAAGAACATGGCTCCGATACCAATTGTTAGGGATCGAGCGACACTAAGAGGGGGGGTGAATTAGTGTAATGGATAAAGATGATAAATTTTCATTTCATTATTATCAATGATGATTTCATAATGTATGTTCAAACATTTATATGGAACCCATCATTATATAAATTCAAAATACAAGTTTGTCATTAAACCCATCAAGATCAAATGCATCAAAATTTTTCATTCAAAAATTTTAATAAGAGCAACATAAATTGATTACATGTGAGAAAATATCAACATTTCAAAGCAAGACGTAAGTTTCATCATAAAAACCGTTAAGACCAAATACATCAAAAATAAAACATCATGATTAAAATATTTGTAACTTTCGTATTTTATTTTATGTGGTTGATCTTATATAAGCATGTTCAAATTTTCATGTAAAAACGAAATCATCAATATGCTTGCTTCTATCTTTTAATCATATTTGGTGTGCAAGCATTATCTTGAAACATGCTATTAATTTTTTTGTGTCAAAAATCATGCATCTTGTTTGAAATCAAAAGCAATATAAAATCATCAAGATTCATGAATTTATCATGATCATATGTATGAAGCATTTTCATTATCAAGCAAGATTTCACATAAGCATGCCCAAAAACTTTTTGCATGAAAGATATGTATCAAGTTTAAAGCCAAAAAGTAATACGAAAATCATCAAGATTCATGGATTCATTATGAATATATTATTTCAAAATATGAGATTTCAAGTCATCAAGTATGATACAATCATTAAGTATGTTTTCATGATACATCATCAAAATCATTTTAAATCTTTCTTTCATTTGTTATAACAAGATGATCAATGCTCAAACTTTTGCTAAAATCATACATCATTTTAAAAACCTGAAAAATAATTTTCGTCATGAAAACCATTAAGTCCAAATATAACACAAGGCAACATCAAAACCACATTTCTTTCATTTTGAAAATTTGTGGGTTAGGTCTTTTAGTTTTGCAATTGATTTCATAAAGACATGCATCATCTAAAAACGTTGAATCTCGGATTTTGATGATGAAACTACTTGATTATGATTTGTGGTCTAACTACATTTTGATTTACGTAGGTCTACTATCAATTAAAATTAGATAGTTGACGCTGGAGGAATTGACGTTGCGTTGGGTAATCACGTCAGGATATCGGATGTCGAGTCGACGTTCGGTTGACAATCGACAGAAGGCTTCGGACGTCGGGCATCGGGCCAAGAAGAGTAGAGATGTGCCATGGATATCGAGGTTACGGAGGTCAACCATCGATTGGGCAATAAGCCATAAGAGAGGACGATGTGCCGAAGAATCGGACGAAGTGCCGACCAATGACATGCCGAGCAACTGAATGTCAATTCACGTTGTAATAATTGTCTAGATCGAAGTAGAATTTTTGTTTGTGTGTGTGCAGGATTAACTACGATAACGATGAAGACATAAAGCAAAACAAAGTGCCAGAAGACAAGTGTGATAGATCGTTGAGAGTTCGAGAGTTCGATGAAAGTCCGAAGATTCATTGGGAGTGTTGCCGGAACTGGCTGAGAACGAGTAGGGAACTTGCCGAAGGGTTTTTGGAAGTTCATTGGAAGGTTCATCGGAAGTTCACAGAGCTTGCCAAGAAAGATTGGAGCTTGCCAATGAAGCTTGTTGGAACTCGCCAAGATCATCGTGAAGTTCGGGAGCTTACCGGGAGTCCACAGAATGGTTTCCGAGAGTTCGTCGGAAGACCGCCGGAAGTTCACTGAAAACTTGCCAAAAGAAGTCTTGTCTTATGGACTTTGTAATAGGTTAGAAAATATCTTTAAAATTCATAATTAGCACATAATTTGGTTTAGGATTAGGTGTTAATCCTATAAACCAAATTTGGGCCAATTCAGACTTCATTTGGACTAGTTTCGACCGAGTTTTCGGCCTAAACCAGTATGCTGAAATGACCTGGGCAGTGGCAGCGCCCAGTGGCCGAACCTTGGGCAGTGGAACCACCCCAAGCTAATAGTGGCACCGCCCAACACTCGAGGGCACCAACGGTGGCACCGCTGGATGGGCGATGGCACCGCCCGGTACCGCTAGAATAGGGAAAACCGAGGCACTTCATATTTGGGCTCCAAATTTGGGCTCCAAATTTAAATCCTCCTGAGGCCTATAAATATCCCATTCATTCAGAGTTTAGAGGGTGCCTAGAACTGAAAAAAAAGGAGAAAACTCTCTTGAAAGTGTTCAAAATCTTCTATCTTGAAGTGTGTTCTAGTCCAAGAGAGGGTGAAAGGCTTTATAAGGGTTATCTCCTATACTCGTCAAAAGAAGAGGAGCTGTAAGGGAGTTTATCCTCGCCTGTTAGAAGGAGGATAGCTAGTGGAAAAGCCGATGGCCTCAAGTGAAGAGGAATCGGGAGTGGACATAGGTCACATGAGCGAACCACTATAAATCGGTTTGCATTTACTTTCTCGTAACTTACTTTGCTGCAAACCATCTTCATTTGCTGCCTTACTCAACTTCCTCTTCATCTTCTTACGTATGCTTTAAAGTTAAAACATAATCAAATTGATTTCAAATGAAACATTGCTTTCATCGTACGAAGTTTTCAAAACTTATTTTAATCGCCGAAAGTTTATCGTTCTTTACCGCTACACTAATTCACCCCCCCCCCTTCTTAGTGCCACTCGATCCCTAACAATTGGTATCAGAGCCATGTTCTTTCTTTTTTGGATTTACACCCGTGAGAAATGGCTCTAAATGACTTTCAATAGGGCTTTTCGGTTTTTCGTCCACTGTTCTTGAACGGTTCGGACTACACATTGGAAAACTCAAATGAGAGTTTTCTTGATTTCTATAGATTTGGATTTATAGAACGTTATTGAAAATGGATTTCAACTTTCCTCTAAACCGACGAACGAATGGTCGGATTTTGAGAAAAGATCATTTTTTTTAAATGCAAAGGCTATGAATGCCTTATTTTGTGCTTTAGACAAAAATGTGTTCAACCGGATTTCTACGTATGAAACGGCTTTTGACATTTGGTGAACTCTCAAAATCACACACGAAGGAACGAGTAGAGTCAAAGACTCGAAAGTTAATATTTTGATGCACGATTTTGAGGTTTTTTGAATGGCACCAAGTGAGACTATCGATGAGATGTTCTCCTGTTTCTCGGATGTCATCAATAGTCTAAAAGCTCTTGGTAAATATTTTTTAAATTTTAAACTCAAAAACAAGATCTTAAGATCCCTTCTAAAAAGGTGAGATCCTAAAATAACGGTGATACAAGAAACTAAAGATTTAAATGATTATTCTATTGAAGAACTCATTGGATCCTTAATGACATATGAAATGAGTTTCTTGGAACATGTTGAACATGATGAACATTTGAACCACTTTCTAAAGTACAAGAAGGTTTTGGAACTCCGAACTATGAAATGCCACTTGAGTGATGACTCAAGTGATGAGAGCAATGAAGAGGATATTGAACTTTTAATGAATCTTAATAAGTTCATTAAACAAAAATCTAAAATGAACAATGAACTTAAGCGAAGGAAGAGGCCAAAGATGAAGAAGCACAGAGAAGAATCAAATGATGAAACGGCGAATTGGGCTTTAACGGGCTTCGACTACAAGGTAAGTAACTTAACTCTGTTGAATCTCGGATTTTGATGATGAAACTAATTGATTGTGGTTTATTGTTTAATTATGTTTTGAGTTACGCAGGTCTACTATCGATCAGGATTAGATAGTTGACGCTAGAGGAATTGACGTTGCGCCGAGTCATCACGTCTGGATATTGGATGTCGAGCCGGAGGTTCGATCGATAATCAGCTGAAGGCTTCGTACGTCGGGCATCGGGCCAAGATGCATGTTGCGCTAAGGATATCAGGGTTACGGAGGTCATCCACCGATTGGGCAACAGACTGCAAAAGAAGACGATGTGCCGAAGGATCAGACGAAGCGCCGACCAATGACGTGCCGGGCAACTGAATGTCAATTCGTGTTGTAATAATTGTCTAGATCGAAGTAGAGTGTTTGTTTGTTTATGTGCAGGATTAACTATGATGACAATGAAGACGTAATGTGAAATAAAGTGATAGAAGACAAGTGGGATGGATCATTGGGAGTTCGAGAGTTCGATGGAAGTCCGAAGATTCGTTGGGAGTAGTTGTTGGAACCAACCGAGAATGAGTAGGGAGCTTGCCGAAGGGTTTTTGGAAGTTCACCGGAAGGTTCATCGGAAGTTCGCGGAGCTTGCCAAGAAAGATCGAAGCTTGCCAATGAAGCTCGTTGGAACTCGCCAAGATCATCGTGTAGTCTAGGAGCTTGCCGGGAGTCCACAGAATGGCTTTCGAGGGTTCGTTGGAAGACCACCGAAAGTTCGCCTAAAGCTCACCGAAAGAAGTCTTGTCTTATGGACTTTGAAATAGCTTAAAAAAATATCTTTAAAATTTATAGTTAGCACATAATTTGGTTTAGGATTATGCGTTAATCCTATAAACCAAATTTGAGCCAATTCGGACTTCGTTTGGACCGGTTTCGGCCAAGTTTTCGGCCGAAACTACTATGCTGAAAAAAATGGCCTGGGCGGTGGCACCGCCCAGAGGCCGAGACCTGGGCGGTGGAACCGCCCCAGGCAGGCGGTAGCACCGCCCAGCACTCTTTGTGTCATCTGCCCAGGATCGACAAAGCAGAGAACCGCTCTCGACAAAGTGTAGCACCGCCCGACACCGGGAAACTCAAAAAAATTCAAATTTGGAGCCCAAATTTGAATCACTTTGAGGCCTATAAATACCCCTCACATTCTTGGATGAAAGGGGTCTAGAACTGAAAAAAAGAAGGGGGAAACTCTCTTGAAAGTGTGTCAAATCTTCCCTCTAAGTCTTAAGAGTGTTCTAGTCCAAGAGAGGGTAAGAGTGCTTATAAGAGTTATCTCCTAAGCCCATCAAAAGGAGAAGTATTGTAAGGAAGTTCATCCTCGCCCGTTGGAAGGAGGATAGTTAGTGGAAAAGCCACTGGCCTCAAGTGAAGAGGAATCGGGAGTGGACGTAGGTCGGATGACTGAACCACTATAAAATCTGGTTTGCATTTATGTTCTTGCTATTTACTTTGCTGCAAACCCTTTCCACTTGCTGCTTTAATTACTCAACTTTATCTTCATCTTATTACGTATGCTTTAAAGTTAAAACGTAATCTTTCCGGATTCAAACAAAATATTGTATTCATTCGTACGAAGTTTCCGAACTTGTTTTAATCGCTGAAAATTTCTCGTTCCTTACCGCTGCACTAATTCACCCCCCCCCCCTCTTAGTGCCGCTCGATCCCTAACAATTGGTATCAGAGCCACGTTCTTTCTCTTTCGGATTTACACCCGTGAGAAATGACTCTAAATGATTTTCAAGAGGGCTTTTCGGTTTTTCGTCCACCATTCTTTAACGGATTAGACTACACATATTGGAAAACTCGAATGAGAGTTTTCATGCTTTTAATGGATTTGGATTTGTGGAACATCATCGAAAATGGCTTTCAACCTTCCTCTAAACCGATGAACGAATGGTCGGATTTGGAGAAAAGGTCTTTTTCTTTAAACGCAAAGGCTATGAATGCCTTATTTTGTACTTTAGACAAGAATGAGTTCAATCGGATTTCAATGTGAGAAATGGCTTTCGATATTTGGCGAACACTTGAAATCACGCACGAGGGAACTAGTAGAGTTAAAGACTTGAAAGTAAACCTCTTATTTTATGATTTTGAGCTATTCCGAATGACACCAAGCGAAACTATCGACGATATGTACACCCGCTTCACGGATGTCGTCAATAGCTTGAAAAGTCTTGGTAAATGTTTTTCGAATTTTGAACTCACTAACAAGATTTTAAGATCCCTCCCAAAAAGTTGGGATCCAAAAGTAACCGCAATACAAGAGACTAAAAATTTAAATGATTTTTCATTGGAAGAACTAATCGGTTCACTAATGACATATGAAATGAGTTTCTTCGAACATTTGGAACATGATGAACATATGAACCACCTTCTAAAGAACAAGAAGGATTTGGAACATCGGACAAATGAATGCCACTTGAGTGATGACTCAAGTGATGAGGACAATGAGGACATTGAACACATAACAATGAATGTTAACAAGTTCATTAAACAAAAATTAAAAAGCACAAATGAACTTAAACGGAGAAAGAGGCCAAAGAAGAAGAAGAAGGGTTGCAAAGAAGAATCAAGTAAAGAAGAGGCGAAATGGGCTTTGACGGTTTTCGACAATGAGGTAAGAAACTCACCCAAGTTGCTTCTACCTTATTTTGAAATTACATGATGCTTTCCATGAATGCTTAACTTAGTAGGAATTTTTTTTCATGCTTTTCTTATGTTTTTAGAAATTACAAAAAAAAATTAAAAAAAATTATACTATGTTTTTCTTTATTGTATTTTTGAAAAGTAAAAATATGAATGATACTTGCATGATTTGTGATATTACTTAATAGAATCAACCCATGCATGAGTATCTTGATAGTTTACATTGTCTCTAAACATGATGCTTGATGATTTTATATTTTGCATGAGTTGTTAAAGTGATGTTGATTTAAAAAACTTCTATCTTGGATTAATGGGTCTTGACCCTTTTTATGATGAAATTTTTAGATGATACATGTCTTCATAAAATCAATTATAAAGACCTAACCCATAAAATTTCCAAATGAAAGAAATGTGATTTTAATGTTGCCTTGTATTACATTTGGACTTGATGATTTTCATGACGAAAATTATTTTTCAGATTTATAAAATGATGCATGATTTTACCAAAAATTTAAGCATCGATCATCTTGTTATAACTAATGTAAGAAAGAATTAAAATGATTTTGATGATATTTTCGTTTTTGAATATGATGCATGACATTTTCATATGAAAAATTTGAACATTCATATGAATGTCAAATCACTTGAAATGGAACACATAAAAAATGAGAAATTGCACTATCATGATGCTTTACGTTTGATGCATTTGATCTTGATGGGTTTAATGACAAATTTGTACAATGATGGCTTCCGAATAAATATTTGAATATACCTTATGAAATCATCATTGATAATGATAAAATAAAAATATTAAAAGTTTGTTGTCATGCTTGATGATTTTATCATGAGAATTTAAAAGTGTTATATCTTGATGACAAACTCATGTTTTGGTTTTAAATTTGATACTCATCTTTTGAAACTTGAGTACACTTACATGAAACAAATAACTTAAAATAAAACACATTATCATGATATATTAAAACTCATGTCTTGAAATAATGTGTTACATTTTTGTCTTGATGATGCCTTATGAGATTTTGCCTTTATATCTTGAACTTTCATGCTTATCTTGGCATATAAAGACAAAGGCAGATTTAGATGAAAAGAATTACTTGAAAAGAGAATTTTCCAAATGAAATATAACTTATCTCTTGTTTCGCGAAACTATGTTTTTGAATTACTTTTATGAGATCATCATCTTGATAACTTGAGTTTTTATCTCTACACTCTCTTATGTTTCTCCCATGTTATATGAAGAAAAATATAAATTATTTTCTCTTAACTTATTGATACTCAATTTAAGAAAATATGTTTTGATGATTGAAACATTGTATAATTTGAACTTTTCTCTCATGTTTCAATACCACTTTGTATGCTTCATGACTTGATAATTGAAATATTGATGTAGACTTTTGATATATCACTTGTCATGATTAATGCATATAGCTAACATTTTAAATCTCTAAAATGATTTTGATTATGAGTTTCGAGCTGACAAAATGAGTTTGAATGATTTTATGACTCCTCTCTTGATCTCTTGAAATCATAACCTTGAATTCTTGACTTGAGATATTTTTGGGAATCAAAATATTCTCCTCTATGATTACTTCTTTTTATCATTTACCAAAGAGAAAAACAATTCAAGTTTATGTCATTTGTGAATCTCACAAACTATATTAATGATTTTGATGATTCGAACTTGAATGAGCTTTATCACAATCCAAGCCTTGATATTTTGATATTTTATACTTGGAATTATTATGCATGAATCAAGTTACTCTTTGTGCTATATCTTTTCAAATGAATCATGAGCCTTGATGTCATATATTTCATGATATAGAAATGACAAGATTTCTTTGCCTTGTATGGTAAATTGAACATTTGACATAAATAAAATTTGCTTTATGATGAATCATGAATGATGTCTTTTGGTGTTGATCCTTAGTAATATTTCATATTGATATCTTTCATGAATTCTTTGCATCTATGTTTTGTATGCATCATAAAAAAAATTGAAATATTGATTGATGCAAAATTATTTCATTGAAATATTATTCATCCCTTCTTTCGATAGTGACAAAGGGAGAGTTAGCTTGCTAGCTTATGTATCACAAGTGAAAGTGGCAAACATAGCTAGCTATAACTTACAAAAGGCAAAACTTGCACTTCTCAAAATGAGAAGAAAGAAATTACAAAGTTGCATTATTTTTTAACTCATGAGCTTACAGTTTTAAAATATTATAAATTTTACAAAAATTACTAGCTCATTGCAAACAAAAAGTTGATGGCTTGCAAAAGGAAAACTTAGTTGCAAAAGAGAAAAATTAAAAGGAAGCTAGTTTGCGTATCGCAAAGTATGCTAGCTTATCATTATTGCTTGCTTGCTTGTTATAAATTTCCTTCATACCATGATTTGTTTATGACTCCCTTGAATTCATGACTTGATATGTTAAAAATTCATAATGGAAATTTGTTATTTTGTCATGATGGAAGCATTCATGTAAAGGGAAAAGAATTGTATTCTTCCCTTCTTTTTGACAAAATCAAAGGGGGAGAAGATTTATTGCTAGCTTGCATGATTAATTTGCTAGCTCATTCAAGAGGAAGAAAATTGCTAGCTTGTGCATCAAAAGAGAAAATTTTGCTAGCTTGAATATTGAGAAGCAAAAAGTTGCTATCTCAAGAGAGGCAAAAATCTTGCTCAATTTCACTTCTTCAATATTACCTGCATTTTTGTTACAAATTATTGTTGAATCTCATGCAAGATTATTTGAAGTATTTGATCCTCCCTTTCTTTTTGATGCTAACAAAGGGGGAGAAAGTTTTTAGCTCGAACATTGCAAAAATTTGCCATCTTGATTCCTATTTTGCAACTTCATGAGAAGCTAAGAATTGTTATATCAAAGGATGCAAATATTGCTATCGTGAGAAACAAGGTACAAACTTGCACATCTCAAGAAACAAGTGAAAATTACCATCATTGCCCATCCTTGAAACTTGCTATGATTGAATGGTATTATTTGATGTTGTATTGCAAAAATGTTGTATGATATGATAAATAGCTAGTGTGTTGTAAAAATTTGCATATCTTTTAAACTAGCTATGATGTTACTTCTCCTTTTTTGTTGATGACATAGGGGGAGAAGTAGATTGATGACTTCATGCATTGATTGGCATATTTATATATTAGCATGATGGTTTGATTTATTCTCTTAATTATGATGAATGTTGCTTGGATTTGGGATAATCCAAGTGTTCTATCAATGGTATATTGATAGGGCGAGTTTGGTTAAACTCTGGAGAGTTATGGTTAACTTCGTTAGTCATCAATTAGTTGTCATCATCGAAAAGGGGGAGATTGTTGAATCTCGGATTTTGATAATGAAACTAATTGATTGTGGTTTATTGTTTAACTACGTTTTGAGTTACGCAAGTCTACTATCGATCAGGATTAGACAGTTGACGCTAGAGGAATTGACGTTGCACCGAGTCATCACGTCTAGATATTGGATGTCGAGCCGGAGGTTCGATCGACAATCAGCTGAAGGCTTCGTACGTGGAGCATCGGGCCAAGATGCATGTTGCGCCAAGGATATCGGGGTTATGGAGGTCATCCACCGATTGGGCAATGGACCATAAAAGAAGACGATGTGCCGAAGGATCGGACGAAGCGCCGACCAATGACGTGCCGGGCAACTAAATGTCAATTCGTGTTGTAATAATTATCTAGATCGAAGTAGAGTGTTTGTTTGTTTATGTGCAGGATTAACTACGATGATGATGAAGACGTAAAGTGAAATAAAGTGCCAGAAGACAAGTGGGATGGATCATTGGGAGTTCGAGAGTTCGATGGAAGTCCGAAGATTCGTTGAGAGTAGTTGTCGGAACCAACCGAGAACGAGTAGGGAGCTTACCAAAGGGTTTTCAGAAGTTCGCCGGAAGGTTCATCGGAAGTTCGCGGAGCTTGCCAAGAAAGATCGGAGCTTACCAATGAAGCTCGTTGGAACTCGCCAAGATCATCGTGAAGTCCGGGAGCTTGCCGGGAGTCCATAGAATGGCTTCCGAGGGTTTGTTGGAAGACCGCCGAAAGTTCGCCGAAAGCTCACCGAAAGAAGTCTTGTCTTATGAACTTTGAAATAGCTTAAAAAATATCTTTAAAATTTATAGTTAGCATATAATTTGGTTTAGGATTGTGTTAATCCTATAAACCAAATTTGAGCCAATTCGGACTTCATTTGGACCGGTTTCGGCCGAGTTTTCGGTCGAAACCACTATGCTAAAAAAAATGGCCTGGCGGTGGCACCATAGGCCGAGACCTAGGTGGTGGAACAGCCCCAGGCAGGTGGTAGCACCACCCAGACTCTTTGTGTCGATCTGTTAGACTAAGAGGCGGTAGAACCACCTCTGACAGGCGGTAGCACCGCCCGACACCGGGAAACTCAAAAAAATTCAAATTTGAAGCCCAAATTTGAATCACTTTGAGGCCTATAAATATCCCTCACATTCTTGGATGAAAGGGGTCTAGAACTGAAAAAAAGAAGGGGGAAACTCTCTTGAAAGTGTGTCAAATCTTCCCTCTAAGTCTTAAGAGTGTTCTAGTCCAAGAGAGGGGTAAGAGTGCTTGTAAGGGTTATCTCCTAAGCCCATCAAAAGGAGAAGTGTTGTAAGAGAGTTCATCCTCGCCCGTTGGAAGGAGGATAGCTAGTGGAAAAGCCAGTGGCCTTAAGTGATGAGGAATCAGGAGTGGACGTAGGTCGGATGACCAAACCACTATAAAATCTGGTTTGCATTTACGTTCTTGCTATTTACTTTACTGCAAACCCTTTCCACTTGCTGCCTTAATTACTCAACTTCATCTTCATCTTATTACGTATGCTTTAAAGTTAAAACGTAATCTTTCCGGGTTCAAACAAAATATTATATTCATTCGTATGAAGTTTCCGAACTTGTTTTAATCGCTGAAAATTTCTCGTTCCTTACCTTGCACTAATTCACCCCCTCTTAGTGCCGCTCGATCCCTAACAAACTCCCTTGAATTATTTTGAAATTACATGATGCTTTCCATGAATGCTTAACTTAGTAGGAATTTTTCATGCTTTTCTTGTGTTTTGGAAATTAAAAAAATGTTTAAAAAAAATTATATCATGCTTTTCTTTCTAGTACTTTTGAAAAGTAAAATTTTTGAATGGTGTATGCAACAATATGAATTATGATTGAATAATTTGTAATAATAATTGTACATCAACTATATGTTATTCTTGAAAATATTTTGATGATAATTTTATAAGTATCATGCTTATGATTTGAAAATCTCTATCTTGGATTAATGGCTCTTAAATGTTTTATTGATGAAATTTTTAGATGATGTATACCTATATGAAACAAATGAAACACATAAAAGGAAAGTATATGATCATGATGAAGTCATGATATTGCTTTTAGTTTTAAACAAGGTGCATGTCTTATGTCATGATGAAAATTATTTCTCAAATTTATATGATGCTTGGCCTTTGTGTGAAAAAGTGAACATGCTTAATCAAGATCAATCAACTTAAAGTGAAACACACTATCATGATGTTTTATAGTGAATATGTTTGGATTTGGTAGTTTTGATGACAAAACTCAAGTTTTGGTATTAAACATGGTACTCATCTTTTAAAACTTGAGCTCACCTATATGAAACAAATAACTTAAAATAAAAATTAAAAATGTGCTATCATGATAATACAATTCCATGCATATGCTTTCCGTATCAATTTTCGATTTGAAACATGATACATATCTATGTATGTTATTCTTAGAAGTGTCTTAATGAAAATGTTTGTATTATGCTTGACTTTAGAATTTGATATACTATAATGTATTTTTGGCTTTGACGTAATTTGTTTCGTACTTATATGATAATGCATACAATGATTTATTTTACAAAATTTGTCTTTCACTCTTGAATATGATACTAGTTTATATTAAAGGGAAAGACATACTTATTTGAAGTAAATCATAAAAAGAAATGCATGATTTTGGAAAATTTTCTACCTCTAAAGTTTCGGTTTTAATGAATCCATGTGAAGTTTTTGAATCGAATCTTTTGGAAAATACCGCATGCCTAATGGAATTCCACTTAATGATCTTAATGACAATTTACCTTTCCATCTTGAATGTTGACATTTTATTTTAAGGCAAAGGCATGCTTATAAGAAGCAAATTATATAAATAGAAATTTATAAAAATGAAATGCAATCCTCTATCTTATCGATTTTTTCAATAAATCTATGCTTGTCACATATGAATTTATTAAATATAATTTTGAGGATGATTTTGGATTTGATAAATACTTGATTCATATTTATGACATGAGATACATTTTAAAAATGAATCATGCTTCAATTATGTTCTATTTCCCAAAATTCATTTTGTTCTCCTATATATCTTCTTATTTACTAAAGAGGAGAACCTACCAAATGAATCATGAATTCAAATGAAATGATACAAATGAATCACTTATCGATATATGTTTTGAAATATCTTTTTAATGTGATGTTGATAACTTGAGATATCTTTTGGAATTCATGACACGAGTTTTAGCTTTTATGTCTTAAATGTTCATGCTTGTTTCTATTTGACATAAAAAGGACAAAGGCATGTTCATATGAAATCAATGCAAATCACTAAAAGAGAAATATATGTTTCTTGAACATCGCTCTTTCTCTAAAGTTTTGGATGTTTCAAATAAAATACAAATGATAAATTCATTTATGATATTTTGTGAATCACTTAAATTATGAATAAGATTTTGATTTCATGCTTTTCGCATCTTATCGAGATTAATAATTTCATAATATCTTAAGAATCTCATAAATTATAAAAGTGATTTTGATGAATTGATTATGAGTTGATAAATTGAACTAGAATGAGTTTTATTTATATTGAGATCTTGATAACTTGAGTTTTTCAAGACCTCTTACTTTATACTATGATTCTCCCATGTCATTGAAGAGAAATTCAAATGAATCATAAGTTATTTTCTCTTGACTTATTGATACTCAACTTGAGAAAATGTGTTTTGAATGTTGAAACATTACATGTGTAATTTAAAATTTTCTCTCGTGTTTCAATACCACTTTGTATGCTTCATGACTTGATGATTGAAATATTGATGTAGACTTTTGATGTATCACTTGTCATGATTAATGCAAATTGCTAGCATTTTGAATCTCAAAAATGATTTTGATTTGATTATGGGTTTCAAGTTGTCAAATTATTTTGAATGAGATATTTTCAAGTGAATCATGAACTCTCTCTTAAATTCTTGACTTGAAATTTTTTTTTTTTTTACAAATTGAAATACTTTCCTCTATGATTGCTTCATTTTTCATTTACTAAAGAAGAAAACAATTCAAGTCTTGATATATTGATATTTGATACTTGAAATTTCTCATGAAATGTGATCTTAATGAGAATTCCTATGCATAAATCAAGTTGCCCTTTGTGCTATCAATTCTCAAATGAATCATGTCCTTCTTAAATATTTCTTGATATCTTGACATGATTTCTTTATATAGCTGAAATTTTTTAGCAATTGAGTCATCTACTTCTATTTGATAATGACAAAGGAGGAGCTAGCTTGTTGAATTAATATTCATGACTTGAATGTTGATGATTGAAAATTTGATGAAAAAGAAATGTGCTTAATGATTAAATCATTGATTTATTCTTTTATCATGACTTAAAAATGAATGAAAAGAAAATATGTTAGCACTTGTAATCATGACTTGATCCATTATATTGATATATTTGTATCATGATTTGAAGATTGATGTTTTTTTTTTTTTTGCAAACTTATGTGAAAAGTTTATATCATCATCCTCCCTTTCTTTTTGACATTGCTAAAGGGGGAGAAAGTTTATTGCTAGCTTGTATGAAAAATTTGCTAGCTCATTCAAGAGGAAGAAATTTGCTATCTTGCTTGCCTACAAAAGAGGAAAAGAACTTGCTATCTTGAAATATCAAAAATTGCTATCTTGCAAATTTAAGAAAAGTAAAGTGCAACATTGCACAAGAAGCAAGTAAAACTTGGCATGCTTGAACTTAAATCTTGCTATAATTGAATGTTGTATTGCAAAGCTATGCTTAAATGTTATATGATGTGGTTAATAGCTAGTGTGTTGTCAAACTTGTATATCTTTTAAACTAAGCTATGATGCAACTTCTCCTTTTTGTTGATGATATAGGGGGAGAAGTAAATTGATGACTTCATGCATTGAATTGAATATTTTATATATTTACATGATGGTTTGATATTTCTCATAACTTGTGATACATGTTACTTAGATTTGGGATAATCAAGGTTTCTATCAATGGCATATTGATAGGGGGATTTTGTGTTAAACTCCAAGGAGTTATGGTTAACTCTGTTAGTTATCAATTAGTTGTCATCATAAAAAAAGGGGAGATTGTTGAATCTCGGATTTTGATGATGAAACTAATTGATTGTCGTTTATTGTTTAACTGCATTTTGAGTTACGCAAGTCTACTATCGATCAGGATTAGACAATTGACGCTGGAGGAATTGACATTACGTCAGAGGTGATCACGTCAGGATATTGGATATCAAGCCAGAGGTTCGGTTGATAATCGGCAGAAGGCTTCGTATGTCGGGCTGATAGAACCCCAGAGGAATTCTATAGAGATTGATCTTTGAGGGGGATCAACCCTTGGAACGCTATCGGGGTTCCACCCTCCAATAACTGGTGGCTGCAATTGTAGATTGATCTTTCTTATTCCAAAGAGGTGGAGGCTACAAGCTTATATAGAGCTCCAAACCCTAACCCTAGGGGTTGCTTCCTAAGTGAACTACCCAATTTGCCCTCAACCTTAGCGGGCCGCCCCGATGAGGGGCGGCTAAAAGCCCAAAGACCCAAATATAAACCCTAGCCTCTCTTCTTTATAGGATAGGCGGCTGGAGTGGGTTTATTACATTCTCTGAGGGTTTTTATTATTTGTTACATGGTTGAGTAGGACCCTAACCTGCTAGGGTCCTATCAAGCCCGCCCTCTTCAAATCGACCTTGTCCTCAAGGTGGGGTTCCATGAACTCAGAGGCAGGGACTTGACTCCTCATATGATTCCCATGTGGCATCTTCAAGTGGTAAATTAGTCAATGTACTAGTACTTGAGTAGAAGGGCGTTGACGGCGCATCACGACTCTGCGGTCGAGGATGGCTTGTGGTTGGGCTTGAATATTTCCATCATCGGTGGTGTTAGGCGGTTGGATGCAGGATACCTTGTGTTCTCCCAACTTGGGCTTCAAGCATGACACGTGGAAGGCAGGGTGAATTTTGGCATCTTTAGGTAATTTAAGTCATGCCCACAGCTCCGAATCGCTCTATGATCGATAGGGCCCATAAAAACATGGAGATAGCTTCATGGAGGCTCGTGTATTGATGGATAGTTGCTTGTATGGTTGTAGGTGAAGATAAACCCAGTCTCCTACTAAAAATTCTCTTTCACTTCTTAGTGTGGACTTATTTGCTTCATTCTAGCTTGAAGCGGTAGAGATTATTCTTTAGCATTTGTAGGAGTTTGTCCTGTCAATTAAATCTTGGTGGCTGATCTACCTTAGGTGAGCCAATTACATACTTTGGAATCACGGGCCCGGCCGACCATATAATGCTTCATATGGGGTACATTTTGTAGATGAATGATATATAGTATTATACCACCATTCGGCCAGAGGAGCCATTTCGTCCCACTCCTTTGGTCGATCACTAGCGAAACACGAGAGAAGGTATGTCTCTAAATATCTGTTCACCAGTTTGGCCGTCGGTTGTGGATGATATGCGGTGCTCATCTTGAGTTTGGTGCCTGTATTGAAATAACTTGGTCCAAAATTTACTAGTGAAGACCACTGTCTCGATCACTTACGATGGACCTTGGCATCCCATGTAGTTTAACAATATTTTCTAAGAAAATCTGAGTAATACTAATACGGTGTAGGGATTTGCTTTACGACACAAAAATGAGCATATTTAGTAAGTCGATCAACCACCACAAGGATTGTGCTTTTACCTTTGGAAGGTGGCAACCCTTGATGAAGTCCATGGAGATGTCGAGTCCCATGAGAGTATGGTATAGGTAGTGGTTGTAGTTTCCACTGGACTACCAGCTGTTTCACCTTTTTCTTTGTTGACATACATCACATTGTGCTACGTATTCAGAAATAATTTTTTCATCCCTTTCAATAAAAGTTTTGCTTCACTCTTTTGTAGGTTCTTAGAAATCCGAAGTGCCTGCAAAGGTGTAAGAGTGCATTTAGTCATGAGAATGACTTTGATGCAAGAGGAGTTTGGTATAAGCACTGTCGACCTTTATAGCATAGATCCCTCGAATCCCAAGTATAGTGAGCTATGTGCGCTTGGATCCTCCTCTAATTTTTGATGATGTTGCTGGTTTGGATCCTTCTTCCATTCCTCCCCCTCACGGTTGGTCTTTGGAGATGCATAAGAAAGCCACAATTTATCTTGTGTAAAACTTTCTCCATTCGTTGGGTTGAAGCGGTGGTTCACGTTGCTTCCACGCTTCCAGCGTGGGGTGACCATTTACCTTTGCAATAGAATTTCATAATCAATTTGGAAAAGTTCAAGAGACATCACCTACTGTAAATCGACCATTCTATGCTGCACAGCCTCATAATCATTAATTGGTAGGAGGAAGAAGTCGGCAACAATTTCTTAGCCCTGTGGTAATAGTTTCACTGTGGGCATCTTTGGTCACATTTTAGGATTACAGCAACCTTTACGTCGAACTTGTTGCAACCCGATATAGGCGCCATCAGAGCAGCAACCTTACTATTTAGAAAATTATTAAATCTTGCTGTATCGATGAGAATAGTGATTGGTTGTTGTTTGAGCGGGCCTCCAACTTTCATCGTTTGCGGATTTGAGTAGCCAGGCTAAGCGCATGTACCATAAAGTTGGTTGATCGTGGCTCTTCTTCCACATCTTCATCCTCATGTTCAAGACTCTCTTAGGCTGTTCATTGATCTTTTCTTCCCTTTGGTTCAATCACAAGAAGTCTCCCCTTTTTACAACGATGCTCGCGGCGGCTCACAATGCCAACATAACCCCTTAGCGGATCGGTCTCGAAGCTCTTCTCTTGTCAACCTTTTTGGTGCAGGAGCTCGGCTGATAGTAGGTGGTGAGGGCTTCAATATTTCTGGTCGGGAAGCGACCTAGTCCTCGGGCTTCATGGTTCAATCGCTCCTCCTGAAGTAAGTCGTCGAAAGAGATGGACATTTGCCATAAGCGTGTCACGGTTATCGGCGCTTTAACTTCTCCCGGATCTCGGCTTTAAGCCCTTAATAAATGTCCCCAATAACTGTTTTTCAGACCAATCATGAGTTTGATTAGATAACCTTTCAAACCTGGTTTGATACTCCTGGATGGTGGAGGTTTGTCGGATCTTTGCTAGTTGTCGTCGATGTTCTCGTAATCGGTTGGTCAAAGCGGATCGATCCTTCTTTGAATTGTCGCCATGAGAGGACTCCATGGTATGTTCAAACCAATCAAACCATTGTATGGCATCTCCTTCAAGATGTATAGCTGTAATTTCTATCATAGATGCATCTCGGTTTTGTGGTGCCGAAAATATCGCTCGTGAGATCCAACCAATCGGGTCTCCTTCTTCCCATCTAGGGAAGTCCACCCTCATGCGTGGATAGCAGGGATCGATCATAGAGCCTCCCTTCTCTTGGGAGTCATCTCTTGTCAGAGCTCTCTCCTTTGGTTCCTCAAGCCAAAAAGAACTTGGCACAACACTTTACTAAAGTGAAGATAAAAATTCTAAGCTGGAAACATCTGTCATTACTAGTGAAGATCTGGCTCTGATATAGTATTCCATTTTCAAGAAAATCTGGGATTTTCTAAACCTTTGGTTCATAAAATCCTAGCTTTAAAAATACAAAAATATGCATATTTAAAAGTTGATCAACTCACCCACTGGAAGGAGGCTTTTAAGCTCGAGTGGAGCAAGATAGTGGCTTTCGGGTCAGGTGGCTCCCCCTTCGATGAAGTGCCATGAGAAAACTCTCTTGAAATGTCTTGTCCAAAATATTAGCTAGGTATGGCCTCAAGTTGTAGTTTCACATGAGCGACCACTTGCATTTACTTTTCACTTACTTTTGCATGCAAACCATCTTCATTTGCTGCCTTACTCAACTTCCTCTTCATCTTCTTACGTATGCTTTAAAGTTAAAACATAATCAAATCGATTTAACACATTGCTTTTCAGTTCGATTCAAAACTTATTTTAATCGCTTGAAAGTTTATCGTTCTTTACCGCTACACTAATTCACCCCCCCTTCTTTTCGATCCCTAACATGGTATCGAGCCATGTTCTTTCTTTTTGGATTTACACCCGTGAGAAATGGCTCTAAATGACTTTTGTAGGCTTTTAGAACTCAAATGAGAGTTCTTGATTTCCTATTGAAAATGGATTTCAACTTTCCTCTAAACCGAACGAATGGTCGGATTTTGAGAAAGATCATCTTTAAATGCAAAGGCTATAGAATGCCTTATTTTGTGCTTTAGACAAAAATGAACGGATTTCTACGTATGACTTTGACATTTGGTGAACTCTCAAAATCACACACGAAGGAGCGAGTGAGACTCGAAAGTTAATATTTTGATGCACGATTTTGAGGTTTTTGAATGGCACCAAGTGAGACTATCGATGAGATGTTCTCCTGTTTTCGGATGTCATCAATAGTCTAAAAGCTCTTGGTAAATATTTTTAAATTTTAAACTCAAAAACAAGATCTTCCTTCTAAAAGGTGAGATCCTAAAATAACGGTGATACAAGAAACTAAGATTTAAATGATTATTCTATTGAAGAACTCATTGGATCCTTAATGACATATGAAATGAGTTTCTTGAACATGATGAACATTTGAACCACTTTCTAAAGTACAAGAAGGTTTTGGAACTCAGAACTATGAAATGCCACTTGAGTGATGACTCAAGTGATGAGAGCAATGAAGAGGATATTGAACTTTTAATGAATCTTAATAAGTTCATTAAACAAAATCTAAAATGAACAATGAACTTAGCGAAGGAAGAGGCCAAAGATGAAGAAGCACTGAGAGAAGAATCAAATGATGAAGCAATAGCGTTAACGGGCCCGACTAAGGTAAGTAACTTAACTCTGTTGAATCTCATTTTGATGATGAAACTAATTGATTGTAGTTTATTGTTTAATTATGTTTTGGAGTTCCGCAGTCTACTATCGATCAGGATTAGATAGTTGGCGCTAGAGGAGTGACGTTGCTTGGCCGAGTCATCACTGCGGATATTGGATGTCTGCCGGATTCGATCGATAATCAGTGAAGGCTTCGTGCGTCGGGCATCGGGCCAAGATGCATGTTGCGCTAAGGATATCGAGTTACTGAGGTCATCGATTCATTTGCAAAAGAAGACGATGTGAAGGATCGAGAAAGCGCTGTAGACCAATGACGTCGAACCCTGAATGTCAATTCGTGTTGTAATAATTGTCTAGATAAAGTAGATTGCAGGATTAACTATGATGACAAGGCGTAATGTGAAATAAAGTGATAGAAGACAAGTGGGATGGATCATTGGGAGTTTGAGAGTTCGATGGAAGTCGAGAAGATTCGTTGGGAGTAGTTGTTCGAGAATGAGTAGGGAGCTTGCCGAAGGGTTTTGGAAGTTCACCGGAAGGTTCATCGAAAGTTCGTGGAGCTTGCCAAGAAAGATCGAAGCTTGCCAATGAAGCTCGTTGGAACTCGCCAAGATCATCGTGTAGTCTAGGAGCTTCTTCGGGAGCAGAATGGCTTTCGAGGTTCGTTGGAAGACCACATGAAAGTTTAAAGCTCACGAAAGAAGTCTTGTCTTATGGACTTTGAAATAGCTTAAAAAATATCTTTAAAATTTATAGTTAGCACATAATTTGGTTTAGGATTATGCGTTAATCCTATAAACCAAATTTATTCGGACTTCGTTTGGACCGGTTTCGGCCAAGTTTTCGGCCGAAACTACTATCTTTGAAAAAAAAATTGGGCGGTGGCACCGCCCAGAGGCCGAGACCTGGGCGGTGGAACCATCGCCCCAGGCAGCGTGATGCAAGCCAGCACACTATTTGTGTCGATCTGCCACGGTGACGGACAGCGGTATTTCTATAGCATCCGCCCGACAGAAACTCAAAAAATTCAAATTTGGAGCCCAAATTTGAATCATGAGCCTATAAATACCCCTCACATTCTTGGATGAAAGGGTCTAGAACTGAAAAAAGAAGGGGAAACTCTCTTGAAGTGTGTCAAATCTTCCCTCTAAGTCTTAAGAGTGTTCTAGTCCAAGAGAGGGTAAGAGTGCTTATAAGAGTTATCTCCTAAGCCCATCAAAGGAGAAGTATTGTAAGGAAGTTCATCCTCGCCTTCGTTGGAAGGAGGATAGTTAGTGGAAAAGACTGGCCTCAAGTGAAGAGGAATCGGAGGACGTAGGTCGGATGTGAACCACTATAAAATCTGGTTTGCATTTATGTTCTTGCTATTTACTTTGCTGCAAACCCTTTCCACTTGCTGCTTTAATTACTCAACTTTATCTTCATCTTATTACGTATGCTTTAAAGTTAAACGTAATCTTTGGATTCAAACAAAATATTGTATTCATTAAAGCAAGTTTCGAACTTGTTTTAATGCTGAAAATTTCTCGTTCTTACCGCTGCACTAATTCACCCCCTCTTAGTCGATCCCTAACAATTGGTATCGAGCCACGTTCTTTCTCTTCGGATTTACACCGTGAGAAATGACTCTAAATGATTTTCAAGAGGGCTTTTCGGTTTTTAGTCCACCATTCTTTACGGATTAGACTACATATTGGAAAACTCGAATGAGAGTTTTCATGCTTTTAATGGATTTGGATTTGTGGAACATCATCGAAAATGGCTTTCAACCTTCCTCTAAACCGATGAGCGAATGGTCGGATTTGGAGAAAAGGTCTTTTTCTTTAAGCAAAGGCTATGAATGCCTTATTTTGTACTTTAGACAAGAATGAGTTCAATCGGATTTCAATGTGAGAAATGGCTTTCGATATTTGGCGAACACTTGAAATCACGCACGAGGGAACTAGTAGAGTTAAAGACTTGAAAGTAAACCTCTTATTGTATGATTTTGAGCTATTCCGAATGACACCAAGCGAAACTATCGACGATATGTACACCCGCTTCACGGATGTCGTCAATAGCTTGAAAAGTCTTGGTAAATGTTTTTCGAATTTTGAACTCACTAACAAGATTTTAAGATCCCTCCCAAAAAGTTGGGATCCAAAAGTAACCGCAATACAAGAGACTAAAAATTTAAATGATTTTTCATTAGAAGAACTAATCGGTTCACTAATGACATATGAAATGAGTTTCTTCGAACATTTGGAACATGATGAACATATGAACCACCTTCTAAAGAACAAGAAGGATTTGGAACATCGGACAAATGAATGCCACTTGAGTGATGACTCAAGTGATGAGGACAATGAGGACATTGAACACATAACAATGAATGTTAACAAGTTCATTAAACAAAAATTAAAAAGCACAAATGAACTTAAACGGAGAAAGAGGCCAAAGAAGAAGAAGAAGGGTTGCAAAGAAGAATCAAGTAAAGAAAGGCGAAATGGGCTTTGACGGTTTTCGACAATGAGGTAAGAAACTCACCCAAGTTGCTTCTACCTTATTTTGAAATTACATGATGCTTTCCATGAATGCTTAACTTAGTAGGAATTTTTTTTCATGCTTTTCTTATGTTTTTAGAAATTACAAAAAAAAATTAAAAAAAATTATACTATGTTTTTCTTTATTGTATTTTTGAAAAGTAAAAATATGAATGACACTTGCATGATTTGTGATATTACTTAATAGAATCAACCCATGCATGAGTATCTTGATGGTTTACATTGTCTCTAAACATGATGCTTGATGATTTTATATTTTGCATGAGTTGTTAAAGTGATGTTGATTTAAAAAACTTCTATCTTGGATTAATGGGTCTTGACCCTTTTTATGATGAAATTTTTAGATGATACATGTCTTCATAAAATCAATTATAAAGACCTAACCCATAAAATTTCCAAATGAAAGAAATGTGATTTTAATGTTGCCTTGTATTACATTTGGACTTGATGATTTTCATGACGAAAATTATTTTTCAGATTTATAAAATGATGCATGATTTTACCAAAAATTTAAGCATCGATCATCTTGTTATAACTAATGTAAGAAAGAATTAAAATGATTTTGATGATATTTTCGTTTTTGAATATGATGCATGACATTTTCATATGAAAAATTTGAACATTCATATGAATGTCAAATCACTTGAAATGGAACACATAAAAAATGAGAAATTGCACTATCATGATGCTTTACGTTTGATGCATTTGATCTTGATGGGTTTAATGACAAATTTGTACAATGATGGCTTCCGAATAAATATTTGAATATACCTTATGAAATCATCATTGATAATGATAAAATAAAAATATTAAAAGTTTGTTGTCATGCTTGATGATTTTATCATGAGAATTTAAAAGTGTTATATCTTGATGACAAACTCATGTTTTGGTTTTAAATTTGATACTCATCTTTTGAAACTTGAGTACACTTACATGAAACAAATAACTTAAAATGAAACACATTATCATGATATATTAAAACTCATGTCTTGAAATAATGTGTTACATTTTTGTCTTGATGATGCCTTATGAGATTTTGCCTTTATATCTTGAACTTTCATGCTTATCTTGGCATATAAAGACAAAGGCAGATTTAGATGAAAAGAATTACTTGAAAAGAGAATTTTCCAAATGAAATATAACTTATCTCTTGTTTCGCGAAACTATGTTTTTGAATTACTTTTATGAGATCATCATCTTGATAACTTGAGTTTTTATCTCTACACTCTCTTATGTTTCTCCCATGTTATATGAAGAAAAATATAAATTATTTTCTCTTAACTTATTGATACTCAATTTAAGAAAATATGTTTTGATGATTGAAACATTGTATGCGCAATTTGAACTTTTCTCTCATGTTTCAATACCACTTTGTATGCTTCATGACTTGATAATTGAAATATTGATGTAGACTTTTGATATATCACTTGTCATGATTAATGCATATAGCTAACATTTTAAATCTCTAAAATGATTTTGATTATGAGTTTGAAGTGACAAAATGAGTTTGAATGATTTTATGACTCCTCTCTTGATCTCTTGAAATCATAACCTTGAATTCTTGACTTGAGATATTTTTGGGAATCAAAATATTCTCTCTATGATTACTTCTTTTATCATTTACCAAAGAGAAAACAATTCAAGTTTATGTCATTTGTGAATCTCACAAACTATATTAATGATTTTGATGATTCGAACTTGAATGAGCTTTATCACAATCAAGCCTTGATATTTTGATATTTTATACTTGGAATTATTATGCATGAATCAAGTTACTCTTTGTGCTATATCTTTTCAAATGAATCATGAGCCTTGATGTCATATATTTCATGATATAGAAATGACAAGATTTCTTTGCCTTGTATGGTAAATTGAACATTTGACATAAATAAAATTTGCTTTATGATGAATCATGAATGATGTCTTTTGGTGTTGATCCTTAGTAATATTTCATATTGATATCTTTCATGAATTCTTTGCATCTATGTTTTGTATGCATCATAAAAAAAATTGAAATATTGATTGATGCAAAATTATTTCATTGAAATATTATTCATCCCTTCTTTTCGATAGTGACAAAGGGAGAGTTAGCTTGCTAGCTTATGTATCACAAGTGAAAGTGGCAAACATAGCTAGCTATAACTTACAAAAGGCAAAACTTGCACTTCTCAAAATGAGAAGAAAGAAATTACAAAGTTGCATTATTTTTTAACTCATGAGCTTACAGTTTTAAAATATTATAAATTTTACAAAAATTACTAGCTCATTGCAAACAAAAAGTTGATGGCTTGCAAAAGGAAAACTTAGTTGCAAAAGAGAAAAATTAAAAGGAAGCTAGTTTGCGTATCGCAAAGTATGCTAGCTTATCATTATTGCTTGCTTGCTTGTTATAAATTTCCTTCATACCATGATTTGTTTATGACTCCCTTGAATTCATGACTTGATATGTTAAAAATTCATAATGGAAATTTGTTATTTTGTCATGATGGAAGCATTCATGTAAAGGGAAAAGAATTGTATTCTTCCTTCTTTTGACAAAATCAAAGGGGGAGAAGATTTATTGCTAGCTTGCATGATTAATTTGCTAGCTCATTCAAGAGGAAGAAAATTGCTAGCTTGTGCATCAAAAGAGAAAATTTTGCTAGCTTGAATATTAAGAAGCAAAAAGTTGCTATCTCAAGAGAGGCAAAAATCTTGCTCAATTTCACTTCTTCAATATTACCTGCATTTTTGTTACAAATTATTGTTGAATCTCATGCAAGATTATTTGAAGTATTTGATCCTCCCTTTCTTTTGATGCTAACAAAGGGGAGAAAGTTTTAGCTCGAACATTGCAAAAATTTGCCATCTTGATTCCTATTTTGCAACTTCATGAGAAGCTAAGAATTGTTATATCAAAGGATGCAAATATTGCTATCGTGAGAAACAAGGTACAAACTTGCACATCTCAAGAAACAAGTGAAAATTACCATCATTGCCCATCCTTGAAACTTGCTATGATTGAATGGTATTATTTGATGTTGTATTGCAAAAATGTTGTATGATATGATAAATAGCTAGTGTGTTGTAAAAATTTGCATATCTTTTAAACTAGCTATGATGTTACTTCTCCTTTTTTGTTGATGACATAGGGGGAGAAGTAGATTGATGACTTCATGCATTGATTGGCATATTTATATATTAGCATGATGGTTTGATTTATTCTCTTAATTATGATGAATGTTGCTTGGATTTGGGATAATCCAAGTGTTCTATCAATGGTATATTGATAGGGCGAGTTTGGTTAAACTCTGGAGAGTTATGGTTAACTTCGTTAGTCATCAATTAGTTGTCATCATCGAAAAGGGGGAGATTGTTGAATCTCGGATTTTGATAATGAAACTAATTGATTGTGGTTTATTGTTTAACTACGTTTTGAGTTACGCAAGTCTACTATCGATCAGGATTAGACAGTTGACGCTAGAGGAATTGACGTTGCACCGAGTCATCACGTCTAGATATTGGATGTCGAGCCGGAGGTTCGATCGACAATCAGCTGAAGGCTTCGTACGTGGAGCATCGGGCCAAGATGCATGTTGCGCCAAGGATATCGGGGTTATGGAGGTCATCCACCGATTGGGCAATGGACCATAAAAGAAGACGATGTGCCGAAGGATCGGACGAAGCGCCGACCAATGACGTGCCGGGCAACTAAATGTCAATTCGTGTTGTAATAATTATCTAGATCGAAGTAGAGTGTTTGTTTGTTTATGTGCAGGATTAACTACGATGATGATGAAGACGTAAAGTGAAATAAAGTGCCAGAAGACAAGTGGGATGGATCATTGGGAGTTCGAGAGTTCGATGGAAGTCCGAAGATTCGTTGGGAGTAGTTGTCGGAACCAACCGAGAAGCAGTAGGGAGCTTACCAAAGGGTTTTGAAGTTACGGAAGGTTCATCGGAAGTTCGCGGAGCTTGCCAAGAAAGATCGGAGCTTACCAATGAAGCTCATTGGAACTCGCCAAGATCATCGTGAAGTCCGGGAGCTTGCCGGGAGTCCATAGAATGGCTTCCGAGGGTTCGTTGGAAGACCGCCGAAAGTTCACCGAAAGCTCACCGAAAGAAGTCTTGTCTTATGAACTTTGAAATAGCTTAAAAAATATCTTTAAAATTTATAGTTAGCATATAATTTGGTTTAGGATTGTGTTAATCCTATAAACCAAATTTGAGCCAATTCGGACTTCATTTGGACCGGTTTCGGCCGAGTTTTCGGTCGAAACCACTATGCTAAAAAAAATGGCCTGGGCGGTGGCACCGCCCATAGGCCGAGACCTAGGTGGTGGAACAGCCCCAGGCAGGTGGTAGCACCACCCAGCACCTGCTGTGTCAGTCTGTTAGACTAAGAGGCGGTAGAACCACCTTGACAAAGTGTAGCACCACTCGACAGGAAACTCAAAAATTCAAATTTGAAGCCCAAATTTGAATCACTTTGAGGCCTATAAATATCCCTCACATTCTTGGATGAAAGGGGTCTAGAACTGAAAAAAAGAAGGGGGAAACTCTCTTGAAAGTGTGTCAAATCTTCCCTCTAAGTCTTAAGAGTGTTCTAGTCCAAGAGAGGGGTAAGAGTGCTTGTAAGGGTTATCTCCTAAGCCCATCAAAAGGAGAAGTGTTGTAAGAGAGTTCATCCTCGCCCGTTGGAAGGAGGATAGCTAGTGGAAAAGCCAGTGGCCTTAAGTGATGAGGAATCAGGAGTGGACGTAGGTCGGATGACCAAACCACTATAAAATCTGGTTTGCATTTACGTTCTTGCTATTTACTTTACTGCAAACCCTTTCCACTTGCTGCCTTAATTACTCAACTTCATCTTCATCTTATTACGTATGCTTTAAAGTTAAAACGTAATCTTTCCGGGTTCAAACAAAATATTATATTCATTCGTATGAAGTTTCCGAACTTGTTTTAATCGCTGAAAATTTCTCGTTCCTTACCACTGCACTAATTCACCCCCCCCCTCTTAGTGCCGCTCGATCCCTAACAAACTCCCTTGAATTATTTTGAAATTACATGATGCTTTCCATGAATGCTTAACTTAGTAGGAATTTTTTCATGCTTTTCTTGTGTTTTTGGAAATTAAAAAAAAATGTTTAAAAAAAAATTATATCATGCTTTTCTTTCTAGTACTTTTGAAAAGTAAAATTTTTGAATGGTGTATGCAACAATATGAATTATGATTGAATAATTTGTAATAATAATTGTACATCAACTATATGTTATTCTTGAAAATATTTTGATGATAATTTTATAAGTATCATGCTTATGATTTGAAAATCTCTATCTTGGATTAATGGCTCTTAAATGTTTTATTGATGAAATTTTTAGATGATGTATACCTATATGAAACAAATGAAACACATAAAAAGGAAAGTATATGATCATGATGAAGTCATGATATTGCTTTTAGTTTTAAACAAGGTGCATGTCTTATGTCATGATGAAAATTATTTCTCAAATTTATATGATGCTTGGCCTTTGTGTGAAAAAGTGAACATGCTTAATCAAGATCAATCAACTTAAAGTGAAACACACTATCATGATGTTTTATAGTGAATATGTTTGGATTTGGTAGTTTTGATGACAAAACTCAAGTTTTGGTATTAAACATGGTACTCATCTTTTAAAACTTGAGCTCACCTATATGAAACAAATAACTTAAAATAAAAAATTAAAAATGTGCTATCATGATAATACAATTCCATGCATATGCTTTCCGTATCAATTTTCGATTTGAAACATGATACATATCTATGTATGTTATTCTTAGAAGTGTCTTAATGAAAATGTTTGTATTATGCTTGACTTTAGAATTTGATATACTATAATGTATTTTTGGCTTTGACGTAATTTGTTTCGTACTTATATGATAATGCATACAATGATTTATTTTACAAAATTTGTCTTTCACTCTTGAATATGATACTAGTTTATATTAAAGGGAAAGACATACTTATTTGAAGTAAATCATAAAAAAGAAATGCATGATTTTGGAAAATTTTCTACCTCTAAAGTTTCGGTTTTAATGAATCCATGTGAAGTTTTTGAATCGAATCTTTTGGAAAATACCGCATGCCTAATGGAATTCCACTTAATGATCTTAATGACAATTTACCTTTCCATCTTGAATGTTGACATTTTATTTTAAGGCAAAGGCATGCTTATAAGAAGCAAATTATATAAATAGAAATTTATAAAAATGAAATGCAATCCTCTATCTTATCGATTTTTTCAATAAATCTATGCTTGTCACATATGAATTTATTAAATATAATTTTGAGGATGATTTTGGATTTGATAAATACTTGATTCATATTTATGACATGAGATACATTTTAAAAATGAATCATGCTTCAATTATGTTCTATTTCCCAAAATTCATTTTGTTCTCCTATATATCTTCTTATTTACTAAAGAGGAGAACCTACCAAATGAATCATGAATTCAAATGAAATGATACAAATGAATCACTTATCGATATATGTTTTTGAAATATCTTTTTTAATGTGATGTTGATAACTTGAGATATCTTTTGGAATTCATGACACGAGTTTTAGCTTTTATGTCTTAAATGTTCATGCTTGTTTCTATTTGACATAAAAAGGACAAAGGCATGTTCATATGAAATCAATGCAAATCACTAAAAGAGAAATATATGTTTCTTGAACATCGCTCTTTCTCTAAAGTTTTGGATGTTTCAAATAAAATACAAATGATAAATTCATTTATGATATTTTGTGAATCACTTAAATTATGAATAAGATTTTGATTTCATGCTTTTCGCATCTTATCGAGATTAATAATTTCATAATATCTTAAGAATCTCATAAATTATAAAAGTGATTTTGATGAATTGATTATGAGTTGATAAATTGAACTAGAATGAGTTTTATTTATATTGAGATCTTGATAACTTGAGTTTTTCAAGACCTCTTACTTTATACTATGATTCTCCCATGTCATTGAAGAGAAATTCAAATGAATCATAAGTTATTTTCTCTTGACTTATTGATACTCAACTTGAGAAAATGTGTTTTGAATGTTGAAACATTACATGTGTAATTTAAAATTTTCTCTCGTGTTTCAATACCACTTTGTATGCTTCATGACTTGATGATTGAAATATTGATGTAGACTTTTGATGTATCACTTGTCATGATTAATGCAAATTGCTAGCATTTTGAATCTCAAAAATGATTTTGATTTGATTATGGGTTTCAAGTTGTCAAATTATTTTGAATGAGATATTTTCAAGTGAATCATGAACTCTCTCTTAAATTCTTGACTTGAAATTTTTTTTTTTTTTACAAATTGAAATACTTTCCTCTATGATTGCTTCATTTTTCATTTACTAAAGAAGAAAACAATTCAAGTCTTGATATATTGATATTTGATACTTGAAATTTCTCATGAAATGTGATCTTAATGAGAATTCCTATGCATAAATCAAGTTGCCCTTTGTGCTATCAATTCTCAAATGAATCATGTCCTTCTTAAATATTTCTTGATATCTTGACATGATTTCTTTATATAGCTGAAATTTTTAGCAATTGAGTCATCTACTTCTATTTGATAATGACAAGGAGGAGCTAGCTTGTTGAATTAATATTCATGACTTGAATGTTGATGATTGAAAATTTGATGAAAAAGAAATGTGCTTAATGATTAAATCATTGATTTATTCTTTTATCATGACTTAAAAATGAATGAAAAGAAAATATGTTAGCACTTGTAATCATGACTTGATCCATTATATTGATATATTTGTATCATGATTTGAAGATTGATGTTTTTTTTTTTTTTTTGCAAACTTATGTGAAAAGTTTATATCATCATCCTCCCTTTCTTTTGACATTGCTAAAGGGGGAGAAAGTTTATTGCTAGCTTGTATGAAAAATTTGCTAGCTCATTCAAGAGGAAGAAATTTGCTATCTTGCTTGCCTACAAAAGAGGAAAAGAACTTGCTATCTTGAAATATCAAAAATTGCTATCTTGCAAATTTAAGAAAAGTAAAGTGCAACATTGCACAAGAAGCAAGTAAAACTTGGCATGCTTGAACTTAAATCTTGCTATAATTGAATGTTGTATTGCAAAGCTATGCTTAAATGTTATATGATGTGGTTAATAGCTAGTGTGTTGTCAAACTTGTATATCTTTTAAACTAAGCTATGATGCAACTTCTCCTTTTTGTTGATGATATAGGGGGAGAAGTAAATTGATGACTTCATGCATTGAATTGAATATTTTATATATTTACATGATGGTTTGATATTTCTCATAACTTGTGATACATGTTACTTAGATTTGGGATAATCCAAGGTTTCTATCAATGGCATATTGATAGGGGGATTTTGTGTTAAACTCCAAGGAGTTATGGTTAACTCTGTTAGTTATCAATTAGTTGTCATCATAAAAAAAGGGGAGATTGTTGAATCTCGGATTTTGATGATGAAACTAATTGATTGTCGTTTATTGTTTAACTGCATTTTGAGTTACGCAAGTCTACTATCGATCAGGATTAGACAATTGACGCTGGAGGAATTGACATTACGTCAGAGGTGATCACGTCAGGATATTGGATATCAAGCCAGAGGTTCGGTTGATAATCGGCAGAAGGCTTCGTATGTCGGGCATCGGGCCTAGAAGAGTGTATTATGCCAAGGATATCAGGGTTGCGGAGGTCAACCGCCGATTGGGCAATGGATCGCAAGAGAGGACGATATACTGAAGAATCGGATGAAGCACCGACCAATGACGTATTGGGCAACTGAATGTCAATTCATGTTGTAATAACTGTCTAGATCGAAGTAGAGTTTTTATTTGTATGTGTGCAGGATTAACTACGATGACATTGAAGATGTAAAGCAAAACAAAGTACTGGAAGATAAGTGGGATGGATCATTGGGAGTTCGAGAGTTTGATGAAAGTCCAAAAATTCATTGGGAGTGTTGCCGGAACCAGTAGAGAACGAGTAGGGAGCTTGCCGAAGGGTTTTCAGAAGTTCACCAGAAGGTTCGTCGGAAGTTCGCGGAGCTTGCCAAGAAAGATCGGAGCTTGCCAATGAAGCTCGTTGGAACTCACCAAGATCATCGTGAGGTTCGGGAGCTTGCTAGGAGTCTACTAAATGGTTTCCGAGGGTTCGTCAGAAGACTGTCGAAAGTTCGCTGGAAGCACGCCGGAAGAAGTCTTGACTTATTGGACTTTGTAATAGCTTAGGAAATATCTTTAGTTTTATAGTTAGCACATTAATTTGGGTTAGGATTAGGTATTAATCCTATAACCCAAGTAGGGGCCCATTGGGCCTTGTTTGGGACCAGTTTGGGTTGAGTTTTCGGCCCAAACTCATAATCTGAATTGTGCTGGGCGGTGGCACCGCCTACCAGCCAAGTGGTGGGCGGTGGAACGGCCCACCAGCCGAGCACCAGGCGGTGGCACCGCCTAGCGCTAGAAGGCAGCGGTAGTAGCACCGCTGCCTTGGGCAGTGGAACCACCTATGCACTGTCAGTTTGATAACTGACAGGCGATGGCACCGCCCTTGATAGGTGGTGGCACCGCCAGCACCAGGAAGCCCAAAAAAAATTCAAATTTGGAGGCCAAATTTGAATCCTCATGGGGTCTAAAAATACCCCAAGTGTTCCTGCAAGAAAAGAACAAGCACAACACTTTGAAAGCAAGAAAACTCTTCTCAAATCTCTCTAGAAAATCCTCCTTAGTTTTTCACTTGTATTCCATCGAAAGAAAGGAGAGGGTGCTTGTAAGGGTTTCCTCCTAAGCCCGTCAAAAGGAGAGGAGTTGTAAGGGAGTTCATCCTCGCCCGTTGGAAGGAGGATAGCTAGTGGAAAGCTGGTGGCCTCAAGCAAGAAGAATCGGGAGTGGATGTAGGTCGGATGACCGAACCACTATAAAAATCTGGTTTGCATTTATGTTCTTGCTATTTACTTTGCTGCAAACCCTTTCCACTTAATTTGATGCTCTACTTCTCATCTCTGCAAACATATTTAAGTTAGAGCTTTTCTTATATGATTCCACTGATACGACTTTCATAATATGAAATAAAGTTTTCACCATACGAAGTTTCCGAAGTTGATTTAAATCACCGAAAATTTATCATCTTTATCCCTGCTTTGTCAATGGATACAGCTTTCAGCAATATGAGATTGTGGCTTTATCAATGGATCTATGATGTTATCTTTGGATGAAACTCTTTTCAATACTATTTCTCCTTCGGCCACGATCTCTCTGATTAGGTGGAACCTCCTCAGAACTAATGAGACTTGGGTTTCTTCACTTAAGCAATCGCCCCATTGTTATCACAATATAAGGGAATTGACTCCTTACTGCCTCTATTGTAGCAATGTACTCTGCCTCTATGGTCGAGTTAGCAGTAGTGTCTTGCTAGGAACTCTTCATCCAGATTCCCTTCTTTGTTGCCTCTATTGTAGCAATGTACTCTGCCTCTATGGTCGAGTTAGCAGTAGTATCTTGTTAGGAACTCTTCCAGCATACTGCTCTTCCATTCAGGGTAAACACATACCCTGAATTAGACTTACTGTCATCGATATTAGATTGGAAGCTCGAGTCCATGTAGCCCTCAACCCTGAGGCTACTTCCTCCATATACTAGTAAAAGATTCTTAGTCTTTCTCAAGTACTTAAGGATACATTTCGCTACTTTCCAGTGCTCCAAGCCTACATTCGTCTGATACCTGCTCGTGATACTAAGTGCATATGCTATATCAGGCCTAGTACATAGCATAACATACATGATAGACCCTATCGCTAATGCATAGGGTATCATATCTATGTTTACCCTTTCTTTAGTCTTTGGGGATATACTCCTAGAAAGTGATATCTATATCTAATCGGTATGAGATCTCTCATAGAATTTTCCATGCCAAACATTTTGACAATAGTGTTTATGTACTTGGACTAAGTTGACATGGGACCATATACATCACTATGTATAAGTTCTAACAACTCAGTGGCTTTCTCTTCAATTCTACTAAATAGAGAGTTGGTTAGTTTTCTATGAAAGCAAGGCTCGTAAGTCGCATATAAGTCATAGTTGAATAGATCTAGGTATCCATCCTTTAAAAACTTTTGAATCTTTCCCTTATAGATATGACCTAGCCTACAATACTATATGTATGCACTGTTCGCCTTATCCTATTTCCTCTTGGACTCACTTACATTTATGATATGTGGAGTAGTATCTAGCATAAATAAACTATTATACAATGTTCCTCTCGTGATGATCTTATCATATGATAATATTGAATAACTATTATTCTCAAAAACTAATTTATATCTACTAACTATCAAACATGCAATGGAAATAATATTTTTGATCATAAAGGAAATAAAATAGCATGCATCCAATACAATAATAGCTCTACCAAGCAGATGTAGGGTGACCACGCCAATAGCCACTATAGTAACTTTTGCTCTATTGCCCATCTTAAAGTCCATTTTGCCTCTCGCCAATCTCCTAGGTCTTGCCAGAACCTATAATGAATTGCAGATGTGATAAGCACTATCAGTATCTAATATCCATGTGTTATCATAAGAGTATGACAAATGAAAACTAATCATAAATGTACTTGAAGCTTCTTCAAGCTTTTATTTTGCCTTCTCTATAAGGTACTCTTTGTAGTTCCTCTTCTAGTGCCCATCTTTGCCGTAGTGGAAGCACTGGCCTTTGTCCTTTGCTGGGTCCTTCTTAGCAACCTTTGCTTTAACAGGTCTGCCCTTGCTCTTGCCCTTCTTAAGGGACTTCTCTGCCTTCCTTTTCTTTCTGCTCTCACCAGTATAGAGAACTAGCTCCTCTTTCTTGATGGTATTCTCTACTTTCCTCAATATATTGAGAAGCTCTAGGAGAGTCACCACAAGCTTGTTCATATTAAATTTATAATGAATTGTGTAAAGGAATCTAGTAGGGACAGAAGCACAAGATCTAAACATAGGTGAGTTTCTCTAACCACTTCTACTCCATAATGAACTCTAGGACCATTTCTAGACCTATGAGATTCTCTATCCACTCAATCATCTTAACGATATAGTTTTGAACCAGTGTCCCCTTAATCATCCTAGCACGGAAGAGACTCTTCGAGTTCTTTTTTGTTCCTCAAATAATTTATGAAGATGTAGGAGTATGGATCTAGCATTCATATTTTCATGCTATCTCTATAACTCGGGAGTCATGGAACCCAACATGTAACACTGAGCAAGAGTGGAGTCATCTATGTACTTCACGTAGCGAGTAATCTCATCCTTGCTTGCCCTTTTGTCGGGTGTATGCATCATTATATCAAGGATATACATGATTTTCTCTGTTGTGAGAATAATTCTTAAGTTGCAAAGCTAATCCGTATAAGTTAGACTTGTGAGGCGATTGACATCAAGTATGCCACGTAAGGGATTTGAAAGCAACATTTTATGAAAATAAAGATGTAGTAGAAATAAATAATATATAGATTTTATAAAAATAAATAATCAAAATAAGGACTTATATCTTAATCTACTCCCACTATTTTCTTACGAAATATACAACTCTCTCCAGTATGCAAATCGGAGACCCCCAACGAATCTCTAGTGGGGATTAGGATCTAATCAGTATTTTAACGTAACCTCGAGTGACTCGATCAATCATACTAAGCCCAAAAAGGTAGACAACTCTTGTCGATCATAATGCCTTGTGATTCTTGTCTTATTCGGCCTTTGAACCACCATGACCTAGAGGGACTTAACCAACCATGATGTTCGATTAAGTCATCACTATCATTACAAGATGAGTCTGATTTGATGATATGCCCTCGAGCGACTCAACTAAGCATATTATATTCTCATATCACTAGTGACATATCTATATCATAGGCGAGATATCGAATCATGATATAGGTGAGCCTCGAATGACTCGACCAACTCAATCTATGTCGAGAATCAATTCCTACCTATAATAATGGAAGGCCACATGGGTAAATCTAATTGTATCACATTTACTAACTTAATATTATAGAAAGAGAAGATTTTTTATTCGGTCTCCTAATATGACATGTTATACACATATATATTTAATATATATCTATATCATATGCAAATATATATATACATATCTAGTATGTGTATAAGTAATCATACATCATATGAGTAATCATACAAAATGATCATGGGCCATATCATAATGTGATCAAGCCCGTGCTAGTGGGTCTAATCACTCACATCAAGATCTGTGTGAAGCGGTGCATCTCTATGCCCTATTATCATCCATCTCATTCTTATCGGTTCCGTTAGCATCTCGACACATCTCCATACATCATGATTGTCCATCTCGACTTCGTGGGTCTCGCTATTACTTTCATGATCCTACCACGCCTCCTTATGTAATTACAATATAATTACAGATATACAGGCCCGATAATAAACGAGAAAAATAGAGGCTCATAGGCCCCAATAATAATAATAATCATAATACATACATACATCACATCACATGGTCTATGATCATCCGTCTATATCACACATCATATGTATATATCATCATATAGGACTACTATATAATAATAATAATCAAATATTTTACTTAATCATTCTATAGCCCTTTAGGGTACCCTACCTTAGGGTGCCCCATGTGGCCAAGGGACTACCTTGGGCAGCTAGGGATCCCTGGCCCCTAAGATTGCCTCTACAGCCAAGAAACCCTGGCTGTAGGGTGAGCATGGGTGGCTAAGAAACCCTAGCCACCACCTTGCCCCATGCGGCTAGGAGTCCTAGCCGCTAGGGGCTCTTGGGCGGCTAGGAAACCCTAACCGCCTAAGGTGCCCCTTGTAGCTAGGAATCCCTAGCTACAAGGGCTCCGCCCTACTCTGGCCAAGAGCAGCATGGTTGCTCTCGATCTGCTACTAGTGGCCAAGCCAATAGCTCTTTTTAGAGCTCTCGACCAAGGCTACAAGCAGCCTTTGGCCATCCTATGTTGTTGCCCTCTACATAGGATGGCCAAAGGCTGCCCTCTGCCCTCTTGCATCAACAATTTTAATGTCAAAAGCCCACTCTAAAACACCTTTTAATAGAGAAAAAGGGTACAATCTAGATCTATAAAACTATGACAAAATATCATATCAATCGTGCAAAAATAATTCTACGCGATCGAACACACCATAGTAGTTTTAAAACCAATCTTTTGTACGAGTAACTTGGCTCTAATACTAGTGTTGGGAAATCTGAGATGACATCACATGCATAGTAGAAGAATAGAAATAAAAATCATAGATTTTCTATAAAAAAAGTTTCATATCGTCGTGCAAAGATTGGTGCGCAAAAACCCATGAAATTAAAAAATCACACGTGTTAAGACATGTGTTATCTATGTTGGGAAATCCGTGCAAGGGGGGCGACATCACATGCGCAGTGGAAGAACAGAAAAACAAAACCCCAGATTTCCTAACGTTGATATCAGAGCTAGGTTGTTCGTGCGAAGATCGGATCTTAAACTGCATGTGTTGTGTTTTAGATCTACTTTTGACGTCAAAATCGTTGGCGCGAAGAGCGAGAAAGGGCAGCAACTATTGCTTTGCCCTTTCGTGCAAGAACCGCAAGGCGCTGCTGCCTTTGCCGCTGACAGCGATGAGTCGGCGGGATGCTCGCAGGCAACGCTAGCGCTGCGCCGACGACCTGCGGGCTAGCCCGTAGGGCCGCCGACGGGCTGCCAGCAAGGCAGCACCTACGGGGTAGCGGCACTAGAGCAGCGCCCCAAGGGGCGCCGGCAGGCGCTGCACCGCAAGGGGTAGCGCCGCCCGCGGTAAGCCGCGCAAGGGGCAGCGCCACCCGCAGCAAGCCACGCAAGGGGCAGCGCCGCCCGCGGCTAGCCCGCAAGGGGCAGCGCCGCCTGTGGGCGATCTGCCCACAGATGTGGGCGCACCCGCAAGGGTCAGCGTCACTCGCGGACAGACCGCCTACGGGCGCTACGCTCACGAGCAGGGGCAGCGCGCCCGGTCGTAGTGGCCGCCGCCGGTAGGGTGGCGATGGCCGCAACACTACAGAAGGGAAAGGTATTAGGGTTTTGGGCAAAAGATGGTTTTGCCCTTCAGAATTTTAGAAATTCCAGATTTTGTCTCTTTTGATAGAATTACCAAAATACCCTTTTGACGAAAATTATCGAAATACCTCTAGGAATTCAAAAATTCCCTTTATGTCCCTGATTTTAGAAAATTAAATATATTAATTAAATAGTTTAATTAACTATTATTTTTTATCTAGAAGTTACTAGTTATAGGTGCCCTACAAGCTAATCACATTAGTGATAGCACTTGTAACACGCTGCGTCAATCTCTTTGCTTATGATTATTGGCATTATCTCACATTATCTAGATGCATATTGTGATGTCCTTGGATCTGTGCAATGGGAATTGGATCGTGATGAGATTACGATAATGAGACCGATTCACCTTTAAACACAGACCATAAATTATCCTGGTCATAGGTTACTCGAGAAGGACATCGAGATAACCGGATAGACTAGTACGCTGTATACCCGTTCATATGATGGAGGTAGCTGGTCTCATAGCTACTCGTGTGGGGACACTAAGGGTATAGTGCAGGTGCTCATTGGAGAATGAGTTCACTGATTGATCCGCCTACGGAATGCTGGATGGTTATTGATACCTCACGTCAGATAGCGATTCCGTAGTCCCAGTAGTATATTTGGTCCTTAGACTTGAGACACTAAGGATGTCCTGTATGAGTACTCCACTCTTTGATACCGGACTTATAGGTTTGGAAAGTTCCATATCTAGTACAGCCGGTCATTGGGAGTGGTAGCCAACCTTATGAGGGCTATTGAGTGTCAATAGAGGATCATCCGCTCTCGGTATCATGAGAGGAATATCCCATGTGTTCTTGCTTGAACAAATCCTTGGCCTAGGTTATTCGGATTGAGAGGGAAAGAGTTCTCTAGGAGAATCCGACAAGAGCAAGACTTGAGGAGAGACCATATGGGCCTGATAGCACCATGCACGGTATAGGATCTCTAGGATATTAGATGGATGAGAGATTATAGATACATGGTAACTGAGGACAGATAGGTCCAAAGGATTGGATTCTCCTGTATCGTCTATGGGCCGCGGCGTAGTGGCCTGGTACATCCGTAGTCGATGAGTTGGGTGAATTATTATAGAGATAATAATTTACTATGTCAGAAGGAGTTCTGATAAGTATAACTCACGACCAGCTCGATATTGGGTCTAGAGAGTCACACACATATGGTAGGTGTTACGACGAGTAGAGGTTCGGATATGAAATATCCGCTGAACCCCTTATCTTATTAGATATCCATTAAGCCCCTGAATTATTGGATCCTGAGATGAGATCCAATAATTGCTAATAAGAGATTATTGGGTAGAAACCCACTAATCCAAGATACTTAGGCAATTGGATGAAGATCCAATACCCAATAGGGCAAAAGATCCATTAGGGTTTTTCAGGGGGCCTCTATAAATAGGAGGGAACCAAAGTTCTATAGGCTGAGGGTTTTTGGTAGCCACCTCCTATTCGCCTCTCCCTAGAGAGAGAGGTGCATCGTCGCAATCCCTGCTGTGTGGATACCGCTAGAGAGGGGGACACTTGACTTCCTTCATCCTCTCTCACAGATCTATAGGAATTCAGGGATATACGATCTCCCTAGGTATTTTCTTTAACACATGCAGTTTTCATGGATTTGTTTTGATGCTCCGATCTTCGCACGATAACGGAAACTTTCTACAAGAAATCTAGGATTTTGTTTTCTGTTCTTCCACTGTGCATGTGATGTCGCCCCCCCATGACGGATTTCCTAACAGTGGTATCAGAGCCAGGTTGTTCGTGTGAAGATCGGATCTTAAACTGCGTGTGTTGTGATCTAGAATAGGTTACGTCGCCAAAATCATTGGCGCAAAGGGCGAGGAAGGGCAGCAACTATTGCTGCCCTTGCTGTGTTAGTGCAACGGCCGCAAGGCTACTTGCAGCCTTGTTGCCTACACAGGCAGCAACCGCCGGCCAACGGGCTGTTGGCCGTAGGCAAGTTACCTACGGCCTGCCCGCAGGGGCACAGGTGGAATGCTGGCCGCAGGGGCGGCGCATGCCAGGCGGCGTGCTGCGAAGCGTTGCGCCGTGCCGCGCGCGCTGCGGCGGCCTTGGGCCGGCGCTGGTTGCCGTGGGCGGCGCCACGAGCGTTGTCCCGTGGGTGGCGCTTGCGCGAGCGGCACCCACCCGCGGCTGAGGCAGCGCCTGCGGGTGTTGCGCCCGCCTGCTGTCGCCATGCCGCCCGCGGCGCCGCCGTCGGTTGGGTGGCAACGGGTGCACCGTAACCGCAAACGCAGTAGGGGTAGAGGGATTAGGATTTTAGGGCAAAAGATAGTTTTGCCCCTTGAAATTTTAGAAATTCTAGATTCTATCCCTTTGACAGAATTACCAAAATACCCTCGGAATTTGAGAAATTCCAATTGCTGTCCCCTTTGGCTGAATGACCAAAATACCCTTGGGAATTTAGAAAATTCCCTCTATGTCCCTATTTTCAAAAATATTAGTTAATTAAATAGTTTAATTAACTATTATTATTTATCTAGTAGTCCTATAAAGTAACATATACATGTGATGTATGATGTGGACAGATGATCATGGACTTGTGATGTGATGTGTGTACATGTGATTATTATTATTGGGGTCTGCGAGCCTCTATTTTTCTCATTTATTGTTGGGCCTACGTACTTATAATTATGTTATAATTATTAGAGGAGGCATAGCGGTAGCGTGGCTCACGAGGCCGAGACGGACGATCCGATGCATGGAGATGCGTTGAGATACCTATGGATCCGACGAAGCGAGATGGACGATCACAGGGATAGAGAGCACCATCAAGAAAGAGAAGTCGGTTCTCTACACTAGTGAGACCAGAAAAAAAAGGAAGGCTGAGAAGACCCTTAAGAAGGGCAAGGGCAAGGGCAAAATAGGTAAGGCAAAGGTTGCCAAGAAAGACCCAACAAAGAACAAAGGCCAGTGCTTCCACTGCGACAAAGATGGGCACTGAAAGAGGAACTATAAAGAGTACCTTGTAGAGAGGGCGAAATAGAAGCTTATAGAAACTTCAGGTACATTCATGATCAGTCTCCATTTGTCAGAATCTTATGATAACACAAGGGTATTAGATACCAGGAGTGCTTATCATATTTGCAATTCGTTGCAGGTTCTGGCAGGACCTAGGAGATTAAACAAAAGCGAAATGGACCTTAAGATGGGCAATGGAGCAAAGGTTGCTGCAGTGGCTATTGGCAAGGTCACCTTACATCTGCCTGGTGGAGCTATTATTGCATTAGATGTATGCTATTATGTTTCTTCTATTATCAAAAATATTATTTTCATTTCATGTTTGACAGTTATTGGATATAAATTAGTTTTTGAGAACAATGGTTGTTCAATAATATTCGATGATAAGATCATCATGAGAGGAACATTGCATAATGGTTTATGCTAGATACAGCTCCACATATCATGAGTGTAAGTAAGTCTAAGAGGAAACGTGAAGTGGAGAACCAGACTGGAAAGAGTATTAAAACCCTTTGATCAGATCGAGGAGGTGAGTACTTGAGTATAGAGTTCACCCAGTTCCTCAAAGACTATGGGATATTATCCCAATGGATATCTCCTTATACACCACAACTTAATGGTGTATTAGAAAAGAGGAATCGCATAATGTTAGACATGGTGCGTTCCATGATGTGTTTCACCGACCTACCCATCTCATTCTGGGGATATGCCCTAGAAAACGCAGCTTACCTTCTGAACAGAATTCCAACTAAATCAATGATGTCTACTCCATATGAGATATGGAATGGGAAGAAGTCCGATCTTAAAGTTGTTAAGATTTGGGGCTGTCCTGCCCACGTTAAGAGACACAACCCTGACAAGTTGGAATCTAGGATAGAATGGTGCAAGTTCGTGGGATACCCCAAAGAAACTTGTCGGTATTATTTCTATCACCCTGAGGACCGAAAGGTCTTTGTAGCCAAGAGAGCAGTGTTCCTTGAGAAGGAACACATTCTTGGTTGAGACAGGGGGAGTATGATAGAGTTGAGCGAGGTTGGAGAACCTAGCTCAAGCACCATTCCAGAATCGGTTCAGATACCTAACACATAAGTTCCAACTTTACGTAGGTCCGATAGAGTATCCCATCCTCCTGAGAGATATGTGGGACATATCAAAAGAGATGATGTTGAGGATATTGATCCTTAGACTTACGAGGAGGCTATTATTAGTATAGACTCTGGGAAATGGCAAGAAGCCATGAATTCAGAAATGGATTCTATGTACTCCAACAAGGTTTGGAACCTAGTTGATGCACTCGAGGGTATTGTACCCATTGGTTGTAAGTGGATCTTCAAAAAGAAGATTGGAGTAGATGGACAGGTAGAGACCTATAAAGCAAGGCTAGTGGCTATGAGGTATCGTCAAAGGCAAGGTGTTGACTATGACGAAACTTTCTCACCTGTAGCCATGCTAAAATCCATTCAAATTATATTGGCTATTGCAGCACACTATGATTATGAGATCTGGCAAATGGACGTCAAAACTACATTCCTCAATGGTAACCTCGATGAGGAGGTATATATGATACAGCCTGAGGGATTCGTGTTCAAGGATAACCCAAATAAGGTGTGCAAGTTGCTTAGGTCCATTTATGGATTGAAGCAAGCTTCCCGAAGTTGGAACATAAGATTTGATGAGGCAATCAGATCTTATGACTTCGTAAAGAACAAAGATGAACCTTGTGTATACAGGAAATTAAGTGGGAGCACTATCACCTTTTTGGTATTATATGCGGATGACATCCTGATCATTGGGAATGATGTAGGAATGCTCTCCACAGTAAAGACTTAGTTATCTAGGCACTTCTCCATGAAGGACTTAGGGGAAGCATCCTACATATTGGAGATACGGATCTATAGAGATAGATCCAAGAGGATGCTTGGCTTGTCCTAGTCCAGGTACATAGACACCATTGCAAAAGGTTTGGCATGGAAAATTCCAAGAGAGGTCTCATACCAATGAGACATGGAATATCACTTTCTAAGAGTATGTCCCCAAAGACTCCTGAAGATAGGGCACACATGGATATGATGCCATATACATCAGCGATAGGATCTATCATGTATGCTATGCTATGTACCAGGCCTGATATAGCGCATGCTGTGAGTGTCATGAGCAGATATCAGGTAGATCCAGGCTTGGAGCACTGGAAAGCAATAAAATGTATCATTAAGTACTTGAGAAGGACTAAGGATCTTTTACTGGTATATGGAGGTAGTACCCTCAAGGTTGAGGGCTACTCGGACTCGAGCTTCCAGTCCGATGTCGATAATAGCAAGTCTAATTCAGGGTACGTGTTCACCCTGAATGGAGGAGCAGTATGGTGGAAGAGTTCTAAGCAAGACACTACTGGCGACTCGACCAAAGAGGCAGAATACATTGTTGTGACAGAGGCAGCAAAGGAGGGAGTCTGGATGAAGAGGTTCATCATAAACCTAGGAGTCATGTCAAGCAGCGAGGATATGATTCCTTTATATTACGACAAATACGGGATGATTACTCAAATAAGGGAACCTGGGTCTCATCAGAAGTGTTCTGAGGAGGTTCCAACTTATTAGAGAGATCGTGGCCCAAAGAGATGTAGTAATGGAAAGAGTTCCATCCGAAGATAATATTGTAGATCTACTGACAAAGCCATTGATCCAGATTTTCTTTGAGCGTCATAGAGGTCTAATAGGGATCAGACATGTTGATTGGCTTTAGGTTAAGTGGGAGATTACTAGTTATAGGTGCCCTACAAGCCAATCACATGAGTGATAGCACCTGTAACACGCTGCGTCAATCTCTTTGCTTATGATTATTGGCATTATCTCACATTATCTAGATGCATATTGTGATGTCTTTGGATCTGTGCAATGAGAATTAGATCGTGATGAGATTACGATAATGAGACCGATTCACCTTTAAACACAAACCCTAAATTATCCTGGTCATAGGTTACTCGAGAAGGACATCGAGATAACCGGATAGACTAGTGTGCTGTATACATGTTCATATGATAGAGGTAGCTGGTCTCATAGCTACTCATGTGGGGATACTAAGGGTACAGTGCAGGTGCTCATTGGAGAATGAGTTCACTGATTGATCCGCCTACGGAATGCTGGATGGTTATTGATACCTCACGTTAGACAACGATTCTATAGACCTAGTAGTATATCTGGTCCTTAGACTTGAGACACTAAGGATGTCCTGTATGAGTACTCCACTCTTTGATACCAGACTTATAGGTTTGGAAAGTTTTATATCTAGTACAGCCAGTCATTGGGAGTAGTAGCCAACCTTATGAGGGCTATTGAGTGTCAATAGAGGATCATCCACTCTCGGTATCATGAGAGGAATATCCCATATGTTCTTGCTCGAACAAATCCTTGGCCAAGATTATTCGGATTGAGAGAGAAAGAGTTCTTTAGGAGAATCTGACAAGAGCAGGACTCGAGGAGAGACCGTATGGGCCTGACAGCACCATGCACGGTATAGGGTCTCTGGGATATTAGATGGATGAGAGATTATAGATATATGGTAACTGAGGACAGATAGGTCCAAAGGATTGGATTCCACTGTATCGTTTGGGGGCGCGGCGTAGTGGCCAATGCACGTCCATGATCGATGAGTTGGGTGAATTATTATAGAGATAATAATTCACTATGTCAGAAGGAGTTCTGACAAGTATAACTCACGGCCAGCTCGATATTGGGCCTAGAGGGTCACACACATATGGTAGGTGTTGCGACGAGTAGAGGTTCAGATATGAGATATCCGCTGAATCCCCTATCTTATTAGATATCCATTAAGCCCCTGAATTATTGGATTCTGAGATGAGATCCAATAATTGCTAATAAGAGATTATTGGGTAGAAACCCACTAATTCAAGATGCTTGGGTAATTGGATGAAGATCCAATACCCAATAGGGTAAAAGATCCATTAGGGTTTTTCAGGGGGCCTCTATAAATAGGAGGGAACCAGAGTTCTATAGGCTGAGAGTTTTTGGAAGCCACCTCCTATTCGCCTCTCCTCAGAGAGAGAGGTGCATCGTCGCAATCCCTACTGTGTGGATACCACTAGAGAGGAGGACACTTGACTTCCTTCATCCTCTCTCACAGATCTACAGGAATTCAGGGATATACGATCTCCCTAGGTATTTTCATTAACACATGCAGTTTTCATGAATTTGTTTTTGATGCACCGATCTTCGCACGATGACGAAAACTTTCTATGGGAAATCTGGGGTTTTGTTTTCTATTCTTCCGCTGCGCATGTGATGTCGCCACCCCATGACGGATTTCCCAATAGTAGTCCTATAAAATAATATATACATATGATGTATGATGTGGATAAATGATCATGGACTTGTGATGTGATGTGTGTATATGTGATTATTATTATTGGGGTCTGCGAGCCTCTATTTTTCTCGTTTATTGTTGGGCCTGCGTGCCTGTAATTATGCTGTAATTATCAGACGAGGCGCAATGGTAGCGTAACTCACGAGGTCGAGATGGACGATCCGACGCATGGAGATGCGTTGAGATGCTGACAGATCCGACAAAGCGAGATGGATAATCACAGGGCATAGAGATGCGCCGAAGTATACATAGATCTTGATATGAGTGATTAAGCCCACTGGCTCGAGCCTGATCACATTAGGATGTGGTCCATGATCATCTGGTGTGATTGCTTATGTGATGTGTGATTAGTTATACACCTACTAGATTTGTATATATATATTTGCATGTGATGTAGATATATATATATTAAATACATATGTGTGTGACACATTATGTTAGGACACCAAACCAAAATCCCCTCTATTAATAATATTAAGTTGGTAAATATGAGGTAATTAGATTGACCCACGTGGCCTTCCATCGTTATAGCTAGTAGCCGATTCCCGGTGTAGGTTGAGTTAGTCGAGTCCCTCGAGACTCACCTGTATCACATCTCGCCATCTTATCTATGACATAGAGATGTCAGAGGTGACCTGAGGACATGGTATGCTTGGTCGAGTCCCTCAAGAGTATATCACCTAATTAGACTCATTTGGTAACGATGTTAATGACTTAACCGAACATCATGGTTGGTCGAGTCCCTCGAGGCCATGATGGTTCAGAGGCCGAACAGGACGGGAATCACAAGGAGTTGTGATTGGTAAGAGTTGCCTACCTTTATGGGCTTAACGTGATTGGTTGAGTCCCTCGAGGTTACGTTAAGATGCCGATTGGATCCTGATCCCCACTAGAGATCTGTCGGGGGTCTCCGATTCACATACCGGAGGGTGTTGTGTGTTTTACAAAAAATTAGTGGGAATACATTAAGATAGAAGTCCTTATCTTAATTATTTAAATTTCTGTAAAGTCTGCATGTTATTTATATCGGCTACATCTTTTATTTCAGAAAAATGTCGCTTTCAAATCCTTTATGTGGCATACTTGATGCCAACCGCCTCACTGGTCCAAATTATACGGATTGGCTTCGCAATCTGAGAATCGTTCTTATAGTAGAGAAAATCACGTATGTCCTTGATACAGTGATCCCTATGCCCGACGAAGGGGCAAGCGAGGATGAGATCGCTCGTTATGCGAAGTACTTAGATGATTCCACTCATGCTCGGTGTTATATGTTGGCCTCTATGACTACTGAGTTACAGAGACAGCATGAAAATATGGATGCTAATTCCATACTCCTACATCTCCGCAAATTGTTTGAGGAACAGGGAAGAACTCAGTGATATGAGATATCAAAGAGTCTTTTCCGTGCTAGGATGACTGAGGGGACACTGGTTCAGAACCATGTCCTTAAGATGATTGAGTGGATCGAGAAACTCATAGGTCTAGGAATGGTCCTAGAGGATAACCTGTGTGTGGATCTTGTACTTCAGTCCCTACCAGATTCCTTTTCTCAGTTCATAATGAATTTTAATATGAACAAACTCGAGGTGACCCTCCCAGAGCTCCTTAATATGTTGAGAGAAGTAGAGAGCACCATCAAGAAAGAGAAACCAGTTCTCTACACTGGTGAGACCAGAAAGAAAAGGAAAGCTGAGAAGACCCTTAAGAAGGGCAAGGGCAAGGACAAAATGGGTAAGGCAAAGGTTGCCAAGAAAGACCCAACAAAGCACAAAGGCTAGTGCTTCCACTATGGCAAAGATGGGCAATGGAGCAAAGGTTGCTGCACTAGCTACTGGCAAGGTCACCTTACATCTGCCTGGTGGAGCTATTATTGCATTAGATGCATGCTATTATGTTCCTTTTATTATCAAAAATATTATTTTCATTTCATGTTTGACAATTATTGGATATAAATTAGTTTTTGAGAACACTGGTTATTCAATAATATTAGATGATGAGATCATCACGAGAGGAACATTGCATAATGGTTTATGCTAGATACAGCTCAACATATCATGAGTGTAAGTGAGTCTAAGAGGAAACGAGAAGTGGAGAACCTAACAAGAAAAAGTATTAAAACCCTTCGATTAGATCGAGGAGGTGAGTACTTGAGTATAGAGTTCACCCAGTTCCTCAAAGATCATGGGATTTTATCTCGATGGACACCTCCTTATACATCACAGCTTAATGGTGTATCAGAAAGGAGGAATCGCATATTGTTAGACATGGCGTGTTCCATGATGTGTCTCGCCGACCTACCCATCTCATTCTAAGGATATACCCTAGAGACCGCAGCTTATCTTCTGAATAGAATTCCAACTAAATCAATGATGTCTACTCCATATGAGATATGGAATGGGAAGAAGCTCTGATACCACTATTGGGAAATCCGCGCAAGGGGGGCGACATCACATGCGCAGCGGAAGAACAGAAAAACAAAACCCCAGATTTCCCGTAGAAAGTTTTCATCGTCGTGCGAAGATCGGTATGTCAAAAACAAATCTGCAAAACTACACGTGTAAAAGAAGATACCTAGGGAGATCGTATATCCCTGAATTCCTACAGATCTGTGGGAGAGGATGAAGGAGGTCAAGTGTCCTCCTCTCTAGCGGTATCCACACAACAGGGATTACGACGATGCATCTCTCTCTCTGGGGAGAGGCGAATAATAGGTGGCTACCAAAAACCCTCAGCCTATAGAACTCTGATTCCCTCCTATTTATAGAGGCCCCCTGAAAACCCTAATGGATCTTTTTGCCCTATTGGGTATTGGATCTCCATCCAATTACCCAAGCCTCTTGGATTAGTGGGTTTCTACCTAATAATCTCTTATTAGCAATTATTGAATCTCATCTCAGGATCCAATAATTCAGGGGCTTAATGGATATCCAATAAGATAGGGGGTTCAACGGATATCTCATATCCGAACCTCTACTCGTCGCAACACCTACCATATGTGTGTGACTCTTTAGGCCTAATATCGAGCTGGCCGTGAGTTATACTTGTCAGAACTCCTTCTAACTTAGTGAATTATTATCTATATAATAATTCACCTAACTCATCGACTGCGGACGTACCAGGCCACTATACCGCGGCCCCCAAACGATATAGGGGAATCCAATCCTTTGGACTTATCTGTCCTCAGTTACCATGTATCTATAATCTCTCATCTATCTAATATCCCAGAGACCCTATACCGGACATGGTGCTGTCAGGCCCATACGGTCTCTCCTCAAGTCTTGCTCTTGTCGGATTCTCCCAGAGAACCCTTTCTCTCTCAATCTGAATAACCTTGGCCAAGGATTTGTTCGAGCAAGAACACATGGGATATTCCTCTCATGATACCGAGAGCGGATGATCCTTTATTGACACTCAATAGCCCTCGTAAGGTTGGCTACCACTCCCAATGACCAGTTGTACTAGATATGAAACTTTCCAAACCTATAAGTCTAGTATCAAAGAGTGGAGTACTCATACAAGACATCCTTGGTGTCTCAAGTCTAAGGACTAGATATACTACTGGGACTACGAAATCGTTGTCTGACATGAGTTATCAATAACCATCCAGCATTCCGTAGGCGGATCAATCAGTGAACTCATTCTCCAATGAGCACCTACACTGTACCCTTAGTGTCCCCACACGAGTAGCTATGAGACTAGCTACCTCCATCATATGAACAGGTATACAGCACACCAATATATCCGATTATCTCGATGTCCTTCTCGAGTAACCTATGACCAAGATAATTTAGGGTCTGTGTTTAAAGGTGAATCGGTCTCATTATCGTAATCTCATCATGATCTAATTCCCATTGCACAGATCCAAGGGCATCACAATATACATCTAGATAATGTGAGATAATGCCAATAATCATAAGTAAAGAGATTGACGTAGCGTGTTACAGGTGCAATCACTCATGTGATTGGCTTGTAGGGCACCTATAACTAGCAATCTAGGGAGATCATATATCTCTACATTCTAATAGATCTATGAGAGAGAATGAAGGAGGTCAAATGTCCTCCTCTCTAGTAGTGATCCATATGGCAGGGGCTACGAAGACGCTCCTCAAATCGCTACACCAATCTCCTCTCCGTGCGCACTATGCAATCAAGAAGGGGTCGCCCCTTCTTGTTATCCACACGCCCCAACTAGGGGCTGCTAGCTAAGGAGAAGAGAGAGAGAGGAGAATAGAAGGTGGTAGCCAAAAGAGTCTTAGCTTATAGGCCTTTGATTCTCTTTTATTTATAGATGTCCCCTATACCCTAATGGATCTTGCCCTATTGGGTACTAGATCTTCATCTGATTACCCAAGCCACTTAGATTAGTGGGTCTCTACCCAATAATCTCTTATTACCTCGTATTGGATCTCATCCACGAGATCCAATAATTCATGGGCTTATTGGATATCCAATAAGATAGAGGCTTCGGTAGATATCTCATATCCGAACCTTTATTTGTTGCAGCACCTACCAAACATGTGTGACCCTCTAGGCCCAATATTGAGCTGGCCATGAGTCATACCTATCAGAACTCCTTCCGACTCAATGAATTATTATCTCTATAATAATTCACTCGATTCATCGACTACAAATGAACTAGGCCACTGTGCTGTAGTCTCCAAATGAAATAGGAGAATCAAATCCTTTGAATATATCTATCCTCAGTTACCATATACCTATAGTCTCTTATCCATCTAATATCCTAGAGATCGTATATACCAAGCATAGTGCTGTCAGACCTATATGGTTTCTACTCGAGTCTCGCTCTAATCAGATTCTCCTAGAGAACTCTTTTTCTCTTAATCCAAATGACCTTGGATAGGGATTTTTTGAGCAAGAATATATGAAATATTTCTTTCATGATACCAAGAGCGAATGATCCTCTATTAACACTCAATAGCCCTCGTAAGGTTTATTGTCACTCCCGATGATCAGTTGTACTAGATCTGAAACGACCAGACCTATAAGTCTGGTATCAAAGAGCAGAGTACTCATACAGGACATCCTTGGTGTCTCAAGTCTAAGGATTAGGTACACCATTGGGATAACAAAATCATTGTTTGATAATTAGGTATCATCAACCATCTAGCATTCTGAGTGGATCAATCAATATACTCATTCTCTAATAAGTACCTGTATTGTGTCCCTAATATCCCCACACGAGCAGCTATGAGATCAGCGACCTCCATCATATGGATAAGTATATAATATACAAGTCTATTTGGTTATCTCAATGTCTTTCTCGAGCAACCTATAATCAAAATTATTTAGGATCTGTGTTTAAAGGTGAATCGGTCTTATTATCATGATCTCATCATGATCCGATTCTCATTGCATAGATCTATGGATATGATAATATATATATATAAGCAATATAAAATAAAAAAATATCAAATAAATAATAAGCAAAAAGAGTATGTATCATATCACATATGCCATCACTCACGTGATTCTCTTTTATTTATAGGGCACCTATAAATAACATAGCATATATGATAGATCCTATCGCTGAGGCATAACGTATCCTATCCATATCTAACCTTTCTTGAGAAGTCTTTTGGGACATACTCCTAGAAAGTGATATCCCATGTCTCATTGGTATGAGACCTCTCTTAGAATTTTTTATGTCAAACCTTTTGATAATGGTGTGTATATACTTAGGACAAGCTAAGCATCCTTTTAGATCTATCTCTATAGATCTGAATCCCTAAGATACAGGATGCTTCCCCTAATTTCTTCATAGAGAAGTGTCTAGCTAGCTAAGCCTTAACTTTGGAGAGCATTCCTACATCATTCCCAATGATCAAAATGTCATCCACATAGTACCAAGAAGGTGATAGTGCTCCCACTTATCTTTCTGTATATACAAGGCTCATCTTCATTCTTAATAAAGTGATAAGATGTAATCGTGTCATCAAATCTTATGTTCCAACTTCGAAAAGCTTGCTTTAGTCCATAGATAGACCTAAGCAATCTACACACCTTATTTGGACTTTCTTTGGACATAAATCTCTCAAGCTGTATCTATACACCTCTTCCTTGAGGTTGCCATTGAGGAATATAGTTTTCACATCTATTTGTTAGATCTCATAATTATGGTGTGCTACAATAGCCAATAGAATTCAGATAGATTTTAGAATAGCTATGGGTGTGAAGGTTTCATTATAGTCAACACCTTATCTTTGATAATACCCCTTAGTCGACCTTGCTTTATAGGTCTCCACATTTTTATATACTCGGATCTTCTTCTTAAAGATCCACTTGCAACCAATGGGTATGATACCCTCAAGTGCATCAATTAGGTTCCAAACCTTGTTGGAGGACTTAGAATCCATCTCAAAATTCATGACTTCTTATCACTTCTCGGAGTCTATATTTATAATAGTCACCTTGAAGGTCTGAGTATTAATATCCTTAATATCCTCTCCTTTGATGTCCCCACATATCTCATAGGAGGATGGGGTACTCTACTAGACTTATGTAAAGTCGAAACTTGTGTGCTAGATACTTGAATAGACTCGGGCTGTGGAATGGTTCTTGAGCTCAGTTCTTCAACCTTGCTTAACTCTAGCATGCTCTCATTATCTCCACTAAGAATGTGTTCCTTCTCAAGGAACACTGCCCTATTGGCTATAAAGACCTTTTAGTCCTTGGGGTGATAGAAATAATACTTACAAGTTTCCTTAGGGTATCCGACGAACTTGCACAATTCTATCTTGGATTCTAACTTATCGGGGTTGTATCTCCTAACGTGGGCAGGGTAGCCCCAAATCTTAACAATCTTAAGATCGAGCTTCTTCCCTTTTCATATCTCATATGGTGTATGTTCGGACCGAAATCGGCACCAAGAGAGGGGGGTGAATTAGTGCTTTCGTAAAAACGTCGGTTTAGAAACTTTCATCGATTCAAGCCCGTATTGGAAATCCATTTAAACGTAGAGATGTTTGTAAGAGTAGTGAGCAAGTAAAGCAGTTTGTAGTAAATGTAAATAGCAAAGAAAAGTAAGCATATTGATTTATAGTGGTTCGGTTGTCATAACCTATAGCCACTCTTAATTTCTCCTCTGTTGAGACCATCGGTGTCCACTAATAGTCTTCTTTCAATGGACGAAGACCAACTACTCTTTTACAACCCTTTCTCCTTTTCACAGGTTTAGGAGATAATCTTTTCAAGGCACTCACCCCTCTTAATACAGAATTCAACACTTGAGCTAGAGGAGGGGAATTCTCACAAGATTTTCATAGTGTTTTCCTAAGTTTTTACTCTCAGTTCTTGTGTGTTCTGAGCAGGGATAAGAGGGGTATTTATAGGCCCCAAATGGATTCAAACTTAGAGCTAAAATTAGTCTCATCCTAGGTTTTTGGGATACTAGGTCACTATTTTGGGCATTTCTCTTATCCCAAAATAGCCCTAACTTAGGCCCAATGGGCTCCTAATTGAGTTAGCCTAATTACATTTTAAACCAACCCAATTAGACCTCTAAACTAATTTGATCTAGACAAATTATTACAAAGCATGAATAATTTATTATTTGCCATGTCATTTATCAGCGCTTCATCCGATCCTTCGGCGCATCATCCTCTCTTATAACCTATTGCCAAATTAGCATATTGACCTCCACAACTCCGATCTCCTTAGTGCAATGTTTGCTCTTCTTGGCCTGATACCCGAACTCATAGCATGAAGCCTTCTGTCGATACGTCGACCGATCCTTTGGCTCGATGTCTAATCTTCTGACATGTTTCACTCCAGTCTAACGTTTAATTCCTCCTACTTGAATCAATTTGCCTCTCCTTGATCGAAGCTAGTCCTATGTCATTTAAAACACAGATTAGATCACAAACTCATCAATTAATTTTATCATTAAAATCTGAGATTCAATTGTGTAGACACTACTGATTTAGTTAGAACTCTATTCAGAATGTAAGCTATGGACTTTTGGGCATATCCCCTAAATGAGATGGGTATGTCAGCAAAACTTATCATGGGCTATACCATATCTAATAGTGTGCGATTCCTCCTTTCTGATACACCATTGAGCTTAGGTGTATAAAGAGGTATCCATTGGGATAAAATCCCATGATCCTTAAGGAACTAGATGAACTATGTATTCAAGTACTTACCTTCTCGATCTGATCGAAGAGTCTTGATACTCCTTCTAGTTTAGTTCTCTACCCCATTCTTATATTTCCTAAATTTCTCGAAGGCCTTGGATTTGTACTTTATTAAGTACACATATCTATACCTAGAGAAGTCATTAGTAAATGTAATGAAGTAAAAATAATCGCCAATGACTTGAGTTGACATGGGACTACATACATCACTATGTATAAGTTCTAGCAACTCAATGGCTTTCTCTCCAGTTCCACTAAATGGAGAGTTGGTCAACTTTCCATGAAGGCAAGGCTCGTAAGCTGCATATGACTCATAGTCGAATAGATCTAAGTATCCATACTTTAGCAACTTTTGAATCCTTCCCTCATAGATATAACCTAGCCTATAATATCACAAGTATGCACTATTCACCTCATCTCATTTCTTCTTAGACAAACTTACATTCATGATATGTGGAGCAATATCTAGCATAAATAAATCATTCTGCAATGTTCCTCTAGTGATAATCTTATTATCCAATATTATTGAACAATCAATGTTTTTAAAAGCTATTTTATATCTACTAACTATCAAATATAAAATGTAAATTATATTTTTGATAATAGAAGGAAGAAAGTAACATGTATCTAATGTAATAGTAGCTCCACCAAGTAGATGTAGGGTGATCTTACTAATAGCCATTACAACAACTTTTACTCCATTGCCTATCTTGATATCCAAGGTCTTGTCAGAACTTGCAACGAATTATAGATGTGATAAGTACTATCGATATCCAATACCCATGTGTTATCATAAGAGTTTGACAAATGGAGACTGATCATGAATATACCTGAAGCTTCTCTAAGCTTCTATTTTACCTTCTCTACAAGGTACTCTTTATAGTTCCTCTTCTAGTGCATGTTTTTCCCGTAATGGAAGTACTGGTTTTTGTCCTTTACTAAGTCCTTCTTAGCAACCTTTGCTTTACCCGGTTTACCCTTGCCCTTGCCTTTTTTAAAGGACTTCTTTACCTTCCTTTTCTTCTTGGTCTCACCAGCATAGAGAACTGACTTCTCTTTTTTAATGGTACTCTTAGCCTCCCTTAACATTTTGAAGAGCTCAAGGAGAGTTACCTCAAGCTTATTTATATTAAAATTTAAAATGAACTAAGAAAATGAATGTGGTATGGACTAAAGCACAAGATCTATGCATAGGTTATCCTCTAGGACTATTTCTAGATTCATGAGTTTCTCTATCTACTCAATCATCTTAAGAACTTCGTTCTGAGCCGGTGTCCCCTCAGTCATCCTAACGCGGAAAAGACTCTTAAATATTTTATGTCATTGAGTTCTTTCCTATTCCTCAATCAATTTATAGAAATACAAGAGAATGGATCGAGCATACGTCTTTTCATACCTTTTTAACTCGAGAGTCATGGAGCCCAACATGCAATACTGAGCAAGAGTGAAATCATCTATATACTTTACGTAGCAAGTGATCTCATCCTCACTTACCCCTTCCTCGAGTGTAGGCATCATCACTATATCAATGACGTATGTAATTTTCTCCATCATGAGAATGATTCTTAGATTGTGGAGCCAATCAATGTAATTTAGACTAATGATGTGATTAACATCAAGTATGTCACGTAAGGGATTTAAAAATGATATTTTTAAAAAATAAATATATAGCAAAAATAAATAACATGCAGATTTTATATAAAAGAATAATCAAGATATAGTCTTCTATCTTAATCTACTCTTACTATTTTCTTACGAATCACACAAGTCCCTTCGGTATATGAATCAGAGACCCCCGGTAAATCTTTAGTGGGGATCAGGATTCAATTGGTGTCTTAATGTAACCTCAAGAGACTCGACCAATTATGCTAAGCCTGAAAAGGTAGGCAACTCTTACCGATCACAACTCCTTATAATTTCCATCCTATTTGATCTTTGAACCATCATGGCCTCGAGAGACTCGACCAACCATGATATTTAGTTAAGTCATCACCACCACTACAAGATTAGTCTAAGTTGATGATATGCTCTCGAGGGACTCAACCAAGCATACCACATCCTTAGGTCACTAGTGACATCTCTATATTATAGGTAAGAACTCGAATTGTAATATAGGTGAGCTCTGAGGGACTCGACCAACTCAACCTATATCGAGAATTAATTTCTTCTTATAATGATAGAAGGTCACGTGGGTCAATCTAATTGCCTTATATTTACCGACTTAATATTATCAAAAAAGGAGATTTTGATTTAGTCTCCTAATATGATGTGTCACACACATATATACTTAATATATATCTACATCGTATGTAAATATATATATATCTAGTAGGTGTATAAGCAATCACACATTACATAAGAAATAATACTAGATGATCATGGACCACAACCTAATGTGATCAAGCCCAAGCCAGTTAGCTCAATCACTCACATCGTGATCTATGTGTGCATCGGCGCATCTCCATATTGTTAGGATCATAAAGGCATAAAGAGGGGGGGGGGAGGGTGAATTAGGATTTTTGAAATAAAGAACCAATTTGAAAATTTGTTCGATGAAACTAGTATCGAAAATATATTTAACTTAGAATATGAGTAAGTGTAGTAAGTAATTAAATCAGTAAGCAATAGCAATGAAGAGCATAAAGGAAATGTAAACTAGATTTGTAGTGGTTCGGTCATCGCAACCTACGTCCACTCTCGATTCCTCTTTCATCGAGGCCACATGCTTTCACTAACGATTTTCTTTTCAATGGACAAAGATCAACTACCATGATTATAACTCTTTCTCCTTTTCATAGACTTAGGAGAGAACCTTCAAAACTCTCTTTTACAAGGAAATCCTTATACACCTCTCTTAGAACAATCTCTAAGCTCAAGGAAAAAGGAACTCAACTTTTTAACAGAGTTTACAGACTTCAAAATCACAAGTTTTCATTCTTTCTGTTCTTGCACCAAGCAAGCATGAGTGGGATCTTTATAGACCCCAAATGAGTTTAAAAATAGAGCCAAAAATTTAAATCCCATGGTTTTCATGGTATTGACATTACTACCGCTAGTACAAAGCCGGGGAGACTGAGCTATGGCAGTATCATTGCTTGCCTGGGTGGTACCATCACTTGACACAGCCTTAAAGATTATGTTCTGGTGGTACCACCGCTTGATTGGGTGGTACCATCACCTGACCTAGCGGTGCCATTGCTTGACCCAAACTCAGGTCTTTGAATTAACCTTCCAATTGGCCTAATTCAACCAGGATTCAAGCCTAATAGGCTCCTAATTAAGTTGGCCTGGTTACGCTCCAAAACTAACTTAGTTAATCTCTAAACTACTTCAACTAAGATAATAATTTACAATCATGATGCCTACATTGTCCAACATGTCATTGTTCATCCGATACTTCGTTCAAACCTCCGATGTATCATCCTTTCCTTTGGCATATTGCCTAATCCATTGGTATATTGACCTCCACAAAATCCAGCCTTCTTAGCGCACTACTCGATCCTTTTGGCTTAATGCTCGAACTCATGACATGAAGTCCATCCTCTCGCATGTCGACCAATCTTCTAGCTCGACATCCAATCTCTGACATGGTGCTCTTCGGCCCAATGTCTGATTTTCCTATTTCACGATTCAAGTCCATAATCAAAGTTTCTCCTACATCACTTTTCTCAAATGCTCATTAGTTTATAAACTCAATAATTGAATTCATTATCAAAATCTGGGATTCAATAATCTTCTCCTTTTTATGATGACAACCAATTGATGATGAAATTTTAACTAAACTCTTTGTGTTTATAAGTCATATTGAAATAATCTTGAATTGAGAAAGTGATAACCTTCTATGCTAGAGTCAAAACTATTTTGATCATGAATCATAGTGGTCATATGCAACACATCATATTAAAGTAAACATTGCTTACTTCATATGCATAGTTAAAACATTATATGTATCATCAAAATAATCATTACATACATCATAATTTCAAATCATCATAAGTTAAGATATTGCATGCATAATTCCAAATTATCATAATATCAAAGTAATCATTGTAAGCATCATAATGTCAAATCATCATAGGTTAAAAATATCATTGTATGCGTAATTCAAATCATCAAGGAGTATAGTTAACTTCTCCTCCTTTGTTATCAACAAAAAGGAGAAATATGCAAGTTTTTACTCCTCTTTGAAATGCTGCAAGCTAGTAAGTTTTTGCTTCTCTTTGAGGTGTGGTTCTTTTTGTAAAAGATTTTGATTTGTACAAAAGAAATCTCAAGTCATGAATATCGAGAATTCAAGAGAAAGATCATGATTTGTTTAGATAAATCTATTCTTTAGGAAATAGCAAAGAAAAAAGAATCATAGGAGATCAAATAGTAAAAGATTTGATTCATACAAAAGAAATCTCAAATCATGAATACTGAGAAATCAATATAATGATCCATTTGAAAAAAAACATATGAGAAGAATTCATGCGTTTGGAAGATTCAACATGCCTAATTCTCTTCTAATGAAATTAAATTATTTTTTATTCAATGTTTTCATAAAAATATCTTTTAATTGATGTTTTATGTCAATAAAATCTAAAGATATATCATGATTATTAACATGATCCCTAATAAAATAATGTCTAATATCAATGTGTTTAGTCCTAGAGTATTGAATGAGATTCTTTGTTAAACAAATTAAACTAGTGTTGTCACACTTATAAGAATAATTTTTAGGCATAGTCCATAATCTTCTAAAGTATTTTTTATTCAAATTACTTGTGCACAACAAGTACATGCTGCAATATATTCAGCTTCAACTATAGATAGTACGATAGAGTTTTATTTTTGGATGACCAAGAGACAAGTGCATAACCTAGGAATTGACAAGTTCTAGTGGTACTTTTTTTTATCTATTTTACATCCTAAATAGTCAACATTAGCACAAGCAATCAAATCAAAGTTATTAGATTTAGGATACTATAATCCTAGATTAGGAGTTCTTTTTAAGTATCTAAAAATTCTTTTAACTATTTTATAGTAAGATTATTTGGGATTGGATTAAAATCTCATACAAAGTCCAACACTAAACAGTAAATCAAGTCTAGTTGTAGCAAGATATAGTAAGCTACCTATTATAGAAGGTCCAACACTAAATAGTATATCAAGTCTAGTTATAGCAAGATATAGTAAGCTACCTATCATACTTCTATAAGTCTTTTGATCAAAGCATTCTCCTTCATTACCCACATCTAATTTAGTAGAATTACTCATTGGTATGTTAATAGCCTTAGCACTATCCATGTGAAATTATTTTAATAGCTCCAAAGTATACTTTGTTTGACTAATAAAAATTTCATTATTTAGTTACCTAATTTATAATCTTAAGAAAAGTGTCAATTCATCCATTAAATACATTTCAAATTTTTGGCTCATACTTTTGACAAATGATTAACACAAATATTTATTTGTAGAATCAAAAATAATATTATAAACATAAATTTAAATAATAAAAAAATTATTTTTAAAATATTTAATAAATAATGTGGTACCGACCTTACCTTTCAAAAAATTATTTTGTATAAGAAAACAACTAAGCCTTCATACCAAGTAGGAGCTTGCTTAAACCCATAGAGAGCCTTAGATAATACTTTCGATAAGAAGAACCATTTCAAAAAATTTCATTCGATGAAACTGTATCAAAAAAGATGTTTAAACTTAGAGTGCAAGTATGAGTAGTGAACAATCAAATCAGTAAGCAATAGCAATGAAAAGCATAAAAAAAAGCACACCAGATTTATAATGATTCGCTCGTCTTGACCTACGTCTACTCTCGATTACTCCTCCCTCGAGGCCACTAGCTTTCACTAATGACTTCTTTTCAATGGGTGAAGATCAACTACCCTTATTATAACTCTTTTCTCCTTTTCATGGGCTTAGGAGAGAATTTTTATAATTCTCTTTTACAACAAGTTCTCACAAATCCCTTAGAGTAGACTTTAGACTTGAGTGTTAGTTATATGTGCCCTACAAGCCAATCATGTAAGTGATGGCACTTGTAACACATTGTATTAATCTCTTTGTTTATGATTACTGGTATTTTCTTACATTATCTAGATATATATTATGATGTCCTTGGATCTGTGCAATGGAAATTGGATTATGATGAGATTACGATAATAAGTCCAATTCACTTTTATATATAGACCCTAAATAATCCTAGTCATAGGTTACTCGAGAGGGACATCGAGATAACTGGATAGACTGGTTAATTGTATACTTATTTATATAATGGAGGTGACTGGTCTTATAGCTACTCGTGTGGGGACACTAAGGATACAATACAAGTGCTCATTGGAGAATAAGTTCATTGATTGATCCGCTTATGGAATGCTAGATGGTTAATGATACCTATTGTCAAACAGTAATTTCATAGTCCTAGTAGTGTATCTGGTCCTTAGACTTGAGACACCAAGGATGTCCTGTATAAGTACTCTACTCTTTGATATCAGATTATAGGTTTGAAAGTTTTAGATTTAGTACAATCGGTTATTAGGAGTGGCAGCCAACCATTTGAGAGCTATTGAGTGTCAATAGAGGATCATCCACTCTCAGGATCATGAGAGGAATATGCCCATGTGTTCTTGCTTAGGTAAATCCCTAGCTAGGGTCATTTGGATTGAGAGAGAGTTCACTTGTGAAATCCAATTAGAGCGAGATTCGAGTGAAAACCGTATGGGCTTAATAGTACCATACCTAATATACGATCTCTAGGATATTAGATAGATGAGAGACTATAGGTATACAGTAACTGAGGATAGATAGGTCCAAAGGATTGGATTCCTTTATATCATCTAAGGACTGCAGTGTAATGGCCTAGTACGTCCATAGTTGATGAGTCGAGTGAATTATTATGGAGATAATAATTCACTGAGTCAGAAGGAGTTCTGATAGGTATGACTCACGGTTAGCTCAATATTGGGCCTAGAGAGTCACACACATATGGTTGGTGTTACGATGAGTAGAGGTTCGAATATGAGATATCTGTTGGAGCCCTTATCTTATTGGATATCTAATAAGCCCTTGAATTATTAGATCTCATGGATGGGATCCAATAAGAGCTAATAAGAGATTATTGGGTAAAGATCCATTAAATTAAGAGGCTTGGGTAATTGAATGGAGATCCAGTACCCAATAGGGTAGGATTTATTAGGGTTTATAGGGGGCCTTTATCAATAGGAGGGAATTAAAGATCCATAGGCTAGGGCTTCTTAGTGGACACCTCCTATTCTCCTCTCTCTAGAGAGGAGCATCATCATAGCTCCTGCTGTGTAGATCACCCCTAGAGAAGAGGATGCTTGACCTCATTCATCCTCCCCATGGATATGAAAAAATTCAAGGATATACGATTTCCCTAGGTGCTATCTTTCTAATGTACGCAGCTTTCGATTTTACAGATTTGTTTTTGGGCACTGATCTTTGCATGATGATGAAACCTTTTCATGAAAATCTAGGTTGTTTTAATTTTTGTTCTTCTGCAGCACATATGATGTTGCCTCTAGATTTCCCAACATTGAGGAGGAGAGCACTCAACACCTTTACAAGAGAGCTTTACAACACTTTTAATCATAAGTTTTTCTAACTTTTTTGTTCTCAATTCTTACTTTACCAAGTAGAAATAATTGGAGCATTTATAGGCCCCAAATGGCCTAAAAAATGAAGCAAAAAATTCTCATCCCTAGGTTTTCGGGGTACTAGCAGTACTACTGCCTAATAGAGCTTGGGAGACTAGGCTCTAGTAGTACCACCACCTGCTTGAGCGGTACCATTACCTGCTTGAGCAGTACCACCACCTGACACAGCCTAGAAGATTGTGTCTGGGCAATACCACCGCTAGCCTGGGCGGTACTACCGTTAGGTTTTCCGGAGAAGTACATTTCATACTTTCCAACTCACAAGTAGTGCCACCACCTGGTTTGACGATGCCACCACTGACCCAACTTTTGATCACTAAATTGGCCTTCCAATAGGCTAATTCAGTCCTGATTCAGGCCCAATGGGCCCCTAATTGAGTTAGGATGGTTACACCCAAAGCCAACTCAATTAGATATTTAAACTACTTTGATCAAGATATAAATAATTATAATCATGAATTCTATATTGTCTGGCATGTCATTAGTTCATCTGGTACTTTGTTTGAACTTCCAGTGCGTCGTTCTTTCCTTCAACATATTACCCAATCCATCGACATATTGATCTCTTACAATATTCAATCTTCTTGGCACAATGTCCGATCCTTCTGGCCTGATGCCTAATCTCTAACATAATCTACTTCGGCCCAACGTCTAATACACCTACTTCAATCATTTTATCTTTCTATGATCGAAGTCTATCCTACGTCACATTTTTTTAAACACTAATTAGTCATAAATTTATCAATTGGTTTTATTATTAAAATTTGAGATTCAATAATCTTCCTTTTTTTATAATGACAATCAATTGATGTTGGTGTTTTAACTAAACTCTCCTTGTCTATATCCTATTTTGAAATATGAAAATATGCAATTTTAAAGCATCATGAAATTATAGCAACACATCATATCAAAATAATCATTATTTACTTTATATGCATATCATTGCATTCATCATATACATTATCATTGCATGCATCATAATCATAAGTTAAAGTATTACATGCATAATTTCAAATCAACAAATAGTACTATCAACTTCTTTCCCTTTGTCATCAATAAAAAAGAGCAATGTATAAGTTTATGCTTTTCTTTGAAATATGCAAGCTAGCAATTTTTTACTTCTATTTGAAATGTGCAAGCTAGCATGTTTTGCTCCTCTTTTTAGTTTGCAAGATAGCAATTTGTTTGCTTCTCTTTGGAAGCTACTACTTATCTCTCTCCCCCTTTGTTGTCATTAAAAAGAAGAAAATGATATCATGAATTCATGGTGCTATCAATGCAAGATATCAAGGATAAGTTCAAATCTTTTGATGATGGGGTATACAAGTCATGAATACGAAAGAGTCAAATAAAATAAATATATCTCGAGTTGTAAATACCAAGAAATCAATATCATGATTTGGAAGAATTTTCTCTTTAAAAAGAAATCTCAAGTCAAGAATGTCAAAAAATCAAGAGAAAGATCATGATTCATTAAAAAAAATCTCCTCTTTAATAAATAACAAAAAGAAATAATTATAGGAGTTCAAGTAGTAAAAGATTTGATTCATACAAAAGAAATATTAAATCATGAATACCAAAAATTCAAGATAATGATCCATTTGAAAAAAAAACCATATAAGTAGAATTCATACGTTGGAAGATTTAACATGCCTAATTCTCTTCTAATAAAATCAGATTATTTCTCCCTCAATGGTTTTGTAAATGCATCCATTAGTTGATGTTTTGTATTAATAAATTCTAAGGATATATTATGATTACTTATATGGTCTCTAATAAAATGACATCTAATATCAATATGCTTGGTTCATGAATGTTGAATGAGATTTTTTGATAAGCAAATAGCATTAGTTTTATCACACTTTATAGGTACATTTTTCAAGCATAGTCTACAGATTTCTAAAATATTTTTCATCCAAATTACTTGTGCACAGCATGCACCTATTGCTACATATTTAGCCTCGATTGTAAATAATATAATAGAAATTTGCTTCTTAGAAGACCAAGAAACAAATGCATATCCTAGAAATTAATAATTTCCAGAGGTACTTTTTCTATTTATTCTACATCCTGTAAAGTCAACATTAGCATATGCAATCAATTCAAAATTTTTAAATTTTGGATACTCCTAGATTAGGAGTTCCTCTTAAGTATCTAAAGATTCTTTTAACTGATTTATAATAACGTTATTTTGGAATGGATTGAAATCTAACACAAAGCCCAACACTCAACTTTATATCATGTCTAGTTGTAGTAAGATATAGTAAACTATCTATCATACCTCTATAAGTCTTTTGATCAAAGCATTCTCCTTCATTGTCCATATCTAACTTAGTAGAGATGCTTATTGGTGTGCTAATAGCCTTAGCACTATCTAAGTGAAATCATTTTAATAGCTCTAAAGTTATCATTCATTGTTGGGGGATAGGATAACCTTATGATAAAGAACTCGAGTTCGGAAGTAAAAATTTTAGCTCAACATATATGTAGTATGTCTGTTTTCAAAGCGCGAAGAGTAATTGATCAGATTCGCGGACGTTCCTATGAAGAAACACTTATGATACTGGAACTCATGCCTTATCGAGCATCTTATCCCATTTTAAAATTGGTTTATTCTGCAGCAGCAAATGCTAGTCATAATATGGGTTTGATGGGTTTGAACGAAGCTGATTCATTCATTAGTGAAGCCAAAGTTAATAGGAGTACCATTGTGAAAAAATTAAGACCTCGAGCTCGAGGACGTAGTTATCCGATAAAAAGACCTACTTGTCATATAACAATTGTATTAAAGGATAAATCTAAATTATTTTTAGATGAATCTAAGATTTAGATGAATCTAAGATTTAGATTCATCATAGTAAACATAGTAAAATAACATATATGGATGGAAAGAAAATATAATAGGAAAATATGGGACAAAAAATAAATCCACTTGGTTTCAGACTTGGTACAACCCAACGTCATCATTCCTTTTGGTTCGCACAACCAAAAAATTATTCCGTGGGTTTACAGGAAGATGAAAAAATACGTAATTGTATCAAGAACTATGTACAAAAAAATAGGAGAATATCCTCGGGTTTCGAAGGAATCGCACGTATAGGAATTAAAAAAAGAATTGATTTGATCCAGGTCATAATCTATGTTGGATTTCCAAATTTATTAATAGAGGGCCAAACACGAGGAATCGAAGAATTACAGATGAATGTACAAAAAGAATTTCATTCTGTGAACCGAAGACTCAACATTGCTATCACAAGAGTTGAAAAACCTTATGGGCAACCTAATATTCTTGCGGAATATATAGCTTTACAATTAAAAAATAGAGTTTCGTTTCGAAAGGCAATGAAAAAGGCTATTGAATTAGCTGAACAAACGGATACAAAAGGAATGCAAGTACAAATTGCAGGGCGGATTGACGGAAAAGAAATTGCACGTGTCGAATGGATCAGAGAGGGCAGGGTTCCCCTACAAACAATTCGCGCTAAAATTGATCATTGTTCCTATACAATTCGAACTATCTATGGAGTATTAGGCATCAAAATTTGGATATTTGTGGACGAGGAATAATAGACCTTTATTTATCTTGCCATTCTGGCCAGTGATAGAACAAAAAATAACAAACTGTTTCATTCTTTTTCCGTTAAATCAAACAAAAATGAGCAATTCTAATTCTATAAGGTTGAATAAAAATTCGATTGACCATTTGTTATAATTGCTATGCTTAGTGTGTGACTCGTTAATTTTTCTTTAGAGTTTAGAGTTGGGATTCAAAAAAAAAAAAAAAAAAAAAAAAAAAAAAAAAAATAAACTAATAACCAACTTATTGCTTCGTATTGTCGAGATCCCAAGAAACAGTCACTATATGAGATGAGTGGATCAATCATATAGTTGCAGCAACTGCAACTAAAATCTTTTCCATAAAAAATCTGATTATGGGTTGTGAAACAAAAATAAAGGGATGTGGATAAATGGAAGGATGATAGAAAGAGAGAACAAAAATATCAATGATATATGATTCCAATATGTATGGTCTATGAATTACCTCATAAAGGCAATGTGATAAAGCATCAATACTGAATGAATATAAATAATAATAAAGAGCCTCGGGTTAATAAAAACTAAGGAGATTGACTCGAGAAGGAATTTTGTTGGGAGCTCCATTGCAGAGTTCAGACCTAACCATTAATGGAGAAGCTATGGGAACGACGGAACCTGTGACTGCATAGGATTCTACTGAAAACGAATCCGAATAATTCATTGGGTGGGATGGCGGAACGAACCGAGAAAAAATTTATTTATTCTGAGAAGTCATGGGTTGACCTAGGAATAAAACAGTAAAGAGTCAATATTCGCCCGCGAAACCTTTATTTATTGAGATTACATTACAATATTTTGGCATCATTTGATAAGGGTAAAAATAAGGATCAAGGATCGTTATAAAATAAAAAGCATTATCTATAATTATAAAAAGCATTATCTATAATTTATATCTATAAATATGCATAACATAAATATTCTAGCTGTATATCCTGTATACACATCTTCCTGTATAACAAAACAAATTCAATATCAATAAATGTCTTAGTGTATTAGTTTATTAAATACATGTGTATCTGTAATATTATTGAATCCTTTCATTCGCGAGGAGCTGGATGAGAAGAAACTCTCATGTCCGGTTCTGTAGTAGAGATGGAATTAAGAAACGACCATCAACTATAACCCCAAAAGAACCAGATTTCGTAAACAACATAGAGGAAGAATGAAGGGAATATCTTACCGGGGCAATCGTATTTGTTTCGGCAGATACGCTCTTCAGGCACTTGAACCCGCTTGGATCACAGCTAGACAAATAGAAGCGGGGCGAAGAGCAATGACACGATATGCGCGTCGTGGTGGAAAAATATGGTTACGTATATTTCCCGACAAACCTGTTACAGTAAGACCTGCGGAAACACGTATGGGTTCGGGGAAGGGATCCCCCGAATATTGGGTATCCGTTGTTAAACCAGGTCGAATACTTTATGAAATGGGCGGAGTATCAGAAGCTGTAGCCAAAGCAGCTATTTCACTAGCTGCGTCCAAAATGCCTATACGAACTCAATTTGTCAGGATAGGTATGTAGAACTAAACAGTATATTGAGGATGAAAAAACAACGGCAAGTTTATTTATTTCTGGACAGAGAATATTTCTTTTTTCCTTCATCCTTTGCATTAAAATAACGGATTCCAATAAAATGATATGATTCAACCTCAGACCCTTTTGAATGTAGCGGATAACAGCGGAGCTCGAGAATTGATGTGTATTCGAATCATAGGAGCTGGTAATCGTCGATATGCTCATATTGGTGACGTTATTGTTGCTGTAATCAAAGAAGCAGTGCCTAATATGCCACTAGAAAGATCGGAAATAATTAGAGCTGTAATTGTACGTACTTGTAAAGAACTCAAACGTGACAACGGTATGATAATACGATATGATGACAATGCTGCGGTTGTCATTGATCAAGGAGGAAATCCAAAAGGAACTCGAGTTTTTGGTGCGATCGCTCGGGAATTGAGACAGTTGAATTTTACTAAAATAGTTTCATTGGCTCCCGAGGTATTATAAATACTACTAGATGAGACTATGATATATCAGAACATCTAAAATAGATCAAATTTAGTAGATTAGTAGATTGTGTCTCACGCATATACTTTTAATAATAAATAATTTTATAATAATAAAAATAAAAAAAAAAAAAAAGAAAGAAAATAAAACAAAGAAAAAAAGGAAACATGTTGATTATATCAAAATTAGGAGGCACCAATAATTATAGTTCGTCATGGGTAAGGACACTATTGCCGATATAATAACTTCTATAAGAAATGCTGACATGCATAAAAAAGGAACGGTTCGAATAGCATCTACTAATATCACTGAAAATATTGCTAATATTTTCTGAGTCCTATGTAAAGAATTATAGAAGAAATTTTTTCAACAAAGATGTGAATTAGGAAGGATTGGTCGACGAAATATGAATCAGAGACTGAATCTTGATATACCCTAGAACAATACGATTTTATTACCACGAGATATATTGGCTGCTACGGATCATTTAATCGGAATTAAATTTAGAATGGGTATACTTGACGACATGAATGATTTTAAAAATAAACAGATTCATTCTATAATGAATCTATTATAGGATCAATTTGGACTGGCTCTTGTTCATTTAGAAAATGCAGTTCGAGGAATTATATGTGGAGTAATTCAGCATAAATTGATATTGACTCCTCAAAATTTGGTAACTTCTGTTAAATCTCGGATCTTGATGATGAAACTAATTGATTGTGTTTTAGTTATTTAATTATGTTTTAAGTCACGTAGGTCTACTATCGATTAGGATTAGACAATTGATGCAGGATGAGTCAGCGTTGCGTTAGAAGAAATCATGTCAGAAGATTGGACGTCAAGTCGGAGGTTCGATCGACGATCGACAGAAGGCTTCAAATAAAGATATCGAGCATCGGGCCAAGAAGAGCAGAGTTGTACTAAGGAGATCGGGGCTGCAGAGGTCAGCTACCAATTGGGCAACAAGCCACAAGAGAGGATAATGCACCGAAGAACTAAACGAAGCATCGACCAATGACGTGCCAGGTAACAGAATGCCTATGATTCACATTGTAATAATTGTCTAGATCGAAGTAGGATTAGGCTAATTGGATTGTAATTAGGCCAATCCAATTAGGGGCTAATTGGGCCTATACTCAGACAGGTTTGGGCCGGACTCAAAGCCCAAAGAGGGTTGCTGAACCTTGTCTGGCGGTGGCACCGCCCAAGGCTCTGTCTCCCAGGAAGCTTGGGTCGTGGTACCGCCTAGTGTTAGTGTACCTGGGCGATGGTACTACCTAGTACACTAATAGAGTAGTGTGCCCAAGCAATGGTACCACTAGAATGGGTGGTGGTACTACCTAGTGTCAAGGTGTACTGAGCAGTGGTACATCCTAGCACTAGTGGTGGTACCGCCAGAACCCAATAGACCTAGGATGTGATAGTTTTTGGCTCCAAGTTTGAATCCAATTAGAGCCTATAAATACCTTTCTCATTCCTTGGTTGAAGATACAAGCATAGAGAATTTGAAAGTAGAGAAACGTTGTAAAATTCACTTGAGAAATCCCTCCTCTAGACTTAGATTGCTTTCAGCCTAAAAGAGAGTAGTGTGCTTATAAGGGTTATCTCCTAAACCCGTCAAAAGGAGAAGGCACTGTAAGGTTGTCAGTCCTCACCTGTTGGAAGGAGGACAACTAGCAGAAAACTGGTGGCCTTAAGTGAAGAGAAATCGAAAGTGGACATAGGTCGGATGACCGAACCACTATAAAAATCGATTTGAATTTATTTATTGTTATTTATATTGCTACAAACTATTTCATTTTCTTGCAATCATTCGGCTTCTTCTATATCCTCTTACAATCATTCTCAAGTTAAAGTATTTCCAATATGCTTTTCATTGAAATGTGTTTTTATCGTATGAACCTTTTAAAATCATTTAAATCATCGAAATTTATCATAAACTTACCGCTGCACTAATTCACCCCCCCCCCTCCCTTAGTGTTGAACTGATCCTAATAGTTGGTATCAGAGCTCGGTATTTCTCTTTTGGATTCACACCTAAGAGAAATGACTCTTTTCGGATTTTAAGAGGGTTTTTCGATCATTCGTCCAACCCTTTCGTCCTCCCTTCTTTAACGGGTCGGATTACACTTATTGAAAAACTCGAATGAGAGTTTTCTTACTTTCTTTGAATTTAGATTTATAAAATATTATTGAAAACCATTTTCAACTTTCCTCTAAACCTTTGAACGAATGGTCGGATCTTGAGAAAAAAAAATTTTCTTTAAATGTAGAGGCTATGAATCCCTTATTTTGCTCCTTAGATAAAACTAAACTTAATCATATTTCCACTTGTGAAATGGCTTTTGATATTTAGCACACTTTTGAAATTACACACGAACGTACGAATAGAGTAAAAGACTCAAAAATGAATTTGTTGATGCATGATTTTGAGCTTTTTTGAATGGAACCAAGCGAGACTATCGGCGACATATACACTGATTTCATAGCTGCAGTTAATCATCTAAGAGCATTTGATAAATATTTTATGAATTTTGAACTCACTAACAAAATCTTAAGATCCCTTCCAAAAAGGTAGGATCCTAAAGTAACAACGATAAATATTTTATGAATTTTGAACTCACTAACAAAATTTTAAGATCCCTTCCAAAAAGGTAGGATCCTAAAGTAACAACGATACAAGAAACTAAAGATCTAAATGATTTTTCATTGGAAGAACTAATCGGGTCATTAATGAACTACGAGATGACATTCTTGGAATACAATGAATATGATAAACATATGAACCACCTTCTAAAGAACATGAAAGATTTGAAACTTCAAACTATGAAATACCACTTGAGTGATGAGAACCATGTTGATGATGAACTTGAACTTTTGATGTTTAAATTTAATAAGTTCATAAAACAAGAATCTAAAACTAAAAATAAACTTGAACGAAAAAAGAAGCCAAAGAAGAAGAAAGAACTTCAAGAAGAATCAAGTGCATCCGAAGGCGAAACGGCAAACCTTGCTTTGACGGTTCTCGACAATGAGTAAGAAACTTGCCCAATGTGCTTTTACCTTATTATGAGATTACTTGATGATTTTCATGAATTGCTTAATTTAGTTAGTAGGAAATAAAAATTATTTTAAAAAATATATCATTCTAGTGTTTTTAAAAATAAAAAGTGATGCTTGAATGATTTGTGATAATGCTTGTACACCTGATAGGATTAATCCATGAATATTTATCTTGATGATTTCCATATGACTTCTCATGAATGATGCATGATTTCTCACACTAAGCCAAAATCATCTTGTTATAACTAATAACAATGAAAGAAAGAATATTAGAATTAAAATGATTTTGATGATGCATTATGAAATCATGCTTAATGGTTGTATCATACTTGATAATTTGAAACTTTATATTTTGAAATATTGTGCTTTTGGTCTTGATGGTTTTATGATGAACATTTTAGATAACGTTTTATTTTTTTTATGAAACTTGTGTTTCTATTTTTGACACATCTTTTATACAAAAAGGGACTTGAGCATGCTTACATATAATCAAATCTATGTTGCTCCTAACAAATTTTTTGAATGAAAGATTTTGATGATAATTTCAGTTTAATACAATGATGCATGTCTTTATGACAACAATTGCTAAGCTAAAAGACTTAACCCACATAGCTTTTCCAAATCATGATGATGCTTTCGGTTCTAAATACGATGCTTGGCCCTTGCATGAAAACTTGAACATGCTTACTCAAATTGAAACATATAAAAATGAAAAATGCTATATCATGAGGTTTTATGTTTGATATGTTTTGTCTTGATGGTTTTGATGACAAAACTATTAAATCTCGAATTTTGATGATGAAGTCAATTGATAGGTTATTTGATCTAATCCATATTATTAAGATAAGTGTGTAGGATTAACTATGATAGCTATGAAGACATAAAGCAAATTGCTAGAGTCAAGTATGCTGGGAGTTCAAGAGTCCATCGGAAGTCCAAAGGATCATCGAAAGTGCTATCGGAATCAATCCAGAATGAATCAAGGACTTGCCGAAGGTTTTAAAAGTTCACCAGAAAGATCATTGAAGGTTTGCGGATCTCACCGAGAAGGTTTGGAAGCTTGCCAAAGATTCAAAGAACTTGCCATAATGTCTGGGAGCCTCTAGGGAGTCCGTTGGAAAAAATCTGAGGGTGTGTCGGAAGTCTGCTAGAATTTCGCCGAAAGCTTGCATGAAGAAAACTTGATGTATTGGTTTAGTTTTTGCTTAGAATATATTTTCAATTTCATAGTTAGCATGTAATTAGGGTTAGGATTAGATGATAATCCTTATTAACCCTAGTAGAGGCCAACTAGGTCTTAATTGGGCTGAATTGGGCCGAATTTAGGGTCCATTCAGTAGCATTGGACCAGGTCTAATGGTGGCACCGCTAGAGTGGGGCAGTGGCACCACTCCGAGAATAGGTCCTCAAGTAGTCTGGGCGGTGGTACTACCTTAGGTCAATGGTGGTACCATTGATAATTAATACTTGTCAGCGATGGTACCACTTGACAGGCGGTGGTACCATCAATCCACAGAGTCCGAGGACCCTATCAGCTAGTGGTACCACTAGATTGAGTGATGATACCACCTAGTACACTGACAAAGCAAGGCCAATTGGTGATTGTACCACCAGTGCCAAGCGATGGTACCATCAGTACTCGAAAATCCAGGATATGACTCTTTTTGGCTCTATTTTAGAAGCCAATTAAGTCTAGAAATACTCCTCTTTTCTCAGTTAGCTAAGTACCATTGAGAAGTGATATAAACTGAGTCTAAGCTATAGCAAAATCGAGTTCGATAGCTTGAGTGTTCACCTCCCACATTTTTACTTTGCCAAAATTTTGTAAGAGTGTGAACCACTTATAAAAAGTTTATAAGAGGGGTACTTGGTCCTTCCCATTCAAGGAGATATGATAGTGGAAGTTGGGAACCTCATTGGAGGAGGTTTCAGAAGTGGACGAGAGTCATTTGACCGTACCACTATACATCGCTACGTACTACTCTGAATGTGTGAGTTTTAATTACTGCATCTTGTTCTTTACTTAGCTACAAATCTTTTGATCTTATTCTCTCTACTCTCAATCGCATTCTTACGAATCACTTTGCTCAAATCTCATTCGTTGGACCAAAATTTTTCTTCGAACAACTATTTCCGAAATCAGTTTCAAATTTACGAGTTTTATCCACTGTATTAATTCACCCCCCCCCCAGTACCGCTTAGATTATAACAATTGGTATTAGAGCTTGGTCACTCTCATTTGGTTTAAAACCCAAGAGAGATGGCTTATTCTAGCATGTAAGAGGGTCATTCTATTACATGTCCGTCTATGTTTAATGGGTCAGATTACACCTATTGGAAGACTCGTATGAAGATTTTTCTTATTTCCATAGATTTTGAATTTTGGAATATCATTGAAAATGAATTTAAAAAATCTTCTCTTTTGATGAACGAATAAAATGAATCAAAGAAGGTTTTTGCTCTTAATGCAAAGGATATGAATGTCTTATTTTACGCACTTAATAAAAATGAGTTTAATCGTATTTCAATTTGTGAATCAGCTTTTGATATTTGGCACACTCTTGAAATCACTCATGAAGGCACTAGCCAAATGAAAGAGTCCAAAATCAACCTTTTGGTCCACTCTTATGAATTGTTTCAGATTAAACCAAGTGAGTCCATCGGAGACATGTATATCTGTTTTACGGATGTCGTCCATAGACTCAAAGCACTTGGTAAAGGTTTTTCTAATTTTGAACTTATAACAAAAATTTTAAGATCCCTTCCAAAGAGTTGGGATCCAAAAGTTACGGTCACTCAAGAGATCATGATGAGCTAGAGAACCCCCTTCCAAAGAATAGGAAGGATATTGCATTGAGAACACAAGAAGACCATTTGAAGAAATCTTCAAATGATGAGGACCAAGATGATGAACTTGCACTCTTAACTCAGAAATTCAACAAATTTATAAGAAAGAATAAATTTAAAAATAACACTAAAAATAAACTTGAACCCAAAAAGGACCAAGTTATATGTTACGAATGCAAGAAGTCGGGGCACTTCAAAAGTGAATGCTCCCAAGCTAAAAAGAAGCAACCAAAAAAGAAGAAAGCTCTAAAGGTGACATAGGATGACTCAAGTGGCTCCGAAGATGAAGAAGCAAGCAATAAAGAGGAGGCCAACTTCGCATTGATGGCTTTAGGAGATGAGGTAAGTGAGTTATTTAATGAAGATTTATCTTTCGATGGACTTTCAATTGCTTTTCATGAATTATTTGATGAGTGTAAAGCTATTAGTAAGAAGTTTAATTTATTGAAAAAGGAGCATGCTATCTTACTAGATAAACTTGAAAGTCATGAACTCGATACTCCTTCTTTACCCCCATGCTCTAAGTGTGAACACTTAGAGGCAATCAAAAATGAGAACTTGCTACTTAAAGAGACCCTAAACAAGTTTAAGGTCAGTTGCAAGGGCTTGGACATGATCCTTGCAAACAAAGATCACGTTGGAAAAAGAAGTGGAATTGGATTCATGAGTGGATCTCACCGAACACTAACCACCTTCATTAAAAGACCCACACTACATGTATCATCTCATTTGAAATGTAATTTTTATTACAAATCTAGACATGTTGCTTACAAATGTCCGTATAAGAAACTTAGCTCACATAGGTTAATATGGGTTCCTAAAGGAATGATAAGGAACTCAATAAACATTGATAAGTTTAGTAGATCAATAATTGAGCCACCAAAGTTCAAATGGGTACCTAAAAACCATCCTCTTTTGTAGACACATTCACCCACACAAGCTAGGAGCAAGAGATTGTACCTTGATAATGGATGCTCAAGGTATATCACCAGAGATCCATCTCAATTCTCTAAGCTCACTAGCCAAGACAAAGAGTATGTCACCTTCGGAGACAACAAGGGTAAAATTATTGGCAAGGGAATTATAGGTAACAAATCAAGTTTTTCAATTGATAATATATTATTGGTAGATGGTTTAAAGCATAATCTTTTGAGCATTAGTTAATTATATGATAAGGGATATATTGTGAAATTTGAATCTAATACTTGCATTATTGAAAAATCACACAACAACACATCTATGATTATACTAAAATAAAATAATATCTACACCATAAACATTGATGATCTTAGTAATGAAATATGTTTTTCAGTTTTGAATGGTGATGTTTGGCTTTGGCATAGGAGATTAGGTCATGCTAGCATGAAACTAATCTCTTAAATCACATCTAAAGATCTTGTAAGAGGCATTCCCAATGTTAAGTTCATTAAAGACAAAGTATGTGATATTTGTCAACTAGAAAAATAAATAAAAACTAGATTCAAACCAAAGAATCAAATAAGCACCTCGAGACCATTACAATTGATCAATATAGATTTATTTGGACTAATTGACACAACGAGTCTCGGAGATAGCAAATATGCCTTTGTAATTATAGAAGACTATAGTAGATTCACTTGGACCTATTTCTTAGCTCACAAAAGTGATTTCTTTAAATGTTTCTCTAAATTTTGTAAACTTACTCAAAACGAAAAGGGTTTCATAATTTTATCGATTCGGAGTGATCACGGTGGTAAATTCCAAAATCGTGACTTCCAAAATTTTTATGAATCTAATGGATATAACCACAACTTCTCTACTCCAAGGAATCTTCAACAAAATGGAGTAGTAGAAAGAAAAAATAGAAATTTACAAGACATGACAAGAATCATGTTAAATAAACATAGTTTACCAAAATACTTTTGGGTCGAAGCCATTAATACGACTTGCTATGTCATGAGTAGGGTTCTAATAAGAACATCTCCATCCAAAACTCCTTATGAATTATGGAATAACAAAAAACTAAATATTTCTTATTTTAAAGTTTTTGGTTGTAAATGCTTTATCTTGAATGAAAAGGATGCCTTAGGAAAATTCGATGCTAAATCCGATGAAGGTATCTTTCTTGGTTACTCCTCCGTTTCTAAAGCTTTTCATGCTTTTAACAAAAGAACCTTGGTTATAGAAGAGTCTATTCATGTAGTTTTTAATGAAATTTCTGAATTTAAGAAAAATAATTTTGATGATGATCTTGGTTTTGATGGTTTGAATTTAAATGATCCCTCTCCTCAAAATTATAACTTGGATACATCATCTTCCCAAATTTTCTTACCTAAGGAATGGAAGTATGTAGATGCCCATCCAATGGAGCTAATTAAAGGAGACACATTAAAAAGGGTTAAACTCATTCCTCTTTTAAGAATTTTTATGCTAATGCCGCTTTTCTTTCTCAAATTGAACCTAAGTGCATTGACAAAGCCTTAAAAGATGATTCTTGGGTTATCGCAATACAAGAGGAATTGAACCAATTTGAGAAGAATAAGGTGTAGAAGCTTGTTCCTAGACCAAGTGACCATTTAGTTATAGGTACTAAATGGGTATTTAGAAACAAGCAATATGAATTTGGTATCATGGTTAGAAACAAGGCAAGATTAGTGGCCAAAGGTTTTAACCAAGAAGAAGGTATTGATTGCGAAAAGACCTTCACTCCTATGGTAAGATTAGAAGCCATTAGGATGCTTCTTGCCTATGCTAGTAGTAATAATTTAAGTTATTTCAAATGGATGTCAAAAGTGCTTTCTTAAATGATTTTATTTCCAAAGAAGTGTTTGTTGAACAACCACCATGTTTTGAAAACTCTCTTTTTCCTAATCATGTGTATAAATTGACTAAGGCTCTCTATGGGTTAAAATAAGCCTCAAGGGCTTGGTATGAGAGACTTAGTTCATTTCTAATTTTAAATAATTTTATTAAAAGCAAGATCGATACTATATTATTTATTAAATATTTTAAAAATAATTTTCTTATTATTCAAATCTATGTTGATAATATTATCTTTGGTTCTACTAACGAATCACTATATGAATCGTTTGCCAAATGTATGAGTCATAAATTTGAAATGAGTCTAATGGGTTAATTAACCTTCTTTTTAGGATTACAAATTAAACAACTTAGTGATGGTATATTTCTTAATCAAACTAAATATACATTAGAATTGTTAAAATATTTTAACATGGATGGTTCAAAAGCCATAAACACTCCTATGAGTACTTCCACTAAGTTAGACTTGGATGAAAGTGGAGAAAATTTTAATCAAAAAATATATAGGGGAATGATAGGTAGCTTACTTTACCTCACCACAACTAGACTAGACATCATGTTTAGTGTAGAACTTTGTACAAGATTTCAAGCTAATCCTAAATTATCTCACCTTAAAGCCATTAAAAGAATCCTTAGATATCTTAAAGGAACTCCTAACCTAAGATTATGGTATCTAAAATCCGATGACTTCGATTTAAAAGCCTATGCGGATGCGGATTTTGGTTCATGTAGAATAGATAGAAAAAGCACATCTAGAATATACCAATTTTTAGGACATACACTTGTTTCTTGGACTTCAAAGAAAAAAAACTCGATTGCACTATCTACGATTGAAGCCGAATACATAGCCGCAAGTGCATGTTGTGCACAAGTTGTTTGGATAAAAAATACTTTAGAAGACTATGCAATTCATTTAAAGAATATTCCTATAAAATGTGATAACACAAGTGCTATTTGTCTAACCAAAAATCATATTCAACACTCTAGAACTAAGCATATTGACATTAGGCATCACTTTATACGAGATCATGTCAAATAATAATGATGTCATTCTAGAATTTATTGATACAAAACATCAATTAGCGGACATCTTCACAAAACCCCTAAAAGAAGAACAATTTGACTTCATTAGAAGAGAATTAGGCATGCTAAATTGTCCTAATACATGATGTTATATGTTTCTTTTCGAAATTTTTCAACTTCGGTTTTCATAGTCTCACCTTGATATTATTTTTGGATTTTGGATGACATCTTTATAACATCATATTTTGAACGGAGCTCTCAATTTTATCCTTTGATCATAATTTTTTGATTCTCTGATTGATGAAACTTTAGTAATATCATCCCCTTTGATGATGTAGTAAAATCAGTTTTATACTCTCTCTACCTCTACTGGGATGATTAAATGGTTTTTATGATCATTTGAAACTTGACATATGCATAGATTAATGTCATAAATTTTGCATAAAGTTGAAGCTCTTAAGTGGTTGTTAATACTCTTTTCGGACTTTATTCTTCACTCTTGTGCAAATCTCTAAGTCTTGAGCTTTTGTTATTTATCTTCTGCCTCATGGATTCTTATAAGAATACCAAGTTGAATCTTTTTCTATGAAACTTTTGATGTTGATGTGCTCCACTACATAAATGTCAAGTTGAACTTTTTCATGAATTTTGATCTCTCTCTCTCTCACAAATTTTTGACATGAGCACTTGTTAATATGTTTGACGAATGACTAAATGTTTGTTAAATGGTTTCAATGATCTATCCTTCCACTTTACAATTTTATGCTTGAACTTTCTAAATTGCATCTTGAACCTCTTTCATGTTTGGATCTTTCAGGACTACCTTTACAATTTTGTTATTGTTGATAAATGACTAGCATCATCATACCTTATGATGACTACCTTTATCATCTTTTGTAATCACAATTCACCTCCTTTTTGTTGATGACAAAGGGGGAGAAGAAAATGATAAAATAAATTGATGACTTGATAAATTCCTTGCATGCATCGAGAAGAATATGGCAAATAAATTCATGACTTGATAAATGATTTATATGTATCGTATCGTATCACAATGACTTGATGGAATGATAAATGTCATATATGTTTTGTATTGCAATATGATGGAATGATAAATGTCTTATATGTTTTATATTAGAATTGTCATGCTTTGTAATTGAAAATTGGTTGCTATCTTTAAAAGCATCGTAATAAAATTTGTAGCATATCGCAATGTATCACATGTATCACAAAAGGTTCATACATGCTTAACATGTAAATTTTTGAAAGATTGTTATCATATCATGTTTAAAAGTTGGTATCTTTCATTGATATGAGAAGTTATCTTCTCATTTGATGATGTATCACAAAATGATATCATGCCTTGCATTTGTGTACTTTATATTGATATCATGTGATCCTTGTTATATTTTAAAATTATAATTGATATCATTTGTCGAAGTGATAAATGTCTATCATCATTCGACTTGAAAATAGATGTCATCCCTTGACATTATGAAAAATATGAAGTTTCATATTTATAAAAAATCATGCTAAGCATGATGATAAGTTCAACGGATGAAACTTATCGGGTTCAGCTTGAATTCAAGGAGATTGAATTCAAGTGTTTTCCTTCTTATAATATGGCATATAGATAGGGGGAGTTAAGATTAACTCTGTCATCAATTGATTGATATCATCAAAAAGGGGGAGATTGTTGAATCTCGAATTTTGATGATGAAGTCAATTGATAGGTTATTTGATCTAATCCATATTATTGAGATAAGTGTGCAGGATTAATTACGATAGCAATTGCCGAAGTCAAGTACGTTGGGAGTTCAAGAGTCCATCAGAAGTCCGAAGGATCATCGGAAGTACTGTTAGAACCAATCGAGAATGAATTGGGGACTTGCCCAAGGTTTCGAAAGTTCATCGGAAAGATTGTCGGAGGTTCGCGAAGCTCATCGAGAAAGTTCGGAAGCTTGCCAAAGATTCAAGGAACTTGCCATAAAGTCCGGGAGCCTATTGGGTGTCCGCTGGAAAAAATCTGAGGGTGTGTCGGAAGTCTGCCGGAAGTTTACTGAAAGCTCACCGGAAGAAAACTCGATGTGCTGATTTAGTTTTTGCTTAGAATATATTTTTAATTTCATAGTTAGTATATAATTAGGGTTAGAATTAGGTGATAATCCTGATTAACCTTAGTACGGGCCAATTAGGCCTTAATTGGACTAAATTGGGTCAGATTCAGGGCCCATTCAATAGTGCTGGACTAGCCCTAGCAATGGCACCACTAGAGTCGGGTGGTAGCATAGCCCCGAGAATAGGTCCCTAGGTAGTCTGGGTGGTGGTACCGCCCAAGGTCAGTGGTGGTACCACTGATAGTTATTACTTGTCAATGGTGGTATCGCTTGACAAGCGATGGTCCTGCTAGTCCACAGAGTTCCAAGACCCTATCAGGCAATGGTACCACCAGTCCACAGAGTCCGAGGACCCTATCAGGTGATGGTACACCAGACTGAGTGGTGATATCGCCCAATACACTAACAAAGCAGGGTCAACTAGTCGTGGTACCGCCAGTGCCAGGTGATGGTGCCGCCAGTACCAGAAAATCTGGGATATGACTCTTTTTGGCTCCATTTTTTAAGCCAATTGAGTCTATAAATACTTCTCTCTTCTCAGCTAGCTAAGTACCATTGAGAAGTGATATAAACTAAGTCTAAGCTATAGTAAAATTGAGTTTGATAACTTGAGTATTCACATCCCATATTTTTACTTTGTCAAAATTCTATAAGAGTGTGAACCACTTATAAAAAGTTTGTAAGAGGGGTGCTTGGTCCTTCCCCTTCAAGGAGATTTGATAGTGGAAGTTGGGAACCTCATCGGAAGAGGTTTCGGAAGTGGACATAGGTCATTTGACCAAACCACTATACATCGCTACGTACTACTCTGAATGTGTGAGTTTTAATTGCTACATCTTATTCTTTACTTAGTTGCAAATCTTTTGATCTTATTCTCTCTACTCTCAATCGTATTCTCACGAATCACTTTACTCAAATCTCATTTATCGAATTGAAATTTTTCTTCGAACAACTATTTTCGAAATCGATTTCAAATTTATGGGTTTTATCTGCTGCACTAATTCACACCCCACATCCCCTCGAAACACCCCCCCTGCACCACCTCTTAGTGCCACTCAGATTCTAACAAAAACTTGTATTTTAGAATTTATACAATGATGGTTTGAACATGATTGTATGAAATCAATTGCATGAAAATACATTTTCGATCTTATTGAAGTTAATGAATTCATGAATCTTGTGAATCTCTTGAAAATAATCATGATGAATGTTTTGAAAATTGATGTGTGTATCATTTTCTTGGTCTCAATGATTTCTCTTGAAATTTGCTTTTTGGATCTATCTGATGATAAAAGATAAAAGCATGCTTATATGAAATAAATTATAAAAAGGAAATGCATGTTTCTTCAAATTATTTTATCTCTAAAGTTTTTAATTTTTGATGAATTCATATGAATCTCTTGAATCAAAGTTTTTGGAAAATGCCACATGCTTAATGTGATTTGACTTAATGATCTTTATGAAAAAATTTACCTTTTTGTCTCGAATGATGACATTTGTTTTTATTAAGGACAAAAGCATGCTTATAAGAAGCAAATCACACATAAAAACAAAATGCAATCCTCTATCTCAATCTTATCAATTTTTTAATAAGAAATTCATGAATCTATGCTTGTCATTTATGAATTTATTGAATGTGATTTTGAGGATAATTTTAGATTTGACAAATGCTTGATTCGTATTTATGACATAAGATATATTTTAAATATGAATCATGCTTCAATCATGTTCAATGCTTCAATCATGTTCTATCTCCCTTAATTCATTTTGTTCTCCTATATTTCTTTACTAAAGAGGATAACCTTCTAAATAAATCATGAAATTGATGATTTGATAATAAGTTTTTACCAAAAAATCTATTTGTCATTTTGAATCTCTAAAAAGTTGATAATTTTATTCATGTTATGAATCTCAAATATGATTATGGGTTTCAAGTTAACAAATTGATTTGAATGAGATCTTTTGTTTCAAGCGAATCATGAACTCTCTTTTGATTTATTGACTTGAGATATTTTTATGCGAATCGAAATTTTTTTCCTCAATGACTCCTTCATTCTATCATTTACTAAAGAGGAAACCAATCCAAGTCTTGATATCTCAATAATTGATACTTGAAATTATTTGTTATGATTCATGTCGAAATGAGAGATATTATGCATGAATCTAGATATCTTCCTTGTTTTCTTAAGATTTGTGTTGATATCAGATCTTAAATGATTTAGAAATGACATGATTACCATGGCTTGCATGCCTTATGTGATAATTGAAAATTAATTTGCTCAATGATGAATCACGATCATGATTTGAACTATGATATTGATTTTTTTTTTATGTATCATGATTCTTGGTTGTATACCCTTTATCATGAATTGAAAATTCATTCTAAATAAAATATTTGCAAATCTTGATCTTGATCCTACTAAAAAGAACAATTATGAACCATGTATAATGTCTTTTACATTTATGATGACTTGATTTCAATGATTGAAACATAGTATGAATTAGATTTTTCTCCTATGTTTCAATACTTCTTTGAATGCATCATGTGATGATTGAAAGATAAATGTAAACTTATATTGATGCAAATTTATAATTGATGTAAAAAATCTATATCTTTGGATTCTCCACTTCATTTTGACAATAACTAAGGGGGAGCTAGCTTACAAGCTTGTGCATCACAAGAGAAAGAATTTTGCTAGAGTAAGCAAAAATTACTTGCTAACGTGTCGTAAAATTGCTAGCATCTTAAAGAGAACCTTAAATGTTAGCTTGAATGTTGAATTCATTCATGACTTGAATTTTAATGATTAAAACATTTATGTCAATATTTATTTTTGTATCTCATTTGTCATGATTTGAAAATTTGATGAAAAAGGAAATGAATTACAACATTGCATTCTCCCTTTTTTTAACAATGATAAAGGGGGAGAAAAATTGCTAGCTTGAAGCAAAATTGCTAGCTTGGTATATTACGGAAAAAACTTGCTAGCTTGTGTATCACAAGAAAAAGTGGGAAAAGTAGCTAACTAGAACTTGCAAAGAATTACAATTTTGCAATCAAAAGAGAAGCAAAGAATTACTATCTCAATAGAAGTAAAAAAATGCAAAACTTAGAAAATTTACAAATCTTACACTTGCTATGCTTCTATGCTTATATGTTGTAATGAAAATTTAGATTGCATGTTTAAAGTAAATTATACAATATTGCTAGCCCATTGCAAAAATTTGCTAAGGCAAAAACTAAGTTATGTGCTATCTTGCCTATCGTGAGAAATGAAGTGCAAACTTGTACATCTCAAGAAGCAAGTAAAAATTGTCATGCTTTAACTTAAAAACTTGCTATGATTGAATGTTGTATATCTTGATAGCTAGTGTGTTGTAAAACTTGCATATCTTTTAAACTAGCTATGATGTAACTTCTCTTTTTTGTTGATGATAATGGGGGAGAAGTAGATTGATGATTTCATGCAATATATAATGTATTGAATATTTTATATTTGCATGATGTTTTTGTTGGGAAATCCAAGGAGGCAACATCACATGCACAGTGGAAAAATAGAAAACAAAACTCCTAGATTTCCACGAAAGGTTCCGTCATCGTGCGATGATCGGTGCATTAAAAAATAAATCTACGAATCTGAAAACTGCATGTGCAAAAAAAAAGTACCTAGGGAGATCGAATATCCCTGAATCCCTACAGATCTGTAGTACTGGATGAAAGAGTTCAAATGTCCTTCTCTCTAGTAATAATCCATATGGTAGGGACTGTAACGATGCTCCTCTCTTGGGGAGAGGAGAATAGAAGGTGGCTACTAAAAAACCCCAGCTTATGGACCTTTGGTTCCCTCTTATTTATAAAGGCCTCCTGTAAACTCTAATGGATCCTGCCCTATTAGGTATTGGATCTTCATTCAATTACCCAAGCCTCTTAGATTAGTGGGTCTCTACCCAATAATCTCTCATTAGCTCTTATTAGATCTTATCTTAGGATTCAATAATTTAAGGGCTTAACGGATATCCAATAAGTTAGGGGCTCTGGTAGATATCTCATATCCGAACCTTTACTCCTAGCGACACCTACCATATGTGTGTGACCATCTAGGCTCAATATTAAGCTAGCCGTGAGTCATACCTATTAGAACTCCTTCTGATTCAGTGAATTATTATCTCCATAATAATTCACCTGACTCATCGACTACGGATGTACTAAGCCACTACGCCGTAGTCCCTAGACGATACAAGAGAATCCAATCTTTTGGACCTATTTGTCCTTAGTTATTGTGTATCTATAGTCTCTCATCCATCTAATATCCTAGAGACCCTATACTGAGCATGGTGCTGTGAGGCCCATACGGTCTCTCCTTGAGTCTCACTCTAATCAGATTCTCCCAGAGAACTCTTTCGCTCTCAATCTGAATAACCTTGGCCAAGGATTTATTTGAGTAAGAATACATGGGATATTCCTCTCATGATACCGAGAGCGGATGATCCTCTATTGACACTTAATAGCCCTCGTAAGGTTGGCTACCACTCCCAATAATCGGTTGTACTAGATCTGGAACTTCCAAACCTATAAGTTTGGTATCAAAGAGTGGAGTACTCATATAGGATATCCTTAGTATCTCAAGTCTAAGGATCAGATACACTACTGGGACTACAGAATCATTATCTGACATGAGGTATCAATAACCATCTATTATTCCGTAAACGGATCAATCAATGAACTCATTCTCCAATAAGCACCTGTACTATATCCTTAGTATCTCCATACGAGTAGCTATGAGACCAACCACCTCTATCATATGGGCGAGTATACAATACATCAGTCTATCCAATTATCTCGATGTCCCTCTCGAGTAACCTATGACTGGGATTATTTAGGGTTTGTGTTTAAAGGTGAATCGGTCTCATTATCATGATCTCATCACGATCTGATTCCCATTGCACAGATCCAAGGACATCATAATATATGCAACACGCAAGATAAAGTAATAAAATACCTAATAATAATAAGCAAAAGAAAGAGTGCATGTCAAGTCATATGTGCGATTACTCATGTGATTGACTTGTAGGGTACATATGACTAGCAATCTCCCACTTGACCTAAAACCAATCACCTATGTATCTAATCCCCATCAGGTCCCTATGATGCTCAAAGATAATTTAAGACAATAGCTTGGTCAATGAATCTACAATGTTATCTTCGGATGAAATTATTTCCACTACTACATCTCTTCAGGCCACGATCTCTCTAATAAGCTAGAATCTCTTCAGAACACTTCTGATGAGACCCGAGTTCCCTTATTTGAGTAATCGCCCCATAGTTGTCGCATTATAAGTGAATTAACTCCTTGCTGCTCGGCACGACTCCCAAATCTGTGATGAACTGTTTCATCCAGACTCCCTCCTTTGCTACCTCTGCCGCAATAATGTACTCCACCTCTATGGTCGAGTCAACAGTAGTGTCTTGCTTGGAACTCTTCCAGCACATTGCTCCTCTATTCAAGGTGAATACATACCCTGAATTAGACTTGCTATCATCGACATCGGACTAGAAGCTTGAGTCCATGTAGCCCTCAACCCTAATGCTACTGCCTCCATGTACTAGTAAATGATTTTTAGTCCTTCTCAAGTACTTAAGGATACATTTTACTGCTTTCCAATGCTCCAAGCCTGGATCTGCCTAATACCTACTTGTAACACTCAGAGCATGCGCTATATCAAGCCTGGTACATAGCATAGCATACATGATAGATCCTATCACTAAGGCATATTGTATCCTATCCATGTGTGCCCTTTCTTCAGGAGTCTTTGGGGATATACTCTTAGAAAGTGATATTTCATGTCTCATTGGTATGAGATATCTCTTAGAATTTTTCATAATAAACTCTTTGACAATGGTGTCTATGTACCTACACTAGGATAAGCCAAACATCCTCTTGGATCTATCTCTATAGATTCGTATCCCCAATACGCAAGATGCTTCTCCTAAGTCCTTCATGGAGAAGTGCCTAGATAGCTAAGCCTTTCCTGTGGAGAGCATTCCTACATCATTCCAAATGATCAGGATATAATCTACATACAATACCAAAGAGGTGATAGTGCTCCCACTTACCTTCCTATACACACAAGGCTCATCTTCATTCTTAACGAAGTCATAAGATCTGATCATCACATCAAATCTTAAGTTCTAACTTTAGGAAGATTGCTTCAATCTATAGATGGACCTAAGCAACTTGCACACCTTATCTGGACTATCCTTGGACACGAATCCCTCAGGTTGTATCATATAACCTCCTCCTCGAGGTTACCATTGAGGAATATGATTTTGATGTCCATTTGTCAAATCTCATAATTATAGTATGCTGCAATAGCTAAAAAAATTCGAATGAATTTTAGCATGGCTGCGAGTGAGAAAGTTTCATCATAGTCAACACTTTGCCTTTGATGATACCCCTTAGCCACTAGTCTTGTTTTATAGGTCTCTACCTTTCCATCTACTCTAATCTTCTTTTTGAAGATCCACTTGCAGCCAATGGGTACAATACTCTCAGGTGCAACAATCAGATTCCAAACCTTGTTGGAGTACATAGAATCCATATTTGAATTCATGGCTTCTTGCCTTTTTCTGGAATCTATGCTCATAATATTCTCCTCGCAGGTTTGAGGATCAATATCCTCAACATTCTCTCTTCTGATGTGTCCCATGTATCTCTCAAGAGGATGGGATACTCTACCGGACCTATGTAAAGTTGAAACTTGTGTGCTATGTACCTAAACAGATTCTAGTTGTGGAATGGTGCTTGAGCTAGGTTCTCCAACCTCGCTCAACTCTATCATGCTCTCACTGTCTCCACCAAGAATGTGTTCCTTCTCAAGGAACACTACTCTCTTGGCTACAAAGACCTTTTGGTCCTTAGGGTGACAAATATTACCCACAAGTTTCCTTGGGGTATCCCACGAACTTGCACCATTCCGTCCTGGATGCCAACTTGTCGGGGTTGTGTCTCTTGACGTGGGCAGGGCACCCCCAAATCTTAACAACCTTAAGATCGGGCTTCTTCCCATTTCATATCTCATATGGAGTAGACACTACTGACTTAATTGGAATTCTATTCAGAAGGTAAGCTGCGATCTCTAGAGCATATCCCCAAAATGAGATGGGTAGGTCGACGAAACTCATTATAGAATGCACCATGTCTAACAGTATGCGATTCCTCCTTTTTGATATACTATTAAGCTGCGGTGTATAAGGAGGTGTCTACTAGGATAAAATCCCATAGTCTTTGAGGAACTAGGTGAACTCTGAACTCAAGTACTCACCTCCTTGATCTGATCGAAGGGTTTTAATACTCTTTTTAGTCTAGTTCTCGACTTCATTCTTATATTCCCTGAATTGCTTAAAAGCCTCAGACTTGTACTTCATCAAGTACACATATTCGTATCTTAAAAAATCATCAGTGAAAGTAATGAAGTAGGAGTAACCACCTATGGCATGAGTTGACATGGGATCACATACATCACTATGTATGAGTTCCAGCAACTCAGTGGCTCTCTCTCCAGTTTTACTAAATAGAGAGAGTTAGTTATCTTTCCCCGAAGGTAAGGTTCGCAAGTCGCATATGACTCATAGTCGAATAGATCTAGATATTCATTCTTTAACAACTTTTGAATCCTTCCCTCATGGATGTGACTTAGCCTACAATGCCACAAATATGCATTATTCATCTCTTCTCGTTTTCTCTTTGACTCATTTATACTCATGATGTGTGGAGTTGTATCTAGTATAAATAAACCATTATGCAACGTTTCTCTCGTGATGATCTCATCATCTAATGCTATTGAATAACCATTGTTCTCAAAAACTAATTTATAGCCACTAACTGTCAAACATGAAATAGAAATAATATTTTTGATAATAGAAGGAACATAATAGTATGCATCTAATGCAATAATAGCTCCACCAGGCAGATGTAGGGTAACCTTGCCAACAGCCAGTGCAACAACCTTTGCTTTATTGTCCATCTTAAGGTCCATCTCGCCTCTCTTCAATCTCCTAGGTCTTACTAGAACCTGCAATGAATTACAGATATGATAAGCACTCCCGGTATCCAATACCTATGTGTTATCATAAGATTCTGACAAATGGAGGCTGATCATGAATGTACCTGAAGCTTCTCCAAGCTTCTATTTCACCCTCTCTGCAAGGTACTCTTTGTAGTTCCTCTTCTAGTGTCCATCTTTGCCATAGTGAAAGCACTGGCCTTTGTCCTTTGTTGGGTCTTTCGTGATAACCTTTGCTTTACCCATTTTGCCCTTGCCCTTGCCCTTCTTAAGGGATTTCTCAGCCTTTCTTTTCTTTCTGGTCTCACCAACATAGAGAACTGGTTTCTCTTTCTTGATGGTGCTCTTTACTTCTCTCAACATGTTGAGAAGCACTGGGAGTGTCACCTCAAGCTTGTTCATATTAAAATTCATTATAAACTAAGAAAAGGAATTTGGTAAGGACTGAAGCACAAGATCCACACACAAGTTATCCTCTAGTACTATTACTATACCTATGAGTTTCTCGATCTACTCAATTATCTTAAGGACATGGTTCTAAACTAGTGTCCCCTTGGTTATCCTAGCATGGAAAAAACTCTTCAATATCTCATATCACTAAGTTCTTCCCTATTCCTCAAATAGTTTACAGAGATGTAAGAGTATGGAATTGGCATCTATATTTTTATGCTATCTCTATAACTCAGTAGTCATAGGGGCCAACATATAATACTGAGCAAGAATGAAATCATCTATGTACTTCACATAACGAGCGATCTTATCCTTGCTTGCCCCTTCATCGGGCATAGGGATCACTGTATCAATGACGTATGCGATTTTCTCCGTCGTGAGAATGATTCTCAGATTGCAAAGCCAATCCGTATAATTTAGACCAGTGAGGTAGTTGGTATCAAGTATGCCACGTAAAGGATTTGAAAGTGATATTTTTCTGAAATTAAAAATGTAGCAGAAAGAAATAACATACAGACTTTGCAAAAATTAAACAGTTAAGATAAGGACTTCTATCTTAATCTACTCCCACTAATTTTTCATGAGACACTTAACACCCTCTAGAATGTGAATCGGAGACCCCCTGTGGATCTCTAGTGGGGATTAGGATCCAATTGACATCTTAGTGTAACCTCTGCTAGTTATATGTGCCCTGCAAGCCAATCACATGAGTGATAGCACTTGTGACTTGATATGCACTTTTTCTCTTTGCTTATTATTAGGCGTTTTATCACTTTATCATGCATTTTGCATATATTGTGATATCCTTGGATCTATGCAATGGGAATCGGATCGTGATGAGATCACGATAATGAGACCGATTCATCTTTAAACACAGACCCTGAATTATCCTGGTCATAGGTTACTCGAGAAGGGCATCAAGATAACCAGATAGATTGGTGTATTGTATACCCGTCCATATGATGGAGGTAGCTAGTCTCATAGTTACTCATGTGGGGACACTAAGGGTATAGTGCAGGTACTCATTGGGGAATGAGTTCACTGATTAATCCACCTACGGAATGCTGGATGGTTATTGATACCTCACGTTAGACAGCGATTCCGTAGTCCTAGTAGTGTATCTGGTCCTTAGACTTGAGACACCAAGGATGTCCTATATGAGTACTCCACTCTTTGATACCAGACTTATAGGTTTGGAAAGTTCTAGATCTAGTACAATTGGTTATTGGGAGTGGTAGCAAACCTTACAAGGGCTATTGAGTGTCAATAGAGGATCATCTGCTCTCGGTATCATGAGAGGAATATCCCATGTGTTCTTGCTCGAACAAATCCTTGGCCAAGGTTATTCAGATTGAGAGAAGAGTCCTCCGGGAGAATCCAACAAGAGCAATACTCGAGGAGAGACCATATGGGCCTGACAACACCGTGCCTGGTATAGTTATTGGGCTGAGAGCCCAGTTCAGCCCATATGGGCTTTAGCAGCCCATAGCCCTCCTCTTTATTAACCTTAAACCCTAATTCACCTAATCTCTAATTATATATAGGGGCTATGGTGGCTACAAAATTAGGAGATTAACATCGCAGCAAGGGGCAGAAATTTGCAGCAACATTAGGGATTCAAAGAGAGGAGAAAAGGGCAGAAAAACAAGAGAAAAAGAAAGGAAAGAAGACAAGAAAAACTCAAAAATTGTTCTCACTCATCCGAACAGTTTCTCATCTCAGGTTAGATCAGATCTACAGTGAGTTTTTCTGTGATTGCTTGAGCGAGGTTTTGGATATTATGCACAGTGACGTGATCCTTGTAACCCAGTTATTCTTTTATGATTGTTGCTTGGGTTTTGGGCAAGAGATTCGAGAATTGTACATTCATTATTTCTATAGTGGATTTTCTCTGGTTTGCCCCGTGGTTTTTACCCTTAACGTTGAAGGGGTTTTCCACGTAAATCTTGGTGTTCTATTTGATTGTGATTTCTGTTTAATTCCGTTGTGTTACGGCCTGCTAGTATTTGTTCATAGACAAAAGTTATTATTTGTTACCTATCCTTTTATTTTCTCCCATCAACTGGTATCAGAGCAAGGTTTTGGTGATTTAACTTTTGTATTTAAACATGGAGGCTGGTAATGTTTCTCGCATGATTAGTTTGAATGGAAACAATTGGATGATATGGAAACCAAGAATGGAAGATCTCTTGTATTGCAAAGATTTGTATGGACCTTTGCAAGGGGATAGTGAAAAACCCATAACTATGACAGATGATGAGTGGAAGAGATTAGATCGAAAAACGATTGGATTTATTCGACAGTGGCTCGATGATAGTGTCTTTCATCATGTTTCTACTGAAAGTTCTGCATATTCTCTTTGGAAAAAGTTAGAAGGTCTCTATGAAAGAAAAACTGCGGGCAACAAAGCTTTTTTAATCAGAAAACTTATGAACCTAAAATATAAAGAGGGTGCTTCTATTGCTGAGCATTTGAATGAAATTCAGAGTATTACTAACCAGTTATCTTCTATGAAAATGTCTCTTGATGATGAGTTGCAGGCATTGTTACTTCTCAGTTCATTGTCAGAAAGTTGGGAGACACTGGTGGTTTCCCTTAGTAATTCTGCGCCAGATGGTATTGTTACCATGAGTCAAGTAACAAGCAGTTTGTTGAATGAGGAGTTGAGAAGAAAGACCTCAGCAGTATCTCAGATTGATTCACAGGCACTTATCTCAGAGAACAGAGGAAGGTCAAGGTATAAAGATAGAAGCAGTTCATGCATAGGTAGAAGCAAGTCAAGATCAAGGAAAGATATTGTTTGCTATAACTGTAGTGAGAAAGGACATTATAAGAATCAGTGTAAGTAGCCTAAGAAGAGCAAGAAAAAGGGAAAAGAAGTGGAGTCTACAGAGTCAAAAGAAAATACCACAGCTACAGTGCAGGTTGGTGATTATTTAATTTTGTCTCCATCTGATGATTTTTTTCTTGTGTGTGTCAGGATCTTGAGTGGATAATTGACACAGGAGCTTCTTATCATGCTACACCATGGAGGGAGTTTTTTACTACGTACAGGTCTGGAAATTTTGGTGTTGTCAAGATGGGCAACCATGGCACAGCAGACATCATTGGCATGGGTGACATCTATATAAAGACCAAACTTAGATGCAAATTGGTGCTTAAGGATGTGAGGCATATGGTTGACTTGAGGTTGAATCTAATTTCAGTTGGAAGATTAGATGATGAAGACTATGATAGCAGGTTTCACAGAGGGCAGTGGAAACTCAGTAAGGGTTCTCTTGTTATAGCTAATAGAAAGAAATGTTACACTTTGTACAGGTTGCAGGCTAAAGCTTATGGTGAACAGTTAAATGCCACAGAGAAAGACTTCAGCATGGAGTTGTGGCATAGGCGATTGGGACACATGAGCGAGAAAGGACTGCAAGCTCTTTCCAAGAGAGAGGTATTGCCTGACCTCAGAGGTATACGTTTGAACCCTTGTATCGATTGTTTAGCTGGTAAATAACATAAAGTTTCATTTGCTAGTCTTGCTTTGTCTAGAAAAATGCATGCCTTGGACCATGTTTATACAGATGTATGTGGTCCTTTGAGGACAAAAACTCCTAATGGTTCTACTAATGTTCCTGGCATCAGTGGTGCACTTTACTTTGTTCCTTTTATAGATGACTATTCCAGGAAAGTTTGGGCTTATGCTTTGAAGACCAAGGATCAAGTTATTGGTGTCTTCAAAGAGTTTCATGCCAGAGTTGAAAGTGAGACAGAAAGACAGTTGAAATGCATAAGATCAGATAATGGTGGTGAGTATACAGGATTGTTTGATGATTATTGTAGGTCACATGGCATCCAGCATGAGATGACAGTTCCTGGTACACCTCAGCATAATGTAATTGCAGAGAGGGTGAACCGTACCATCATGGAAAAGATCAGATGTATGCTTTCACAGGCAAAGCTACCCAAAAGGTTTTGGGATGAAGCTTTGAGGACTGTAGTTGATGTGATCAACTTATCTCCTGTCTGACCCTAGATGCTTGATGTTTGAGCATGTTTGGTCAGGGAAAGATATTTCCTATAAGCATTTAAGAGTATTTGGTTGTCGTGCATTTGCACATATTCCAGATAATGAAAGGTCCACGCTGGATGGTAAGACAAAAGAATGTATTTTCTTGGCTACTCACATGATCAATTTGGTTCTGAGCTTTGGGATCGTAAAAGCGAGAAGGTGTTTAGAAGCAGAGATGTGGTCTTCTTTGAGGATCAAACCCTTGAGGATTTGAAGAAGAAGGCACCAGCCAAGACTTCTGCAGAAGGATTAACAGATTGTGACCCAGTTGTTCCTCCAGTATATCAGGGTGATGGGGGAGATGTGCAAGAAGATGGTGTAGAGCCAGATATTAATCTACTTGCAGGACATGTTGAGCAAGAAGAAGTTGAGGAGAAGCTTCCCGCAGAACCTCAATTGAGAAGATCTTCAAGACAACGTCAGCCTTCCGAAGATACTCTGAGATGAATATGTTATGCTTAATGCGCAGTGAACAGAGAGTTACCATGAAGCAGTTGAAAGTGAGCAAAAAAAAATGTGGCTAGTTGCTATGCAGGAAGAGATGGATGCTCTACAGAAAAATCATACATATGATTTGGTGCAACTTCCACAGGGAATGAAGGCCTTAAAAAAAAAGTGGGTTTTCAGGTTGAAGACTCAAGAATATTATTCTCAACCAAAGTACAAAGCCAGATTGGTTGTGAAAGGCTTTGGTCAAAAGAAAGGTATTGACTTTGAAGAAATTTTTTCTCCTATTATTAAAATGTCTTCTATTCGTGTTACTCTAGGTATTACTGCTAGCCAGGACTTAGAGGTGGAGCAGTTAGATGTGAAGACAGCTTTCCTTCATGGTGATTTGGAGGAGGAAATTTATATGGAGCAACCAGAAGGTTTCAAAGTCAAAGGTAAAGAAAATTTTGTCTGTAAGTTAAGAAAGAGTTTGTATGGATTGAAGCAAGCTCCAAGACAGTGGTACAGAAAGTTTGATTCATTTATGATTGAAAATGGATATAAAAGAATGGCTTCAGATCATTGTGTGTACATCAAACGGTTTGGTGAGGATTTTATTATTCTCTTACTTTATGTTGATGATATGCTTATCCTTGGGAAAGATATGTGTATAATTGTGAGTTGAAGAAGGAACTGAGTGAGTCCTTTGCAATGAAGGACATGGGGCCAGCAAAGCAAATACTGGGCATGCAGATTTCTCGTGACAGGAAAAACAAGAAGATTTGGTTGTCACAAGAGAAATACATCGAGAAGGTATTAGAAAGGTTCAGTATGAGCAATGCAAAGCCAGTTGGTTCTCCTCTTTCAGGTCACTTCAAGTTGTGCTCAGAACAGAGTCCGTCAAGTGATGAAGAGAAGGAGAAAATGCAAAAGGTTCCTTATGCTGATAGTTGGAAGTTTAATGTATGCAATGGTATATACGAGGTCGGACATCGCATATGCAAGTGGGTGTTACTAGCGATTTCTTGCAAATCCAGGCAAAAGCCTTTGGGCAGCAATGAAGTGGATATTGAGATATCTCGAGAGGAAGCTCTAAGGTTTGTTTAAGCTTTGGAGGTGGACCACTGTGTTAGTGAGTTACAGATCAGATGAGATATGGCGAGAGATATTGATACAAGGAAATCTACATCAGTTTTGTACTTACTTTTGCAGGGGGAGCGTGTCATGGCAATCCAGTTACAAAGGTGTATTGCTCTCTCCACCACAGAGGCGAGAATATATTCTTTGCTACTGAGAGGTTTGTAAAGAAATGTTATGGATGAAAGAATTCTTACAAGAATTGGGGCTGAAACAGAAAATTATGTGGTGTATTGTGATGACAGAGTGCCATCCATTTATGTAAGAACCAGCTTTTTCATTCTAAGTCAAAGCATATAGATGTTAGATATCTTTGGATTCGAAATGTACTTAAAAGAAGCGTTGCAACTTCAAAAATTCATACTGAGATGATAATGGAGCAGATATGTTAACAAAGACTTTACCAAAGAGAGCAGGAGATGTGTGCAGTTGGTCGACATGGATTTACACTGAGTCATGGGATAGCCTCCCTTATGGGCTGAAGGGGGAGGTTGTTAGGCTGAGAGCCCAGTTCAACCCATATGGGCTTTAGCAGCCCATAGCCCTCATCTTTATTAACCTTAAACCCTAATTCACCTAATCTCTAATTAAATATAGGGGCTATGGTGGCTGTGAAATTATGAGATTAACATCGCAGCAAGGGGCAGAAATTTACAGCAACATTAGGGATTCAAAGAGAGGAGAAAAGGGCAGAAAAACAAGAGAAAAAGAAAGGGAAGAAGACAAGGAAAACTCAGAAATTGTTCTCACTCATCCAAACAGTTTCTCATCTCAGGTTAGATCAGATCTACAGTGAGTTTTTCTGTGATTTCTTGAGCGAGGTTTTGGATATTGTGCACAATGACATGATCCTTGTATCCCAGTTATTCTCTTGTGATTGTTGCTTGGGTTTTGGGCAAGAGATTCGAGAATTGTACATTCATTATTTCTAGAGTGGATTTTCTCTGGTTTGCCCCGTGGTTTTTACCCTTCACGTTGAAGGGGTTTTCCACGTAAATCTTGGTGTTCTATTTGATTATGATTTCTGTTTAATTCTGTTGTGTTACGGCCTGCTAGTATTTGTTCATAGACAAAAGTTATTGTTTGTTACCTATCCTTTTATTTTCTCCCATCAATAGGGTCTCTGGGATATTGGATGGATGAGGGACTATAGATACATGGTAACTAAGGACAGATAGGTCCAAAGAATTGGATTCCCTTGTATCGTCTGGAGGCCATGGCGTAGTGGCCTGGTACATCCATAGTCGATAAGTTGAGTGAATTATTATAGAGATAATAATTCACTATGTCAGAAGGAGTTCTAACAAGTATGACTCACGACCAGCTCGATATTGGGCCTAGAGGGTCACACACATATGATAGGTGTTGCGACGAGTAGAGGTTCAGATATGAGATATCCGTTGAACGTCCTATCTTATTGGATATTCATTAAGCCCCTGAATTATTGGATCCTGAGATGAGATCCAATAATTACGAATAAAAGATTATTGGGTAGAGGCCCATAAATCCAAAAGGCTTGGGTAATTAGATGGAGATCCAATACCCAATAGGGCAAAAGATCCATTAGGGTTTTAAGGGGGCCTCTATAAATAGGAGGTAACCAAAGCTCTATAGGCTGAGGGTTTTTTTTGGTAGCCACCTCCTATTCTCCTCTCCCTAGAGAGAGAGGTGCATCATTACAATCCCTACCATGTGGATACCGCTAGAGAGGAGGACGCTTGACCTCCTTCATCCTCTCCAATAGATCTATAGGAATTCAAGGATATATGATCTCCCTTGGTACCTTCTTTTACACGTGCAGTTTTGCAGATTTATTTTTGATGCACCAATCTTCGCACGACGACGGAAACTTTCTACTAGAAATCTGGGGTTTTATTTTCTATTCTTCTGTTGTGCATGTGATGTCACTCCCCTTGTGGATTTCTCAACAGTGGTATCAGAGCCAGGTTGTTCGTGCAAAGATCGGATCTTAAATTACGTGTGTTGTGTTTTAGATATGCTTTTGATGCCAAAATTGTTAGCGCAAAAGGGCCATGAAGGGCAGCAACTGTTGCTACCCTTGTTGTGCTCGTGCAGCGGCCGCAAGGCTGCTTGCAGCCTTGCTGCCTGCACAGGTAGTAGTCACTGACCGGCGGGCTACTGGCCGTAGGCAGGCTACCTGCGCCGGCGACCTGCAGCCCGCCCATAGGGGCGTCGGTGGGCACTGCACCCGCGTAGAGGCACCGGCGCTGGGTGCCCATGCCCGCGAGCCAGCACCGCAGAGGCACCGATGCTAGGCGCCTGCATCCACGAGCGCCGGCATGCGCTGTGCCCGCGCCCTCGGGCGCTCCGCCTGCGTGGCAGCGACGGCGCCAACGCCCTCCCTATGCACAAGGGGCGCTGCCGGCAAGGTGCCGGCGACCGTAGGCGTAGTAAGGGTGAGGGATTTGGGTTTTAGGGCAAAAGATGGTTTTATCCCTCAGAATTTTAAAAATTCTAGATTCTATCCCTTTTGACAAAATTACCAAAATACCCTTTTGACCGAATTATCAAAATACCCTTAGAAATTCAAAAATTCTCTTTATATCCCTGATTTTAAAAAAATAAATATGTTAATTAAATAGTTTAATTAACTATTATTTTCTTTATCTAGTAGTCCTATAAAATAACATATACATGTGATGTATGATGTGGACAGATGATCATGGACCTGTGATGTGATTTGTACATGTGATTATTATTATTGGGGCCTGCGAGCCTCTATTTTTCTCGTTTATTGTTGGGTCTGCGTGCTTGTAATTATGTTATAATTACATGAGGAGGCATAGTGGTAGCGTGACTCACAAGGCCGAGACGGACGATCCAACGCATGGAGGTGCGTTGAGATGTCGACGGATCCGACGAAGCGAGATGGACGATCACAGGGCATAGAGATGTGCCAAAGTATACATAGATCTTGATGTGTGTGATTGGGTCCACTAGCTCGGGCCTGATCACATTAGGATATGGTCCATGATCATCTGGTGTGATTGCTTATGTGATGTGTGATTAGTTATATACCTACTAGATATGTATATATATATTTGCATGTGATATAGATATATATATTAAATACGTATGTGTGTGACACATTATGTTAGGAGACCAAATCAAAAATCCTCTCTATTAATAATATTAAGTCGGTAAACGTGAGACAATTAGATTGACCCACGTTGCCTTCCATCGTTATAGCTAGGAGCCGATTCCCGGTGTAGGTTAAGTTGGTCGAGTCCCTCGAGACTCACCTATATCGTGTCTTGCTATCTTATCTACGACATAGATATGTCAGAGGTGACCTGAGGATATGGTATGCTTGGTCGAGTCCCTCGAGAGTATATCACCTAATCAGACTCATCTGGTAACGATGTTAATGACTTAACCGAACATCATAGTTGGTCGAATACCTTGAGGCCATGGTGGTTCGGAGGCCGAACAGGACCGGAATCACAAGGAGTTATGATTGGCAAGAGTTTCCTACCTTTACAGGCTTAACATAATTGGTCGAGTCTCTCGAGATTACGTTAAGACGCCGATTGGATCCTGATCCCCACTAGAGATCCGCTAGGGGTCTCCGATTCACATACCAGAGGGTGTTGTGTGTCTCGCAAAAAATTAGTGGGAATACATTAAGATAGAAGTCCTTATCTTAATTGTTTAAATTTTTGTAAAGTCTGTATGTTATTTATTTCTGCTACATCTTTTATTTCAGAAAAATATCGCTTTCAAATCCTTTACGTAGCATACTTGATGCAAACTGCCTCACTGGTCCAAATTATATGAATTGGCTTCGCAATCTGAGAATCATTCTCATGATTGAGAAAATCGTGTATGTCCTTGATATAGTGATCCCTACGCCCGATGAAGGGGCAAGCGAGGATGAGATCGCTCGTTATGCGAAGTATTTAAATGATTCCACTCTTGCTCAGTGTTATATGTTGGCCTCTATGACTACTGAGTTATAGAGACAGCATGAAAATATGAATGCTAATTCTATACTCATGCATCTCCGCAAACTGTTTGAGGAACAGGGAAAAACTTAGCGATATGAGATATCAAAGAGTATTTTCCATGCTAGGATGACTGAGGAGACACCGGTTCAGAACCATGTCCTTAAGATGATTGAGTGGATCAAGAAACTCACAGGTCTAGGAATGGTCCTAGAGGATAACCTGTGTGTGGATATTGTACTTCAATCCCTACCAGATTCCTTTTCTCAGTTCATAATGAATTTTAATATAAACAAACTTGAGATGACCCTCCCAGAGCTCCTCAATATGTTGAGAGAAGTAGAGAGCACATTCAAGAAAGAGAAGTCGGTTCTCTATACTGGTGAGACCAGAAAGAAAAGAAAGACTGAGAAGGCCCTTAAGAAGGGCAAGGGTAAGGGCAAAATGGGTAAGGCAAAGATTGCCAAGAAAGACCCAACAAAGGACAAAGGCCAGTGCTTCCACTACGGCAAAGATGGGCAATGGAAGAGGAACTTCAAAGATTACCTTGTAGAAAGGGTGAAACAGAAGCTTGGAGAAGCTTCAGGTACATTCATGATCAGTCTCCATTTGTTAGAATCTTTTGATAACACATGGGTATTGGATATCGGGAGTGCTTATCATATATGCAATTCGTTGCAGGTTCTAGCAGGACCTAGGAGATTGAACAGAGGCGAGATGGACCTTAAGATGGGCAATAGAGCAAAGGTTGCTGTAGTGGCTATTGGCAAGGTTACCTTACATCTGCTTGGTGGAGCTATTATTGCATTAGATGCATGCTATTATGTTCCTTCTATTATCAAAAACATTATTTCCATTTCATTTTTGACAGTTATTGGATACAAATTAGTTTTTGAGAACAATGGTTGTTTAATAATATTAGATGATCAGATCATCACGAAAGGAACATTGCATAATGGTTTATTTATACTAGTTACAGCTCCACATATCATGAGTGTAAGTGAGTCTAAGAGAAAATAAGAAGTGGAGAACCAGACAGGAAAGAGTATTAAAACCCTTCGATCAGATCGAGGAGGTGAGTACTTGAGTACAGAGATCACCCAGTTTCTTAAAGACTATGGGATCTTATCCTAATGAACACCTCCTTATACACCATAGCTTAATAGTGTATCAAAAAGGAGGAATCGCACATTGTTAGATATGGTGCATTCCATGATGTGTTTCGTCGACCTACCCATCTCATTCTTGGGATATGCCCTAGAAACCGCAGCTTATTTTCTGAACAGAATTCCAACTAAATCAGTGATGTCTACTCCATATGAGATATGGAATGGGAAGAAGCCCGATCTTAAAGTTGTTAAGATTTGGGGCTGCCCTACCCACGTTAAGAGACACAACCCGGACAAGTTGGAATCTAGGATGGAACGGTGCAAGTTCGTGGGATACCCCAAAGAAACTTGTGGGTATTATTTCTTTCACCCTGAGGATTGAAAGGTCTTTATAGCCAAGAGAGTAGTGTTCCTTGAGAAGGAACACATTCTTGGTGGAGATAATGGGAGCATGATAGAGTTGAGCGAGGTTGGAGAACCTAGCTCAAGCACCATTCTAGAATCTGTTCAGATACCTAACACATAAGCTTCAACTTTACGTAGGTCAGATAGAGTATCCCATTCTCCTGAGAGATATGTGGGACATATCAGAAGAGAGGATGTTGAGGATATTGATCCTCAGACCTACGAGGAGGCTATTATAAGCATAGACTCCGGGAAATAGTAAGAAGCCATAAATATAGAAATGGATTCCATGTATTCCAACAAGGTTTGGAACCTAGTTAATGCACCCGAGGGTATTGTACCCATTGGCTGCGAGTGGATTCGTATCCAAGGATAACCCAGATAAGGTGTGCAAGTTGCTTAGGTCCATTTATGGATTGAAACAAGCTTTCCGAAGTTGGAACATAAGATTTGATGAGGCGATCAGATCTTATGACTTCGTTAAGAACGAAGATGAACCTTGTGTGTACAGGAAATTAAGTGGGAGCACTATCACCTTTTTAGTATTATATGTGGATGACATCCTGACCATTGGGAATGATGTAAGAATGCTCTCCACAGTAAAGACTTGGTTATCTAGGCACTTCTCCATGATGGACTTAGGGGAAGCATCCTACATATTGGAGATACAGATCTATAGAGATAGATCCAAGAGGATGCTTGGCTTATCCTAGTCCAAGTACATAGACACCATTGTCAAAAGGTTTGGCATGGAAAATTCCAAGAGAGATCTTATACAAATGAGACATGGAATATCACTTTCTAGGAGTATGTCCCCAAAGACTCTTGAAGAAAAGATACACATGGATATGATGCCATATGCATCAGTGATAGGATCTATCATATATGCTATGCTATGTACCAGGCCTGATATAGCGCATACTCTAAGTGTCACGAGCAGATATCAAGCAGATCCAAGCTTAGAGCATTGGAAAGTAGTAAAATGTATCCTTAAGTACTTGAGAAGGACTAAGGATCTTTTACTGGTATATGGAGGTAGTAGCCTCAAGGTTGAGGGCTACATGGACTCGAGCTTCTAGTACGATGTGGATGATAGCAAGTCTAATTCAGGGTATGTGTTCACTCTGAATGGAGGAGCAGTATGCTGGAAGAGTTCCAAGCAAGACACTATTACTGACTCAACCACAGAGGCGGAATACATTACTGCGGTAGAGGTAGCAAAGGAGGGAGTCTGGATGAAGAAGTTCATCACAGATATACGAGTTATCCTGAGCAGCGAGGAGTTGATTCCTTTATATTATGACAAATACGGGACGATTACTCAAATAAGAGAACTCGGGTCTCATTAGAAGTGTTCTGAGGAGGTTCCAACTTATCAGAGAAATCGTGGCCCGAAAAGATGTAGTAATGGAAAGAGTTCTATCCGAAGATAACATTACAAATCCACTAACAAAGCCATTGACTCAGATTGTCTTTGAGCATCATAGAGGTCTGATGGGGATCATACATGTTGGTGATTAGCTTTAGGTCAAGTGGGAGATTGCTAATTATAGATGCCCTACAAGCCTATCACATGAGTGATAGCACCTGTAACACGCTGCGTCAATCTCTTTGCTTATGATTATTGGCATTATCTCACATTATCTAGATGTATATTGTGATGTCCTTGGATTTGTGCAATGGGAATTGGATCGTAATAAGATTACGATAATGAGACCGATTCACCTTTAAACACAGACCCTAAATTATCCTGGTCATAGGTTACTCGAGATGGACATTAAGATAACCGGATAGATTGGTGTGCTGTATAATAATTCATATGATAGAGGTAGCTGGTCTCATAGCTACTTGTGTGGGGACACTAAGGGTACTGTGCAGGTGCTCATTGGAGAATTAGTTCACTGATTGATCTGATAGAACCCCAGAGGAATTCTATGGAGATTGATCTTTGAGGGGGATCAACCCTTGGAACGCTATAGGGGTTCCACCCTCCAAGTAGCCTGGTGGCTGCAATTGTAGATTGATCTTTCTTATTCCAAAGAGGTGGAGGCTACAAGCTTATATAGAGCTCCAAACCCTAGCCCTAGGGGCTGCTTCCTAAGTGAACTACCCAATTTACCCTCAACCTTAGCGGGCCGGCCCAGGAACAAGGGGCGGCGGCTAAAAGCCCAAAGACCCAAATATAAACCCTAGCCTCTCTTCTTTATAGGATAGAGGTGGCTAGGTGGGGTTTATTACATTCTCATAGGGTTTTTATTAGTTGCTACATGGTTGAGTAGGACCTAACCCTGCTAGGGTCCTATCAAGCCCGCCCTCTTCAAATCAGCCTTGTCCTCAAGGTGGGGTTCCATGAACTCGAGGAGGGGAAGGACTTCACTCCTCATATGATTCCCATGTGGCATCTTGAGTGGTAAATTAGTCCAATGTACTAGTACTTGATAGAGGGGCGTCGACGATGTATCACGACTCTACGGTCGAGGATGGCTTGTGGTTGGGCTTGAATATTTCCATCATCAATGGTGTTGGGCAATTGGATCTGGGGTGTCTCGTGTTCTCCCAACTTAGGCTTCAAGCATGACACGTGGAAGACAGGGTGAATTTTGACATCTTGGGTAATTTAAGTCTGCGCCACGGCTCCAATACGCTCTATGATCCGATAGGGCCCATAAAAGCGTGGAGATAGCTTCATGGAGGCTCGTGTGTCGATGGATAGTTGCTTGTATGGTTGTAGGCGAAGATAAACCCAATCTCCTACTAAAAATTCTCTTTCACTTCTTCGTGTGTCGACTTGTCGCTTCATTCTAGCTTGAGCGAGAGAGATTATCCTTTAGCAGCTGTTGGAGTTTGTCCCTGTCAATTAAATCTTGGTCAACCTGATCTACCTTAGCCGAGCCAATTACATACTTTGGAATCACAAGAGCCGGCCGACCATATAATGCTTCATATGGGGTATATTTTGTAGATGAATGATATGTAGTATTGTACCACCATTCGGCCCAGGGGAGCCATTTCGTCCACTCCTTTGGTCGATCACTAGTGAAACACCGAAGGTATGTCTCTAAACATCTGTTCACCACTTCTGTTTGGCCGTCAGTTTGTGGATGGTATGCAGTGCTCATCTTGAGTTTGGTGCCCTGTAACTGAAATAACTCGGTCCAAAATTTACTAGTGAAGATCCTGTCACGATCACTTATAATGGACCCTGGCATCCCATGCAGTTTAACAATATTTTCTATGAAAATCTGAGCAATACTAACAGCAGTGTAGGGATTGCACACAGCACAAAAATGAGCATATTTCGTAAGTCGATCAACCACCACAAGGATTGTGCTTTTACCTTTTGAAGGTGGCAGCCCTTCGATGAAGTCCATGGAGATGTCAGTCCACACCGAGTCTGGAATGGGTAGTGGTTGTAGTTTCCCTGGACTTGCCACTGTTTCACCCTTTTGCTGTTGACATACATCACATTGTGCTACGTATTCAGAAATAATTTTTTTCATCCCTTTCTAATAAAAGTTTTGCTTCACTCTTTTGTAGGTTCTTAGAAATCCGGAGTGCCCTGCTGAAGGTGTGGAGTGCATTTCATGCAGAATGACTTTGATGCAAGGGGAGTTTGGTATAAGCACAATACAACCTTTATAGCGTAGATCCCTCGAATCCCAAGTATAGTAAGCTATTGTACTTGGATCCTCCTCCAATTTTTTGATGATGTTGCTGGTTTCTGGATCCTTCTTCCATTCTTCCCTAATGCCCTCGAGGAAGCCGGTGGTAGGAAGAGAGATAGCTGAAAATTCAGCTTGCTGAGGGAGCCGTGAGAGTGCATCTGCAATAATGTTTTCTTTCCCCTCCGGTTTTCTGCTGGAGATGCATAAGAAAGCCACCATTTATCTTGTGTAAAACTTTCTCCATTCGTTGGGTTGAAAGCGGTGGTTACGTTGCTTCGCTTCCCGCGTAGGGTGACTGTTTACCTTTGCAATAGAATTTCATAATCAATTTGGAAAAGTTCCAAGAGACATCACCTAGTGTCGTCAGCCATTCTATGCCCAACACAGCCTCATAATTATCAATTGGTAGGAGGAAGAAGTCGGCAACAATTTCTTGGTCCTGTAGTAATAGTTTCACCTGCGGGCATCTTTGGTCGCATTTTAGGATTCGCCGTCGCGACCTTTACGTCGAACTTGCTGCAACCTTCGATATGGAGCGCCATCCGAGCAGCAATCTTACTGTTTAGAAAGTTATTAGTGCTGCCTGTATCGATGAGAACGGTGATCGGTTGTTGTTTGAGCAGGCCTCCAACTTTCATCGTTTGCGGATTTGAGTAGCCGGCTAACACATGTACCATAAAGTCGACCGATTGTGGCTCTTCTTCCACATCTTCATCCTCATGTTCAAGACTCTCTTCTAGCTGTTCACTGATCTCTTCTTCCACTGGTTCAATCATAAGAAGTCTCCCCTTTTTACAGCGATGCTCGCGGCTCCACGGCTCGTCACAATGCCAACATAACCCCTTAGCAGATCGGTCTCGAAGCTCTTCTCTTGTCAACCTTTTTGGTGCAGGAGCTCGGCTGATCATAGGCGAGGCTGAGGGCTTCAATATTTCTGGTCGGGGAGCGACCCTAGTCCTCCGGGCTTCATGGTTCAATCGTTCCTCCTGAAGTCGTGCGAAAGAGATGGCTGCCATAAGCGTGTACGGTTGTCGCGCTTTAACTTCTCCCCGGATCTCCGGCTTCAAGCCCTCAATAAATGTCCCCAATAATTGTTTTTCAGACCAATCACAAGTTTGATTAGATAACCTTTCAAACCTGGTTTGATACTCTTGGATGGTGGAGGTTTGTCGGATCTTTGCTAGTTGTCCGTCGATGTTCTCGTAATCGGTTGGTCCAAAACGGATCAGCAGTCCTTCTTTGAATTGTCGCCATGAGAGGACTCCATGAGTATGTTCAAACCAATCAAACCATTGTATGGCATCTCCTTCAAGATGTATAGTTGCAATTTCTACCATAGATGCATCTGCGGTTTTGTGGTACCGAAAATATCGCTCCGCGCGTGAGATCCAACCAATCGGGTCTCCTTCTTCCCATCTAGGGAAGTCCACCCTCATGCGTGGGTAGTGAGGATTGGTCATAGAGCCTCCCCTCTCGTGAAGGTCATCTTTTCGATTAGAGCTCTCCCCTTGATGTGATTTCTTTGGGCTCGGTGGTCGACCCAAACTAAGTTCGGCAAAGAGAGTCCGAATCTTCTCCTCCATTCGTGTCTCGAAGGCTTCGAATTTAGCATCAATTGCCTCCTCGGATGCCATAGCATATGTCTCCAAATCTATAATATTAAGATCTCTCTTTTGTTGCCGGGTTAATGGCATGAATTATTTGAGGGAAGTGGTGGCCGAAAGGGTTTGTGGATTGGTGGATGTAGGCTGCGGTTTAGGCTTGTTTTGTAGCTGTTTTGGGTACTGTTTGGGGCTATGATTTGATGGAGTTTTGGGCTGAGATGGTAGTGGATGAAGGTTAGGGAAGAGGGTTTTAGATTTGTGGTAGCTCACAGCAAAGATTTGACAAAAAATCAGTAGAAATTGCTGCCTATATGCGCTGTCTCGTAAGAGCAGAATTATCGTCGAAGAAATAGCGGTTTCTCGATGAAATTTCCAGCGAAAACTCAGGGGTTTGAGGAGGGGGTTTGATGGTAGAATCTTAGTTTAGATAGCAACAAGGATAACAAATTGGATCAAGAAATTTCGGCAGCAAAGTAGTAAAGAAATCGGTGCAAGTTACGATAGCAGAATTCTCGTCAAAAAAATTTCAGCACTTTGTGACGAGAGATTGCAGCAACACACGAATTTGTTTTTGTGATGAATTCCATAATAGATCAATCACAGATGGGAGCCAAGATGATCTATGAGGTGCACAAAAAATTTCGTTCAAAAAGGATAACAATTAGATCGGTTAAAGGCAGCAACACACCGCTGAAATTTTCTGCAGCAATCCTACATTCGCAAAGATGGTAACTTTTGCGACGCAAGGAATTCGCAGCAAGGGATCGATAGAAAAACTTCTTTTTGATATTTTAGATGAAAAATTGCAGCAGCAAAAGGTATTGGTGATAGAAAAATACCAGATCTCTGATGCAATTAGAGGTGGCGACTGTAGATTGATTTGATCTACGTCAAGAGATGATGGTGGAGACGACGACGTCAAGAGCAATTGTGGGAATTGCTTGGCTAATGGTGGGCGGTAGGGATGGCAGCAAAAGCAGCAAGATCGCTGCTCTGATACCAGATGATAGAACCCCAGAGGAATTCTATGGAGATTGATCTTTGAGGGGGATCAACCCTTGGAACGCTATAGGGGTTCCACCCTCCAAGTAGCCTGGTGGCTGCAATTGTAGATTGATCTTTCTTATTCCAAAGAGGTGGAGGCTACAAGCTTATATAGAGCTCCAAACCCTAGCCCTAGGGGCTGCTTCCTAAGTGAACTACCCAATTTACCCTCAACCTTAGCGGGCCGGCCCAGTAACAAGGGGGGCGGCGGCTAAGAAGCCCAAAGACCCAAATATAAACCCTAGCCTCTCTTCTTTATAGGATAGAGGTGGCTAGGTGGGGTTTATTACATTCTCACAGGGTTTTTATTAGCTGCTACATGGTTGAGTAGGACCTAACCCTGCTAGGGTCCTATCATGATCCACCTACGGAATACTGGATGGTCATTGATACCTCACGTTAGATAGCGATTCCGTAGTCCCAGTAGTGTATCTGGTCCTTAGACTTGAGACACCAAGGATGTCCTGTATGAGTACTCCACTCTTTGATACTGGACTTATAGGTTTGGAAAGTTCCATATCTAGTACAACCGGTCATTGGGAGTGGTAGCCAACCTTACGATGGCTATTGAGTGTTAATAGAGGATCATCCGCTCTCGGTATCATGAGAGGAATATCCCATGTGTTCTTGTTCGAACAAATCCTTGGCCAAGGTTATTCGGATTGAGAGAGAAAGGGTTCTCCAAGAGAATTCGACAAGAGCAAGACTCGAGGAGAGACCGTATGGGACTGACAGCACCATGCCCGGTATAGGGTCTCTGGGATACTAGATGAATGAGAGATTATAGATTCATGGTAAATGAGGATAGATAGGTCCAAAGGATTAGATTCCCCTGTATCGTCTAAGGGCCGCGGCGTAGTGGCCTGGTACGTCCACAGTCGATGAGTTGGGTGAATTATTATAGAGATAATAATTCACTAAGTCAGAAGGAGTTCTGACAAATATGACTCACGACTAGCTCGATATTGGGCCTAGAGGGTCACACACATATGGTAGGTGTTGCGACGAGTAGAGGTTCAAATATGAGATATCCGCTGAACCCCCTATCTTATTGGATATCCATTAAGCCCCTGAATTATTAGATCCTGATATGAGATCCAATAATTGCTAATAAAAGATTATTGGGTAGAAACCCACTAATCCAAGAGGCTTGGGTGATTGGATGAAAATCCAATACCCAATAGGGCAAAAAGATCCATTAGGATTTTAAGGGAGCCTCTATAAATAGGAGGGAACTAAAGCTCTATGGGCTGAGGGTTTTTGGTAGCCACCTCCTGCTCTCGTCTCCCCCGAGAGAGAGGTGCAACATCGCAATCCCTACTATGTGGATACCGCTAGAGAGGGGGATGCTTGACCTTGTTCATCCTCTCCCACAGATCTACAGGAATTCAGGGATATACGATTTCCCTAGGTATCTTCTTTTACACGTGCAGTTTTGCATATTTGTTTTTGACGCACCGATCTTCGCACGATGATGGAAACTTTCTATGGAAAATCTGGGGTTTTGTTTTCTGTTCTTCCGCTGCGCATGTGATGTCGCTCCCCCATGACGGATTTCCCAATAGTGGTATCAGAGCCCGGTTGTTCGTGCGAAGATCGGATCTTAAACTGCGTGTGTTGTGTTTTAGATCTATTTTTGATGTCAAAATAGTTGGCACGAAGAGCGAGAAAGGACAGCAACAGCAAGCTGCTTGCAGCCTTGTTGCCTGCACAGGCAATAGCCGACGGGCTGCTAGTAGGGCAGCGCCTACGAGCGCAACGCCCGCGGGGCAGCGACACTAGGGCAGTGCCCCAAGGGGCGTCGGTAGGCGTTGCACCCGTAAGGGGCAGTTCCGCCCGCTCATCCACGGCTAGCCCGCAAGGGGCAGCGCCTCCCGCGGCCAGTCGTGCAAGGGGCAGCGCCACCTGCAGCTAACCCGCAAGGGGCAGCGCCGCCTGCGAGCGACCTGCCCAAAGGTGTGGGCGCACCCGCGGGCGCCGGCAGCGGGGGCAACGGTGACGGCGCCGCCCTCCCCGCGTGCATGGGGCGCCGCCGGCTAGGTGGCGGCGGGCGCACCGCAGCCGTAGGCGCAGCAAGGGTGAGTGGTTAGGGTTTTAGGGCGAAAGATGGTTTTACCCCTCAGAATTTTAAAAATTTCAGTTTCTGTCCCTTTTGATAGAACTACTAAAAAACCCCTCGGAATTTTAGAAATTCCAAATTCTGTCCCTTTTGAGAGAATTACCAAAATACCCTTTTGGCCGAATTACCAAAATACCCCTGGGCATTCAAAAATTCCCTTTATGTCCCTGATTTCAGAAAAATTAAATATGTTAATTAAATAGTTTAATTAACTATTATTTTTATCGAGTAGTCCTATAAAATAATATATACATACGATGTATGATATGGATAGATGATCATGGACTTGTGATGTGATGTGTGTACATGTGATTATTATTATTGGGGCCTGCGAGCCACTATTTTTCTCGTTTATTGTTGGGCCTGCGTGCCTGTAATTATATTGTAATTACATGAGGAGGCACAGCAGTAGCGTGACTCACGAGGCCGAAACGGATGATCCGACGTATGGAAATGCGTTGAGATGTCGACGGATCCGACGAAGCGAGATGGATGATCACAGGGCATAGAGATACGCCGAAGTACAGATAGATCTTAATGTGAGTGATTGGGCCCACTAGCTCGGGCCAGATCACATTAAGATATAGTCCATGATCATCTGGTGTGATTGCTCATGTGATGTGTGATTAGTTATACACCTATTAGATATGTTTATATATATTCGCATGCGATGTAGATATATATATTAAATACGTATGTGTGTGACACATTATGTTAGGAGACCAAATCAAAAATCCTCTCCATTAATAATATTAAGTCGGTAAACGTGAGGTAATTCGATTGACCCATGTGGCCTTCCATCGTTATAGCTAGGAGCCGATTCCCGGTATAGGTTGAGTTGGTCGAGTCCCTCGAGACTCACCTATATCGCATCTCACCATCTTATCTATGACATAGAGATGTCAGAGGTGACCTGAGGACATGGTATGCTTGGTCGAGTCCCTCGAGAGTATATCACCTAATCAGACTCATCTGGTAACGATGTTAATGACTTAACCGAACATCATGGTTGGTCGAGTCCCTCGAGGCCATGGTGGTTCGGAGGTCGAACAGGACCGGAATCACAAGGAGTTGTGATTGGCAAGAGTTGCCTACCTTTACGGGCTTAACGTGATTGGTTGAGTCCCTCGAGGTTACGTTAAGACGCCGATTGGATCCTGATCCCCACTAGAGATCCGTCAGGGGTCTCCGATTCACATACCAGAGGGTGTTGTGTGTCTCGCAAAAAATTAGTGGGAATACATTAAGATAGAAGTCCTTATCTTAATTATTTAAATTTTTGTAAAGTCTGCATGTTATTTATTTCTACTACATCTTTTATTTCAAAAAAATGTCGCTTTCAAATCCTTTACGTGGCATACTTGATGCAAACCGCCTCACTGGTCCAAATTAAATGAATTGGCTTCGCAATCTGAGAATCATTCTCACGGTGGAGAAAATCGCTTATGTCCTTGATATAGTGATCCCTATGCCCGACGAAGGGGCAAGCGAGGATGAGATCGCTCGTTATATGAAGTACTTAGATGATTCCACTCTTGCTCAGTGTTATATGTTGGCCTCTATGACCACTGAGTTATAGAGACAGCATGAAAATATGGATGCTAATTCCATACTCATGCATCTCCGCAAACTGTTTGGGGAACAGGGAAAAACTCAGTGACATGAGATATCAAAGAGTCTTTTCCATGCTAGGATGACTGAGCGGACACCGGTTCAGAACCATGTCCTTAAGATGATTGAGTGGATCAAGAAACTCATAGGTTTAGGAATGGTCCTAGAGGATAACTTGTGTGTGGATCTTGTACTTCAATCCCTACCAGATTCCTTTTCTCAATTCATAATGAATTTTAATATGAACAAACTTGAGATGACTCTCCCAGAGCTCCTCAATATGTTGAGAGAAGCAGAGAGCACATTCAAGAAAGAGAAGTCGGTTCTCTATACTAGTGAGACTAGAAAGAAAAGAAAGACTGAGAAGGCCCTTAAGAAGGGCAAGGGCAAGGGCAAAATGGGTAAGACAAAAGTTGTCAAGAAAGACCCAACAAAGGACAAAGGCCAGTGCTTCCACTACGGCAAAGATGGGCACTGGAAGAGGAACTACAAAGAGTACCTTGTAGAAAGGGCGAAACAGAAGCTTGGAGAAGCTTCAGGTACATTCATGATCAGTCTCCATTTGTCAGAATCTTTTGATAACACATGGGTATTGGATACCGGGAGTACTTATTATATCTAAAATTCATTACAGGTTCTGGCAGGACCTAGGAGATTGAATAGAGGCGAGATGGACCTTAAGATAGGCAATGGAGCAAAGGTTGCTGTAGTGTCTATTGGTAAGGTCACCTTACATCTGCCTGGTGGAGCTATTATTACATTAGATGCATGCTATTATATTTCTTCTATTATCAAAAACATTATTTCCATTTCCTAGCTCAATCACCATTCTAGAATCTGTTTAGATACCTAACACACAAGTTTCAACTTTATGTAGGTCAGATAGAGTATCCCACCCTCCGGCGAGATATGTGGGACATATCAGAAGAGAGGATGTTGAGGATATTGATCCTCAGACCTACGAGGAGGCTATTATGAGCATAGACTCCGGGAAATGGCAAGAAGCCATAAATTCAGAAATAGATTCCATGTATTCCAACAAGGTTTGGAACCTAGTTAATGCACCCAAGGGTATTGTACCCATTGGCTGCAAGTGGATCTTCAAAAAGAAGATTGGAGTAGATGGAAAGGAAGAGATCTATAAAGCAAGGCTAGTGGCTAAGAGGTATCATTAAAGGCAAGATGTTGACTATAACGAAATTTTCTCGCCTGTAGCCATGCTAAAATTCATTCGAATTCTATTGGCTATTGCAGCACAGTATGATTATAAGATCTAGCAGATGGACGTCAAAACCACATTCCTCACTAGTAACCTCGATGAGGAGGTGTATATGATATAGCCTGAGGGATTCGTATCCAAGGATAACCCAGACAAGGTGTGCAAGTTGCTTAGATCCATTTATGGATTGAAGCAAACTTCCTGAAGTTGGAACATAATATTTGGTGAGGCGATCAGATCTTATGACTTCGTTAAGAACGAAGAAGAACCTTGTGTGTGCAGGAAATTAATTGGGAGTACTATTACCTTTTTAGTATTATATGTGGATGACATCCTGATCATTGGGAATGATGTAAGAATGCTCTCCATAGTAAAGACTTGGTTCTCTAGGCACTTCTCCATGAAGGACTTAGGGGAAGCATCCTACATACTTGGGATATAAATCTATAGAGATAGATCCAAGAGGATGGTTGGCTTATCCCAATCCAGGTACATAGACACCATTGTCAAAAGGTTTGACATGAAAAATTCCAAGAGAGGTCTCATACAAATGAGACATGGAATATCACTTTCTAGGAGTATATCCCCAAAGACTCTTGAAGAAAGGGCACACATGGATATGATGCCATATGCATCAGCGATAGGATCTATCATATATGCTATGCTATGTACCAGGCCTGATATAGCACATGCTCTGCGTGTCACGAGCAGATATCAGGCAGATCCAGGCTTGGAGCACTAGAAAGCAGTAAAATGTATCCTTAAGTACTTGAGAAGGACTAAGGATCTTTTACTGGTATATGGAAGTAGTAGCCTCAAGGTTGAGGGCTACACGGACTCGAGCTTCTAGTCTGATGTGGATGATAGCAAGTCTAATTCAAGGTATATGTTCACTCTGAATGGAGGAGCAGTATGCTGGAAGAGTTCCAAGCAAGACACTACTGTTGACTCGACCACAGAGGCGGAATACATTACTACGGTAGAGGCAGCAAAGGAGGGCGTCTGGATGAAGAAGTTCATCACAGATCTAGGAGTTATCTCAAGCAGCGAGGAGTTGATTCCTTTATATTGCGAAAAATACGGGACGATTACTCAAATAAGGGAACCTGGGTCTCATAAGAAGTGTTCTGAGGAGGTTCCAACTTATTGGAGAAATCGTGACCTGAAAAGATGTAGTAATGGAAAGAGTTCCATTCGAAGATAACATTACAGATCCACTAACAAAGCCATTGACTCAGATTATCTTTGAGCATCATAGAGGTCTGATGAGGATCAGACATGTTGGCGATTAACTTTAGGTCAAGTAGGAGATTGCTAGTTATAGGTGCCCTACAAGCCATTCACATGAGTGATAGCACCTGTAACACGCTGCGTCAATCTCTTTGCTTATGATTATTAGCATTATCTCACATTATCTAGATGTATATTGTGATGTCCTTGGATCTGTGCAATGAGAATTAGATTATCATGAGATTACGATAATGAGACCGATTCACCTTTAAACACAGACGCTAACTTATCCTGGTCATAGGTTACTCGAGAAGGACATCGAGATAACTAGATAGACTGGTGTGCTATATACTCATTCATATGATGAAGGTAGCTGGTCTCATAGCTACTCGTGTGGGGACACTAAGGATACAGTGCAGGTGCTCATTGGAGAATGAGTTCACTGATTGATCCGCCTACGGAATGCTGGATGGTTATTGATACCTCACGTCAGACAACGATTCCGTAGTCCTAGTAGTGTTCCTGGTCCTTAGACTTGAGACACCAAGGATGTAATATCTCTCATTTTTAGAATTTATGTAAGGACGTATGTGTAAAATTGAGGACCTATTTATAAATATTAAAATTTCAGGGATAAAATTATTAAGCTGTAAAAATTTTAAAAAAAAGAGAAAAATAGCGATGGTTATCCCACCGCCTCTTTCCTCGTGCAAACCTCTGTTCCTTGCATGGGGAAAACAGAGGAGGTGAGTTGAAGGGGAGAAGGGGAGGAAAAGGAAAGAAGAGAAGAAGAAAGAGAGAAGAGGAGAGGGGGCTATGCTATGGAGAAGAAGGGAAAAGGAAGAGAAGAAGAGGAAGAAGAGAGGAAGAAGAAGATGGAGGAGCTGTGGCTGTGGCTGTAGGTGTGGTAGCTGCAGTTGGGGTTGCTACACCCCTGTTTCCTGGATGAGGAAATAGAGGAGGTGCTGTGCGTCGGTGGAGGAGAAGGGAAAAAGAGGAAGAAAAGAAGAAGAAGAGAGAGAAGAAGAAGAGAAGAGAAGAAGAAGAGAAGAGAAGGAGAGGAAGGAGGTGGTGGCTACAGCTGGGCGGCGCACACCTCATTTCCGTAGGAGGAAATAGAGGAGAAGAGTTGTGGTAGCAAGGAGGAGAAAGGAAGAAGAGGAGAAGAAGAGGAAAAAAGGGAAAAGAGAGGGAAGAGGAAGAAGGCTGCAGTTAGGAGAGAAGAAAAGAAAGAGAGAAGAAAGAAGAAGAGAGAGAAGAGAGGGAAGAGGAAGAGGAAGGAAAGAGGTCTGCGGTTGTGGTGTGGTGTGGCAGCTATGGTGGGGTTGCTACACCCCTGTTTCTGCATGAGGAAAACAGAGGAGAGTGCTTTGTGCGTCGGTGGAGGAGAAGGGAAGAGAGAGGAAGAAGAGAAGAAGTGGAGGGGAAGAAGGAGAGAAGAGAAGAAGAGATGAGGAGGGAAGGAAGAATTTGTAGCTGCGGTGTGGCAGCTGCGGTTGGAAAAGAAGAAGAGGAGAGGAGGAGGAAGAAGAAGCTGTGGTTTCTTTGTGTGATTGCATTGGGGAAAGAAGAGAAAGGAAGAAGAGGAAGGAAGAGGAGAAGAGAGGAAGAAGAAGAAAGAAGAGGGAAAGAGGGCTGCACATTGTGGCGATTGCGGTGGGAAAGAAGAAGAAAAAGGGAAGAAGAGGAGGAGAAAAAGAGGAAAAGAGGATGAATGGAAGAGGAATGAGGGGCTGCATTTGTGGCTGCGACTATGGCAGCTACTTGGTTGGGAAAGAAGAAGAGGGAAGAAGAAGAAAAGAAAGAGGAGAGGAAGAAAACAGGGAAGAAGAGGAGAATGTGGCTGCAGCTATGGTAGCTGCGGTGAGGGAGGAAGAAGGGGCTATGGTGAGAGAGGAGCGGAAATAGCAGTGGAAGGGGGCTGTGGTTGTGGGCGTGGGTGCGGCCATGGTTGTGGCTCTGGCGGCGGATGCGGTAGCTGCCATGCTATGTAGCTAAGGTTGGGAAAAGAGAAAGTGAAAGCAAGTAAGCTTGTGTTCTTGCATTCTGCACAAGTTGCAGCTAAGGAGGAAGAAATAAGAAAGGTGAAGATGAGAGAAGATGGAGGAAAGGTAGAAGGATTTGGGCTTATAATTTCGTTGGATCGAAATATTCGAAAGGCAAGTGTTCCACTCCTTTCTACTGCAATCCTAATCTTTGCTTTTTCCTTGAATATGAGAAATTTGAATTGTTCTAGCCTTGAAATCTGATATCTTTATTGTTTGGAATGTAATTGCTTGAATTTGGAAAATTATCAAAATTCTGACCCTTCTACTTTGTTTCAGCTATAAATCCTTGTACAGATTTCCAATTTTGGCAAAGCTTATTTGATCTGAATATAGACTTGTAGACCTTTCTTTGGACAGCTTATTTGTATGATTTGGAGTAAATCTGCCTATTCATGTTTCATCTCTTTAGAAATTAAATCCAGCTAGAATTCTTTCTTTGATTGAGCTTTATATTGTTGCTTCAAATCCTTGAATACTCTTGCTTTTATTTTCCTTTCAAATCTAACTGAATTTGTGAAAGATTATGTTTGTATCGTATTGTTCCGTAAAGGTGCATGTACGTTTTATTGATCCGCATGTGCTTCCGATGTGCCATTTTTATTGTTCACACCTGTCCTTTTGTACTCTGGTGTCTTGTGGGATAATGTGAACCTTTGCCAGAAATGGTAAAGGGAGTTATGCTTAGAGCCCACGATTGCTCTGCCGGCCCCATTGACTTCACTCAGACGTGGGTGGATGGAGCTCCCAGACGTGGGAGACTAATGTTGGTGATCATCCAGAAATGGATGAATCACGTTATGTATGTGATCCCACTGCACCCTTTGTGTTTTTGATATGATATCCAAAGCATTGTTGTGTTTATATATGTGCTTTGGATGATAAGAAAATGAATGAACATCACATATGATATTTGAGCTTCTGTTTCTTATTTGATATATGGATATGCTCTGAGATATCTCATATGCCATTTGATATATTCCGAAATGTATCATTCGCTCTAGATATGCTCCGAAACCATTCATACATCACTGATATGTTCCGAAATGTTCCCTCTGCTCTCGATATGCTTCGAAACATTACATACGTCTTTGATATGTTCCGAAATGTTTCAATGCCCTTGATATGCTCCGAATCAGTTCATACGTTATTGATATATTCTGAAATGTTTCATATGTTGTTGATATGCCCCGAAACATTTCATACATCATTGATATGCTCTGAAATATCCTGTGCACCATTGATATGCTTCGTAATGTCCTATGTGTCATTTGATACGCTCCGAAATACTATTTACGTCATCTGATATGTTCTAATTACTCTCTGCTCCATTTGTTATGAATCAAATATGTTTTAAATGAAATAACATCTGCGATTTGTATCTAATGAGCTGATACCTATGAATTCTGGTATTTCTGCCTTGTATTTTGATACCAAGCTTGTTTGAAACTATCATTCCTTGTTCTGGATATGTTTTCCCACTTGCTGAGCTTTGTAGCTCACTCCGTTGTTATATAACTCTTTTTCAGGTTAGCTTGTCACTCGCTAAATGTTATAATTGAGCTGAGACAGTGAAAAGCTATTCAGATTGTGGCAAGACCTTGTGGGTTGTGATGTTATTGTTGTATAAGAATGTTTTGTATGTAATGAAATGTTGTCGATGAATCTGAATTGATGTATTATGTAAAAGCTTTTAAAGATCTCGTATGGTTGGAATTTTGGAATGTTGAGTTCAGGGTATGATGATATGAATTTATGGTAAATGGTTGGAGTTTTGATTGTGTACATTCTTATGCTTGTGAAATTATAAGTGAGGTCGATATTTTGTTGAGTTGGTTTGGGTCCTTATAAAGGTTCGTGTGATGTGATTTATGATTATAACTGCATAGGTGTTATGTATATGAATGATATTTGAATGTTTCTCTGTATCCTCAAATAATTGTTTGGATCCTGGGATTTGATCGTGATAAATTTTAATGTTATGGATTTTGAGACAAGGTCACACCTCCTGAACGAGATTAAAAATCCGGGGGGCGTGACAGAGGTGGTATCAGAGCATGGTTTGAGGATCACAGAGATTTTGATATATTTGATGTGAAAATATATTGAGGTTTAGTAAATTATATTGAGATTGATGAAATTTTTCTTTGATGTCTTTAAGATTCTGGGATGCTGAGGACATCTGGTCCTTTTGCTTCATCCCCTTTTGAGTAATTGAGTAGGATGAAAGGGTTGATTTGGGGACATCAAATTGGAATAGACTGGGAATGAAATAATTTAAAGAGCTTTGTCTCTTTTTGTTTCCGTGGTGAACCTGATCTATTGGTGGTAGAATAATGTTTGATACTAATGGAGAAAATATTTGATGTCTTGAATTGTTTGGATGAATCAGAAAAATTTCTTTTGTCACCTTTATGTTTAAAGGAGAGATTGAGTACTGGTGGAAAACAATAAAAAGAATTTCTGGAGATTAGGAGCCGGAATAGCCAAGACAAGTTCATCAACTAAAAAGAATAGAGGAAATGAATCAGAATGTGATAATAAGAGGGTCAATATATCTAGATTTAGAAAGGGAAGGCACTACAGAGGACTTAATCATAGGCAAAATGTGGTTTAAATCATAGAATAAGTTTATGTTTTCGAGTGACTAGAGTCTATTAGCTTGTGGGAAGTTGAATCATGAATTAAAAGATTTCATTTTGAACAAGAAGAAGAAAGAACCATTGTCTCCCATATCATCAGCTCATGCTAGAGTGCATGCTAATCCTGAACATGATTTTAGAGCTTCTAAATCGGTGGTCGAAGGTATTATTCATGTTTTTGAAAGAATACCAAAATTTTGTTTGACCATGGTTCCAATCTCTATTCTGCTTCGTAATATTTTGTTTATCACTTGGGCATTCAACCTAGACCACTGGATCATATGCTATATGTAACTACGATTGTTAGGGATCCATGGACAATAAACCTGATCTAGTCATCTCGTCTGATTTCTATTAGAGAACATAAACTTCTTCATGATTTGATTCTCCTAGAGATTTGAAGTTTTGATATTATATTGGCATGTATTAATTATCTTCTTATTATGGCCAATATAGATTGTTATACAAAAGGATCGATTTTTGTATATGAGATCAGCTCATCTTTTATTTGAGAGTATTAAGCATGATTTACCTCTTTGCTTGATATCAGCTTTAGCTCCTCGTTTTATGCAAAAGGATTATTTTTGCTGTCTTGAATGTGTAAAGGAGCAAATCAGATCAAGAAACTAATCTAGATGAAATTTCGATAGTTAGAGAGTTCTTTGATGTATTCCAAGATGATTTGCTCGGATTACCTCCAGATCAAGAGAGTGAATTTACTTTTGATTTGGTCCTTGGGACAATCCTCTATATCTAAGCCTCCATATAAAATGACACAACTTGAGTCAGTGGAAATAAAGAAGCAACTACAATGACAGTTAGAATAGGGATTTTATTTGGCATAGTGTTTTACCATGAGGTAAAACAAAATTGATGACTTGTTTACCCGGAATTGATAACTTGTTTAGAAAATTGTAAGGTGTATAAGTATTTTCCAAGATTGATCTGAGATTGGGTCACTATCAATTGAAGATCAAGAAGGAGGACAATGATGAGATGCACATTTAGTGTACTTGAGGAATAAAGTAGAAATAGTGATTGAAGTCAAATTTTTAAATTTCAGAGGATGGCATGTTGAGATTTGGGGATAGAGTATGCATCCCTAATGATCAAAAAAAAAAATTTCCTCTAGTCAAAGTGATTTGGAAGTATTATTCTATTGTTGTAAATATTTGGGAGCTAGATGAGGAACTGAAGAAAATTTATCTTCATCTTTTTATTGATTGAGGTATGATCAATTTAGAGGACTAAATTTTCTTTTAAGGGGGGGAGAGTGTAATATCTCTCATTTTCAGAATTTATGTAAGGACATATATGTAAAATTGAGGATCTATTTATAAATATTAAAATTTCAGGGATAAAATTATTAAGCTGCAAAAATTTTAAAAAAAAGGGAAAAATAGCGATGGTTATCCCACCACCTCTTTCCTCGTGCAAACCTCTGTTCCTTGCATGGGGAAAATAGAGGAGGTGAGTTGAAGGGGAGAAGGGGAGGAAAAGGAAAGAAGAGAAGAAGAAAGAGAGAAGAGGAGAGGGGGCTGTGCTGTGGAGAAGAAGGGAAAAGGAAGAGAAGAAGAGGAAGAAGAGAGGAAGAAGAAGATGGAGGAGCTGTGGCTGTGGTTGTAGGTGTGGCAGCTGCGGCTGGGGTTGCTGCACCCCTGTTTCCTGGATGAGGAAACAGAGGAGGTGCTGTGCGTCGGTGGAGGAGAAGGGAAAAAGAGGAAGAAAAGAAGAAGAAGAGAGAGAAGAAGAAAAGAAGAGAAGAAGAAGAGAAGAGAAGGAGAGGAAGGAGGTGGCTGCAGCTAGGGCAGCGCACACCTCTGTTTCCCGTAGGAGGAAATAGAGGAGAAGAGTTGTGGTAGCAGGGAGGAGAAAGGAAGAAGAGGAGAAGAAGAGGAAAAAAGGGAAAAGAGAGGGAAGAGGAAGAAGGCTGCAGCTTGGGCTGCAGTTAGAGAGAAGAAAAGAAAGAGAGAAGAAGAGAAGAAGAGGGAGAAGAGAGGGAAGAGGAAGAGGAAGGAAAGAGGCTGCCGTTTGCCGTGGTGTGGTGTGGCAAAGCTATGGTGGGGTTCTTTGCACCCTGTTTCCTGCATGAGGAAAACAGAGGAGGTGATGTGCGTCGGTGGAGGAGAAGGGAAAGAGAGGAAGAAGAGAAGAAGCGAAGGGGAAGAAGGAGAGAAGAGAAGAAGAGATGAGGAGGGAAGGAAGGTCAGAGTGTAGGCTGCGGTGTGGCAGCTGCGGTTGGAAAAGAAGAAGAGGAGGAGAGAAGAAGAGGGGTGTGGCTGCTTTGTGTGATTCTGCAGTTGGGAAAGAAGAGAAAGGAAGAAGAGGAAGGAGAGGGAGAAGAGAGGGAAGAAGAAGAAGAGGGAAAGAGGGTTGCTTGGGGTGGGCTGTGGATCGTGGCGATTGCTGGTACTGGGAAAGAAGAAGAAGAAAAAGGGAAGAAGAGGAGGAGAAAAAGAGGGAAAAGAGGATGAATGGAAGAGGAGCGAGGGCTGCGGTGTGGCTGCGATTGTGGCAGCTACCGGCTGGGAAAGAAGAAGAGGGAAGAAGAAGAAAAGAAAGAGGAGAGGAAGAAGAACGGGGAAGAAGAGGAGGCGTGGCTGCATGGCTATGGCAGCTTGTGTGGCCGGGGAGGAAGAAGGGCTATCGAGAGAGGAGCGGAAATAGCAAAGTGGAAGGGACTGTGGTTGTGGTTGTGGGTGCGGCCATGGTTGTGGCTACGCTGTGGCTGATCATGGCTGGCTGCCATCAAATGGCACTAAGGTTGGGAAAAAGAGAAAGTGAAAGCAGGTAACTGTGCCCCTTGCATTCTGCACAAGTTGCAGCTAAGGAGGAAGAAATAAGAAAGGTGAAGATGAGAGGAGATGGAGGAAAGGTAGAAGGATTTGTGCTTATAATTTCGTTGGATCGAAATATTCGAAAGGCAAGTGTTCCACTCCTTTCTACTGCAATCCTAATCTTTGCCTTTTCCTTGAATATGAGAAATTTGAATTGTTCTAGCCTTGAAATCTGATATCTTTATTGTTTGGAATGTAATTGCTTGAATCTGGAAAATTATCAAAATTCTGACCCTTCTACTTTGATAGTGTCCTCGGACTTTGTGGACTAGTAGTACCATCGGCTATCAAGCGGTACCACTGTTGATAGGTAATAACTATCAACAGTACCATAGCTGACTTGGGTTGGTACCACCACCCAGACTACCCAGGGACCTATTCCCGAGGGGGTGCCACCGCCCTAGTCTGGCAGTGCCATCACTAGGCCTAGTCTAGTACTACTGAATGTGCCTTGAATCTGGCCCAATTCAGCCTAATTAAGGCTTAGTTGGCCCCTACTAGGGTTAATTAAGATTATCACCTAATCCTAACCCTAATTATATGCTAACTATGAAATTGAAATCATATTCTAAGCAAAAACTAAACCGGCACATTGAGTTTTCTTCCAGCGAGCTTCCGGTGAACTTCCGGTGGACTTCCGATACACCCTCGGATTTCTTCTAGTGGACTCCCAGTAGGCTCCCAGACTTTATGGCAAGTTCCTTGAATCTTTAGTATGTTAGGATCTAGAGCAGCATTGAGAGGGAGGGGGTGAATTAGTGCAGTGGTTAAGAATGATAAATTTTGATGATTTGAAAACTTCGTTTCAACTAAAACCCAGTTTCAATTGAAGCATATCAGAAAGTGCTTAAAGTATGGAGTGTTTAGAGAGGAAGAAGGGCAGTGATGAGTAATTTAAGCAATGAAGAAAAGATGATTTATAGAAATATAAAAAATAATACATAAACGCAAACCATTTTTATAGTGGTTCGATCATCCGACCTACGTCCACTCCCGATTCCTCTTCACTTGAGGCCACCAGCTTTCCACTAGTTGCCTTCCTTCTAATGGGCGAAGACAAACTCCCTTTTACAAACTCTGTTTACAAAACTTCCCTCAACACCTCTCTTAAAGACAACTTTCAAACTTTTGGAGGAGGGATTTCAACTAAGATTAACATAGTTTTCTCTTAGTTTCTTGCATAATTCTTGCTATACCAACCAAGAACATCTGGGGTATTTATAGATCTTAAGATGATTCAAATTTGGAGCTCAAATTTAAATCACCCAGGTTTTAGGGGTACTAGCGGTACCACTGCCTGTCACTAGTGATACCACCGCTTAGTCTGGCAATACCACCGCCTGACACACTGACACAGTCAGTGGGTGCCACCGCCCAAGCACTCCACCCTAGGGTGGTACCACAGCCCAGTCTAGGAAGTTGGACCTGGGCAGTGCCATTGCCCCAGTCTAGCGGTGCCACTGCCAGACAATGTCCAGCACTCCTGGTTGGGCCTTAAACCCAGCCCAAATCGATCCAATACTAAGCCTAGTTGGCCCCTAATAGGGTTAAAGGATTAACACCTAATCCTAATCCTAATTATGTGCTAACTATGAAATTAAAAATATTTCCTAAGCTAATACAAAGTTCGCAAGTCAAGACTTCTTTCTCCGATGAGTTTCCGGTGTACTTCCGGCGGTGTTCCGACAAACCCTCGAACACCATTCTATGGACTCCCGGCATGCTCCTGGACTTCTTGATTAATCTTGGTGAGTTCCAACGAGCTTCTTCGGCAAGCTCCGATCTTTATCGGCGAGCTCCATGAACCTTCCAATAAACTTCTGAAAACCCTTCGGCAAGCTCTCTACTCATTCTCGGCCAGTTTCGGTAGCACTCCCGATGAATCTTTGGACTTCTATCGAACTCTCGAACTCCCAATAATTCCATCGTACTTGACTTTAGAATTTTATTTTGCTTTATGTCTTCATCGTTATCATAGTTAATCCTGCACACATAAAACTTAACTCTACTTCGATCTAGTCAGTTATTACAACGTGAATTGATATTCTGTTGCCCGGCACGTCATTAGTCAGTGCTTCGTCTGCTTCATCGGCGCATCATCTTCTCTTACAGCCTGTTGCCTAATTGGCGGTTGACCTCCGCAACCCTGATATCCTTGGCGCAACACCACTCTTCTTGGCCCGATGCCCGATGTCTGAAGCCTTCTGCCAATTGTCGATCGGACCTCCGGCACGACGTCCAATATACTGACGTGATCTCTTCTAACATAATGCTAATTCATCCTATATCAACTATCTAATCCTGATCGATAGTAGACCTACGTCACTCAAAACGTAGTTAGACAACTAAACACAATCAATTAGTTTCATCATCAAAATTTAAGACCCAACAGTCTCCCCCTTTTTTATGATGACAACTAATTGATGACGGAGTTAACCTTAACTCCCAGAGTTTACATAAATTCCCTCTATCAATATGCCATAGATAGAACACTTGGATTATCTTAAATCCAAGCAACATACATCAAAATCATGTTATCAAAAACATCATGCAAATATGTAAAATATTTAATTATCATTACATTACATGAACTCAACAATCTACTTCTCCCCCTTTGTCATCAACAAAAAGGAGAAGTAGCATCTTAACTAATTTAAAAGATATGCAAGTTGTATAATTATACTAGCAAGATTTACCATATTTAAGCATAGATTTGCAACACAACATTCAACCGTAGAAAGTTTCAAGTTTAAGCATGACAAGTTTTACTTGTTTCTTGTCCAATGTTGCACTTTGCTTCTCTTAAGATTGTAAGTTAGCAATTTGTTGGTAGTGTCCATGACAGCAAGTTCTTTTGAGCTAACAAAATTTTCATTTGGATGTGCAAGCTGGCAAAAACTTTCTCCCCCTTTGTTTTTGTCAAAAAGAAGGGAAGAGTATAATTCTTTTCCTTTTACATGAATACTTTGATCATGACAAAATAACAAATTTGCATCATGAATTTTCAACATATCAAGTCATGAATTCAAGGGAGTCATAAATCATGATATGAGGGAAATTGATGATAACTAAGCAAGCAATAATGATAATCTAGCATACTTTGCGATACGCAAGCTAGCTCCCTTTCAATTCTTCTCTTGTGCAACTAAATTTTCATTTTTCAAGCTATCAACTTTTTATTTGCAATGAGATCGTAATTTTTGTAAAATTTATAATATTTTAAACATGCAAGCTCATGAGTTTAAAAAAAATAATGCAACTTTTCAATTTCTTTCTTCTCATTTTGAGAAGTACAAGTTTTGCCTTTTTGCAAGTTCTAGCTAGTCATGCTTGCCACTTTCTCTTGTGATACACAAGCTAGCAAACCCTTCTCTCCCTTTGTTAATGTCAAAAAGAAGGAAGGACATAGTTTTCTTCCTTTTTGCATCATTTAGAAAATAGTGTCAATCAATATCACATGATGCAAACATGGCCAAGAAATCAAATTTTTAGTAAGATCATGATCATAATTTTAAAACAAATTCTAAACATATTTTCTTTACATTCATTTTCAAGCCATAATAAAAAGATATCAATCATTAAGTAAATTTTTTTTACATCAATTTTCAATCATCACATAAGGCATATAAGGCAAAGAAATCATATCATTTCTAAGTCAAGAAAGATATGAAATCAAAACTCATAACTCATTTAAAAAGAAATAGCAAAAAGAGCAACTTGATTCATAGGAATTCTCATCAAGATCACATTTCATAAGAAATTTCAAGTATCAAATATCAAGTAGTAATCATATTTCTTAAAATTTCTCAAGTCAAGACGTCAAAAGAAAGTTCATGATTCAGTTGAAACAAAATCTCATTCAAGTTAATTCGTCAACTCAAGACTCATAATCAAATTATCATTTTTGAGATTCATGACATGAATGACATTATTACCATATCATCAAAATCTCATTCATACTTCAAGTGATTTACAAAATATCATGAAATTATCATTTGCATTTCATGAAAAATCAAAAATTTCAAGAATCATACATTGCCCTTTTTATGATTAATTTCATTTGAACATGCCTTTGTCTTTTAATGTCAAATAGAGATAAGCATGAAAGTTCAAGATGTAAAGGCAAAATCTCATAAAGCATGATTTTAAACATCTATTTTCATTATCAAGTATGATTTTATAAGGTATGTTCAAGATTTTTATTCGAAAGCCATGTATCATTATACAAATTGGATAATGTTATTAAAATCTTTCAATCAGAAATTTTATTTAGAGCAATATAGATTGATTACATGTAAGCATACTCAAGTCCTCTTTCTAAAAAGGTTGTGTATCAAGTTTAAGGCCGAAAAGGTAATTTCATCATCAAAGCCATCAAGACCAAACACAAAACATAAAAACATCAAGATAGCAAATTTTTATTTTTGTGTTTAATTTCATTTGATTGATCTTATACGAGTATGTTCAAATATTTCACATAAAATCCATCATCATATATATTTGAAATACAAGTATCATCAAAACCATCAAGACATCATTCTAGAATATAGGATATCATTACTTCAAATTCTCATTAAGCATGATATTATTAAGCATGAAAACTGTGTTAGGGATCGAGCGGCACTAAGAGGGGGGGGGGGTGAATTAGTGCAGCGGATAAAACGATAGATTTTCAGCGATTTAAAATAAGCTTTGGAAACTTCGTACGAATGAATGCAACGTTTCGTTTGAACCCGGAAAGATTGCGTTTTAACTTTAAAGCATACGTAATAAGATGATAAGGAAGTTGAGTAAGTAAAGTAAAGGCTTGCAGCAAAGTAAAACAGAAATTTAACCACTCACATAATCAAGACGCAGCGATGTATAGTGGTTTGGTCAAAGTGACCTACATCCACTTCCGAAGCCTTCTCCGATGAGGCTCCCTTCTTCCACTACCAAATCCTTTGAAGGGGAAGGATCAAATACCCCTCTTACAACCCTTTACAAGTGGTTCACACTCTTACAAGATTTCACAAGAAGAATGAGGTGAACACTTAAGCAAATGAAGAACAAGACTTTCCCAAGACTTATTTTCAAAATCTAACTCTCTAAGGGTTGTTCTTTCAGCTGAGAAAGAAGGGGTATTTATAAACCTCAAAGTGATTCAAATTTGGAGCCTAAACTTGGAGCCAAAAATTTGAATCTCTTTGAGGCCCACCGATCTTTGTCGGTCTTGGCAGACTGACACACTCAGGCGGTACTACCGCCTCAGCCAGGCGGTGCTACCGCCTCAGCCAGGTGGTGCTACCGCCTGGCTTTCCACGCACCAGGCGGTACTACCGCTCAGCCAAAGCGGTACTACGCCCGAGCGGCGGTGCTACGCGCGCTCACAAAGAGTTTGGCCACGATGGAATCGATGTCAGAATCGGGCTCTGATAGCATGCATGCACGTAGCTGGTTGATTTGGGCCAAAATTTTGACCCAAACTCATCCTAATCAAGGGCCAATGGGCCCCCACTTTGGGTTATCTAATCCTAACCCAAAATACGTGCTAACTATGAATTTTAAAGACGTTTCCTAAGCTATTACAAAGTCCACATGACAACTTCTTCCGCGAGCTTAGGTCAACTTCCGACGGTCTTCCGACGAACCTTCGGAAACCATTCTGCGGACTCACAACAAGCTCTCGGACTTCACAATGATCTTGGCGAGTTCCCCCGAGCTTCTTTGGCAAGCTCCGATCTTTCTTGGCAAGCTCCGCGAACTTCCGACGAACCTCTCGGCGAACTTCCAAAAACCCTTCGGCAAGCTCCTACTGCGTTCTCGGCCAATTTCAAGCAACGCTCCCAACGAATCTTCGGACTTCCGTTGAACACTCGAACTCCCAACGATTTCATCACACTTGTCTTCGGCCCTTTGTTTCGCTTTACGTCTTCATCCCTATCGTAATCACTCCTGCACAAACAAACAACAAACACTCTACTTCGATCTAGACAGTTATTACAATGCGAATTGACATTCAGTTGCCAGGCACATCATTGGTGGCGCCGTCCGATCCTTCGGCACATCACCCTCTCTAGCGACTTGTTGCCCAATCGACGGTTGACCTATGCAACCCGATATCCATGGCGCAACTCCATACTTCTTGGTCCGATGCCCGACGTACGAAGCCTCCTGCCAATAGTCGACCGAACCTCCGGTTCGACATCCAATATCCTGACGTGATCACCTCCGGTGCAACGTCAATTCCTTCAGTGTCAACTATCTAATCCTGATCGATAGTAGACCTGCGTAACTCAAAACGCAGTTAGACAACAAAACACACTCAATTAGTTTCATCATCAAAATCCGAGTTTCAACAAACTGAAATACACAATCATGGATTAATCCTATTAGGTGTACAAACATAATTATGCTAATTGATTTATTATGTTAAAACCATACATCAAGATTTAAACTGAAAACTAATACGGAAATCATATGCATGAAATTGTATTATCACATATCATGTAATTATCATCCATAATGTTGCATACATCATTCAAAATTTTGAATCAAAACATACATGAAACTTTAACAATATAATTTTCATGATCAAAATTTTTTTTAATTTTTTAAAAACACTAAAAAGGGAAGCATAATATAATTTTTGAAGATAATATTTTATTTCCTACCAACTAAGTTAAGCACTCATGAAAAGGTCATGTAATTTCAAAATAAGGTAAAAGCAACTTGGGTGAGTTACCTCATTATCGAAAACCGTCAAAGCGTAATATGTCTCTTCTTTACTTGATTCGTCCTTGGGTGTCTTCCTCTTCTTTGGCATCTTCCTCCGTTCAAGTTCATTTTTTATTTTAGATTTTTATTTAATGAGCTTATTAAAATTTATTAAAAGTTTAAGGTCCTCAATATTGTCCTCATCACTTGAGTCATCACTCAAGTGGTATTCATTTGTCCGAAATTTCAAATCCTTCCTGTTCTTTGGAAGATGGTTCATGTGTTTATCATGTTCCAAGAAGCTCATTTCATATGTCATTAAAGAGCCAATGAGTTCTTCAATAGGTAAGTTATTTAAATTTTTAGCTTCTGGTATTGTGGTTACTTTAGGATCCCACCTTTTTGGAAGGGATCTTAAGATCTTGTTAGTGAGTTCAAAATTTGAAAAACATTTATAAAGACTTTTCAAGCTATTGACGACATCCGTGAAATGGGTGTACATGTCGTCGATAAACTCGCTTGGTGTTATTCGGAAGAGCTCAAAATCATGTAATAAGAGGTTTACTTTCGAGTCTTTGACTCTACTAGTTCCCTCATGCGTGAATTTAAGTGTCCGCCAAATATCAAAAGCTGTTTTGTACGTAGAAATCCGATTGAACTCATTTTTGTCCAAAGCGCAAAATAAGGTATTCATAGCCTTTGCATTTAAAGAAAAAGATTTTCTCTCTAAATCCGACCACTCATTCATCGGTTAAGAGGGAAGTTGAAAATTATTTTCAATAATATTCTATAAATCCAAATTCATAGAAATCAAGAAACCTCTCATTCGAGTTTTCCAATATGTGTAGTCTGATCCGTTAAAGAATGGAGGAGGAACAATCGAAAAACCCTCTTGAAAGCCATGAAGAGTCATTTCTCGTAGGTATGAATCCGAAAGAGAAATAACAAGGCTCTGATACTAATTGTTAGGATCTAGAGCGGCACTAAGAGGGGAGGGTGAATTAGTGCAGCAGTTAAGAACGATAAATTTTGATGATTTGAAAACTTCATTTCTACTCAAACCCGATTTTAATTGAAGTATATCAGAAAGTTACTAAAGTAGGAAGTGTTTAGAGAGGAAGAAGGGTAGTGATGAGTAAGTTGAGCAACGAAGAAAAGATAATTTACAGAAATATAAAAGATAATACATAAATGCAAACTGTTTTTATAGTGGTTCGGTCATCCGACCTACGTCCACTCCCGATTCCTTTTCGCTTGAGGCCACCGACTTTCCACTAGCTGCCTTCCTTCCAATGGGTGAAGACAAACTCCCTTTTACAAGCTCTGTTTACAAAGCTTCCCTCAACACCTCTCTCAAAGACAACTTTCAAACTTTTGGAGGAGGGATTTCAACTAAGATTAATCGAGTTTTCTCTTAGTTTCTTGCATAATTCTTGCTATACCAAGCAAGAACATCTGGGGTATTTATAGACCCCAAGAGGATTCAAATTTGGAGCCTAAATTTGAATCACCCTGGATTTCAGGGGTACTAGCAGTACCATCGCCAGTCTGACTCTAACACTGGGTGGTACCACCGCTCAGTCTGGCGGTACCACCGCTTAACACACTAACACGATCAGTGTACTGGGCGGTACCACTGCCTAGCCAGCATTGCCACCGCCTAAGCATTCTGGCCCAATGTGGTACAACCGCCTAGTCTGGGAAGCTGGACTTGGGTGGTGCCACCACCCCAATCTGGCGATGCCACCGCCAAACAGTGTTCAGCACTCCTGGTTGAGCCTTAAACCCAGCCCAAACCGATCCAATACCGGGCACAATTGGCCCCTAACAGGGTTAAAGGATTAACACATAATCCTAACCCTAATTATGTGCTAACTATGAAATTAAAGATATTTCCTAAGCAAATACAAAGTCTGTAAGTCAAGACTTCTTTCTCCGGCGAGCTTTCGGCAAACTTCCGATGGTCTTCTGATAAACCCTCGAACACCATTCTACGGACTCTCGGTAAGCTCCTGGACTTTTCAATTAATCTTCACGAGTTCCGACGAGCTTCTTCAGCAAACTCTTATCTTTCTCGGTGAGCTCCGCAAACTTCCGACGAACCTTCTGATGAACTTCTAAAAACCCTTCGATGAGCTCCCTACTCATTCTTGGCCAATTCCAACAATACTCCCGATGAATCTTCAGACTTACCGTCGAACTCTCGAACTCCCAATGATTCCATCATACTTGACTTCGACACTTTGTTTTGCTTTATGTCTTCATCGTTATCATAGTTAATCATGCACACATAAGACTTAACTCTACTTTGATCTAGGCAGTTATTACAATGCGAATTGACATTTTGTTGCCCAGCACATCATTGGTTGGTACTTTGTCTGCTTCTTCAGTGTATCGTCATCTCTTGCGGCCTGTTGCCCAATTGACAATTGACCTCCGCAACCTCGATATTCTTGGCACAATACCACTCTTCTTGGCTCGATGCCCGATGTCCGAAGCCTTCTACCGATTATCGACTGGACCTCCGGCATGACGTCCAATATACTGACGTGATCTCTTCCAGTGTGATGCTGATTCATCCTATGTCAACTATCTAATCCTGATCGATAGTAGACTTGTTGAATCTCAGATTTTGATGATGAAGTCAATTGATGGTTATTTGATCTAATCCATTTTTAAGATAAGTGTGCAGGATTAACTATGATAGAGTAAATTACCAAAGTCAAGTTGCTGGAAGTTCAAGAGTCCACCAGATATCTGAAGGATCATCGGAAGTGCTGCCGGAGTCAACCGAGATGAAATCGGGGACTTGCCGAAGGTTTCGGAAGTTCGCCAGAAAGATCGTCGGAGGTTCGCGGAGACAACCGAAAAGGTTCGGAAGAGTTGGAAAGACTCGTTGAACTCGCCATAGAATTCGGGAGAGCCGTGTGGGAGTCCGCCGGAAGGAATCAAGGATTGCTTAGGAAGTCCGCCGGAAGATCGCGGAAAGCTCTTGAAAGATAACTTGATGGTGTTGGTATAATTTGGCTTTAGAATATCATAGTTAGCACTTAATTAAGGTATATAATAGGTGTTAAACCTATCTAGACCTGTATTGGGCCAATTGGGCCTTTAGTGGCTGTATTGGGCCAAAGGTTTGGCCCATACTGATTTTTGGTAAGGGTCGGCGGTGGCACGCTTGCCGGACCAAAGCGTAGCACCGCTTTGTTGACCGAAAGCACCGGCGGTAAATCGCCCAGCAAAGCGGTGGTACGCGCTGACAGTGGTTGCAACCACTGTGTCGCGGTAGTACTGCTTGATGCCAAAGCGGTAGTACCGCCAAAGACACCGACTGACACAGCTGCAGCGGTAGTCGCAGCAATGCCAAAGCAGTAGTACGCCTACTGATCCGAAATTTCGGACGAGACCTTTGTGAGCAGGATTTTTGAATCCCAAAAATTCTCTATAAATACCCCTTTACTTCTAGCTGGTTAGGGACTTTTTGCAGAGTCAGATTTGAGTCTACGCTATAGCAAAATTCCTGCTCTCAATTGCTCAAGTGTTCACCTCTTTCTTCTACTTGTAAAAATCTGAAAGAGAGGGAACCTCTTGTAAAAGGCTGTAAAGGGGTGTTTGGTCCTTCCCCTTCAAGAGACTTGCTAGTGGAAGTTGGGAGCCTCATTGGAGGAGGCTTCAAGAGTGGACGTAGGTCATTTGACCGAACCACTATACATCGCTGCGTCTACTTGTTGTGTGAGTACTTAAGATTCTGCATCGTAAATTACTTAAGCTGCAAACTGATCGGATTTCTTCTCCCTACTTCCAAGTTCATTTACCTAAATATCTTCAAGTTAAAGTCTCTTTTGCTGAATCAAGTTCTTAAGCAAATCTCCGGAATCAGTTTTCAAGCTTTATTCATTTTAATCCGCTGCACTAATTCACCCCCCCTCTAGTGCCGCTCCGATCCCTAACAATTGGTATCAGAGCGAGGTTCACTCTCACATTTGGTTTAAAACCCAAGAGAGATGGCCTTTTTCGGCATGCAAGAGGATTACTCCATTACTCGTCCACCCATGTTTAATGGGTCGGATTATACATATTGGAAGACTCGAATGAGGATTTTTCTTATTTCTATGGATTTTGAACTTTGGAATATCGTTGAAAATGGTTTTCAAAAATCCCTTCTTCCGATGAGCGAATGGAATGAGTCGGAGAAGAAGGTGTTTGCTTTAAATGCCAAGGCTATGAATGCCTTATTTTATGCACTAGACAAAAATGAATTTAATCGCGTATCGATTTGTGAATCGGCTTTTGATATTTGGTGAACTCTTGAGATCACTCATGAAGGCACTAGCCGAGTGAAAGAGTCCAAAATCAACATTCTTGTGCACTCTTACGAGCTTTTTCGAATGAAACCAAGTGAGTCTATTGGAGACATGTACACCCGCTTTAGGGATGTCATCAATGGACTCAAGGCACTTGGTAAAGATTTTTCTAATTTTGAATTAGTAACAAAAATTTTAAGATCTCTTCCGAAATGTTGGGATCCAAAGGTTACAGCCATTCAAGAGGCCAAAGACCTTAAAACTTTTCCTATCGAAGAACTCATAGGGTCTTTAATGACCTATGAAATGACATGCCATGCTCATGATGAGCTAGAGAACCCCCTTCCAAAGAACAGGAAGGATATGGCATTAAGAACTCAAGAAGATCACTTGAAAGGAACATCAAGTGATGAGGACCTTGATGAGGACATTGCACTCTTAACTAGAAAATTTAAAAAATTCATTAAAAAGGGCAAATTTAAAAATGATTTCAAGAACAAACCTGAACCAAAAAGGGACCAAGTCATATGTTATGAATGCAAGAAGCCGGGGCACTTCAAAAATGAATGCCCTCAAGCCAAGAAGAAGCAACTCAAGAAGAAGAAGGCTTTGAAGGCTACATGGGATGACTCGAGTGATTCCGAGGATGAAGAAGCAAGCATCAAAGAGGAGGCCAACTTTGCTCTAATGGCTTTGGGAGAAGAGGTAAGTGATTTACTTAATGAAGATTTATCTTTCGATGAGCTTTTAATTGCTTTTCATGAATTATTTAATGAATATAGAACTGTTATAAAAAGCTTCAAGTCTTTAAAAAAGGAACATGCTTTATTACTAGATAAGTTTAAGAGTCTTGAGCATGATTCTCTCCCTCTACTCCCATGCTCTAAGTGTAATCACTTAGAAGCAATTAAAAATGAAAACTTGCTACTCAAAGAGACCTTAAACAAGTTTAAGGTCGGTAGTAAGAGCTTGGACATGATCCTTGCTAACAAGGGACATGTCAGAAATAGATGTGGAATTGGATTCGTGAGTGGATCTCACCGAACACAAACCACATTCATTAAAGGGCCAACATTACATGTCTCCTCTCATTTCAAATGCAATTTTTGTTGCAAATCCGGACATGTAGTTTACAAATGTCCATATAGAAAACTTAGCCCAAATAAATTAGTATGGGTTCCTAAAGGATCAATTAGGAACTCATTGAATAATGATAGTATTAGCAGATCAGATTTTGAGGCACCCAAGTCAATATGGGTACCTAAAAACAATCCTTTTTTGTAGACAAAAACACCCACACAAGCTAGGAGCAAGAGATGGTACCTTGATAGTGGATGCTCAAGGCACATGACCGGAGATCCATCTCAATTCTCTAAGCTCTCTAGCCAAGATGAAGGGTTTGTCACCTTCAGAGACAACAACAAGGGTAAAATCATTGGCAAGGGTACTATAGGTAATAAATCAACCTTTTCAATTGATAATGTACTATTAGTAGATGGCTTAAAACACAATCTCTTGTGCATTAGTCAATTATGTGATAATGGTTATATTGTAAGATTTGAATCTAATGCTTGCATCATTGAAAAACCACACAACAATACATCTATAATTGCAATCAAGCAAAATAATGTCTACACCATTAATCTTGATGATCTTGGTAGTGAAATATGTTTTTCGGCTTTGAATGATGATGCTCAACTTTGGCATAGAAGATTAGGTCATGCTAGCATGAAACTAATCTCTCAAATCACATCTAAAAATCTTGTAAGAGGCATTCCTAAGATTAAGTTCCTTAAAGATAGAGTTTGTGATGCTTGTCAACTAGGAAAACAAATCAAAACTAGCTTCAAGCCAAAAAATCAAATAAGTACCTCTAGACCATTGCAATTGATCCATATGGATTTGTTTGGACCAATTGACACAATAAGCTTAGGAGGTAGTAAATATGCCTTTGTGATTGTTGATGACTATAGTAGATTCACGTGGATCTATTTCTTAGCTCACAAAAGTGATTCTTTTAAATGTTTCTCCAAATTCTGTAAACTTACTCAAAATGAAAAGGGTTTCATGATTTCATCAATTCAAGTGATCACGGTGGTGAATTCCAAACCGTGACTTCCAAAATTTTTGTGAATCAAATGGGTATATAACCACTTTTTCTCTACTCCAAGAAATCCTCAACAAAATGGAGTAGTAGAAAGAAAGAATAGAAATTTACAAGAAATGGCAAGAACCATGTTAAATGAACATAATTTACCCAAATATTTTTGGGCCGAAGCTGTAAATACGGCTTGTTATGTCATGAATAGGGTTCTAATAAGACCATCTCTATCCAAGACTCCTTATGAATTATGGAATGATAAAAAACCCAATGTTTCTTACTTTAAAGTTTTTGGCTGCAAATGTTTTATTTTGAATGAAAAGGATGCCTTAGGAAAATTCGATGCTAAATCCGATGAAGGCATCTTTCTTGGATACTCTTCCGTGTCTAAAGCTTTTCGGGTCTTTAATAAGAGAACCTTAGTTATAGAAGAGTCTATTCATGTGGTGTTTAATGAAGTTTCTGAAATTAAGAAAAATGATCTTGATGATGATTTTGGTTTTGAAAATTTGAATTTAAATGAACCCTCTCCTCAAAATGGCAACTTGGAAGCATCTTCTTCCGAATATTCCTTACCTAAGGAATGGAAGTATGTGGATGCCCATCCCAAGGAGTTAATCATAGGAGATACATCGAAAGGGGTTCAAACGCGTTCTTCGTTTAAAAATTTTTGTGCTCATGCCGCTTTTCTTTCTCAAATTGAGCCTAAGAGCATTGACGAAGCCTTGAAAAATAATTCTTGGGTTATCGCAATGCAAGAGGAATTAAACCAATTTAAAAGAAATGAGGTATGAAAGCTTGTTCCTAGACCAAGTGACCATTTAGTTATCGGTACTAAATGGGTCTTTAGAAACAAGCAAGATGAATATGGTATCGTGGTTAGAAACAAGGCTAGATTAGTGGCCAAAGGTTTCAACCAAGAAGAAGGTATCGATTACGAAGAAACCTTCGCTCCTGTGGCTAGATTAGAAGCTATTAGGATGCTCCTTGCCTATGCTAGTAGTAATAACTTTAAGCTTTTTCAAATGGATGTCAAAAGTGCTTTTTTAAATGGCTTTATTTCCGAAGAAGTTTATGTTGAACAACCACCCGGTTTTGAAAACTCTCTTCTTCCCAATCATGTTTTTAAACTAACCAAAGCTCTCTATGGATTAAAACAAGCCTCTAGGGCTTGGTATGAGAGGCTTAGTTCCTTCTTAATTTCAAATAATTTTACTAAAGGCAAGGTTGATACTACATTGTTTATTAAATATTTTGAAAATAATTTTCTTATTGTTCAAATTTATGTTGATGATATCATTTTTGGTTCGTCGGATGAATCACAATGTGAATCATTTGCTAAGTGTATGAGTCTTGAATTTGAAATGAGTCTAATGGGTGAGTTAAACTTCTTTTTAGGATTATAAATTAAACAACTTAGTGATGGAATATTTCTTAATCAAACCAAGTATACATTGGGCTGTTAGTAAAACGATTTAACATGGATAGTTCTAAATCCATCAACACTCCAATGAGTACTTCCACCAAGTTAGACTTGGATGAAAATGGAGAAAACTTTGATCAAAAACATATAGGGGAATGATAGGTAGTTTACTCTATCTCACGCAACTAGACCACGATATCATGTTTAGTGTAGGACTATGTGCAAGATTCCAAGTGAATCCTAAGTTATCTCACCTTAAAGCTGTTAAAAGAATCCTTAGATATCTTAAAGGAACTACCAATCTAGGATTATGGTATCCAAAATCTGATAACTTTGATTTAAAAGCTTATGCGGATGCCGATTTTGGCGGATGTAGAATTGATAGAAAAAGTACATCTGGAACATGTCAATTCTTAGGACATGCACTTGTTTCTTGGACTTCCAAGAAACAAAATTCTGTTGCACTATCTACGGCGGAAGCCGAATATATAGCTGCTAGTGCATGTTGTGCACAAGTTGTGTGGATGAAAAATACTTTAGAAGATTACGGAATTAATTTAAAAAACATTCCAATAAAATGCGATAACACAAGTGCTATTTGTCTAACAAAAAATCCTATTCAACACTCAAGAACTAAACACATCAATATTAGGCATCACTTTATACGAGATCATGTTGCTAATAATGATGTCACTTTAGAATTTATTGATACAAAGCACCAATTAGCGGACATTTTCACAAAACCCTAAATGAAGAACAATTTGACTTCATTAGAAGAGAATTAGGCATGCTAAATCTGCCTTAATGTTTAAATATTGCATGTCCTTCAAAACATTTAATCTTTGATTGTTTCATCTTTATACCTTTAATGATATATGAAACTATCATTGATCATTATATATTGTGAAGAACTCATCTTTGGATCGAAAGGTTTTCATGATGTTACCTTCATGATGTTTCTTTTAACGATTATTTTTGAATCTCTTCATGAATTTTGATCTCTCTCACCTTCATTATTGATTGAGTTTAATGATGTATCCTTTAGCCTTGCGATCATGGTTTTCAGTTTTCATCTCCTTTTTGTTGATGACAAAGGGGGAGAAAAATATGAAATTGATGATTTGTTAAATGTGGCTTGTTAAATGTGGCTTTTATGAGCAAAATATTTTGTTGCAATCCCTGAAAAGCATTGCAAATGAAAAATTCCTACCTTAAATGTTTATCAAATGCCATCTTTTGATTGATATGACAATTTTCATCTCATGATTTATCTGTTATGTTGTCACGCTTTTCAATCATGAGATCCCTGTTTTAATCTCAAATTTTTGATATCTTTTGACGAAATGAAAAATGGTTTTCATCCTTCGACTTGATATTAAATGTCATGCTTTGATATTGTTTACAAATGAAACCTCATGTTGATTTAGATGATAAGTTCAACGCAGGTAACTTATCGTTTTTGGTTGAATTCAAGAGAATGAATTCAAATGTCTTTACCTTCTCATTATATGGCATACAGATAGGGGGAGTTAAGAATAACTCCGTCATCAATTGATTGTCATCATCAAAAAGGGGGAGATTGTTGAATCTCGAATTTTGATGATGAAGTCAATTGATGGTTATTTGATCTAATCCATTTTTGAGATAAGTGTGCAAGATTAACTATGATAGAGCAAATTACCAAAGTCAAGTTGCTCTTATCATATCAATGAGAAATGAGAAAATGGGAGGGATATTAAGATATCAAATGAGATGATATCTTATCATATCAATGAAAGATACCAAATTTTAAACATGATATGATAAACAATCTTTCAAAAAAATTTACATGTTAAGCAAGTATGAACCATTTGCTATACATTTGATACATTGCCATACACTACAAATTATATTGCAATGCTTTTAAGGATAGCAACCAATTTTCGATACACAGCATGGCAAAGACGATCATATTGCAATACAAAAGATATAAGACATTTATCATTTTATGAAGTTATTGCAATACGATACGATACATATAAGTCATTTATCAAGTCATCAATTCATTTGTCATATTCTTCTCAATACGTTGCATGCATTTATCAAGTCATTAATTTATTTTTCCACATTCTTCTCCACCTTTGTCATCAACAAAAAGGTAGTGAAATTTGATTACGAATAAAGGTAGTCATCAAACACATACGATACATGAGGCTAAAATTTGCTTAGAAAACGAGTTGAACATCATACAAAATATGTCATCCGAGACGAATAAACCCGAAGAATGATTTGATCATTTTTATTTATGTCTATGAAATCTAGAAAATAATCATTAAGGCCAAAGAGCATAAGAATTTCTAAGTGCTCATGAAAGATTCATACACAAAAAAATTCAAGACTCAACTTTGATTGAAAATTCAAACATAAAATTATAAAGCAAAATGACACATCATTGAAGCCAAATCATTTATCAAACATAGTATCAAGAGCTTCATGTCATTTATTCAACAAAAAAAAATTCATGAGAGAGAGATCATTTTGGTTCATAAAAAAGTTCAGCTTGGTATAACAAATTCATGAAGTGAAGCACAACAGCATCAAAAGTTTTATAAAGAAGGGTTCAACATGGCATTCTTATAAGAATTCATGATATGGAAGATAAATAATCTAATCGTAAAAGCTCAAGACTTAGAGATAAGTTCAAAAGTTAAGAATAAAGTTTGAAGAGAGTATAACAAACACTTAAGAGCTTAATCTTTAAGCAAAATTCATAACATTAAGTTGCATATGTCAAGCTTTAAATGATACGAAAGTCATGAAATCCATTTAATCATCCTAATGGAGGTAGAGGGAGTATAAAACCAAGTTTACAATGTCATTAAAAGGCATGATATTTATCAATCGAAGAAGGAGGAGAATCAAAAAATTATGATCGAGGAATATAAAAATGAGAGCTCCATTCAAAATATGATATTCTTAATATGACATCCAAAATCCGAAGAGATAATATCAAGGTAAGACTATGAAAACTGAAGTTGAAAATTTTTGAAAAAGAAACATCTTCATGTATTAAGACAATCTCATATGAGATTTCAAAGGTGTGCCAAAATAGCATAGAGGTTTACAAAACAAGAGTTAAAAGCTTTATTATAATAACTATTCCTCAGGTGGAATACCAAAGTGCCTATACAAATAATCTAACTTCTGATTCATCTGTCGTACTTCACTCAAAAATTCAGCTTGCTGTGATTTGATTTGATTTATCTCTGCCATGATGAGATCTTTAAAAGATGGAGCGGGAGCTAGTTCTGATGGTGCTGCACCAAAGGGACTAGGAGGAGGAGATTCATCACTCCTAAAAACTAGTGTTTTAGGTTCTTCTACTAGAGGGGGAGCTAGATCGGTCCTTCTAGGCTGCCTAGTCCATGTTCTGTTTCTAAATGTGCGCCTTAGTCTCTTAAGTGGATTTTTGTTAATGGTGTTATATCTATCCACTTTTATTACCTCTTCATCGGGTGGTATTCTAATATTATATGCATGTAGCATTCTAGTGATTAACCCCGCATATAGTAATATTAAGTATTTAGATGTTATTTCCAACATATTTTGTCGGTTCAGGTATACAAAATAATTATTTTTTTTTGTCATTATCCAGTACATGGTAACCAACTCCATTTGACTAATCTCATCGTGGTGATATTGTTTAGGAATTAGGATACTTAGGATGATGTGATGGAGGATCTTAGAACTGAATGGTAACAAATGCTCACAGCTTTTAGGGACTATAGCTAGGTTAGGATTTTCAAAAACAGTCCCTAAAGCCTCGGAGTAGGTTACTCTGATTGTATCCAAATCCCACTGTCCTATAAAGTAGCAACCCCTATCTTTTTCGAAGATTCCAATTAGATCACAAATTGTATTATCCGTAATTAGAATTTGGTTTCCTAAAAGGTAAGTTGATATGTTATCATCATCATCTAAGCTCAAATTAGCATAAAACAACCTAACTAATTAGGGTAAATTGGTTCATTGATTTGTAAGATGGGCAAGACATCCAAATCGGTAAACCACCTAATGGGTTCTATGTTTCCTAGTTCACCTAAATCAACATGTTTTCTCTTATGCATGGTTCTTGCTTCAAAACTAGGGTACATAAGGGTTATTTCATTAGAGCTAAAAAGGGATGGGTCATATGAATCTCCTTTCCTCCTTTTTCCTTTGTCCCTAGATGATCTTCTAGGAGCCATTTATCTAAACATGATAATAGAACAAGGAAATTTTAAAGAACCAGTCATGTATTAAGAAATCAAAGAAAAAGTATCAAATGTTACCTTAGATAAGGTTTCTTAATAAATGGAGGGTTTGATCTAAGATAGAACCCTCTCTTGGTCTTCTTAAGAGAGAAGATGAAGTTTAGAGAGGAGGGGAAGTATTTTTGGGAGCAGTTCCAAGAGTTGGGAGCAGTTCCACCGCCGACCCTAGGTCCCCTTTATAAAAGGGGACTCTCGGGTGGTGCCACTACCAACTGAGCGGTGCCACCGCCTAGGAACAGGATGCCCAAGCGATGCTACCGCCAGTCCTAGCGGTGCCACCGCTGTCACCCTAACTTAAATATTTTTTAGAAGGGCTGCAATACCTTATTTTTTATCAATTTGTTTTGTTGTTTCTTATTTATCATTCATCTTATAGATGTCTAATTTGATCACCATATATTTGATAGAATGATGTCATTATATCACTTCCAATCATGCAAAAGAAAAAATTTATTATGCACAATGACTCATCAAATTATAAAATATTGTAATCAAAGGACATCGAAAACTTTCTCATCAAGTGGATCGAGAGAGAGTGATAACATAAATATAAGAAATTTCAAATGATAAATGAAAGAAGATTTGCGAAGGTTACAAGGACTTGTGTATCAAAATTGACAATGATCAATTTGTAAGATCATGAAGAAGGTAAAACTCAATCAAAAGATGTCTTTATCACATTATCTCAAGTTAAATGTATGAGATGCAAAGATCAAGTGAAGGAATTTTTTAAGTCATGAAATATCAATCCATTGCATTACTCATCATATATTATTTCAATATAAGTAAAGAATCATCAAACACGATTCAAATCATAAATCACTAAAATTATATCTAAAATATATTTTAAGGAGACTATATTACAATCGTAATTATTGATCATCAAACGAGAACATGATTTATGTGTTGGGAGAATTTTGTATTTTCAAACAAGTCATGAATTTAATAAAGTTGTGATTCCTAGATTCATCAACTCTAAATCCATCATTAAAATTATATACGGGATTCTCCAAATAAGTCAATTTGTAGATTTTGAGTGAAGAATGAGACTATAGTGATGTTTAAGAAAGATATATAAAAACCTAGTATCACATCATTTAAAAAAAAAATTTAGGTTGTAAGGTGACACAAATATTTTTACCAAAATCAATTTTCAAGAGACTTAATGGAAGTTATGATGCATAACTAAACAATGTATAACACTTAAGGATCCTTTTATTACCCGAGCTAGTGAGCTTGATAACGATCAAGAATTGTATTACTACCCGCTCCTTGCTTGTGTGGGTGAATGTGTCTACAAAAAAGGATGGGTTTTAGGTATCCATTTGAACTTTGGTGTCTCAAATATTGATCTACTAAACTTATCATTGTTTATTGAATTCCTTATCGTTCCTTTCGGAACCAATATTAACCTATGTAGGCTAAGTTTCTTATACGGACATTTGTAAGCAATATGTTTGGATTTACAACAAAAATTACATTTCAAATGAGATGATGCATGTAGTGTGGGTCCTTTAATGTAGGTGGTTGGAGTTCAATGAGATCCACTCACGAATCCAATTCTACTTCTTTTTTTGATGTGACCCTTGTTTGCAAGGAACATGTCTAAGCTCTTGCTACCGACTTTAAACTTGTTTAGGGTCTCTTTAAGTAGTAAGTTCTCATTTTTTATTGCCTCTAAGTGTTTACACTTAGAGCATGGGGGTAAAGAGGGAGTATCGAGTTCAAGACTTGCAAGTTTATCTAGTAAGATAGCATGCTCCTTTTTCAATAAATTGAACTTTTTACTAATAACTCTACACTCATCAAATAATTCATGAAAAGTAATTGAAAGTTCATCGAAAGATAAATCTTAATTAAATAACTCGCTTACCTCATCTCCTAAAGCCATCAATGTGAAGTTGGCCTCCTCTTTCATGCTTGCTTCTTTATTTTTGAAACCACTTGAGTCATCCCATGTCACCTTTAGAGCTTTCTTCCTCTTTGGTTACTTCTTCTTGGCTTGGGGGCATTCACTTTTGAAGTGCCCCGACTTCTTGCATTTGTAACATATAACTTAGTCCTTTTTGAGTTCAAGTTTGTTTTTAATGTTATTTTTAAATTTATTCCTTCTTATAAATTTTTTGAATTTACAAGTTAAGAGTGTAAGTTCATCATCAAGGTCCACATCACTTGAAGATTCCTTTAAGTGGTCTTCTTGTGTTCTCAATATAATATCCTTCCTATTCTTTGGAAGGGGGTTCTCTAGCTCATCATGAGCATAGCATATCATTTCGTAGGTCATTAAAGACCCAATAAGTTCTTCGAGAGAAGAATTTTTAAGGTCCTTGGCCTCTTGAATGGCCGTAACTTTTGGATCCCAACTCTTTGGAAGGAATCTTAAATTTTTTATTATAAGTTCAAAATTAGAAAAGTTTTTACCAAGTGCTTTGAGTCCATTGACGACATCCATGAAATGGATGTACATGTCTCTGATGGACTCACTTGGTTTCATCCGAAACAATTCATAAGAGTGGACCAAAAGGCTGATTTTGGACTCTTTCACTCGGCTAGTACCTTCATGAGTGATTTCAAGAGTATGTCAAATATCAAAAGCCAATTCACAAATCGAAACATGATTAAACTTATTTTTATCAAGTGCACAATATAAGGCATTCATAGCCTTTGCATTTAGAGCACAAACCTTCTTCTCTGATTCATTCCATTCATTCATCGAAAGAGAAGATTTTTGAAATCCATTTTTAACGATATTTTAAAGTTCAAAATCCATGGAAATCAAAAAAATCTTTATACAAGTCTTCCAATAGATGTAATCTGACCCATTAAATATAGGCGACATGTAATTAAATGACCCTCTTGCATGTCAGAATAAGCCATCTCTCCTAGGTTTTAAAATAAATGAGAGTAACCAAGCTCTGATACTAATTGTTAGGGGGTGAATTAGTGCAGTAGTTAAAACCCATAAATTTAAAACTGATTTCGAAAATAGTTGTTAGAAGAGAAATTTCAATCCAACGAAAACGATTCCAGTAGAATGATTCAAGTGAATGCTATCGAAAGTAGAGAGAAGGAGATCAATAGATTTGCAGCTAAGTAAAGAATAAGATGCAATAATTAAAACTCACACATTCAGAGTAGTACATAGTGATATATAGTGGCTTGGTCAAATAACCTACATCCACTTCCAAAACCTCCTCCGATAAGATTTTCAACTTCCACTATTAAATCTTCTTGAAGAGGAAGGACCAAGCACCCCTCTTATAAACTTTTACAAGTGGTTCGCACTCTTACAGAATTTTGACAAAGTAAAAATGTGGAGGTGAACACTCAATCTATCGAATACAATTTAGCTATAGCTTTGACTCAATTTTTATCACTTCTCAAAGGTACTCAGCCAGTTGAGAAGAGAGGGGTATTTATAGATTCAATTGGCTTCAAAAATAAAGTTAGAAAGAGTCATATCTCGAATTTTCGGATACTAGCGGTACCACCGCCTGGCACTAGTAGTACCACCGCTTGTTGACCCTACTCTGTCAGTGTACTGGGTAGTACCACCACCCAGTCTGGTGGTACCACCACCTGATAGGACCCTTGGACTTTGTAGATTGGCGGTACCACTGCTTGTTAGGCGGTACCATCGCTGACCTAGGGCGGTACCACTGCCCAGACTATTAAGATCTAAGCAGCACTAAAAGGGGGGGTGAATTAGTGCAGTGGATTAAAACTCGTAAATTTGAAACTGATTTCAGAGATAGTTAATTCGTATAGAAAGTTCGATTTGATGAAAGAGGTTGTAGCTAAATGATTTGAGTGAATGCAAATGAGAGTAGGGAGAAGAAGACCAAACAATTTGTAGCAAAGTAAAGGTAAGATGTAGAAATGTAAAAACTCACACATCCAAAGTATGCAGCAATGTATAGTGGTTCAGTCAAATGACCTACGTCCACTTCCAAAGCCTCCTCCGGTGAGGCTCCCAACTTTCACTATTAAACCTCTTTGAAGGGGAAGGACCAAACACTCCTCTTACAAACTTTTACAAGAGGTTCACACTCTTACTGATTTTTGACAAAGAAAAAGAGGGAGGTGAACACTCAAGCTATTAAAATAAGATTTTACTAAAGATTTGACTCAGTTTTCAACTTCTCAAAAGGTGCTTTACTAAGCAAAGAAAAGATGGGTATTTATAGCCTCAATTGACTTTCAAAAATGGAGCCAAAAAGAGTCATATCCTAGATTTCCGAGTATTGATGGTACCATCGCCTGTTCACTTTGCTCTATCAATATACTGGGTGGTACCACCGCCCAAACTAGCAGTACCACTGCCTGATAGAGTCCTCGAGCTTTGTGGACTAGTGGTACCACCGCTGGCAGGTAATAATTGCCAGCGGTACCATCACTGACCTGGGGCGGTACCACTGCCCAGACCATCTGGGAAGTTGTTCCCGGGGCAGTGCCACCGCCCCAATCTGGCGGTGCCACCGCTAGACCTGATTCAACACTACTGAATGGGCCCTAAATTTGACCCAATTGGCCCCTACTAAGGTTAATAAGGATTATTACCTAATCCATACCCTAATTACGTGTTAACTATGAAATTAAAACATAGTTCTAAGCAAATTAACAACCAGAAACGTCGAGTCTTTTTCCGGTGAGCTTTCCGATAAACTTTCGACGCACCCTCAGGCTTCTTCCAGTGGCCTCACAGTAGGCTCCCAAACTTATAACGAATTCGATGAATCTTTGGCAAGCTTCCTAACCTTCTCGGTGAGCTCCGTAAACCTTTGATGATCTTTCCAGTGAACTTCTAAAACCTTCAGCAAGTCCCCGATTCTTTCTCGATTGGTTCTGGTAGCACTTTTGACTATTCTTCGAACTTCCGGTGGACTCTCAAACTCCCAACAACCTGACTCTGGTAATTTGCTTTATATCTTCAAGCTATCATAGTTAATCCTACATACTTCTCTCAATAATATGGATTAGATCAAATAACCTATCAATTGACTTCATCATCAAAATCCGAGATTCAACAATCTCCCCCTTTTTTATAATGACAATCAATTGATGATGGAGTTAATCTTAACTCCCCCTATCGATATGCCATATTATGAGAAAGAAAACACTTAAATTCAATTTTCTTGAATTCAAGCCAAAATCGATAAGTTCCATCCATTGAACTTATCGTCATGCTTAACAAGCATGATCTTTCATCCATAAATACAAAACTTCATATTTTACACAATGTCAAGGCATGACACTTATTTTCAAGTCGAATGATAGACATTTATTACTTCGATAATAGATACCAATTATAATTTGAAATACAATATGGATCAAATGATACCGATATAAAGAGCACAAATGCAAGGCATGATATCATTTTTGATACATCATCAAATGAGATGATATCTTATCATATCAATAAAGGATACCAAATTTTAAACATGATATGATAATAATTTTTCAAAAAGGTTAAGCATTTGTGATACATTGCGATATGATACAAATTTTATTGTGATGCTTTTAAAGACATCAACCAATTTTTTATTATAAAGCATGGCAAAGGCAGTCATATTGTAATTTAAAGCATATAAAACATTTTTCACATTTCATTATATTGCAATACATAACATATAAGTCATTGCGATTCGATACGATACACATAAGTCATTTATTTGTCATATTCTTCTCAATACGATACATGCAAGACATTTTATCAAGTCATTTGCACATATCATCAATTTATTTGCACATTCTTCTCTCTCTTTGTCATCAACAAAAAAGGAGGTGAAGTAGTCATCATAAGGTATCATATCACGTGTTAAAATTATAAGAGTAGTCATTTATTAAGCATATCAAACACATATGATACATGAGTCTAATATTTGCTTAGAAATTATAATGCAAAATATGTTACCCTCGACCGATAAATCCAAAAATATTTTGATTATCATTTTAATACATGTTCATGAAATCTGAAAAATGATCGATCATCATTTATCAAGCTATGAAAGATTCACACATGAAAGAGGATGAAAGGCTTAAGATTGCAATTTGAAAATCCAAGAATAAAATTATAAAGTGGAAGGATAAATCATTAAAGCCATCAAACATCTCATATCAATTTTAAGGTAAAATCTGTGAGAAAGAGATGTCAAAATTCATAAAGCTTCAATTTGGCATTTACGAATTTATGAAGTAAAACATATCAACACCAAAAATTTCATAGAAAGATTCAACATTGGCATTCTTATAGAAAATATGAGGTGAAAGATATTAAGTCTTAAAAGCTCGAATTGTAGAGATTAGCACATGAATAAAAATCCGAAATGAACATTTTAGTGCTTAATTTTTAACCAAATTCATGACATTAATTTATGTATATGTTAAGCTTCATATGAAATGTAAGTTATGAAATTTCTTTAACCATGCTTAAAGGAAGTGGAGGGAGTATAAAATCAATTTTACTATATCATTAAGGTCTATCATTCGAAGAAGGAGGAGAACAACATCATGATGCCAAATCATCCAAAATATTACAACATCATGAAGGCTTCATCAAGATTAAAAATATTACAATCGAAGAAGGATAAAAATGAGAGCTCCATTCAAAAGGTGATATAAAGATGTTATCAAAAAATCCAAGAATAATAACAAGTTGAGACTATCAAAAGTTTAAACATTTTGAAAAGAAACATGCAACATCATGTATCAGGACAATCTCAAAAGTGTGCCACAATAGCATAGAGGTTTACAAAACAGAAGTCAAAAGATTTATTATAATAACTATTCCTCAGGTGAAATACCGAAGTGTTTATACAAGTGATCTACCTTCCGATTCATCTATCGTACTTCACTCAAAATTTCAACTTGCTATGATTTGATTTGATTTATCTCTGACATGATCGGATCTTTAATAAATGGAGCATGTACTAGTTCTGATGGTGCTGTACCAAAAGGACTAGGAGGAGGAGATTCACTACCCCTAAAAATTAATATTTCAGGTTGTTCTTTGGGAGGGGGAGCTGGATCAGTCCTTCTTGGTTGCCTAGTCTATATTCTATTTCTAAAAATGCACCTAAGTCTTTTGAGCAGGTTTCTGTTAATGGTATTATATCTATCTACTTTTATCACTTCTTCGTCAGATGGTATTCTTATATTATATGCATATAACATTCTAGTGATTAACCCCCCATATGGTAACATTAAGTCTTTAGATACTATTTTCATTATATTTTGTTGGATCAGGTATCCAAAATAGTTATTTTGTCCGATCATTATCTAGTACATGGTACCTAACTCAATTTGACTAATCTCATCATGGTGATACTGTTTAGGAATAAGGATATTTATGATGATGTGATGGAGGATCTTAGAGCTAAAAGGTAACAAGTGCTCACAGCTTTTAGGGACTATAGTTAGGTTGGGATTTCCGAAAATGATCCCTAAAGCCTCAGAGTAGGTTACTCCGATTACATCCATATCCCATTATCCTCTAAAGTAGCAGCCTCTATCTTTTTTTAAGATTCCGATTAGGTCACATATTATGCTATCCAAAATTCAAATTTGGCTTCCTAAAAGGTAGGTTGACATGTTGTCATTATCATCTAAGCTTAAATTAGCGTAAAACAATCTAACTAATCTAGGATAAATTGGTTCGTTGATTTGCAAGATGGGCAAGACATCCAATTTGGCAAACCACCTAATGGGCTCTAAGTTTCCTAGTTTACCTAAATCAATATGTTTTCCCTTGTGTATGGTTCTAGCTTTAAGATTATAATACCTAAGGGCTATTTCATTTGAGCTAAAAAGGGATTGGTCAAATGAATCTCCTTCCCTCCTCTTCCCTTTGACCCTATATGATCTCCTAGGAGCCATTTATCTAAATATGATGATAGAACAAAGAAATTTTAAGGAGGCAACCATGTATTGAGAAAACAAAGAGGGAGAATCAAATGTTACCTTGGATGAGGTTACTTGAGAAGTGAAGGTCTTGATCCAAGATTCAAGGGGATGGAAGCATCTCTTGGTCTTCTTGAAGTTTAAAAAGGGTGGAAGGTGATTTTTGGAGGAGCCTCAAGACTTAGGGGCGGTTCCACCACCGGCCCTAAGTCCTCCTTATAAACGAGAGCTCTCAGGCGGTGCCACCGCCTAAGAACAGAATGCCCAGGTAGTGCTACCGCCAGCCCTGGCGGTGCCACCATTAGCACCCTAACTTAGGCAATTTTTGAAGGGCTTCAACACTTTATTTTTAATCAATCTGCTTTGTTGTGTTGTTTTTTTTATTTATCTTATAGATGTCTAATTTGATTATTATGTGTTTGATTAAAATAGGATGATGTCTTGTATCACTTCTAATCTCATGTTAATCATATGGTAAATATATTTTTTTATTAAGCACAATGACTCATGTTGTAATCAAGAGACATCAAAAACTTTTGGATCGAGAGAATGGCAACACAAATATAGAAAATCCCAAATGATAAATGAAAGAAGATATGTGAAGATTTCAAGGACTCATGCATCAAAATCGACAACGATCAATTTGTAAAATCATGAAGGTAAAACTCAATCAAAAGATGTCTTCATCATATTAAACATCTGAGATATGAAGATCAAGGGAAGCAATTTTTATGTCGTGAATTATCGATTTATTTGTATCACTCATCATATATAAATTTGAAATAGGTAAAGGATTGTCAAAGATGATTCAAGGCATACATCACTAGGATTATATCCAATAGGTATTTTAAGAAGAATAATTGCAATTGTAAACATCAAACGAGAACATGTTTTATGCGTTGGGAGAATCAAGTGTTTTCAAGTAAGTCATGAATTTTATAAAGTTATGATTCCAAGAATTTGAAGTCATGAGTCATTTTGAGGAATTCATCAACTCTAAATTCATAATTACAATTATATATGTAGATTTTCTAAATGAGTCAATCTACATTGATGTTCAAAAAAAATATCACATCATTTTAAAGCGAAGGATTTCAAATTGTAAGGTGACAATTGTTTCTACCGAAATCAATTTTCAAAAGACTTAATGGAAGATATGATACATAATGTATAACATTCAAGGATCTTTTATTACTTGAGCTAGTGAGCTTGATTACGATCAAGAATTATATTACTACCCGCTCCTAGCTTGTGTGGGTGAGTGTCTATAAAAGAGGATAGTTTTTAAGTACCCATTTGAACTTGGGTGCCTCAAATATTGATCTACTAAACTTATCATTATTCATTTAGTTCCTTATCGTTCCATTAGGAACCCATATTAACCTATGTGGGCTAAGTTTCTTATACAGACATTTATAAGCAACATGTCCAGATTTGTAACAAAAATTACATTTCAAGTGAGATGATATATATAGTGTGGGTTCTCTAATGAAGGTGGTTTGAGTTCGATGAGATCTACTTACGAATCTAATTCCACTTCTATTTTCAATGTGACCCTTGTTTGCAAGGATCATGTCTAGGCTCTTGCTACCGACCTTAAACTTGTTTAGGGTCTCCTTGAGTAGTAAGTTCTCATTTTTTATTACTTCTAAGTGTTCACACTTAGAGTATGGGATGAAGAGGGAGTTTGAAGACTATCAAACTTATCTTGTAATAAAGCATTCTCCTTCTTTAATAAATTAAACTTCTTATTAATACTTCTATACTCATCAAATAATTCATATAAAGCAATTAAAAGTTTATCAAAAGATAAATCTTCAGCAAATAACTCACTTACCTCTTCTCCTAAAGTCATAATGCAAAGTTGGCCTCCTCTTTATTACTTGCTTCTTCATCTTCAGAGCCACTTGAGTCGTCCCATGTCGCCTTTAGAGCTTTCTTCCTCTTTAGTTACTTCTTCTTGGCTTTGGAGCATTCACTTTTGAAGTGCCCCGGCTTCTTGCATTCATAATATATGACTTGGTCCTTCTTTGGTTCAAGTTTATTTTTAGTGTCATTTTTAAATTTATTCTTTCTTATAAATTTTTTAAATTTCTGAGTTAGAAGTGCAAGTTCATCATCAAGGTCCTCATCACTTGAAACTTTCTTCAAGTGGTCTTCTTGTATTCTTAATATCATATCCTTCCTGTTCTTTGGAAGGGGGTTTTCTAGCTTATCATGAGCATGGAATGTCATTTCATAGGTCATCAACGACCCAATAGTTCTTCAAGAGGAAAATTTTTAAGGTCCTTGGTCTCTTGAATGGTCGTAACTTTTGGATCCCAACTCTTTGGAAGGGATCTTAAAATTTTTGTTATAAGTTCGAAATTAGAAAAACCTTTACCAAGTGCTTTGAGTCCATTGATGATATCCGTGAAACGGGTGTACATGTCTACATGTCTCCAATGGACTCACTTGATTTCATTTGAAAAAGTTCGTAAGTATACATGAGAAGGTTGATTTTGGACTCTTCAATCGGCTAGTACCTTCATGAGTGATTTCAAGAGTATGCTAAATGTCAAAAGCCGATTCACAAATTGAAACACGATTAAACTAATTTTTATCAAGTGCACAAAACAAGGCATTCATAGCCTTTGCATTAAGTGCAAAATCTTCTTCTCTGATTTATTCCATTCATTCATCGGAAGAGAAGATTTTTTAAATCTATTTTTTACGATATTCCAAAGTTTAAAATCTATGAAAATTAAAAAAAATCCTCATACAAGTCTTTCAATAGGTGTAATCCGACCCATTAAACTAGGCGGACATATAATGGAATGACCCTCCTGTATGCCAAAATAAGCCATCTCTCTTGGGTTTTAAACCAGATGAGAGTGACCAAGCTCTGATACCAATTATTAGGATCTGAGCGGCACTAAGAGGGGGGGTGAATTAGTGCAGTGGATTAAAACTCAAACTTGAAACCGATTTTGGAGATAGCTAGTTCATATAGAAAGTTCGATTTGACGAAAGAGGTTTTAGCTAAATGATTCGAGTGAATGCAAATGAGAGTAGGGAGAAGAAGACCGAACGATTTGCAGCGAAGTAAAGGTAAGATGCAGAAATGTAAAAACTTACACATCCAAAATACACAGCGATGTATAGTGGTTCGATCAAATGATCTACGCCCACTTCCGAAGCCTAATTCGATGAGCCTCCCAACTTCCACTATCAAACCTCTTTGAAGGGGAAGGACCAAACACCCCTCTTACAAACTTTTACAAGTGGTTCATACTCTTACAGATTTTTTATAAGGAAAAAGAGGGAGGTGAACACTCAAGCTATTGAAACAAGATTTTGATAAAGCTTTGACTCAGTTTTCAACTTCTTAAAATGTGCTTTACTAGTAGAGAAAAGAAGAGTATTTATAGACTCAATTGGCTTTCAAAAATGGAGCCAAAAAGAGTCACATCTCAAATTTTTGGGTACTAGCGGTACCACCTCCTGGCACTAGCGATACCACCGCCTGTTCACTCTGCTCTGTCAATGTACTGGGCGGTACCACTATCCAGACTGATAGTACCACCGCCTGTTAGGCGGTACCACCGTTGGCAGGTAATAATTGCTGGCGGTACCACCGCTGACTTGGGGCGGTACCATCACCCTGACCATCTGGGAAGTTATTCCCGGGGTGGTGCTACTACCCTAGTCTGGCGGTGCCACCGCTAGACCTAGTTCAGCACTACTGAATAGGCCCTGAATCCAACCCAATTCAGTCCACATGAGGCCCAATTAGCCCCTACTAAGGTTAATAAGAATTACTACCTAATCCTTACCCTAATTATATACTAACTACAAAATTGAAATATAATTCTAAGCAAATTAACAATCGACAACGTCGAGTCTTCTTCCAACGAGCTTTCCGATGAACATCCAGTAGACTTCTGACACACCCTCGAGCTTCTTCCAACGGACTCACAACAGGCTCCAGGACTTATGACGAGTCTGATGAATCTTTGGCAAGCTTTCGAACCTTCTTGGTGAGCTCCGCGAACCTCCGATGATCTTTCCGGTGAACTTTCGAAACCTTTGGCAAGTCCCCGATTCTTTCTCAATTGGTTCCAGTAGCACTTTCGATGATCCTTCAGACTTCCTGTGGACTCTCGAATTCCCAATAACTTGACTCCGGTAATTTACTTTATGTCTTTAAGCTATCGTAGTTAATCCTACACACTTATCTCAATAAAATGGATTAGATCAAATAACCTATCAATTGACTTCATCATTAAAATCCAAGATTCAACACAGACTCTATGGGGACCTATTCCCGGGTGGTGCCACCGCCAGGCCTAGTCTAGTACTGCTAAATGGGCCCTGAATCCAACCCAATTAAGGCCTAGTTGGCCCCTACTAAGGTTAATCAGGATCACGTAATCCTAACCCTAATTATATGTTAACTACAAAATTGAAAACATATTCTAAGCAAAAACTAAACTAACATGTCGAGTTTTTTTTTCCGGTGAGCTTCTGGTGAACTTCCAGCGGACTTCCGACTTACCCTCGGATTTCTTCCGACGGACTCCCAATAGGCTCCCCGACTTTATGGCAAGTTCCTTGAATCTTTGGCAAGCTTTCGAACCTTCTCGATGAGCTCCGTGAACCTTCGATAATCTTTCTGGTGAACTTCAATGCCTTCGGCAAGCCCCCGATTGATTCTCGGCTAGTTCCGACAACACTTCTGATGATCCTTCGGACTTCCAGCGAACTCTTGAACTCCCAACGTACTTGGCTCCAGCAATTCGCTTTATGTCTTCATTGCTATCGTAGTTAATCCTGCATACTTATCTTAATAATATAGATTAGATCAAATAACCTATCAATTGACTTCATCATCAAAATCTAAAATTCAACACCTTTTCTATCCTCGAGGTGATAGAAATAATACTCATAAGTTTCCTTGGCGTATCCCATGAACTTGCACCATTCCGTCCTAGATTCCAACTTATCGGGGTCATATCTTTTAACGTGGGTAGGGTAGCCCCAAATCTTAACAACCTTAAGATCGAGCTTCTTCCCTTTCCATATCTCATATGGTGTAAATACTACCAATCTAGATGAAACTCTATTCAAAAGGTAAGCTACAGTCTTTATGGCATATCCCTAAAAGGTGATGGGTAGGTCAGCAAAACTCATCATCGATCGCACCATATCTAATAGCATGCAATTCCTCCTTTTCTGAGACACCATGGAGCTATGGTGTATGAGGAGGTGTCCATTGGGACAAAATCCCATAGTCCTTGAGGAACTGAGTGAACTCGTACTCAAGTATTCTCCTCCTCGATCTGATCAAAGAGTTTTAATACACTTTCCAATCCGCTTCCTCTTGGACATGCTTACATTCATGATATGTGGAACAGTATTCAGCATAATCAAACCATTATGCAATATCCCTCTAGTCTTATCATCTTTAATATTTGAATGATTATTGTTCTCAAAAACCACTTTATAACCATTCAATGTCAAACATGAAATGGAAATAATATTTTTGATACTAGAGGAAACAAAATAATATGTATCTAATGCAATAGTAGCTCCATCAGGCAAATGTAAAGTGACCTCGCATAAGTAGCTACCGCCTTGCACAAGCAGTTGCAACCATTATTAGCGCCTTGCACAGGTGGCTTCCACGTACAAGGCAGCTAGCATGGGCGCCTTGTCCACTCGTCGATGCCTTATGCATCGGCGCTGCCTCAATGGACAAGCGGCTCATTCGTAACTTTTGCACGCGCACTACCTCCGGTCGATCCATTAGGTAGCAACTGTTGCTGCCTCTTTTTCCTTCATTTACATCAGCAAATTTGACACAGAAAAACCACTTTAAAGCATATTTCATCAGCAATATAAAGCGATTAAACATAACACATGTAGTTTATAAGCCAATCATCGCATGATGTACCTGGCTCTGATACCACTGTTAGGAAATCGCGAATAGACATCTCATACATAATAGAAAATAGAAAACAAGATTAGATTTTCTATAGTTAAGTACTTGGTCATTGTGTGACGATTGGTGCGCGAAAAATTATAAATCCAAAAAATCACACATATTATATTAAAAGCATTATCTAGAGAGATTGTATATCCCTGAATTTTTCAGATCCGATGAAGAGGATGCAGGAGCACTAGCATACTCCTCTCTAGCGAAAATCCACACTGCGGATGCAATGACGACGCTCCTCAGATCACTGCAGAATCACCTTCTCCGCGTGCACTATGAGGCTACCAGAGCCAAGGAGGAGGAGAGGAGGTTGAGGAGGATAGGAGGGGCGACCACAAATAGCTCTAGCCTATGAATCATGAAGTTTCTCCTATTTATAGAGGTGCATGAAGTTTATCCTTAATGGATCCTGTTCACATTAGATCTCTGTCCAATTATCTAGTTGGATCTTATCTAATTGGATCTTATCCAATCATCCAATTGGATCTCTATCCAATTGGATGTTTATCCAATCATCCAATCGGATCTTATCTAATTATCCAATTAGATCTTATCCACAGGATCCAAACTAAGGGCTTTGTAGATATCTCATATCCACACCTCTACTTGTTACAACATCCACTTAATGTGTGTGACCCTATAGGCCCGATACCGAGCTAAACGTGAGTCAATCCCATCAGAACTCCTTCTGACTCAGAACTCCTTCTGATATAATAAATAATTATCTCCATAATAATTCACTCGACTCATCAACTATGAACGTACTAGGCCACTACACCATGGTCCCCAAATGGTACAGGGGGGATCTAATCCATCGGACCTGTGTGTCCTCAATTTCCATATATCTATAGTCCCTCGTCCATCTGATATCCCAGAGACTATATATTGGGCAAGATAATGTCAGGCCATACGGAATCCTATCTGAATCTCACTCTAATCAGATTCTCTTGGAGAACTCCTTCTCTGACAATTCGAATGACCCTGGCTAAGGATTTTGTCTGAGCGAGCATTAGTGGGATATTTCTCTCACGATACTGAGAGTGAATGATCCTTTATTAACACTCAATTATCTTCGTACGATTGGCTACCATTCTCAAGAACCAGTTGTACCAGATCTAGAGCTTTCCAAACCTGTAAGTTTGGTGTTAAAGAATGGAGTACTCATACGAGACATCTTTGGTATCTTAAGTCTAAGGACCAGACATACAACTAGGACTATGGAATCGTTATCTAATATTAGGTATCATTAACCATCCAGCATTCCGTAAGTGGATCAATCAGTGAACTCATTCTCCAATGAGCACCTGCACTATACCACTAGTGTCCCCACACAAGCAACTATGAGACCAATTGCCTCCATCATATAGACGAGCATATAGTGCACTAGCCTATCCAGTTATCTCGATGTCCTTTTCGAGTCACCTATGGCCAAGATGATTTAGAATCTATGTTTAAAAGTGAATCAATCTCATTATCGTGATCTCATCATGATCTAATTCCCATTGCATAGATCTAAGAACATCATAATATTCATCCAAATAATGTAAAAAAAATGCTAGTAATAATGAGCAAAGAGATCGACGTAGTGTGTCACAGGTGTTATCACTCACGTGATTAACTTGTAGGGCACATATAACTAATAACTCCCCCACTTGATCTTGTTATGCATCCACCAATGCAATACCTTTTGCGAGATCGTGTGATGACTCCTCGTTACTCGCTCAATCCATTGAGCTTTGTGGAGTTGTTATCTTGAGGTACTCCTCAACATGTGCGATTCGTTGCATATGATTCTCCCTCTAGAGAATCGAGACTTATCCCTCCTAAATATCTATCTCATTAGAGCAATTTTTCTTTTTACATCCTTCCCTCTAGAAGTTTCGAAGATCACCATCCCCTTGGACTACTTCGCCTTGCTGAACAAGCTATGCATTGTTTTGCCCCCACAAACGCACTTGCTAGATTGTGACTCTTTGCTAATAAAGCTCCCTATGCACCTCTCAAGGCCTAGTAACAAGATGAACCTGCTATACACTTCAAGTCACCTATGAATGTATCTGTCCCATGCTGAAGAGAAAGTTTCAATGCTCTATGGAGCTAAGTTTCGATCACCTTAGGAAGGCCAATGACAATCCATCATTAGCATACAAGCCTTTGTATGAATACTGAATTCTTTGAGCTAGCAATTCCCCTCACTTTTATACTACTTCGATCATTGAGCAACCTATTCCATCTTGCATGGTCTCATCCTTTATCAAGCATCCCGCTTGCCTTGAGCACCATCAAGTTTGGTTGCTAACATCGAGCCATAGCTTGAACTCAGTCATCCCAACTTTTATGCACTACACATTCTTCCTAGCTTGCTTGTCCTCATGGTGCCTCTTACATGAAGGGTTGACCATTCCTCTGAATGCTTTCCTTGGATGTCTACTCCTCTGAGTGACTCTTATCCCTACATCTACTTGTCGGTTTCCCCCAATGGTCACATGTGCTAGCTACCCTCAACACAACCCATCTAGATCCCCCAAATTTGCATACTAAGTATTTTTATGTATGCTTGTCCTACTCTAATACCATCTATGATGGACTTAGCTAGTTTTGCCTAAGTCGTGCGATACTCTTACATGTCTGTTCGCAAAGGTTAGCCTCCCCAAAAACTCCTATGGTCCCTTAAGACCTACAAAAGAGAAAATATGTTAGAGAAAATACTTCACTTGGGATCTACAAGCAACCATTTCAGCAAACACCTTATAGCTAATGTAAATTACAACCATGGACTTCACAAGCTTAGAATGGTTGTACAACAAATGGTCTAAAATGGTCCACTACAAACCAAAATCCCCCACAAGTGTCCACATGATATAACTTTTATTTACAAGCCTAAAATGACCACCAAACCCAACTAAAACGAGGCTATTAAGCCTTTGGCTAGCCCTCATCATACTATGTAAAGCATGAACAAAACCAAAAGATACGGACATGCATAAGCATTACATCAAACACCCAAGTTAAAACATTATTCGTGATAGCTCGTTGCTCGATCACGTGGCCAAAAATGGCTAGTATTGGCCTATTTTTTATCGTTTTCATGTGCTACAATGACCACAGCAAGCAGTGCAAAACGTCAACCATCTTAATATCCGAGAATCCCCTAGATGGCACAGGACTACATGGGGCTATCGGATAATAGAGAAGATGCTGCACCTAGCTTTACTCATCGTTTGCCCCTCGCTGCTTGTTCATGCGGCCAAAAATGGCCAATTTTAGCTTGTTTTTGTGTCGTTTTCATGTGCTGTGGCAACCACAACAAGCGGTATGAAACATCAGCCATCTCAGCACCTTGGAACCCTCAGGTGGCACAAGGCAGGATGGGGCTATCGGATAACATGGAAGGTGCTGCCCCTTGCTTCGCTCATCGTCCGTTGCTCGCTTCTCGCTAGCACGGGCAAAAATGGCCAGTTTTGGCCTATTTTTGGGCTATTCTTGCATGTTGCAATGACCATAGCGAGCGATAAAAAATGTCAGCCATCTTAGCACATTGTAACCCCTTGGGTGGCACAAGGCTAGATGGGGCTATCAGATAATAAGGAAGGTGCTACCGCTTGCTTCAATCGTCATCCGCCCCTCGTCGCTCACTCGCACAACCAAAAATGGCTAGATTTGGCTTATTTTTATGCCATTTTTGTTTAATCTCATATTTTGATGATGAAACCAATTGATGATGTTTATGATCTGATCTGTGTTTTGAGTGATGTAGGACTAGCTTCAATCAAGAAGAGATACTTAAACCAGGAGAAATCAAACATTAGGCTGGAGTGGAATATATCAGATGATTGGATGTCGAGTCGAAGGATCAGTTAATGTATCGGTAGAAGGTTTCATGTCATGGATTTGGGCATCAGGACAAGAAGAGCAAAAATTGCACTAAGGAAATCGGAGTTGCGGAGGTCAACTAGCCGATTGGGCAATAGACCATAAGAGAGGATGATGTACCAAAGAATTGGATGAAGCGCCGATGGCCCAATGATATGTCAGACAACAATTGATTCAAGCTTTGAAATAATTGTCTAGATCAAAGTAGGTTTAAATTATAATTAGGTTAAAATTAGGTCAACTCAATTAGGAGCTAATTAGGCCCAAGTTTGGGCTATGTTGGGCCAAGTGAAAGGCTCAAACAGTGACCCAACAAGTGGGTCAGGTAGTGGCACTACTAGAACAGGTGGTGGAACCGCCAGTGGCTCAGTCTCCAAGATACAATCTCCAGACTATGTCAAGTAGTTGAACTACCCAACATAGGCGGTGGTACCACTAGTACCCCGAAATCTTAGGATGTTCAATTTTTGGCTCCGAATTTGAATCCACTTGGGCCTATAAATATCCCTCTCATCCTTGGTTAGTATACACACAAAGTGAGCATAAAAAGAAGGAAAACTCTATTATAATCTTATGAGAAATCTCCTCCTCTAGTCTAGTGTTGATTTTAGTTGAGAGAGGTGTAAAGGTTCTCTCCTGAATTTGTCAAAAGAAAAAAGAGTTGTAAGGGTAGTTGGTCTTCGCCCATTGAAGGAAGACCGTTAGTGGATGTCGATGGCTCGATGAAGGAGGCATCGGGAGTGGACGTAGGTCTTACAATCAAACTGCTAGTCATATATGCCCTGCAAGCCAATCACATGAGTGATGGCACTTATGACTTGATATGCACTTTTTCTCTTTGCTTATTATTGGACATTTTATCACTTTATCTTATATGTTGCATATATTGTGATGTCCCTGGATCTATGTAATGGGAATCGGATCATGATGAGTTCACGATAATGAGACCGATTCACCTTTAAACACAAACCCTGAATTATCCTAGTCATAGGTTACTCGAGGAGGACATCGAGATAATCGGATAGACTGGTGTACTGTATACCCGTCCATATGATGGAGGTAGCTGGTCTCATAGCTACTCGTGTGGGGACACTAAGGGTATAGTACAGGTGCTCATTGGGGAATGAGTTCACTGATTGATCCGCCTATGGAATGCTAGATTGTTATTGATACCTCACGTCAGACAGAGATTCCGTAGTCCCACTAGTGTATCTGGTCCTTAAACTTGAGACACCAAGGATGTCCTATATGAGTACTCCACTCTTTGATACCAGACTTATAGGTTTGGAAAGTTCCAAATCTAGTACAACCGGTTATTGGGAGTGGTAGCCAACCTTACGAGGGCTATTAAGTATCAATAGAGGATCATCCGCTCTCGGTATCATGAGAGGAATATCCCATGTGTTCTTGCTCGAACAAATCCTTGGCCAAGGTTATTCAGATTTAGAGAGAAAGAGTTCTCCGAGAGAATCCGACAAGAGCAAGACTCGAAGAGAGACCATATGGGCCTGACAGCACCATGCCCGGTATAGGGTCTCTGGGATATTGTATAGATGAGGGACTATAGATACATGGTAACTGAGGATAGATAGGTCCAAACGATTGGATTCCCCTGTATCGTTTAGGGGCCGCGGCGTAGTAGTCTGGTACATCCGTAGTCGATGAGTTGGGTGAATTATTATAGAGATAATAATTCACTAAGTCAGAAGGAGATCTGACAAGTATAACTCACAGCCAGCTCAATATTGGGCCTAGAGGGTCACACATATATGGTAGGTGTTGCGACGAATAGAGGTTCGGATATGAGATATCCGCTGAACCCCCTATCTTATTGGATATCCATTAAGCCCCTGAATTATTGGATCTTGAGATAAGATCCAATAATTGCTAATAAGAGATTATTGGGTAGAGACCCACTAATCCAAGAGACTTGGGTAATTGGATAGAGATCTAATACCCAATAGGGCAAAAGATCTATTAGGGTTTTCAAAGGGCCTCTATAAATAGGAGGGAACTAAAGCTCTATAGGCTAGGGGTTTCTATTGGTAGCCACCTCCTATTCTCCTCTCCCTAAAGAGAGAGGTGCATCGTTGCAATCCCTGTCGTGTGGATACTGCTAGAGAGGAGGGTGCTTGACCTCCTTCATCCTCTCCCACAGATCTGTAGAAATTCAGGGATATACGATCTCCCTAGGTATCTTCTTTTACACGTGCAGTTTTGTGGATTTATTTTTTGACGCACCGATCTTCGCATGATGACAAAAATTTTCTACAGGAAATCTGGGGTTTTTTGTTTTCTGTTCTTCCGCTGCACATGTGATGTCGCTCCCCTGATGGATTTCCCAACATGAACCACTATAAAAATCAGTGTGTTCTTTCCTTGCTATGCACTTTTCTTCTTTGCTGATTACTTTTAGCGCACACTGCCTTTACTACCTTTCTTGCTTCTATAATTATTTTTGAAGCTAAATGTTTTATTGATACGATTTTTGTAAAGTCGAAAGAATTCCAAGTCACAACCATATTTATCACTGTACTAATTCACCCCCCCCCCTCTTAATGTCGTATTGATCCTAATGGTTTTTGCATACTGCAGTGACCGCAATGAGCGGCATAAAACGTTAGTCATCTTAGCACCTTAGAACCTCTCGAGTGGCATAGGGCTGGATGGGACTTTCAGATAATATGGAAGGTGCTACCCCTTGCTTCTTTCGTCGTCCACCACTCGTCGCTCGTTCGCGTGGCCAAAAATGACTAGTTTTGGCCTATTTTTGGACCGTTTTCATGTGCTACAATAATCATAGTGAGCGGCATGAAACGTTAGCCATCTCAACACCCTGGAACCCCCCGGGTGGCATAGGGCTGGATGGGGCTGTCGGATAACAGTGAAGGTCATGCCTCTCACTATAATGTCCCTCATTTCTGAAATTTATATAAAGGCCTATTTATAAAAATTTGAGGACATATTTGTAAATATATAAATTTCAGTGATTAAACTATTAAAGTTTAAAAAATATATTAATTTTATCCCACTGCCTTCGATGCACCTCTGTTTCCGCACAAGGAAACAAAGGAGGTGTGATGCGTCGAAAGGAGACTCAAGTTTGTAAACATCAAGAAGTTAATTGATATATCATAGTTTATTTTGATAAATTTCTTCTTTACTAACTCCAAGAAGAATCGTAGGAAAATAATTAATAAAAAAAATCTTGATCGATATAACATAAATCTTAATTCATAAATATCAAGTAAAATTTGTTTAGATAAGTCTCCTCTTTAGTAAATAACAAAAAGAAATATAAGAGATTAAATAATAAAAGATCTTGATTCAAAAAAAATATCAAGTATCAAATAAAATATAATTAGGTATTTGAGGTAGACATTAATTAAATCACGGTGATACTATTTCAAGCTTGTTTCTGACCCACACTATTCGTCTTGTTTCAGGTAGTTGAGGTAATTGAGGTAATTGAAGTAATTGAAGACTTGCTTGGGTAATTGAAGCCCATTGTACGAAAGAAAGTCGTTGAGATTGTCAATTAAATTGGAACTTTTGAAAGCTTCGAAGACAAAATGTTATTTCAATTACTCATGCTTTTTTTTAAAAATCAAGTATAGGTAACTGAAGGCTCGTCGTCATTAGAACTGCAACTGGATCATTAGAGGTGGTTGGATCATATATTTTTAATTTAAAAAAATTTATAATATATAAAATATTTTAAATTTATATTTGATGAAAAGAATCAAAATAAAAATAAAGAAATGACCAGTGACAAAATATTATTTGGTTACGCTCTCTTTAAACGACCGATGTTATCGGTTTTTTATTGAATTAAATAATAAAAATTGATACTAGTGCAAAGATAATGAACTAGGATGAGTGTGACGATATATAAGACTAAATAAGTAATACTATTCTTATTAATTGAACTTAAAAAATTTGTAAACTTATTTTATCTCAATAGGAAAGTACATAAACCCAAGTTTTAAGCACTTATTCACATATACACACATTTATCTATGGTGCAGATATGTGAAATCAAACTGAAATGAGATGACAAGTCCAATCTTTCAGAGAACTTGTCAACTTACTCCTCAGAACCACTTTTCCTGCAAAACGGGAGAAGACAGGGGCAGCTGGATGAAGTCTCTGACTGATCTCAGTTCCATTAAAGGCTGCACTCAATTCGGATGTCTTTCATCCAAAGGGTAAAAAGATGTTATCTATTCACTTGCATTGCAGAAAAACTTCAGCCAAACTTTCTTGTTCACATGAGCTTGACATTTTTCTCACAAGCCGTGACCAGCCCACAAGAAAGAAAGAACTAAGGGAATTTTGTTCACTATCCCCTACAATATAGCTAATGATGCAAGTGTTTTCTATAGTTCTCGCCACCTCGTTCTAATGTAGAATGCACGTAGATACAGGTGTTTAATTTAATGCCTTCTAGTCAACAATGGACACAGAGTAAGAAACTAAGAAAACATCCCCACAAAACAAAACAAAACATGATGACAAGCAGCTACTGTCCCAAAGCACCAGCATTTGGCAACAAGATCATAAGTTACAGGACATCTTGGTAATGGAAGAAAGTATAGAGAGAGAGAGAGAGAGAGAGAGAGAGAGAGAGTATTGATTGAGCCGCTTACGCCAAGATCACTTACCACACTTTCTGCATCCTCGTGTTGGTCACCTTCGTCTTCATCTGCACTGTCCTGAGACTTCTCATAACCTTTCATCTTCTCCGGAGCCGATTCTTATATTGTCAGTGCGACAAGTTGAACAAGGTCAGTGCAAAATGCCTCAGGAAGAGAAACAAAGCGAACACTGCCATTAATCCTTCTAGCTGGGAGACCAATCGATCCTCCAATGCGTCACTGTTGCTGCTTCGATTAGCTCGGTCATGGTTGCTGAAGGTTCCAGTCCCTCGTAAGTAGTTCTGATCTTCTCTATTCCTTCTTCGTCATCTTCTTGCTCACCTCTCCTGAAGCGAAAGAGAAATAAGAACGAATAGAACATGACATTCTTGGTGATGGCTCTACTTCTTCTCTCCTTCCCCATTCACCACTACACGCCAACTACAGCAAACAAAACAAAACAAAACCCAAATCCAATAAAACGAAGAGAAAGAAGTTAAAAAAAGAGACTCAGTGCACTCCTCCCTTCTCACACCTTCTTTTGCCTCGCAAAACCCTACACAGTATAATGCCTCCACGATAAATGACCGGAACACCCCTCACCTTCCAACCCACATAACATATTGACCCGCAGGGCAGTTCGGGGACTCGGATATCAAGGAGGCGTTCTTTCGCCGGGTTCTACGTATCGATACGCGTCGTTTTGGGAAGGGAAGCTCTGTGCCTGTGTCCGTCTCCCTCTCAGCGGCAGCAGCAGCAGCAGCCAATGCCACCTACTCGTTCGCTGCTATCCTTTTCGCCATTCATGGACGCAGCAGAGGGAGCAGTTATCGACCTCAATAAATACCGCAGCACTTTTACTTAGTCTAGCGCCAATGTATGCTGTTCGTTGATCTATTCAAGAGATTACATGGAGTAAAAGCACCATACTTTTCATGATATCATTACTCATTTATCACATGTATACAACCTAATGTTGAGAGGAAGCTTCGTTCAGGCATCAAATCTGATGGTAGATCTTTGTACAGCTCCAGGCAATCTTTATGGATCCGGAGTAAAAGACCATTCAATTCAAAGGCATATATATCACTCTACATATCAAAGTAAGCGAACTACAAGCGTGCTGTTCTTATTGAACAAGAGCTCCGTTTATAATCACAACATCGGTCACTTTCCCTTGTAATAATATATTAAGCAACAATGTTGTTGCATAAAAGAAGTGATATATGTTGGAAGCACTGTAGATTATGATGCATCACTTCTTGCGTTTGTGTTTGCTTCTTGGATTCTAGCTAGTCTCTTAACTTGATTGATTGGGTAAATTAAATTGCATGCAAAAGATGGAAAGATTGTGGAGTAAAAGCAGGAGATAGTGATCTTGCTTTTCTGCTTGTCGCTTTGCACTCCACTACCATCACGCACATGATGAGTTTGAGAGAGTGAGAGAGAGAGAGAGAGAGAGAGAGAGAGAGAGAGAGAGATCTTTGCATTGCTTTAGTTGGAGAGAATTGGCTTACACTACTTGCATTGATGGTACTACATTATACATCACGAACAGAATATAGGATGTCAAATCCATGCTTGAAAAGGCAATGATTGATGTATTTAAGATAAACAGGTGATCTAAATGAAGAAGAGCATTTCAGATGCACATCATTAAGTTAATTTGTTCAATAATGTTGAAGGATTGATTGTGTGATCACAGTAGCAACCACTATATTATTTACCATACCAAATGGTACAAACATATATAGAGAACTACTTATATAAGTGAAAAAACTTGTAGAACGCTATTAAGATTGAGTTATTTGTTGTTCATAGTGACAAATCCAAACTTCACACTTCTGCGTTGGATAAAGAAATATGTGATAACATGATCTAGTTACAAAACTTAATCGGGAGGCATTCATACTTCTGTGTTGTATCACGAATCTCATACACGTCTACTTATTTGCTTAGCCATGGTGAGAGGACCTCGCCACCATTGCCCTACAAATGTTTCATTAGTCGCTTCTGTCCCCATCCACTTCAAGAATTAAACAGAAAGGAGATTTCCATTCGTCCACACGAATCATTGGGAGTGTGCGGATGTGAGACGCATGCATGAAGGCACACCATCTCAGCTTTTTCTCTTCTGGTCCCCAACTGGATTGGTTGCTTCCTTTCATCCCATGGACGTGGGCGAGGAATGGAAAGGAGAGGAGAATGTGGGGTGAAAGCTGCAACGGGAGACCTGCATGCTTTTTCCTCTTTATTCGCTCCCTGTGTGTGTGTGTGTGTGTGTGTGCTCTCCTTTCTTTTCCATGCATGGGATCCTCATGTCTGCAGGAAACAGCCAGAACTGGAGATGCCATGTACATGCTTGTGTTCTTGCATTGTAATAATTGGTTCTTGTTGGATGTTAAATTTGGAACATTATGATAACTCCTTGGATACTGGGCAGCCTTAGATTGCACTACCACAGAACTTGCAATCAATTTTAGTGTGTGTTCTAATCAGAATGGGTGGCATTTTGCTTTTTTTTACAAGCTTTGAATAAAAAAGGAACATAAATATTGAATAATGATGGTCAAATTATTTGTATATATTGAACCCAGAAGATCACAGAAAAATGATTTTAACTCTTTCCATTACTCCTTTCCCTTCTTCATTTCATCTCAATCTAAACTGAAATACATTCCCACTTGAGCATTGGACGAAGAGGTGTCTGATGTCATCTCTATTATACTGGTCTGATAGCCTGAAGTGCAATTACATCCACCTTAATAAAAATCCAGTTTGACAAAAATCCACCAAGTCCTCTGAGAATTTACATTCTACATCATAAGAGAAAAAGGCTAGGTTGATTCCGAAATTCCATTTTATGGACGATCAAAATCTGACCTCATCAACCAGCAAGATTCATGTTCATCTTTTCATGGGCTAAAATTAGGGAGAATGGAGCAATTAACTTAGTAGATATATTAAAAAAAAGCATAACAATTATGAATTAAGTTATTGAAATTGGTAAGGAAATTCTTATTTATCTTGAAAAGTAGAAGCAACAATTGGATTTTTTTTTTTCTTTTGCATTCTTTCTCCTCTCATCTTTATTTTCTTCTTATGCCGCTGCATTTGATCATCCAATTATGCTCCAATCTCTTCATTGCGATTCTACTACTATTTCTGCTTCTTCACAAATGTATTTTATTCCATGGCTCGACGGCGCTGCCTCTTTTCCAACACGTAGGAGAGGTGTCATCCATAATGCTTCGTGCCAAATTGTATCGGGTCATGGCCCATGCTATATCTGGGCCGTCTGATGCAATATACAATCAAACATTAAGTCGGCCCACAAGGCCCATTTATTTTATCTATAAAGCCCGGCCCATTTATTTTATTCAATCCCCAGAGGAAAGAAAAATATATATATTCACTAGATCATATATTATTCGGATCCATAGAGCTCAATGATGATAAAAGATCTACATTGATTTTTCTTCTTAGATTAGATAAAGAAAATTTGACTCATTTATAATTAAACTTATGGATGTTGAATGGTTGGTAAACTGTGTTCTCTCTTCGTTGGCTCACCAGATTCTTACACCACCATAAAAACATCATAATTAGTCATGGTTTCTGCTTCTACTCAGCAATAACATGTGGTCCAACAAGCCACTCAAAGGTTGTCAGTCCTTAATAGTGCTTCGGATGAAGTCGCCATGTGATGCCAACTTAGATCAAGTTCCAGTGTCACATTCTAGAAAGAGGGTATGTGCTATCCAACCCAAACACCAGGTTGAGGTGATCATCAGTGTAACCCACATGCTCTGTCAAGTCTTTGGGGTATATGGCTCAGTAAAGAGAAAAGGACCTGAGACAATGAGAAGCCCATCACAAGCTGTTGTTCTTTGGCCACAGCTATTCTGTGCAGGAGTGAATGCAATCTTTCCTCGTCTGCACCTGCTGATTCCACGTCATAAAGCTGCCACATCCAAAAAGATAGATCTGAATGCCATACAAAAATCTGATGACCATATTGTTGTGATGACCATGCTGATGCCAGAAGTCCATCATAAGCTTTATGAATTCATAACTCATTCTTTTTATTTAATCTAAATCTTGATTAGATGAGAGATTAATGATGATTATGAAAAATCAAGAAAAAACTACAACAAAGGATAAAAATTTCGCAGCAGCCAAGGGGATTCAGAGTGGAGAAAAGGGAAACAGAGGAGAAAAGAGTAAAAAAAATAAGAGAAAAAGAAATGGAAGAAGATAAGGAAAACGTAAAAATTATTTTCATTCATCCAAACAGTTTTTCATCTCAGGTTAGATCAAATCTATAGTGAATTTTTACTGTGATTGCTTAGAGAGGTTTTGGATATTGTGCACAGTGACATGATCCCTATATCCTAGTTATTCTCTTGTGATTGTTGTTTAGATTTTGAGTAAGAGATTCGAGAATTGTATATTCATTATTTCTATAGTGGATTTTCTCTTATTTGCGCCGTGGTTTTTACCCTTCACGTTGAAGGGATTTTTCACGTAAATCTTGGTGTTCTATTTGATTGTGATTTTCGTTTAATTCTATTGTGTGTTATGGCCTATTAGTATTTGTTCATATATAAAAGTCTTTTCTTGTTTGTTACTCTTTTTATCCCATCAACTGGTATTAGAGCAAGGTTTTGGTAATTTAATTTTTGTGTTTGAACATGGAGGCTGGTAGTGTTTCTCACATGATTAGTTTGAACGGAAACAATTGGATGATATGAAAATCAAGAATGGAAGATCTCTTGTATTGTAAAGATTTATATAGACCTTTGCAAGGGAATAGTAAAAAACTCATAACTATGACAGATGATGAATGGAAGAGGTTAGATCGAAAAACGGTTAAGTTTATTCGATAGTGGCTCGATAATAGTGTCTTTCATGATGTTTTTACTGAAAGTTCTGCATATTCTCTTTGAAAAAAGTTGGAAGGTCTCTATGAAAGAAAAACAGTTGACAACAAAGTTTTTTTTATCAGAAAACTTGTGAACCTGAAATATAAAGAGGGTGCTTCTATTACTGAGCATTTGAATAAAATGCAGAGTATTACTAACCAGTTATCTTCTATGAAAATGTCTCTTAATGATGAGTTACAAGCATTGTTACTTCTCAGTTCATTGCTAGAAAGTTGGGAGACACTGGTGGTTTCCCTTAGTAATTTTGCGCTAGATGGTATTATTATTATGAGTCAAGTAACAAGCAGTTGTTGAATGAGGAGTTGAGAAGAAAGAATTTAATAGCATCTCAGATTGATTCACAAACACTTATCTCAGAGAACATAGGAAGGTCAAGGTCTAAAGATAGAAGTAGTTCATGCATAGGTAGAAGCAAGTCAAGATCAAGGAAAGATATTGTTTACTATAACTGTGGTGAGAAAGGATATTATAAGAATCAATGTAAGCAACCTAAGAAGAGCAAGAAAAAAGGAAAAGAAGTGGAGTCTACAGAGTCAAAATAGAATACCACAGCTACAATGTAGGTTGGTGATTATTTGATTTTGTTCCCTTCTAATGATATTTTTTCTTGTGTTAGGATCTCAAGTGGATAATTGACATAGGAGCTTCTTATCATGCTACATGACGGAGGGAGTTCTTTGCTACCTACAGGTCTGAAAATTTTAGTGTTGTCAAGATGGGCAACCATGGCACAGTAGACATCATTGGCATGGGTGACATCCACATAAGATCAACCTTGGATATAAGTTAGTGCTTAAGGATGTGAGGCATGTGGTTGACTTGAGGCTGAATCTAATCTTAGTTGGAAGACTAGATGATAAAGATTATGATAGTAGGTTTTAGAGAGGACAATGGAAACTCAGTAAGGGTTCTTTTGTTATAGCTAGTGGAAAGAAATATCATACTTTATACAGGTTGTAGGCCAAAGCTTGTGGTGAACAACTGAATGCTACAGAGAAAGACTTCAACATGGAGTTGTGGCATAGGCGATTAGGACACATGAGCAAGAAGGGACTACAAGCTCTTTCTAAGAGAGAAGTATTATCTGACCTCAAAGGTATACATTTGAACTCTTGTATTGATTATTTAGCTGGTAAATAACATAGAGTTTCATTTGCTAGTCCTACTTTGTCTAGAAAAATGCATGCCTTGGGCCGTGTTTATACAGATGTATATGGTCCTTTAAAGACAAAAACTCCTAATGGTTCTATTAATGTTCTTGGCATCAGTGGTGCACTTTATTTTGTTACTTTTATAAATGACTTTTCCAGAAAAGTTTGGGCTTATGCTTTGAAGACCAAGGATCAAGTTATTGATATCTTCAAAGAATTTCATGCTAGAGTTGAAAGGGAGACAAAAAGACACTTGAAATACATAAGATCATATAATGGTGGTGAGTATACAGGATTGTTTGATAATTATTGCAGGTCACATGACATTCAACATGAGATGACAGTTTCTAGTACACCTCAGCATAATGCAATTGTACAGAGAATGAACCGCACCATCATGGAAAAGATCATATATATACTTTCACAAGTAAAGCTACCCAAAAGGTTTTGGGATGAGGCTTTGCAGACTACAGTTGATGTGATCAACTTATCTTCCTGTACAGCCCTAGATGCTGATATTCCAGAGCATGTATGGTCAGGGAAAGAGGTTTCCTATAGGCATTTGAGAGTATTTGGTTGTCATGCATTTGCACATGTTTCAGACAATAAAAGGTCCAAGTTGGATGGTAAGACAAAAGAATATTTCTTGGCTACTCACATGATCAATTTGGTTACAGGTTTTGGGATCCAGAAAAGCAGAAGGTGTTTAGAAGTAGAGATGTTATCTTATTTGAGGATCAAACCCTTGAGGATTTGAATAAGGAGGCACCAGCCAAGACTTCTGCAGAAGAATTAGCAGATTATGACCTAGTTATTCCTCCAGTATATCAGGGTGATGGGGGAGATGTGCAGGAAAATGGTATGGAACCAGATGTTAATCTACTTGTAAGACATATTGAGCAAGAAGAAGTTGAGGAGCAGCTTCCCTTAGAACCTCAGGTGAGAAGAACTTCTAGACAACGTCAGCCTTCCAGAAGATACTCTGCAGATGAGTATATGATGCTTATTGATGCAGGTGAACCAGAGAGTTACCAGGAAGTAGTTGAAAGTGAGTAGAAAAAGAAGTGGTTAGTCACTATGCAGGAAGAGATGAATGCTCTATAGAAGAATCACACATATAATTTGATACAACTACCACAGGGAATGAAGGCCTTGAAGAACAAATGGGTTTTTAGGTTGAAGACTCAAGAATATTGTTCTCAACCAAAGTACAAAGCCAGATTGATTGTGAAAGGCTTTGGTCAAAAGAAAGGTACTGACTTTGAAGAGATTTTTTCTCCTGTTATTAAAATGTCTTCTATTCGTGTTGCTCTAAATATTGCTGCCAGCCAGGACTTGGAGGTGGAGCAGTTAAATGTGAAGACAACTTTTCTTCATGGTAATTTAGAGGAGGAAATTTAGATAGAGCAACCAGAAGATTTCAAAGTCAAAGGTAAAGAAAATTTTGTCTACAAGTTAAGAAAGAATTTGTATGGATTAAAGTAAGCTCCAAAACATGATACAGAAAGTTTGATTCATTTATGACTGAAAATGGATATAAAAGAACGGCTTCAAATTATTGTGTGTACATCAAACGGTTTGGTGAGGATTATATTATTCTCTTACTTTATGTTGATGATATGCTTATCCTTGGGAAAGATATGTGTACAATTGACAGGTTGAAGAAAGAACTGAGTGAGTCCTTTGCAATGAAGAACATGGGGCCAGCAAAGCAAATACTGGACATGCAGATTTATCGTGATAGGAAAAACAAGAAGATTTGGTTGTCATAGGAGAAGTATATCAAGAAGGTATTAGAAAGGTTTAGTATGAGCAATGCAAAGCCAGTTGGTCCTCCTCTTTCAGATCACTTCAAGTTATGTTCAGAACAGAGTCCGTCAAGTGATGAGGAGAAGGAGAAAATACAAAAGGTTCCTTATACTTTAGCAGTTAAAAGTTTAATGTATGCAATAGTATGTACAAGGCCGGACATCGCATATGCAGTGGGTGTTACTAGTAGATTTCTTACAAATCCAGGCAAAGAGTATTGGGCAGCAGTGAAGTGGATCTTGAGATATCTTAGAGGAAGCTCTAAAGTTTGTTTAAGCTTTAGAGGTGGACTACATGTGCTAACGGGTTACACAGATGCAGATATGGCCAGAGATATTGATACAAGGAAATCCACATCAGCTTTTGTACTTACTTTTGCAGAGGAAGTTATGTCATGGCAATCCAGATTACAAAGGTGTATTGCCCTCTCCACCACAGAGGTAGAATATATTACTGTTATAGAGGTTTGCAAAGAAATGTTATGGATGAAAGAATTCTTACAAGAATTAGGGCTGAAACAGAAAAACTATGTAGTGCATTGTGACAGCCAAAGTGCCATCCATTTATATAAAAACCTAACTTTTCATTCCAAGTCAAAGTATATAGATGTCAGATATTACTGGATTCGAAATATACTTGAAGAGAAACAGTTGCAACTTCAGAAAATTCATACAGATGATAATGGAGCAGATATATTGACAAAGACCTTACCGAAAGAGAGGCAGGAGATGTGCTGACAGTTGGTCAGCATAAATTTATATTGAGGAGCAAAAGGGACAACCTCCCTTATGGGCTGAAGGGGGATGTTGTTGGGCTGACAGCCCAATTCAGCCCATATGGGTTTTATCAGCCCATAGCCTACTCTCTTTATTTAACCTAAACCCTAATTAGATAAGAGGCTAATGGTGGTTGCAAAAAATTAAGAGAAAACTATAGCAAAGGGTAGAAACTTCGCAGCAACAAAGGGGATTCAAAGAGAGGAGAAAAGGGCAGAAAAACAAGAGAAAAAAAGGAAGAAGACAAGGAAAACACAAAAATTATTCTCATTCATCCAAACAATTTCTCATCTCAGGTTAGATCAGATCTACAGTGGATTTTTACTGTGATTGCTTGGGGAGGTTTTAGATATTGTGTACAGTGACATGATCCTTGTATCCCAGTTATTCTCTTGTGATTGTTGCTTGGGTTTTAGGCAAGAGATTTGAGAATTGTATATTTATTATTTTTATAGTAGATTTTTTCTAATTTGTCTCGTGGTTTTTACCCTTCACGTTGAAGGGGTTTTCTATGTAAATCTTAGTGTTCTATTTGATTATGATTTCTGTTTAATTCCACTGTGTTATGGCCTGCTAGTATTTGTTCATATACAAAAGTCCTTCCTTATTTGTTACCTTTTTTATCCCATCATATATCACACATGCACCCACTTTAGAAATGTAGCTTCTTGTTGTATTGATCTCGATCTATATTCTAGAAGAAGATAGATGAAACCAGTACAAAAATTTATCTTGAGCTCACTTTGACTATGTTAACAATGGTAGAAGAATCTCTATCACATAGGTAGGAAAACAAAAGTAAATATCTTTAGAATTTCATGTTTAGGTTCTTCAAATCTATTTGTCAAGCTCGCAAGCCATGATTGGGGATATGTAAGTGTTGAGGGCCCCAAAGATGGAGTCTACTTCCTCAGTGAAGCTCTCATTGTCTTGCCACTCGAAGTATGTCTATATGTAGTCCAGAAAACTGCACCGGGGTGGCTTATCATCGCAAACTTGTGTCAAAGATGAATTGCTTTCTTCTAATGATGCCTTCTGCAACATCTCCTTGAACTTTAATGACTGTAGCAACAGACTGAGAGCAAATGATGTGCTCACTCCTACAACTCCTGGGTCGAGAAACCGTGTAGTGTCCTCCATTGCACTGTTGTTGGTGCTTGGATTAGCATGAAGCCCCTCGTGATTTGGCCAAAGCCATTGAATGTACCGGCCGAGATCGAAGTTGGTGATAGCATTAAGGCCACGATACTCAATCGCCGCAATGTCGTAGGCGGTTGCAGCCTCCTCCTGCGTCGCTGATCGATGGAGACAGATGCATGTTAGATGTTTGTTATGTGTAGGTGGTGGTGGTGTTGGTGCAACAAACCTAATCCCTTGCTCATTTATTGCACAGTCTCATCAAAGGCTAAGAACCGTGTGGTGGTGTTGCATGGAAGCCGATACATGATAACAGATAGAATTTCCTCAATTGCATGAGGAAATCTCGGTAGACAGTTGAGGGAAATCCTCTCCTCCTATGTATATAAATAACTCTGTATTTAGCCATATGAAACATAACTTTTATCATTGCAACTCAGCTTTAACATGGTATCAGAGCTGCTTGCCCAAGAGAAAGCTCTCTTCTTGTTGTCCGCTGATAGCAATTGATCCTCACCTCTACCACCTTCCAAGTCTAGCAGCATTCCCTACCACCAAATCTCGTGAAACTTCGGCGAGGCTCAGTAAACCCCTCACTGAATCTTTCCCTCCGCCCTTTGCTTCCTCTGCTTCCATGGGCGGAAACTACCATCTCCGCTACTAGCGACCACCGTCACCGATACTCCCCTGTTTCTCAACTGCAACCCCCTCAGCCATAGCTTCAACTAGTGGCCACACACCTCTCTTTGCTATCGGCATCAACAATAACCATCGTAGCTAGAGTGCGATGCGACAGAAATAGGGCAGCACTACCGATCTCAGCCCAGCTCTCTCCTCTGCTATAGTAACACCAAGATCTATTTAACCATATCCACCTCATCGTCACTCTCAATCTCTATTTCCCTACTTCTCCAACTTATCACAGTGATCGACTTTCCCCATGGAAGCAAATCTGCCACCGTGAGCTCGACGCTGTCTACATCGCACCACCCACGGATACAAATCTCCAATCCTGCTGCAGATTATGGAGAGACGAGCTTCGTTTCTACATAGACAAAACCAACTAATCCTCTCCACCACTGAATCCTCCTCACTGCGATCAAGTTCCTGCTTGAAGACACCGCAGTTCACAGTGAGCTTGTGAACTCACAATATATTGATATCCCGGTGTCTTCCTCTTCCCTTCCTGAGCCGACGAGCGACCACCTACCTCAACAACCTATTCCAGATGGTTGAGTACAGTGGGAGGCACACTTGGTGAGTCACACATGCTTCTCATAGATCGGCGACGAGTGCAGCTTCCTCTCCTTTTTCTTCCTAAAGTAAGACCTCCCATCTATCACCGTCACGTCTCAATCTCTGTTTCTAACCGTCGTTGCCCCCACCCCCACCTTGGCAAGCCCCTGATCAGTGCCACAGTTGGTTGTCAACCTCCTTATCGACCACAAACATGGCTACCGACTTTGCTGGTTTCCTCGGATGCCTCCTTCGACACAGATCCCAGATCTGTGGATCTGAGATCTCCCAGAACCGAAGCTGACTTCTTGGTGTCCCCGATCGCTGATCCCTCAGATTGATATAGAGCCAACACCGAGAACCCCCTCTCCTCTATCGCAGAACGCTGTCGCTTCCTCTCCTCGCGGTGGCTTTCCACGGTGTCGCTGCCATCCAGCCCCGGCACCCTTCCATAGGTGGAGCCACTGGTTCTGCAAGAACCGGAGATCTCAATTGGATCACTGCATTCTTCTCCGCCTCGTCAAGCAGCATCCGGAATTGGTTGCCGCATTTAAAGACGTGTGGACCACGAGTCACTTCCTCTCCAGCCTGATGTATACCGTGGCGTTTGAAGCCATAGAACTAATCATCTTGCTATAGCTCTCCTCAATAGATCACTCACAGAGCTGCAGATCTCTTAAGAGCAATCTCCAAAACCTTTAGCCCTCGGATCAGTATACTCAAAATAACTTCATCATCAACTTCTAATGTTCCAGTTACTGTTTCTATAGGGAATCATAATGCTTCTCCACATACAGGACTTATCTCCATCAATGCTGCTACGCTAATTCCTTTCAAGTTATCAAAATGTGGCAACTACGCATCTTGGCGAGCTTAGTTTTCTAATCTCTTATTTGGATATGACTTACTAGGCTACGTCGATAGCTCTCTCCATTATCCGCCTGCAGTGATCAACATCCCAGGAGAACCCAGGCCAGTACCAAATCCAGCCCACAAACTGTGGTCACGTCAAGATCGCCTCATCCTTCAAGCCATTCAAGCCTCAATCGCTGGGTCTGTCGCCCCATTAATATCTTCATGCATGACTGCAGTAGAAGCATGGTCCAAATTGCAAACCACCTTGGTAAATCACTTACAAACTCGCATGCTCAGACTTTTATCCAATCTGATGAAAGCGAAACAAGAGAGAAGTACTATTGCTGATTATTTATAAAATATTAAAGTTATCATCAATGACTTGACTTTGATAGGTCATTCCCTCAGTGAAGAAGAAGTCCTAGTCCACACTCTTAATGGCTTAGGAGACGATTACAAAGGATTGATAGTCGTAATTCGAGCACGTGACTCACCAATATCATTTGAAGAACTATATGACAAGCTGACTGACTATGAGACGCGATGACAGGTTGCCCGGACCAACTATTACAGCTCAAGTCAGTCACAAATCCAAGAGGAAGGGCAACTAGTATAATAAACACATCAATAAAGGTTTGGCTAAGCTGCCTCATGATCCTATAGGTCTTACACCAAACCCCCCTTATCCACATTATCAACACCTTAATCCTCACAATCAAGGTGGCAACTTCTATACTTATCAGCCCTAGCGTCCTGACCTTAGTAGTCATCACAGAATCGTCTACCAGTTGTGTGATAAAGTCGGAGACTCTGTGAAAGTCTATCGGTCTCGACCTCGACTCCTTGCTCCATCACAATGGCCTCAAGCGAACCTCATAACTACTCTGACTACTTGCCAACCCAATTGGATTGTGAACTCTGGCACATCACATCATATCACCTCTGATCTTCATAACTTGTCTATCCACAATAACTATGACGAAAATGAAGATATCATCATCGGCGATGGTAAAAGAATTCCTATTACCCATACTGGTTCCACAAAGCTTAATTCACTTACCACAACCTTCACACTTGATGATGTTTTGTGTGCATCTCACATTAAACGAAACCTCATTTCTGTCTCTCAATTCTGCAAACAGAACAATACCTCAATTGAATTTTTTTCTAACTCCTTTCTTGTCAAGGATTTAAACACAGGGGCATCCTTAGTCCAAGGCCAGAATAAAGATAATATTTATGAGTGGCCATCGACCGCGATGCAACCCAGCGTTCAACTCTTGATTCTTGCGGCTCGAGTTGAGTTGATGTATGGCATTTGCGTCTTGGTCATCCCTCGTCCTTTATCCAGCAAAAATTACTTTCTCATTATTCACTTTCTACCTCTACTACTAATAATATTTTATCTTATTGTGATGCTTGTCGTAGCAACAAAAGTCATATTTTTTGGAGCATCCTCTATATCTTGTTCTCAACTATTTGAAATAATTTATACTAACGTTTGGGGTCCTACCCTGACTCTTTCTTTTGATAAATTTTGGTTTTATATTATTTTTGTTGACTATTTCACTAAGTACACATGATTCTATCCTCTCTGCCATAAATCTAAAGTTCCCACAATCTTTACCAACTTTAGAAAGTTAATCGAGAATTTCTTTCAGTCTTCCATTAAAATAGTTTACTCTGATGGCGGAGACGAATATCAAGCCCTCACATCCTGTCTCACACCTTGTGGTATACAACACCTCAAGTCATCCCCTCATACTCCCCAATTAGTTGGTTTTGCTGAATGCAAGCATCGACATATAGTTGAAACTGGTCTCACACTTCTGCATCAGGCATCCATGCCACCAATTTTTTTGTCAGTAACCTTTCAAACTGCTATCTATCTCATTAATCGCATGCTCACTCCAGTCCTACAATATAAGTCACCATTTGAGAAACTATTCCGCAAGCTTCCTAATATTCACAAACTCAAAGTTTTTGATTGTCTATGTTATCCATGGCTTCGTCCTTATACCTCACATAAGCTAACACCACGATTTAAGCCTTGCATTTTTATAGGATATTCTCTTGAATATAATGCTTTTTGGTGCTATGATCCACAAACTCAAAAAGTATATATATCATGTTATATTACTTTTGTGGAGTCGTCTTTTTCTTCTTAAAATCATGTGTCCCCTACCGTGCAAGCTACTCCGACAAACATACATCACTGGAGTATCTCCTCGATTCCATCACATGAACCTCCCACCACATCATCCAATCCTTATCCTATGGTCAGTACACTCCTCCTGTTCAACAGCTCCTCACTCCCCCCGTTATTTCTCCAATCCTTCCTTCACTAGTTTCCCCTATTAATGAAGCAATGCCCTCAGCTATCTCGCCATGTGATATTGAAGTGTCGCAGACTGGTCTGATTGATCTCGGTGACTCATCACCGCCTATACCAATAACCCAACCTCTCACTTGTGTAGCCCCTAGCTATCCAATGACAACACGCTCCAAAAGTGGTATCTTTAAACCCCGTCAAGTCCTTGATCTACATGCTATAACAAACTCTTCCTTTGAGGCCAGTGAACCCATCACAATTACTCAAGCTCAAAAATCTCCTCACTTATGTAAATCTATGTGTGAAGAATATAATACTCTTCTCCATAATTCTACATGGACCCTAGTACCCTTTTATAACACACAAAACATCATCGGGTGTAAATGGGTCTTTCGAATTAAGTGAAACCTAGATGGATTTATTGCTAGATATAAAGCATGTCTAGTTGCTAAAGGGTTTCATCAACGACTTGGTGTTGACTTCACAGAGATATTTAGTCCAGTTGTCAAACCCACAATAATCCGGCTTATCTTGAGCTTAGCCAACTCAAAAGGCTAGCACATACGACAACTAAATGTTAACAATGCCTTTTTACATGGGACTCTTACTGAAGATGTCTTCATGCAGCAACCTCCTAGCTTCATTCATCCACGATATCCAAGACATGTCTGTAAACTACAAAAAGCTATTTATGGACTTCATCAAGCTCCAAGAGCTTGGTATAATGAACTTGGAGCATTTTTAATATCAACGGGTTTCATCAACTCCAAGTCTGATACTTCGTTATTCCTACGACAACAAAATGAAAACACAATATATCTTCTAGTATATGTCGATGATATTATTATCACAGGCAATAATCCTTTGGTGATCTAAGCATTCTTAAAGTAACTGGCCGTTCGATTCTCTCTCAAAGATCTAGGCACCTTGAGCTACTTTTTAGGAGTGGAAGCAACATTCACATCTTCAGGTCTCCTCCTATTCTAAAGAAAGTATATTCAAAACTTATTCTCAAAAATAAATGTGCATGATGCAAAAGATGTTACAACTCCTCTCTTCACTAATGAATCACTTAGATTATGTGATGGAAGCCCTGCTACGGACTCTACTCAATATCGACAAGTAATTGACTCATTATAGTACTTGGCTCTCACTCGTCCAAATATCTCTTTTGTAATTAATAAATTATCATAATTCATATATCGGCCCATCTAATACACATTGGTCTGTGGTCAAACGAATTTTGCGATATCTTAAAGAGACTCTGAAGAATGACCTTTTTCTCGGTAAACATGCCCCACTTCATCTTCATGCCTTTGCTGATGCCGATTGGGCAGGAAACTTCGATGATAGAACATCCATGTTTAGGTATATTATCTTCCTTGGGGCTAATCCAATCAGTTGAAGTTCTAAGAAATAGAAGATGGTTGCATGATCCACAACTGAAGCTGAATACCGTGCCATCGCCACAGCTACTGCTGAACTAAATTGGATCACAAATCTACTCAAGGAACTCAACATCAATGCTACTTGATATTGGCGCTACCTATCTATACTATGATAATGTTGGTGCTATCTATCTGTGTGCTAATCCAGTCTTTCACTCGTGCATGAAACATATTGTCATTGACTTCTATTTCGTCCACGATCAAGTTGTCAGACACCAAGTACGTGTTTCTCACAATTGATCAACTAGTAGATTCACTCACGAAGTCTCTCGCCCGTAAATTATTTGCATTGCATCAGTCCAGGATCAATGTCCTTGACAAGAGTACTATCTTGTGGGGGCATGATAACAAATAGGATTTCTTCAACTGTATAAGAAAATCTTGATGGACAATTGAGAGAAATCCTCTCCTGCTATATATATAACTCTGTATTCAATCATATAAAATTTACCTTTTATCATTGCAACTCAGATTTAATAATATGAAAGCAAACAACTCCCCGCTTTTAGCAGGCTGGAAGGTTGACGGAAGGACAGCAGTAAACACATTAACACCAACCTCCAACCATCCTATTACCATCGCCACAAAATTCGGCAAACACCATCAAGTTCTTGAATTCATTCTGCACTGCTGTCCCAAATCATGTTTCATGCAGATGCAGGAAGGTTAGGGTTGCATGAAACGAAATGCAAATTTGGATGGTGGTGGGTCAGCTGATCCATCTACTCAACATCACCATAAATCCCATCAAATGCTTGTCTAAGTTGCTTTAGTATGCACTAACAGCTCATGCGATGGACATGGTTTCCTGCATCACTGTTTGGGGAAAGGCAGTTTCATGTTAATCACATTATTATTACTATCATTTTTTGAGGAGAATCTCACCATAAGTTCCAAGATAAAGGTACTTGTTGCCAAAACCCGACCAATCCGAGCTTCCCACCTCCCATTATGATGGTGTCTGCGAGTACGCATTATGATAAACAATACTTAAACATCAGGAGAATATGTTGGAAATATAAATCTTTCATGTCCAACATCCGAATCCCAACAAAATGCACCTGTTCTGGTGGCATGATATTTGAAGCTGTTGCAGATAAATAGCAACAGAATCATCCAAGTCAAACATAAGATTAATGCATGTTTATCCTATTTGATAAAACTTAGAACAAATAAAAAGATGAAAATTTAAACCTTGCTACTCCTCTGTATTTTGAGACTCCTCTTGAGAACCCACTGCTTTTCCTGCACAGTGCAATAAATACTTGCCTTCTTATTAATCTTTATTCATCTTTTCTCTCTCTTATAACATGAGATAGAGAGAGATACCTTTTAAGGATCCAATATACTCTTCCCTGGACTGGTTCTCCATTTCCTTCAGCTCTTCTTGGTAATGTTGATATCTATCATCAGAAGAATCACATGATAAGTTCCGACTCGGAAAGAGTAAGGAAAGTGAGTGAAAATCTCAAGACAAGCGAGTTTTACCGGAAAGTTGAGAGTGGTGTCATGGCCACAATATTTCAATGCTGCCAAGTCGTAAGCATGAGCTGCTGCCTCTTCACCATCATAAGCTCCTACGTCAAAAGATCAAATGATCACTAATGAGTTTCTATATATATATATATATACATATATATATACATAAGAGAGAGAGAGAGAGAGAGGAATAAACCTTGTTTTCCTTTCTTGCTCTGGGATTCATGCCAGCAATTCTTGTCCCACAAATGAGCCTCGTATCGGCCTGTCCATCGATGCCTATCAGGAACCATTAAAACACACATCAACAACCTGAACCATGGAGAAGACAAAGAGGAAGAAAAGAGGAGGAGATACAATCTGACCTTGTCACCCCACGAAAAGCTGAGCTACGTCGAGACGGGGAGTCTCTCGGAGCGCTCTTCCTCGTTATCTTCGCCTTCATGCATCCGCCGTCCCTTCTGTTACTGCTGTCAATGGGTTTCTGAGTCATGGAGCAGTTGCTGCCCTTTTGGCTCTTGCCCATTGGATTACAAGAGGTTGGGCGAGGAAAGGAAGGAGATCGAATGAGGGGCAGGGAGAGAGATGCCGGGGTCAGTCTTCTAGAGGAGGAGAGGCCTTTTAACGGGAGGGAGACGAAAAAAAGCCGGCTCTTCGTATCCTCGCTCTCTCTCTCTCTCTCTCTCTCTCTCTCTCTCTCTCTCACGCGCACACATTCTTAAGAGCCGTCTTTTGTCCGTCTTTTGTTGCTAGTTATATGCAACAAGCATTAAGCATGAAGCAGGATCCTCTTATATTTCAGTCGAGAGATTTTTGCATCTGACATACGTGTCATGCAGTTCATTTTTGTTTGGTTACTATAGACTTCGATAAGAATGTTGATTTATTATTATATTTGTGTACAGGGGAAGTCAGGGTATTTTCGACATGTAGATTAGTAACAGAGAATTGTAATGATATATGTTGAAAAATAAGCTCAATTAAGAATTGTATTGGAATATGTGAAGTCATCTAAATAACTATAATCTAATTAAATACATAATGAATGGGGACACCTTGAGGAGAGTGGCATCCTTTCAAAATTATGTATGACATTAAATGTATTTGGTTTGGGAATATCCTCTGACATGTTCGTATGGAAAGAATACTTATTATTCTGTCAGAACTTTCCTTCATTATACTGCTACCACCTCTCAATGACTCCATCTCTCACTTTTTTATTATCAGATTACTATCAAGTTGATGATATGCTATTACTTCTATTTTAGTATGATGATAAATTATCAAGTTGGAGGGAAAAGATTAACATGAAAATAATGAGCGACACTAAACAGTAGGGTTTTTTTTTTCTGAGTAGATGCAGCTGAAACATACAAGTTTTTTTATGAAACAGGAACCCATGAAAAGTATTAAGTCAAAGATGAATACTCCTTAAAATCTCTCCACTTTATCAATCATAACGCTAAATACTAAGATTAGTTTGTCAACCAAGTTTCTTCTTCCTCTCTTGATCTTAATGGAGTACTTGGTTCACAAGAAGCTAACATCTGCTACAATCTTTTGTAGAAGTCTATGAACTCATTAGAAAAACAACACATTGAAGTTTTCAAGACACAGTTTGCTTTTATTTTTATCAATTGGATTTCATCCATGTAATCTGAATAGCAATAAATTAAGAAGGTGTTAGTATCAGTTGCACTGGAGATCTCTAATATGGCCGAATGACAACTACAATTCCAGTTTTCTTTGTTGAGTTGCTTTGATAAAATCAGTAAAACATCAGTTTATTTCTCTCATTATTTTATGCTAGTTCTTGAGGATGATATCTGGCCAACCTACACAGCAGAATTGATTGACAATAAACTTCCTTATAAATACTTTGTTTCAGAAATCCAGGTTCAGAACTTAACCTGTATCTGACCATCAAAATTTATTAATATTTTTAATGAACTTCTGTAAAGCTGAAGGCTGATCAATATCAATGTCAATCGACATTGTGTGCTTTTAACACATCACAAACAGCAGTACATGGATAGAAAAGACAACAAAATTGACACAGTTATCAGTTCTTGTCTTCACCATTGAAATATGAAGTAAACGCGTAGTCTGCAGCTTGTTGCTTTAAATGATTCCCTGAGGATTTGCCTGCAATGAGTTGTATGCATTTTGTTGGTGCTCAAGTTGTCTCAATTGTTTGTCTGGTTTCTTCTCTTGGCAAGTTCAACCAAAAAGGGACAAACACAAACAGATGAAACCAAGCAAATGTTGTTTATAGCTCATCTTAGAAAGCAAATCCAAAGAACGGCTCCATGGATTGTTTAAAGGCCTAATTCGAAAGCCTAAAAAAAGAATGAACAATTTATAACTTTAATAAGATAATCGTTTGACAAGATTAATCTACGTGTTGGGATATTGATAAATTGCATGGATTTGGTGAATGAAAAGACTGAAAATACAAACCTTTGGGATAAAAAAGTAAGAGCTCTCTCATTAGCAGAATCAAATTTTTGTGATGATCTTTGTTCGACTCCTTGTGTTTCAAGCATGAGTGTGTCATTTGATAAGGGTTTTATATGGTCAACTCTACCTTGGCCAAGTAAGAGAATATAGCAACTTGTAACATCCCTCATTTTTTAAAAATTTAAAAGGACTTATTTATAAATATGAAGATTTCTTTTAATAATCCTTTAGCACTAAATATTTTTATATTGAAAGTTTTATGTTAGGGACCAAAATATGAATATTAATAATTATATAGGATTTATGAAAGATTGGTATTCAGTTTTAAAAAAAAAGAAAAAAAAAAGAGGCCGAGTGGCATTAGCTAATATAAGAATGAGCCACTTGTGTTAATTATGTGGATGACACATGTTTTTCTCATGCATGCTTGCCACCTATCTTTGCATTAGCTAAAACTTAAGTAAATAGATAAGGAGTTAAGGAAAACTTAACATGAGAAGCTTGCTGCCAACGTAGAGGAGAAGGAGAAGGAATTGAAGGAGAAGAAGAACTTTTATCTTAGCTCAAGGTTTTGCATCAACTCTCCATAGTTGGGAATCAAACTTTTGTAAGGCAAGTGTTCTAACCCCATCTTAGAGATAAATTATGATCCTTATTTTCATCTTGATTCCGAGAAAATTGGAAGATTGTGACTTCATGTAAGATATCTATGCCATTTATACATCAAATGTTGGATCTGGAATTTTTCGGATTGTTGACCTTTCAGTACTCTTATGGCCATAACTTTTTGCACCAAATTCTGATTGAGGAAAAATATTTTTCATACGAAAGAAGACTTAAAGAGCTTTCATTGGATATAAAAATTGGAAGATTTGGAGTAAATTTAACTATCCAAATATATGAATGAATAGACCTTATGTATTCGGTGAAACAGATACTACGGCTCCTAACCTTCTGTTACTAAATGGCTCATAACTCTCTGATGAAAATTCTGAATTATGAAAAATTTTATTCTTTGGAAACTAGATTCGTGTAGCTTTCTTTTGATACCTAATTTGAAAATTTTGAAGTATGTTTGCCCTCTAAGGCATCTGTTTAAATCGATTCTACCAATTCTGCAAAACAGAGATGATCAATTCTGACCTTTCTTTACTCTATTTGTTGTAACTTCCTGTTAGGAACTCAAAAATTTACAAATCTGAGTTCATCTGAAAATAGTTTGATACAGATTTCCAATGATACCTATTATGAGTGAATTGGAGCATATTTGGTCACTCAAACAATTCAAGAAATGTACCACTCAATTTCTGTCAAACCTGAAATTTAGTTGACTTTTGTCTATTCAAGTTTCATCCTATTGGAAATCTAATTTCTGCTAAATTCTTTTTCAATTGAGCTTTATAATGGTCCTTTGAAAATTCTTATATTGTTCATCCTAAAATTGTTTATATACCTGAAATCTATTATGTAATGTTTATATTTGCATAATCTTGTTTCGTAAAGGCACACGCATATTTTCATTGTTCCGCATGTGCTTCCGATGTGCCAATGTTATTGTTCATGCTACCCTTCTGTACTCTGGTGTCTTGTAGGATAATATGAACCTTTGTCAGAAATGGTAAAGGAAGTTATGCTTAGAGCCCGCGATTGCTCTGTCGGCCCCATTGACTTCACTCAAACATGGGTGGATGGAGCTCCTAAACGTGCGAGACTAATGTTTGGTGGTCATCCAGAAATGGATGAATCACATTATGAATGTGGTCCCACAACACCCTCTATGTTTATTTGATATGATATCCAAAGCTTTGCTTACGAGATTATATTTATGCTTTGGATAAAAATGGAATGTATGCTACATCAAAAATGACATACAAGCTTGTGTTTGTTATTCGGTTCACTTGTTATACTTTGAAGTGCTTCGTATGTTATTGTTATGCTCCCAAACACTCTTACACCTTTGATATGTACCTAGATGCTTCTTTTGATAATAAAATGCTCCAATTTCCTTTCTCCTATTGTTATGTATAATGTCGGTTTCAAATGAGATAACCCTTTATGATTTTATATCAAATGAGATGCTTTTCATTGAACACTTGTAGCTATGCTTCTGTATTTTGATACCAAGCCTGCTTGAACTGTTCCTATCGCCATGGATATGTTAGTCGCTTGCTGAGCTCTTTATGCTCACTCCATTGCTATATATAATTTTTTCAAGTTAGCTTGTCATGCACAGAAAAGCTAGAATTGGGTTGAAGCAAAGAAAGGCTAGAAGATTTTTGGGCTAATCTTTGTTAGTTGATAAGTCTTTTATTGTATAGTATACTTTACTTCTGATGAAATGTTAAGAATATGTTGACACATATGTGTTGTAAAAGTTTAAATGACCGCTCATGTTGATGGAATGATAAGTTTAAATTGCATAAGGATATGAACTTACGGTAAATATTATGTTTTGGGATTGTATATATTTCTACAATTATAGATTTGTGTTGTGGTTGATGTTTAGTTGAGTTAGCTTTGGATTTTATGAATCTCTGTGGGAAGTGGAGTATGATATTATGAAACTATACAGGTTTACGAATTGTGAATTTAAGGGTTTAAATATTGATTTGAATGGTTCTTAGTATCCTCAAATTGTTAGAATGGATCCTGGATTGAATTGTTCTTAAAATTTTAATGTTATGGATTTTTAAGATAGGGTCACACCTCCTTGAATTGTTCTTAAAATTTTAATGTTATGGATTTTTAAGATAGGGTCACACCTCCTGAATGTGATAAATTCGGTGGGGCGTGATAGAAGTGGTATCAGAGCATGATTTGAGGATTTCTAAGAAATTTGATATGCTAGATGCATAATAAATTTTGAGGTCTAGTGATTTATATTTGGAGACTAATCAAAAGCTTTCTTTTGTTGTGTTTAGGAAGCAAGGATGACAAGGTCATCTGGTTCTCCTATTGCATCTACTTCTGATCAATTGAGTGGAATTATGAAAACTTTGGAGGCTATGACACAAGTGATGCAACAACAAGTCCGACAAGGAAGAAATGATGAAGTGGGGACTTCAAACCAAACTGGGTTGGGAATCGAACAATTTAAGAAGCTTAGTCCTCCTAGTTTTAGTGGTTAGCCTGATCCAATGGTAGCAGAACAATGGATGATGCGAATAGAAATAATATTTGACGTTTTAATTTGCCCTGATGATAAGAAGGTTTCTCTTGATTCCTTCATGCTAGAAGGTGAGGCTGAGCACTGGTGGCGAACCATGAAGAGGATTTTTGAAGCTCGACAGGAGCCAATCACTTGGAAGGTATTTACAGAAAAGTTCAATGAAAAATATTTTCCAGATTGTATTAGAGAGCGAGAAAGAATTGGAGTTCTGAATCTCATCTAGGAAATTTGTGATGAGCCAAATATGAGTCTAAATTCTTGAGCTCTCTAGATTTACCACGCATATGATTAACGATGAATCTAGGAAAGCAAGAAGGTTTGAAAGGGACTAAGGCCAGCAATAAAAAGCCGGATATCAGCTTTAAAACTCCAGGTATACACTGACGTAGTAGAAAGAGCTTTCATACTTGAAAAAAACTTGGAGGAGATCCAAGAAATCAGGGACAAGAACGACAAGGATAAGTTTGTTGGTAGAAGTAAGAGAGGAAATGAAGTAGAAAGAAGTAACAAGAGGGTAAATGCACCTAGATTTGAGAAAGGAAATCTATCACAAAGAACTCTATCGTGTGCAGAATGTGGACGTAATCATGAAACGAGTGAGTGTTTTCGGGTGACTAGAGCCTATTTCGCCTGTGGAAAGTTGGATCATAAAGTAAGAGATTGCCCACTAAACAAGAAGAAAGAGCCACAGCCCCCTAAGCCAACAGCCCATGCTAGAGTCTATGCTATCACAGAACAAGATTCCAGAGCCTCTAAATCAGTGGTTGAAGGTATTCTATATGTTTTTAATAGAAATGCAAAAGTTTTGTTTGATCCTGGTTCCAACTTATCTTTTGTTTCACACTATTTTGCTTGTCACTTGGGTATTCAACCTAAACCACTGGATTATTTGCTACATGTAACTACTGCTGTTGGGGATTCCTTGACTACAAATTTGGTTTATCCATCATGTTTGATTTCTATCGGAGAACATGAATTCCTTGCTGATTTGATACTCCTAGAAATCCAAGGTTTTGATATTATACTGGGCATGGATTGATTATCTTCCTATCATGCTAGTATTGATTACTATACAAAAATAATTACTTTCTGTATACCAAATCAGCCTATCTTCTACTTTGAGGGTATTAGGCATGATTTGCCTCCTTGCTTAATATCGGCACTTCAAACTCAACGCCTTATGCAGAAAAGATGTTTTTGTTATGTTATATATATAAAGGAGCATTCAGAACAAGAAACTCACCTAAACGAAATTTTCGTGGTTAAAGAGTTCCCTGATGTATTCCCGGAGGATTTGCTTGGACTACCTCCAGACAGGGAAGGTGAATTTGTTATTGATTTAGTCCCTGGGACGACCCCAATATCTAAACCTCCCTATAGAATGGCACCACTCGAGCTTGAGGAATTGAAGAAGCAAATACAAGAGTTATTAGATAAGGGTTTCATTCGACCCAGTGTCTCACCGTGGGGTGCTCCAGTGCTGTTAGTTAAGAAAAAGGATGGGACGTTGAGGCTTTGTATTGATTATAGACAGTTGAATCAAGTGATCATTAAAAACAAGTATCCCCTACCCAAGATTGATGATTTGTTTGATCAATTGCAGGGTGCACAAGTATTCTCCAAGATTGATCTAAGATTAGGTTACTATCAGTTGAAGGTCAAGGAGGATATTCCAAAAACAGCCTTTAGAACTCGATATGGTCACTATGAATTTTTAGTAATGCCTTTTGGCTTGACTAATGCTCCTATAGCTTTTATGAAACTGATGAACAGAATATTTCAATCACTCTTAGATAATTGTGTAATTATATTAATTGATGACATATTAGTATATTCAAGGAGTAATCAGGAGCATGAGAAACACTTGAGAAATATATTATCCATACTAAGAGAAAAGAAGTTGTATGCAAAGTTCAGCAAATGTGAATTTTGGTTGAAGGAAATTGCTTTCTTAGGCCATGTGATTTCAGGAAAGGGCATATCTGTTGATCCAAAGAAGGTGGAAGCAGTAGTTAATTGGGAAGTACCAACAAATGTAACATAAGTTAGAAGTTTCTTGGGCATGATAGGTTATTACAGGAGATTTGTGAAGGGATTTTCTCAAATTGCTCATCCCCTCACCAAATTGACTCAAAAGAATGTGAAATTTGAATAGAGTGGTGATTGTGAGCACTGTTTCCAAGAATTAAAAAGAAGATTGACGAGTGCCCCCATTCTCACTATTCCGAGTGGTAACGAAGGATTCGTAATTTATACTGATGCTTCAAGAAAGGGTCTTGGATGTGTTTTAATGCAAGAAGGGAAAGTAATTGCTTATGCTTCTAGGCAGCTGAAGAGCTATGAATTGAATTATCCGACTCATGATTTAGAATTGGCAGCAATAATCTTTGCTCTAAAGATTTGGAGACATTACTTGTATGGGCGGACATTTGATATCTTTATTGATTACAAGAGTTTAAAGTACATTTTTACACAGAAAGAGTTAAATATGAGGCAGCGAAAATGGATAGAACTTCTAAAGGATTATGATTGTACCATCCGTTATCACCCAGGTAAAGCAAATGTTGTAGCTGATGCACTTAGTAGAAAATCTATAAGTTTTATGGCTAGTCGGGTTATGAAACAATGGAAGCTATTAGAAAGAAATTATGATTCGAATGTAATGGGGAAAGGGCAAGACTCAATAATGTTGATGGCCTCTATCCAAGTGCAAACTGATCTCATTCAACAAATTAAAGAAAGACAACTACGAGATCCACATTTAATATACTTGAGGAATGAAGTTGAAAAGGGATTGAAGTTGAATTTTCAAATTTCAGATGATGGCCTATTGAGATTTGGGGATAGAATATGTGTTCCAAATGACCTAGATTTCAAGGACCAAATCTTAAAGGAATGTCACAATTCAAAGTACACCATGCATCCTAGTAGCACTAAAATATATAGAGATCTCCAAAGTCATTATTGGTGGAAAGGCATGAAGAAGGAGATTGCAATATATGTTTCAAGGTGTTTGACATATCAACAAATCAAAGCAGAACACCAGAGACCTGGAGGTTTGTTACAGCCCTTAGATATTCCTGAATGGAAATGGGAATGTATTACTATGGACTTTGTTTCAGGACTACCTAGAACCTCTAGAAAGCATGATGCTATTTGGGTCATTATTGATAGGTTAACCAAATCTGCACATTTCTTACCAATCAATATGACTTATTCCCTTGATAGGCTTGCAGATTTGTATGTTGATGAAATAGTAAGACTTCATAGTGTCCCAAAGGAGATCATCTCGGACAGAGACTCCAGATTTCTTTCTAGATTATGGAGGAGATTACAAGATTCTATGGGCACCAAAGTAAAGTTTAGCACTACCTATCACCCTCAGACTGATGGTCAATCTGAAAGAACTATTCAAGTACTTGAAGATTTGCTTAGAGCCTATGTTATGGATTGGAAAGGTGAATGGGATAAAGATATTTCTCTTATTGAGTTCATTTACAATAATAGTTACCATTCGAGCATTCAGATGGCTCCTTATGAAGCATTATATAGGCGAAAGTGCAGAACGCCTATATGTTGGGACGAAGTTGGCGATAGAAAGTTGTTAGCACCAGATAAAGTACAAGAGACTACTAAAAAGATTCAAGTTATCAGAAAGAGGCTAAAGACTGCTCAAAGTCGGCAAAAGAGCTATGCTGACAACAGAAGACGAGATATCGAGTTCTAAGTAGGAGATTTTGCATTCCTGAAGGTCTCTCCTTCTAAAGGCATTGTAAGATTTGGAAAGAAAGGAAAGTTAAACCCAAGGTTTATTGGACCCTTTGAAATCCTTGAAAGAATTGGCTCTACCGCTTACAAGATTGCCTTGCCACCATCATTGTGTCATATCTATGATATATTTCATGTTTCAATGCTCAGAAAGTATATACCTGATCTCTCTCATGTCATTGAGTATGAGCCGATTGTGATTGAGAAAGACTTGTTTTACAAGGAAGAGCCCATTCGGATTATTGATAAGAAAGAGAAGATCTTAAGAAATAGAATCATTACTCTAGTTAAAGTAATTTGGAAGCATTATTCTACAAATGAAACGACTTGGGAGCTAAGGAAGAAATGAAGAAAGCTTATCCTCATCTTTTCGTCGAAAGAGGTATGACTAATTTAGAGGACTAAATTTTCTTTTAAGGAGGGGAGAGTGTAACATCCCTTATTTTTAAAAATTTTAAAAGGACTTATTTGTAAATATGAAGATTTCTTTTAATAATCCTTTAGCACTAAATATTTTTATATTGAAAGTTTTATGTTAGGGACCAAAATGTGAATATTAATAATTATATAGGATTTATGAAAGATTGGTATTCAGTTTAAAAAAAAAAAGAAAGAAAAAAAAAGAGGACAAGTGGCATTAGCTAATATAAGAATGAGCCACTTGTGTTAATTATGTGGATGACATATGTTTTCCTCATGCATGCTTGCCACCTCTCCTTGCATTAGCTAAAACTTAAGTAAATAGATGAGGAGTTAAGGAAAACTTAACATGAGAAGCTTGCTGCCAACGTAGAGGAGAAGGATAAGGAATTGAAGGAGAAGGAATTGAAGGAGAAGAAGAACTTTTATCTTAGCTCAAGGTTTTACATCAACTCTCCATAGTTGAGAATCAAATTTTTATAAGGCAAGTGTTCTAACCCCATCCTAGAGATAAATTATGATCCTTATTTTCATCTTGATTCTGAGAAAATTGGAAGATTGTGACTTCATGTAAGATATCTATGCCATTTATACATCAAATGTTGGATTTGGAATTTTTTGGATTGTTGACCTTTCAGTACTCTTATGGCCATAACTTTTTGCACCAAATTCTGATTGAGCAAAAACATTTTTCATACGAAAGAAGACTTAAAGAGCTTTCATTGGATATAAAAATTGAAAGATTTGGAGTAAATTTACCTATCCAAAAATATGAATGAATAGACCTTATGTATTCGGTGAAACAGATACTACAGCTCCTAACCTTCTGTTACTAAATGGCCCATAACTCTCTAATGAAAATTCTGAATTATGAAAAATTTTATTATTTGGAAACTAGATTCGTGTATCTTTCTTTTGATACCTAATTTGGAAATTTTGAAGTATGTTTACCCTCTAAAGCATATGTTTAAATCGATTCTACCAATTATGCAAAACAGAGATGATCAATTCTGACCTTTCTTTACTCTATTTATTGTAACTTCCTATTAGGAATTCAAAAATTTACAAATCTGAGTTCATCTGAAAATTATTTGATACAGATTTCCAATGACACCTATTATGAGTGAATTGGAGCATATTTGATCACTCAAACAATTCAGGAAATGTACCACTCAATTTCTGTCAGACCTGAAATTTAGTTGACTTTTGTCTATTCAAGTTTCATCCTATTGGAAATCTGATTTCTGCTAAATTCTTTTTTAATTGAGCTTTATAATGGTCCTTTGAAAATTTTTATATTGTTCATCCTAAAATTATTTATATATCTGAAATCTATTATGTAATGTTCATGTTTACATTATCTTATTTCGTAAAGGCACACGTATATTTTCATTGTTCCGCATGTGCTTCCGATGTGCCAATGTTATTGTTCATGCTACCCTTTTGTACTCTGGTGTCTTGTAGGATAATGTAAACCTTTGCCAAAAATGGTAAAGGGAGTTATGCTTAGAGCCCACGATTGCTCTGCCGGCCCCATTGAGTTCACTCAGACGTGGGTGGATGGAGCTCCCAAACGTGTGAGACTAATGTTTGGTGGTCATCCAGAAATGGATGAATCACATTATGAATGTGGTCCCACAACACCCTCTATGTTTATTTGATATGATATCCAAACCTTTGCTTACGAGATTATATTTATGCTTTGGATAAAAAAGGAATGCATGCCACATCAAAAATGACATACAAGCTTGTGTTTGTTATTCGGTTCACTTGTTATACTTTGAAGTGCTTCGTATGTCATTGTTATGCTCCCAAACACTCTTACACCTTTGATATGTACCTAAATGCTTCTTTTGCTAATGAAATGCTCTAATTTCTTTTCTCTAATTGTTATGTATAATGCCGGTTTCAAATGAGATAACCCTTTATGATTTTATATCAAATAAGATGCTTTTCATTGAACACTTGTAGCTATGCTTCTGTATTTTGATACCAAGTCTGCTTGAACTGCTCCTATCGCCATGGATATGTTAGTCGCTTGCTGAGCTCTTTATGCTCACCCCGTTGCTATATAAAATTTTTTCAGGTTAGCTTGTCATGCACGGAAAAGCTAGAATTGGGTTGAAGCAAAGAAAGGCTAGAAGATTTTTGGGCTAATCTTTGTTAGTTGACAAGTCTTTTGTTGTATAGTATACTTTACTTCTGATGAAATGTTAAGGATATGTTGATATTTATGTGTTGTAAAAGTTTAAATGACCGCTCATGTTGATGGGATGATAAGTTTAAATTGCGTAAGGATATGAACTTGCGATAAATATTATGTTTTGTGATTGTATATATTTCCACGATTATGGATTTATGTTGTGGTTGATGTTTAGTTGAGTTAGCTTTGGATTTTATGAATCTCTGAGAGAAGTGGAGTATGATATTATGAAACTGTACAGGTTTACGAATTGTGAATTTAAGGGTTTAAATATTGATTTGAATGGTTCTTAGTATCCTCAAATTGTTAGAATGGATCCTGGATTGAATTGTTCTTAAAATTTTAATGTTATGTATTTTTAAGACAGGATCACACCTCCTGAATATGATAAATTCGGTGGGGCGTGACACAACTATACAAAGAAAACATAGAGCCAACTCTAATGGTTTTACAATAAGTTCAATGCAAATAATTTAAGGTGAAAGATGCAATTGGAGATTCTTGATTACTTCTAAGTCTATCATGTTTGAAGCTTTTCAGTATCATAAATGAAAATTGAAGCTTTTGGTCACCCTTGACATCCATGCACTGTTGATAGTTGCATAGATAAGATACTAAAAATATTTGACTTTTTTAGTAGTAAGACAACAGAGACCAATTTAGACAGCCAGTTAATTTTGTTAAAAGGAAGCTTTTTATCATGATGTTGCAAAGATGATAAACCAGTAAATGATGACCGAGAAACATGAGGACTAGAACAAGATGATGAATTGTTTTGCCTTTACGAGTGAAAGGTGGTGGATCTCTAACTCTCCAACCCTAAATGTAGTCACCCTATATAATTTTGCCGATGGTTGATGCAAACCAACTAATGTATCTTTTATCTAAATAAATTTAATTAGTTTAGCAACATTTTACATATATAATAAGTTATCATATATCGGTATTTATTGAAAAAGAAAAAAATGAAGTAAATATAGAAAAGATGTTGGAAATCATATTTATTTTTTATTAAATATTATAAATCTTGATTGAAGATTCATCTTTACAAAAATAAAAATTTATCAATAAAGATTATCATTAAGAGAGGACAATTATTTCTCAAATCAAATCAAAAAAATTATATTCAAAGAGGTTATCATATGCGATTATAATTTTTTTTATTTTTGTAATTTATTTTGTACTTGAACCTATAAAAAAAGGGACTAAAACATTGAAATTGAGTTCTTTCTCTCCTTGTGTTTGATTGGTGAAATGATTTCATCTTGGACGTTCGAAGGAACAAGATCTTCATCTCACAATTTTGCTCATTGAGTTAGAATTATCCTTTATTTTTTCATTATTTCTTAGTTACTATCTTTCTATTCTTTTATTATCAAAATATTCCTATTATTTTTTAATTACTATCTTTTTATTCTTTTATTATCAAAATACTATATTTCTATTCCTCTGTTATCAAAGGAATCCGTTGCTTCTCGGCCGTCAATGATTGGAGAAGGCAGGCTACCTTACCTTATAGGGCTTCATGAATTTTGAGCTGGATGGAGTAACTAAATATGGACTCACTAATTGAGAGCTAAATCCTCTTCGGATCCCAATTGATTTTTTATATAAAAATAAGGGATACAGTGATCAAGCAAGACCCAATACGTGCGACATAGAAGAGAATGAATGCATGAAACAATATTACAATATACATCAGGAAGATAAAGGAGAGGAGACCTAGACCCAATTCTGTGCTTATTGCTCACACTTTCTACAGTGATTGAGTATAAAATTTGTAATATGTTATAAGTTATGTGGAAAACTTTCATACAATGATTAAAATCAAATAATATTAGATCGGATTTACGATATGTACCTTTAGATGTCATTCGAAAAAGGATCTCAGTCTGATCTACAAAGGCACTATTCTCTAGATCCGAATATCACACTAACATTGATCTGTAAGGAGAACTATACACTCCTCTCTTCCTATCTTCTCACAGTACCATTGTTATTGATAGTTTAAGGAGATTGAGAGAAAAATCATAATCTCTCAACTACGCCCTTTTAAGATGCATCATTTGGTCCCTAGAACCTGTCTATTTATAGGCAAGAGCAAAGGGTCTAGGATAAGTTATTAGGTGAACTCCTCCCATTAAGGACATCCCCTAAGGAATCCTATTAGAAAATAAATTTCTTTTCTATTGACCAATATCTATCATTAGAATCCAATTAGTTCTATTATATATCTTATCCAATTATCAAGAGCCGCATTATCTTATATTCTCCCACTTGGCCCATTAATGATAAGATATTAAAAGATATTTAAAATCAAAATAAACAAGATAAAATTTGTTTAAAAATAAATTTACCTAATCATATTCCAAAAAATTTTTAAAAATATTTTATATATGGCCATGAATTTTTAAAACAAGCTAATAAGTCCAATAAACACAATAAAATGACATTGAGTCTAACTATAAATACGAGTCATGACGAATGTATATCATCAATATCATACTCCCTTCCATGGGCCACAACATTGTTAGTCTTTCCTAATATAGTCCATAATGACTCTTGTAAATTGTCTTATCAAGATAGTCCTATTATTACATTCAACTACAATATGCATAAACGTAAATGTAAATAGGATAGCAGAAACAAATAACTTTAAGTATGTAAAAAGAAATATCAATAATATCATCCACCTAGCCATGCATCACCATATCTTTTATGGCTTGCTCACAAGCCCTATTTTGAAAACATGTTCTTTAAATATTTTACACTATAAAGCTTTGGTAAATGAATCAGCAATCATCATAGTGATGCTCAGGTTTTCAATTGACATTTGCTATTTTCAGACTCTTTCTTTAACCATCAAATACTTAATCTCGATGTGCTTGAAACCATTAGAGTACTTGTCATTCTTAGAGAAAAAAATTGTTGCAGTATTATCACAAAATATATTCAGCGTCCTAGCAATTGAGTCAGCCACACCAAGTCCTATGATGAAATTTCACAGTCATAAAGATTGATTTACAGCCTCAAAGCAAGCCACAACTTCAGCTTCCATTATTGATGCAATAAGCGATTGTTGTACACTTTTCTAAGAAATTGCCCCACTAGCTAACATGAATACAAATCCTGAAGTGGACTTCCTACTATCGAGACAATTTGCAAAATCAGCATCTGAATATCTCATCACTTTAAGCTAATCTGATCTCTTGTATGTGAGTATATAATCTTTTGTCCCCATAGTTATATCATTACTTTCTTTAAAGTTTTTTAATATTACATTCCTAGTATCTCTACCCTACATTACAAGTGTAAAACTGATATATGATCTTGTATAGGTTTAAGCATATAATAAACTTTCAATTACGCACCCATAAGGAATATTATTTATTTGATTCCTTTAAGTCATTTTTCGGGCATTGATTTTGGTTGAATTTTTCACCTCTAGTAATAGGTGCATCATTGGCTGAGCAAAGCTGCATATTAAATCTCTCCAAGATACGATTAATATATTCTTTCTGAGATAGTCCTAATGATCATTGAGATCTATCTCTGAATATCTTAATACCAATAACATAAACTACCTCATTCATATCAACCATCTTAAAGTTATTGTTGAGAAATATCTTAGTTTCATACAATAAACCAAGTTCACTATTGGCAAGCAAAATATCATCCACATATAAGACCAATATAATAAACTTGCTCCCACTTAGCTTCAGATATATGCATTGATTAATAGTGTTTTCCTTAAATCCAAAGGAAGTAATGGTATCATGAAACTTTATATACCATTGTCTGAAATCTTGTTTAAGGCCATGAATGAATTTCTTAAGTTTACAAGCCCAACTTTCTTTTCCCTTTTCTATGAATCCTTCAGGTTGTTCCATATAGATTTCCTCATCTAGATCCCCGTTTAGATATATTGTTTTCATATCCATCTAGTGTAACTCAAGATCATAATGAAATACTAATGTCATAATGATTCTCAACGAATTCTTTCTAGAAACTAGAGAAAAAGTCTCCCTATAGTCGATGTCTTCTTTTTGAGAAAAACCTTTGGTCATAAGTTTAGCTTTATATCGTTAAATATTATCAACTTAGTTGCATTTTGTCTTAAAGACATATTTATAATCGACTATCTTATAATGATTGGGTAATTTAATGAGTTTCCAAACATCTTTCTGGTCCATTGATTTTAACTCATCTTCTAGTGTACCATACCATTTTTCAGAATTATTACTTTCTATGGCTTGTGAAAATGATAAAGAGTCTTCTTTTATTCCTATATCATAATCTAATTCTTGTAAATATACCACATTATCATCAGAAATGGTATGTTTCCTTTTCCTTTGAGATCTTCTTAAAGCTGCCAATTGTAATTGTTCTACAAGATCATCAATGGCGACATCAACATCATGTGAGAGTTCATCAGTGTTGATATGAGAGAATTAATCTGAATCTCCTCAATATCAAAATTGATCCCTCGAGATTTTTCACTCTCACTGATTTCGCCATTTTCTAATAATCTTCCATTACCAGATTCTACTAAATCTCATACTATGATTAAGACAATAAAATCTATATCCCTTAAACTTTTCTGGATAATCAATAAAATATCCAAAAAATAGTTCTTGAATCTAATTTCTTTTCATGTGGTTTGAATACTTTTATCTCTGCAGGACACCCTCAAATATGTAAATGTCTCAGACTAGGCTTTCTAACGGTCCATAACTCAAATGGAGTTGATAGAACCGACTTACTAGGAACCTTGTTCAAGATGTAAATAGTTATTCTAAGAGCTTCACCCCATATTAACTCATGTATAAATAAATAACTCATCATGCTCCTAACCATATTCATAAGAGTACGATTTCATCTTTCAACATCACCATTCTGCTGTGGCACACCTGGTAAGGCATACTAAGCACAAATACCCCGTTATTCTAGGAATCTAGCAAAAGGACAAATATTCTAATCAGATTCATCATATCTACCATAAAATTCACCACCCTTATCAGATCTGACAATTTTAACTTTTCTATCCAATTGTCTCTCGACTTCATTTATGTACATAATGTCAACGGTTTGAGACTTTTCATATATTAGATAAATATAATCATATCTAGACAAGTCATCTATAAATATGATAAAATACCTTTCTCCATTAAAACAGGAAATATGAAATGGTCTGCAGATATAAGTATGAATAATCTCAAGGAGTTCTTTCCTTCTTATGGCATTTTTCTTTATATGTTTAGTTTGTTTTCTCTTAATGCAATCTATACAAACATCAAAATCAATGAAGTCTAAATCTTCTAAAATATTATCCTTTACTAATCTTTCTACTCTTTCCTTAGAGATATGCCCCAATTGTCTATGTCATAGTATAGAAGATCTTTCATTATTGAAACTATGTTTCAATCCAACACTTGATTGTAGGGTTAATAATGTCTTTACAAACTCAAGATTCAAATTAATTCTGTATAAACCATCACATAGAATTCCATAACTAACTTTTATTGAATCATAAAATATATTGAATTTACCATTACCAAAAGAAAGACAATATCATAACTCATCAATTCTAGATATAGAAACTAAACTTCTAGAAATAGTATGAACAAAACATATGTCAGTAAGATATATCTGATGACCTGTCTCTAGGTGTAGGTAATAAGTCTCCACTGATATCACTTTTGATTTGAGATGATTTCCCATAATGATGAATCTTTCATGTTCTTTTGGTTTCCGGATTGAAATAAATCCCTATATATTATTGGTAACATGAGTTGAAGCACTAGAATCAATCCACCAAATATTAGAAGGAATTTCTGTAATGTTTGATTTGAAACATATAAAGATTGAGTTCATACCTTTCTTTTCAAACCAAGTTTTACATTTAATGTAATCCTTCTTCACATGTCCTTTCTTGCCACAAACGAAATTTTTACTCCAAAAGCTTTTTTTTTCATTAGTCTGTTTAACATTTCTAGACCCGACAAATTTCTTTGATGGATGATATTTCAATTTTCTTTTCTTGTTACAAGCTCCTTGAGTAATAGTCATGACATTATATGAGCTTTTTTGTCTTAATCTCAATTCTTCCTAAAGACACATACTAGTTAACTCATTCAAGTTCCACTTATCCTTATTTGTATTATAGTAAATCTTGAATGAGCCAAACTGAGAAGGAATAGAATTAAGAATGTACTGCACAAGGAAAGACTCATCAACATTCATACCTAATGCTTTAAGTTTTGTAGCTTTATCAACCATATTAAAGATGTAATCATGAATTCCTCAAGTACCATCATATTGAGGCGTAGTCAGTTTTTTCATTAATGTGTCAATCAATGACTTATCAATAGATTTAAATCTGTCTTCAATAACCTTTAAATATTCTCATGTATTAGTTGTAATCGGTAATAAAGTCTTTATATTATTTACAATGTTATCGTCATTCTTACGAACATTAAACTAAGCCTATTAGATCTTTCCCAAGTGTTCATTTCATTAACTTGTTTCACTATACTTTCATCAATTAAGTCTATGGGCTTTTCAACAAACAATACTAAGTTAAGATCTAATATGGCTAGTGTAAATTACATATGCTCTAACCATTTTGAATAATTTAATCTAGAGAGTACAAGGACACTGAAAGCATTAGCATGTATCGAAGGAAGTACCACTATAAAAAATATAAAATAACATTAACGATTTAAGTTTCCAAAATATGATGAACTATTGATATTATTTATATTTCACCTTTGGATGAAAATTGACATATCTAGTATTCACTCAAAATCATCTATGGAAGACTAATACCATCCTTGTAGAATAGTATTATTACCTTTGGATATATAACCCTGAACTATAAAGATATCCCAAACAGTATCATCATACCCCATCACATAACTATTTGAATTAGATTCTTCTTTTGGGATTATCTAAATCTCCTAATTATATATGTTATTGTGAATATTATTTTCTTAATGTCATTTAGGACTAATTCTTTAATGTCATTTTATAAGTTATTAGTCTAGGTCACTTTGGTGGCTACATGACTAATACAATAATATAAAGTGTAGTTTAAAAATATTATATAAATGACAAGACTTTTATTATAATTCACATCTCATAAGTCTATCATCTCAAACCACTTTGGTAGCTACCGATCAGATAAAACTTAGGAATATGAGTTACAAATAATATTCATCAAATTTCTTTATTCTAATTTATGCTAAAATAGTTCAATAATATAATAATAACCATAATAATTATTGAACATTAATCAGCAAAAGAAAAAACTCATATGATAACTATAATCATGATGAAATATAAATCATGAAAGGTCTTTATAAAAAAGATAAATATTATTTCACAATGTCAAACATATACATATGAATATCTAAATAAATATCCAAGAACAATAATTAGATTTTATTTACCACATGCAATCAATAAATCATATGAGAAAACTATTTATATTTATATTTTTTTAATCAAAATTAAATCCAATCAAATAATCAAAATATAATCATGATCAAATTCAATTAAATTACATTAATCAATTTTACGATTGAGGACATAAATAAAAAATTCTTAATTTCATAAGGGTAAAACAATAAATTTGTTGATAGGACATAAACTGGAATTACGTCATTTGTAAAGGGCAGAACTATCAAAAGCATTAAAACAGAATTAATAGAAATCACAATGGTAAGATGTAATCTACTAGTGAGCAGCTACTGCCCGTGCGCATGGCCACTGCCTCTACCGATGGGCCGATGCCACCAGTGCGACCATTGCCTACAGATGGTTACCGCTTGTGCGATCGCCACTTGGGCGTGGCCTCTACTCGTGCGAGGCTGCCACATAGACATGATCGCTTGCCGACATAATAGCCAGCTGCTGCTGCTCTCATCATGCAGATATGTCGTAGCGATCAGATGCAGTATCGGCGAGGGAACAACGGCGGTGCGCATAAAGCAAACGTCGCTGCTTCACGATCATTGAAGATCGCGTTACAAAAAATCTTTCATCGTCCGTAAGCAAGCGATAAGACAGAAAAGATAGGAAGACAGATCGACAATACATGGATCATTCAAACATCATAAATCAAAAAATAATAAATCTAAGATATTTGATTTCAAGAACCTAGGCTTTAATACCAATTGTGAGCATAAAATCTACAATATGCTACAAGTTACGTGGAAAACTTTCATACCAAGATTGAAATCAAATAATATTATATTAAATTTACGATACGTACCTTTAGATGTTATTCGAAAAAGGATCTCAATCTGATCTACAAAGCAATTGTCCTCCGAACTGAATATCACACTTTCATTAATTTGTAAGGAGAATTAGGCACTCCTCTCTTATGTTTTTCACAGGACCACTGTTATTGATGGTTTAGGGAGGTTGAGAGAGAAACTGTAACCTTTCAACTACGTCCTTTTGAGATACGTCATTTAGTCCCTGGAGGTCCTATCTATTTATAGGCATAGGCAAGAGCAAAAGGTCTAGGATAAGTTATTAGAAAAGTTCCTCTCATCTAAGGCATCCCTCGATGAATCCTACTATAATATGAATTTCTTTTTTATTGACCAATATTTGTCATCAAAATCTAATTAATTCTATTAAATATCTTATCTAATTATAAAGAGCCACATAATCTAATAATTAGCATTTAGTCTCAGGTAATTCTTCCTCTTCGCTGCACTACATCTTATGGTAGCATGCACATAATCTTCATGACTCATTAGCAAAAGAACAACCCAAATTTTTGTGTTCACCACATCTCTCAACTTCAACCTCAACAACATTAGATTCTCTGTCACTGTCATCAGCCCAATCAAGATTTCAAATATCAGTCCGAATTTACTGATCCAATGTATATGTTTTCTGGTAATACGTGATCTGATCGCCTAATTTAACATTGGACCGAGATTTAAATCCTTGACCTCAATACTTAGGCTTATCATTCTCCATAGTTTGCAGGTGATACTACCTTTTACTTCTGCAAAAGCTTCATTTGGAGAGGTATCAGAGGAAGGAGGTACTGGTGACTTCACTAATCAACCTGGTGGAGACCATTTGGTGATCATAGAAGCCATTTGTAAGCCAAGGTTGGCCAGGATCTTGCCATTTCCAGGAGTCACCAACCATCTAACATTGGCTGATAGATCAACAATAGACTTGCCTAGTCTCTTGTTCTAGGAAATCAGGAAAGGTAGTGCCACCAATGCCATGTCTTCCGAGGTAAGTAATGCTCATGGCTTCTGTATTCTCATTTCCTCCAGCCATATAGCCTATCTTAAGATTTCTGAAGTATATTAATATATAAGTAGCCATTAGGAGATGGTACATTATCCTAAGATTTATGAAATTATTTTAAATAAGATTCTTCCAGTGCTAACTAATTTAACTGATAAAGACTTTGATAATTTATTATAAATCCTAGACTCAGAAGGCGGGACCTGGAGAGGTCATTGCTCAACCAACTAGTGATACCATCTCCTCTTGATAGATAATTGACTGTCAAGTATTTAACAGCAGGCAGAGGTAAAAGAAATTGATCATGATATTTATCATCCAACTGTTTATACAACAAAAACACAATGACAGACAAATGAAACTAATCCATGTTTAATCCAACTGTAATTTAATCCAGCAAGAGTAAGTTTAGTGCAGGCTCCTGCTTCACAACTCACTTAAGTTTGGCAAAACCCATTATGAACATTAAATAAATCAAATCATACAGCATATTTCTGCACTAAAAGGTTTCACTTCCTGCCATTAACCACATCATGCGTCACATATAACATGGATTTTAACATCTAACATTTGAACTGTTTCTGTAGAGATCAAATGCAGTTAAAAAAACAAAGAGTAAGTTAATGAGGTTAAAAGGATGGACATTCTTTCTCACCATTGGCACGAAACAGTCAAATTCTAAACCTTCAGAGCTACTTGGTCCTGCCATGTTATTTTCCTTTTACTTGCCCTGTTTGAGCTGCTCCCTACATCTCTACAGACTGCAAACTTTCGATTGTTTGGCCCTCCATCCATCGAGTACCTCTCCGACATCTCAGGTTTCAGGGGCTCCATATGTGACTGAAACTCCACATCTTCGCCACTCTACAAGCATACTAGAGTAACATTAGCAATCGGCTACTGACGAATTCATGCACAGAATACAACGAATGATGGGATCGTGAAGGTACCGGCAAAGAAACTTGATTCAGATCTAGCATTGTAGAAGTGCCAGGTTTTGCAGCTTCGACTGCACTGTGATTCTTCCCCTTGAAGGAAACTTCGTTTGGAACATTGAGCCTTGCTGGTTTAACAATGCCAGCGATAGGCGATGAAGTTTTATGAAGTTGCTTCTTGAGTCTATGAAAGGTGGTCTGTGATGGATTTTCCAACAAGGACTGGTATCTCCCTCGCAGGAATCTGAAAGAAAATTGAATCTGTTGAATGTAACCTTTTGAAACAAGTATTATACTTAGGAGATTGTGAAACTGAACAGAGGACTGCCAAAGACGGGAAAGAGTAATACTTGACTTCAGCCAAGAGTCTCAGCTTCTTTTGTTTTGCCTTTTGTAGATTCTTCTTCTTTTCTTCAGTTTCCTGGAAGAAAAAAAAATTAAAGTTCAAAACCTTTATAATTTTTTGTTTAAATATGTAATTGAAAATTTTGACCTAATTCTAATATTTTATACCTCTAGAGCTTTTATCTCAGAAGAAAATATTGTAGTTTTTTTAGTTTCTTCCTCAAAACTAATTTCCCTGAATCTAAAAACAAAAATCCCATGAAAGATCAGACACACACAGAAAGCCAGCAAAAATAAGGCAAAGCCTTTGGCAAATTGAACTATTAATTTAGTTTCACATATCAATATATATGTCATCATTTATACAATAAATGGTGGGTTTTCAATCTAACTGATCAACAGTGCCAAAAACAAGAAAAACCAGAAAGATAATTGCCTAGAAAACGAATCTGTAAAGTTTTGGAGAACCCATTTGAGAAAATGGAGTCTTGGATGTCAGTATCAAGCAAAAAAAAAAGGGAAAAGAAACATCAACATGGGGAAAATATAAAGCTGAGATCCACACAACCAAGAAAAATAAGAAAAGTGAAGATTCCGAATAGCACCAAGTGTACTTTAGATCCTAAGATCAAGATAAACCCCAGAAAAAAGAATACATACGGATCTATTGCTCCACAAATCCAAGAATTATAGCCAAAAAAGAAAAAAAAGAATACATGAAATAAACATTCTCACCTTCAGCAGATCACCATAATCTTGCAGCAGGTACTGATATCTCGACCTTGCCCTGGCATCTTCCCCAACCTGGTGATAAGTAGTAGATGGGGAAGGCTGCATGGGAACCTTCCTCACCTTCTTCGCCATCCTGATCTCCACCTCAGAGGGAAAAGAGGAACACAAGGGGGAGAGAAGGCAGAGCCCAGATGCGAAACAAATCTATTCAAAAAGAGGAGGTCATGAACATAATAGATGGACAAAGCGAGAGAGAAAGGAGGCAATAGAGAAATAAAGTTGGTGGAGAGAGAGAGAGAGAGAGAGAGAGAGGGGGGCGGGGGCGGGAGCCTCCTCCCCTTGTTTCCTCTTTCTCTCTCTCTCCTTGCCGGTCTGACCAGGACAAAACCCAAAGACCCCAAATCATTTGAGAAATTGAGAACTGAAGAGAAGGTCAGGAGTTGTTTTTCTTTGATGGAGCTGGAGATTTTTTTTTTGGGGTTGCAGAGGGGCATTTCTGGGATGTTCTGTGTCCAGAGAGGGAGGGGTTTGGAAGATACACCTCCTCTGAAGGCACCTATCTTTCTTTCTCTTTTCCTCTTTCCTACCATCCTCATCCTTCCCTGTTTCTCTCTCTCCACGCCTCCGCCTCTTGTTTTCCTTCCATGGTATAAATTTTATGACAAGCTGGGCCATCTGGGAGGAGATGGATGGAGAGAGATTGGAGGGCATGATCTCTGTTCTCTGCTCCCTTTGATGTTGGTTGGGATGAGAGGGGAATAGCTTTTGGCTGCTGCTTCGCTCTGATGCCGCACCTGTTGCCTTGTACCTTGTGTAGATCAGATGGAGGTGGGGGAATGGTAATGGATGTGGATGGGACAAAACTCTTTTATAGTGTTGTTGGTTGCCTAGTTTACTCGACTGCCCCCTACTCTCTCACTTCTTTCTTTCGAGGCATCCATCGCTTTCCTTGTGTCCACGGAGACCACAAAAGCAACCGTCCCAATCTGGAACTTTTATTTTCTTCCCTCTTGAAATGGAATGATGAAAATTCTTACCCCCTTCCCATCCCCGAAACTTCCTTCAAAACACCTCCAAGGGATAATTTGACATTCTTCATCAATGGGGTAAACACGGAAATGTCTAAATCAACCAGCACTCTTGTTTTCTCCTTCCTTGAAGGTATCAGCTTCACATTCCTGTGCTGAATGCTTCCAGTTCCCAAGTCCAATATGGTGACGCTAAACACAGATTCAAGCAAAGAGAGCGAGAAAGAGAGAGAGGATTGTCTGCTCATACCCTTATGCTACTGCTGCTGAGCAAGGGAAAGCTGCAGATATATCATTAGCAGGTGTCTGGGAGCTGTGACCATCTATTATGGCTTTCGGCACCCACCAAGGCTTCCCTGTTTACAGCTTTCAGTGGCCTTCAGAACTCGTGGACCCTTGACTCAATGGTAGAGGGAGAGAGAGAGAGAGAGAAAATTCTTTCTTCTTCACCGTAGAGTTTGTGTTCTGATCTGCAGCTAGCATACTAGTCTTGTAATACTGATGTAGTTTCCTTGTCACTGTGATGGATAAAAGAAGAAAAGAATTATTCTGTTCTGCAACATACTACAATTCATTTGGATGGTGCCTGATTTGTATGCATCATAATTATGATCATTGATCATTATCGTTCTGCTCCGAATAATTCTTTCTGGTCACCATCTCATTGTTCAAATCTAATCTTGCAGTCTCTTACCAGCAATAGATCTTTTGATATAGCAAGTTGTTGCATGATGACGATGATGCAAATCATAAGCCTGATTGGGGGACAACCAGCTTTACCATTTTTAAGTTTCAGGGTTTGACTACTGATCTTGAATACCAAATCCTCATAGTTCTCAGAAATAACCATTCCATATCAATGGAACAATAGTTTGTCCAAATAATTGAGTTAATTTTTCAGCACAACTTTCTTACTCAACAGAAGGAACTATATTATACTTATGCATATTGCACATAGAGAGAGAGAGAGAGAATAATTTCCTTCAATTGATAACCCCATTTTCTTCAATGAGAGTGTTCTGGATCCCAATTAATCAATAATCATATTGTAACACCATACAATTTACAGATTTCCAACTTAAGACCTACCAAGGAATCCAAATATTTCTCTACCTTTATATTCATGTAACTCCCACCCATTCATCTGCTTTAGATGAAATGAGAGAGAGAGAGAGAGAGAGAGAGAGAGAGAGAGAGAATGGCTTTCTCTTCAAGTCTTGGGCAGTGGTTTCCCGGCTAAGAATGACTGAAACAGTTGGAATGGTTGGAAGAGTGGCACCTCATGCCCTGCTCCCCTCACTGAGGCAAATGTCATTCCTTCATATACCTCGGTCCACCCTGCAACCTGCACAATTCCAACATCACTCACACAGAAAGCATCAAGGGATCTCGAAGAAGAAGAAGAAGCATACCTGTCGACCTGAATACCATGGATACCAAGGGATCTTGATCTTTAACCCAAGATGGCTGATGGAGAACCTCGTCGCTCGTACCGGGACGACGGAGTCGGTGTCACCACTGCCATGAAAATCACCTAAAATCAAACATCCATGATCACAACCCAACAAAAAGCACCTCATCATACTTCACCTGAACATGTTAGATTATGTGGCCCGTTATAATCGGATAAGATATATGATGTAACTAATTGGATTCTGATATCAGTATCGGCCAATAGAAAAGAAGTCCATATTTTGGAGGATACCTTAGGTGATGCCCTTGATGGAAGGAACTCCCCTAATAACTTATCCTAGACCCTCTGCTCTCACCTATAAATAGACAAGACCTCAGGGGACTTAGTGTGTCGTTTGTCAGAAGCAACACAGAAGCATCTAAGAGTTGCGTAAAGATTAGCAACACAGATGCGTCTAAGAGTTGCGTAAAAGAAATATTTCATAGACACCGATTGAGAGAGATTACAGTTTTCCTCTCAACCCCCTGAGCCATCAATTACAGAGGTTCTGTGAAAGGATAGGAAGAGAGGAGAAGGAGCCTAGTTCTCCTTGCAGATTGACGAAGGCATTAGATCAAAGGAAGATATTCAGATCGAGATCTTTCCTCTCCCGTGCGGATGGCATCAAAAGGTATGTATCATAAAAATACAGATCTATCCATGTTTTTGATTTCAATCCTAGGATTAAAGTTTTTCACAATTACAGAAGCATGATTAAAGATAATTTTATGCTTACAATTGGTATCAGAGCCTAGGTTCTTGAAATCAAAAATTTTAGATCTGCTATTGTTCTGATTTACGATGTTTGATCCGAATTTTAGATCTGCTATCCCTATCAATTTTGGTTTATTGTCGTATCGCCTGCTTGTCGGTGATGTTAAGGAAACAGCGACGATCGTTGTGCAGCATCGCTGCCAACCTCGCTGCGTACGGCCGTAAGGGTCGTCGACGACCGCACCGCAGCAACCAGGCTGCAGATTGGTAGCACGAGTGCGGCAACCCCGTGCGGGACGCGTCGCCGCAGCGGGCGCGCGAGAACAAAGCCGCCAAAGCGGTAGTCGCGTGAAACCGCCTTGGCGCGAGAACAGTAAAGACAAAGCGGTAGTCACGCGAGCACAAAGCCACATAGCGTAAGCGCCGCCATCGCCGGCAGCAGCGCGCATGAGCATAGGCCGACGGTGGCAGCGCGCGGCACCATGGCAGGCGCGTTTGGTGCATGGCCGTCTGCACTACATGGCGCTTTTCAGCAGCTTGGCCGTCTTGCACCATGGCAGCGATTCGGTGGCGGCCGCTAGCGCCATGGCGATTCGATGGCGGCCACACGCAGCACCATGAAGCGGCGATTTCGGCGAGTCACACAGCACTACATGGCGGCGCTTCGGCAGCGGCGGCGTAGGTAGGGAGGGAAATTGTTTGGCAAAATTACAGTTTTGCCATTAGGGTTCCCTAAAAGCAAAAATTACAGTTTTACATTAAAAAAACTATAAATTATTGTTCATTTTATAGTTTTTCTCATATGACTTATTGATTACATGTGATAAATTAAAATCCAATTATTGTTCTTGGTTATTCACATGTATATAATTGAAATTATGAAATAATGTTTATCTTTCACATAAAGGCATGATTTATACGTCATCATGATTATCATATGAGTTTTTTATTTTGTTAATTAATGTTTAATAATTATTATGGTTATTGTTTTATTATTGAATTATTTTGCATGAAATGAATTAGTTTGTTGAATATTATTTGTAATTTATCTCCTTGAGTTTTATCGACGATGATTTGCCAAAGTGGCCTGGGATGATAGACTTTTGGAATGTGAATTACAATAAAAAGTTTTGTCATTTATAGGACATTTAAGCTGTATTTTATATTATTGTATTGGTCTTGTAGCCACCAAAGTGACCTAGACCAATAACTTATAAAATGACATTAAAGAATTAGTCCTAAATGACATTAAGGAAATAATATTCAAAAATGGCACGCATAATTAGGAGATTTAGATAATCCCAAAGGAGTATCTACTTCAAATAATTATGTGATGGGGTAGGATGATACTGTTTTGGATATTTTTGTAGTTTAGGATTGTATACCCAAAGGTAACAATACTATTCCACAAGGATGGTATTAGTCCTCCATAGATGTTTTTGAGTGAACACTAGATATGTCAATATTTCACCCAAAGGTGAAATGTAGATGATATCAATAGTTCATCATATTTTGGAACTCAAAGCATTAATGTTATTTTATATTTTACAGTGGTACTTCCGTCCATGCATTCTTATGCTTCTAGTGTCCCTGTACTCTCGGATCAAATTATTCAGAATGGTTAGAGCATGTGCAATTCACACTGGGCGTATTAGATCTTGATTTGGCATTGCTTGTTGAAAAGCCTGCAGACTTGACTGATAATAGTACTGTGGAACAAGTCAATGAAATGAAAGCTTGGCAAAGATCTGATAGGCTCAGTTTAATGTTCATAAGAATGACGATTGCAAATAACATAAAGACTTCATTACCGATTGCAAATAGCGCACAGGAATATTTAAAGATTATTGAGGACAGATTTAAATCTGCTGATAAGTCATTAGCCGGCACATTAATGAAAGAACTGACTACAGCTCAGTACGATGGCACTCGAGGAATTCAGGATCATATCCTCAATATGGCTGATAAAGCTGCAAAACTGAAAGCATTGGGTATGAATGTTGATGAGTCTTTTCTCGTGCAGTTTATTCTTAATTCTCTTCCTTCTCAGTTTGGCCTATTCAAGATCCACTATAACACAAATAAGGATAAGTGGGATTTGAATGAGTTAACTAGTATGTGTGTTCAGGAAGAATTGAGATTAAGGCAGGAAAGTTCATTCAATACCATGACTACTACTCAAGGAGTTGGTAGCAAGAAAAGGAAGCGTCATCCATCCAAGAAATTTGCCGGGTCTGGAAATGCTACACGGACTAATCAAAGGAAAGCTTTTACGGTAAAGTGCTTCTTTTGTGGCAAGAAAGGACATATGAAGAAGGATTGCATTAAACGCAAAACTTGGTTCGAAAAGAAAGGTATAAATACGACCTTTGTATGTTTTGAATCAAATATTACAGAAGTTCCTTGTAACACTTGGTGGATTGATTCTGGTGCTTCAACTCATGTTACTACTAATATGCAGGGATTTCTTTCAATCCGAAAACCAAAGGAACATGAAAGATTCATCATCATGGGAAATCGTCTCAAAGCAAAAGTGGTATCAGTGGGAACTTATCGCTTACGCCTAGAGACGGGTCATCTGATAGATCTTATTGAGACATGTTATGTCCCTACTATTTCTAGAAATTTGGTTTCTTTATCTAGAATTGATGAGTTAGGATATTGTCTTTCTTTTGGTAATGGTAAACTCAGTATATTTTATGATTCAATAAAAGTTGGTTCTGGAATTCTGTGTGATGGTTTGTACAGAATTAATTTGAATCCTGAGTTTGTAAAGACATTATTGACCCTATAATCAACTGTTGGATTGAAACGTAGTTTCAATAATGAAAGATCTTCTACTCTGTGGCATAGACGATTGGGGCATATCTCCAAGGAAAGAATTAAAAGATTAGTAAAGAATAATATTTTGGAAGATTTAGACTTCACTGATTTTGATGTTTGTATAGATTGCATTAAGGGAAAGCAAACTAAACATACAAAGAAATATGCCACAAGAAGTAAAGAACTCCTTGAGATTATTCATACTGATATCTGCGGACCACTCCATATTCCTTGTTTTAGTGGAGAAAGGTATTTCATCACATTTATAGATAATCTGTCCAGATATAGCTATGTTTATCTAATACATGAAAAATCTCAGGCCGTTGATACTCTTGAAGTATACATAAATGAGGTCGAGAGACAATTAGATAGAAAAGTTAAAATTATCAGATCTGACAGGGGTGGTGAATTTTATGGCAAATATGATGAATCCGGTCAGAATATTGGTCCTTTTGCCAGATTCCTAGAACAACTAGGTATTTGTGCTCAATATGCCTTACCAGGTGTGCCACAGCAGAATGGTGTTGCTGAAAGGCGAAATCGTACTCTTATGGATATGGTTAGGAGCATGATGAGTTATTCATCTATACCTGATTCAATGTGGGGTGAAGCTCTTAGGACAGCTATGTACATCTTGAACAGGGTTCCTAGTAAGTCAGTTCCATCAACTCCATTTGAGTTATGGACCAGTAGGAAGCCTAGTCTGAGACATTTACATATTTGGGGATGTTCTGCAGAGATAAAAGTATTCAATCCACATGAAAAGAAATTGAATCCAAGAACTATTTCTGGATATTTTATTGGTTATCCAGAAAAATCCAAGGGATACAAATTTTATTGCCCTAATCATAGTATGAGGATAGTAGAATCTGGTAATGCAAGATTCCTAGAGAATGGCGAAATCAGTGGGAGTCAAAAATCTCGAAGGATTAATTTTGATATTGAAGAGATTCAGGTTAATTCTCCCGTATCATCTCCTATTCGAGAAATTATTATTCCTCAAATCAATGAAAGAATTGATGAGGATGAACAACAAAATAACATTGATGAACTCTCACATGCTGTTGATGTCGCCGCTGATGGTCTTGTAGAACAATCACAATTAGCAGCTTTGAGAAAGTCTCAAAGGAAGAGGAAACATGCCATTTCTGATGATTATGTGGTATATCTACAAGAATCAGATTATGATATAGGAATAAAAGGAGACCCCTTCTCATTTTCACAGGCCATAGAAGGTAATGATTCTGAAAAATAGTATGATGCAATGAAAGAAGAGATAAAATCAATGGACCAGAATGGTGTTTGGGAACTCGTTGAATTGCCTGATAATTGTAAAAGAGTCGGTTGTAAATGGGTCTTTAAGACAAAACGTGACTCAACAGGCAATATCGAACGATATAAAGCTAGACTTGTGGCCAAAGGTTTTTCTCAGAAAGAAGGCATCGACTATAACGAGACTTTCTCTCCGGTTTCCAGAAAGGACTCGTTAAGAATCGTTATGGCTCTAGTAGCTCATTATGATCTTGAGTTACATCAGATGGATGTGAAAACTGCATTTCTGAATGGGGATCTAGATGAGGAAATCTATATGGAACAAACTGAAGGATTCATAGAAAAGGGAAAAGAAAGTTGGGCTTGTAAACTTAAGAAATCCATTTATGACCTTAAACAAGCTTCCAGACAATGGTATATAAAGTTTTATGATACCATTACATCCTTCGGATTTAAGGAGAACGCTGTTGATCAGTGCATATATCTGAAGATAAGTGGGAGCAAGTTTATTATATTGGTCTTATATGTGGATGATATTTTACTTGCCAGTAGTGATCTTGGTTTATTGCACAAAACCAAGATATTTCTCAATAAGAACTTTAAGATGGTTGATATGAATGAGGCAGCTTATGTTATTGGCATTGAGATATTCAGGGATAGATCTCAAGGATTATTGGGACTGTCTCAGAAAGGATATATTAATCGTATCTTGGAGAGATTTAATATGCAGCTTTGCTCAGCTAATGATACACCTATTACTAGAGGTGAAAAGTTTAGCCAAAACCAGTGCCCAAAAAATGACTTAGAAAGGAATCAAATGAAAGATATTCCTTACGGATGCGCAATAGGAAGTCTATTATATGCTCAAACCTGTACAAGACCAGATATCAGTTTTGCAGTTGCAATGCTGGGTAGATATCAAAGTAACCCAGGAATGGAACATTGGAAAGCTGCAAAGAAAGTAATGAGATATCTGCAGGGGACAAAAGATTATATGCTCACATATAAGAGATCGAGATCGGCTTGAAGTAACAGGATATTCAGATGCTGATTTTGCAAATTGCCTCGGCAAGAGGGAAGTCCACTTCAGGATCTATATTCATGTTAGCTAGTGGGGCAATTTCTTGGAAAAGTGCAAAGCAATCGCTTATTGCATCATCTACAATGGAAGCTGAATTTGTGGCATGTTTTGAGGCTACAAATCAAGCATTATGGTTGCGGAATTTCATCTCAGGACTTGGTGTGGTCGACTCAATTGCCAACCCGCTGAAGATATTTTGTGATAATACCGCAGTAGTTTTCTTCTCTAAGAATGGCAAGTACTCTAGTGGTTCCAAGCACATTGAGATAAAGTACTTGGTGGTTAGAGAAAGAGTCCAGAAACAACAAGTGTCAATTGAAAATCTGAGCACCACTATGATGATTGCTGATCCATTTACTAAAGTCTTATAGTGTAAAACATTTAAAGAACATGTTCTTAGAATGGGGCTTGTGAGCAAGCCATAAAAGATATGGTGATGCATGTTTTAGTGGGTGCTATAATTGATATTTTTCTTTACATAATTAAAGTTATTTGTTTCTGTTATCCTGTTTACATTTATGTTTATGCATATTATGGTTGAATGTAATAACAGGATTGTCTTGACAAGACAAATTACAGGGGTCATTATGAACTATATTAGGAAAGACTAACGATGTTGTAGTACATAGAAGGGAGTATGACATTGTTGATATACAACCGCTATGACTCGCATTAATAGTTGGACTTAATATAGTATTATTGTATTTATTGGACTTATTGGCTTATTTTTTAAAATTCATGGCCATGTATAAAATTTTTGTTTCAAAAATTTCAGAATCCAATTAGGTAAAAATTATTTTTTTAAACAAACTTTTTTTTTATTTATTTTTGATTTTGGATGCCTTTATATCTTATCAATTAATGGGCCAAGTGGGAGAATGTTAGATTATGTGGCCCGTTATAATCAGATAAGATATATGATGTAACTAATTGGATTCTGATATCAGTATCGATCAATAGAAAAAAGTCCATATTTTGGAGGATACCTTAGGGGATGCCCTTAATGGAAGGAACTCCCCTAATAACTTATCCTAGACCCTCTGCTCTCGCCTATAAATAAACAGGACCTCAGGGGACTTAGTGTATCGTTTGTCAGAAGCAACACAGAGGCATCTAAGAATTGCGTAAAGATTAGCAACACAGATGCGTCTAAAAGTTGCGTAAAAGAAATATTTCATAGACACCGATTGAGAGAGATTATAATTTTCCTCTCAACCCCCTGAGCCATCAATTACAAAGGTTCTGTGAAAGGATAGGAAGAGAGGAGGAGCCTAGTTCTCCTTACAGATTGACGAAGGTATTGGATCAAAGGAAGATATTTAGATTGAGATCTTTCCTCTCCCGCGCGGATGGCATTAAAAGGTATGCATCGTAAAAATACAGATCTATTCATGTTTTTGATTTTAATCCTAGGATTAAAGTTTTTCGTAATTACAGAAGCATGATTAAAAATAATTTTATGCTGACAGAACATCCATATCCTCAGGCCAGCTCCGATCAGCTTCTTGTAAGTGGGTAGCATCGAGAACTCAGCATCGCCCCACGTCTTGATCAGCACATTGCTGGAGAAAACCAAACACAGATTACATCACTGAATTCTGCAACGAAGAAAAACGTGTTCGTTCCACAGGGTTGCAAGTGGCACCTGCACGCAGTCCACCAGTAGGGGATTCCCGTGGTGTTGGCGTGCATCGCCCTCTGCACGTCGGGCCGGTTGTAGTACTTTTCGGCGTAGTTCTCGGTGCAGGGGTCGTAGCCGTAGGAGCTGCGGCGGAGCAGGGTGTTCTTGAACCGCAACCGCCGCTTTGCAGCGTTGGCGCAGGACGGGGTGTAGATGCTGTACTGGTCGATATCGCCGAACTCGTGGTTCGTGGCGTAGCTGATGGTGCGGTCACACTTCCGTGACGTCTTCGTCGAGCTGAAGTTGCAGGAGGAGAGGATGGATCGGTAGGTGCCGTCGGAGACCATCGAATGAGTCCACCAGTAGGAGACGGTGCCGAGACTGTCGTAGTAGTTGTCCGTCACCGCATTGCCTACCTGCTCATCGTGACATCTCATTACAACAAGTAATCCAAAGATTCTGCTAATGAACTCAACCAACACTCACAAAAATTCCTTTGAGGTTGATGAAAGGCTCCGAAGACGCCTTGTTGTGATCGATGATCCTTTTTGCCAGTTGAGGAACGTAGTGCCCTGCAACAAAACCAGTCAAAGCAAATAAAGCGCCACCAGGAAGACGATCAACGTGAACTGCGCGCTCACGAGAAGATTACTACCAGCATAACTCTCTCCAGAGATGTAGAAATCTCGAGCCTTGTATTGCGGGAATCTCGACATCCACCCGATCAAGAACATGAGAGCATCTCCAGCTGCAGATGGAGAAGAAATCAGCATCAAGCACTTCGATGCAGGGAAGAACTGCTCGTCTCGAGCGTTTACCGGTTCGCTCGTCGCCGGAGGTCCTGAGGTCGGAGCTGGTGTTGGTGTAAGAGAAGCCGACTCCGGCGGGCGACTCCAAGAACAGTAGGTTCGCTTCTGCTAAGATCAAGAAGGTTTCATGGAGTGGAACAGTGAATTGAGACTTGATCGGAACAGGGAAAGGAAACGGTGGCCACCTCGGTTCCATGAGAATTGGTTGAGTTAGAGAGTTGAACAGGTACGGCTGATCCTGAAGGGGCCGATCTCCTCCGAGGCACCGTAAGCCACCGACGAGCAACCTGGACCTGGTTCAAGAATGCCATTTTGGTCAAGGCTCTAATTTAATTCGGGAAGGAGACCGGATTTGGTGTGGGAAGCCCTCTTTGACTTCCACTAGTCTTGCAAGTCAAAATAGGTGTTTTTGCATTCAACCTAATAGTCAATATTGCCATTAAAAAAATACTAAAAATATTAATCTGATAGTAATATACCAGAATTCAATACGTCTACCTGGATATGTTGAGTATGCAGAATTAAATCTTTAAAAAGTATAACATTTTCCTTATCTAAATAAATCAAATCAACATTATCTCTAAACTTGTGTTATGGTGGCTAAGTATGATTTGAAGTATCCATTGTTTTTTCAATTCAAGTCCGTTCCGAATCTGATTTAAGTGGATTGGATAGATATGAATACTTGAAAAAAATCTGATGAATTTATCGTATCCAAAATCATATCAGATAGCTATTTTTATAAATCCATTTAAAAGGATATCCAAAGGCAATACAAGCAAATCGGATGGGCGTAAGATTCAGAGAAAAATCCAAACCCTGCACTAAATGTCATGTGATCATAATTGTGTCTGCACGAAATACTAAGGAATAATTTTTTGGAGCACTCACATCAATGCTTCTATTATTTGCGGTCCTAAAAATTACTCGTTATAGAACTTAAAGTTGGTGGAGCCAATAATAAGATCCGAATCCAATTCAAAATTTTATATATTACATATGGATTCTCATTTTAGTTCCGACATGCTCTAAGAGTCAGACAATTTTGGATCTATAAGCCAGGAGTTGCAAGTTTGGATTGAGCTGTCTTCTAGTTACTTTTGTGCAGGCATATAGAGCTTGAGATAAAGATTTTTATGTATGGTGGGGTACATACCGACATCACCCTCTCATGGGCGATACTCCATCGTCATGTTGATATAAAGATCAGGATAGCAGATCACATCAGCACGGCACCCTTCCGGAAAGCTCGGGACAGTGCCTCAGCAGCTCCACTGAGCGCATGCCCGTACGAATACGGGCGTCGTCTGAGGCACAGCGCTGTCCCGGGAAGCCTAGGACGGCGCCTCCACAACGCTGCCCTAGGAAGCCCGGGATGACGCCTCCACAGTGCAGTCCCGAGAAGCCTGGGACGATGCCTCCATAATGTCACCAAGAAACTCGAGAAGATACTCCACAGCACATCGGAGGTCAGCCTCCCCCTTTTTCTGGTATAAGAACCCTAGACCGACACCGGTAGAAGGGACTTCTTTTTTTGAACAAACATCTCCCCCAAAAGGACTAACTTAAGCATTAGAGGGGGCGGGTCGTAAAACCCCGACCCGACCTGTATGCAGGAATAGGAAGACACGTGATGGGCCGAAGGGTAAAAGGAGGTGTCACCCCCGAGCAGACTGACGAATCGCTTTAACTGACCGACGTCGGCTTCCTACCCGAAGATCAACTAAGGTGACCCAAAGACACATCGGACTCGGACCTAGCCGTGTTGACTCAGCGATCATGACGTAAAGGTACACTAACAAATTGGTGCTAGAAGGAGGGTTCGGATGTCACAAGATCAACAGATAAACCTGTTGAATTTCGAATTTTGATGATGAAACTAATTGATTGTGTTTTATGGTCTAACTACGTTTTGAGTTACATAGGTCTACTATCGATCAAAATTAGACAGTTGACACAAGAGGAATTAACGTTGCGTCGGAAGTGATCACGTCAAGATATTGGATGTCGAGCCGGAGGTCTGGTTGACAATCGGTAGAAGGCTTCGGACATTGGGCATCGGGCCAAAAAGAGTGGTATTGCGCCAAGGACATTAGGGTTGCGAAGGTCAACCGTCGATTGGGCAACGGACTGCAAGAGAGGACGGTGTGCCAAAGAATCGGACAAAGCACCGATAGGCCAATGATGTGCCGGGCAACAGAATATCAATTCGTGTTGTAATTGTCTAGATCGAAATAGAGTTTTGTCTTGTGTGTGCAGGATTAACTATGATAACGATGAAGACACAAAGCAAAGTAAAGTGCTGGAGTCAAGTACGATGGAATCATTGAGAGTTTGAGAGTTCGACAGAAGTCCGAAGATTTATCAGAGTGCTGTCGGAACTGGTCGAGAACGAGTAGAGAGCTTACCGAAAGGTTTTCAAAAGTTCGCCAGAAGGTTCGTCGGAAGTTCATAGAGCTCACCGAGAAAGATCGGAACTTACCGAAGAAGCTCGTCAGAACTCGCTAATGACTCCATCGAGAAGTCCAGGAGCTTGTCAGGTGTCCACAGAATGGTATTCGAGGGTTCGTCGGAAGACCGTCGGAAGTTTGTCGGAAGAAGTCTTGACTTTCTGAACTTTATAATAGCTTAGGAATGTCTTTAAAATTCATAGTTAGCATATTAATTTGGGTTAGGATCAGGTGTTAATCCTATAACCTAAGTAGGGGCCAATTGGGCCTTATTTGAGTTGATTTGGTCCGAAGTTAGGGCCCATTCAGCTTTGCTGGAATAGTGCTGGCAGTGGCACCGCCCAGGGACTGAAATCCCAAGTGTTCTGGGTTGTGGCACCGCTACCTCGGGCGATTGCACCACCTAGTATACTAACAGTATCAGTGTCAGTGTCAGATTGGCGGTGGTACCGCCAGTACTCCGAAAAACCGAGGTGATTCAAATTTGAGAATCCTCTTGGGGTCTATAAATACCCCAAATGTTCTTGCTTGGAGAAGCAAGAAGTATGTAAGAAAACTAAGGGAAAACTCTATCATTTGAAGTAGAAATCTCTCCTCTGAAAGTTTAGAAGTATTCTTAAGAGAGGTGTTGAGGGAAGCTTTGTAAACAGAGTTTGTAAAAGGAAGTTTCATCTTCACCCATTGGAAGGAAGACAGCTAGTGGAAAGCTGGTAGCCTCAAGCGAATAGGAATCAGGAGTGGACGTAGGTCGGATGACCGAACCATTATAAAAACAGTTTACGTTTATGTTCTTGTATTTACCTTTCTGCAAACTGTCTTTTCTTCACTACTCAACTTACTCATCACTTTGTTCTTCTTTCTATCTAAACACTCCCTACTTTAAGCACTTTCTGATACGTGTCAATTGAAACCGGGTTTTAGTCGAAACGAAGTTTTCAATATACGAAGTTTTTGAAATATTATTTAAATCACCGAAATTTATCATTGTTCAACTGCTGCACTAATTCACCCCCTCCTAGTGTCGCTCGATCCTAACAATTTATCGAGCCTCGTTATTTCTCATTCAGATTCACACCGTGAGAAATGACTCTTAATGGCTTTCAAAAGGGCTTTTGATTTTTCGTCCACCGTTCTTTAACGGATCGGACTACACATATTGGAAAACTCGAATGAGAGTTTTCTTGATTTCTCTAGATTTGAATTTATAGAATATCATTGAAAATAGTTTTCAACTTCCCACTAAACCGATGAACGAATGGTCGGATTTGGAAAAGAAATATTTTTCTTTAAATGCAAATGCTATGAATCCCTTATTTTGCGCTATAGATAAAAAAGAGTTCAGTCGGATTTCTTCTTGCGAAACGGCTTTTGATATTTGGTAGACACTTGAAATCATGCACAAAGAAACTAGTAGAGTTAAAGACTCAAAGTAAACCTTTATTGCATGATTTTGAGCTCTTCCGAATGATACCAAACGAGTCTATCAGTGACATGTACACCTGTTTCACGGATGTCATCAATAGTTTGAAAAGTCTTAGTAAATATTTTTTAAATTTTGAACTCACTAACAAGATCTTAAGATCCCTTCCAAAAGGATGGGATCCAAAAGTAACCACAATACAAGAGACTAAAAATTTAAATGATTTTCTATTGGAAGAATTAATCGGGTCATTAATGACCTATGAAATGATATTCTTGGTACATTTTGAACTCGATGAATACATAAACCAACTTCCAAAGAATAGGAAGGATTTGAAACTCCAAGGGCTATAAAATACCACTTGAGTGATGACTCAAGTGATGAAGACAATAAAGAGGACATTAAACTTTTATTGAATTTTAATAAGTTCATTAAATAAAAATCTAAAATAAAAATGAACTTAAATAAAAGATGAGGCCAAAGAAGAGGAAGGCACCCAAGGATGAATTAAGAACTTCCAAAGGTGAAACGACGAATTGGGCTTTGATGGGTTTCAACCATGAGGTAAGCAACTCACCTAAAATGTTTTTACGTTGTTTTGAAATTACATGACTTTTCCATGAGTGCTTAACTTAGTTAGTAGGAAATAAATAATTATTTTTAAAAAAATTATATCATGCTTTTTCTTCTAGTATTTTTAGAGAAGTATAAAAAAAAAATGAATGATGATTGCTTAACTTGTGCTATTACAAGATCAATCTCATGTATGATTTTGAACTAACAATTCAATGCATGGTTTTTGACACAATGAATCATCATGATAATTGCATCTCATGCTTGTACACCTAACAAGATTAAATTCAATGAATATTTATCTTGATGAATTCCATATCGCTTTTCATAATAACATAATGAAAATATAAAATCATATGTATCTTATTAATTTATTTTATGAAATCTGTTTTTCGATTTTAAATTTAATACATATCGTTTATACAAAAGAATTGAGCATGCTTACATCTAATCAATTTATTTTACTCCTAACAAATTTTTGGAATGAAATATTTTGATGATAATTTCAAATTTATATGATGCTTGGCTTTTGTGTGAAAATGTGAACATACTTATATGAGATCAACCATATAAAATAAAATATATAAAAATTTAAAATGTGTTATCATGATGTTTTCTTTTTGATATGTATGGTCTTGATGAGTTTATGACTAAACTTATGTCTTGTTGATATATGTTTTCATAAAAAATTTGAATATGCTCACATGAAAATAATTGCATGAAATGAAAATTTATTTTTTATCTGATTGAGGTTAATAAATTTACTTTACCAATCTTGTGAATCTCATGAAAATAATCATGATGAATATTTTAAAAATAAATGAGTGTATCATGCGTTTGGTTTAAATAATTTCTCTTGAAACTTACTTTTTGGATCTATACAATGATACATGAATCTAGTAGAAAAAGACAAGAGCATGGTTACATGTAAATCATCTCCGTTGCTCTTAATAAAATTTTTGAATGAAAGATTTTGATGCATTTGATCTTGATGGCTTTAATGACAACTTGTATTTCAAAGTTATACAATGATGACTTTCATTGAACATACCCTATGAAATCATCATTGATAATAATGAAAATATTAAAAGTTTGTTATCATGCTTAATGACCTTATAATATCATATGACGAAACTCATGCGTTGGTTTTAAACATGATACTCATATTTTAAAACATGAGCACACTTATATGAAACAAACAAATTTAAATAAAATATATTGTGTATGATGAGTGACTCCTTCGTTTTGAACCAATGTATTTTTGGTCTTAATCATTTTATGATGAATTGTTTATATGACATGTTATATTTTTTGACTTTAAGAATCTCGATGATAGTTTTTGCCTTTACATCTTGAACTTTCATGATTGTCTCAATTTGACATTAAAAGACAAAGGCATGCTTATTTGAAGTAAATCATAAAAAAAAAATGTATGATTCTTGAAAAATTTTCTATCTTTAAAAGTTTTCAGTTTTGATGAATCCATGTGAAACTCTTAAATCAAATCTTTTGAAAAATGTCAATGCTTAATGTGATTTGACTTAATAACAATTTGTCTTTTCGTCTTGAATGTTGACATTTGTTTTTATTGAGGGCAAAAGCATGGTTATAAGAAGCAAATTGTATATAAAAATGAAATACAATTCTCTATCTAAATCTTATTAATTTTTTTTATAGGAAATTCATGAATCCATACTTATCATGTATAAATTTATTGAATGTGATTTTGAGGATGATTCTAGATTTGACAAATGCTTGATTCGTATTTACGACATATGATACATTTTTTAAAAATTGAATCATGCTTCAATCATGTTCTATATCCCTTAATTCATTTTGTTCTCCTATATTTCCTTTTTATTTACCATAGAGGAGAACCTTCTAATGAAATTAATGATTTGATAGTAAGTATTTATAAAAATTCTATTTATCATTTTGTAATCTCTAAAAAGTTGATAATCACTTCATTCATGTTATGAATGTCAAAAATATTTTTGATTTGATTAGGAGTTTGGAGTGACAAAATAAGTTTGAATGATTTTATGACTCCTCTCTTGATCACTTGAAATCATTACTTTAAATTTTTGACTTGAGATATTTTTGCGAATCAAAATATTTTCCACTATGATTGATTCTTTTTATCATTTACCAAAGAGGAGAACAATTCAAGTTTATGTTATTTGTGAATCTCATAAACTATGTTAATAGTTTTGATGATTCGAACTTAAATGAGCTTTATTATAATCCAAGTCTTAATATCTTGATATTTGATACTTGGAATTCCTATGCATGAATCAAGGTGTTTTGCACTCAAATGAATCACTTATCGATATTTACGATTGTGATATATTTTATTCTTCAAATGTGATCTTGTTGGCTTGAAATACTTTTTGAAATTTTTGACATGATTTTTTCTTTGCCTTGATGTAAAAGAAATTTGCTTTATGATGAATTCATGGATATAAGCCTTCTCTTTTATCTTTATTGATTGTCATAATTTTAAAATTCATGTAAAGGGAAAAGAATTACACTCTTCTGATAGAACCCCAGAGAAATTCTATCGAGATTGATCTTTGAGGGGGATCAACCCTTGGAACGCTATAGGGGTTCCACCCTCCAAGTAGCCTGGTGGCTGCAATTGTAGATTGATCTTTCTTATTCCAAAGAGGTGGAGGCTACAAGCTTATATAGAGCTCCAAACCCTAATCCTAGGGGTTGCTTCCTATGAACTACCCAATTTGCTCCTCAACCTTAGCGGCCGCCCAAGAACAAGGGGGGCGGCTAAGAAGCCCAAAGACCCAAATATAAACCCTAGCCTCTCTTCTTTATAGGATAGAGGCGACTAGGTGGGGTTTATTACATTCTCGCTGTGGTTTTTATTAATGTTACATGGTTGAGTAGGACCTAACCCTCGCTTAGGGTCCTATCAAGCCGCCTCTCTTCAAATCAGCCTTGTCTCAAGGTCAGTTCCATGAACTCAGTGGAACCGACTTCAGCTCCTCATATGATTCCCATGTGGCATCTTCAAGTGGTAAATTAGTCCAATGTACTAGTACTTCAAGAGAGGGATCGCCGACGACGCATCACGACTCTGCTGGTCGAGGATGGCTTGTGGTTGGGCTTGAATATTTCCATCATCGCGGTGGTCAGCGCTTGATCCGGATGCCTCGTGTTCTCCCAACTTGGGCTTCAAGCATGACACGTGGAAGACAGGTGAATTTTGGCATCTTTAGATAATTTAAGTCTCCACACGCCTACACCCAATACGCCTATGATCCGATAGGGCCCATAAAAAGCGCGGGAGATAGCTTCATGGAGGCTCGTGGTGTTGATGGATAGTTGCTTGTATGGTTGTAGGCGAAGATAAACCCGGGCCTCCTACTAAAAATTCTCTTCACTTCTTAGGTGTCACTTTGTCGCTTCATTCTAGCTTGAGTGAGAGAGATTATTCTTTAAGCAAATAGGAGTTTGTCCTCGTTTTCAATTAAATCTTGGTCTAATCTGAGCCTTATGCCGAGCCAATTACATTCTAATATTTTATACCCTAGAGCTTTTATCTCAGAAAGAAAATATTGTAGTTTTTTTAGTTTCTTCCTCAAAACTAATTTCCCTGAATCTAAAAACAAAAATCCCATGAAAGATCAGACACACACAGAAAGCCAGCAAAAATAAGGCAAAGCCTTTGGCAAATTGAACTATTAATTTAGTTTCACATATCAATATATATGTCATCATTTATACAATAAATGGTGGGTTTTCAATCTAACTGATCAACAGTGCCAAAAACAAGAAAAACCAGAAAGATAATTGCCTAGAAAACGAATCTGTAAAGTTTTGGAGAACCCATTTGAGAAAATGGAGTCTTGGATGTCAGTATCAAGCAAAAAAAAAAAAGGGAAAAGAAACATCAACATGGGGAAAATATAAAGCTGAGATCCACACCCAAGAAAAATAAGAAAAGTGAAGATTCCGAATAGCACCAAGTGTACTTTAGATCCTAAGATCAAGATAAACCCCAGAAAAAAGAATACATAGGATCTATTGCTCCACAAATCCAAGAATTATAGCCAAAAAGAAAAAAAGAATACATGAAATAAACATTCTCACCTTCAGCAGATCACCATAATCTTGCAGCAGGTACTGATATCTCGACCTTGCCCTGGCATCTTCCCCAACCTGGTGATAAGTAGTAGATGGGGAAGGCTGCATGGGAACCTTCCTCACCTTCTTCGCCATCCTGATCTCCACCTCAGAGGGAAAAGAGAGAACACAAGGGGGAGAAGGCAGAGCCCAGATGCGAAACAAATCTATTCAAAAAGAGGAGGTCATGAACATAATAGATGGACAAAGCGAGAGAGAGAAAGGAGGTAGAGAAATAAAGTTGGTGGAGAGAGAGAGAGAGAGAGAGAGAGAGAGGGGCGGGGCGTGGAGCCTCCTCCCCTTGTTTCTCTTTCTCTCTCTCTCCTTGCCAATCTGACCAGGACAAAACCCAAAGACCCCAAATCATTTGAGAAATTGAGAACTGAAGAGAAGGTCAGGAGTTGTTTTCTTTGATGGAGCTGGAGATTTTTTTTTTGGGGTTGCAGAGGGGCATTTCTGGGATGTTCTGTGTCCAGAGAGGGAGGGGTTTGGAAGATACACCTCCTCTGAAGGCACCTATCTTTCTTTCTCTTTTCCTCTTTCCTACCATCCTCATCCTTCCCTGTTTCTCTCTCTCCACGCCTCCGCCTCTTGTTTTCCTTCCATGGTATAAATTTTATGACAAGCTGGGCCATCTGGGAGGAGATGGATGGAGAGAGATTGGAGGGCATGATCTCTGTTCTCTGCTCCCTTTGATGTTGGTTGGGATGAGAGGGAATAGCTTTGGCTGCTGCTTCGCTCTGATGCCGCACCTGTTGCCTTGTACCTGTGTAGATCAGATGGAGGTGGGGAATGGTAATGGATGTGGATGGGACAAAACTCTTTTATAGTGTTGTTGGTTGCCTAGTTTACTGACTGCCGCCTACTCTCTCACTTCTTTCTTTCGAGGCATCCATCGCTTTCCTTGTGTCCACGGGAGACCACAAAAGCAACCGTCCCAATCTGGAACTTTTATTTTCTTCCCTCTTGAAATGGAATGATGAAAATTCTTACCCCTTCCACATCCCAGAAACTTCCTTCAAACACCTCAAGGGATAATTTGACATTCTTCATCAAGGAAATGTCTAAATCAACCAGCACTCTTGTTTTCTCCTTCCTTGAAGGTATCAGCTTCACATTCCTGTGCTGAATGCTTCCAGTTCCCAAGTCCAATATGGTGACGCTAAACACAGATTCAAGCAAGAGAGCGAGAAAGAGAGAGAGGATTGTCTGCTCATACCCTTATGCTACTGCTGCTGAGCAAGGAAAGCTGCAGATATATCATTAGCAGGTGTCTGGGAGCTGTGACCATCTATTATGGCTTTCGGCACCCACCAAGGCTTCCCTGTTTACAGCTTTCAGTGGCCTTCAGAACTCGTGGACCCTTGACTCAATGGTAGAGGGAGAGAGAGAGAGAGAGAAAATTCTTTCTTCTTCACCGTAGAGTTTGTGTTCTGATCTGCAGCTAGCATACTAGTCTTGTAATACTGATGTAGTTTCCTTGTCACTGTGATGGATAAAAGAAGAAAAGAATTATTCTGTTCTGCAACATACTACAATTCATTTGGATGGTGCCTGATTTGTATGCATCATAATTATGATCATTGATCATTATCGTTCTGCTCCGAATAATTCTTTCTGGTCACCATCTCATTGTTCAAATCTAATCTTGCAGTCTCTTACCAGCAATAGATCTTTGATATAGCAAGTTGTTGCATGATGACGATGATGCAAATCATTTCTGATTGGGGACAACCAGCTTTACCATTTTTAAGTTTCAGGGTTTGACTACTGATCTTGAATACCAAATCCTCATAGTTCTCAGAAATAACCATTCCATATCAATGGAACAATAGTTTGTCCAAATAATTGAGTTAATTTTTCAGCACAACTTTCTTACTCAACAGAAGGAACTATATTATACTTATGCATATTGCACATAGAGAGAGAGAGAGAGAATAATTTCCTTCAATTGATAACCCCATTTTCTTCAATGAGAGTGTTCTGGATCCCAATTAATCAATAATCATATTGTAACACCATACAATTTACAGATTTCAACTTAAGACCTACCAAGGAATCCAAATATTTCTCTACCTTTATATTCATGTAACTCCCACCCATTCATCTGCTTTAGATGAAATGAGAGAGAGAGAGAGAGAGAGAGAGAGAGAGAGAGAATGGCTTTCTCTTCAAGTCTTGGGCAGTGGTTTCCCGGCTAAGAATGACTGAAACAGTTGGAATGGTTGGAAGAGTGGCACCTCATGCCCTGCTCCCCTCACTGAGGCAAATGTCATTCCTTCATATACCTCGGTCCACCCTGCAACCTGCACAATTCCAACATCACTCACACAGAAAGCATCAAGGGATCTCGAAGAAGAAGAAGAAGCATACCTGTCGACCTGAATACCATGGATACCAAGGGATCTTGATCTTTAACCCAAGATGGCTGATGGAGAACCTCGTCGCTCGTGCACGGAATGACGGAGTGTGTCACCACTGCCATGAAAATCACCTAAAATCAAACATCCATGATCACAACCCAACAAAAGCACCTCATCATACTTCACCGAACATGTTAGATTATGCGGCCCGTTATAATCGGATAAGATATATGATGTAACTAATTGGATTCGATATCGATTTCGGCCAATAGAAAAGAAGTCCATATTTTGGAGGATACCTTAGGTGATGCCCTTGATGGAAGGAACTCCCTAATAACTTATCCTAGACCCTCTGCTCTCACCTATAAATAGACAAGACCTCGGGGACTTAGTGTGCGTTTGTCGAAGCAACAGAAGCATCTAAGAGTTGCAGTAAAGATTAGCAACACGAGATCGTCTAAGAGTTGCGTAAAAGAAATATTTCATGACAAGATTGAGAGAGATTACGTTTTCCTCTCAACCCCCGAGCCATCAATTCTGAGGTTCTCGTGAAAGGATAGGAAGAGAGGAGAAGGAGCCTAGTTCTCCTTACTTGATTGACGAAGGCATTAGATCAAAGGAAGATATTCAGATCGAGATCTTTCCTCTCCGCGCGGATGGCATCAAAAGGTATGTATCATAAAAATACAGATCTATCCATGTTTTTGATTTCAATCCTAGGATTAAAGTTTTTCACAATTCTGAAGCATGATTAAAGATAATTTTATGCTTACAATTGGTATCGAGCCTAGGTTCTTGAAATCAAAAATTTTAGATCTGCTATTGTTCTGATTTACGATGTTTGATCCGAATTTTAGATCTGCTATCCCTATCAATTTTGGTTTATTGTCGTATCGCTCGCTTGTCGGTGATGTTGAAAAGCGGCGGCGATTTGTGCAAAGATCGCCGCCAACCTCCTCGCAGACGGCCAGTAAGGGTCGGCGGCGATCGCATCGCAAAGAACCAGGTGCAGATTGGTAGCACGAAAAGTGCGGCAACCCCGTGCGGGACGCAGGTCGCTTGAGCGGCAAACGCGAACAAAGCCGCAGCACAAAGCGGGAGTCAGCGTGAGCACGCGTCGCGAGAACAAAGCAAAGACAAAGCGGTAATCACGCTGAAAGCACAAAGTCGCATGGCGTAAAGTCGCACCGGCGGCAAACATGAAAGCATAGGCGCACCGTGGTGCTTGGCACACGCATGGCGGCCGCTTTTGTGGCAAGCGCACTGGGCATGGCTTATTTTCAGCGCACTGCGGCAGCACATGGCATAGCGCGCTTTCCAGTGGTAATGGCACACATCTGCGGTGTGGTAGCTTTGGTGGCCAACACTTGCACCATGGCGGCAGCTGGCAAAGTCACACAGACTACACAAGGCCGCTTTGGCGGCAAAATTGCAGTAGGAGGGAAATTGTTTGGCAAAATTACAGTTTTGCCATTAGGGTTCCCTAAAAGCAAAAATTACAGTTTTACATTAAAAAAACTATAAATTATTGTTCATTTTATAGTTTTTCTCATATGACTTATTGATTACATGTGATAAATTAAAATCCAATTATTGTTCTTGGTTATTCACATGTATATAATTGAAATTATGAAATAATGTTTATCTTTCACATAAAGGCATGATTTATACGTCATCATGATTATCATATGAGTTTTTTATTTTGTTAATTAATGTTTAATAATTATTATGGTTATTGTTTTATTATTGAATTATTTTGCATGAAATGAATTAGTTTGTTGAATATTATTTGTAATTTATCTCCTTGAGTTTTATCTGACCAGTAGCTGCCAAAGTGGCCTGGGATGATAGACTTTTGGAATGTGAATTACAATAAAAAGTTTTGTCATTTATAGGACATTTAAGCTGTATTTTATATTATTGTATTGGTCTTGTAGCCACCAAAGTGACCTAGACCAATAACTTATAAAATGACATTAAAGAATTAGTCCTAAATGACATTAAGGAAATAATATTCAAAAATGGCACGCATAATTAGGAGATTTAGATAATCCCAAAGGAGTATCTACTTCAAATAATTATGTGATGGGGTAGGATGATACTGTTTTGGATATTTTTGCAGTTTAGGATTGTATACCCAAAGGTAACAACACTATTCCACAAGGATGGTATTAGTCCTCCATAGATGTTTTTGAGTGAACACTAGATATGTCAATATTTCACCCAAAGGTGAAATGTAGATGATATCAATAGTTCATCATATTTTGGAACTCAAAGCATTAATGTTATTTTATATTTTGATTGGTACTTGCCCATGCATTCTTATGCTTCTAGTGTCCCTGTACTCTCTGGATCAAATTATTCAGAATGGTTAGAGCATGTGTAATTCACACTGGGCGTATTAGATCTTGATTTAGCATTGCTTGTTGAAAAGCCTGCAGACTTGACTGATAATAGTACTGTGGAACAAGTCAATGAAATGAAAGCTTGGCAAAGATCTGATAGGCTCAGTTTAATGTTCATAAGAATGACGATTGCAAATAACATAAAGACTTCATTACCGATTGCAAATAGCGCACAGGAATATTTAAAGATTATTGAGGATAGATTTAAATCTACTGATAAGTCATTAGCCGGCACATTAATGAAAGAACTGACTACAGCTCAGTACGATGGCACTCGAGGAATTCAGGATCATATCCTCAATATGGCTGATAAAACTGCAAAACTGAAAGCATTGGGTATGAATGTTGATGAGTCTTTTCTCGTGCAGTTTATTCTTAATTCTCTTCCTTTTCAGTTTGGCCTATTCAAGATCCACTATAACACAAATAAGGATAAGTGGGATTTGAATGAGTTAACTAGTATGTGTGTTCAGGAAGAATTGAGATTAAGGCAGGAAAGTTCATTCAATACCATGACTACTACTCAAGGAGTTGGTAGCAAGAAAAGGAAGCGTCATCCATCCAAGAAATTTGCCGGGTCTGGAAATGCTACACGGACTAATCAAAGGAAAGCTTTTACGGTAAAGTGCTTCTTTTGTGGCAAGAAAGGACATATGAAGAAGGATTGCATTAAACGCAAAACTTGGTTGAAAAGAAAGGTATAAATACGACCTTTGTATGTTTTGAATCAAATATTACGAAGTTCCTTGTAACACTTGGTGGATTGATTACTCGGTGCTTCAACTCATGTTACTACTAATATGCAGGATTTCTTTCAATCCAAAACCAAAGGAACATGAAAGATTCATCATCATGGGAAATCGTCTCAAAGCAAAAAGTGGTATCAGTGGGAACTTATCGCTTACGCCTAGAGACGGGTCATCTGATAGATCTTATTGAGACATGTTATGTCCCTACTATTTCTAGAAATTTGGTTTCTTTATCTAGAATTGATGAGTTAGGATATTGTCTTTCTTTTGGTAATGGTAAACTCAAGATATTTTATGATTCAATAAAAGTTGGTTCGGAATTCGTCAGTGTGATGGCTGCATGTAATTAATTTGAATCTGAGTTTGTAAAGACATTATTGACCCTATAATCAATCGTTGATTGAAACGTAGTTTCAATAATGAAAGATCTTCTACTCGTGGCATAGACGATTGGGGCATATCTCCAAGGAAAGAATTAAAAGATTAGTAAAGAATAATATTTTGGAAGATTTAGACTTCACTTGATTTTGATGTTTGTATAGATTGCATTAAGGGAAAGCAAACTAAACATACAAAGAAATATGCCACAAGAAGTAAAGAACTCCTTGAGATTATTCATAATGATATCTCATGACCACTCCATATTCCTTGTTTTAGTGGAGAAAGGTATTTCATCACATTTATAGATAATCTGTCGTATATAGCTATGTTTATCTAATACATGAAAAATCTCAGCCGTTGATACTCTTGAAGTATACATAAATGAGGTCGAGAGACAATTAGATAGAAAAGTTAAAATTATCGATCCGACAGGGTGGTGAATTTTATGGCAAATATGATGAATCCGGTCGTAATATTGGTCCTTTGCCGATTCCTAGAACAACTAGGTATTTGTGCTCAATATGCCTTACTGTGTGTGCCCACAGCCAGAATGGTGTTCTTTGAAAGGCTTAAATCGCACTCTTATGGATATGGTTAGGAGCATGATGAGTTATTCATCTGTACCTGATTCAATGTGGGGTGAAGCTCTTAGGACAAATGACTATGTACATCTTGAACAGGGTTCCTAGTAAGTCGGTTCCATCAACTCCATTTGAGTTATGGACCAGTAGGAAGCCTAGTCTGAGACATTTACATATTTGGGGATGTTCTGCAGAGATAAAAGTATTCAATCCACATGAAAAGAAATTGAATCCAAGAACTATTTCGGATATTTTATTGGTTATCCAGTAAAAATCCAAGGATACAAATTTTATTGCCCTAATCATAGTATGAGGATAGTAGAATCTGTAATGCAAGATTCCTAGAGAATGGCGAAATCGTGGGAGTCAAAAATCTCGAAGGATTAATTTTGATATTGAAGAGATTGAGTTAATTCTCCGTATCATCTCCTATTCGAGAAATTATTATTCCTCAAATCAATGAAAGAATTGATGAGGATGAACAACAAAATAACATTGATGAACTCTCACATGCTGTTGATGTCGCCGCTGATGGTCTTGTAGAACAATCACAATTAGCAGCTTTGAGAAAGTCTCAAAGGAAGAGGAAACATGCCATTTCTGATGATTATGTGGTATATCTACAAGAATCAGATTATGATATAGGAATAAAAGGAGACCCCTTCTCATTTTCACAGGCCATAGAAGGTAATGATTCTGAAAAATAGTATGATGCAATGAAAGAAGAGATAAAATCAATGGACCAGAATGGTGTTTGGGAACTCGTTGAATTGCCTGATAATTGTAAAAGAGTCGGTTGTAAATGGGTCTTTAAGACAAAACGTGACTCAACAAGCAATATCGAACGATATAAAGCTAGACTTGTGGCCAAAGGTTTTTCTCAGAAAGAAGGCATCGACTATAACGAGACTTCTCTCCGGTTTCGTAAAGGACTCGTTAAGAATCGTTATGGCTCTAGTAGCTCATTATGATCTTGAGTTACATCAGATGGATGTGAAAACTGCATTTCTGAATGGGGATCTAGATGAGGAAATCTATATGGAACAAACTGAAGGATTCATAGAAAAGGGAAAAGAAAGTTGGGCTTGTAAACTTAAGAAATCCATTTATGACCTTAAACAAGCTTCCAGACAATGGTATATAAAGTTTTATGATACCATTACATCCTTCTGATTTAAGGAGAACGTCGTTGATCGCAAGTGCATATATCTCAAGATAAGTGGGAGCAAGTTTATTATATTGGTCTTATATGTGGATGATATTTTACTTGCCAGTAGTGATCTTGGTTTATTGCACAAAACCAAGATATTTCTCAATAAGAACTTTAAGATGGTTGATATGAATGAGGCAGCTTATGTTATTGGCATTGAGATATTCAGGGATAGATCTCAAGGATTATTGGGACCTGTCTCGTAAAGGATATATTAATCGTATCTTGAGAGATTTAATACGCAGCTTTGCCTCACCTAATGATACACCTATTACTAGAGGTGAAAAGTTTAGCCAAAACCAAGTGCCCAAAAATGACTTAGAAAGGAATCAAATGAAAGATATTCCTTACGGATGATAATAGGAAGTCTATTATATGCTCAACACTGCATAAGACCGGATATCATTTTGCGGTTGCAATGTCTGGGTAGATATCAAAGTAACCAGGAATGGAACATTGGAAAGCTGCAAAGAAAGTAATGAGATATCTCAGGGGACAAAAGATTATATGCTCACATATAAGAGATCGATCACTTGAAGTAACAGGATATTCGAGATGCTGATTTTGCAAATTGCCTCGACAAGAGGGAAGTCCACTTCAGATCTATATTCATGTTAGCTAGTGGGGCAATTTCTTGAAAAGTGCAAAGCAATCGCTTATTGCATCATCTACAATGGAAGCTGAATTTGTGGCATGTTTTGAGGCTACAAATCAAGCATTATGGTTGCGGAATTTCATCTCAGGACTTGGTGTGGTCGACTCAATTGCCAACCCGCTGAAGATATTTTGTGATAATACCGCAGTAGTTTTCTTCTCTAAGAATGGCAAGTACTCTAGTGGTTCCAAGCACATTGAGATAAAGTACTTGGTGGTTAGAGAAAGAGTCCAGAAACAACAAGTGTCAATTGAAAATCTGAGCACCACTATGATGATTGCTGATCCATTTACTAAAGTCTTATAGTGTAAAACATTTAAAGAACATGTTCTTAGAATGAGGCTTGTGAGCAAGCCATAAAAGATATGGTGATGCATGTTTTAGTGGGTGCTATAATTGATATTTTTCTTTACATAATTAAAGTTATTTGTTTACATTTATCCCATTTACATTTATGTTTATGCATATTATGGTTGAATGTAATAAGATTGTCTTGACAAGACAAATTACATGGGGTCATTATGAACTATATTAGGAAAGACTAACGATGTTGTAGTACATAGAAGGGAGTATGACATTGTTGATATACAACCGCTATGACTCGCATTAATAGTTGGACTTAATATAGTATTATTGTATTTATTGGACTTATTGGCTTATTTTTTAAAATTCATGGTTATGTATAAAATTTTTGTTTCAAAATTTGAGAATCCAATTAGGTAAAATTATTTTTTTAAACAAACTTTTTTTTTTTATTTATTTTGATTTTGATGCCTTTATATCTTATCAATTAATGGGCCAAGTGGGAGAATGTTAGATTATGTGGCCCGTTATAATCGGATAAGATATATGATGTAACTAATTGGATTCGATATCGAGATCCATCAATAGAAAAAGTCCATATTTTGGAGGATACCTTGGGGATGCCCTTAATGGAAGGAACTCCCTAATAACTTATCCTAGACCCTCCGCTCTCGCCTATAAATAAACAGGACCTCGGGGACTTAGTGTATCGTTTGTCGAAGCAACAGAGGCATCTAAGAATTGCGAAAGATTAACAGATGCGTCTAAAAGTTGCGTAAAAGAAATATTTCATAGACACCGATTGAGAGAGATTATAATTTTCCTCTCAACCCCTCGAGCCATCAATTACAAAGGTTACGTGAAAGGATAGGAAGAGAGGAGGAGCCTAGTTCTCCTTGCTGATTGACGAAGGTATTGGATCAAAGGAAGATATTTAGATTGAGATCTTTCCTCTCCCGCGGATGGCATTAAAAGGTATGCATCGTAAAAATACAGATCTATTCATGTTTTTGATTTTAATCCTAGGATTAAAGTTTTTCGCAATTACAAAAGCATGATTAAAAATAATTTTATCTTGTGAACATCCATATCCTCAGGCCAGCTCCGATCAGCTTCTTGTAAGTGGGTAGCATCGAGAACTCAGCATCGCCCCACGTCTTGATCAGCACATTGCTGGAGAAAACCAAACACAGATTACATCACTGAATTCTGCAACGAAGAAAAACGTGTTCGTTCCACAGGGTTGCAAGTGGCACCTGCACGCAGTCCACCAGTAGGGATTCCCGTGGTGTTGGCGTGCATCGCCCTCTGCACGTCGGGCCGGTTGTAGTACTTTTCGGCGTAGTTCTCGGTGCAGGGGTCGTAGCCGTAGGAGCTGCGGCGGAGCAGGGTGTTCTTGAACCGCAACCGCCGCTTTGCAGCGTTGGCGCAGGACGGGGTGTAGATGCTGTACTGGTCGATATCGCCGAACTCGTGGTTCGTGGCGTAGCTGATGGTGCGGTCGCACTTCCGTGACGTCTTCGTCGAGCTGAAGTTGCAGGAGGAGAGGATGGATCGGTAGGTGCCGTCGGAGACCATCGAATGAGTCCACCAGTAGGAGACGGTGCCGAGACTGTCGTAGTAGTTGTCCGTCACCGCATTGCCTACCTGCTCATCGTGACATCTCATTACAACAAGTAATCCAAAGATTCTGCTAATGAACTCAACCAACACTCACAAAAATTCCTTTGAGGTTGATGAAAGGCTCCGAAGACGCCTTGTTGTGATCGATGATCCTTTTTGCCAGTTGAGGAACGTAGTGCCCTGCAACAAAACCAGTCAAAGCAAATAAAGCGCCACCAGGAAGACGATCAACGTGAACTGCGCGCTCACGAGAAGATTACTACCAGCATAACTCTCTCCAGAGATGTAGAAATCTCGAGCCTTGTATTGCGGGAATCTCGACATCCACCCGATCAAGAACATGAGAGCATCTCCAGCTGCAGATGGAGAAGAAATCAGCATCAAGCACTTCGATGCAGGGAAGAACTGCTCGTCTCGAGCGTTTACCGGTTCGCTCGTCGCCGGAGGTCCTGAGGTCGGAGCTGGTGTTGGTGTAAGAGAAGCCGACTCCGGCGGGCGACTCCAAGAACAGTAGGTTCGCTTCTGCTAAGATCAAGAAGGTTTCATGGAGTGGAACAGTGAATTGAGACTTGATCGGAACAGGGAAAGGAAACGGTGGCCACCTCGGTTCCATGAGAATTGGTTGAGTTAGAGAGTTGAACAGGTACGGCTGATCCTGAAGGGGCCGATCTCCTCCGAGGCACCGTAAGCCACCGACGAGCAACCTGGACCTGGTTCAAGAATGCCATTTTGGTCAAGGCTCTAATTTAATTCGGGAAGGAGACCGGATTTGGTGTGGGAAGCCCTCTTTGACTTCCACTAGTCTTGCAAGTCAAAATAGGTGTTTTTGCATTCAACCTAATAGTCAATATTGCCATTAAAAAAATACTAAAAATATTAATCTGATAGTAATATACCAGAATTCAATACGTCTACCTGGATATGTTGAGTATGCAGAATTAAATCTTTAAAAAGTATAACATTTTCCTTATCTAAATAAATCAAATCAACATTATCTCTAAACTTGTGTTATGGTGGCTAAGTATGATTTGAAGTATCCATTGTTTTTTCAATTCAAGTCCGTTCCGAATCTGATTTAAGTGGATTGGATAGATATGAATACTTGAAAAAAATCTGATGAATTTATCGTATCCAAAATCATATCAGATAGCTATTTTTATAAATCCATTTAAAAGGATATCCAAAGGCAATACAAGCAAATCGGATGGGCGTAAGATTCAGAGAAAAATCCAAACCCTGCACTAAATGTCATGTGATCATAATTGTGTCTGCACGAAATACTAAGGAATAATTTTTTGGAGCACTCACATCAATGCTTCTATTATTTGCGGTCCTAAAAATTACTCGTTATAGAACTTAAAGTTGGTGGAGCCAATAATAAGATCCGAATCCAATTCAAAATTTTATATATTACATATGGATTCTCATTTTAGTTCCGACATGCTCTAAGAGTCAGACAATTTTGGATCTATAAGCCAGGAGTTGCAAGTTTGGATTGAGCTGTCTTCTAGTTACTTTTGTGCAGGCATATAGAGCTTGAGATAAAGATTTTTATGTATGGTGGGGTACATACCGACATCACCCTCTCATGGGCGATACTCCATCGTCATGTTGATATAAAGATCAGGATAGCAGATCACATCAGCACGGCACCCTTCCGGAAAGCTCGGGACAGTGCCTCAGCAGCTCCACTGAGCGCATGCTCGTACGAATACGGGCGTCGTCTGAGGCACAGCGCTGTCCCGGGAAGCCTAGGACGGCGCCTCCACAACGCTGCCCTGGGAAGCCCGGGATGACGCCTCCACAGTGCAGTCCCGAGAAGCCTGGGACGATGCCTCCATAATGTCACCAAGAAACTCGAGAAGATACTCCACAGCACATCGGAGGTCAGCCTCCCCCTTTTTTTGGTATAAGAACCCTAGACCGACACCGGTAGAAGGGACTTCTTTTTTTGAACAAACATCTCCCCCAAAAGGACTAACTTAAGCATTAGAGGGGGCGGGTCGTAAAACCCCGACCCGACCTGTATGCAGGAATAGGAAGACACGTGATGGGCCGAAGGGTAAAAGGAGGTGTCACCCCCGAGCAGACTGACGAATCGCTTCAACTAACCGACGTCGGCTTCCTACCCGAAGATCAACTAAGGTGACCCCAGCACATCCAGACTCGGACCTAGCCGTGTTGACTCAGCGATCATGACGTAAAGGTACACTAACAAATTGGTGCTAGAAGGAGGGTTCGGATGTCACAAGATCAACAGATAAACCTGTTGAATTTCGGATTTTGATGATGAAACTAATTGATTGTGTTTTATGGTCTAACTACGTTTTGAGTTACATAGGTCTACTATCGATCAAAATTAGACAGTTGACACAAGAGGAATTAACGTTGCGTCGGAAGTGATCACGTCAAGATATTGGATGTCGAGCCGAGGTCCGTTGACAATCGGTAGAAGGCTTTCGGACATTGGGCATCGGGCCAAAAAGAGTGGTATTGCGCCAAGGACATTAGGGTTGCGAAGGTCAACCGTCGATTGGGCAACGGATCGCAAGAGAGGACGGTGTGCCAAAGAATCGGACAAAGCACCGATAGGCCAATGATGTGCCGGCAAACAGTAATATCAATTGTGTTGTAATTGTCTAGATCGAAATAGAGTTTTGTCTTTGTGTGCGGGGATTAACTATGATAACGATGAAGACACAAAGCAAAGTAAAGTCTTTGGAGTCAAGTACGATGGAATCATTGAGAGTTTGAGAGTTCGACAGAAGTCCGAAGATTTATCAGAGTGCTGTCGGAACTGGTCGAGAACGAGTAGAGAGCTTACCGAAAGGTTTTCAAAAGTTCGCCAGAAGGTTCGTCGGAAGTTCATAGAGCTCACCGAGAAAGATCGGAACTTACCGAAGAAGCTCGTCAGAACTCGCTAATGACTCCATCGAGAAGTCCAGGAGCTTGTCAGGTGTCCACAGAATGGTATTCGAGGGTTCGTCGGAAGACCGTCGGAAGTTTGTCGGAAGAAGTCTTGACTTTCTGAACTTTATAATAGCTTAGGAATGTCTTTAAAATTCATAGTTAGCATATTAATTTGGGTTAGGATCAGGTGTTAATCCTATAACCTAAGTAGGGGCCAATTGGGCCTTATTTGAGTTGATTTGGTCCGAAGTTAGGGCCCATTTAGCTTTGCTGGAATAGTGCTGGCAGTGGCACCGCCCAGGGACTGAAATCCCAAGTGTTCTGGGTTGTGGCACCGCTACCTCGGGCGATTGCACCACCTAGTATACTAACAAAGATCGTTGTCAATGTCAGATTAGGGTGGTACCGCCAAGATACTCAAAAAACCGAGGTGATTCAAATTTGAGAATCCTCTTGGGGTCTATAAATACCCCAAATGTTCTTGCTTGGAGAAGCAAGAAGTATGTAAGAAAACTAAGGGAAAACTCTATCATTTGAAGTAGAAATCTCTCCTCTGAAAGTTTAGAAGTATTCTTAAGAGAGGTGTTGAGGGAAGCTTTGTAAACAGAGTTTGTAAAAGGAAGTTTCATCTTCACCCATTGGAAGGAAGACAGCTAGTGGAAAGCTGGTAGCCTCAAGCGAATAGGAATCAGGAGTGGACGTAGGTCGGATGACCGAACCATTATAAAAACAGTTTACGTTTATGTTCTTGTATTTACCTTTCTGCAAACTGTCTTTTCTTCACTACTCAACTTACTCATCACTGTTCTTCTTTCTATCTAAACACTCCCTACTTTAAGCACTTTCTGATACGTGTCAATTGAAACCGGGTTTTAGTCGAAACGAAGTTTTCAATATACGAAGTTTTTGAAATATTATTTAAATCACCGAAATTTATCATTGTTCAATGCCTTGCACTAATTCACCCCCCCCCTCCTAGTGTCGCTCGATCCCTAACAATTTATCAGAGCCTCGTTATTTCTCATTCAGATTCACACCCGTGAGAAATGACTCTTAATGGCTTTCAAAAGGGCTTTTCGATTTTTCGTCCACCGTTCTTTAACGGATCGGACTACACATATTGGAAAACTCGAATGAGAGTTTTCTTGATTTCTCTAGATTTGAATTTATAGAATATCATTGAAAATAGTTTTCAACTTCCCACTAAACCGATGAACGAATGGTCGGATTTGGAAAAGAAATATTTTTCTTTAAATGCAAATGCTATGAATCCCTTATTTTGCGCTATAGATAAAAAAGAGTTCAGTCGGATTTCTTCTTGCGAAACGGCTTTTGATATTTGGTAGACACTTGAAATCATGCACAAAGAAACTAGTAGAGTTAAAGACTCGAAAGTAAACCTTTTATTGCATGATTTTGAGCTCTTCCGAATGATACCAAACGAGTCTATCAGTGACATGTACACCTGTTTCACGGATGTCATCAATAGTTTGAAAAGTCTTAGTAAATATTTTTTAAATTTTGAACTCACTAACAAGATCTTAAGATCCCTTCCAAAAGGATGGGATCCAAAAGTAACCACAATACAAGAGACTAAAAATTTAAATGATTTTCTATTGGAAGAATTAATCGGGTCATTAATGACCTATGAAATGATATTCTTGGTACATTTTGAACTCGATGAATACATAAACCAACTTCCAAAGAATAGGAAGGATTTGAAACTCCGGGCTATAAAATACCACTTGAGTGATGACTCAAGTGATGAAGACAATAAAGAGGACATTAAACTTTTATTGAATTTTAATAAGTTCATTAAATAAAAATCTAAAATAAAAAATGAACTTAAATAAAAGATGAGGCCAAAGAAGAGGAAGGCACCCAAGGATGAATTAAGAACTTCCAAAGGTGAAACGACGAATTGGGTTTTGATGGGTTTCAACCATGAGGTAAGCAACTCACCTAAAATGTTTTACGTTGTTTTGAAATTACATGACTTTTCCATGAGTGCTTAACTTAGTTAGTAGGAAATAAATAATTATTTTTAAAAAAATTATATCATGCTTTTTCTTCTAGTATTTTTAGAGAAGTATAAAAAAAAAATGAATGATGATTGCTTAACTTGTGCTATTACAAGATCAATCTCATGTATGATTTTGAACTAACAATTCAATGCATGGTTTTTGACACAATGAATCATCATGATAATTGCATCTCATGCTTGTACACCTAACAAGATTAAATTCAATGAATATTTATCTTGATGAATTCCATATCGCTTTTCATAATAACATAATGAAAATATAAAATCATATGTATCTTATTAATTTATTTTATGAAATCTGTTTTTCGATTTTAAATTTAATACATATCGTTTATACAAAAGAATTGAGCATGCTTACATCTAATCAATTTATTTTACTCCTAACAAATTTTTGGAATGAAATATTTTGATGATAATTTCAAATTTATATGATGCTTGGCTTTCAATTTGGAAAAGTTCCAAGAGACATCACCTAGTGTCGTCAGCCATTCTATGCCCAGCACAGCCTCATAATCATTAATTGGTAGGAGGAAGAAGTCGGCAATAATTTCTTGGCCCTGCAGTAATAGTTTCACCTGTGGGCATCTTTGGTCGCATTTTAGGATTCGGCCGTCGGCAACCTTTACGTCGAACTTGCTGCAACCTTCGATATAGAGCGCCATCCGAGCAGCAACCTTACTATTTAGAAAATTATTAGTACGCTCTGTATCGATGAGAAAGTTGATTGGTTGTTGTTTGAGCAGGCCTCCAACTTTCATCGTTTGTGGATTTGAGTAGCTGGCTAGCGCATGTACCATAAAGTTGGTTGATTGTGGCTCTTCTTTCACATCTTCATTCTCATGTTCAAGACTCTCTTCTGGCTGTTCATTGATCTTTTCTTCCACTGGTTCAATCACAAGAAGTCTCCCCTTTTTACAACGATGCTCGCGGCTCCACGGCTCATCACAATGCCAACATAACCCCTTAGCGGATCGGTCTCGAAGCTCTTCTCTTGTCAACCTTTTGGTGCAAGAGCTCGGTGATAGTAGGTGAGGCCGAGGGCTTCAATATTTCTGGTCTGGGAGCGACCTAGTCCTCCGGCTTCATGGTTCAATCGCTCCTCCTGAAGTCGTGCGAAAGAGATGGCTGCCATAAGCGTGTACGGTTGTCGCACTTTAACTTCTCCCCGGATCTCCGACTTCAAGCCCTCAATAAATGTCCCCAATAACTATTTTTTAGACCAATCACGAGTTTGATTAGATAACCTTTCAAACCTGGTTTGATACTCCTGGATGGTGGAGGTTTGTCGGATCTTTGCTAGTTGTCCGTCGATATTTTCGTAATCGGTTGGTCCGAAACGGATCAGTAGTCCTTCTTTGAATTGTCGCCATGAGAGGACTCCATGAGTATGTTCAAACCAATCAAACCATTGTATGGCATCTCCTTCAAGATGTATAGCTGCAATTTCTACCATAGATGCATCTGCGGTTTTGTGGTACTGAAAATATCGCTCCTCCGCGAGATCCAACCAATCGGGTCTCCTTCTTCCCATCTAGGAAGTCCACCGTCATGCGTGGATAGTAGGGATCGATCATAGAGCCTCCCTTCTCTTGGGAGTCATCTCTTGGTCGAGCTCTCTCCTTGATGAGATTTCTTTGGGCTCGGTGTTCTACCGAAATCGAGTTCGGTAAAGAGAGCCGAATCTTATCCTCCATTCGCGTCTCGAAGGCTTCGAATTTAGCATTTATCACCTCCTCGGATGCCATAGTATATGACTCAAGATCTGTAATATTAAGATCTCTCTTTTGTTGCCGGGTTAAAGGCATGAATTTTTTGAGAGAAGTGGTGGTTGAAAGGGTTTGTGGATCGGTGGATGTAGGTTACGGTTTAGGCTTGTTTTGTGGCTGTTTTGGGTGCTGTTTGGGGCTGCGATTTGATGGAGTTTTGGGCTAAGATGGTAGTGGATAAAGGTTAGGAAAGAGGGTTTTAGATCTATGGTAGATCGCAGCAAAGATTTGACAAAAATCAGTAGCAATTGCTGCCTATGTGCGCTGCCTCGTAAGAGCAGAATTGTCATCGAAGAAATAGCGATTTCTCGACGAAATTTCCAGCGAAAACTTAGGGATTTGAGGAGGGGTTTTGATGGTAGAATCTTAGTTTAGATAGCAATAAGGATAACAAATTGGATCAAGAAATTTCGGCAGCAAAGCAGTAAAGAAATCGGTGCAAGTTGCGATAGCAGAATTCTCATCAAAAAATTTCAGCAGTATGTGACGAGAGATTGCAGCAACACATGAATTTGTTTTTGTGATGAATTCCACAATATATCAATCACGGATGGGAGCCAAGATGATCTATGAGGTGCACAAAAAATTTCGTTCAAAAAGGATAACAATTAGATCGGTTAAAGGCAAAGCAACACGCGGCTGAAATTTTCTCAAAGCAATCCTTCGCTCGCAAAGATGGTAACTTTTGCGACTCAAGGAATTCGCAGCAAGGAATCGATAGAAAACTTCTTTTGATATTTTAGATGAAAAATTGCAGCAGCAAAAGGTATTGGTGGTAGAAAAATACCAGATCTACGATGCAATTGGAGGTGGCGATCAGAGATTGATTTGATCTACGTCAAGAGATGATGGTGGAGACGACGACGCGTCAAGAGCAATTGTGGGAATTGCTTGGCTAATGGTGGGCGGCAGGGATGGCAGCAAAAGCAGCAAGATCGCTGCTCGATACCAAATGATAGAACCCGTGAGGAATTCTATCGAGATTGATCTTTGAGGGGATCAACCCTTGGAACGCTATAGGGTTCCACCTCCAAGTAGCCTGGTGGCTGCAATTGTAGATTGATCTTTCTTATTCCAAAGAGGTGGAGGCTACAAGCTTATATAGAGCTCCAAACCCTAACCCTAGGGGTTGCTTCCTAAGTGAACTACCCAATTTGCCCTCAATCTTAGCGGGCCGGCCCAGTAACAAGGGGGGCGGCGGCTAAGAAGCCCAAAGACCCAAATATAAACCCTAGCCTCTCTTCTTTATAGGATAGAGGCGGCTAGGTGGGGTTTATTACATTCTCATAGGGTTTTTATTAGCTGTTACATGGTTGAGTAGGACCTAACCCTGCTAGGGTCCTATCATCTTCCCTTCTTTTTGACAAAAACAAAGGGGGAGAAGATTTATTGCTAGCTTGTGACTTCAATAAAAAATTTACTAGCTCGATCATTAAAATGAAGGAACATCCTATCATGAACATTTCAAAAGTTGCTAGCATGCTACAAAAGCAAAGTGCAAACTTGCACAAGAAGCAAGTGATGAAAAATTACTATCTTGCTTATCTTTAGAAAGAATTTAAAAACTTACTATGATTGAATGTGATGTATAATGAATATCCTGATTGATAACTAGTATAATTGTAAAATTTGCATATCCTTGAAAACTAGCTAAATATAATTTATTCTTTTTGTTGATGACAAAGGGGGAGAAGTAGCTTGATGAGTTCATACGATGTAATGTTAATTGAATATTTTATATATTTGCATGATATTTTTTTGTTGACATAAATGATACATGTTGCTTGGATTTGGAATAATCCAAATGTTCTATCAATGGCATATTGATAGGGGGAGTTTGGTTAAACTTCGGGAGTTAAGGTTAAACTTCGGGAGTTAAGGTTAACTCCGTTAGTCATCAATTAGTTGTCATTATTAAAAAGGGGGAGATTGTTGAATCTCGAATTTTGATGATGACACTAATTGATTGTGTTTTGTGGTCTAACTACATTTTGAGTTACGTAGGTCTATTATTGATCAGAATTAGACAATTGACGCAGGAAGAATTGACGTTGTACCAGAAGTGATCACGTCAGGATATTGGATGTCGAACCGGAGGTCTGGTCGACAATCAGCAGAAGGTTTCGGACATCAGGCATCGGGCCAAGAAGAGTGGTGTTGCATCAAGGATATTAGGGTTGTGAAGGTCAACCATCGATTTGGCAACGGACCACAAGAGAGGATGGTGTGTCGAAGAATCGGATGAAGTGACGATAGGCCAATGATGTGCCGGACAATAAAATGTCAATTTGTGTTGTAATTGTCTAGATCGAAGTAGAGTTTTATCTTGTGTGTGTAGGATTAACTACGATAATGATGAAGACATAAAGCAAAGCAAAGTGCCCAAGTCAAGTACGATGGTATCATTGAGAGTTTGAGAGTTCGACAAAAGTCCGAAGATTCATTGGAGTGCTGCTGGAACTAGCCGAGAACGAGTAGGGAGCTTGCCAAAGGTTTTCAGAAGTTTGCCAGAAGGTTCATTGGAAGTTCGTAGAGCTCACCGATAAAGATTGGAGCTTGCTGAAGAAGCTCATCAGAACTCGCCAACGACTCCATCGAGAAGTCCAGGAGCTTGTCGGGTGTCCATAGAATGGTGTCCGAGGGTTCATCGGAAGACCGCCGGAAATTCGTCGGAAGCTCGCTAGAAGAAGTCTTGACTTTTTAGACTTTATAATAGCTTAAGAATATCTTTAAAATTCATAGTTAGCATATTAATTTGGGTTAGGATTAGGTGTTAATCTTATAACCCAAGTAGGGGCCAACTGAGCCTTATTTGGGCTGATTTGGGACAATGTTAGGGCCTATTCAGCCATGCTAGAATAGTGCTAGAATAGTGCTGGCAGTGGCACTGCCCAGGGACTGAAACCCCAGGTATTCTGGGTGGTGGCATCGCCCAGTACACTGATAATGTCAGTGTCAGACTAATGGTGGTACCGCTAGTGTCAAGCGATAGTACCACGAGTACCCCGAAAAACCAGGGTGATTCAAATTTGGGCTCCAAATTTGAATCTTCTTGGGGTCTATAAATACCCTAAATGTTCTTGCTTAGAGAAGCAAGAAATGTTCAAGAAAACTAAGGGAAAACTCTGTCATTTGAAGTAGAAATCCCTCATCCGAAAGTTTCAAAGTGTTCTTAAGAGAGGTGTTGCGGAAAGCTTTGTAAACAGAGTTTGTAAAAGGGAGTTTCGTCTTTGCCCATTGGAAGGATGACAGCTAGTGGAAAGTCGGTGGCCTCAAGTGAAGAGGAATCGGGAGTGGACGTAGGTCGGATGACCAAACTACTATAAAAATGGTTTGCGTTTATATTCTTGCATTTACATTTCTGCAAACCGTCTTTTCTTTATTGCTCAACTTACTCATCATTGTCCTTCTTCCTATCTAAACACTCTCTATTTTAAGCACTTTCAGATATGCGTCAATTGAAACCAGGTTTTAGTCGAAATGAAGTTTTCAATGTACAAAGTTTTTGAAATATTATTTAAATCGCCGAAATTTATCGCTGTTCAACCACCGCACTAATTCACCCCCCCCCCCTCTTAGTGCCGTTCGATCCCTAACAAAACCCAGGCGAATGCCCGATGGAAGGATCTCACCTAACATGCGAGCCTGGGGAAAATCCCCCACTTTCCCATGGGCTCCAGACCGAGGACCCTGTTGTGATTTAAGTACATTACTGACAGTTGTTCACTGACCCTGGGCTATCACCATCGAGGGCCGCCTCGACTAGCCAGCTACCCATCTCACACGAGGCATTCTGTGGCCTTGCCCACCAAGTCCAAACTTTAGTTGGGATGATGCATGCCATCGTCCCACTCATCCCTCAACTAGTGCAACAATCAACATCCCCACCCCTACAACAGGTGGAGCCACCGGCCTCGGCCCCCGCTACGTCTCCAATCCCGAGGCCGCCACCGATTCCACTCGAGGTGGACACATTTTTGTTCTCAGAAGATACGTCGAGAAATCCGAGGATGGTGCAGGAGCCCGACATGCTGTCGTCCAACTCGACGGACTCCCTCCGAGTCCAATTGCACTTCGTCAACCAGTGGCTCGACAAAGTACAAAGGGAAGTCCGCAAGTCTAAGGAGAAACTTGGGGAGGACACCCATCGTGGATCTCCTTTCGCCCCTGAGATACAAGATAAGCCCATTCCATCGAACTTCTGCCTCCCTTCGCTTGACGCATGTAACGGTAGCTCTGACCCAACTAAACATGTGGCTACCTTCCGAGCCCAGATGGTGTTATACGGGACCTCTGACGCCCTCATATGCGGGGCGTTCTTGTTGAGAAAAAACCTGTTAATGCGGAATAATTCTTTTTCCTCTTTGTGTATCAAAATGGGTTTCTCATCAAAAATACCAACTTGATATTATAAGCAAGTATTAACCAGAATAATATTAATAGTAGAACAATTGATCAATCACAAGTGATATCAATTTTTAACGTAGAAAACCTAATACGGAAAAAACCATGGGACCGTAGTCCACTTCAAACTTCCACTATCACCAATAATGATAACAGATTTATAATAGGTCTTCTCTAAAATAACAAGAGGATCATAATAACATCAAGATCACATATCTTGGCTCAACAATAGTGCGTCATCATCATATTGATAGATCTCTTCTAAGAAAAGTTTTAGATCTCACCAAGTAGATATGACAGGAAAGCACCTTAGAAAGGATAAACTGTAGATCGGCACATTAGGATTGTAGAGTTTACTGTAAGGATTCTCCACATCAAATTTGGACCAAAACTGACAAAGTTTGACTACTAATCATCAAGCAGAAAAACTCAGAAATTCTAGTTTTCTTCTTTCCTCCTTTCTCTCTTTCCTTTCTCTCACTACACCGTCGCATGCTGCACGCTCCAAAGCAGTTCAGTTCCCTCTCAATTGCACACCCTATCTTTTCTATTTTCTTTTCCTTTTTTTTTATTGGTTGAGGCTCAAAAGCCCAATTGTCCAATCTAAGCCCACATATGGGCTGGACCCAACAGTTCCCCACCACTCTCAAGGGGTTGGCTCAGGCGTGGTACAACCGGCTGAGAGTCGGGTCGATCATATCCTTCGACTAACTTACTAAAGATTTTAAGTTCAACTTCCTGGCCTACGCTCGGCTGAAGCCATTTGTCGCCTTACTCCTCGGTCTCAATCAAAAGGAGGACGAGCCCTTTCCTCACTTTGTAACACATTTTGCTACAGAAATCCGGGGACTTCCCGACACTCACCCCTCTTTGATAATGCATGCATTCATGATGAGGCTACGGCCATTCAGGTTTTTCTAGTCACTCGTCAAGCGACCACCTGCGGCATTCCTGGAGATGCTCTAGCACACAAACCGATATGTTGCGATGGAGTCCTTAATGGCCAGAAAGAGGGAGGAGTATAAAAGAGACATGGTAGAGTCCTCCTAAGGACAAACATCAGCCACCTCGAGAAGGAGGGTGGATCAACCCGACGCGCCACCCCCAAGGTCCCCCCTTCTGGCCCTGGGTGCGTCCAGAACAGAGATATTTCTCCAGATTAAAGAAAAGGGTCTCCTAAAAGCTCCCAACCTAATGAAGAGTCCCCGAGAGCTCCGAGACTAGACAAAGTATTGTCAGTTTTATCGGGAGCATGGCCACGACACCGAGGAGTGCCATGACTTAAAGCGTCAGATTGAAGAATTCATCCGTTGGGGGCATCTCGATCGCTATTTGAAAAGGAACCGAGACCCCTCGCCATGCCTCGCAGGCCCCATCGAGCGACAAATTGACATGATCATAGGTGATCTAGCCTGGGGGAGGTAATATGTCAGGATGAAAGTGTTGAATCTCGGATTTTGATGATGAAACTAATTGAGTGTGATTTGTGGTCTAACTGCATTTTGAGTTACGCAGGTCTACTATCGATCAGGATTAGACAGTTGACGCTGGAGGAATTGATGTGCCGGAGGTGATCACGTCAGGATATTGGATGTCGAGCCGGAGGTTCGGTCGACTATCGGCAGGAGGCTTCGTACGTCGGGCATCGGGCCAAGAAGTGCGGAGTTGCGCCATGGATATCGAGGTTGCGGAGGTCAACCGTCGATTGGGCAACAAGCCGCTAGAGAGGGCGATGTGTCGAAGGATCGGACGAAGCGCCGACCAATGATGTGCCGGGCAACTGAATGTCAATTCGCGTTGTAATAACTGTCTAGATCGAAGTAGAGTGTTTGGTGTTTGTTTGTGCAGGAGTAACTACGAAAGGGATGAAGGCGTAAAGTGAAACTAAGAGCCGAAGTCAAGTGCGATGGATCGTTGGGAGTTCGAGAGTTTGACGAAAGTCCGAAGATTCATTGGGAGTGCTGCCGGAACCAGCCGAGAACGAGTAGGGAGCTTGCCGAAGGGTTTTTGGAAGTTCGTCGGGAGGTTCGTCGGAAGTTCGCGGAGCTTGCCAAAGAAGCTTGGGGGAACTCACCAAAATCATCGTGGAGTCCGAGAGCTTGCCGGGAGTCCGCAGGATGGTTTCCGAGGGATCGTCGGAAGACCGCCGGAAGTTCACCGGAAGCTCGAGGGAAGAAGATTTGACTTGCGGACTTTGTAATAGCTTAGGAATGTCTTTAATTTCATAGTTAGCACATTAATTTGGGTTAGGATTAGGGGTTAATCCTCTAACCCAAGTATGGGCCTATTGGGCCTTGTTCGGAACCAGTTTGGGCCAAGTTTTCGGCCCAAACCAAATGTAGATTTGTGCTGGGCGATGGAGCCCAGCAGCCAATGTGGCCAGCAGCATGTGTGCATGCATGCATGCATGCTGGGCTACGTGCATGCTACGTGCATGCTATTGTAGCTCGGCTACTGTAGCGCGTCCGACTACTATAGCGTGCGCCTCAGTAGCGCTTGATCGATTACTTAGCGCTGTTATCAGAGTGACGGTGGCACCGCACGAGATGGTAGCACCGCCTTAGTTACTATAGCAATGTAGCACCGCTGGTGAAGGCGGTGGCACCGCTGGGTGTGTCGATCTGCCGGGGAGCGACAAGACGAGAAACTCAAATTTTGGCTCCAAGTTTTGGCTCCAAATTTGAGTCCTCTTGAGCTCTATAAATTCCCCTCTTTTACAGGTTCAAAGTGCAGCAAGAAGAGTGAAAATCTTGAGGGAAAACTCTGCTCAAATAGTGTCAAAAACTTCCTTCTTACTCTTAAGTGTTTTCTTGTTCAAGAGAGGGGTGAGAGCTTTGTAAGGGTTATCTTCTAAGCCTGTCAAAAGAAGAGCAAGGGAGTTCTTCCTCGCCCATTGGAAGGAGGAAAGCTAGTGGAAAGCCGGTGTCCTCAAGCGAAGAGGAATCGGAAGTGGATGTAGGTCGGATGACCGAACCACTATAAAAATCTGGTTTGCATTTACGTTCTTGCTATTTACTTTACTGCAAACCATTTTTACTTGCTGCCTTATTTACTCAACTTCCTTATCATCTTATTACGTATGCTTTAAAGTTAAAACGCAATCTTTTCGGGTTCAAACGAAATGTTGCATTCATTCGTACGAAGTTTCCAAAGCTTATTTTAAATCGCTGAAAATCTATCGTTTTATCCGCTACACTAATTCACCCCCCCCCCTCTTAGTGCCGCTCGATCCCTAACAGAAAGGCCTACGCCCGAGTAGCTATGAGTGAGTCCCCGAGGCAACAGCATGACCCTGAAATTACATTCCCAACTAAAGAGATGGAACACTTCGAACACGATGATGCGTTGGTGATCACAACCAGGATCACCAATGCCCGTGTAAAAAGGATCATGATAGACATGGGGAGCTCTGTCAATGTTCTCTACTTTGATGCTTTCTAGAAGCTCGGCCTGCTCAAGAAAACCTTAACGCCGATGCGCTTGTCACTCACCGGGTTCATGGGTGACTCGATCTCCCCACTCGGCATGATCGCCCTGCCCATAACCCTGGGAGAAGAGCCAAGGTCAAAGATGATAATGATAACCTTCATGGTGGCGGACCTCCCCTCGGCGTATAATGTGATCCTGGGCCAACTAATCCTCAACAAGTTCCATGGCATCATCTCCACTTACCATCAGACGATGAAGTTCCCAACTCAAGGTAGAGTCGAGGAAGCCAAGGGAAACCCCCGCCAGTCCAAACGATGCTACTTGATAGCAATCTTGCTACCCAAAAGGCTAAGATGCAAGCAACCACTAGAAGACCCACAGGATATCAAGAAACCACCTCAACACCCCGAATCGACGGAGCCCATTGTGGATGTACCACTGTATAAAGATCGACCCGATTGGGTTGTGAGGATCGGATCAGAGCTCCCGGAGTAAGAGTGGGTGAAACTCATTAGCTTCTTGACCAACAACGCCAACATCTTCGCCTGGTCACTGACGGACATGCTTGGGATCGACCGTGGAGTTGCACAACATCACATGAGCACCTCCCCCAAAGCTCGTCTGGTAAAATAGAAGCCCCGAAGGTTGGCCCTAGATCGACAATAAGCAATCTGCAGCGAAGTAGAGTGCCTTCTGGCAGCAGACTTCATAGCTGAAGCCAAGTATTCTTAGTGGCTATCAAATGTACTCGTCGTCAAAAAATCTAATGAAAGTTGGAGAATGTATGTTGACTACACCGACCTCAACTGAGCATGCCCAAAGGACTGTTATCCCCTCCCGAGGATTGATCAGCTGGTCTACGTGACCTTCGGACATGAACTCCTTTCATTTATAGATGCCTTCTTAGGTTATAATCAGATCAAGATGGTGCTCGAGGACCAGGAGCATACGGCCTTTATCACCAACCAAAGAGTATATTTCTATCGAGTCATGCTGTTCGGATTAAAGAACGCCAGAGCCACGTACCAAGGAATGGTGAACAAAATGTTCGCCTAGCAGATTAGGCAGAACATGGAGGTATATGTAGATGGCATGATCATCAAAAGTAGGATAGCCTCGGCACACCTAGCAGATCTTGCCGAGGCATTCACCACACTGTGAAAGTTTGGTATGCGCCTCAATCCCACAAAGTGCGCCTTTGGCGTTGGCTCAGGAAAATTCCTCGGTTTCGTCATCCACAAAAGAGGGATCGATGCCAACCCGGAGAAGGTCCAAGCCATCATCAATATGTAGCCACCCTGGACAATCAAGGAGGTGTAGCGACTGACTGGGAGACTCGCCACCTTGTCTCGATTCCTATCCCGATTGGGCGACAAATGTCTCCCCTTCTTTTGAGTCTTAAAGAGCCCGAGGAATTTCAAATGGACGGAGGAATGCGAGGAGGCCTTTGTGCAAGTCAAGCAACATTTGGCTAGTCTCCCTCACCTTGCCATGGTCCCCGTGGGAGAGCAGCTCAGCCTCTGCTTGGCCGCTTCTAAACAGGTGGTTAACTTCGTCTTGGTCGAGGAGACTTCTGGAGTACAGCACCCAGTTTACTACACTAGCCACGTACTAAAGGGACCCGAGGAACGATACTAGCCAATCGAAAGGTTGGCTTTGGTGCTCATGCTGACGGCCCAAAATCTGTGACCTTACTTTCAGGCTCACCCGATCAAGGTAATCACCGATCACCTGCATCGATAAGTTTTATCTAAGTTCGATATCTTAGGTCGCCTGCTCAAGTGGTCGGTTGAGCTTAGCAAATTTGACATACAATATACCCTGAGGGCCGCCATCAAGGCTCAAGCAGTCGCCGACGATATCTCGGAACTAACCCCGATTGAGAACGGCGCATTGGAGCACCCTGAGAGGAGATGGAGCTTGCGTGTGAACGAGTCGACCAACTCTAGGAGCGCTAGCGCAGGACTGGTGTTGGAAGGTCCTGACAGATAATTGTTTGAGTGCTCCCTTCGCTTCGGTTTCAAGGACACTAATAATGAAGCGGAATATGAAGCACTCCTGGCTGGGCTCAGGCTGGCCATCAAGCTACAGGTAGAAGACATCAAAGTCTACACCGACTCATAATTGGTGGTCGAACACATCAACGGGGCCTACGAATCTCGGGACTCGAACATGTCAAAATATCTTGCTGAGGCAAAGATGAAGAAGCTCGTCATGAGCTTCCCATGCTTTATACTGTCCAGGGTGCCGTAGGACCAAAACAGGCTAGCCGATGCATTAGCAAAACTTACCTTAGGATTTGACTTCAACTCGGGGCCCGAGGTCGAGGAGCTCCCATCTCGCACAATCACAACCGGGGTGGTGACCTCAATCGATGCATAGCTGACGTGAATGCAGGAGATACTACAGTATAAGAGGGACGGGATATTGCCCATGGACAAGGCCACAGCCCAGCACCTACGGTGCACTCAAGCTTGGTACTATGAGATGAACAGACGACTCTACCGAAGGTCATTCACTTGACCACTCTTACGGTGCTTGGACCCCGAAGAGGCTCAGTTGGTCTTGTCCGAAGTACATGAGGGAATCTATGGCGAACATATTGGTGAGCAGTCTCTGGCCTTCAAAATTCTTCGCCAGGGATATTATTGGCCAACCATGCATCGAGATGCGAAGGACTACGTATAACGATGCGTCCCATGCCAAAAGCATGCCAGAACACCCCGACAACCCACAGTCCCGCTTACGCCCATCGATTGCGCTTGGCCCTTCGCGTAGTGGGGAATGGACCTCCTTAGGCCTTTCTCACCAGCCTCAGGACAGCAAAGGTACGTGATCGTCGAGGTAGATTACTTCACCAAATGGGTAGAGGCCGAGCTGTTAGCAATAATTACCGAGCACCATATGGAAAGGTTTGTCTAGAAAAACATATTACCCTACTTCGGTATCCCGAGGGTCATCATCACCGATAACGGGACTCAGTTCAACAATGATAAGTTTAAAGAATTTTTCTCGGGATATGGAATACAGTTGACATTCAGCTCGGTGGCCCATCCCTAGACGAATGGCTTGGCAGAGGTAACCAACCGAGCTATCCTAGAGGGACTTAAGAAGAGGGTGTCCGGGGCTCGAGGTGCTTGGGTAGAAGAGCTCCCGAGCATTCTGTGGTGTTCCCGGACCACACCGAAAACTGCCATGGGGGAATCCCCCTACAGCCTCACATTCAGCACCGAGGCCATCCAACCACCCGAGATCGTCTTCCTGACGCCTCGGGTGGAAAACTACTAGGAAGAAGTGTCGTCGGAAGGGCTGTGAGCTGGGCTTGACTTGGTGGAAGAGCGACGGGCCAATGCCCACCTTAAAGCCCTCGCCTATAAAAGGACCATCGCCAAGCTCTACAACCGGAAGCTATGTGCTCGACCGATTAGATTAAACAACTTGGTCCTATAAAGGGCCGAGGTTAGCAACCCGACCCGATCGTGTGACAAGCTCTCCCCAAGTTGGGAAGGACCTTATTGGGTGATCGATGTCATTCGGGATGGCACCAACCAGTTAGCCACGATGGAGGGTCGCCCGATACCGAGGACGTGGAATGTGTCTAACCTGAAAATTTTTTTCGTGTAGCTAATCGAAGAAGGCAGGGATCGGTAGGACAAATGAAGCGGATAAAGACCCTAGAGTCAACCAAGGGCAAAGCCAATAGCAGGCTGCCCGAGTCTTGTACCTCGGCCGGCGGCTACCCGAGTCGTACATCTCGACTGCAAACTGCCCGAGTTGTACACCTCGGCCATAGGCTACCCAAGTCGTACACCTCGGACGCAGGTTGCCTGAGTCATACACCTCGATCGCAGGCTGCCCGAGTCTTGTACCTCGGACGCAGGCTGCCCGAGTCATACATCTCGGTTGCAAGCTATCTCGAGATGTACATCTCGATCACAGGCTGCCCAAGTCGTATACCTCAGTCACAGGCTGCTTGAATCGTACACCTTGGTCACAGGCTGCTTAAGTCATACACCTCAGACGCAGGCTGCCCGAGTCGCACAACTCGATTATAGGATGCTCGAGTCTTGTACCTCAGACGCAGGCCGTCCGAGTCATACATCTCGGTCGCAGGCTGCCCGAGTCGTACACCTCGATCACAGGCTGCCCGAGTCTTGTACCTCAGTTGCACTCTGCCTGAGTTGTACACCTTGGTCGCAGGCTACCCGAGTCTTGTACCTCGATCGCAGGCTGCCCGAGCTATGCTCTAGTCACGTCTGTCGATTGCAGGATCCCCATGTTATTGGATCAATCACTGACCGATGAATCAACCCAACTGATTATCCCTCGGGAAACCTCTTCAATACTTACCAGAAGCTAAATCGGCAACTTCAATATCGAGAGTCAGAAGCCATGCCTTGGATCCTCCTTAACAAGAGCTTGCACATGACTTTCTCTAGGGGGGGGAGAATGATGAGGCATATACTAACGCCACCCTCCCATGGGTGGCACCCCACCGTCATGTCGACACAAAGGCTAGGGTGGCAGATCACATCAGCACGACACCCTCCCGGAAAGCTCGGGATGGTGCCTTAGTAGCTCCACCAAGCGCGCGCCCGTACGAGTACGGGCGCCATCCGAGGCGCAGCACAATCCCGGGATGATGCCTCCATAGCGTTGCCTAGAAACTCGGAACGATACTCCATAGCATATTGGAGGTCAGCCCCCCCTTTTTCGGTATAAGAACCCCAGACCGGCACCGGTAGAAGGGACTTCTTTTTTCTGAACAAATATCTCCCCCAAAAGGACTAACTTAAGCATTGGAAGGGTCGGGTCATAAAACCTCGACCCGACCTGTGTGTAGGAATAGGACAATGCGTGACGGGCTGAACAGTGAAAGAAGGCATCACCCCAAGCACGAATCGCTTCAACTGACCCGACGTCGGCTTCCTACCCGGAGATCAATCAAGGTGACCCCAGCATATCTGGACTCGAACCTAGTCGTGCTGACTTAACGGTCACGACGTAAAGATACACTAATAATATAGAATTAATGTAGATACAACAGATAAATCAGCATTATTTGTCTACAATTCAACTATTCAAAGAACAATTCAAATATTCATGATTAACAGCATGAGATGAAGGAAAAAACAAAATGCAGAAACATGATTAACTTGTTATAAGTTATGATCATTAAGAAATACGTTAAAAAGAGACATTTAGTATGAAAAAGATGTTGTTTGTTAGTGATAAGAAAGAACTATTCCCACCCCCTAACATAATATTCTATCTATTTGATTTCTTTGTTCTTCAATTTGTTCGCAGGGGGTGGGGTGTGTTGTGTTTGGTGTGGGGGTGGGGGCCGGCAGCAAGAAGATCCCAACGCAGCACCTGCTTGCGCGTGCTTTAAAGGCATTCGCCCTGGGGGGCACACTGCTGCGCGTGCTTTAAAGGCTCCTCTCCTTGGGGAGGGGTTGTCCTTGGGGGGCACACTGCGCGTGCTTTAAAGGCTCCTCTGTCCTTGGGGGGTTGTGTTTGTGTGTGGGGGTGGGGCCAGCAGCAACAGCATCCCAACGCATTCCCTGCACACTGCGCGTGCTTTAAAGGCTCTTCTGTCCTGTCACTGATCAACCCATCTCCCACTAAGTCAAACCATGTCCTAGAGTAATGGAAGCTTAAGGATTAATGCACAGAGAAGGGGACGGGCGGTGAACACCTCCCTTTCCTCTCCCTCATATACTTTGGCTCAGTTCAAGAACCAAAAGTTGGAAGGGGAAAATTGCTTCAGCTGTGGAAGTTGTTGTTTACATGCTCTTGGTTTCTTCCCACCGTGATGATGACAGTGGAAGAAACAAAGAGAATTTTGCAGCTTTGGGTCTTTTGGGCAGTTCAACAGCAAACGGAAGTCACAAAAAATCCTGGGTTTGATGGACTGCAAGCAAAAGCCTATCCATCCGTTGTTTTCAATCCAAAAGGTCTGTCTAACTATTTTATGATCTCTGCTTGCGTTTCCAACACACTTTTTGCATCTTTGTTATCACCTTTTAGAGTATGTAGCCAAACAAAATGATGATCTAGACAACAAAATGTTTTGCCTTTATTATCTTTGTCCAAACTGGAAACAGTTCAAACCCCCATCCAACTCATACTTCCACGTCTTCTTAAAGAAACAAACGAACAGTCAAGTTGCTGCCACCACTGATGCCTACGAGGGATTATGACTTCACAGATAACTTTGGGGAATGGAAGAAGAAGAGAAGAAGAAGCGCAACTCACATGCAAGTATATACGATTGCAGAATAAAGGAGACTGTAAATTCTGAACATCTGAAATATTTATGGTAACAAATAATGATTTGTTAGGAAGTTTAGGCGGACACAAAGAATACTTTAGATTATGATATGAGGAGCTGACACCAAACAGAGGAGGAAATCATGACTTGGACTTTGTCCCTCTTGTCCAGGGAATAGTGATCTCTGCTCACATGATCCACAAACTGTGCCGCAGGCCAAACAAGCAAAGAAACAAGCACTCAGAAGATCCAACTCTGTAATTTAATATTCCTGCTTCACATTCTCCACCTTACCCTCTGGGATCACGTTAGCAGAAATCCGTGTTCGCGCACTAACATGCGCTCTTTCTCCTGGTTGGATTGGACGGCATCCATTCTGTCGGGTTCCTGCATCCTGCGCTGGCAGGCCCAGCTCATGCCACGTGGGTAGTTACTTGATATAGGATCATGAAATGTTTTGCCAATGTTTTACTGTGGCTAGTTTACTGTAAACCAGCAACAGCCTCCTTATCATTCTGGAATCAATGGCATCTCTTAAATCCTTAGAAGAACAAAAAGATGTTCTTCTCCTCTCTTCTCATGATCTTAAAAACAAAGTCGAACATAGAAAAAAAACCCTAATTTGTTTGGAGAGAAATAAAGCTCAAATGAGTCTCATCTTACATTCTACTCCGACAAAATTAAAACTTGATGGTCAAACCCAAAAGAATTTTAGGGTTCCCTTCATGAAGCTCTTTTAGATCTAAGGAGCCGATATTGGATTAGAGTAGAGAACTGAAGATGAATTACAGTAGAAGGCCTAAAGAGTCAACAATGACTAAGAAATCAGCCACAAATGTTCAGTCACGGTAGCTAGCGAGGAAGCAAGGAAGGAGGCTGACCTCCATTAAGCCAGAGTACCAGCGGCTTCTTAGCAGCGTTGGTGGCAGCCTCGGTGAGCCAATAGAAGAGCGCTCTTCCGCGCTCCTTGTTTACTGTGACATACCCTGAGAAATGGGCGAAGGTAACCGGCGGTTGCCCAGGGAGCGCCGTGATCCGGTCGTGAGCTTGTTGGTCGTCCATGGTGCCCACTGCACCAGTAAGCAAAGGGAGTAGAGAGATGAACAACAAAGATAGGGAGGCGTCCCTCAAATGACCACCCATTGCAGCAAGCATAGAGCTCCCAGAGTCCCCACTGTGTGCTGCAATGTGATGTATCAGTGTTTCTGTAGAGGAAGGAGGTGGTTCAGTTCACAGAAGCTGGTTCATATTTATAGAAGGCCATATGTGGACTCTGTGGATGAGAGAGTTCAAGTGCTCATGTTGGAATATCTACTACAGTTGTATGTGAGAGATAAGAGAAGGGTAGCTGACCTATCTGTGGATGAGAGTATTTACTGCATTGCTGGAGTTGGAGCCCCAGCAACAGGCTGTTAAATTCAATACCTTGCAGATGTATACCTCTCTCTCTCTCTCTCTCTCTCTCTCTCTCTCTCTCTCTCTCGCTCCCTCTATTGAGTTTATTGGTTTTGTGAGAGATGGTGTGGTCCTGAAGTTAGATGGAACGAGAAAGTGTATTCAGTGAGAGCAAAAGTTCATCTGAGTTATCTGTAGAAGTGGATGGGAATCAAGAATCAATGTCCTCTACCAACTCCTACCTAGGGTAGGCTTAATCAAAACAAATCAAAGTGTGGAGGATTCATATAAAGAAGAAAAGAAATAAAAACCACAACCAAAGTAGGATGACGACTCTCTTCAAGCACATTTAACCATTTCTTCTTCCCTGTCTGTGTTTGGTAAATTGGAATTTCTCGTCACTGATGCTCTTTGTTCACTAGGAGTTTGACTAGTGGGCCTCCCAAAACAAAATTGTTATCACTTTTTTGCTGGATCAACAATTTTTCCTCCTTGTCCCCTAGCTGGAAGCAGATAGGCATGGGGAAGATGTTTCCAAAGATAAATAGTCTTTTAGTTGGTTCTTTCATTGCACTACCTAAAGCTGCAATGGCTCCCATATTGAACTCCACCTATCCCATGCATCAGCGAGCTGATAGTTGCATGTGATATATATGCATTTATTCTAAGATGTCCCAACTATTTCAGATTCGGTCTTCTTAGTCCACCAGTGTTCCTTTACAGTGGTTTAGGTTGTGGTTTGTAGTTTAGTTGCAGTCTCTTGGCACAATAACACATTCCGGGTTTTTTTTTTGGGGTCAGTTTGTTGTATTAGATTGGTCATACTTGATGCTGATATCGAGAGGATTTGCATCACAATACTACCTAAAAGGTTTCTTGTCTTTGTCAAGCTTTGATATGGACTACTGCTGGTATGTGGTATTATTAATAAGGTCATGAAGCAGGAGAGCCCAAAGTCCACCTAATTGCAGTAGAAACCTTAACTATACTGGTCGGTCATGTTGGATTAAGAAGAACAAGAGACAATGCTGCAGCAGTAAAGGATTCAGGTTCACTACTCGAGGTTTGATTCGCTGCCAAGCTACAGGCTCTTATATATCAATGCTGTAGGTGTGGCTGGCAGAATAAATGAGCATGTTTCATGAATCAAGGTCTGTGGAAATCAGTAACTTGTTCTCAACTCCAAAAACACCAATAATGAGTGTATTATAAGTCAAATAATAAAAACTGTTGTTGTGTAAGCAAAGTCCATACAGATTTCATGCTTTTTTTCACTTCATGTCATGTAAATCCTGAGTTATTTCTTCTGGTACATCACCTCAATTCAGTAATTGATGAAAATCATTAACTTAATAATCATATACCCCGATAATTAAAGAACTATGATATATATGAAATATAAATTAATACACCCAACAAATTAAAAATAAGATGGATCGTTCAAAATTAAAGGGAAACTATTCTAAACACTTTATTAATAGAAAATTGATGAAATAATTAGAATAGCACTTTGATTCCCTTAAAACGTCACAAACCAATAAGTTTGATAAGTTGAAAGGAAAAGTAAAGATTTTAGTTTTGAATGTCACAAGCAGAAAAGCCTGATAAGTTCCAAAGTTCATGCAATAACTTAAAAACAAAACACTCACTAGTATTGAAGGATGATTATACTTCTCAAATTGTATTCTTACAATGGTAGTCAGCCTTATTTATATAGTACGAGGCTAAGTACAAAGAGAATAAATATATTAAATGATATTCATATTCCTAATTCATAAATTTTGTCCAACATGATTGAATAGACTTTTATTCTTCAGGATAAGGTCTTTAAGTTTGTCCTTATCTCTTCATAATTATGTTGACCATTTTAGGCTCTTCTTGCAACCATAGAACCTTAACTGAGTCTTGACCAGCTTGCTCCTTCCAAATACTTTCTAATAAACATGTTAAAGCTTCTTTCATCCTTTTAGCTTTAGCTCTTGTCATTGGTCCTCCATGAATAGTTAAAGGGGCTTTGATAGAATTATGATCAACTTGCTAGTTTATATCATTCCCCCTTTCCTTGAAAGTATTCATCCTCGAATCAGTGCCTCCATCACCTACATCAAACAAAGAAAAATCAGAAACATTGAATGTTGCATTAATATTACCATACTCACCTGGTAGTTCCAGCTTACATTATCATTAATTTTTTGAAGGACTCGAAATGAACCATCTCCTCTTGGCATTAGTTTAGACTTCATATGACTATGAAATCTTTCCTTCCTTAAGTGTACCTAAACCCAATCACTAAGTTCAAATACTACTTGCTTTCGACTTTTGTTGTATTGTTTCTCATATTACAGAGTTCTCTTTTCAATTTGTGTTCGAACTTTTTCATGCAATACTTTGACAAAATCAGCTTTTTATTTACTATCCAAATTGGCTTTTTCCAAAGGTAAAGATAGCAAATCTATAGGATTTAATGGATTGAACCCATACATAACTTTAAATGGAGAATGGTTTGTTGTAGTATGCACACTTTTGTTATAAGCAAACTCCACATATGGCAAACATTCCTCCCAATTTTTTAAAATCTTTTAAATTATGGCCCTCAAAAGTATTGATAAAGTTTGATTTACCACCTCCTTTTGTCCATCTGTTTGTGGATGATAAGTGGTTGAATACAATAGCCTTGAACCCAATTTACTCCAAAGTATTTTTCAAAAGTGACTAAGGAATTTCACATCTTTATCACTCACAATTGTCCTTAAGATGCCATGTAATCTTACAATTTCTTTGAAAAATAGCCCCACAACATATGTTGCATCATATGTTTTGTGGCAAATAATGAAATGTGCCATCTTACTGAACCTGTTAACAACAACAAAAATAGAATTTCTCCCTTCTTTTGACCTAGGTAAACCTAAGACAAAGTTCATGATACAACAACCCAAGGCTCATTAGCTATAGGAAGGGGTGTACACAACGTATGAGACATTACTTTAGATTTAGCTTGTTTACAAGTGATGCATTTCTCACACAATCTTTCAACATCTCTTTTCATGCATGGCAAAAAAAAAAAAAGATCACTTAACACATCTAAAGTTTTTCTAACCCCAAAATGTACTATTAAACCTTCACTATATGTTTCTATCATAAGTAATTCTCTCATTGAACATTGAAGAACACAGCTTGTTTTTTTTGAAAAGAAAATCATCATGCCTGTAGAACTTATCAAAACCCCTTTTTTCACATGCCCCATAAACATTAGCAAAATCATGGTTAGAATTGTATAAATTTTTAATATATTCAAAACTCAATAATTTTATATCAAGTTTAGAAATTAGAGCATACCTTCTAAAACGAGCATCAGTAATAATATTTTTCTTACCTTGTTTGTACTTGATGATGTATGGAAAGGATTCAACAAACTCTACCCATTTTGCATGCCTATGACTTAGCTTTCCTTATCCTTTGAGATATTTCAATGACTCATAATCGGTGTGTATAATAAATTCCTTGTATCAAAGATAATGTTGTCATGTCTCTAACACTCTTACCAGAGCATAAAATTCTTTATCATATGTCGGGTAGTTAAGACTTACTCCACTTAACTTCTCACTAAAGAATGCAATAGGTCTACCTTCTTACATTATGACTCCTCCAGTACCTATTCCACTCGCATCATGCTCAATCTCAAAAGTTTTAGCAAAGTTAGGTAAAGCAAGCAAAGGTGCTGAACTGAATTTGTCTTTAAGTAAGTTAAAAACATCATATTATTTTTTTACCCCATCTGAATCCCACATTCTTTTTGATGCATTCGGTTAATGGTGCAGCAATTATAGAAAAATCTTTAATAAATCTTCTACAAAAGCTAGCAAGACCATGAAAACTTCTAATATCACTAACACTAGTAGGTTTTGGCTACTTCTTAATTACTTTTACTTTTTCTTGATCAATATATTCCTTTATCGTTAACAACATATCCAAGAAAAGTAATTTTATTAGTGCAAAAAGTACATTTCTTTAGATTAGTATATAACTTTTCTTTTCTAAGCACATCAAAAATAGCTTTTAAATGTGTTATATGCTCATTTAAACTTTTACTATACAAAGTATATCATCAAAATAAACTATTACAAACTTTCCAATGTAAGCACACAAAATATGATTCATCAATCTCATAAAAGTGTTAGGTGCATTAATTAGGCCAAAAGGCATCACTAACCATTCATATAAATCATATTTAGTTTTGAAAGTAATTTTTCATTCATCACCCTTATGCATTCTTATTTGATAATATTCAGATTTCAAATCAATTTTTGAAAATAGACAAGAACCATACAATTTATCCAACATATCATTTAGCCTAGGAATAGGATGTCGATACTTTACCATGATTTTGTTGACGACCCTGCAATAAATATACATTCTCTAAGATTCATCCTTTTTAGGCACCAATAGAACAAGAACTGCACATGGACTTATGCTTTTTCGCACATACCCCTTTTCCATAAGCTCACTTGTTTTTGAATTTTCTTAGTCTCTTCGGTGTTGCATCTATATACTGGCCTATTTGGTACGCTTGCACTTGGAACAAAATTAATTTTATGTTCAATTCCTCTAATTGGTGGCAAACCATTAGGAACTTCTTCAGAAAAGATATTCTCATTTTCCTACAAAAGAGTAACAATAAGAACTGCCTTATAGTTAAGGCTTAGAGTACAATTGACTTGATATTCATCTTAAGGTAGCTTTATCAAAGACAACCAATTTGAGGAAGTGGTCAATCTAAAGAGGCTGGGCTATTATTGACTCAGGTGAACAGAATGTTAGTGTCTTTTGATATTGGGATATATTAATATTCGTGACAACATATCTTTGTTGAGTATTTACTTTGTTTTCTATACTAGATCAAATCCGATTATGTGATGGATCATCCACTGCCATAGTTAGAGTATGATGTGCCTTGTCCCAAGCATACATTACATTGTCCCCCACTTGATCGATCATTCATCCAGAGACGATAGTTTTATTAGATTATATGATCCTTTATGATTAGATAAAATATATAATAGAATTAATTGAATTCTGATGATAGTATTAGCTAATAGAAAAGAAGTTCATATTATAGTAGGATTCATTAGAGGATGCCCTTAATGAAAGGAACTTATCTAATAACTTATCTTAGACCTTCTGCACTCGCTTATAAATAGACATGACCTCTAGGGACTAAAAGAGAAGCATCTAAGAGAAGTATCTTAGAGAGATTCATCTACGTAGTTAAGAGATTATCTCTCTCAACCTTCTTAAGTCATCAATCTAAGTGGTTCTATGAAAATCCTCTTATAGATTGACAGCGATATTGAATCTAAAAAAGGTACCAAGATTATACAAAGATCTTTTCCTTTTTTCAGATGACATTAAAAAGTACGAATCGTAAAATTTGATCTATTGTTATTTTATTTCAATCCTAGCATAAAAGTTTTTTCACATTACAAATAGCATGATTATATATTTTATGCTTACAATTGGTATCAGAGCCTAGGTTCTTGAAATCAAAAACTTTAGATTTGTTATTTTTTGATTTATAATATTCATATTATATCGATCTGTATTAATATCTATTGTGTTTTATCGCTTGCTTGACGACAATACAATGAAGCAATGATGGTCATTGTGCAGCACCGCTATCAACTTCGCTACGTACGGCCAGCAGATCTGCTAGTGGCAACAACTGCATCGGGCAGCATGTGCACTGCAGTAGTAATAGCGGTCGCGGGCAACCGCGCATACGCGACGGTTGCATACGAGCAGAACCCGCATCCAGGCGGTGGTTGCGTGAGGGCAGCAGCTGTGCCCAAGCGATAACCGCTTGGAGCCACATCTAAGTGATGGCTGCTCGCGGGCATAGGCTTGCCCAAGCGACAAGCGACGGCCTCGCGCCGGGTTGGTGCTGTAGGGTGGCTGCATAATCAGCAGCCACCAACAGGTAGCGATCGTGCACGTGGGTACAATTGCACCCAAATGGCAACCATGCGCAGGCAGGCCATGCAGGGGCACAGGCAAGCCACACAGGGGCACAGGCAAGCCACACAGGGGCACAGGCTGCACTGCATCGGTGGCAACCGTGCATAGGCGAAGGCCACACAAGCGATAGCCTCGTGCGGGCAAAGGCCGTGCCTAGGTGGCAGTCGCATAGGTGGTAACTGCCCGCAAGTAATAGCCGCACTAGCGACGCCTACCCACGAGCAGAGGCGGCAGCCACGCGCGGGCACAGGTTTAGTGTTTTGACAAAATTACAGTTTTGCCATTAGGGTTTTAATCGAAATTATAACCTTGTCATTCTATATTTTATTAATACTTTTAGTATTTTGATAGTTCTACGGTTTACAAATCTTGTAATTTTAGTTTATGTCTTGTCAACATATTTATAATTTTATCCTCATATAATTGAGAATTTCTAATTTATATCCTCAATTATAAAATTGATCGATATAATTTAATTAATTTTGATTAATTATTGATTAAATTTAAAAAGGATTAAATTTTGATCAATTTTTTGTTTTGATCGACTTATTTAATTGGGCTTGCCCAAATTAAATAAAATTAAATAGTTTAATTTAATATTTTATATATAAAAATATAAATTATTATTTCTTTTATATATTTTTAATATGATTAATGGCTTGCATGTGATAAATAAAATCTAATTATTATTCTTAAATAATTTTTGATTATTCATATGTATATAACTGAAATTATGAATTAATATTTATCTTTCATATGAAGGCATGATTTATATGTTATCATGATTTATAATTATCATATAAATTTTTTTTGCTGATTAATGTTCAATAATTATTATGGTTGTTGTTCTATTATTAAATTATTTTTGATATAAATTAAATTAAAAAAATTTGATAAATATTATTTGTAACTTATCTTCCTAAGTTTTATCTGACTAGTAGTTGTCAAAGTGGCCCAGGATGATAGGCTTTTGGGTTGTGAATTACAATAAAGGTCTTGTCATTTGTAGGACATTTTAAACTATATTTTATATTATTATATTGGTCTTATAGCCACCAAAGTGACCTAGACCAATTACTTATAAAATGACATTAAGGAACTAGTCCTAAATGACATCAAAGAAATAATAATTCATAATGACACATAATTATGAGATTTAGATAATCCTAAAGGAGAATCTACTTCAAATAGTTATGTAATGGGGTAGGATGATACTGTTTTGGATATCATTATAGTTTATGATTGTATACGTAAAGGTAAAAATACTGTTCCATAAAGATGGTATCAGTCCTCTATAGATGATTTTGAGTGAACACTAGATATATCAATATTTCACCCAAAAGTGAAATATAGATGATATCATTAGTTCATCATATTTTGGAAACTCAAAGTATTAATGTTATTTTCTATTTTGTAGTGGTATTTTCGTTCATACATTCTTATGCTTCTAATGTCCTTATATTCTTTGGATCAAATTATTCAGAATGGTTAGAACATGTGCAATTCACACTAGGCATATTAGATCTTGACTTAGTATTGCTTGTTGAAAAGCCTGTAGACTTGACTGATGAAAGTACTGTAGAACAAGTTAATGAAATGAAGGCTTAAGAAAGATCTGATAGGCTTAGTTTAATGTTCATAAGAATGACGATTACAAATAACATAAAGACTTTATTACCGATTACAACTAGCACACAGGAATATTTAAAGGTTATTGAAGATAGATTTAAATCTACTGATAAGTCATTGGCTGACACACTAATGAAAGAACTAATTACGGCTCAGTACGATGGCACTCGAGGAATTCAGGATCACATCCTCAATATGATTGATAAAGCTACAAAACATAAAGTATTAGGCATGAATGTTGATGAGTCTTTCCTCGTGCAGTTTATTTTTAATTCTCTTCCTTCTCAATTTAGCCCATTCAAGATTCATTATAATACAAATAAGGATAAGTGAGACTTGAATGAGTTAACTAATATGCATGTTTAGGAAGAATTAAGAGTAAGATATGAAAGTTCATATAATATCATGACTATTGCTTAAGGAGTTGGTAACAAGAAAAGAAAATTGAAACGTCATCCATCAAAGAAATTTACTGGGTTTGGAAATGTTATATAGACCAATGAAAGGAAAGCTTTTACAATAAATTATTTCTTTTGTGGCAAGAAAAGACATGTGAAGAAGGATTGTTAAACGTAAAACTTGATTCGAAAAGAAAAGTATGAACTCGACCTTTGTATGTTTTGAATCAAATATTATAGAAGTTCCTTCTAATACTTTGTGGATTGATTTTATGCTTCAACTCATGTTACCAATAATATATAGAGATTTCTTTCAATCTAGAAACCAAAAGAATATGAAAGATTCATTATTATGAGAAATCGTCTTAAAATGAAAGTGATATCAGTAGAGACTTATCACCTACGCCCAGAGACAAGTCATCTGATGGATCTTGTTGATACATGTTATGTTTCTACTATTTCTAGAAACTTGATTTCGCTATCTAAAATTGATAAGTTAGGATATTGTCTTTCTTTTGGTAATGGTAAACTTAGTATATTTTATGATCCAATAAAAGTTGGTTATAGAATTCTATGTGATGGTTTGTACAGAATTAATTTGAATCTTGAGTTTGCAAAGACATTATTGACCCTACAATCAAATGTTGGATTGGAATATAGTTTTAATAACAAAAGATCTTCTTTACTATGTCATACACAATTGAGGCATATCTCTAAGGAAAGAATTAAAAAATTAGTGAAAGATAATATTTTGAAAGATTTAGACTTCATTGATTTTGATGTTTGTATAGATTGCATTAAGGGAAAGCAAACTAAACATACAAAGAAAAATATCATAAGAAGTAAAGAACTCCTTGAGATTATTTATACTGATATCTGTGGACCACTCCATATTCTCTATTTTAGTACAAAAAGGTATTTCATCATATTTATAGATGATCTATCCATATATGGCTATATTTGTCTAATACATGAAAAATCTCAAGTCGTTGACACTCTTAAAGTGTACATAAATGAGGTCGAGAGATAATTAGATAGAATAGTTAAAATTGTTAGATCTGACAAGGGTGGTGAATTTTATGACAGATATGATGAATCCGGTCAGAATAATGGTCCTTTTGCTAGATTCCTAGAACAACCTGGTATTTGTGCTCAGTATGCCTTACTAGGTGTGTCACAACAGAATGATATTGTTAAAAGGAGAAATTGTACTATTATAGATATGGTTTGGAGCATGATGAGTTATTTCTCTGTACTTGAGTCAATGTGGAGTGAAGCTCTTAGGCTATGTACATCTTGAACATGGCTCCTAGTAAGTCAGTTCCATCAACTCCATTTGAGTTATGGACCGGTAGAAAGCCTAGTTTGAGACATTTACATATTTGGGGGTGTCCTGTATAGAGAAGAGTATTCAATCCACATAAAAAGAAATTGGATCCAAGAACTATTTTTGGATACTTTATTAGTTATCTAAAAAAGTCTAAAGAATATAGATTTTATTATCTTAATCATAATACGAGGATAGTAGAATATAGTAATGCAAGATTCATAGAAAATGGCGAAATCATTGGGAGTGAAAAATCTCGAATGATCAATTTTGATATTAAAAAGATTCAGGTTAATTCTCTTGTATCATCTCCTATTCGAGAAATTGTTGTTTTACAAATCAATGAGAGAATTGACGAGGTTGAACAATAAAATAACAATTGATGAACTCTCACATGATGATGTCGTCGCTGATGATCTTGTAGAATAATCATAATTGGTGGCTTTGAGAAGGTCTCAAAGGAAGAGAAAACATATCATTTCTGATGATTATGTGGTATATCTACAATAATTAGATTATGATATAGGAATAAAAGGAGACCCCTTATCATTTTCATAAGCCATAGAAAGTAACAATTTTAAAAAGTGGTATAATGCAATGAAAGAAGAGTTAAAATCAATGGAACAGAATGATGTTTGAGAACTTATTAAATTATCTAATAATTATAAAAAAGTCGATTGTAAATGGGTCTTTAAGACAAAACGTGACTCAACAAGCAATATCGAATAATATAAATCCAGACTTGTAGCCAAAGGTTTTTCTCAGAAAGAAGATATCAACTATAATAGGACCTTTTCTCTAGTTTCTAGAGAGAATTTGTTAAGAATTATCATGGCATTAGTAGCTCATTATGATCTTGAGCTACATCATATGGATGTGAAAACAATATTTCTAAACGGGGATTTAGATGAGAAAATCTATATGAAACAATATGAAGGATTCATAGAAAAGAGAAAAGAAAGTTGGGCTTGTAAACTTAAGAAATTCATTTATGGGCCTTAAACAAGCTTTCAGATAATGGTATATAAAGTTTCATGATACTATTACTTCATTCAGATTTAAGGAGAACACTGTTGTTCAATGCATATATCTGAAGATAAGCGGGAGCAAGTGTAATATCCCTCATTTTTGAAAATTTTGTAAGGGTTTGTTTGTAATGTAAGGACCTATTTATAAATATAAGGATTATTTACTAATTTTTTTACACTAAATAGTTTTATATTGAAAGTTTATTGCTAGGGACCAAAGTGTGAATCTTAGCAATTGAATATGATTTATGAAATATTCATATTAAGTTTTTTTTTTAAATGGAGGACATGTGTCACTAGCTAACTTAAGGATGGTGCCACTTATGTTTATTCTATAAATGACATATGAGCTTCCATCATGCATGCTTGCCACCTTACTATTTTTATATTAATCAAACCTAAGCAATTAGAGAAGAAACTAAAGAAAAACTTATCAAATGAAGGAAAATGCAGCCAACGTAGACTTGAGAAGTGAAGGAAAGAAGAATTGAAGTAGGAGAAGAAGTTTTACTTTAGCTTGAGGTTTTGCATTAATTTCTCATATTTGAGAATTAAATTTTTCTAAGGCAAGTGTTCTAATGCCATCCTATAGCACTTTTTGAACTCTGATTTTATCTTAATTCTAAAAAAAATTTGAAGGATTTTGGCTTTGATATGATATCTCTCCCATTAAGGAATAAAACTATGAATCTAGAATTTTTTGAGATTTTGACCTTTTTGTATTGTTTAAGCCATAACTTTTTGTACCAAAATCTAATTTTAGCAAAACTAAATTTATCCAGAAATAAACTCAAATATCTTTCTTTTGATACTAAGATTAATAAATTTGGAGTCTAAATATCTACCCAAACTACTATTTCAACTGACCTTATGAAATCTATAAAATAGAGACCGTTGGTTATGACCTTTTAGTACTTTTTTATTTATAACTCTCTGTCTAAGAATCTAATTATTATAAATTAATCCTATTCCATAAGAAACTAGACTTATAAATCTTTCTTTTGATACTAATATTGAAAGATTTGATATATAAATGCCTATTGAAACATCTGTTCTAATCATATCTATAAATTCTGCCAAACAGAGATGATGTTCTTTGACATTTGGTTATTGGACTATTTATAACTTCATGTTAGAAACTCCAATTTCTACAAAACTTAATTTATCTAAAATTAGATTGATATATCTTTCAAATGACACCTATTTTGAGTAAATTGGAATATAATTGATTATTTAAATAATTCATGTAATATGTCTCTCAAATTATGCCAAAATTAAGTTTTTGTCAATTTTGTCTATTCATGTTTCATCTATTTGGAAATTGATTTTAGCTAAAATCTTTCCTTCCATTGAGTTGCACATTATTGTTTTGAGTTCTTATATATATTATCCTTCAATTATTACAAACCTGAATCGATTATGTAAAGTTTATGTTTGTATCGAATTATTTTGTATAGGCATATGTATGTTTCGTTATTCTGCATGTGCTTGTTATATATGTCAATTTTATTACTCATCTATCCTTTTGTACTCTAGTAGTTGTGGGATTATTTGGACCTTTGTCAGAAATGATAAAGGGATTATTTAGACCTTTGCCAGAAATGATAAAGGGATTATTTGGACCTTTACCAAAAAAGGCAAAGGGTATGTGTTTAGAGCTTGCAATGCTCTGTCGGCCCCCTCTAGCTTCATCCAGACGTGGATAGATGATGCTCCTAAATATAAGAGATTTTATTTGAGATCTCACTATACCCTTTGTATTTTTGATATGATATCCAAAGCATTGCTTATGTGTTTGTATGTGCACTTTGGATGATGATGAAATGAATGTAACATCAGATATGACATTTAAGCTTCTATTTCTTATTTGTTATTCTAATATGCTTTAAGATATCTCATATGCCATTATTATGTTTTGAAATATATTCCGAATTATTTCATATGTCATTGATATACTCCAAAATATATTATTTGCCCTTGATATACTCTGAAACATTTCATACTTCATTGATATGCTTCAAAATATTTCATTTGCCCTTGATACACTCTGAAACATTTCATACGTCATTGATATATTCCGAAATATTTCATTTGCCCTTGATATGCTTCGAAACATTTCATACGCCATTGATAAGTTCTGAAATGTTTCATATGTTATTGATATGTTCTGAAACCTTTCATACATCATTAATATGTTCTAAAATATTTTATTTGCCCTTGATATACTCTGAAATATTTCATAACATCATTGATATGTTTCGAAATATTTTATTTGCCCTTGATATACTCTGAAATATTTCATACATCTTTGATATATTCCGAAATGCTTCTTATGCTCTTGATATCCTTCAAAACATTTTATACATCATTGATATGCTCTAAAATATTTCATATGTCATTGATATATTCTGAAATATTTCATATGTCATTGTTATACTCTAAAATATCTTATGTGCATTGATATGCTCCGAAATGCTTCTTATGCCCTTGATATGCTCTAAAACATTTTATACTTCACTAATATATTCCGAAATACTTCTTATGCCCTTGATAAGCTTCAAAATATTTTATACTTCATTGATATGCTCCAAAATGCTTCTTATGCCCTTGATATGCTTCGAAACATTTTATACGTCATTGATATGTTCCAAAATATTTCATATACCATTGATATATTATGAAATATTTTATATGCCATTGATACACTTCGAAATGTCCTATGTGCTATTGATATGCTCTGAAATATTTTATTTTCCCTTGATATACTTTAAAATATTTCATATGTCCTTGATATATTTTGAAATACTTCTTATGCCCTTGATATGCTCTGAAACATTTTATACATCATTGATATGCTCTGAAAAGTTTTGTATGTCATGGATATGTTAATAAACATTCTTACGCCTTTGATGTGTCTAAATTCTTCATATGTCATTTGATACATGCCTAAATGCTTCTTGTGCTAATGATATGCTCCAATTTCCTCTCTTTAATTGATATGAATAAAGTATGATTCAAATGAAATGGCCCTTGTGATTTTGCATCTAATGAGACACTATCTATGAACTTTTGTATTCCTGCTTTGTATTTTAATATCAAGTTTATTTGAAAACTATCCTCTTTTCCCATGGATATGTTAGTCGCTTGCTGAGCCCCTTATGCTTATTTCGTTGTTATATAAATTTTTTAGGTTAGCTTATCATTCACTGAGATGTTTAAATTAGGTTGAGGTAGTGGAAAAGCTAGAAGATTTTATGTAGATTTTTATTAGTTGATGGATTTTTGTTATATAAGTACACTTGCAAAAGTTTAAATTGGGCTTAGATGTTGTATTAATACAGATTTTTAAGGATAAATATAAACTTATGTGTTGTAAAAGTTTAAAGGACCTATCATGTTTAGGATTTTGAAATCATAAGTTTAATTGGTATAATGATATGAACTAGTGGTAAATGTTTATTTTGTTATTGTATGTACTTCCACACTTATGGATTTATTATGTGCTTAATGCTTAGTTGAGTTGACTTTGGATTTTATGAATCATTAAGTGAAGTGGTGTATGATTATAAACTATACAAGTTTTATGGGTATGAATTATGACTTGAATATTTCTCAGTGTCTTTAAATGTTAGTTTGAATCTTGGGATTGGATTATTATTGAATCATAATATTATTGATTTAAGATAGGTCATACCTCCTGAATGTGATAAATTTGAAAGGCATGACAGTAAGTTTATTATATTAGTCTTATATATGAATGATATTTTACTTGCTAGTAGTGATCTTGGTTTATTGCATGAAATCAAGATATTTCTCAGTAAGAACTTTAAGATGGTTGATATAAATGAGGCAGCCTATATTATTGACATTGAGATATTCAGGGATAAATCTCAAAGATTATTAGGACTATATCTAAAAGGATATATTGATCATATCTTGGAGAGATTTAATATGCAGCTTTGCTCAGTCAACGATACCCCTATTACTAGAGGTGAAAAATTTAGCCAAAACTAGTGTCCGAAAAATGACTGAGAAAGAAATCAAATGAAGAACATTTCTTATGGGTGCGTAATTAGAAGTCTATTATATGCTCAAACCTGTACAAGACCAGATATTAGTTTTACAGTTATAATGTTGGGTAGATACCAAAGCAACCCAAGAATGAAACATTGGAAAACTATAAAGAAAATAATGAAATATCTATAGGGGATAAAAGATTATATGCTCACATATAAGAGATCAGATTAGCTTAATGTAACAAGATATTCAGATACTGATTTTACAAATTATCTCGATAGTAGGAAGTCCACTTCAGAATTTATATTCATATAAGCCGATGGGGCAATTTCTTGGAAAAATGCAAAGCAATCGCTTATTGCATCATCTACAATAGAAGCTGAATTTGTGGTTTGCTTTGAGGCCACAAATTAAGCTTTATGGCTGAAAAATTTCATCTCAGGACTTGATGTGGTCGACTTAATTACCAAATCGCTAAAAATATTTTGTGATAATATCATAGCAGTTTTCTTATCTAAGAATGACAAGTACTCTAATGGTTCCAAGCACATCAAGATAAAGTTCTTGGTAGTTAGAGAAAGAGTAGAGAAACAACAAGTGTCAATTGAAAACCTGAGATGACAACTTTGTTAGATTATGTGGCCCTTTATAATTAGATAAGATATATAATAGGACTAATTGAATTTTGATGACAGTATTAGCCAATAGAAAAGAAGTCAATGTTATAGTATGATTCCTTAGGGGATGCCTTTGATAGAAGGAACTCCCCTGATAACTTATCCTAGATCCTCTGCTCTCACCTATAAATAGACAGGACCTCTATGGACTAAAAGAGAAGTATCTAGGAGAAGTATCTTAAAGAGATGCATCTACGTAGTTGAGAGATTACAGTTTCTCTCTCAACCTCCCTAAGCCATCAATCTAAGTGGTTCTATGAAAAGATAGGAAGATAGGAGGACTCTAGTTTCTCTTGTAGATTAACAATGACATTGGATCTAAAAAAGGTACCCAGATCATATAGAGATCTTTTTCTTTTTTCAGATGACATCAAAAGGTATATATTGTAAAACTTGATCTATTATTATTTGATTTTAATCTTAGCATAAATTTTTTTTTTGCATGACAGATAGCATGATTATAGATTTTATACCTACAAGAGTATGATATGTCTTGTCCCAAGTATACACTACATTGCCCCCCACCTGATCAATCATTTTCTTGAGATGACAAAAGCTGAGTCAAGAAGGTCATTCATCTCTACATTGATTCTTAGATTTATACTTATTTTCCTAAAAATGAGAGCTTGAATTGTTTATATGTTGGTTCAGTCATTAGAATAGATCGAGAAAACTGGATGAGGGTGTTTTGGCTATCGATTAGGGAACTATGATAACTTCAAGTCTTTGATAAAGGTATAAATAAATACAAAAGGATGAGTCATGCACTTGATGACTTTCATCATTAAACCTCAAATTATAGCGAGCTAAGGTTCATCCTTCCGTTATTAAACTGCCAAGAGTCTTGCTGTTCATTTTGGGCATCGGTTGCTAATGAAGTGAAGCTCAAAATTTTTCATCAACTATTTGAAGGATGTGATTGAGGTGGGAGTATCATTCCCTAACATTTCATCACCGAATAGTTTTAAAAGCTCAACACGCATAAAAAATGACATATTGGGTTATTATCTCGTGAACATGATAAAATGTTCTACAGTGCTTTCATCAAAATTCTCTAGATTAGTTAGATAAGCAGGAGGAAACATGTTTTTGTTACATTAGTTGGGTAAAAGAATATTGATTTCAGACATCCACTTGGTAGGATACCTTCCCTCGCCCTTGCCATCAAGATATTTCAACTAAGTGTCTCTTGTAGTAATGTAAAGTTAGTTGGGACTAAATCTGATCGTTTCCCTCTTGAGGAGGTGGTTGTAACATTGGGTCAATTATCGCCATATTTTCATTGGCTTGATTGACCTAGAGTTTCATGACACTTAGGATTGACTCCAAATGAGGCAAATAGGGATTTCAAGTTGAGCCTAATGAGAAGATAGGTCTTATATTGCTGCTAACTATATCAATTGTGGGAGAAAGGGAATAATGATGAACATCATCCTAATCAAAGTTGGAAGCTTCAATAGTTATGGTGATATGAGCTGAACTTTCTAGAAAAGGAATTTGTAAGATTTTTTAAGAACCATCAATAGTGGTGTGGATCCCTAGATGTACTTATAGAGGAGAAGATTGAGTCCCAATGTGAAGACAATGGTTGCCATGAATATTAGAAAAGAAGTCTCCTCATCATTATGTTCTTATTGGATTTCGTGAGTTTAATCTTTTAATGATAAATTTTTCGTAAGGGCCTCTTTTGATGCTAATATGATAACCAATTTTGATCATTGATATGGTAAGATAGATCTGACCTAATCTGTTTTTTGAATTTTATCATATCTAGAAGTGGACAAAAAATGCTTTCTAAGAGCATACATGACTCATTCAATGGAAATTTTCACTTAAAGGCAAAAAATGCTTTAGATTTATTTGGGACCCAAGTGTGAGTACAGCTATCTAAGAGGGCATATTTGAAAAATAAAAAAGTATTAGGGTGTTTTAATATTTGTTTTTTGAGAAGGTTATCTCTCTTCTCATAATAAACTTTTTCAAGGATGAAAATGGTATTTCATCTCAGGATGAGCAAGTACTCAAGGAAATAAGGAGGAAAAATCAAAAAGAGGGGTGGGTGGGGTGGTGGAATAAACCAGCAGACAGAAGGCTGGGCGTGAGCCCATGAGAGGAAAAAAAAAAAAAAACAAAAGAGAGAGTAGGGCGTTTGTGCCTGAACAAGCCGTAGATTTGCTGTAGTGTGTGAGAAAAGTAGGAAAAAAAAGAAAAAAAAGATATAATGGAAGGAGAACAAAAAACAAGGTATGTGATCTTAGAGGTCTTGTTTTTATATGAAAAAATTATTTAATATTTAAAAAGTTATATCAATATATGTTTTTTAATTCCTATCATTCTTTACTAATCATAAAGTAGATAGGACTATAGATCAATTAATCTTATATTCTTAGATCATATCATAATATGATCTAAAACAAAAATTAAAATAAAACTTATTATTGAGGAAAGAAAGAAAGAATCTTGATTCTTCATTGTATTGATTTGTGTTATTTGAATTATTTGAATTATTTAGAAAAAGAGGATGGATTTGTAACACTACCATTCCATCTATACCTGACATACTTGATTAAGTAGGATATCACATCAATTTTCATTAATACTATCGATAAGAGTATAATAAAAAAAGATAATCTTAAAATTAAAATATGCTAACTTACTAATTAAAATAATAGAGTTTTCCCTATACATAATATATTTTTTTTACTCTTATACATTATTATAACATATAATCAAAGAAAAATATAAACAAAATATGTCTAAAATATATACACATAAAATGCCCACAACTACATATAAGAGATATTTGTGTCACCCCCATAATGACACCCAACAGCCACCTCAAAACCAACATGGTACCTCCGAATCAACATAATGCATGCATCTAAAAGCAATATAATCGATCGCATCTCGAAACGACAAAACAGACTCAGAAACAATAGTAACCACGCTGCTCGGGACCATACAAAGCAGCACCCAAAATCGAGTGAGAGCCCCCATGTGGTACGGAATCGAAACAGTCGACCTATGCCATCTGGAATGAAGAAACCAATTGTCTAGAATGTTAGTGGTTGTTAACAACCTATATATGACTAACTTTTGATGAGAGGTATAAAATGCCATCCCCAAGCATACGCCATGGACATTGATCACTATTCTCAAAAAACTGACTTAAGCTTCGGAGTGGTCGAGCCGAAAATCCCCCTTCACAACATTGACCTATTGTGTAGGAACTCGACGTTGGAGGTAACCTCAGCTCCACTTTGGGTTGGCTAGGAGACATCAGCCCCGGTCTTCCATTCCCTCTCCATTCATCCCTTCAAGTGACCACGTGGATGCCCTCACACGATCGGGACCGAACCAAGCTATGTCGGTTCTTGGGCCATGGCATAAAGGACTATAATATTTTATTGCTAGTAAGAGCATGAACAATCTTAGTGAACGCCCCACCGAAGAGGCACCTGCTGCTCACTCCATCTTTGGCCTCAAAGGGCAACCGATTGTTCCCTCGTAGATGGACAAGAATTCCTCAACTCAGACCCTTGCAAGCTACTGGCGTTTATGTTAGAAAATCATGAATCGGCATCTTATGCACAATGAAAAATAAAAATAAAATCAGATTTTTCATAGTTAAGTACTTAGTCATTGTGCGATGATTGGTGTATGAAAAACAATCGTAGATCTAAAAAATCACACGTATCATATTAGAAGCATTACCTAGGGAGATCATATATCCCTGAAATTTTCAGATCCGATGAAGAGGATGAAGGAGCACTAGCGTACTCCTCTCTGATGGTAATCCACACAACGGATGCAGCGACGACGGTCCTCAAATTACCATGGGATCTCCCTCTCTATGTGCATCACAAGGTTACCAGAACCAAGGAGGAGAAGAGGAGGCTGAGGAGAATAGGAGGAGTGACTACCAATAGCTCTAGCCTATAAACCAAGAAATTTCTCCTATTTATAGAGGTGCATGAAGCTTATCCTTAATGGATCCTGTTCACATTGAAACTCTATCCAATTATCCAATTAGATCTTTATCCATTTTGATCTTATCTAATCATCCAACTAGATCTCATCCAATCATCCAATTTGATCTTATCTACAGGATCTAAACTAGGGGCTCCGTAGATATCTTATATCCGCACTTCTACTCATCATAACATCCACCTAATGTGTGTGACTCTCTACGCCCGATACTAAGCTGGTCGTGAGTCGCTCACGTCAAAACTCCTTCTAACTTAGAACTCCTTTTGACTTAGAACTCCTTTTGATATAGTAAATTATTATCTCTATAATAATTCACTTTACTCATCGACTATGGACGTACTAGGCCACTACGCTATAGTCCCCCAAACGGTATAGGGGGATCTAATCCATCAGACTTGTTTATCCTCAATTACCATATATTTATAGTTCCTCATCCATCTAATATCCCAGAGACCGTATATTGGGCATGGTAATGTCAGGGCCATATGAAATCTTATCCGAGTCTCACTCTAATTGGATTATCTTGGAGAACTCCTCTCTCAATCCGAACGACCTTGGCCATAGATTTTGCTTGAGTGAGCACACATGAGATATTTCTCTCATGATACCGAGAGTGGATGATGCTTTATTGACACTCAATTACCTTCGTAAGTTTGGCTACCATTCTCAAGAACTGATTGTACTAGATCTGAAGCTTTCCAAACTTGTAAGTCCGGCATCAAAGAATAGAGTACTCATACAAGGCATCTTTGCTATTTCAAGTTTAAGGACCAGACACACAATTGAGACTAAGAAATTATTGTCTGATATTAGGTATCATTAACCATCCAGCATTCCATAAGTAGATCAATCAGTGAACTCATTCTCCAATGAGCACCTACACTATACCTCTAGTATCCCCACACAAGCGACTATGAGACCAATCGCCTTCATTATATAAATGAGTATACAACACACTAGTCTATCCGGTTATCTCAATGTCCTTTTTGAGTAATTTATGACCATGATGATTTAGGATCTGTGTTTAAAGGTGAATCAGTCTCATTATCGTGATCTTATCACGATCCGATTCCCATTACACAAATCCAAGGGTATCATAATATTCATCTAGATAATGTGAGAAAATGCTAGTAATAATAAGCAAAGAGATCGATGCAGTATATCACAGGTGACATCACTCACGTGATTCACTTGTAGGGTACTTATAACTAACAATCTCCCACTAGACCTAAAGCCAATCACCTACGTGTCTGATCCCCATCAGACCTCTGTGATGCTAAAATACAATATGAGTTAATGGCTTTGCTAGTGGATCCATAATATTATCTTCGGATGAATCTCTTTCCATTATTTCATCTCTATAGGCTACGATCTCTCTGATCAGGTGGAACCTCCTCAGAATGTGCTTAGACTTCTGATGAGACCTGGATTCTTTTGCTTGATCGATTGCCCCATTATGTCATAATATATAAGAATCAGTTTCATACTACTCGATATGAATCCTAAATCCATGATGAACTTCTTCATCCAGACACCCTCTTTTGTTGCTTCTATCATAGCAATGTATTCTACCTTTATGGTCAAGTCAGCAATAGTATCTCATTTGGAACTCTTCCAACTTACTGCTGCTTAATTTAGGATAAACACATACCCTGAATTTGACTTGCTATCGTCAACATCGAACTTGAAACTCGAGTCCATGTAGCCCTCAATCTGGAGACTACTTCCCCCGTATACTAGTAAAAGATCCTTAGTCCTTCTCAAGTACTTAAGGATTCACTTTACTGCTTTTCAATGCTCCAAGCCTAGATCTACCTAATACCTGCTCGTGACACTCAAAGCATGTGCTATATCAGGCTTGGTACATAGCATAGTATACATGATAGATCATATCGTATAGGGTATCATATCCATGTTTGTCATTTCTCCAGGAGTTTCTAGGGACATATTCCAAGAAATTAAAATTCTATGTACCTAAACTGAGATAAGCCAAGCATCCTCTTAAATCTATCTTAATAGATCTGAATCCCCAAAATATAGGATAATTTCCTTAAGTCCTTTATAGAGAAGTGTCTAGATAGCCAAGTCTTTCCTGTGGAGAGCATTCCTACATCATTCCCAATGATTAAGATGTCATCTACATATAACATCAAAAAGGTGATAGTACTCCTACTTACCTTCTTGTACACACGAGGCTCATCTTCATTCTTAACGAAGTCATAAGATCTGATCACCTCATCAAACCTTATGTTTCAACTTCGGAAAGCCTACTTTAGTCCATAAATAGACTTAAGCAATTTGCACACCTTATTTGGACTCTACTTAGACATGAATCCTCCAGGCTATATCATATACACCTTGTTGAATCTTAGATTTTGATGATGAAACTAATTGATTATGATTTGCGGTCTAACTGTGTTTTGAGTTACGCGGGTCTACTATCGATCAGGATTAGATAGTTAACGCTGGAGGAATTGATATTGTGCCAGGTGATCACGTCAGGATATTGGATGTCGAGCCGAGGTTCAATCGACAATCGACATAAGGCTTTTGACGTCAGGCATCAGGCCAAGAAGAGTGGAGTTATATCATGGATATTGGGGTTACGGAGGTCAACCGTCGATTGGGCAACAAGCCACAAGAGAGGACGATGTGTCGAAGAATCAGACGAAGCGCCGACCAATGACGTACCGGGCAACTGAATATCAATTCACATTGTAATAATTGTCTAGATCGAAGTAGAGTTTTTCTTTGTGTGTGTACAAGATTAACTACGGTAATGATGAAGACGTAAAGTGAAAAAAAGTACCGAAAGACAAGTATGATTGAATGTTGGGAGTTCGAGAGTTTGATGGAAGTCTGAAGATTCATTGGGAGTGTTGCCGGAACTAACCTAGAACGAGTAGGGAGCTTGTCAAAGGATTTTCGGAAGGTTCATCGGAAGTTCGCAAAGCTTGCCAAGAAAGATCGGAGCATGCCAAAGAAGCTCGATGGAACTTGCCAAGATCATCATGAAGTCCGGGAGCTTGCCGGGAATCCGCAGAATGGTTTTTGAGGGTTCGATGGAAGACCGCCAGAAATTCGCCGAAAGCTCACTGAAAGAAGTCTTATCTTATGGACTTTGTAATAGCTTAGAAAATATCTTTAAAATTCATAGTTAGCACATAATTTGGTTTAGGATTAGGTGGTAATCCTATAAACCAAATTTGGGCCAATTCGGACTTCAGTTGGACCGGTTTCGGTCGAGTTTTCAGCCTAAACTAGTGTGCTGAAATGACCTGGGTGATGGCACCACCCAGTGGCCGAACCTTGGGCAGTGGAACCGCCCCAGGCTAGCGGTAGCACCGCCTAGCACCCAAGGGCACCGCTGGATAGGCGGTGGCACCGCCCAGTACCGCCAGAATGCGAAAACCTAGGTGATTCAAATTTTGTGGTCTAAATTTGGGCTCCAAATTTGAATCCTCTTGAGGCCTATAAATACCCCTCTCATTCATAGATGAAAGGTGGTCTAGAACTGAAAAAAAAGAAGGGGAAAACTCTCTTGAAAGTGTGTCAAATCTTCCCTCTAAGTTTTAAGAGTGTTTTAGTCCAAGAGAGGGGTAAGAGTGCTTGTAAGGGTTATCTCCTAAACCCATCAAAAGAAGAGGAGCTGTAAGAGAGTTCATCCTCACCCATTGGAAGGAAGATACTTAGTGGAAAGCCGGTGGCCTCAAGCGAAGATAAATCGGGAGTGGATTTAGGTCGGATGACCGAACCACTATAAAATCGGTTTGCGTTTATCTTATTGTCATTTATATTACTACAAACCATTTTTACTTTGATGCTCTACTTCATTGTCTCCTTCTTATATATGCAATCGAAACGGTTTTAATTGAAATGTTTATTCTTTTCATACAAAGTTTCCGAAGTTGGTTTAAATCGTTGAAAATCTATCGTCTTTATCCGCTGCATTAATTCACCCCCCTTCTTAGTGCCGCTTAATCCCTTACAATTGGTAGCAGAGCCATGTTATTTCTCATTCGGATTTACACCCATAAGAAATGGCTCTTCATGGCTTTCAAGAGGGCTTTTCGATTTTTCGTCCATCATTCTTTAATGGATCGGACTACACATATTGAAAAACTCGAATGAGAGTTTTCTTGATTTTTCTAGGTTTAAACTTATGGAATGTTATTGAAAACTATTTTCAACTTCCCTCTAAACCGACGAACGAATGTTCAGATTTGGAAAAAAAGTTTTTTTCTTTAAATGCAAAGGCTATGAATGCCTTATTTTGTGCTTTAGATAAAAATGGGTTCAATCGGATTTCTATATGCGAAACGGCTTTTGAAATTTGGCGAACACTTGAAATCATGCACGAGAGAACTAGTAGAGTCAAAGACTCGAAAGTAAACCTCTTATTGCATGATTTTGAGCTCTTCCAAATAACACCAAATGAAACTATCGGTGATATGTACACCCATTTCATGGATGTCGTCAATAGCTTGAAAAGTCTTGGTAAATGTTTTTCAAATTTTGAACTCACTAACAAGATCTTAAGATCCCTTCCAAAAAAGTGGGATCCTAAAATAACGACGATACAAGAAACTAAAGATTTAAATAATTATTCTATTGAAGAATTCATTGGATCCTTAATGACATATGAAATGAGTTTCTTGGAATATGTTGAACATGATGAATATTTGAATCACCTTCTAAAGAACAAGAAGGTTTTGGAACTCCGAACTATGAAATGCCACTTGAGTGATGACTCAAGTGATGAGGACAATGAACTTTTAATGAATCTTAATAAGTTCATTAAACAAAAATCTAAAATGAACAATAAACTTGAACGAAGGAAGAGGCTAAAGATGAAGAAGAAGCACAAAGAAGAATCAAATGACGAAATGGTGAATTGGGCTTTAATGGGCTTCGACTACAAGGTAAGTAACTTAACTCCCTTGAATTATTTTAAAATTACATGATGCTTTCCATGAATGCTTAACTTACTTAGTAGGAATTTTTTCATGCTTTTCTTGTGTTTTTGGAAATTAAAAAAATATTTTAAAAAATTATATTATGCTTTTCTTTCTAATACTTTTGAAAAGTAAAATTTTTGAATGGTGTATGCAACATTATGAATGATGATTGAATGATTTGTAATAATGATTGTACATCAACTATATATTATTCTTGAAAATGTTTTGATGATAATTTTACAAGTATCATGCTTATGATTTGAAAATCTCTATTTTGGATTAATGACTCTTAAATGTTTTTATGATGAAATTTTTAGATGATGTATACCTATATGAAACAAATGAAACACATAAAAAGGAAAGTATATAATCATGATGAATTCATGATATTGCTTTTAGTTTTAAATAAGGTGCATGTCTTATGTCATGATGAAAATTATTTCTCAAATTTATATGATGCTTGGCCTTTGTGTGAAAATGTGAACATGCTTAAACAAGATCAATCAACTTAAAGTGAAACACACTATCATGATGTTTTATAGTGAATATGTTTGGATTTGATAGTTTTGATGACAAAACTCAAGTTTTGATGTTAAACATGGAACTCATCTTTTAAAACTTGAGCTCACCTATATGAAACAAATAACTTAAAATAAAAAATTAAAAATGTGCTATCATGATAATACAATTCCATGTATATGCTTTTCGTATCAATTTTCGATTTGAAACATGATACATATCTATGTATGTTATTCTTGGAAGTGTCTTAATGAAAATATTTGTATTATGCTTGACTTTAGAATTTGATATGCTATAATGTATTTTTGGCTTTGACATAATTTGTTTCGTACTTATACGATAATGCATACAATGATTTATGTTACAAAATTTGTCTTTCACTCTTGAATATGATACTAGTTTTTATTAAAGGGAAAGACATACTTATTTGAAGTAAATCATAAAAAGGAAATGCATGATCTTGGAAAATTTTCTACCTCTAAAGTTTTCGGTTTTGATGAATCTATGTGAATTTTTTTGAATCGAATCTTTTGGAAAATGCCACATACTTAATGGAATTCCACTGAATGATCTTAATGACAATTTGCCTTTCCATCTTGAATGTTGACATTTTATTTTAAGGCAAAGGCATGCTTATAAGAAGCAAATTATATAAATAGAAATTTATAAAAATAAAATACAATCATCTATCTTATCGATTTTTTCAATAAATCTATGCTTATCACATATGAATTTATTGAATGTAATTTTGAGGATGATTTCGGATTTGATAAATTCTTGATTCATATTTACGACATGAGATACAGTTTAAAAATGAATCATGCTTCAATCATGTTCTATCTCCCAAAATTTATTTTGTTCTCCTATATATTTTCTTATTTACTAAAGAGGAGAATCTACCAAATGAATCATGAATTCAAATGAAATGATATAAATGAATCACTTATCGATATATCTTTTTGAAATATCCCTTTTAATGTGATGTTGATAACTTGAGATATCTTTTGGAATTCATGACATGAGTTTTAGCCTTTATGTCTTAAACGTTCATGCTTGTTTCTATTCGACATAAAAAAGATAAAGGCATATTCATACGAAATCAATGCAAATCACTAAAAGAGAAATGTATGTTTCTTGAACATCTTTCTATCTCTAAAGTTTTCGATTTTTCATAAAAGACAAGTGATGAATTCGTTATGATATTTTGTGAATCACTTGAATTATGAATGAGATTTTGATGAAGTGTTAAATTTTCAATCTAATCAAAGATTAATGAACTCATTTATGTGAATCTCTTGATCTATGAAAATGGTTTTGATGATAAGTTGTGTTCAAGTATATCTATGTCATTTATGAATCTTGTAAGAATGATCTTGATAAAGTGAATAAGGTTTATAAATTATGACTTTGAATTCTTGACTTGAGATATATTTGAGAATCAAAATACTTTCCTCTATGATTACTTCTTTTTATCATTTACCAAAGAGGAAAATAATTCAAATCTATGTCATTTATGCATCTCATAAACTATGTTAATGATTTTGATGATTCAAACTTGACTGAGCTTTATCACAATCCAAGTCTTGATATCTTGACATCTATATACTTGGAATTTCTTTTAAAATATAATCTTGATAAAAACTATTATGCATGAATCAAGTTGTTTTACTATCTATTCGCAAATGAATCATAAATTATTTTCTCTTGATTTTCAATACTTAACTTGAGAAAATGTACTTTGATGATTGAAACATTGCATGTATAATTTGATTTTTCTCCTATGTTTCAATACACATGACTTGATGATTGAAATATTAATGCAAATGTTTGATATATCACTTGTCATGGTTTGAATATCGATGTACAAGAAATGTTGCTCTTCTTGATATCTTTTATGAATTTGAATAAGACTTGTTAAAGATTCTTGATTCATCTCTTAATCTCTTGGAATCATAACTTGACTTGTGTGAATCAAGATGCATGAAACAAATTGTTCTCTTTGCTATTTGCTATCCAATGAATCATGATTAATATTATTGCTATTTTACCTCCTATGATTCATGCTGTAAAAATTTTATAAATCATGATGTAGTAAAATTGCTTATGCAATAATCAAGTTGCTCTTTGTGCTATATCTTTTCAAATGAATCATGAGCCTTGATGTCATATATTTCATGATCCTAGAAGTGACATGATTTCTTTGCCTTGTGTGGTAAATTAAATATTTGATAAATGAAATTTGCTTTATGATGAAGAATCATTGAATCATGACTTGATCTATGAGAATGCTATGCTCTTATGCATCATGATTCTAGGTTGTATATCCTTTATCATGAATTGGAACTTGATGCTAAAGAAAATATTTGTGAATCATGATTTTGATTTCTTGGAACTATATACTTAGAATTTGTTTTAAAATCATGATCTTGATCTTGCTAAAATGAAAAGTTATGAATCATGAATGATATCTTTTGGTTTTGATTCTTGTTGAATTTACATATTGATATCCTTTATGACATGATTTCTCATGTTTCAATACCATCTTGTATGCATCATGTGATGATTGATATAATGATTGATGCAAATTTATAATTGATCATTGGTTCCTCCCTTCTTTTCGATAATGATAAAGGGGGAGTTAAATTGCTAGCTTGTGTATCAAAAGAGAAAAATTTGCTAGCTTAAACATTGAGAAGCAAAATGTTGCTATCTCAAGAGAGGCAAAAATCTTGCTCAACTTCACTTTTTCAACAAAATTGCTTGCATCTTTGTTACAAATTATTATTGAATCTCATGCAAGATTATTTGTAGTATTAATCCTCCCTTTCCTTTTGACATTGATAAAGGGGGAGAAGGCTTTTGCTAGATTGCATATTACAAATGAATATAAAAGTCCTAGCATGCAAAGAAAGTAAAACTTGCAAGCTTGCTCTTCTCAAAAGAGAAGAAAGAAATTATAAAATTATATGCATATTGCAAAAGAAGTCAAGAAAATGCACATCTTTGAATACAATTTGCTTGCACTTCTCAAAGGAATATAGAAAAACTTGCTATCATCACGACAAGTGTTATCTTGCCTATCATGATAAACTTGCTATGCTTAAATATTGTATGATGTGCTTAATAGCTAGTATGATTGTAAAATTTGTATATTCTTTTAAACTAGCTATGATGCAACTTCTTCTTTTTGTTGATGACATAGGGGGAGAAGTAGATTGATGACTCTATGTATTGTATTGAATATTTTATATATTTGCATGATGGTTTGATAATTCTTATATTCTATGATGAATATTGCTTGGATTTGGGATAATCCAAGTGTTTCTATCAATGGCATATTGATAGGGGGAGTTTGGTTAAACTCCGAGGAGTTATGGTTAACTCCGTTAGTCATCAATTAGTTGTCATCATCAAAAAGGGGGAGATTGTTGAATCTCGGATTTTGATGATGAAACTAATTGATTCTGATTTGTGGTCTAACTGCGTTTTGAGTTATGCAGGTCTACTATCGATCATGATTAGATAGTTGACACTGGAGGAATTGACGTTGCGTCAGGTGATCACGTCAGGATATTGGATGTCGAGCTGAGGTTCGGTCGACAATCGGTAGAAGGCTTTGGACGTCGGGTATTAGGCCAAGAAGAGTGGAGTTGCGCCATAGATATTGGGGTTGTGGAGGTCAACCATCGATTGGGCAACAAGCTGCAAGAGAGGATGATGTGCCGAAGAATCGGACGAAGCACCGACCAATGACATGCCAGACAACTGAATGTCAATTCATGTTGTAATAATTGTCTAGATCAAAGTAAAGTTTTTGTTTGTGTGTGTGCAGGATTAACTATGATAACGATGAAGACGTAAAGCAAAACAAAGTACCGAAAGACAAGTATGATGGATCGTTGGGAGTTCGAGAGTTCGACAGAAGTCCGAAGATTCATTGGGAGTGTTGCCAGAACTGACCGAGAACGAGTAGGGAGCTTGTCGAAAGGTTTTCGGAAGGTTCGTTGGAAGTTCATGGAGCTTGCCAAGAAAGATCGGAGCTTGCCAAAGAAGCTCGGTGGAACTCGCCAAGATCATCGTGAAGTCTGGGAGCTTGCTGGGAGTCCGCAGAATGGTTTCCGAGGGTTCGTCGGAAGACCGCCGGAAGTTCGTCGAAAGCTCGTCGAAAGAAGTTGTCTTATGGACTTTATAATAGCTTAGAAAATAACTTTAAAATTCATAGTTAGTATATAATTTGGTTTAGGATTAGGTGTTAATCCTATAAATCAAATTTGGGCCAATTCAAACTTCATTTGGACTGGTTTCGGTCGAGTTTTCGGCCAAAACCAGTGTGTTGAAATGACCTGGGCGGTGGCACCGCCCAATACCGCCAGAATGCAAAAACCAAGGTGATTCAAATTTTATGGTCCAAATTTGGGCTCCAAATTTGAATCCTCTTGAGGTCTATAAATACCCCTCTCATTCATGGATGAAAGGTGGTCTAGAACTGAAAAAAAAGAAGGGAGAAACTTTCTTGAAAGTATGTCAAATCTTCCCTCTAAATTTTAAGAGTGTTCTAGTCCAAGAGAGGGGTAAGAGTGCTTGTAAGGGTTATCTCCTAAACCCATCAAAAGGAGAGGAGCTGTAAGGGAGTTCATCCTTGCCCATTGGAAGGAGGATACTTAATGGAAAGCTGGTGGCCTTAAGCGAAGAGGAATCAAGAGTGGATGTTGGTCGGATGACCGAACCACTATAAAATCAGTTTGCGTTTATCTTATTGTCATTTACATTATTGCAAACCATCTTTACTTTGATGCTCTACTTCATTGTCTCCTTCTTACATATGCAATCGAAATGGTTTTAATCGAAATGTTTATTCTTTTCGTACGAAGTTTTTGAAGTTGGTTTAAATCGTCGAAAATCTATCGTCTATCCGCTGCACTAATTCACCCCCCCTCTTAGTGCCACTCGATCCCTAACACACCTCCTCTTTGAGGTTGCCATTGAGGAATATAGTTTTTACATCCATCTACCATATCTTATAGTCATAATGTGTTGTAATAGCCAATAGAATTTGGATGAATTTTAGCATAGCTACGAGTGTGAAGGTTTTGTCATAGTCAACACCTTATCTTTGACGATACCCCTTAGCCACTAGTTTTGTTTTATAGGTCTCTTTCCATCTACCCTGATCTTCTTATTGAAGATCTATTTGCAACTAATGGGTATGATACCCTCAGGTACATCAACAAAGTTCCAAACCTTATTGGAGTACATAGATTCCATCTCAGAACTCATGGCTTCTTGCCACTTCCCGGAGTCTATGCTCATAATAGCCTTCTTGTAGGTCTGAGGATCAATATCCTAAGTGTTCTCTCCACTAATATGACCCACATATCTCTTAGGAGGGTATGACACTCTAACAAAACTATGCAATGTTGGAACTTGTGTGTCGGGTACCTGAATAGACTCGGTCTCTGAAATGATGCCTGAGTTAGGTTCTCTAATCTCATTCAACTCTATCATGCTCCTAGTGTCTCTGCCAAGAATGTGTTCTTTCTTAAAAACTACTACTCTCTTGGCAACAAAGACCTTTTGGTCATTGGGGTGATAAAAATAATACCCACAAGTTTCCTTGGGGTATCCCACGAACTTGCATTGGTCCATCCTAGATTTGAACTTATCAGGGTCATATCTTTTAACATAGGCAGGGTAGCCCCAAATCTTAATAACCTTAAGATCAGGCTTCTTCCCTTTTCATATCTTATATGGTGTAAACACTACCAATCTTGATGGAACTCTGTTTAGAATGTAAGTTGTGATCTCTAAAGCATATCCCTAAAACGAGATGGGTAGGTCAGCAAAACTCATCATAGATCATACCATATTTAATAGCATGCGATTCCTCTCTTTCTAATACACCATTGAGCTGTAGTGTATAAGGAGGTATTCATTGGGACAGAATCCTATGGTCCTTGAGGAACTAAGTGAACTTCATACTCAAGTATTCGACTTCTCGATCTGATCGAAGAGTCTTAATACTCTTTTTAGTCCACTTTCTCTTGGACATGCTTACATTCATGATATATGGAATAGTATTCAGCATAATCAAAACATTATGCATTATCCCACTAGTGATGATCTTATTATCCTTAATAATTAAACAACTATTATTCTAAAAAATCACTTTATAACCATTTAATGTCAAACATGAAATGAAAATAACATTTTTGATAAGAGAGAGAACAAAATAACATATATCTGATGCAATAGTAGCTCCATCAGGTAGATGTAAAGTGACCTCGCTGATAGCAACCATAGCAACTCTTGCTCTATTGTCAATCTTCTAGGCCTTGTCAGAATCTACAATGAATTGCAGATGTGATAAGCACTATAGGTATTTAATACCTATATATTATCACAAGAATATGACGTATGAAAATTGATCATGAATGTACCTAAAGCTTCTCTAAGCTTTTGTTTCACCTTTTCTGCAAGATACACCTTGTAGTTCCTTTTCCAATGCCCATCTTGATCGTAGTGGAAACATCGGCCTTTGTCCCTTGCTGGGTCAATTTTGGTAACCTTTGCCTTACCCGTTTGCCCTTACCCTTGCCCTTGTTAAGGGTCAACATATTGAGAAGCTCAGGGAGAGTCACCTCAAGTTTGTTCTTATTAAAATTCATAATGAACTAGGAAAAGGAATCTGGTAGGGACTGAAGTATAAGATCAACGCACAAGTTATCATCTAGGACCATTCCTAGACCTGTGAGTTTCTCAATCCAATCTATCATCTTTAGGACATGGTTCTAAACCACTGCCCCCTCAGCCATCCTAGTGCTGTAGAGACTCTTCGATATCTTATATCGCTGAGTTCTTCCTTGCTCCTCAAACAGTTTACAGAGATGTAGGAGTATGGATCGAGCATCCATGTTTTCATATTATCTCTATAACTCAGGAGTCATAGAGGCCAACATATAATACTGAGCGAGAGTGGAATCATTTATATACTTTGTATATTAGGTAAACTCTTCCTAAGGTGCTTCTACCTTAGGTTGGGGTATGACCGTATTCAGGACATGTAATTTTCTCTGCTATAAGAACTATTCTTAGGTTTTAGAGTCAATCTGCATAGTTTGGACCAGTGAGGCGGTTGGTATCAAGTATGCCACGTAGAGGGTTTGATGGTGATATGTTTCTGATAAACAAGAGATGTAGCATAAGTAAATAACATAAAGATTTCGTAGAAAAATAAATAATCAAGATATGGACTTTTATCTTGATGCACTCTCACTAATTTTTCTAGCGAGTTACACGACACCCTCAGCATGTGGAATGAAAGTCTTCGACAGACTTCTAGTGGGGATCGGGATTCAATCGATGTCTTAATGTAACCTCGAGAGACTCGACTAATCACGCTAAGTCCAAAAAGGTAGACAACTCTTGCCAATCACAACTCCTTGTGATTCCTATCATGTTCGGCCTCCGAATCACCATGGCCTCGAGGGACTTGACCAACCATGATGTCTAGTTAAGTTATCACCATCATTACAAGGTGAGTCTGATTTGGTGATATACCCTTGAGAGACTCGACCAAGCATATCATGTCCTCAAGTCACCAGTGACATCTTTATGTCGTAGGCAAGATAGCAAAAAGTGAAATAGGTGAGCCTTGAGGGACTCGATCAACTCACCTACGTTGGGAATTGGTTCCTACCTATACGATGGAAGGTCATGTAGGTCAATATAATTACCTCATGTTTACCGACTTAATATTATCATAGAAAAGGATTTAAGTTCAGTCTCGTGATATGATGTGTAACATATATATATATTTAATATATATATATATATAGCATGTAAATATATATACTTATCTAGTAGGTGTATAGCAATCACATGCACAAGCACGTCAGATGATCATAGACTTCAACCTAATATGATCAGGCCTGAGCCAGTAGGCCTAATCACTTACATTTGGATCTATGCGTATATCGATACATCTCTATGCCTAGTGATCATTCATCTCGTCATCATCGGATTTGTCGGCCCCTCAACGCATCTCCATGCATCGCGATCATCTGAATCGGCCTCGAGGGTCCCGCTGCCACCTCTAGGCTTCCGTCACACCTCTTCATGTAATTACAACATAGTTAAAGGCTTCCGTCACACCTCTACATGTAATTACAACATAGTTAAAGGCACGCAGGCCCGATAATCAATGAAAAAATAGAGGCTCGTAGGCCCTAATAATCACATGCACACATCATATAGTCCATGATCATCTTCTTACATTACGCATCACATGTATATATCATATAAGATTAATAAATAATAATAGTTAATTAAATCTTTTAAATAACTAAAATTTTAAAATCAGGGACATGTAAAGAATTTTTTGAAATGTCAAGGGCATTTTAGTAATTTTAATAGGACATGCCCTGTAATTTTCATAATTGACAAGGGTAAAATTATTAATTTTTCCCCAAACCATCCCAAACAAAGTCGATGGTCGCAACACATTGCGACCGCCGCCTCCCTACTGCGACCGCTAGTGCGGCGGTCACAATTTCTTGCGGTCACTGCTTGGCAGGCGTGCGACGCCGCCTTGGGCGCTATCAGCCTCGCCTTTGCGGTGCCGCCTCATGCAGGTGGGGCACAGTCGCCTGCGTAGAGTTGGCTGCCTTAGCAGCGCCACCTCGTGCATGGGGCAGCCATAGCCATGCGCGTAAGCGATTGCCTCGCGCAGGCGGTGGGTCGTCGCCAGATGGCTATCGCCTCCAGCCATCCTGCACAGGCAATGGCTATTGCCTTGCATAGGTAGTGGGCAGCCACATTGCGTTCAGGCAGCCTGCATGCAGCGCATAGCCTTCGTAGCCTGCCTTGCACACCGACGGCTTGCACGCAACGCACAACTGCCACAGCTTGCTTTGCACACCGGCGGTTGCAACCTTTGTGGTTGCCGCCTTGCACACGCAGGGACTGCTGCCATGCGCATCAACGATTGCCATGTACAAGGCAGCTACTGCAGGCACCTTATTCGCACGCGGGCTCAAGTCGCTCGAGGGCTCCTTGTGCACCAGTGCTGCCTCCACAAACAATCGGTTCGTTTATAACTTTTGCGCTCACAACACCTCCGGTCGATCCATTGGACAACAATAGTTGTTGCCTCTATCTCCTTCATTTGCATCAACAAATTTGACATAGAAGGATCACTCTAAAGTACATTTCATCAGCAAGATAAAACGCCTTTTGGATATGAGAAACCACGTCAAATGCAACAAGAACACGTAAAACAATTCTACGTGATTGAACACAACACATGCAGTTTATAAGCCAATCATCACACGATGAGCCTGGCTTTGATACCACTATTGGGAAATTACGAATTGACATCTCATGCGTAGCAAAAAAAAAAATAAGATCAGATTTCTCATAGTTAAGTACTTGGTCATTGTGCGATGATTGGTGCTTGAAAAAATCGTAAATATGAAAAATCGCATGTATCATGTTAGAAGTGTTACCTAGGGAGATCGTATATCCCTAAAATTTTTAGATCCGATGAAGAGGATGAAGAGCACTAGCATACTCCTCTCTAGCGGTAATCCACACAGCGGACGCAGCGACGATGATCCTCAGATCACCGTGGGATCTCCCTCTCCATGTGCACTACAAGGCTGTAAGAGCCATAGAGGAGGAGAGGAGGCTAAGAAGAATAGGAGGGGCAACTACCAATAGCTCTAGCCTATAAACTAAGAAGTTTCTCCTATTTATAGAGATGCATAAAGCTTATCCTTAATGGATCCTGTTCATATTGGATCTCTATCCAATTATCCAATTGGATCTCTATCTATTTGGATCTTATCCAATCATCCAACTAAATCTCATCCAATAATCCAATTTGATATTATCCACAGGATCCAAACTAGGGGCTCCATAGATATCTCATATCCGCACCTCTACTCATCGCAATATCCACCTAATGTGTGTGATCCTCTAGGCCTAATACCGAACTGGCCATGAGTCGCTCCCGTTAGAACTCTTTCTGACTCAGAACTCCTTTTGACTCAGAATTCCTTCTGATATAGTGAATTATTATCTCTATAATAATTCACTTGACTCATCGACTATGGACGTATTAGGTGACTACGCCATAGTCCCCAAACAGTACAAGGGGATTTAATCCATCAGACCTATCTATCCTCAGTTACCATATATCTATAATCCCTCATCCATCTAATATCCCAGAGATCATATATTAGGCATGGTAATGTCAGCCCCATACGGAATCCTGTCCGAGTCTTGCTCTAATCGGATTCTCCTAGAGAACTCTCTCAATCCGAATGACCCTGGCTAGGGATTTTGCTTGAGCAAGCACATGCGAGATATGTCATTTGATATGCTCCAATTACTCTTTATTTCATTTATTATGAATCAAATATGTTTTGAATAAAATGATATTTGAATGTTTCATCTACCGTTGATATGCTCCGAAACATTTCATATGTCATTAATATGCTCCAAAATGTCCTATGTGTCATTGATATACTCCGAAATATCCTGTGCACCATTGACATGCTCTGTAACATCCTATGTATCATTTGATATACTTCAAAATACTATTTATGCCATCTGATATGCTCAAATTACTCTTTACTCCATTTGTTATAAACCAAATAGATTTGAATAAGAGGACATTTACGATTCAGTATCTGATACGATGATATATACATTTTTTTGTATCTTGCTTTGCATTTTAATATCAAGTTTATTAAAAACTATTCTCTTTCACCATGGATATATTAGTCACTTGCTAAGCTTTGTTATGTTCACTCCGATTGCTATATAAATTTTTCAGGTTAGCTTATCATTCCCTGAGATATTTAAATTGGGCTGAGATAGTGAAAAGCTAAAAGATTTTGGGCTAATCTTTAGTGGTTGATATGTTTTTGTTGTATAAGTATATTTTATATTTAATGAATTATTGATGGTAAATCTGAACTTATGTGTTTTGTAAAATTTAAAGGACATCTCATGTTTAAGATTTGAAATGTTAAGTTTAAATTGTATAATGATATGAACTTATGGTAAATATTGGTTTTGACATTGAATGGAGGATTTATGATGTAGTTATTATTTAGTTGAGTTGGCTTTAGAATTTATGAATCATTGAGTGATGTGGTATATGATTATAAGCTGTACATATTTTATAAATTATGAATTTTGGATGTGATTTACGACTTAAATGATTGTTAGTGTCCTCAAATAATTTGGATCCAAGCTATTGATTATGGATGAATATAATATTATCAATTTTAAGACAAGGTCATGCCTCTTGAATGTGATAAATTTGTGAGGTTTTTGTCGATTTTGTTTATTTATGTTTCATCCATTTGAAAATTAATTTTAGCTAAAATCCTTACTTCTATTGAGCTACACATTATTATTTTAAAATTCTGTATGCTCTTGTCCCTAAATAATTTGTATATCTGAATCTATCATGTAACATTTATGTTTATATTGTATTATTTTGTAAAAGCACATGTATGTTTCATTGTTTCACATGTGCTTTCCGATATGTGCCAGTTTTGTTGTTCACACTGTCCTTTTGTACTATTATGTCTGTGAGATTATCTGGACCTTGGCCAGAAATGATAAAGGGATTATTTGGATAATCAATTATGCTTCAAATTACTCAAAAAGGTATGTACAAAAATATCTATATGCCTAGTTTCCAACAAAATATGTTTTGCTCAAATCAAAGTTCTCAACAAGGAGTTATAAGCAGTTTGGTATCGATAGGTCAGAAATCATGGTCCCTGTTTTGTAGAATCCATAGGATCAATCAAAATAGAAATCTGGATAGTCATTTGGACTCCAAATCTTTTAATCTAGGTATCATAAGAAAGATCTATGAGTCTAAATTCTAATAAATGAAGTTCTGCATAAATCAGAGTTCCCAACAAAGAGTTATAAGCCAATAAGTAACAAAAAGTCAGAACTTACAATATCTGGTTTGCAGAATTTATAAGGTCAATTCAATTAGATGTTTGGATAGTCAAATTTACTCCAAATTCATCAAGTAAGTTATCAAAAGAAAGGTTATACGTCTACATTCAGATCAAATAAGTTTTACCTAAATTAGAAATCTGTGCAGGGATTTATAGCCCAAATAAAGTAGAAGGGCTAGAATCTTGATAATTTTTTAGATTCAAACCTTTACATTCCAAACAATAGAGATATCAGATTTTAAGGCTAGAACAATTCAAATTTCTCATAATCAAGGCAAAAGCAAAGATTAGAATGCCAATAGAAAGGATTGGAACACTTGCCTTTTGAAGATTTTGATCCAACAAAATTGTAAGCCTAAATCCTTGTACCTTTCCTCCGTCTCCTCTCCCTGCATCATTTTCTTCACCTATCTTCTTTCTTCCACCGTAGCTGCAGCTCGTGCAGAATGTAGGAGGTGTAGTCACTTGGTTTCCCTCTCTTTTTCGCAATTGTCATAGTCACAGCTGCCACAGTCACAGTCGCAGCCTCAGTCACGACTACAGTCCCTTCCACTGCGCTATTTCCTCTCCTTCTATCTCAGCTATAGCCTCTTCTTCCCTGCTTTTCTTCCTCTCCTCCTCCTCTTCCTTTTCTTCTCTTCCTTCTCGGAAGTAGCTACCTCAGTCGTAGCCACAGCTGCAGCTGCTGTAGCCTCTCCTTCCTCCTCTCTTCTTCTTCTTCTTCTTCTTCTTCTTCTTCTCTTCTTCTTTTCTTCTTTCCCAACCACAGCTGCTGCAGCCACAGCCGTAGCCTCCTTCCTCCCTCTTCTTCTTCCCTCTCTTCTCTCTCCTCTTCTTCTTCTCTTCTTCTCCTCTTCTTCCCTTCTCCTCCCCGATGCACCACACCTCTTCTCCTCTGTTTCCTCCTATAGGAAACAGAGGTGCACAGCCCTAGCTGTAGCCACCTCCTTCCTCTCTTCTCCCTCTTCCCTCTCTTCTCTGTCTTCTTCTTCTCCACTTCTTGTTCTCCTCTTGTTCTCCTCTTCTTCCCCGATCGCCACACCTCTTCTCCTCTGTTTCATCCTATGGGAAATAGAGGTGCGCAGCCCTAGCTACAGCCACCTCCTTCCTCTCTTCTCCCTCTTCCCTCTCTTCTCCCTCTTCTTCTCCTCTTCTTCCCTGATGTGCCACACCTCTTCTCTGTTTCCTCCTGCAGGAAATAGAGGTGCGTAGCCCTAGCTGCAGCCACCTCCTTCCTCTCTTCCCCTCTTCCCTCTCTTCTCCCTCGTCTTCTTCTTCTCTTCTTCTCTTTTTCTCTTCTTCTTCTCTTCTCTTCCCCGATGCACCACACCTTCCTCTCCTCTTTTTCCCATGGGAAATAGAGGTGTGTGGGAGGCGATGGGATAAAACTGTAATTTTTTTTCAACTTAATAATTTAGCCCCTGAAATTTTTATATTTACATATAGATCCTCCGATTTACAAATAGGTCCTTACGTAAATTTCAGAAATGAGGAATATTATAGGATATTAGATGGATGAGGGACTATAGGTATATAGTAACTGAGGGCAGATAGGTCTAAAGGATTGGATTCCCCTATATCATCTTGGTGCCACCGCCCAGGCACCTTGGAGTCTAAACCCTAGGCGGTTCCATTGCCCGAGTCCGATGGTGTCACCGCTAGACAGGGTCTAGCACTGGGTTGGGCCTTGAATCCGACCCAAATCAGTTTAGTCTCGGGCCTAGTAGGCCCCCACTAGGGTTAATGGGATTACTTCCTAATCTTAACCCTAATTACATACTAATTATGAAATTAAAGACATATTCTAAGAAACTCTTAATTTGACACATCAAGACTTCTTCTGACGAACTTTCGATGAACTTCTGACGGACTTTTGATGAACCCTCAGACATCTTCCGGCGGACTTCCGATAGGCTCCCTGACTTTATGATGACTTTGGCGAGTTTCGACGAGTCTTCTTTGGCAAGCTCTGATCTTTCTCGGTGAGCTCTATGAACTTCTGACGAACCTTCTGGCGAACTTTTGACAACCCTTGGGCAATCTCCCGATTCATTCTTGGCCAATTCCGACAGCACTTCCGATGAACCTTCGGACTTTCGGTTGACTCTCGAACTCCTAATGATTCGATCGTATTTGACTCTAACACTTTACTTTATGTCTTCATCGCTATCGTAGTTAATTCTGCACACTATTCTTAATATATGGATTAGATCAAATAACATATCAATTAACTTCATCATCAAAATCTGAGATTTAACAATCTCCCCTTTTTTATATTGACAATCAATTGATGACGGAGTTAACCTTAACACCCCCTATCTATATGCCATATTTGAGAAAAGAAACACTTGAATTCAAATCCCTTGAATTCAAGCCAAAATCGATAAGTTACATTCAAACTTATCGACATGCTCAACAAGCATGATTTTTGATCCCAAAATATGATACTTCATATTTTTCATAATTCAAAAATGATGTCAATGCATGACATCCATTTTCAAGTTCAATGTTGAATGATGATAGACAATCATCGTTTCAACAAACGATACCAACTTTAACTTTGAAATTTAGTAAGAATCAAATGATATCAAATAATAGTTCACAAATCCAAGGTATGATATCAATTGACAATTCAATAATACAAACTTCCATAATGAAATCAAAAGATAGCTTATCGTATCGAGGCAAGATACCGATAAGCATGATACGATAACGATTATGGAAAAATTTGTCAATTTAAGCATACATGATTTATTTCAATCACTTGTGATGCATACGATAAATTTGATACAAAGCACATTCATGATGCCAATTTGTCTTCAATCATTTGTGATATATTGTGATCTACTTGAAGTACTTGCGATGCTTGATGATACCGAGCATTTTACGATACAAAGCAATAATTTTAAATAATTTATCAATTTTACAATACAAATTATGCTTTCGAGTTGTCATCAATTTTGCCACATTTCTCCCCCTTTATCATCAACAAAAAGGAAATGGGCTATTGATACCAATTGTTACAATAGAATTTTTTTGTGAAAGTGGTAGAAAGAGAAGGATAAATCTATGATTCCATCAAGAAGGCTTAAATTTTCATGAATAAAACAATGGAAAGTAATTCATTCATGCTATGAAAATTCATGTCATAGAGATTCACAATAAGAGCTAATTCCAAAAATTCATGAAGTCATTAAAAATGAATCATTCAAGTCACAAAAAATTCACAAAATTTACACAAGAGTTGTGAATGAAATCCTAAGTGAATGAAAAATTCGCAGTTAGAGAAGTGAATGAAATCTGAATTGAATTCAAGAGAGTATTCAAGCTATAAAAAGTTTATGGGAGCTTCTTCTTTTTATATAGAAATCATGACATAAAGATATGTACAAAGAGGAGAAATCCGTGAACCATGAAGGCAATTTGGTCAAGCAATTAAGAATTTATCAAACTTTTATTTTTCATCAAAATCTCATAAAAAAGTGAAAAGTGAATCATGAAAGCAATTGAGTTCATCAAGACCTAATATATATTGTTTTGTGGAGTCCTTGAATGTCACTTTTATAAAATTCATTGTCATTGCAAAAATCAATTATCATTGATAAATGACAAATGATACCTTTATCAACTAAGATTCATGAATGATGTTTTTACTCTTTTCAAAAATGTTGATAAAGCTTGCATGAAATCTGAGAGTGATAAGAAAATATTGTGAATGAGGGGAGGAAAATCATCAAATGGTCAAATGATAAAATCAAGTCCAATACCAATCCTAAAATTCACAAAGCAAGAGTATCAAACTGAGATAAGTTTATAAAAACTCCATTTACAAAATCGAATAATGATACTATGAAAACAAACTCATGCATTAGGATAATTTAATATTCCTAATTCCCTTCTAATGAAATCAAATTATTCTTCATTTAAGGGTTTTGTAAAGATATCCGCTAATTGGTGTTTTGTATCAATAAATTTATAGTTACATCATTGCTATTAATATGATCTCATATAAAGTGATGTCTAATATCAATATGTTTAATTCTAGAGTGTTGAATAGGATTTTTAGTTAAACATATAGCACTTGTGTTATCATATTTTATGGGAATATTTTTTAGATGAATTTTGTAATCTTCTAATGTATTTTTCATCTATACAACTTGTGCACAACATCCAATTGCGACTATGTATTCGGCTTCGACCGTAGATAATGCAACCGAGTTTTATTTCTTGGAAGACCAAGAAACAAATGCATGTCCTAAAAATTGACATGTTTCGGATGTGCTTTTTCTATCTATTCTACATCCGGCAAAATCCACATCCGCATAAGCTATTAAATCAAAGTTATCGGATTTTCGATACTATAATACTAGGTTAGGAGTTCCTTTAAGATATCTAAGGATTCTTTTAATGGTTTTAAGATGAGATAACTTAGGATTAGTTTAAAATTTAGCACAAAGTCCTACACTAAACATGATATCTAGTCTAGTTGTAGTGAGGTATAGTAAACTACTTATCATTCCCCTATATATTTTTTAATCAAAACTTTCTCCACTTTCGTCCATGTCTAACTTAGTGGAGGTACTCATAGGAGTATTGATGGCCTTTGAACCATCCATATTAAACTGTTTTAACAATTTTAATTCATATTTGGTTTAACTAAGAAATATACCATCATTAAGTTATTTGATTTGTAATCCTAAAAAGAAGGTTAGTTCACCCATTAGACTTATTTCAAACTCTTGGCTCATACACTTGGTAAATAATTCACATAACGATTAATTTGTAGAATCAAAGATAATATCATCAACATAAATTTGAACAACAAGAAAATTATTTTTAAAATTTTTAATAAATAATATAGTATCTACTTACCTTTAGAGAAATTATTTTGAATAAGAAAAGAGCTAAGCCTTTCATACCAAGCCCTTGAGGCTTATTTTAATCCATAGAGAGTCTTAGTTAATTTAAACACATGATTAGAAAAAGGAAAGTTCTCGAATCTGGGTGGTTGTTCAACATACACTTCTTCGAAAATAAAGCCATTTAAGAAAGCGCTTTTAACATCCATTTGAAATAGCTTAAAATTATATCTACTAGCATAGGCAAGGAGCATCCTTATGGCTTCTAATTTTACTACCGGAGCGAAGGTTTCTTCGTAGTCGATACCTTCTTCTTGGTTGAAACCTTTGACCACTAATCTAGCCTTGTTTCTAACCACGATTCCAAATTCATCTTGTTTGTTTCTAAAGACTCATTTAGTCCAATAACTAAATAGTCACTAGGTCTAGGAACAAGCTTCCATACCTTATTTCTCTCAAATTGGTTCAATTTCTCTTGTATTATGATGACCTATGAATTATCTTTCAACGCTTCATCAATGCATTTAGGTTCAATTTGAGAAAGAAAAGCGACGTTAGCACAAAAATTTTTAAAATAAGAATGAGTTTGAACTCCTTTTGATGTGTCTCCTATAATTAGCTCATAAGGATGAGCATATACATACTTCCATTCCTTGGGTAAGGAAGTTTCCGAAGAAGATGCATCCAAATTACTATTTGGAGGAGAGGTTTCATTCAAATTCAAAGCATCAAAATTAAAATCGTCATCAAAATTGTTTATTCGAAAACTTCATTAAAGACAACATTAATGGATTATTCTATAACCAAGATTCTTTTATTAAAGATACGAAAAGCTTTAGAAATAGAAGAATAGCCAAAAAAAATACCTTCATCATATTTTGCATCAAACTTTCCTATAACCAAGATTCTTTTTCATTAAATATAAAACATTTACAACTAAAAACTTTAAAATATAAAATGTTTGATTTTTTAATATTTCATAATTCATAAGGAGTTTTGGAGAGAGATGGTCTTACTAGAACCCTATTCATGACATAGCATGTCATATTAATAGCTTCGGCCCAAAAATATTTGGGTAGGCTATGTTCGTTCAATATGGTTCTTGTAATTTCTTGTAAACTCCTATTCTTTCTTTCTACTACTCCATTTTGTTGGGGATTCCTTGGAGTCGAGAAATTATGGTTGTATCCAATAGATTTACAAAAATTTTAGAAATTATGGTTTTGAAATTCACCACTTTGATCACTTTGAATTGATAAAATCATAAAACCTTTTTTATTTTGAACAAGTTTCCAAAACTTCAAAAAACACTTAAAACAATCAATTTTATATGCCAAGAAGTATTATCCAAGTATATCTATTATAGTCATATATAATTACAAAAATGTATTTTCTTCCTCCTAAGCTTGTTGTATTAATTAGTCCAAATAAGTCCATATAAATAAATTACAATAGTCTAGAGGTACTTATTTGATTCTTTGATTTTAAACTACTTTTTATTTATTTTTTAAGTTGACAAGCATCATACACTTTGTCTTTGATAAACTTAATGTTAGGAATACCTCTTACTAGTTCTCTAGATGTGATTTGAGAGATTAGTTTCATGCTTGCATGACCTAATCTCCTATGCCAAAGCCAAGCATCGTCATTCAAAATCGAAAAGCACATTTCATTACTAAGTTCATCAATATTAATAGTGTAGATATTATTTTATTTTAGGGCAATCATAGATGTATTATTGTACGATTTTTTTAATGATACAAGCATTAGATTCAAAGCTTATGATGTATCTTTTATCACACAATTGACTAATGTTCAAAAGATTATGCTTTAAGCTATCTACTAATAATACATCATTAATTAAAAAATTTGATTTGTTACCAATGATTTTCTTACCAATGATTTTACCCTTGTTGTAGCCTAAAGTGACATATCCTTCGTCTTGGCTAATAAGCTTAGAGAATTGAGATGGATCATTGGTCATGTGCCTTGAGCATCCACTATCAAGGTACCATATTTTGTTCCTAGCTTGTGAATGTGAGTGTGTATACAAAAGAAGATGGTTTTTAGGTACCCACGTAAACTTGGATGCCTCAAAAATTGATCTACTTATTTTGTCATTTTGTGTTGAATTCTTTATGGTCTCCTTAGGAACCCATATCAACTTATGTGGACTAAGTTTCTTAAATAGATATTTATAAGCAACATGTCCGGGTTTGCAACAAAAGTTACACTTTGTGTGAAGTGATATATGCAATGTAGGTCCTTTAACGAAAGTGGTTGGATTTTGGTGAGATCCACTCACAAATTCGATTCTACTTCTTTTATGAATATGACCCTTATTAGCAAGGATCATTGATAGAACCCTAAAGGAATTCTATGTAGATTGATCTTTGAGGGGGATCAACCCTTGGAACGCTATAGGGGTTCCACCCTCCTTGGTAGTCGGCCAAATGGCTACAAAGTAGATTGATCTTTTCTTATTCAAAGGAGGTGGAGGCTACATGCTTATATAGGCTCCAAACCCTAGCCTTAGTGGCTACTTCCAAAGTAAAATATCCCTTTTGCCCCCAACCCTAGCCAATCGACCCAGTAAAGGGGGACAATTGCTAGGAAGCCCAAAGGCCCAACTATAAACCATAGCCATTCTTCTTTATAGAATAGAGATGGCTAGGTGGGGTTTATTACAATCTTATAGGGTTTTTATTAACTGTTACTTGGTTGAGTAGGACTCAACCCTGCTAGGGTCCTATTAAGCCTGCCCTATTCAAATTAGCCTTGTCCTTAAGGTTGAGGTTCCATGAACTCAAGGAACCAGGACTTCAGCTCCTCATATGATTCCCATGTGGCATCTTCGGGTCATAAATTATTCTAATACACTAATACTTCAGTAGAGGGACGTCGGTGGTGCATCACAATTTTGCAGTCGAGGATGGCTTATGGTTGGGCTTGAATATCTCCATCATTAGTGGTGTTGGGTAGTTGAATCTAGGGTGACTCGTGTTTTCTCAACTTGAGCTTCAAACATGACACATGGAAGTCCAGGTAGATTTTGGCATCCTCAGGCAATTTAAGTCTATATGCCATGGCTCCAATATATTCTGTGATCTGATAGGTTCCATAAAAATATGGGGATAGCTTCATGGAGGCTCGTGTATTGATGGAGAGTTGCTTGTATAGTTGTAGGCGAAGATAAACCCAATCTCCTACTGAAAATTCTCTTTCGCTTCGTCGTGTGTCGGCTTGCTGCTTCATTCTGGCTTGAGCGGTATAGAGATTATCCTTTAGTAGCTATAGGAGTTTGTCCCCATCAATTAAATCTTGGTCAATTATTCTACTTTGGTCGAGCCAATTACATACTTTGGGATCATAGGGGCCGGTCGACTATACAATGATTATACCACCATTCGGCCCAAGGGAGCTATTTCATCCACTCCTTTGGTCGGTCACTGGCGAAACACCAAAGGTACATCTCTAAACACCTGTTCACCACCTCTGTTTGGCCGTTAGTTTGTGGATGATATGCTGTGCTCATCTTGAGTTTGGTGCCCTTCAACTGAAATAACTCGGTCCAAAATTTACTGGTGAAGACCCTGTCATGATCACTTAAAATGGACCTTGACATCCCATGCAGTTTAATAATATTTTCTATAAAAATCTGAGCAATACTAGCAGTAGCATTGGAATTTTGCATAACACAAAAATGAGCATATTTCGTAAGTCGATCAACCACCATGAGGATTGTGCTTTTACCTTTGGAAGGTGGTAGCCCTACGATGAAGTCCATGGAGATGTCAGTCCACATCGAGTCTGGTATGGGTAGTGGTTGTAGTTTCCCTGGACTCACCACTGTTTCACCTTTTTGTTGTTGACATATATCATATTGTGCCATGTATTCAGAAATAAATTTTTTCATCCCTCTCCAATAAAAATTTTGCTTTACTCTTTTGTAGGTTTTCAAAAATCTAGAGTGCTCTACTGAAGGTATAGAGTGCATTTCGTGTAGAATGACTTTGATGTAAGGGGAGTCGGGTATAAGTATAATATGACCTTTGTAGCGTGGATCCCTCGAATCCCAAGTATAGTGAGCTATTATGCTTGGATCCTTCTCTAATTTTTTAATAATATTGCTAGTCTCTAGATCCTTCTTCCATTCCGCACTAATGTCCTCGAGGAAGCCGGTGGTAGGAAGAGAGATGGCTAAAAATTTAGCTTGCTCAGGTAGCCATGAGAGTGCATCTACAACAATGTTTTCCTTCCACTTTTTGTAAATAATTTTATAATCAAATCTTAGAAGTTTGGTTACCCATTTTTGCTGCTCTGAGAATGATATCTTATGCTCCAAAAAGTACTTGAGACTTCTATGGTCGGTTTTAATCTGAAATCGATGGTCGATTAGGTAGGGTCTCCACTTCGTTACTGCATGCACAATGACAAGCATCTCCTTATCAATCTTCTCAATTTCATCCTTCTAGAGGTGAGGATAGTGGTACAACTGAGTGTTCACTAGTGGTTTGCCCAGAAGAATTGAAATTCGGTGGTTATATTGCTGAGTAGGAGGAAGACAACGCGGTCCAACAAAAACATTATCAAATTCAGCAAGCAATTGGGTGAGATTTTGATTTTCAATTTCTATTTTCTTCCCCTTTGGTTACCGCTGGAGATGCATAAAAAAGCCACCATTTATCTTATTAAAAACTTTCTCCATTCCTTGGGTCGAAATGGTGGTTACATTGCTTCCGTGCTTCCTGTGTAGGGTGACCTATTTGCCTTTGCAGTAAAATTTCATAATTAATTTGGAAAAGTTCCAAGAGACATCACCTAGCATTATTAGATATTCTATGCCCAACACAGCCTCATAATCATCAATTGGTAGGAGTAAGAAATCAGCGATAATTTCTTGGTCTTGTAGTAATAGCTTCACCTACGGGCATCTTTGGTCGCACTTTAGGATTCGGCTGTCGACGACCTTTACGTCAAACTTGCTACAACCTTCGATGTGGAGAGACATCTGAGTAGCAACCTTACTATTTAGAAAGTTATTAGTGCTGCCCATATTGATGAGAACAGTAATTGGTTATTGTTTGAGAAGGCCTCCAACTTTCATCGTTTGCGGATTTGAGTAGCCGGCTAACGCACGTATCATAAAGTTGGTTGGTTGTGGCTCTTCTTTCACATCTTCTTCTTCATGTTCAAGGCTCTCTTTTGACCGTTCAATGACCTCTTCTTCCACTGGTTCAATCACAAGAAGTCTCCCTTTTTTTACAGCGATGCTTGTGGCTCCATGGCTCATAGCAATGCCAACATAACTCCTTCGTAGATCGCTCCCGAAGCTCTTCTCTTGTCAACTTTTTTAGTGCAGGGACTTGGGTGGCAGTAGGGGGTCCTGAGGGCTTCGATATTGCTGGTCGGGGAGTGACCCTAGCCCTCCGAGCTTCGTGGTTCAATTGCTCCTCTTGAAGTCATGCGAAAGAGATAGCTGCCATAAGCGTGTATGGTTATCGCGCTTTAACTTCTCCCTGGATCTTCGGCTTCAAGCCCTCAATAAACATCCCTAATAGCTATTTTTTAGACCAATCATGAGTTTGATTAGATAATCTTTCAAACCTGGTTTGATACTCTTGAATGGTGAAGGTTTATCGGATCTTTGCTAGTTGTCTGTCAATGTTCTCGTAATCGGTTGGTCCGAAGTGGATCAACAATCCTTCTTTGAATTGTCATCATGAGAGGACTCCATGAGTGTGTTCAAACTAATCAAACCACTGTATGACATCCCCTTCAAGATGTATAGCTGTAATTTTCATCATAGATGCGTCCATGGTTTTGTGGTACCAACAATATCACTCCGCGTACGAGATCCAACCAATCAGGTCTCCTTCTTTCCATCTAGGGAAGTCCACCCTCATGCATGGATAGCAGGGATCGGTCATAGAGCCTCCCCTCTCTTGAAAGTCATCTCTTCGGTCAGAGCTCTCTCCTTGATGTGATTTCTTCGGGCTCGGTGGTCGACCTAAACTGAGTTCGGTAAAGAGAGTCTAAATCTTATCCTCCATTCGTGTCTCGAAGGCTTCAAATTTAACATTGATTGCCTCCTCAGATGCCATAGTATATGTCTCAAGATCTGTAGTATTAAGATCTCTCTTTTGTTGTCAGGTTAAAGGCATATATTGGTTGAGAGAAGTGGTGGCCGAAAGGGTTGGTGGATTGGTGGATGTAAACTGCGGTTTAGGTTTATTTTATGACTGTTTTGGGTGCGATTTGGGGGGTACAGTTTGATGGAGTTTTGGGCTGTGATGGTAGTGAATGAAGGTTAGGGAAGAGGGTTTTAGATCTGTGATAGATGGCAGCAAGGATTTGATAGAAATCAGTGGAAGTTGCTACAGATATGTGCTGTCTCGTAAGAGCAAAATTGTTGTCGAAGAAACAGCGGCTTTTCAATGAAATTTTCAAAAAAATCATCAAGATTTGAGGAAGGGATTTGATAGCAAAATCTCAGTTTAGATAACAATAATGATGATAAATTGGATCAAGAAAATTTTGGCAACATAACAGCAAAGAAATCGGTGCAAGTTGTGATAGCAGAATTTTTATAAAAAAATTTCAACGGTTTGCGACGAAAATTTGCAGCAACACAAGAACATTTCAGAGATAAATTCCATGATAGAGTAATCATAGATGAAAACCAAGATGTTCTATGAAGTGCAAAAGAAATTTTGTTAAAAAAGGATAGCAAATAGATCGGTTTAAAGGCAGCAATATGCAGCTAAAATTTTCTGAAGCAATCATTCATTCGCAAAGATGATAACTTTTACGACGAAATGAATTTACAGCAAGGGATAGATAGCAAGACTTTTTTTTGTATTTTGAATGAAAAATTACAGCAGCAAAATATATTGGTGATAGGAGAATACTAGATCTCTGATGCAATTAGAGGTGGTGGCAGTCGATTGATTTGATATACGGCAGAAGATGACGGTGGAGATGGTGACGTCAAGAGCAATTATGGGAATTACTTGGTTGATGGTGGGCAGCAGGGATGGTAGCAAAAGCAGCAAGATCGCTACTCTGATACCAGATGATAGAACCCTAGAGGAATTCTATGTAGATTAATCTTTGAGGGGGATCAACCCTTGGAACGCTATAGGGGTTCCACCCTCCTTGGTAATCGGTCAAATGGCTACAAAGTAGATTAATCTTTTCTTATTCAAAGGAGGTGGAGACTACATGCTTATATAGGACTCCAAACCCTAGTCCTAGTGGCTGCTTCCTAAGTAAAATACCCCTTTTGCCCTTAACCCTAGCCAATCGGCCCAGTAAAGGGGGACAGTGGCTAGGAAGCCCAAAGGCCCAACTATAAACCCTAGCCATTCTTCTTTATAGAATAGAGATGGCTAGGTGGCGTTTATTACAATCTCATAGGGTCTTTATTAGCTACTACTTGGTTGACCCAACCCCGCTAGGGTCCTATTAATCATGTCCAAAGACTTGTTACCAACCTTAAATTTGTCTAAGGTTTCTTTGAGTAGCAAGTTCTCCTTCTCAAAGTGCCTCTAAGTGTTCACACTTAGAGCATAGAGGCAAAGGAGTGTTAAATTTAAGATTTTCAAATTTATTAACTAAGAGAGCATGCTTCTTTTTTAACAAATTAAATTTTTTACTAATTACTCTACACTCATCAAACAAATCATGAAAAGTATTCGAGCGCTCGTCGAAAGTTAAATTTTCATCTAATAAATTACTTACCTCTTCTCCGATAGCCATTAAAGCATAGTTGGCAACCTCCTTGTTACTTGGTTCTTTGTCTTCGGAGCCGCTCAAATCATCCCATGCTGCCTTCAGTGCCTTCTTTTTCAGTTGCTTCTTTGCTTAGGGGCATTCGCTTTTGAAATGCCCTAGCTTTTTGTATTCATAGCATATCACTTGTTCTTTCTTGGGTTTAAGTTTATTTTTAGAGTCATTTTTAGCTTTATTTCTTCTTATAAATTTTTTAAATTTTCGTGTTAAGAGTGCAAGTTCGTCATCATAGTCTTCATCACTTGAAGTTTCTTTCAAGTGGTCTTCTTGTGTTCTTAATATCATATCCTTCCTGTTCTTTAGAAGGAAGTTCTCAAGCTCATCATGAGCATTGCATGTTATCCCATAGGTCATTAATGACCCAATTAGTTATTCAAGAGGAAAGTTCTTTAAGTCCTTAGCCTCTTGAATGACCGTTACTTTAGGATCCTAACTCTTTGGAAGGGATCTTAAAATTTTAGTTATAAGTTCAAAATTAAAAAAACTTTTCCTAAGTGCTTTCAGTCCATTGACGACATCTGTAAACTAGGTGTACATGTCTCCAATGGACTCACTTGGTTTCATCCTAAATAACTCATAAGAATGCACCAAAAGATTGATTTTAGACTCTTTTACTCAACTAGTACCTTTGTGAGTGATTTCAAAAGTATGTTAAATATCAAAAGTAGTTTCACAAATTGAAATATGATTAAATTTATTTTTATCTAAGGCACAAAATAAGAAATTCATAGCCTTGGCATTAAGAGCAAAAATCTTCTTCTTTAACTCATTCCATTCATTCATCGGAAGAGAAGACTTTTGAAAGCCATTTTTAACAATGTTCCAAAGTTCAAAATCCATAGAAATATGAAAAATTCTCATGCGAGTTTTCTAACAAGTGTAATCCGACCCATTAAACAAAGGCGGACGTGTGATTGAGTGACCCTCTTGCATACCGGCCAATGTCATCTCTCTTGGGTTTTAAACCAGAATGAGAGAGACCTTGCTTTGATACCAATTGTTAGGATCAAGAGCGGCACTAAGGAGGGGGGGGTGGGGGAATTAGTGCAGCAGATAAAAATCGATGATTTGAAGCGATTTCGAAAAACTCTATGCATTTAGAAAATTTTGTCCGATGAAAATAATTTCGATAAAGAGATTGATTTGAGTGAATACGTAAGAGAGTAGAGGTGGAGAGAATAAAAAATTACAGCCAAGTAAATAATTAAATACAGCAAATGAAATTTATGTACCAAGAGAAGAACGCAGTAATTTTATAATGGTTTAGTCAATTGACCTATGTACACTCCTGAAATCTTCTCCGATGAGGTTACAGGCTTCCACTATCGATCCTTCTTGAAGGAAAAAGATCAAACACTCCTTTTACAAAACTTTGCAGGTGGCTTGCACCCTTTTACAGAAATTTTACACTTGAGAATTTGGGAGGTGAACAATTAAATTTTTCAAGACTATTTCACTGTAGTTTTGACTCAGTTTTTGTCACTTCTCAATGTGCTTTACCAGTTGAGAAGTAAGAGGTCTTGATATGGTCAATTGGCTTTAAAATTTGGAGCAAAAAAGGTCCCACCTTGGATTTTCAAGAGCTGGTGGTACCATGGCCAGTTGACCCTAATACTGGATGGTACCACCACCTGATAGGCGGTACCACCATCTAGTAGTTAATAACTGCCGATGATACCATCGCTTGACTTGGGTGGTACCACCACTTAGGCACCTTGGAATCTAAAACTTGGGCAGTTCTACTACCCTAGTCCGGTGGTGCCATCGCCAGACAGGGTCCAGCACTGGGTCAGGCCTTGAATTCAGCCCAAATCAGTTTAGTCTCAGGCCCAATTGGTCTCTACCAGAGTTAATGGGATTACTTCCCGATCTTAACCCTAATTATGTACTGACTATGAAATTAAAGACATATTCCAAGCAAACACTTAATCTGGCACATCAAGTCTTCTTTTGGCAAGTATATGGTGAACTTCCGGTAGACTTCCGACGAACCCTCAGATATCTTTTGGTGGACTTCCGGTAGGCTCTTGGACTTTACGACGACCTTGGCGAGTTCCAACAAGTCTTCTTTAGTAAGCTCCGATCTTTCTTGGTAAGCTCCGTGAACTTTCGACGAACCTCCTAGTGAACTTCCGACAACTCTTTGGCAAGCCCTAGATTCATTCTCAACCAATTTTGGCAGCACTTTCGACGAACCTTCGGACTTTCGACGGACCCTCAAACTCGCAATGATTCGATCGTACTTAACTCCGGCACTTTGCTTTATGTCTTCATCGCTATCGTAGTTAATCTTGGACACTATTCTTAATATATGGATTAGATCAAATAACTTATCAATTGACTTCATCATCAAAATCCGAGATTCAACACCCCTACCTTATTGGATATCCAATAAACCCCTAAATTATTGGATCCTATGGATGAGATCCAATAAGAGTTAATAAGAGATTATTGGGTAGAGACCCATTAATCTAAGAGGCTTGAGTAATTGGATGGAGATCCAGTACCCAATAGGGCATGATCAATTAGGGTTAACAAGGGGCCTCTATAAATAGAAGGGAACCAAAGGTCCATAAGCTTGGGCTTCTTGGAGGCCACATCTTATTCTTCTCTCCCTAGAGACGAGCATCTTCCTAGTCCCTACCGTATGGATCACTGCTAGAGAGGAGGATGCTTGATCTCCTTCATCCTCTCCAATGGATCTGTAGGAATTCAGTGATATACGATCTCCCTAGATACTATCTTATATATGTAGTTTTTTGATTCACAGATTTATTTTTGTGCATCGATCTTTGCACAATGACGAAACCTTTTCATAGAAATCTAGGATATTTCGAAGCATATCAATGACATATAGGACATTTCAAAATATATCAATGGTGCATAGAACATTTTGAAGTATATCAATGATGCATGAAATATTTTGGAGCAAATCAACGGCATATGAAACATTTCGGAACATATCAATGACGTATCAAATGTTTCGAAGTATATCAAGGGCAAATGAAATATTTCAGAACATATCAATGATGTATGAAATGTTTTAGAGCATATCAAGGGTAAATGAAATATTTCAGAATATATCAATGACATATGAAATGTTTCGGAGCATATCAAGGGCAAATGAAGCATTTCAGAATATATCAATGACGTATAAAATGTTTCGAAACATAACAACAATATATGAAATATTTTGGTGCATATCAAAGGCATATGAAATGATTCAGAACATATTTTGAAGCATAACAATGTCATATGAGATATCTTAGAGCATATCAATATATTAAATAAGAAACAGAAGCTCAAATATTACATCCGACGCTTATTCATTTCATTATCATCCAAAGTGCATATATAAACACATAAGCAATACTTTGGATATTATATAAAAAATACAAAGGGTGCAGTGGGATCTCAAACAGAATCTCCCACATTTGGGAGCATCATCCATCCACGTCTAGATGAAGACAGAGGGGGCCGACAGAGCATCGGAGGCTCTAAGCATATACCTTTTATCATTTATGGCAAAGGTCCAAATAATCCTTTTACCATTTCTAGCAAAGGTCCAAATAATCTTTTTACCATTTTTGATGAAGGTCCAAATAATCCCACAGACACTAGAGTATAAATGCACAGTGTGAACAATAAAACTGGCATATATCGGAAAGCACATGCGAAACAAAGAAATATACATGTGCCTTTACGAAATAATATGATACAAACATAAACGTTACATGATAGATTCAGATATATAAATTATTTAGAGACAAGAGCATACAAAATTTCAAAATAATAATGTGCAGCTTAATAGAAGTAAAGATTTAAGCTAAAATCAATTAATAAAAGGATGAAACATGAATAGGCAAAATCGATAAAAACCCAATTCTAGCAGAATTTGAGAGACATATTTCAAGAATTATTTGGACAATCAATTATACTCCAAATTAATCAAAAAAGATATGTACAAAAAGATCTATGTCTAGTTTCTAACAAAATATATTTTGCTTAAATCAAAGTTCTCAATAGGGAGTTATAAGTAGTTAGTATCGAGAGGTCAAAAATCACAATCCCTATTTTATAGAATCCATAGGGTCAATCAAAATAGAAATCTAGATAGTCATTTGGACTCTTAATCTTTTAATCTAGATATCAAAAGAAAAATTTGTGAGTCTAAATTCTAATAAATAAAGTTTTGTATAAATCAGAGTTTCCAATAAAGAGTTATAAGCCAAATCAGTAACAATAGGCCAGAACTTACAAGCTCTGTTTTATAGAATTTATAAGGTCAATTCAATTAGATGTTTAGATAGTCAAATTTACTCCAAATCCTTCAAGTAAGCTATCAAAAGAAAGGTTTACACATCTATATTCAGATCAAATAAGTTATGCCTAAATTAGAAATCTGTACAGGGATTTATAGCCAAAATAAGGTAGAAGGGTTAGAATCTCAAAAATTTTTCAGATTCAAATATTTACATTCCAAACAATAGAGATATCAGATTTAAGGCTAGAACAATTCAAATTTCTCATAATAAAGAAAAAGCAAAGATTAGAATGCTAGTAAAAAGGATTAAAACATTTGCCTTTGGAAGATTTTGATCCAACGAAATTGTAAGTCCAAATCCTTCTACCTTTCCTCCATCTCCTCTCCCTGCATCATTTTCTTCACCTATCTTCTTTCTTCCTCTATAGCTGGTGCAAAATGTAGGAGGTGTAGTCACCTGCTTTCCCTATCGTTTTCCTAACTGTTGTAGCCATAGTTGTCGCAGTTGCAGCTACCGCAGTCACAGCCACAACCATAGTCACAGCCACGGCCATAGTCCCTTCTACTATGCTATATTTCCTCTCCTTCTTCTCTCTCAGTCGTAGCCTCTTCTTCCCTACTCTTTTTCCTCTTCTCCTCCTCTTTTTTTTCTTCTCTTCCTTCCCGACAATAGCTTCCTCAGCCACAGCCGCAGTCGTAGCTGCCGTAGCCTCTCCTTCCTCCTCTTCTTCCTTTTCTTCTTCTCTTCTTCTCTTCTTTCCTAACCATAGCTGTTGCAGCCACAACCGCAACCTCCTTACTCCCTCTTCTTCTTCCCTGTCTTCTCCCTCTTCTTCTTCTCTTCTTCTCCTCTTCTTCCCTTCTCCTCCCCAATGCACAACACCTCTTCTTTATTTTGTCCTACAGGAAACAAAGGTGCGCAGCCCTAGCTTCAGCCGCCTCCTTCCTCTCTTCTCCCTCTTCTTGTTCTCATATTCTTCACCTCTTCTTCCCTTCTCTTCCCCGATGTGCCACACCTCTTCTCCTCTTTTTCCTCTTCTCCTCCTCTTCTTTTTCTTCTCTTCCTTCCCGACAATAGTTGCCTCAGCCATAGCCGCAGCCGCAGCCGTAGCTGCCACAGCCTCTCCTTCCTCCTCTCTTCTTCCTCTTCTTCTCCTCTTCTTCTCTTCTTTCCCAACCGCAACTACTGCAGCGACAATCGCAGCCTCCTTACTCCCTCTTCTTCTTCTCTCTCTTCTCCCTCTTCTTCTTCTCTTCTTCTCCTCTTCTTCCCTTCTCCTCCCCAACGCACAACACCTCTTCTCCTCTATTTCGTCCTGCAGGAAATAAAGGTGCTCAACCCTAGCTGCAGCCACCTCCTTCCTCTCTTCTCCCTCTTCCATCTCTTCTCCCTCTTCTTATTTTCCTCTTCTTCCCTTCTCTTCTTCTTTTCTCTTCCCTGATGCACCACACCTTCCTCTCCACCATTTCCCATGGGAAACAGAGGTGCGTGGGAGGCGATGGGATAAAACTATCATTTTTTTTCAACATAATAATTTAGCCCTTGAAATTTCTATATTTACATTTAGGACCTCCAATTTACAAATAGATCCGTGAATTTCAGAAATGAGGGATATTACACTCTCCCTCCTTTAAAATAAAATTTAGTCCTCAAAATTGATTATGCATCAATGTTTCATCCTTCTTAACTCACAACACTGGAGCATCCCAAGGTGAAACATTAGGCTGAATAAAATTTTTATCTAACACATTGTAATTACTTCTTTAATTCCACTAACTTGAGTGGTGTCATTCTATAGGGAGGCTTAGATATTGGGGGTTGTCCCAAGGACCAAATCAAAAGTAACTTCACTCTGTCGATTTGGAGGTAATTTGGGCAAGTCATTCTCGAATACATCAAGAAACTCTCTAACTACCGAAATTTCATCTAGATTAGTTTCTTGATCTAATTTGCTCCTTTACATATACAAGATAGCAAAAATAGTCCTTTTGCATAAAACAAGGAGCGGAAGTTGATATTAAGCAAGGAGGTAAATCATGCTTAATACTCTCAAAGTAGAAGATAGGCTAAACTAGTATGTAAAAAGTGATCATTTTTATATAACAGTCTATATTGGCATGATAAAAAGATAGTCAATCCATGCCAAGTATAATATCAAAACTCCAAATCTTTAGGAGAACCAAATCAATTAGAAGTTCATGTTCTCCAATAGAAACCAGACAAGATGAATAGATCAAGTTTGTTATCAAAGGATCCCTAATAATCGTAGTTATATATAGCATATAATCTAGTGGTCTAGGTAGAATGCCTAAGTGATAAGCAAAATATTATGAAACAAAACATAGATCGGAACCATGGTCAAACAAAATTTTTGGCATTATATCATAAACACGAATAATACCTTCAACCACTGATTTAGAAGCTCTAAAATCATCTTCAGGGATAGTATGCACTCTAGCATGGGCTGATGATATGAGAGGTAGTGGTTCTTTTTTCTTGTTCAAAAGGTAATCTTTTAATTTATGATCCAACTTCCCATAAGCTAATAAACTCTAGTTACTCAAAAACATAGACTTGTTTCATGATTCAAACCATATTTTGCACATGATTTAATCCTCTATGGTGGCTCCCTAACCAAATCTAAATATCTTGACACTCTTATTATCACTTTTTGATTCACTTCCTCTCTTCTTTTTGTTGATAAACTTGTGCTTGCTATTGCTACACCAGATCTCCAGAAATTCTTTTTATGGTTTTCCACTAGCACTTAGTCTCTCCTTCAAACATAAAGGTGACAAAAAAAATCTTTTGATCATCAGAATAATTTAGTACATCAAATATATTCTTTATTACCATCTACCATTATTCTGCCACTAATAGATCAGGTTCACCATAGAAACAACAAGACTAAGCTCCTTAAATTGTTCCATTCCTAGTCTATTTTGATTTGATATCCTCGATCTAACCCTTGCATCCCACTCAATTACTCAGAAGAAGATGAAGCAAAAGGATCAGATGTCCTTAGCATCCTAGATTCCTAAAGACATCAAAGAAAATTTTCATCGATCTCTATACAATTTACTAAACCTCAATATATTTTGCATATCAAATATATTAATATCTCTGTGATCCTCAAATCATACTCTGATACCACCTTTGTCACGCCCCACCGAATTATGACATTTAGGAGGTATGAGCCTGTCTTAAAATTGATAATATTATAATTCATTACAAATAAAATTCATGATCCATATTAATATTTGAGGACACTGAGAAACATTCAAATATCATTCATATCCATAAAACCTATGTAATTATAATTATATATCACATCACTCAAACACTTATGAAACCCAAAGTTGACTTAATAAAATATTAACAACACTTATAAATCCGCAAGTGTAAGAATTTATACAATCAAATCTCCAACCATTTGCCATAAGTTCATATCATCATAAACTAAACTTAACATTCCAAAATTCCAAACCTGAGAGGTCTTTTAAAGCATTTACATAATACATTAATTCAGATTCATCGATAACATTTCATTACATACTAAACATACTTATATAACAACATAACAACCCAATGTAATGTCTTTTTTTTTTTAACTTTTACACGATATATCATTTCAAATCTGTTAACAACATTTCATTACATACAAAATACACTTATACAATAATAACATAACAACCCACAAAGACCTACCTACAATTCTGAATAGCTTTCCATTGCCTCAGCCCAATTATGACATTTTAGTATGTGACAAGCTATCCTTAAAAACGGTTATATAGTAATGGAGTGAGCTATAAAACTCAATAAGAGGCAAATATATCCAGGACAAAAGGAGAATAACTTCAAACAAACTTGGTGTCAAAATATAGGACAGAGATACAAGAATTCATGGATATCAACTCATTAGATTACAGAATCGCAAATGTCATTTCATTCAAAACATATTTGGTTCATAACAAATGGAGTAAAGAGTAATTGGAGCATATCAAATGATATATAGGACATTTCAGAGCATATCAATGGTGTATAGGATATTTTGAAGCATATCAATAACGTATGAAATGTTTCGGAGCATATCAATGGCATATGAAATATTTCGGAACATATCAATAATGTATAAAATGTTTCAAAGCATATCAAGGACAAATAAAACATTTCAGAATATATCAAGAACGTATGAAATGTTTCAGAGCATATCAAGGGCAAATGAAGCATTTTGAAACATATCAATGATGTATGAAATGATTCGGAATATATTTTGAAGCATAACAATGACATATGAGATATCTTAGAGCATATCAATATATCAAATAAGAAACAGAAACTCAAATGTTACATATAATGTTTATTCATTTTATTCTCATCCAAAGCGCATATATAAACATATAAGCAAAGCTTTGGATATCATATTAAAAACACAAAGGGTGTAGTGGGATCTCAAACAAAATCTCTCACGTTTGGGAGCATCATTCATCCACGTCTAGATGAAGCTAGAGGGGGCTAACAAAGCATCGTAGGCTCTAAGTATATACCCTTTACCATTTCTAGTAAAGGTCCAGACAATCCCATAGACACTAGAGTATAAAAGGACAGTGTGAACAACAAAACTGGCATATATCGGAACGCACATGAAAAACAATGAAACATACATGTGCCTTTATAAAACAATATGATAGAAACATAAACGTTACATGACATATTCAAATATATAAATTATTTAGGGATAAGGGCATACATGATTTCAAAATAATAATGTGCAGCTCAATAGAAGTTAGGATTCTAGCTAAAATCAGTTGGAGCTATGCACCATTGTTTCTTGTAGGAGAAAACAGAGGAGAAGAGGTGTGGTGCATCGGGGAGGAGAAGGGAAGAAGAGGAGAAGAATAGAAGAAGAAGAGAGAGACGAGAGGAAAGAAGAAGAGGGAGGAAGTGTTAGGATCGGAGAGGCACTAAGGAGGGGGGGGGGGTGAATTAGTGCAGCGGATTAAATCTCATAAGTTTGAAACTGATTTCGTAAATAGCTAGTTCATATGAAAATTTTGATTCGATGAAAGATGACTTAGTTGAAGTAGCTTGAGTAAAGAAGATGAAAACCGAATGATTTGCAGCTAAGTAGAGAAATGATTCAGAAATTTAAACACTCACATATTCAAGAACACCACGATGTATAGTGGTTCGGTCAAGTGACCTACATCCACTTTCGAAGTCTTCTCCGATGAGGCTCCTAACTTCCACTAGCAAATCTCGTTGAAGGGGAAGGACCAAATACCCCTCTTACAATCCTTTTACAAGTGGTTCACACTCTTACAGATTTTTCAAAGAGAAAGAGGGAGGTGAACATTAGCTATCGAAAATAAGGCTTTGCTAAAGCTTTTGCTTAATTCTAACTCTCAAAAGGGTACTCTTTCTACTGAGAAAGGAGGGGTATTTATAGACCCAAAGAGGATTCAAATTTGGGCTCCAAATTTGAATTATCTCAGGCTTCCCGGTGCTGGCAGTGCCATAGCCTATCAGTGGTGGTGCCACCGCCTGTCAGTGTCAGACTGACAGTGTACTGGGCGGTGCCACCGCCCGGGCCATTTAGTAAAGCTGAATGGGCCATACTTTCGGCCCAAATTAGCCCAATAAGGGCCCGGTTGGCCCCTACTAGGTTTAAACATGTTTATTTCTTAATCCTTACTCTAATTACGTGATAACTATAAAATTAAAATATAATTTTAAGTGATTTAAACTGACATTCTTCAAGTCTTCTTCCAACGACCTTTCTGGCAAAATTCCGGTGGACTTCCAACACTCCTTTGAATTTCTTCCAACGGACTCCCAGCAAGCTCCTGGATTCCGTGGCGAGTTCAATGAGTCTTCGACAAGCTTTCAAACCTTCTTGGTGATCTTCGCAAACCTCCGATGATTTTTTTGATGAACTTTCGAAACCTTTGATAAGTCCCTGATTCTATCTCTGTTGGTTCCAGCAGCACTTTCGACGATCCTTCGGACTTTCGGTGACCTCTCGAACTCCCAGCGAACTTGACCTCAGTAAATCGCTTTATGTTTTCATCCTATCATAGTTAATCCTACACACATATCTTGACAATATATATTAGAACAAATAATTCACCAATTGACTTCATCATCAAAATCTGAGATTCAATAATCTCCCCCTTTTTGATGATGATAATCAATTGATGATGGAGTTAATCTTAACTCCCCCTATCTATATGTCATATTATGAGTGTTGGGCAATCCTTCAAGGGAGCGACATCACATGCACAGTGGAAGAATAGAAAACAAAACCCCAGATTTCCTGTAGAAAGTTTCCATCATCGTGCGAAGATCGGTGCATCAAAAACAAATCCGCAAAACTGCACGTGTAAAAGAAGATACCTAGGGAGATCGTATATTCCTGAATTCCTTCAGATCTGTGGGAGAGGATGAAGGAGGTCAAGCATCCTCCTCTAGTGGTATCCACACAGCAGGGATTGCAAGATGCACTTCTCTCTATAGGAAGAGGAGAACAGGAGGTGACTACCAAAAGAAACCCTTAGCCTATAGAGCTTTGGTTCCCTCCTATTTATAGAGGCCCCTTGAAAACCCTAATGGATCTTTTGCCCTATTGGGTATTGGATCTCTATCCAATTACCCAAGCCTCTAGGATTAGTGGGTTTCTACCCAATAATCTCTTATTAGCAATTATTGGATCTCATCTCAAGATCTAATAATTCAGGGGCTTAATGGATATCCAATAAGATAGGAGGTTCAGCGGATATCTAATATCTGAACCTCTACTCGTCGCAACACCTATCATATGTGTGTGACCCTCTAGGCCTAATATCGAGCTAACTATGAGTCATACTTATCAGAACACCTTCTGACTTAGTGAATTATTATCTCTATAATAATTCACCAAACTCATCGATTGCGGACGTACCAAGCCACTATGCCGCGGCCCCCAGACGATATAGGGGAATCCAATCCTTTGGACCTATCTGTCCTCAGTTATCATGTATCTATAGTCCCTCATCTATCTAATATCCCAAAGACCCTAAACCGGGCATAGTGTTGTCAGGCCCATACGGTCTCTCCTCGAGTCTTGCTCTTATCAAATTCTCCCGGAGAACCCTTTCTCTCTCAATCCGAATAACCTTAGCTAAGGATTTGTTCGAGCAAGAACACATGAGATATTCCTCTCATGATATCGAGAGTGGATGATCCTCTATTGACACTCAATAGCCCTCGTAAGGTTGGCTACACTCATGGCTTCTTGCCATTTCCCAAAGTCTATGCTCATAATAGCCTCCTTGTAGGTCTGAGGATCAATATCATCAATATCCTCTCTTCTGATATGTCCCACATATCTCTCAGGAGGATGGGATACTCTATTGGACCTATGTAAAGTTGGAAATTATGTATTAGGTATCTGAACAGATTCTAGAATGGTGCTTGAGTTAGGTTCTTTAACCTCGCTCAACTCTATCATGCTCCCACTATCTCCACCAAGAATGTGTTCCTTCTCAAGGAACACTGCTCTCTTGGCTACAAAGACCTTTTGGCCCTCAGGGTGATAGAAATAATACCCACAAGTTTCCTTAGGGTATCCCACGAACTTGCACCGTTCTGTCTTGGATTCCAACTCGTCGGGGTTGTGTCTCTTAACATGGGCAGGGCAGCCCCAAATCTTAACAATCTTAATATTAGGCATCTTTCCATTCCATATCTCATATGGAGTAAACATCACTGACTTGGTTGGAATTCTGTTCAGAAGGTAAGCTGCGGTCTCTAGAGCATATCCCCAGAATGAGATAGGTAGGTCGGCGAAACACATCATGGAACGCAGGATGCCTAACAGTGTGCGATTCCTCCTTTCTGATACACCATTAAGCTATGATGTATAAGGAGGTGTCCATTGGGATAAGATCCCATAATCTTTGAGGAACTGGGTGAACTCTGTACTCAAGTACTCACCTCCTCGATCTGATTGAAGGGTTTTAATACTCTTTCCTGTCTGGTTCTCCACTTCTCATTTCCTCTTAGACTCTCTTACACTCATGATATGTGGAGCTATATTTAGCATAAATAAACTATTATGCAATGTTCCTTTCATGATGATCTGATCATCTAATATTATTGAACAACCATTGTTCTCAAAAACTAATTTATATCCATTAACTGTCAAACATAAAATGGAAATAATATTTTTGATAATAGAAGGAACATAATAGCATGCATCTAATGCAATAATAGCTCCACCAGGCAGATGTAAGGTGACCTTGCTAATAGCCACTATAGCAACCTTTGCTCCATTGCCCATCTTAAGGTCCATCTTGCCTCTGTTCAATCTCCTAGGTCCTGCCAGAACCTGCAACGAATTGTAGATATGATAAGCACTCCCGGTATCCAATACCCATGTGTTATCATAAGATTCTAACAAATAGAGACTGATCATGAATGTACCTAAAGCTTCTATAAGCTTCTGTTTCGCCCTCTCTGCAAGGTACTCTTTGCAGTTCCTCTTCCAGTACCTATCTTTATCGTAGTGGAAGCACTGACGTTTGTCCTTTGTTAGGTCTTTCTTGGCAACCTTTGCCTTACCCATTTTGCTCTTGCCCTTGCCCTTCTTAAGGGTCTTCTCAGCCTTCCTTATTTTTTAGTCTCACCAGTGTAGAGAACCGGCTTCTCTTTCTTAATGGTGCTCTCTATTTCTCTCAACATATTGAGGAACTCTGGGAGGGTCACCTCAAGTTTGTTCATATTAAAATTCATTATGAACTGAGAAAAGAAATCTGGTAGGGACTGAAGCACAAGATCCACACACAGGTTATCCTCTAGGACCATTCCTAGACCTGTGAGTTTTTCGATCCACTCGATCATCTTAAGGACATGGTTCTGAACTGGTGTCCCCTCAGTCATCCTGGCATGGAAGAATTTTTGATATCTCATATCACTGAGTTCTTCTCTATTCCTCAAATAGTTTACAAAGATGCAGGAGTATGGAATTTGCATCCATATTTTCATGCTGTCTCTGTAACTCAGTAGTCATAGAGGCCAACATATAATACTAAGCAAGAGTGGAATCATCTAAGTACTTCACATAACGAGCGATCTCATCCTCGCTTTCCCCTTCGTTGGGCGTAGGGATCACTGTATCAAGGACATACGCGATTTTCTCTTACGTGAGAATGATTCTTAGATTGCAAAGCCAATTCGTATAATTTGGACCAGTGAGGCGGTTGGCATCAAGTATGCCATGTAAAGGATTTGAAAGCGATATTTTTCTAAAATAAAAGATGTAGCATAAATAAATAACATGTAGACTTTGTAAAAATTTAAACAGTTAAGATAAGGACTTCTATCTTAATGTACTCCTACTAATTTTTCAAGAGACACACAACACCCTCCGGTATGTGAATCGGAGTCCCTGACGGATCTCTAGTGGGGATCGGGATCCAATCGGCATCTTAACGTAACCTCGAGGGACTCGACCAATCATGTTAAGCTTGTAAAGGTAGGCAACTCTTGCTAATCACAACTCCTCATGATTCCCGTCCTATTCGGCCTCCGAACCACCATGGCCTCGAGGGACTCGACCAACCATGATGTTCGGTTAAGTCATCACCATCGTTACAAGATGAGTCTAATTTGGTGATATACTCTCGAGGGACTCGACCAAGCATACCATGTCCTCAGGTCACCGGTGACATCTCTATGTCGTAAATAAGATAGCAAGATGTGATATAGGTGAGTCTCGAGGGACTCAACCAACTCAACTTACACCAGGAATCGGTTCCTAGCTATAACGATGGAAGGCCACGTGGGTCAATCTAATTGCCTCACGTTTGCTGACTTAATATTATTAATGAAGAGGATTTTTGATTTGGTCTCCTAACATAATATGTCACACACATACGTATTTATATATATATATATATATATCTACATCGCATGCAAATATATATACATATCTAGTAGGTGTATATCTAATCACACATCACATGAGCAATCACACCAGATGATCATGGACCACATCCTAATGTGATCAGGCCCGAGCTAGTGGGCCCAATCACTCACATCAAGATCTATGTGTACTTTGGCACATCTCTATGCCCTGTGATCGTCCATCTCGCTTCGTTGGATCCGTCGGCATCTCAACGCATCTCCATGCGTCGGATTGTCCGTCTCGGCCTCGTGAGTCATGCTACCGCAGCGCCTCCTTATGTAATTATAATATAATTATAGGCACACAGGCTTAACAATAAATAAGAAAAGAATAGAGGCTCGAAGGCTCTAATAATAATAATCACATGTACACACATCACATCACAGGTCTATGATCATCTGTCCACATCATACATCACATGTATATATTATTTTATTAGACTACTAGATAAAGAAAATAATAGTTAATTAAACTATTTAATTAATATATTTATTTTTCTGAAATCAGGGACATAAAGGAAAATTTTGAATTCCTAGGGGTATTTTGGTAATTTGGCCAAAAGAGTATTTTGCTAATTCTATCAAAAGGGATAGAATCTAAAATTTCTAAAATTCTAAGGGGTATTTTAGTAATTCTATCAAAAGAGATAGATTCTAAAATTTTTGAAATTCCGAGGGGCAAAACTATCTTTTGACAAAAAAAACCCTAATCCCTTTGCCTTGCTACGTTTGCGGTTGTGGTGCACCCGCCGCCACCTAGCCGGTAGCGGTGCCGCGGGCGGCACGGCCGCAGCAGGCGAGCCAGCGCCCACAAGCGCTGCCCTAGCCATGGCCCTGCAAGCACCCCGCGGGCAACCCGTCGGTGCCCTAGCGGAGCTACCCGCAGGCGTCACCGCGAGCAGGTGCCGCCTCCTCAGGCGACCTTGTCCCCGCACGGGGACTGCCCCTGCGGGTGGCTACAGGCGCTTCCTGCCTGGCCACGGGTGCCTCTGCCTGCGGGTCACAGCGAGCGATGAGGCGCTAGTGCAGCAAGCAGCCGCTAGTGCAGCAAAGAGTCGCTAGTGCAGTGTAGCGAGCCGTTGGTGCTTTGGTAGCTGCGCTTGCGGCCCATAGCCCGCCGGCCAATTGCTGCCTATGCAGGCGGCAAGGTTGCAAGCAACCTTGCGGCTGCTGCACAAGCACAGCAAGGGCAGCAACAGTTGTTGCCCTTCATGGCCCTTTTGCGCCAACGATTTTGGCGTCAAAAGCAGATCCAAAACACAACACACGCAGTTTAAGATCTGATCTTCGCACGAACAACTTGGCTCTGATACCACTGTTGGGAAATCCTTTAGGGGAGCGACATCACATGCGCAGCAGAAGAACAGAAAACAAAACCCCAAATTTTTCGTAGAAAGTTTCCGCCATCATGTGAAGATCGGTGCGTCAAAAACAAATTCGCAAAACTGCACATGTAAAAGAAGATACCTAGGAAGATCGTATATCCCTGAATTCCTGCAGATCTGTGGGAGAGGATGAAGGAGTTCTAGTATCCTCCTCTCTAGCGGTATCCACACGGCAGGGATTGCGACGATGCATCTCTCTCTCTGGGGAGAGGAGAACAAGAGGTGGCTACCAAAAGAACCCCTTAGCCTATAGAGCTTTAGTTCCCTCCTATTTATAGAGGCCCCCTGAAAACCCTAATGGATCTTTTGCCCTATTAGGTATTGGATCTCCATCCAATTACCCAAGCCTCTTGGATTAGTGGGTTTCTACCCAATAATCTCTTGTTAGCAATTATTGGATCTTATCTCATGATCCAATAATTCAAGGGCTTGATGGATATCCAATAAGATAGGGGGTTCAGTGGATATCTCATATCCGAACCTCTACTCGTCGCAACACCTACCATATGTGTGTGACCCTCTAGGCCCAATATCGAAAGTGGTGTGAGTCATACTGTCGAACTCCTTCTAACTTAGTGAATTATTATCTCTATAATAATTCACCCAACTCATCGATCATGCGGACGTCATTTGAGGCCACTCACGTAGTGGCCCCAGACGATACAGGGGAATCCAATCCTTTAGACCTATCTATCCTCAGTTACCATGTATCTATAGTCCCTCATCCATCTAATATCCCAGAGACCCTATATTGGGCATGGTGCTGTCAAGCCCATACGGTCTCTCCTTGAGTCTTGCTCTTGTCGGATTCTCTCAGAGAACCCTTTCTCTCTCAATCCGAATAACCTTGGCTAAGGATTTGTTCGAGCAAGAACACATGGGATAATCCTCTCATGATAGCAAAAGCGGATGATCCTCTATTAACACTCAATAGCCCTCGTAAGGTTGGCTACCACTCCTAATGACCGGTTGTACTAGATCTGGAACTTTCTAAACCTATAAGTCCGGTATCAAAGTGTGGAGTACTCATACAGGACATCCTTGGTGTCTCAAGTCTAAGGACTAAATACACTACTGGGACTACAGAATCACTGTCTAACATGAGATATCAATAACCATCCAACATTCCGTAGGCGGATCAATCAGTGAACTCATTCTCCAATGAGCACCTACATTGTACCCTTAGTGTCCCCACACGAGTAGCTATCAGACCAGCTACCTCCATCATATGAACGGGTATATAGCACACTAGTCTATCCGGTTATCTCGATGTCCTTCTCAAGTAACCTATGACCAGGATAATTTAGGGTCTGTGTTTAAAGGTGAATCGATCTCATTATCGTGATCTCATCATGATCCGATTCCCATTGCACAGATCCAAGGACAGTATATGCAACATACAAGATAAAGTGATAAAACGCTTAATAATAAGCAAAGAGATAAAGTGCATTTCAAGTCACAAGTTCCATCACTCATGTGATTAGCTTGAAGGGCACATATGACTAGCAATGAGAAGGTAAAAACACTTGAATTCAATCATTTGAATTCAAGCTAAAACCGATAAGTTTCATTCATTAAACTTATCATCATGCTTAACAAGCATGCTTTAGCATAAATATGAAACTTCGTATTTTTTTTAATGAAAACATTCATCATTACAACAAGAGATATCAATTTTTAATTGAAATATGACAAGGATCAAATGATATCAAATAACATGCTCAATAATCAAGGCATGATATCAAATGAAATAATAGCTTATCTCAAGAAAATTTATGTTTTAAGCATTTGAGATATATTACAATACATTGTGATGCTTTTAAGCATAGCAATTAATTTTTGATTTTAAAGCATGGCAAAAGCAATTTGCAACGTGAACTATATAAGTTATCGCAATGTGATATGATACATTAAGTCATTTTTCATTCCATCATATTGTAATATATAAGTTATTTGTTAGCAATTTCATATTTTTCTCCCCCTTTGTCATCAACAAAAAGGAGATAAAGAATTCATATATGGTTATGAAATACGAAAAAAAAATCAGTCTTCACTTATCAAATTTTATCAAACATCAACTTGGCATTTATAGTTTTAAGAAATGAAACATACTTAAAGTAGGTGGAGGGAGAATGAAATCAATGAAGATCAATCATTCAAGGAAGATATCAAATCATAAAACACTACAATAATATGAAGGCATCATTCAAAAGTTACGATCGAAAGAAAAAATTCAAGAGATGTCATTCAAAATCCGAGTAGATGATATGAAAGAAACATACAACATCATACTTAGAAGTATTTCAAAAATATGCCCATAGTAGTCATAAGGTTTATAACACAAGAGTTAAAGACAGCAACTATTCCTCAGGAGGAATTCCAAAATGCTTATACAGGTGATCTATCTTTAAGTTCATCTGTCGTACTTTCATCAAAATTTCAGCTTGCTATAAGTTGTTTGATCTTGCTGTGATTTGATTTAATACTAACATGATTGGATCTTCAGTGGATGGAGCAGGAGCTGGCTCGAATGGTGCTGGACCAAAGGGACTAGGCGGAGGAGATTCACTTCCCCTAATGATTGGTGTTTCAGGTCGCTCTTCTGGTGGGGGAGCTAGATCAATCCTTTTAGGTTGCCTAATCCATATATCATTTCTAAATATGCATCTAAGTCTCTTGAGGAGGTTTCTATTGATAGTGTTATATCTATCGACTTATATTATTTCCTTATCGGGTGACACACAAATATCATGTGCAAGTATTAATCTAGTGATCAACACGTCATACGATAACGTTAAGTCTCTAGAGATAATTTTCATCATATGTTGCCGGATCAAGTATCCAAAGCAGTTGTTTTGTCTGGTTATACTCCAATTCATGGTGCTTAATTCTAACATACTAATCTCATCATGGTGATATTGTTTAGGAAGAAGGATGCTTATAATGATGTGATGAAGAATTTTTGAATTAAAGGGTAACAAGTGTTTGCAACTTTTGGGAACAATGCCTAGGTTAGGATTTGCAAAAATCATCTCTAAAGCCTCGGAGTGGGTTGCTTTGATTACATCCATATCCCATTGGTCTTTAAAATAACAACCCCTATCTTTTTCTTCAATTCCAATTAGCTCACATATCGTATGATTAAAAATTTAAATTTCGATTCCTAAAAGGTAGGTAGTCAAGCTATCATTTTCCATACTCAAGTTTACGTAGAACAACTTAACCAACCTAGAGTAAATCAGTTCATCGATTTGTAAGATAGACAAGATATCTAAATCGGCAAACCATCTAATGGGTTCTAGGTTTCCTAGTTCACCTAGATCAACATATTTTCCCTTATGTATGGCTTTTGATTTGAAATTGGGGTACCCTAGAGCTACTTTATTAGATCTAAAGAGGATTGAGTCATAGGAATCTCCTTCCAACCTTTTCCCTTTAGCTTTTGATGATCGATCTCTTTGGAGCCATATCTAGTCATGATGATGGATCAAGAAGAAACATTAAGGAATAGACCAAGTAATAAGAAGAGAAGAGAAAATTTTAGATTTTACCTTATTTGAGTTTCCTTGGGAGGTGAAGATCGTGATTCAAGAAGAAACTTTCTTAGGCTTTTAGAGGAAGAAAATGGGGTGTGGAGAGGATTAGAGGGCTTTGGAGGAGGAGGAAGAGAAATTTTTTGGGTTGGGGGTGGTTCCACCACTGACCATAACCCCCCCCTTTTATATACGGGGTATTCGGGTGGTGCCATCGCCAACTGAGCGGTGCCACCGCTTGGGGGCCAAGCACCCAAGTGGTGCTACCGCCGGTTCTGGTGGTGCCACCACATTTTAAAAATATATATATTTTTTAAATATTATTTTTAGAAGTTTTAATGTATTGATTTAAGATAATATGATGTCTTGGATCACTCTTTAAAATACAAAATTGAAAGGAGGAAGCCAAATCCATGAAAGCCGAAAAGAGAAAAAAAGTTCCGAAAAAAAAAACATACAATGAAGCTCACTCACGAAGACAATTCAACATGCCTAATTCTCTTCTAATAAAGTCAAATTGTTTTTCATTTAAGGGTTTTATGAAAATATCCGCTAATTGATGTTTTGTATCAATGAATTCCATAATAACATCATTACTATTAACATGATCTCGTATAAAGTGATACCTATTGTCAATATGCTTAGTTCTAGAGTGTTGAATAGGATTTATGGTTAGACAAATAGCACTTGTATTATCACATTTTATGAGAATATTCTTTAAATGAATTCCATAATCTTCTAATGTATTTTTCATCCAAATAACCTATGCACAACATGCACTTGCAGCTATGTATTCGGCTTCGACCGTAGATAGTACAATCGAGTTTTATTTCTTGGAAGACCAAGAAACAAGTGCATGTCCTAATAATTGATATGTTCCAAATATGCTTTTTCTATCTATTCTACATCCACTAAAATCGACATCCGCATAAGCTATTAAATCAAGGTTATCGAATTTTGGATACCATAATCCTAGAATAGGAGTACCTTTAAGTTATCTAAGGATTTTTTTAACAGCTTTAAGATGGGACAACTTAGGATTAGCTTGAAATCTTGTACAAAGTCCTACAATAAATATGATATCTAGTCTAGTCGTGGTGAGGTAAAGTAAGCTACCTATCATTCTCCTATATGTCTCTTGATCAAAATTTTCTCCACTTTCATCTAAATCTAACTTAGTGGAAGTACTCATAGGAGTGTTTATAGCTTTTGAACCATCCATGTTAAATCTTTTTAACAATTCTAATGTATATTTAGATTGATTAAGAAATATGCCATTATTAAGTTGTTTAATTTGTAATCCTAAAATGAAGGTTAATTCTCCCATTAGGCTCATTTCAAATTCATGACTCATACACTTGGCAAATGATTCACATAGTGATTCATCCGAAGAACCAAAAATAATATCAACAACATAAATTTGAATAATAAGAAAATTATTTTTAAAATGTTTGATAAACAATGTAGTATCAACCTTGCCTTTTGTAAAATTATTTGAAATAAGAAAGGAACTAAGCCTTTCATACCAAGCTCTAGGAGCTTGTTTTAATCCATATAGAGCTTTAGTCAATTTAAACACATGGTTAGGAAGAAAATAATTTTTAAATCCAGGTGGTTGTTCAACATACACTTCTTCAAAAATAAAGTCATTCAAGAAAGCACTTTTGACATCCATTTGAAATAATTTAAAATTATTGCTACTAACATAGACAAGGAGCATCCTAATGGCTTCTAATCTTGTCACAGGAGTGAAGGTCTCTTTGTAATTAATACCTTTTTTTTAGTTGAAACCTTTGGCCACTAATCTAGCCTTGTTTCTAACCACGATATCGCATTCATCTTGCTTGTTTCTAAAGACCCATTTAGTACCAATAACTAAATGGTCACTAGGTCTAGGAACAAGTTTCTATACCTCATTCCTTTCAAATTAATTCAATTCTTCTTGCATTGTGATAACCCAAGAATCATCTTTCAAGACATCGTTAATGCACTTAGGTTCAATTTGAGAAAGAAAAGCGGCATGGGCACAAAAATTTTTAAAAGAAGAATGAGTTTGAACCTCTTTTGATGTGTCTCATATAATTAGCTCCTTGGGATGGGCATCGTCTCATATAATTAGCTCCTTGAGATGGGCATCTACATACTTCCATTCCATAGGTAAGGAAATTTGGGAAGAAGATGCATCCGAGTTGCCATTTTGAGGAGAGGGTTCATTCAAATTTAAATCATCAAAACCAAGATCATCATTAAAGTCGATTTTCTTAAATTCAAAAAATTCATTAAAAACTACATGAATAAACTCTTCTATAACTAAGGTTCTTTTGTTAAAAACTTGAAAAGCTTTAGAAATGGAAGAGTAACCAAGAAAGATGCCTTCATCGGATTTAGCATTGAATTTTCCTATGGCATCCTTTTCATTCAAGATAAAACATTTACAATCGAAAACTTTAAAGAAAGAAACATTAGTTTTTTATTATTCCATAATTCATACGGAGTCTTAGATAGAGACGGTCTTACTAAAACCCTATTCATGACATAACAAGCTATGTTTACGGCTTCGGCCCAAAAATATTTGGGTAAACTATATTCATTTAACATGGTTCTTGCTATTTCTTGTAAATTTTTATTTTTTCTTTCCACTACTCCATTCTGTTGAGGATTCCTCGGAGTAGAGAAGTTGTGGTTATATCCATTTGTTTCACAAAAATTTTGGAAGTAACGGTTTTGAAATTCACCACCGTGATCACTCCGAATTGATGAAATCATGAAACCTTTTTCATTTTGAGTAAGTTTACAAAATTTAGAAAAACATTTGAAACAATCACTTTTGTGAGCCAAGAAATAGGTCCAAGTGTATCTACTATAGTCATTTACAATTACGAAGGCATATTTGCTATCTCGTAGGCTTATTATGTCAATTGGTCCAAATAAGTCTAAATGGATCAATTGCAATGGTCTAGTGGTGCTAATTTAATTTTTTGGTTTGAAACTAGTTTTTATTTGTTTTCTTAATTGACAAGCATCACATACTTTGTCCTTGATAAACTTCATATTGGGAATCTCTCGTACTAATTCTCTAGATGAAATCTTAGATAATAGTTTTATACTTGCGTAGCCTAATCTCCTATGCCAAAGCCATGTATCATCATTTAAAATGGAAAAACACATTTCATTACTAAGTTCATCAAGGTTAATGGCGTAGACATTATTCTGTTTTAACACAATCATGGATATGTTATTGTTTGGTTTTTCAATGATGTAAACATTAGATTCAAATCTAACGAGATAACCTTTATCGCATAATTGACTAATGCTTAAAAGATTATATTTTAATCCATCAACTAGCAACACATCATCAATTGAAAAAGTTAATTTGTTACCTATGGTTCCCTTGCCAATGATTTTACCCTTGTTGTTGTCTCTGAAGGTGACAAACCCTTCTTCTTTGCTAGTGAGCATAGGGAAATGAGATGGATCTCTGATTATATGCCTTGAGCATCCACTATCAAGATACCATCTCTTGCTCCTAGCTTGTGTGTTTATCTACAAAAGAGGATGATTTTTAGGTACCCATTTGATTTTGGGTGCCCCAAAAATTGATCTACTAACTTTGTAATTTAATATTGAATTATTTATGGTTCCTTTAAGAACCCATATCAATTTATGTGGACTAATTTTCTTAAACAGACATTTGTAAACAATATGTCCACTTTTACTATAAAAATTATATTTCAAATGGGGTGATACGTGCAATGTGAGTCCTTTAATGAAGGTGGTAGGATTTTGGTGAGATCCACTAACAAATCCAATTCCACTTCTATTTACGATATGACCCTTGTTTGCAAGAATTATGTCCAAGCCCTTGCTACCGACCTTAAACTTGTTTAGGGTCTCTTTAAGTAGCAAGTTTTCACTCTTTATTGCTTCTAAATGTTCACACTTAGAGCTTGGGGGTGAAGGAGTTTGAAGACTATCAAGCTTATTTTGTAATAAAGCATGCTCTTTCTTTAATAGATTAAACTTCTTACTAATAGTTCTACACTCATCAAATAATTCGTAAAAAGTGATAGAAAGTTCATCGAAAGATAAATCTTCATTAATTAAATCGTATACCTCTTCTCCTAAAGTCATTAGTGTGAAGTTGGCCTCCTCTTTGTTGCTTGCTTCTTCATTCTTAGAATCACTTGAGTCGTCCCATGTAGCCTTTAAAGCTTTCTTCTTCTTCGGTTGCTTCTTTTTGGCTTGGGGGCATTCATTTTTGAAGTGCCCCAGCTTCTTGCATTCGTAGCAAATGACTTGGTCCTTTTTATGTTCAAGTTTGTTTTTAGTGTCATTTTTAAATTTGTTCTTTCTTATAAATTTTTTAAATTTTTAAGTTAAAAGTGCAATGTCATCGTCACTGTCCTCATCACCTGATGTTCCTTTCAAGTGGTCTTCTTGTATTCTTAGTGCCATATCCTTCCTGTTCTTTTGAAGGGGGTTCTCGAGCTCTTCATGAGTATGGCATGTTATTTCGTAGGTCATTAGAGACCCAATAAGTTCTTCGAGAGGAAAAGTTTTAAGATCGTTGGCCTCTTGAATGGCCATAACTTTTGAATCCCAACTCTTTGGAAGGGATCTTAAACTTTTAGTTACTAGTTCAAAATTAGAAAAACCTTTACCAAGTGCATTGAGTCCATTAATGACATCCGTGAAGCAGGTGTACATGTCTCCGATGGACTCACTTGGCTTCATTTGGAAAAGTTCGTAGGAATGCACAAGAATATTGATTTTGGACTCTTTCACTCAGCTAGTGCCTTAATGAGTGATCTCAAGAGTACGCCAAATATCAAAAGCCCATTCACAAACCAAAACATGATTAAATTCATTTTTGTCAAGAGCATAAAATATAGCCTTTTCGTTTAAAGCAAAAGTCTTCTTCTCCGATTCATTCCATTCGCTCATCGGAAGAGAAGATTTTTGAAAACCATTTTCGACGATGCTCCAAAGCTCAAAATCTATAGAAATAAGAAAGATTGTCATACGAATCTTCCAATACGTGTAATCCAACCCATTAAATATAGGTAGACGTGTAATGGAGTGACCCTCTTGCATGCCGGAATAAGCCATCTCTCTTAGGTTTTAAACCAAATATGAGAGTGAACCTCGTTTTGATACCAATTGTTAGGATTGGAGAGGTACTAAGAGGGGGGGGGGTGAATTAGTGCAGCGGATTAAATCTCGTAAGTTTAAAACCGATTTCATAAATAGCTAGTTCGTATGAAAATTTTGATTCGACAAAAGATGACTTAGTTGAAGTAGCTTGAGTAAAGGAGATGAAAATCGAATGATTTGTAGCTAAGTAGAGAAACGATTCAGAAATTTAAACACTCACACATTCAAGAACACCACGATATATAGTAGTTCAGTTAAGTGACCTACATCCACTTTCGAAACCTTCTCCGATGAGGCTCCCAACTTCCACTAGCAAATCTTGTTGAAGGGAAAGGGCCAAATACCCCTCTTACAATCCGTTTACAAGTGGTTCATACTCTTATAGATTTTTTAAACAGAAAGAGGGAGGTGAACACTAGCTATCGAAAATAAGACTTGCCAAAGCTTTTGCTCAATTCTAACTCTCAAAAGGGTGCTCTTTCTGCTGAGAAAGGAAGGGTATTTATAGACCCAAAGAGGATTCAAATTTAGGCTGCAAATTTGAATTATCTCGGGCTTCTCGGTGCTGGTGGTGCCACCGCTTGTCAGTGGCGGTGCCACCGTGTGTCAGTGTTAGACTGACAATGTACTAGGTGGTGCCACTGCCCAGCCTGGGCGGTTCCACTGCCCGGCCTGTGCTCTCGACCATTGGGCAGTGCCATCTCCCGGGCCATTCACCGAAGCTGAATGGGCCATACTTTCGGCCCAAATCAGCCCAATAAGGGCACGGTTGGCCCCTACTAGGTTTAAACAGGATTATTTCTTAATCCTTACCCTAATTACATGTTAACTATGAAATTGAAACATAATTCTAAGTGATTTAAATTGACATTCTTCAAGTCTTCTTATGGCGAGCTTTCCGACAAAATTCCGATGGACTTCCGACACTCCTTCAGGTTTCTTCCGGCGGACTCCCAGCAAGCTCCTGGATTCTGTAGCGAGTTCAACGAGTCTTCGGCAAGCTTTCGAACCTTCTCGGTGATCTCTATGAACCTTCGACAATCTTTCCGGGGAACTTTTGAAACCTTCAGCAAGTCCTTGATTCTATCTCGGTTGATTCCGACAGCACTTTCTATGATCCTGCGGACTTTCGGTGACCTCTCGAACTCGTAGCGAACTTGGCCTTGGTAAATCATTTTATATTTTCATCCTATCATAGTTAATCCTACACACTTATCTTGACAATATGGATTAGAACAAATAATTCACCAATTGACTTCATTATCAAAATCTGAGATTTAATAGGAAGGAGGTTGTGTCTGTGGCTACGACAGCTGTGATTGTGAAAGAAGAAGAGAGAAGAAGAGGAAGAGGAGAGGAGGAAGGAGAGGCTATGGCTATGGCTGTGGCTTAGGCAACCGTTGCCAAGAAGGAAGAGAAGAAAAGGAAGAGGATGAGGAGAGGAAGAAGAGTAGGAATGAAGAGTCTACGACTGAGAGAAAAGATGGAGAGGAAAGAGCACAATGGAAGGGACTGCGACTGTGGCTGTAGCTACGACTGCAACTATGGTAGCTACGGCTACGACAGTTGGGAAAAAGAGAGGGAAAGCTGGTGACTACACCTCCAACATTCTGCACGAGTTGCAGTTATGGAGGAAGAAAGAAGATAGGTCAAGAAAACAACGAGGGAGAGGAGATGGAGGAAAGGTAGAAGGATTTGGGCTTACAATTTTGTTTGATCGAAATCTTCGAAAGGCAAGTGTTACAATCCTTTCTTCTATAATTCTAATATTTGCTTTGTCCTTGATTATGAGAAATTTGAATTGTTTTAGCCTTAAAATCTGATATCTCTATTGTTTGGAATGTAAAGGTTTGAATCTGGAATAATTATCAAGATTCTGACCCTTCAACTTTATTTTGACTATAAATCCCTACACAGATTTCTAATTTAGGCAAAACTTATTTGATCTGAATAAAGACTTATAACTTTCTTTTGATAGCTTACTTAAAGGATTTGGAGTAAATTTGACAACCCAAACATCTAATTGAATCGACCCTATAAATTCTATAAAATAGAGATTGTAAGTTCTGACCTTTTGTTACTATTAGCTTATTACTCTTTGTTGGGAACTCTGATTTATACAAAATTCATTCATTAGAATTTAGACTCATAAATCTTTCTTTTGATACCTAGATTAAAAGATTTGGAGTCCAAATGACTGTCCAGATTTCTATTTTGATTGATCCTATAGATTCTATAAAATAGAGATCATAATTTCTGACCTTTCAATACAAAACTGTATATAACTCCTTGTTGAGAGCTATGATTTGGGAAAACATATTTTGTTGGAAACTAGACTCACGAATCTTTCTGTACATACCCTTTTTGAGCAATTTGGAGCATAATTGATTGTCCAAATAATTCCTGTAATATGTCTCTCAAATTTTGCCAGAATCGGGTTTTTATTAATTTTGCCTATTCATTTTTTAATTAATTTGGAGCATAATTGCTTCGAATCCTTGTATGATATCACTTTCATTTCCTTTAAAATTTGAATGCATTTGTGAAAGAATATGTTTGCACTATATTGTTTCGTAAAAGTGCAAGTACACTTCATTGTTCCACATTTACTTTCGATATATGCAAATTTTATTGCTCACACTATCCTTTTATACTCTGGTAGCTATGGAATTGTCTGGACCTTTGCCAAAAATGGTAAAAGGATTATTTAGACCTTTGCCAAAAATGATAAAGGGATTATTTGGACCTTTGCTAGAAATAGTAAAGGGTATGTACTTAGAGTTCGCGATGCTCTACCGGCCCCCTCTGGCTTCATCCAAATGTGGATGGACGATGCTCCCAAACATGGGAGATTCTGTTTGAGATCCCACTGCACCCTTTGTGTTTTTTATATAATATCCAATGCATTACTTATTTATTTATATGTGCGCTTTGGATGAGAATGAAATGAATGAACGTTAGCTGTGACATTTGAGCTTCTATTTCTTATTTGATATATTGATATGCTATGAGATATCTTATATACCATTATTATGCTTCAAAATATATTTTGAATCATTTCATATAATTTTGATATGCTCTGAAATATTTCATATGTCAGTGATATGTTTTGAAACATTTCATACATCATTGATATGTTCCGAAATACTTCATTTGCCCTTCATATGCTTCGAATCATTTTATACATTCTTGATATGTTCCGAAATATTTCATTTATCCTTGATATGCTTTAAAATATTTTATATATTATTGAGATATTCTGAAATATTTCATATGCCATTGATATGCTCTGAAACATTTCATACGTTATTGATATGTTCCTAAATGTTCTATGCACCATTGATATGCTTTGAAATATCCTATGTCATTTGATATGCTCTAATTACTCTTTATTATATTTATTATAAATCAAATATGTTTTGAATGAAGTAATATTTGAATATTTCATATGTCATTGATATGCTTCGAAACATTTCATACGTCATTGATATGCTTCGAAATATCCTATGTGCCATTGATATACTCTGAAACATCCTATGCACCATTGATATGCTTCGTAATGTCCTATGTGTCATTTGATATGCATTAAAATACTATTTACATCATCTGATATACTCTAATTACTCTTTACTTCATTTGTTATGAAATAAAAAGGTTTGTAAAAGAGGACATTTGTAATTCAGTATCTGATATAATGATATATACATTTTCTTGTATCTTGCTTTGCATTTTGATACCAAGTTTATTGAAAACTATTCTTTTTTACCTTGGATATGTTAGTCACTTGCTAAGCTTTATTATGCTCACTCTAATTGTGATATAAATTTTTCAGGTTAGTTTATCATTCCCTGAGATATTTAAATTGGGTTGAGGTAGTGGAAATCTAGAAGATTTTAGGATAATCTTTAGTGGTTGATATGTTTTTGTTGTATAAGTATATTTTATGTTTAATGAAATATTGATGGTAAATCTAAACTTATGTGTTTTGTAAAAGTTAAAGGACATCTCATGTTTAGGATTTGAAATATTAAGTTTAAATTGTATAATGATATGAACTTGTGGTAAATGTTGGTTTGAGATTGTATGGATTCCCACACTTATGGACTTATGACGTGGTTATTATTTAGTTGAGTTGGCTTTGGAATTTATGAATCATTGGGTGATATGGTATAATATTATAAACTTCATAGGTTTTATGAATTATAGATTTTGGATGTGATTTATGACTTAAATGATTATTAGTGTCCTCAAATGTTAATTTAGATCTTAGATTTTGATTGTGGATGAATATAATATTATCGATTTTAAGACAAGGTCACACCTCCTGAATGTGATAAATTTGGAGGCTTTTTATCGATTTTTCCTATTCATATTTCGTCCCTTTGTAAATTGATTTTAGTTGAAATCCTTACTTCTATTGAGCTGCACATTATTATTTTAAAATCCTGTATGCCCTTGTCTCTAAATAATTTGTATATATGAATTTGTCATGTAATATTTATGTTTGTATCATATTGTTTCATAAAGGCACATGTATGTTTCATTATTTCGCATGTGTTTTCTCATATGTGCCAGTTTTGTTGTTCAAACTATCCTTTTGTACTCTAGTGTTTGTGGGATTGTCTAGACCTTTGCTAGAAATCGTAAAAGGATTATTTGAATAATCATTTATACTCCAAATTACTCAAAAAAGATATGTACAGAAAGAACTATGTGTCTAGTTTCCAACAAAATATGTTTTGCTCAAATCAAAGTTTTTAACAAGGAGTTATAAGCAGTTTAGTATTGAGAGGTTAGAAATCATAGTCCTTATTTTACAGAATCCATAGGGTCAATCGAAATAGAAATCTGGATAGTCATTTAGACTCCAAATATTTTAATATAAGTATCAAAAGAAAGATCTATAAGTCTAAATTCTAATGAATAAAGTTTTGTAAAAATCAGAGTTCCCAACAAAGAGTTATAAGCTAATGAGTAAGAAAAGGTCAGAACTTATAATCTCTATTTTACAAAATTTATAAGGTCGATTCAATTAGATGTTTGGATACTCAAATTTACTCCAAATCCTTCAAGTAAACTATAAAAAGAAAGGTCTACACATCTACATTCAGATCAAATAAGTTTTGCCTAAATTAGAAATCTATGTAGGGATTTATAGCCAAAACAAGGTAGAATGGTTGAATCTCGATAATTTTTCAGATTCAAACCTTTACATTCCAAACAATAGAAATATCAAATTTCAAGATGACAACAATTCAAATTTCTCATAATCAAGGCAAAAGCAAAGTTTAGAATGTCAGTAGAAATGATAGGAATACTTGCCTTTTGAAGATTTTGATCCAACAAAATTGTAAGCCTAATTCCTTCTACCTTTCCTCCATCTTCTCTCCCTGCACCTATCTTCTTTCTTTCTCCGTAGCTACAGCTCATGCAGAATGTAGGAGGTGTAGACTATTAAGAATTGATTTATAGTAGTTATCTAGATATTCATCATGATCTAGGTGGTTCATAGTAGTTATCTAAATATTCATCATGATTTAGGTGGTTAGGGTGGTTTCAATAACTAACTCTATCATGGGTGATATGATGGAGAGTGGTTATTATCACTAGATCCTATAAATAGGACCATAGTTTATGAAGCAAGTATAGAGTGAGCATTTGGGAAAATAATTGTAAGTGTTCAATATCATTCCTCTTATTTCTAGTACTACATCGGTTTTCTAGATTGAAAGTATTCTCTCTTGATTGCATCGTAGTATTTTGTTTTTTAGTGTTTCCTTGCTCCTTCAATCCTAACATTTGTGGTATTAGAGCCTTGTTTCAATTTGAACTGGACATTATGACTTTTAATGGTAATTCCATGTGTCAACCCCTTATTCCCATCTTTTCGGGCAAAAGCTATGAATTTTGGAGTATCAAGATGAAGACTCTATTCAAGTCTTAAGATCTTTGAGACTTAATAGAGAATGGATATACAGATCCAGATGAAGAAACCAAGCTGAAGGAGAATAGAAAGAAGGACTCAAAGGCATTATTCTTCATTCAACAAGCTGTACATGAGATAATATTCTCAAGAATTGCAACAGCGACAACCTCAAAGCAAGCTTGGTTGATACTTCAAAACAAATTTCAAGGCTCATCAAGGGTGATTACGGTAAAGCTTCAAATCCTTCGTCGTGAGTTGAAATTTTGTTTATGAAAAGCAATGAATCAGTGCAAGATTTTCTTTCTTGAGTGACTGAAATTGTTAGTCAAATGAAATCTTATGGTGAACATTTTCATGATCATATAATTGTTGTAAAAGTTTTGAGAAGTTTAACTCCGAAATTTGATCATGTTGTTGCCACAATTGAAGAATCAAAAGATCTATCTATATATTCATTTGATGAACTAATGGGTTCCTTGCAAGTACATGAAGTACAATTGAATAGGTCATTTGAGACAAGTGAAGAAAAAGCATTTCAGATTAAGGGGGAGTCTTCTACTTCAAAAGAAGATAAAAATTCAACAGGAAGAGGACGTGACAGAGGAGGATTTCAAGGCAGAGGAGGATTTCGTGGTAGAGGAAATGAAAGAGGAAGAGGATACTTTGATGGGCATGATGAGCAAAAGCAATCAAATTATGATCAGAAAAACTATAAGAATAGAATTCAATGGTACTATTGTAAAAAGTTTGGTCACATAAAAGCAGATTGTTGGAAAAGAAAAAAGCAAGCAAGCTATGTAGAGAAAAAAGAAGACAATAGTAAGTTATTTGTGACTCATTCACATGTTAATGATATCTCAAAAGATATTTGATTTTTGGATAGTGGATGTTCTAATCATATGGTAGGCATAAGATCAATATTTAGAGATATTGATGAAACTCATAAGTTGAATGTTAGACTTGGAGATAACAATTAAATCCAAGTGGAAGGAAAAGGAACAATTAAGGTAAAAACAAGTCAAGGAAAGGTAAAATACCTTGATAATGTTTTCTTTGTTCCTAGTTTATCACATAACTTGTTGAGTGTTGGACAACTTATAGATCATGGATATTAAATTATATTTGATGATGGTTCATGCACCATTAAAGATAAAAAATCTGATTTTATTATGGTAAAGGTTTGCATGATGCAAAATAAGATGTTTCTACTTGATGTTTTAAATATTGAAAAGCATGCTCTAGTTGCAACTCAAAAGAATGAGTCTAATTTGTGGCATTTAAGATATGGACACCTTAACATTAAGGGCTTAAGGTTGTTAAAGCAAAAAGAAATGGTTTTTGGATTGCCCAAAATTAATACACTTGATGTATGTGAAGGATGAATTTATGGCAAACAAAGTAAAAAATCATTTCCTGTTGGAAAAGCATGGAGAGCATCTAATTATCTTGAATTAATTCATGCTGATTTATGTGGACCTATGAATACAAAATCGTATGGTGGAAGTCGATATTTTTTATTATTTATTGATGATTATAGTCGCATGAGTTGGGTATATTTTCTAGAAATGAAATCTAAAACATTTGATAATTTTCAAAAATTTAAGGCACTTGTAGAAAGGAAAAGTGGTAGATGCATAAAGACACTTCGGACAGATAGAGGTAGTGAATTTCTATCTAATGAGTTTAATTCTTTTTGTGAAGAAAATAATATTCATAGGGAATTGACAGCACCTTATATACCGGAACAAAATGGTGTAGCTGAACGTAAAAATCGAACTGTCATTGAAATGACAAGAAGTTTGCTTAAAGGAAAGCATCTTCCAAATCAGTTTTAGGCAGAAGCAGTTGCAATAGTAGTTTATTTATTGAATATTTCACCAACTAAGGCTGTTATGAATTGAACTCCCTTTGAGGCTTGGTATGGTATAAAACCAAGTGTAAACCATCTAAGAATTTTTGGTAGTATTGCTTATGCTTTGGTAAATTCATAAAATCACCACAAGCTTAATGAAAAATCTGAAAAATACATTTTCATTGGTTATTCCTTACAATCCAAAGCATATCGATTGTATAATCCTGTTAGTGGCAAAGTTATTATTAACAGAAATGTTGTGTTTGATGAAAGGGCAAGTTGGAATTAGGAGTTAAAAGAAGGTGAAACACAAACTTAAATTCCGATAGAAGTAGACACTCCACAGAATCAAGTAATAGATCCTATTCCAACAAATTCATCGTCAGCCTCACCCAGTAGTAGTTCAAATTCTGATTCCTCAGATGAATCCCCTCCAAGAAAATTCAGATCACTAATAGAAATTTATGATTCAACATTTGCTTTATTTATTTCAGATCCTATAACTTTTAAAGAAGCAGTTGAAAAAGAGGAATGGAGAAAAGCAATGAAGGAGGAAATCAATTCAATTGAGAAGAATGAAACCTAGGAGCTAATGAATCTACCAAAGGAAAAGAATGCTATTGGATTGAAATGGGTGTTTAAAACAAAATATAATGCAGATGGAAGTATCCAAAAGCATAAGGCTCGGCTTGTAGCAAAAGGATATTTACAGCAACAAGGTATTGATTTTGATGATACTTTTTCTCCAATTGCTAGATTCGAAACCGTGAGAACTTTCTTGGCTTTAGCTGCTCACTTGGGTTGGCCTGTTTATCAATTTGATGTGAAATCTATGTTTTTAAATGGAGATTTACATGAAGAGGTTTTTGTTACTCAACCTAAAGGTTTTTTTGTTAAAGGACATGAAGATAAAGTGTATAAGCTAAAAAAAGCTCTTTATGAGCTTAAACAAGCTCTAAGGGCATGGTACAGTAAGATTGATTATTATTTTCATTAAAATAGATTTAAGAGGAGCAATAATGGACCTACTTTTTATCTAAAGAAGGAAGGTGAATATAATATTCTAATGGTTTGCCTTTATGTTGATGATATTATATATGGGTTCATCTAACTCTTTTGTGATAGAATTTAAAAAATCCATGATGAATAAGTTTGAAATGTCAGATCTAGGTCTACTGCATTATTTTCTTAGGTTGGAAGTGAAGCAAGGATTAGATGGAATTTTTTATCTCATAAAGAAAGTATGCAATGGATCTACTCAAAAAATCTAACATACTTAATTGCAAAGTTGCAGCAACGCCTATGAATGTAAAAGAGAAACTAAAACTTGAAGATGGTACATCCTTGACAAATGCAAAATACTATAGAAGTTTGGTTGGAGGTTTAATTTATCTAACTCATACTCGACCAGATATTACCTTTTCTATTGGTGTAGTATCCAGGTTTATGCATAGCCCCAGCAAACATCATCTCGGAGCTATTAAAAGAATTCTGTATTATATTGCGGGAACTACCGATTATGATATTTGGTATTCTCATAATTTTAAATGTAAATTATTTGGTTTCACTAATAGTGATTGGGCAGGAGATTTAGATGATAGAAAAAGTACTTCAGGCAATATTTTTAGCCTTAGATCAGGAGTTATATTTTGGAGTTCAAAGAAGCAAGCAACAATTGCATTATCAACATCGGAAGCAGAATATATAGCTGCAACATTAGTAGTGTATCAAGCAATATGGCTTAGAAGACTTTTTGAAGAACTTCATCAAGAACAAATGGAAGCAATAGAAATATTTTGTGGCAATAAAGCCATAATTGCAATGACAAAAAATCTAACATTTCATAGAAGAACGAAGCATATAGAGATATGTTATCATTTCATCCATGATCTTGTAGCAAGTGAAGTCATAACAATGAAGTATTGTGGCATAGATGAACAAGTTGCGGATATACTCACCAAGTCGCTTCCAGTTCAAAAACATGTTCATTTTATGTCTCAAATTGGTGTATGTAACTATGAATCAAGGGGGAGTGTTAAGAATTGATTTATAGTAGTTATCTAGATATTCATCATGATCTAAGTGGTTCATAGTAGTTATCTAAATATTTATCATGATCTAGGTGGTTAGGGTGGTTTCAATAACTAACTCTATCATGGGTGATATGATGGAGAGTGGTTGTTACCACTAGGTCCTATAAATAGGACCATAGTATATGAAGCAAGTATAGAGTGAGCATTTAAGAAAATAATTGTAAGTGTTCAATATCGTTCCTCTTATTTCTAATACTACATCGGTTTTCTAGATTGAAAGTATTCTCTCTTGATTGCATCGTAGTATTCTATTTTTTATTGTTTCCTTGCTCCTCCAATCCCAACATAGTTACCTGCTTTTCCTCTCTTTTTCCTAACTATCATGGCCGCAGCTGTCACACTCACAACCATGGCCATAGCCATGGCCACATTCCCTTCCACTACACTATTTCATCTCCTTCTTCTCTCTTAGCCATAGCCTCTTCTTCCCTGCTCTTATTCCTCTCCTCCTCTTCCTTTTCTTGTTTTTCTTCTTGGCAGCAGCTCCCACAGCCTCTCCTTCCTCCTCTCTTCTTCCTCTTCTTCTCTTCTTCTTTCCCAACCACAACTGTCGCAGCCACAGCCGCAACCTCCTTCCTCTCTCTTTTCTTCCCTCACTTCTCCCTCTTCTTCTTCTCTTCTTCTCCTCTTCTTCCCTTCTCCACCCAGTCGCACCACACCTCTTCTCCTCTATTTCCTCCTGTAGGAAACAGAGGTGCGTAGCCCTAGCTGCAGCCTCCTCCTTCCTCTCTTCTCCCTCTTCTTCTGCTCCTCTTCTTCTCCTCTTCTTCCCTTCTCTTCCCTGACGTGCCACACCTCTTCTCCTCTGTTTCTTTTTGCGGGAAACAAAGGTGCACAGCCCTAGCTACAGCCATCGCCTTCCGCTCTTCTCCCTCTTCTTCTTCTCCTCTTCTTCTCTTCTTCTTCTTCTCTTCTCTTCCCCAATGCACCACACCATTTCTTTTTTTCAACTTAACAATTTAGCCCCTAAAAATTTTATATTTACATATAGATCCTCCGATATACAAACGATGGACTATAGGTCCTTACATTGAAATAAGGGCTATTACAAGATATTAGATGGATGAGAGACTATAGGTATATGGTAACTAAGGACAAATAGGTTTAAAGGATTGGATTCCCCTGTATTATTTGGGGACTATAGCGTAGTGGCTTAGTACGTCCACAGTCGATGAGTCGAGTGAATTATTATAGAGATAATAATTCACTAAGTCAGAAAGAGTTCTGATAGGTATGACTCACGACCAGCTCGATATTGGGCCTAGAGGATCACACACATATGGTAGGTTTTGCGACGAGTAGAGATTCAGATATGAGATATCTTTCAGAGCACCTTATTAGGACTAAAAGCAGCACTAAGGGAGGGGGGGTGTGGTGAATTAGTGCAGCGAATAAAAATTGATGATTTGAAGCGATTTTAGAAAACTTTGTGCGTTAAGAAAATTTCGTCTGATGAAAATGATTTCGGTAAAGAGATTGATTTGAGTGAATACATAAGAGAGTAGAGGAGGGGAGAATGAAAAATTACAGCCAAGTAAATAATAAAATGTAGCAAATGAAATTTACACACCAAGAGAAGAACATAGCGATTTTATAGTGGTTCGGTCAATTGACCTACGTTCACTCCTGAAACCTCCTCTGATGAGGTTACCGACTTCCACCATCAATCATTCTTGAAGGGGAAAGATTAAACAACCCATTTACAAAACTTTGTAGATGGCTCACACCCTTTTACAGAATTTTTATACTTGAGAATTTGGGAGGTGAACACTCAAATTTTTCAAGGCTTTTTCACTATAGTTTTAACTCAGTTCTTATCACTTCTCAATGTGCTTTACAAGTTGAGAAGTAAGGGATATTTATAAGCTCAATTAGCTTAAAATATTAGAGAAAAAAAAGCTCTCATCTCGGATTTTCGAGAGCTAGTGGTACCACCGCCAGTTGACCCTGACATTGGATGGTACCACCGCCCAATCTAGCGATACTACTACCAGAGCAGGGCCTTAGGTTTTGTGGAGGGGCGGTACCACCGCCTGACAAGCGATACCACCGCTTGGCAGTTAATAACTACTAGTGGCACCACCACCTGACCTGGGCGGTGGTACTGCCCAAGCACCTTGCAATCTGAACCCTAGGCAGTTCCACCACCCTAGTCCAACGATGCCACTGCTAGACAGGGTCCAACACTGGGTTGGGCCTTGAATTTGACCCAAAGCAGTTTAGTCTCGGGCCTAGTTGGTCCCTTCCAAGGTTAATGGGATTACTTTCCGATCTTAACACTAATTATATACTAACTACAAAATTAAAGACATATTCTAAGCAAACACTTAATCCAGCACATCAATACTTCTTCTGGTGAGCTTCCAACAAACTTTCGACAGACATCTGATGAACCCTCAAACATCTTTCGACTGACTTCCAGTAGGCTCCCAGACTTTACGATGACCTTAGCGAGTTCCAACGAGTCTTCTTTGGCAAGCTTCGATTTTTCTCAGTGAGCTCTGCGAACTTCCGATGAACCTTTCGGTGAATTTCTGACAACCCTTTGGCAAGCTCCCGATTCATTCTCGACCAATTCCGGTGGCACTTTCGATGAACCTTTGGACTTCCGGTAGACTCTTAAACTCCTAATGATTCGATCGTACTTGACTCCGGCACTTTGCTTTGTCTTCATCACTATCGTAGTTAATCCTACACACTATTCTCAACATATGGATCAGATCAAATAGCTTATCAATTGACTTTATCATCAAAATCCGAGATTCAACAATCTCCTCCTTTTTGATGATGACAATCAATTGATAACTGAGTTAACCTTAACTCCCCCTATCTTTATGCAATATTTGAGAAAAGAAACACTTGAATTCAAACTCGTTCAATTCAAGCCAAAACCGATAAGTTACATACATTCAAACTGATCGACATGCTCAACAAGCATAATTTTTCATCCCAAAATACGATACTATGCATTTTTTATAATTCAAAAATGATGTCAAGGCATGACATCCATTTTCAAGTCCAATGTTGAATGATGATAGACAATCATCATTTTAACAAACAATACCAACTTTAATTTTAAAATTTAGTAAGAATCAAATGATATCAAATAATAGTTCACAAATCCAAGGCATGATATCAATTGACAATTCAATAATACAAACTTCAATAATGAAACCAAAAGATAGCTTATCGTATCGAGGCATAATACCAATAATTCATTCATGCTATGAAAATTCATGTCATAGAGATTCGCAATAAGAGCTAATTCAAAAAATTCGTGAAGTCATTAAAAATGAATCATTCAAGTCATGAAAAATTCATAAAATTTACACAAGAGTTGTGAATGAAATCTGAAGTGAATGAAAAATTCGCATTTAGAGAAGTGAATGAAATCTGACTTGAATTCAAGAGAGTATTCAAGCTATAAAAAGTTTATGGGAGCTTCTTCTTTTCATATAGAATCATGACATAAAATATGTACAAAGAGGAGAAATCTGTGAACCACGAAGGCAATTTGGTCAAGCAATCAAGAATTTATCAAACTTCTATTTTTCATCAAAATCTCATAAAAAAGTGAAAAGTGAATCATGAAAGCAATTGAGTTCATCAAGAGCTAATATATATTATTTGCTCGAGTCCTTGAATGTCACTTTTATAAAATTCGTTGTCATTGCAAAAATTAATTATCATTGGTAAAATGACAAATGATACCTTTATCAACTAAGATTCATGAGTGCTGTTTTTACTCTTTTAAAAAATGTTGCTAAAGCTTGCATGAAATCCAAGAGTGACAAAAATATATTGTGAATGAGGGGAGGAAAGTCATCAAATAATAAAATGATAGAATCAAGTCTGATGCCAATCCAAAAATTCACAAAGCAAGAGTATTAAACTGAGATAAGTTCATTAAAACTCCATTTACAAAATCGAAAAGATGATACTATGAAAACAAACTCATGCATTAGGATAATTTAACATTCCTAATTCCCTTCTAATGAAATCAAATTATTCTTCATTTAAGGGTTTTGTAAAGATATCTGCTAATTGGTATTTTATATCAATAAATTCTAGAGTGACATCATTGCTATTGATATGATCTTATATAAAGTGATGTCTAATGTCAATATATTTAGTTCTAAAGTGTTGAATATAATTTTTAGTTAAACATATAGCACTTATGTTATCACATTTTATGAGAATATTCTTTAGATGAATTCCGTAATCTTCTAATGTATTTTATCATCCATACAAATTGTGCACAACATTCACTTATGGCTATGTATTCAGCTTCGACCATAGATAATGCAACCGAGTTTTGTTTCTTGGAAGACCAAGAAACAAGTGCATGACCTAAAAATTGACATGTTCCGGATATGCTTTTTCTATCTATTTTACATCCGACAAAATTAGCATTTGCATAAGCTATTAAATTAAAGTTATTAGATTTTGGATACTATAATCCTAGGTTAGGAGTTCCTTTAAAATATCTAAGGATTCTTTTAATGGTTTTAAGATGAGATAACTTAGGATTAGTTTAAAATCTAGCACAAAGTCCAACACTAAATATGATATCCAGTCTAATTGTAGTGAGGTATAGTAAACTATTTATCATTCCCCTATATATTTTTTGATCAAAACTTTCTCCACTTTCGTCCATATCTAACTTAGTGGAGGTACTCATAGGAGTATTGATGCCCTTTGAACCATCCATATTAAACTATTTTAACAATTTTAATGCATATTTGGTTTAACTAAGAAATATACCATCATTTAGTTGTTTGATTTGTAATCCTAAAAAGAAGGTTAGTTCACCCATTAGACTCATTTCAAACTCTTGGCTTATACACTTAGCAAATAATTCACATAATGATTCATTTGTAGAATCAAAGATAATATTATCAACATAAATTTGAACAATAAGAAAATTATTTTTAAATTTTTTAATAAACAATGTAGTATCGACCTTGCCTTTAGAAAAATTATTTTGAATAAGAAAAGAGCTAAGTCTCTCGTACTAAGCCCTTGGGGCTTGTTTTAATCTATAGAGAGCCTTAGTCAATTTAAACACATGATTAGGAAAAAGAGAGTTCTCGAATCTAGGTGGTTGTTCAACATACACTTCTTCGGAAATAAAGTCATTTAAGAAAGCGCTTTTAACATCCATTTGAAATAGCTTAAAATTATACCTACTAGCATAGGCAAGGAGCATCCTTATGGCTTCTAATCCTGTCATAGGAGTGAAGGTTTCTTTGTAATCGATACCTTCTACTTGGTTGAAACCTTTGGTCACTAATCTAGTCTTGTTTCTAACCACGATACCAAATTCATCTTGCTTGTTTCTAAAAACTCATTTAGTACCAATAACTAAATGGTCACTAGGTCTAGGAACAAACTTTTGCACCTTATTTATCTCAAATTGGTTCAATTCCTCTTGCATTGTGATGACACATGAATCACCTTTCAAGGCTTTATCAATGCATTTAGGTCTAATTTGAAAAACAAAAGCAACGTTGGCATAAAAATTTTTAAAAGAAGAATGAGTTAGAACTCCTTTTGATGTATCTTTTATAATTAGCTCCTTAGGATGAGCATCTACATACTTCCATTCCTTGGGTAAGGAAGTTTTGGAAGAAGATGCATCCAAGTTACTATTTAGAGGAGAGGTTTCATTCAAATTCAAAGCACCAAAATTAAAATCGTTATCAAAATCATTTTTCTTAAATTCAGAAACTTTATTAAAGACAACATGAATCGATTCTTCTATGACCAAGGTTCTTTTATTAAAGATACAAAAAGCTTTAAAAATAGAAAAATAGCTAAGAAAAATGCCTTTATCAGATTTTACATCAAACTTTCCCAAGGCATCTTTTTCAATTCAATATAAAACATTTATAACCAAAAACTTTAAAATATAAAATATTTTATTTTTCATTATTTCATAATTCATAAGGAGTTTTGGAGAGAGATGGTCTTACTAGAACTCTATTCATGACATAGTATGTTGTATTAACGGCTTCGGCCCAAAAATGTTTGGGTATACATGGTTTTTGCCCTTTCTTGTAAACTCCTATTCTTTCTTTCTACTACTCCATTTTGTTGAAGATTCCTCAAAGTAGAGAAATTATGGTTGTATCCATTAGATTCATAAAAATTTTGGAAATCAAGGTTTTAAAATTCACCACTGTGATCATTCCGAATCGATGAAATCATAAAACCTTTTTTATTTTGAACAAGTTTACAAAACTTCAAAAAACACTTAAAACAATTACTTTTATGTACTAAGAAGTATGTCCAAGTGTATCTACTATAGTCATCTATGATTACAAAGGCGTATTTGCTTCCTCCTAGGTTTGTTGTATCAATTTATTCAGATAAGTCCATATGGATCAATTGTAATGGTCTAAAGGTGTTTATTTGATTCTTTGATTTGAAACTACTTTTTATTTATTTTTCTAGTTGACAAGCATCACACACTTTGTCTTTGACAAACTTAATATTAGGAATACCTCTTATTAGTTTTCTAGATATGATTTGAGAGATTAGTTTCATGCTTGCATAACCTAATCTCCTATGCTAAAGCCAAGCATCAACATTCAAAATCGAAAAACACATTTCATTACTAAGTTTATCAAAGATAATAGTATAGATATTATTTTGTTTTAGGGCAATTATAGATACATTGTTGTATGATTTTTTAATGATGCAAGCATTAGATTCAAATCTTATGATGTATCCTTCATCACACAATTAATTAATGCTCAAAAGATTATGCTTTAAGCCATCACTGACAATACGTCATCAATTAAAAAGTTTGATTTATTACCTATGGTTCCCTTACCAATGATTTTACCATTATTATTGTCTCCGAAGGGTATGTGAGAATTGAGATGGATTTTCGGTCATGTGTCTTGAGCATCCACTATCAAGATACCATCTCTTGCTCCTAGCTTGTGAATGTGAGTGTGTCTACAAAAGAAGATGATTTTTAGGTACCCACGTAGACTTGGGTACCTTAAAAATTGATCTACTTATTTTGTCATTTTGCATTGAATTTTTTATGGTCCCCTTAAGAACCCGTATCAACTTATATGGACTAAGTTTCTTAAACAGATATTTGTAAGCAACATGTCTAGGTTTGTAACAAAAGTTGTACTTTATGTGAAGTGATACATACAATGTAGGTCCTTTAACTAAAGTGGTTGGATTTCGATGAGATCTACTCACAAATCCGATTCCACTTCTTTTATGAACGTGACCCTTATTAGCAAGGATCATGTTCAAAGACTTCCTGCCAACCTTAAATTTGTCTGAGGCTTCTTTGAGTAGCAAGTTCTCCTTCTCAAATGCCTCTAAGTGTTCACACTTAGAGCATGGAGGCAAAGAAGGAGTTTTAAGTTTAAGATTTTCAAATTTATTAACTAAGAGAGCATGCTCCTTTTTTAAAAATTAAACTTTTTTACTAATTACTCTACACTCATCAAATAAATTATGAAAAGCATTCGAAAGCTCATCGAAAGTTAAATTTCATCTAATAAATTATTTTCCTCTTTTATGATAGCCATTAAAGTGTAGTTGGAGACCTTCTTGTTGCTTAGTTCTTCGTCTTTGGGGCTACTCAAATCATCCCATATTGCCTTTAGTGTCTTCTTCTTCTTTGGTTACTTCTTCTTTGCTTAGGGGCATTTACTTTTGAAATGTCCCGGCTTCTTGAATTCATAGCATATCACTTGTTCTTTCTTAGGTTCAAGTTTATTTTTAGAGTCATTTTTAGCTTTATTTCTTCTTATAAATTTTTTGAATTTTTGTGCCAAGAGTGCAAGTTCATCATCATAGTTCTCATCACTTGAAGTTTCTTTCAAGTGGTCTTCTTGTGTTCTCAATGCCATATCCTTCCTATTCTTTGGAAGAGAGTTCTCAAGCTCATCATGAGCATTGCAAGTCATCTCATATATTATTAATGACCCAATTAGTTCTTCAAGAGGAAAGTTTTTTAAGTCTTGGTCTCTTGAATGACCGTTACTTTAGGATCCCAACTCTTTGGAAGGGATCTTAAAATTTTAGTTATAGGTTCAAAATTAGAAATTTTTTTTTCAAGTGCTTTTAGTCCATTGATGACATTCGTAAACCGTGTGTACATGTCTCCAATGGACTCACTTGGTTTCATCCGAAATAAATCATAAGAATGTACTAAAAGATTGATTTTGGACTCTTTCACTTGATTGGTATCTTCGTGAGTGATTTCAAGAGTATGGCAAATATCAAAAGTCATTTTGTAAATTGAAACACGATTAAATTCATTTTTGTCTAAGGCATAAAATGAGGCATTTATAGCCTTGACATTAAGAGCAAAAATCTTCTTCTCTGACTCATTCCATTCGTTCATCGGAAGAGAGGACTTTTGAAAGCTATTTTCAATAATGTTCTAAAGTTCAAAATCCATAGAAATAAGAAAAATTCTCATGCGAGTTTTCCAATAGGTATAATCCGACCTATTAAACATAGGTGGACATGTAATTGAGTGACCATCTTACATGCCGGCAAATGCCATCTCTCTTGGGTTTTAAACCAGAATGAGAGTGGCCTTGCTTTGATACCAACTGTTAGGATCAAGAGTAGTACTAAGAGAGAGGGGGAGGGGGTGAATTAGTGGAGCGGATAAAAATCGATGATTTAAATCGATTCCAAAAAAAACATTGTGCGTTAAGAAGTTTTGTCAGATGAAAACAATTTTGGCAAAGAAGATTGATTCGAGTGAATACGTAAGAGAGTAGTGAAGGAGAGATTGAATGAGTGTAGTGAAATAAAGAATTGAATGCAATAATTAAAACTTACACACTAAGAGAAGAACTCTACGATTTATAATGGTTTGGTCAAATAACCTATGTCCACTTTCGAAACCTCCTCCGATAAGGTTTCTAGCTTCCACTATCAATCCTTCTTGAAGGTGAAGGATCAAACACCTCTCTTATAGAACTTTACAAGTGGCTCACACCCTTTTACAGAATTTTTACACTTGACAATTTGGGAGGTGAACACTCGAAACTTTTCAAGGCTATTTCACTATAGTTTTGACTCAGTTCTTCTCACTTCTCAATATGATTTACTAGTTGAGAAGTAAGGGGTATTTATATGCTCAATTAGCTTTAAAATTTGGAGCAAAAAAAAAGATCTTTTCTTGGATTTTCGGGAGTTGGTAGTACCATTGCTAGTTGACCCTGACATTGGGTAGTACAACCACTCAATATGGTGATACTACCACCAGAGCAAAGCCTTGGGTTCTATGGAAGGGCGGTACCACCACTTGACAGGTAGTACCACCGCTTGATAGTTAATAACTGCTAGTGGTACCACTGCCCAAACACCTTGGAATCTGAACCCTATGTAGTTTCACTACCCTAGTTTGGTGGTGCCATCGCCAAACAGGGTCCAACACTGAGTTGGGCCTTGAATATAACCCAAATCAATTTAGTCTCAGGCCTAGTTAGCCCCTATCGGGGTTAATGGTATTACTTTTTGATCATAACCCTAATTACATGCTAACTATAAAATTAAAGATATTCTAAGTAAATACTTAATCTAACACATCAAGACTTCTTCCGATGAGCTTCTGGCGAACTTTCGATGGACTTTCGACGAACCCTCGGACATCTTCCGATGGACTTTCGATAGACTCCCGGACTTTACAACGACCTTAGCAAGTTCTGATGAGTCTTCTTTGGCAAGCTCCGATCTTTATCGGTGAGCTCCATGAACTTCTAACGAACCTTTTGGAAAACTTCTGACAACCCTTCGGCAAGCCCCCAATTCATTCTTTCCCAATTCTGGCAGCACTTCTGATGAACCTTTAGACTTCTAATGAACTCTCAAACTCCCAACGACTTGATTGTACTTACTCCGACACTTTGCTTTATGTCTTTATCGCTATCATAGTTAATCCTGTACAATATTCTCAATATATGGATTAGATCAAATAACTTAACAATTGACTTCATCATCAAAATCCGAGAGTCAACACCCCTATCTTAGTGGATATCAAATAAGCCCCTGAATTATTGAATCCCGAGGATGAGATCCAATAAGAGCTAATAGAGATTATTGGGTAGAGACCTATTAATCTAAGAGGCTTGGGTAATGGGATGGAGATCCAGTACCCAATAGGGCAAGATCCATTAGGATTAACAAGGGGCCTCTATAAATATAAGGAAACCAAAAGTCCATAAGCTAGGGATTCCTAGTGGCCACTTCCTATTCTCCTCTCCCTAGAGAGGAGTATCTTCCTAATCCCTACTGTGTGGATCACTACTAAAGAGGAGGATGCTTGACCTCCTTCATCCTCCCCCATGGATCTGTAGGAATTCAGGGATATACGATCTCCCTAGATACTATCTTTCTTGTATACATAGTTTTTTTATTCACAGATTTGTTTTTACGCATCGATCTTCGCATAATGATGAAACCTTTTTATAGAAATCTAGGATGTTTTATTTTTATTCTTCTATTATGCATGAGATGTCGCTCTTGGATTTCCCAATAGAAGGAAGCAAAGAGCACCATCAAGAAAGAGAAGCCAATTCTCTATGCTGGTGAGACAAAAAAAAAAGTTAAAGAAGTCCCTTAAGAAGGGCAAGGGCAGACCGAGTAATGCAAAAGTTGCTAAGAATGACCAATAAAGAACAAAGGCTAGTGCTTCTACTATGGCAAAGGTAGGCACTAGAAGAGGTACTACAAAGGATACCTTACAAAGAAGGCAAAACAAAAGCTTGGAGAAGCTTCAGATACATTCATGATTAGCCTCCATTTGTCAAACTCTTATGATAACATATGGGTATTGGATACCGATAGTACTTATTATATCTATAATTCGTTGTAGGTTCAAGCAAAACCTAAGAGATTAGCGAGAGGCGAGATGAATCTCAAGATGGGTAATGAAGCAAAAGTTGCTACAATCGCTGTTGATGAGGTCACCCTACATCTGCCTAGTGAGGCTACTATTACATTGGATATATGTTACTTTGAACCTTCTATTATCAAAAATATTATTTTCATTTCATATTTAATTGTTAGTGAATATAAAATATTTTTTAAAAAAATAATTGTTCAGTAATATTAGATGATAAGATCATCATTAGAGGAACATTGCATAATGATTTATTTCTGCTTGATATTGCTCCACATATCATGAATGTAATTGTGTCTAAGAGGAAACGAGATGAGGTAAACAGTGCATACATGTGGTACTGTAGGTATTGAATCTCAAATTTTGATGATGAAACTAATTGATTATGTTTAGTTGTCTAATAATGTTTTGAGTGATGCAAGTCTACTATCGATCAGGATTAGACAATTGACACAAGATGAATTAGTGTTGTGCTAGAGAAAATCACGTCAATATATTGGACATCATGCCGGAGGTCCGATTGACAATCGGCAGAAGGCTTCAGACATCGGGCATCAAGCCAAGAAGAGTGGTGTTGTGCTAAGGAGATCAGAGTTGTAGAGGTCAACCGTCGATTAGGCAACAGGCTACAAGAGAGGACGGTGCACCAAAGAATTAGATGAAGTGCCGACCAATGACGTGCTAGGCAACAGAATATTAATTCATGTAATAATTTTCTAGATCGAAGTAGGGTTAAGATTTACTTAGTGTGTAGGATTAACTATGATAGTGATGAAGACATAAAGTGAAACAAAGTGCTGGAGTCAAGTACGATGAAATCATTGGGAGTTTGAGAGTCCGATGGAAGTCCGAACATTCATCGAGAGTGCTGCCAAAACTAGTCGAGAATGAGTAGGGAGCTTGCTGAAGGGTTTTCGGAATTTCATCAAAAAGATTCATTAGAAGTTCACGAAGCTTGCCAAAAAAGATCGGAGTTTGCCAAAGAAGCTCATCGGAACTCGCTAAGATCGTCGTGAAGTCTAGGAGCTTGCAGGGAGTCCATAGAATAGTGTTCGAGGGTTCGTCAGAAGTTCACCAGAAGCTCATCGGAAGAAGTCTTAACTTTCTAAACTTTGTATTAGCTTAGGAAATGTCTTTAATGTCATAATTATCATATAATTAGGGTTAGGATTAAGTGTTAATTCTATACCTTAGTAGGGGCCAATTAGGCTCGGTATTGGACTGGTTTGGGTTGGGTTTAAGGCCTAACCAGGAATACTGGACCTGTCTAGCGGTGGCACTGCCCAGGTCTAGCTCCCTAGGTTGTTTTGGATAGTGGTACTACCCAATGACAAAGTACCTGGGCGGTGGTATCGCCCAGTACACTGACCATGTCAATGTGTCAGGCAATGGTACCGCTAGACTAGCAGTAGTACTGCCGGTGATAGGGTCAAACTGGCAGTGGTACTTCTAATACCCAGTAAACCTCGGATGGGAAGGTTTTTGACTCCAAGTTTGAATTAGATTGGAGCCTATAAAAACTTCTCCCATCCTTGGGTTGAACAAGCAAGCACACTGAACCAAAAAGTAGGAAAACTCTATTAAAATCCTTTCTCTCCTCTAGTCTTCACTTATATTCAAGAGAGGAGTGTGTTAGTGCTTGTAAGGGTTACCTCCTAAGCCTTTCAAAAGGAGAGAGCACCGTAAAAGGGAGCTTGCCTTTGCTCATTAGAAGGAAGACAACTAGTGGAAAGCCGATGGCCTCAAGAGAAGAGGAATCGGGAGTGGACATAGGTCGGATGACCGAACCACTAGAAAAATCAGTTTACATTTACTTATTATCATTTACATTGCTACAAATCATTTCATTTTATTGTAATCTGTTAGGGATCGAGCGACACTAAGAGGGGGGGGGGTGAATTAGTGCAGTAGTTGAACAACGATAAATTTCGACGATTTAAATAAGATTTCAGAAACTTCATACATTAAAAACTTCGTTTTGACTAAAACCCGGATTCAATTGATGCGTATCGGAAAGTACTTAAAGTAGGGAGTATTTAGATAGGAAGAAGGATAGTGATGAGTAAGTTGAGCAGCGAAGAAAAGATGGTTTGTAGAAAGGTAAATACAAGAACATAAACATAAATCATTTTTATAGTGGTTCGGTCATCCGACCTACGCCCACTCTCGATTCCTCTTCGCTTGAGGCCACCGGCTTTCCACTAGTTGTCTTCCTTCCAATGGGCAAAGATGAAACTCTCTTTTACAAACTCTGTTTATAAAGCTTCGCTCAACACCTCTCTTAAGAACACTTTTAAACTTTCGAATGAGGAATTTCTACTTCAAATGACAAAGTTTTCCCTTAATTTTCTTGCATACTTCTTGCATCTCCAAGCAAGAACATTTGGGGTATTTATAGACCACAAGAGAATTCAAATTTGGAGCCCAAATTTGAATTACTTTAGTTTTTTGGGGTATTAGCGGTACCACTGTCTGACACTAGCGATACCGCCGCCAGTCTAACACTAACACTATCAGTGTACTGGGCGGCGTTACCGCCCGAGGCAGTGGGTGCCACCACCCAGAACACCTGGGATTTTAGTCCTTGGGCGGTGCCACCGCTTGGGTCTAGCGGTGCCACTGCCAGCACTATTCTAGCACTATTCTAGCAAGGCTGAATGGGCCCTAACTTTGGCCCAAATCAACCTAAACAAGGCCTAGTTGACCCCTACTTGGGTTATAGGATTAACACCTAATCTTAACCTAAATTAATATGATAACTATAAATTTTAAAGACATACCTAAGCTATTATAAAGTCCAGAAACTTAAGACTTCTTCTAATGAGCTTCCAATGAACTTTCGATGATCTTTCGACGAACCCTCGGACACCATTCTGTGGACACTCAATAAGCTCCTAGACTTCTCGATGGAGTCATTGGTGAGTTTCGATGAGCTTCTTCGGCAAGCTCCAATCTTTCTCGGTGAGCTCTGCGAACTTTCGACGAACCTTCCGACGAACTTCCGAAAACCTTCAAGATAAGCTCCTACTGCGTTCTCGGCCGCCAAATGACACTCAATGAATCTTGGACTTAGTCGAACTCTCAAACTCTCAATGATTCCATCATACTTAACTTTAGCACTTTGCTTTGCTTTATGTCTTCATCGTTATCGTAGTTAATCCTACACACACAAGACAAAACTCTACTTCGATCTAGACAATTATAACATGAATTGATATTTTGTTGCCCGGCACATCATTGGCCTATCGGCGCTTCATCTGATTCTTCAGCACACCATCCTCTCTTGTGGTCCGTTGCCCAATCAACGGTTGACCTCCGCAACCTTGATATCCTTAGCGTAACACCACTCTTCTTGGCCCGATGCCCGACGTCTGAAGCCTTCTGCCGATTGTCGACCGGACCTCCGACTCGACATCCAATATCCTAATGTGATCACTTCCAATGCAACATCAATTCCTCCTGCGTCAACTATCTAATTCTGATCGATAGGAGATCTGCATAACTCAAAATGCAGTTAGACCATAAAACACAATCAATTAGTTTCATCATCAAAATCCAAGATTCAACAATCTCCCCCTTTTTGATGATGACAACTAATTGATGACTAACGAAGTTAACCTTAACTCCCGGAGTTTAACCAAACTCCCCCTATCAATATGCCATTGATAGAACACTTGGATTATCCCAAATCCAAGCAACATGTATCATTTATGTCAACAAAAAAAATCATGCAAATATATAAAATATTCAATTAACATTACATTGCATGAACTCATCAATCTACTTCTCCTCCTTTGTCATCAACAAAAAGGAGAAATTACATTTAATTAGTTTTTTAAGGATATGCAAATTTTACAATCATACTAGTTATCAATCAGGATATTCAACGTACATCACATTCAATCATAGCAAGTTTTTAAATTCTTTCTAAAGATAAGCAAGATAGCAATTTTTCATCACTTGCTTCTTGTGCAAGTTTGCACTTTGCTTTTGTAGCTTGCTAGCAACTTTTGAAATGTTCATGATAGGATATTCCTTCATTTCAATGATCGAGCTAGCAAATTTTTCATTGAAGTCGCAAGCTAGCAATAGATCTTCTCCCCCTTTGTTTTTGCCAAAAAAAAGGGAAGAGTGCAATTCTTTTCCCTTTACATGAATTTTGAAATTATGACAATCAATAAAGATAAAAGAGAAGGCTTATATCCATGAATTCATCATAAAGCAAATTTCTTTTACATCAAGGCAAAGAAAAAATCATGTCAAAAATTTCAATAAGTATTTCAAGCCAACAAGATCACATTTGAAGGATAAAATATATAACAATCGTAAATATCGATAAGTGATTCATTTGAGTGCAAAACACCTTGATTCATGCATAGGAATTCCAAGTATCAAATATCAAAATATCAAGACTTGGATTGTGATAAAGCTCATTCAAATTCAAATAATCAAAATCATTAACATAGTTTATGAGATTCACAAATGACATAAACTTGAATTGTTCTCCTCTTTGGTAAATGATGAAAAGAAGCAATCATAGCGAAAAATATTTTGATTTGCAAAAATATCTCAAGTCAAAAATTTAAAGTCATGATTTCAAGTGATCAAGAGAGGAGTCATAAAATCATTCAAACTCATTTTGTCAACTTGAAACTCCTAATCAAATCAAAAACATTTTCGAGATTCATAACATGAATGAAGTGATTATCAACTTTTTAGAGATTGTAAAATGATAAATAGAATTTTGATAAACACTTATTATCAAATCATTAATTTCATAATTCATTTAGAAGGTTCTCCTCTATAGTAAATAAAAAAAAATATAGGAGAACAAAATGAATTAAGGGAGATAGAACATGACTGAAGCATTGATTCAATTTTTTAAAAATGTATCTTATGTCATAAATACGAATAAAGCATTTGTCAAATCTGGAATCATCCTCAAAATCACATTTAATAAATTTATACATGATAAGTATAGATTCATGAATTTCCTATAGAAAAATTGATAAGATTTAGATAGAGAATTGCATTTCAGTTTTATATGTGATTTGCTTCTTATAACCATGCTTTTGCCCTTAATAAAAACAAATGTCAACATTCAAGATGAAAAGGTAAATTATTATTAAGTTGAATCACTTTAAGCATGTGGTATTTTTCAAAAAATTTGATTTAAGAGTTTCACATGGATTCATCAAAACTGAAAACTTTTAGAGATAGAAAAATTTTCAAGAATCATGCATTTCCTTTTTATGATTTACTTCAAATAAGCATGCTTTTGTCTTTTAATGTCAAATTGAGACAATCATGAAAGTTCAAGACGTAAAGGCAAAAACCATCATCGAGATTCTTAAAGTCAAAAAATATAACATATCATATAAATAATTCATCATAAAACGATTAAGACCAAAAATACATTGGTTCAAAATGAAGGAGTCACTCATCATACACAATGTGTTTTATTTAAATTTGTTTGTTTCATATGAGTGTGCTCATATTGTAAAATATGAGTATCTTATTTAAAACCAACACATGAGTTTCGTTATATGATATCATAAGGTCATTAAGCATGATAATAAAACTTTTAATATTTTTATTATTATCAATGATGATTTCATAGGGTATGTTCAGTGAAAGCCATCATCATATAACTTTGAAATACAAGTTGTCATTAAAGCCATCAAGATCAAATGTATCAAAATCTTTCATTCAAAAATTTTATTAAGAGTAACGGAGATGGTTTACATGTAAGCATGCTCATTGTATAGATCCAAAAAGTAAGTTTCAAGAGAAATTATTTAAACCAAATACATGATACACTCATTTATTTTCAAAATATTCATCATAATTATTTTCATGAGAGTCACAAGATTGGTAAAGTGAATTTATTAACCTCAATCGGATAGAAAATAAATTTTCATTTCATGCAATTATTTTCATGTGAGCATATTCAAATCTTTTTATGAAAACATGTATCAATAAGACATAAGTTTAGTCATAAACTCGTTATGACCAAACACATTAACAATAAAATATTATGATAACACATTTTTAATTTTTATATGTTTTATTTTATATGGTTGATCTCATATAAACATGTTCACATTTTCACACAAAAGCCAAGCATCATATAAATTTGAAATTATCATCAAAATCTTTCATTCCAAAAATTTGTTAGGAGTAAAGTAAATTGATTAGATGTAAGCATGCTCAATTCTTTTGTATAAATGATATGTATTAAGTTTAAAATCAAAAAATAGATTTCATAAAATAAATCAATAAGATACACATGATTTTATATTTTCATTATGTTATTATGAAAAGCGATACAGAATTCATCAAGATAAATATTCATTGGATTTAATATTGTTAGGTGTACAAGCATGAGATGCAATTATCATGATGATTCATTTTGTGTCAAAAACCATGCATTGAATTTTTATTTCAAAATCATACATTAGATTGATCTTGTAATAGCACAAGTTAAGGAATCATCATTCATTTTTTTTATACTTCTCAAAAAATACTAGAAGGAAAAGCATGATATAGTTTTTTGAAAAATAATTATTTATTTTCTACTAACTAAGTTAAGCACTCATGGAAAAGTCATGTAATTTCAAAACAATATAAGAACATTTTAGGTGAGTTGCTTACCTCATGGTTGAAACCCGTCAAAGCCCAATTCGTCGTTTCACCTTTGGAAGTTCATAATTTGTCCCTAGGTGCCTTCCTCTTCTTTGGTCTCATCTTTCATTCAAGTTTATTTTTTATTTTAGATTTTTATTTAATGAACTTATTAAAATTCATTAAAAGTTTAATGTATTCTTCATTGTTCTCATCACTTGAGTCATCACTCAAGTGGCATTTTACAGTCTAGAGGTCTAAATCCTTCCTATTCTTTGGAAGGTAGTTCATGTATTCATCGAGTTCAAAATGTACTAAGAATGTCATTTCATAGGTCATTAATGACCTGATTAATTCTTTCAATAAAAAATTATTTAAATTTTTAGTCTCTTATATTGTGGTTACTTTTGGATCCTACCCTTTTGGAAGGGATCTTAAGATCTTCTTAGTGAGTTCAAAATTTAAAAAATATTTACCAAGACTTTTCAAGCTATTGATGACATCCGTGAAACGGGTGTACATGTCATTGATAGACTCACTTGGTGTCATTTGGAAGAGCTCAAAATTATACAATAAGAGGTTTACTTTTGAGTCTTTGACTCTACTAGTACCCTCATGCATGATTTCAAGTGTCTGCCAAATATCAAAAGCCGTTTCACAAGAAGCAATCTGATTGAACTCTTTTTTATCTAAAGTGCAAAATAAGGCATTCATAGCCTTTGCATTTAAAGAAAAATATTTCTTCTCCAAATCTGACCATTCGTTCATCGGTTTAGAGGGAAGTTGAAAACTATTTTTAATGATATTCCATAAATTCAAATATAGAGAAATCAAGAAAACTCTCATTCGAGTTCTCCAATATGTGTAGTTCGATCCGTTAAAGAATGATAGACAAAAAATCAAAAAGCCCTCTTGAAAGCTATTAAGAGCCATTTCTCACGGGTGTGAATCCGAATGAGAAATAATGAAGCTCTGATACCAATTATTAGAGATCGAGCAGCACTAAGAAGGGGGGGGGGTGGGTGAATTAGTGCAGTGGTTGAACAACGATAAATTTCGACGATTTAAATAAGATTTTAGAAACTTTGTACGTTAAAAACTTTATTTTGACTAAAACCCAGTTTCAATTGACGCATATCAGAAAGTGCTTAAAGTAGGGAGTGTTTAGATAGGAAGAAGGATAGTGATGAGTAAGTTGAGCAGCGAAGAAAAGATGATTTGCAGAAAGATAAATGCAAGAACATAAACGTAAATCATTTTTATAGTGGTTCGGTCATCCGACCTACGTACACTCCTGATTCCTCTTCGCTTGAGGCCACCGGCTTTCAACTAGCTATCTTCCTTCCAATGGGAAAAGACAAAACTCCCTTTTACAAACTCTATTTACAAAGCTTCCCTCAACACCTCTCTTAAGAACACTTCTAAACTTTCGGAGGAGCTATTTCTACTTCAAATGATAGAGTTTTCCCTTAGTTTTCTTGTACACTTCTTTCATCTCCAAGCAAGAACATTTGGGATATTTATAGACCTCAAGAGGATTCAAATTTGGAGCATAAATTTGAATCACCTTAGTTTTTCGGGGTACAGGCGATACCACTGTCTGACATTAGCGGTACCATTGCCAATCTGACACTGATACTGTTAGTGTACTGGGCAGTGCCACCCCCGAGGCAATGGTGCCACTGCCCAGAACACCTAGGATTTCAGTCCCTGGGCGTTACCACCGCCTAGGTCTGGCGGTGCCACCGCTAGTACTATTCCAGCAAAGCTGAATGAGCCCTAACTTCGGCCCAAATAAGGCCTAGTTGGCCCCTACTTAGGTTATAAGATTAACACCTAATCCTAACCTAAATTAATATACTAACTATGAATTTTAAAGACATTCCTAAGCCATTATAAAGTCCAAAAAGTCAAGACTTCTTCCGATGAGCTTTTGACAAACCCTCAGAGACCATTCTGTGGACACCCAACAAGCTCTTGGACTTCTCGATGGAGTTATAGGCGAGTTCTGATAAGCTTCTTTGGCAAGCTCTGATCTTTCTCGGTGAGCTCTGCGAACTTCTGACGAACCTTCTAGTGAACTTCCGAAAACCTTTCGGCAAGCTCCCTACTCGTTCGCGGCTAGTTCCGGTAGCACTACGATGAATCTTCAGACTTCCGTCGAACTCTCAAACTCTCAATGATTCCATCATACTTGACTCCGGCACTTTGCTTTATTTTATGTCTTCATCATTATCATAGTTAATCCTACACACACAAGACAAAACTCTACTTCGATCTAGATAATTACAGCACGAATTGACATTCTGTTGCTGGCATATCATTGGCCTATCGGTGCTTCGTCCGATTTTTCAACACACTATCCTCTCTTGTGGTCCATTGCCCAATCAATGGTTGACCTTCACAGCCCTAATATCCTTGGTGCAACACCACTCTTCTTGGCCCGATGCCCAACGTTCGAAGCCTTCTACCGATTATCGACCGGACCTCTGACTCGACATCCAATATCCTGACATAATCACTTCCGACGCAGCATCAATTCCTCTTGTATCAACTGTTTAATTCTGATCGATAGTAGACCTACGTAACTCAAAATACAATTAGACCATAAAATACAATCAATTAATTTCATCATCAAAATCCGGGATTCAACACAATCATCCGACTTCTTCTTTATCCTCTTATAATCACTTTTAAGCTCAAGTATTTCTGAGACACTTTTCAACGAAATATATTTTTATCGTATGAAGGTTCTAAAAGTATTTTTAAATTATAAAAATTTTTCGTTATTAACCGCTGCGCTAATTCACCCCCCCCCCTTTTAGTGTCCCTCTAGATCCTAACAGTATGCTAGTTCATATCTATAAGGGAATAATTCAAAAGTTGCTGAAGGATAGATGCTTAGATCCATTAGACTATGAGTCATGTAACTTGTGAACCTTGCCTTTATGGTAAGTTGACCAACTCTCCATTTAGTGAAACTAGAGAGAGAGCCATTGAGTTGCTGGAACTCATACATAGCGATGTATGTGGTCCCATGTCAACTCAAGCCATAAAAGGTTATTCTTACTTCATTACATTTACTGATGACAAATTTAAAGAATATAAGAAAGAGTTAGAGAACCAGACTAGAAAGAGTATCAAAACTCTTCGATTAGATTGATGAGATAAATACTTAAGTATAGAGTTCACTTAGTTCCTCAAGAATTATGTGATTCTATCCTAGTTAACATCTCTTTATGCACATCAGCTCGTGGGATTCTCCCAGCTTAATTGCAGATCCACTAACGAAGCCATTATCTCAAACTATCTTTGAGCATCATAGGAGTCTAATGAGGATCAGCCATGTAAGTGATTGGCTTTAGGTCAAGTGGAAGATTGTTAGTCATACGTGCCCTACAAGCCAATCACATGAGTGATGGTACGTATGATATGATACACACTCTTTTTACTAATTATTTATTTGATATTTTTCTCACTTTATATTACTTGTTGTATATATATTTTAATATCCATGGATCTGTGCAATGAGAATCGAATCATGATAAAATCATGATAATGAGACTGATTCACCTTTAAACATAGATCCTAAATAATCTTGGCCAAAGGATATTCAAGAGGGACATTGAGATAACTAGGGAGACATTGAGATAACCGAATAGACTAGTGTATAGTATATCTATTCATATGATAGAGGTGACTGGTCTCATAGTTGCTTATGTGGGGACACTAGGGATATAGTGCAGGTACTTATTGGAGAATAAGTTTATTGATTGATCTACTTACGAAATGTTGGACGGTTAATGGTACTGTTAAATCCCGAATTTTGATAATGAAATCAATTAATGAAGTTATGATCTAATCTATGTTCAACAAAAGTGATGTAGGACTATCTTCGATCATAAAAAGGCAAAATGATTGAAGTAGGAAAATCAAACATTGGGTCAAGGTCAGAGATCGGGCATCACGCTGGAAGAATCGGACATTGTGTTAAGATCATATGTTGTGAGAGTCAATATGCCAATAGATCGAGCAATATGCCGAAGGAGAGCATGATGTGCTAAGAGTTTGGATGAACCAATGACATGTAGGACAATATAAGTTTTATGTTTTATAATTGTTTATGGCATGATTGTTGTAGTTTAGGTCTTAAATTGAGTTAGTTTTAGGTGTAACTATGCTAACTCAATTAGGGACCAATTGGGCCTGAATCAGGACTAAATTAGGCCTACTAGTAGGCTAATTCAGTGGCTCAAAGTTGGGTCAGGTGATGATACTACTGTTAGGATCTAGAGCGGCACTAAGAGGGGGGGGGGATGAATTAGTGCAGCGATTAAAAACGTTGATTTGTGCGATTTCAAAAACTTCGTTCGAGAAGAATCACATTTCGATAAAACAAACTTCGATTGTATTTTAACTTAAAGAGATTTGTAAGTGAAAGAGAAGGATTCGAGTGATTGTAATAAGATAAAGTATTTGTAGAAATGTAAATTGTAATAAAAGATACGCAAATCGATTTTATAGTGGTTTTGTCCTCCAACCTACGTCCTGTCACGGATAAAATTATAAATGGCTTGTTCGGTGTAACACTTATGTGTGTCCATGTCCCTTTTGGTTTGTTATTACTTGTAAAGGGCTTGCCAAAGGCTAAATGCCCAATTTGAGTGAGTTTGGCAGCCATTGTCAACTTGTATAGAAAGTTTGTGTCATGTGGACACTTGTACTAGATTCAGTTTGTAGTGGACCAATTTTATGCCTTTGTTGTGCAACCGTTCTGAGCTTGTAATATCCATGGTTGGAATGTGCATCGGCTATAAAGTGTTTGCTAAAAGAGTGGCTTGCGGATCCCGTGTGAAGCGCTTTCTCTGTCCCGTCTTCTCTTTCGTTGGTCCTAAGGGATTGTAGGAGATTTCGGGGAGGCTGACCTTTGCGGTGATACGCATTGGTGCCGCACGGCTTAGGCAAAACCAGCTAAGTCCGTGACAGTCCACTCCCGATTCCTCCTTCGTTAAGGTCACCTGCTTTCACTAATAATCTTCTTTCAATAGGTGAAGATCAACCACTCTTTTACAACTCTTTCTCCTTTTCAAAGGTTTAGGATATAACCTCTACAAGTCTCACACCTCCCTTAGACAGACTTCTAAACTTTTCAAGAGGAGGGAGAGAATACTCGAGACTTTTTCAAGATTACAACTTGATTCACTAGAGTTTTAGCTTAATTTTTGTTATGTTATCCTTACAAGGATAAGTGGGGTATTTATAGGCCCCAAATGGCTCCAAAAACAAAGCCAAAATTTAAATTTTCAGATCTTCCGGGTATGGGCGGTACTACCGCCTACATCGGGCGGTGCAATTGCCCGCAGAACCTCGAAAACATAGGTTCTAGCAATGCTACTGCTAGCCTGGAGTAGTACCACTACTGCAGCTTTACCGTTGGGTGGTACCACCACCTAGACTGGGTGGTACCACCTCCTATAGCATGGAAAAGTGTGCTTTTTTACTTTTCTAACTCATAGGCGATTCTACCGCCAGTTTAATGGTGCCACCGCCTATAACAATATTTGAGCCACTGAATGGGCCTCTCAATGAGCCCAAATTAGTCCCAATTTAGGCCCAATTGGCCCCTAATTGAGTTGGTATAATTTTACTGAAAATCAACTCAATTTTGATCTAACCTTTGACCATTAAGACATAAACAACTACAAGGTACGAATCTAAGTTATCCGGCATGTCATTTGTTCTCCTGGTGAACTTCCGGCAACCTTCTGATGATCTTTCGGTGAACTTCCGGTGCATCATCCGAACCTTCGATGAAGTGCCCAATCCACCGGCATGTTGATTCCCGCAACATCCATTCTCAACGCATTGTCCGATTCTTCTGACCCGATGCTCGAACTTTGACTTCGGCCCATCATTAGATTCTTCTTGCTTTAATTGTTTTGCCTCTTTTGATCAAGGTTACTCCTACATCACTTATCTCAAAGCATAGATTAGATAACAAACTTATTAATTAATTTCATCATCAAAATTTGAGATTCAATAATCTCTTACTTTTTGATGATGACAACCAATTGATGGAGTTAAACTCAACTCCCCTTATCTATATGTTATATTGAAACAAGGTAAACTTGAATTCAAAAGAAATAATAACCTTTGAATTCAAGTGAAACATTTTTGATCATATATAACATATTGTTTCAAGATTTCATACATTGTGCATCATAATTTCAAATCATCGAAGTACAATATGCACAATCACAACATCACTTTAGGTATAACATACATGATACCAAAACATTAAGATTTTCAATCATTCATCATTACTTACTTCTTCCCCTTTGTCATCAACAAAATGGAGGTGAATTAAAAAAAAATGATCATAAGGTATCATGATGCATATCATATATCAAACATATCAAAAACATATGATACGTGAGTCTAATATTTGCTTAGAAATCGAGTTGAACATAATGTAAAATATGTCATCCGAGATGGATAAATCCAAAAAATGATTTGATCATTTTTATTCATATCTATGAAATCCAGAAAATGATCAAGTTATGAAGGATTCATACATGAAAGAGGTTCAAGATACAATTTTGAAAATTTAAACATAAAATTATAAATTGGAAATATAGATCATTGAAGCCATTCATCAAATATTTAGTCATTCATCAAATATACTAATAAGAGCTCATCTAAAAAAAATTCGTGAGAGAAAGATCATGATAAAGTTCATGAAAAAGTTCAACTTGGCATTTATAAAGTGCAGCGCATCAACATCAAAAGTTTCATAGGGAGAGATTCAACTTGGCATTCTCATAAGGTGGAGGAAAAGAAAAAATAATCAAGTCATAAAAGATCAAGAGTTAAGAATAAAGTCCGAAGAGAGTATAATAAACTCTTGAAAGCTTAATCATTATGCAAAAATTTCATTACATCAAGCTTCAAATGATACAAAAATCATGAGATTCATTTAATCATTCCAATAGAGGTAGGAGTATAAAGCCAATTTTAATACTTCATCAAAAGGCATGATCTTCATCAATCAAAGAAGGAGGAGAATCAAAATGTGACAATCGAAGGATAAAAATGAGAGCTTCATTTAAAATATGATATCAAAAAGATGTCATCCAAAATCTAAAATTAATATCAAGTTGAGATTATGTAAACCGAGGTTGAAAATTTTTGGAAAAGGAACATACAACATCTTCATGCATTAGGACAATTTAGCATACTTAATTCTCTTCTAATGAAGTCAAATTATTCTTCATTTAGGGGTTTTTGTAAAGATATCTGCTAATTGGTGTTTTGTATCAATAAATTCTAGAATGATATCATTATTATTGATATGATCTCATATAAAATGATGTCTAATGTCAATATGCTTAGTTCTAGAGTATTGAATAGAATTTTTGGTTAGACAAATAGCACTTGTGTCATCACATTTTATGGGAATGTTCCTTAAATAAATTCTATAATCTTCTAATGTATTTTTCATCCAAATAACTTATGCACAATATGCACTTGCGGCTATGTATTTGGCTTCAACCGTAGGTAGTGCAACTGAGTTTTATTTCTCGGAAGATCAAGAAACAAGTGCATGTCCAAAAAATTGACATGTTCTAGATGTGCTTTTTTTTTATCTATTCTATATCCACCAAAATCGGCATCCGCATAAGCTATTAAGTCAAAATTATTAGATTTTGGATACCATAATCCTAGATTAGGAGTTCCTTTAAGATATCTAAGGATTTTTTTTCACGGCTTTAAGATGAGACAACTTAGGATTAGCTTAAAATCAAGCACAAAGTCCTACACTAAACATGATATATGGTCTAGTTGCGGTGAGGTAAAGTAAACTACCTATCATTCCCCTATATATTTTTTGATCAAAACTTTCTCCACTTTCGTCCATGTCTAACTTGGTGGAGGTACTCATAGGAGTGTTGATGGCTTTTGAACCATCCATATTAAATCATTTTAACAATTCTAAAGTATATTTGGTTTGACTAAGAAATATACCATCACTAAGTTGTTTAATTTGTAATCCTGAAAAGAAGGTTAGTTCACCCATTAGACTCATTTCAAATTCTTGGCTCATACACTTGACAAATGATTCATAGAATAATTTATTTGTAGAACTAAAGATAATATCATCAATATAAATTTGAACAATAAGAAAATTATTTTCAAAATGACTAATAAATAATATAGTATCGACCTTGCCTTTAGTAAAATTATTTAAAATTAGAAAAGAACTAAGCCTCTCATACCAAGCCCTTGGAGCTTGTTTTAACCCAAAGAGAGCCTTAGTCAATTTAAACATATGATTAGGAAAAAAAAGTTTTAAAAAATGGGTGGTTGTTCAACAAACACTTCTTCGGAAATAAAACCATTTAAGAAAGCACTTTTGACATCCATTTGAAATAATTTAAAATTATTACTACTAGCATAGACAAGGAGCATCCTAATGGCTTCTAACCTTACCACAGGAGCGAAGGTCTCTTCATAATCGATATCTTCTTCTTTGTTGAAACCTTTGGCCACTAATCTAGCCTTGTTTCTGACCATGATACCAAATTCATCTTGCTTGTTTCTAAATACTCATTTAGTACCTATAACTAAATAGTCACTTAGTCTAGGAATAAGCTTCCATACCTTATTCCTTTCAAATTGATTCAATTCCTCTTACATTGCGATAACCCAAGAATCATTTTTCAATACTTCGTCAATGCACTTAGGTTCAATTTGAGAAAGGAAAACGGTGTTGGCACAAAATATTTTAAAAGAAAAATGAGTTTAAATCCTTTTTGATGTCTCTCCTATAATTAGCTCCTTTGGATGGGCATCTACATACTTTCACTCCTTACGTAAGGAAATATAGGAAGAAGATGCATCCAAGTTGTTATTTTGATGAGAGGGTTCATTCAAATTCAAACCATCAATACCAAGATCATTATCAAAATCATTTTTCTTAAATTTGGAAACTTCATTAAAAACTATATGAATAGACTCTTCTAAAACCAAGGTTCTTTTGTTGAAAATACGAAAGGCTTTAGAAATGAAAAAATAACTAAGAAAGATGCTTTCATCGGATTTAGTATTGAATTTTCTTAAGACATCCTTTGTTAGGGATCGAGCGGCACTAAGAGGGGGGGGGGGTGAATTAGTGCAGCGGTAAGAAACGATAAATTTTCAGCGATTTGAAACAAGTTCGAAAACTTCATACGAATGAATGCAACATTTCGTTTGAACCCGAAAGATTGCGTTTTAACTTTAAAGCATACGTAAGAAGATGAAGATGAAGTTGAGTAAATAAGGCAGCATATGAAAATGGTTTGCAGCAAAGTAAGTTGCGAGAAAGTAAATGCAAACCGATTTATAGTGGTTCGGTCATCCGACCTACATCCACTTCTGAAGCCTTTTCCGATGAGGCTCCCAACTTCTACTAGCAAATCTTTTGAAGGGAAAGGACCAAATACCCTTCTTACAACCCTTTACAAGAGGTTCACACTCTTACAAGATTTCACAAGGAGAAGAAGGAGGTGAACACTTAAGCAAAAGAAGAGATAAGACTTTGTCAAGACTTTTCAAAGACTTTTTCTCAAAATTCTAACTCTCAAGGGTTACCCTTTTAGCTAAGAAAAGGGGGGGTATTTATGTTGAATCTTGGATTTTGATGATGAAACTAATTGAGTGTGATTTGTGGTCTAACTGCGTTTTGAGTTACGCAGGTCTACTATCGATCGAGATTAGAGCGGTTGATTTGGAGGAATTGACGTTGCGCCAGAGGTGATCACGTCAGGATATTGGATGTCGAGCCGGAGGTTCGGTCGACTATCGGCAGGAGGCTTCGTACGTCGGGCATCGGGCCAAGAAGTGCGGAGTTGCGCCATGGATATCGAGGTTGCGGAGGTCAACCGTCGATTGGGCAATAAGCCGCAAGAGAGGGCGATGTGCCGAAGGATCGGACGAAGCGCCGACCAATGATGTGCCGGGCAACTGAATGTCAATTCACGTTGTAATAACTGTCTAGATCAAAGTAGAGTGTTTGGTGTTTGTTTGTGCAGGAGTAACTACGAAAGGGATGAAGACGTAAAGCGAAATCAAGGGCCGAAGTCAAGTGCGATGGATCGTTGGGAGTTCGAGAGTTTGACGGAAGTCCAAAGATTCATTGGGAGTGCTGCCGAAACTGGCCGAGAATGAGTAGGGAGCTTACCGAAGGGTTTTCGGAAGTTTACCGGGACGTTCGTCGGAAGTTCGCGGAGCTTGCCAAGAAAGATCGGAGCTTGCCAAAGAAGCTTGGGGGAACTCGCCAAGATCATCGTGGAGTCTGAGAGCTTACCGGGAGTCCGTAGGATGGTTTCCGAGGGATCGTCGGAAGACCGCCGAAAGTTCGCCGGAAGCTCGACGGAAGAAGACTTGACTTACGGACTTTGTAATAGCTTAGGAATGTCTTTAATTTTGTAGTTAGCACATTAATTTGGGTTAGGATTAGGGGTTAATCCTTTAACCCGAAGTAGGGGCCATTGGGCCTTAGTTTGGGTCAAAGTTTTTGGCCCAAACAACACCAACGCAAGCTACGTGCATGCTACGTGCATGCTACGTGCATAGTACTGTAGCATGGCAGTGTAGCTGGTACTATAGCCGGTTACTGTAGCAGGCGGTAGCACCGCCCGACTACTGTAGCAGGCGGTAGCACCGCCCGACTACTGTAGCAAGCGGTAGCACCTTTCTTGTGTCGATCGACCTTGTGCGGCGGTAGCACCTCTCGACAGTGATAGCACCGCCTCTGACAGGTGATAGCACCGCCTAGCACCGGGAAACTCAAAAAAATTTAAATTTGGAGCCCAAATTTGAATCCTCTTGAGCTCTATAAATTCCCCTCTCTTGCAGGTTCAAAGTGCAGCAAGAAGAGTGAAAATCTTGAGGGAAAACTCTACTCAAATAGTGTCAAAAACTTCCCTCTTACTCTTTAGTGTTTTCTTGTTCAAGAGGGGTGAGAGCTTTGTAAGGGTTATCTTCTAAGCCCGTCAAAAGAAGAGGTGTTGCAAGAGAGTTCTTCCTCGCCCATTGGAAGGAGGAAAGCTAGTGGAAAGCCGGTGTCCTCAAGCGAAGAGGAATCGGAAGTGGATGTAGGTCGGATGACCGAACCACTATAAAAATCTAGTTTGCATTTACGTTCTTGCTATTTACTTTACTGCAAACCATTTTTACTTGCTGCCTTATTTACTCAACTTCCTTATCATCTTATTACGTATGCTTTAAAGTTAAAATGCAATCTTTCCGGGTTCAAACGAAACATTGCATTCATTCGTACGAAGTTTCCAAAGCTTGTTTTAAATCGCTGAAAATCTATCGTTTTTTTCGCTGCACTAATTCACCCCCCTCTTAGTGCCGCTCTATCCCTAACAATTGGTATTAGAGCCACGTTCTTTCTCTTTCGGATTTACACCCGTGAGAAATGGCTCTAAATGGTTTTCAAGAGGGCTTTTCGATTTTTCGTCCACCGTTCTTTAATGGATCGGACTACACTTATTGGAAAACTCGAATGAGAGTTTTCATGCTTTCAATGGATTTGGATTTGTGGAACATCATCAAAAATGGTTTTCAACCTTCCTCTAAACCGACGAACGAATGGTCGGTTTTGGAGAAAAGGTCGTTTTCTTTAAACGTAAAGGCTATGAATGCCTTATTTTGCGCTTTGAACAAGAACGAGTTCAATTGGATTTCTATGTGCGAAATGACTTTTGACATTTGGTGAACTCTTAAAATCATGTATAAGGGAACTAGTAGAGTTAAAGACTTGAAAGTAAACCTCTTATTGCATGATTTTGAGCTCTTCCAAATGACACCAAGCGAATCTATCGATGACATGTACACCCGCTTCATGGATGTCATCAATAGCTTGAAAAGTCTTGGTAAAAGTTTTTCGGATTTTGAACTCACTAACAAGATCTTAAGATCCCTTTCAAAATGGTGGGATCCTAAAATAACGGCGATTCAAGAATCAAAGGATCTAAATAATTATTCTATTGATGAACTCATTGGGTCTTTAAAGACCTATGAAATAAAACATGATGAATATGATGAACATGATGAACACATGAACCACCTTCTAAAGAACAAGAAGGTTTTTGAACTCCGAACTATGATATGCCACTTGAGTGATGACTCAAGTGATGAGGACATTGAAGAGGACTTTGAACCTTTAATCGATCTCAATAAGTTCATTAAACAAAAATCTAAAATCAACAATGAACTTGAACAGAGGAAGAGACCAATAAAGAAGAAGAAGACTCACTAAGAAGAATCAAGGAAAGAAGAAGCAAACTACGCTTTAATGGGCTTCGACAATGAGGTAAGTAACTTAACTTCCTTGAATTATTTTGAAATTACTTGATGATTTCCATGAATGCTTAACTTAGTTTGTAGGAATTTTTTTTATGCTTTTCTTGTGTTTTTAGAAATTAAAAAAAATTCGAAATTATACTATGCTTTTCTTTATAGTATTTTTGAAAAGTAAAAATATGAATGACGATTGTAAGATTTGTGATAATGCTTAGGATTAAACCATGCTTGAGTATCTTGATGGTTTACATTGTCTCTAAACATGATGCTTGATGATTTTATATCATGCATGAGTTGTTGAAGTGATGTTGATCTAAAAACTTCTATCTTGGATTAATGGGTCTTAACCTTTTTTATGATGAAATTTTTAAATGATACATATCTTCATGAAATCAATTATAAAGACCTAAGCCATAAATTTTTCCAAATGAAAGAAATGTGATTTTAATGTTGCCGTGTATTACATTTGGACTTGATGATTTTCATGACGAAAATTATTTTTCAGATTTATAAAATGATGTATGATTTTACCAAAAATTTGAGCATCGATCATCTTGTTATAACTAATGTAAGAAAGAATTAAAATAATTTTGATGATATTTTCGTTTTTGAATATGATGCATGACATTTTCATATGAAAAATTTGAACATTCTTATGAAAGATCAAATCACTTGAATTGAAACTCATAAAGATGAGAAAATATATTATCATGATGTTTGATGCATATGATCTTGATGGATTTAATGACAAACTTATGTTTTGAATTTCTACAATGATGGGTTCCATATAAATGTTTGAACATACATTATGAAATCATCATTGAAATGAAAATACTAAAAGTTTGTTATCATACTTAATGACTTTGTGATATCATATCTTGATGACAAACTCATGTTTTGGTCTTAAATTTGATACTCATCTTTTGAAATATGAGCATACTTGTTTGAAACAAAATGAAACACATTATCATGATAAGTTAAATCTCATGTCTTGAAACAATGTGTTGGTTTGACAATTTTTATAATGAAGTTTGTTTTCCGGTTTTGAATATTTTGATTTGGCATATAAAGGCAAAAGATATACTTATATGAAACATAAAGAAATTATATTTACTATCTTATCGAGATTAATGATTTCATGATATCTTAAGAATCTCATAAATTATAGAAGTGATTTCGATGAATTGATTATGATTTGATAATTTGAACTTTTCTCTCATGTTTCAATACTACTTTGTATGCTTCATGACTTGTTGATTGAAATAATGATGTAGACTTTTGATGATGGCTAGCATTTTGAATCTCGAAAATAATTACTTCTTTTTATCATTTACTAAAGAGGAAAATAATTCAAGTTTATATCATTTGTGAATCTCACAAACTATGGTAATGATTTTGATGATTCGAACTTGAATGAGCTTTGTCATAATCCAAGTCTTGATATTTTGATATTTGATACTTGGAATTCCTATACATGAATCTAGTTACTCTTTGTGCTATATTTTTTTCAAATGGATTATGAGCCTTGATGTCATATTATTTCATGATCCTAGAAGTGATATGATTTCTTTGTCTTGTATGGTAAATTGAATATTTGATTTTTTTTATGATAAATTATGAATCATGACTTGATCTATGAGATTGATATGCTTTTATATATCATGATTCTTGGTTGTATGATATTTATCTTGAATTAAAAAATTAATAAATATGAATTTTGATCTTGCTAAAAAGAAAATTATGAATCATGAATGATATCTTTTGGTTGTGATCCTTGTTGAATTTATATATTGATATCCGTCATGACATGATTTCTTTGCGTTGTTGTCTTATTTGCATCATGTAATGATTGAACAATTAATGTATATTTTTATTGATGCAAACTTTTAATTGATATGAAAAATGGCTTGTATAATGATTGAAATTTTTAGCCATTTAGTCCTCCTTTCTTTTTGACAAGACAAAGGGGGAGAAAAATTGCTACCTTGCAATTTCACAAGAAGAAGAAGGATTGCTATTTCAAAGGATGCAAATATTGCTATCTTGAAAGAAGCAAAATGCAAAACTTCGAAAATTTGGAATGTTACACTTGCCATGCCTTTATATTTGTATGAAAAGTTAGCATATATGTTTAAAGTGATCATACATAATTGCTAGCTCATTGCAAACAAAAATTGATAGCTTGCAAAGGTGAAACTTAGTTACAAAAGAGAAGAATTGAAAGGAAGCTAACTTGCGTGTCGCAAAGTATGTTAGCTTGCTTATCATTATTGATTGCTTGCTTATCATCTTTTTATCTCATATCTTGATTTTTGACTCCCTTGAATTCATGACTTAATATGCTAAAAATTCATATTGTAAATTTGTTATTTTGTCATGATCAAAGCATTGGCTATTTGTACTCCACTTTTTGACAAAACAAAGGGGGAGAAGATTAATTGCTAGCTTGTGTATCGTAAAGAAAAATTTTGCTAGCTAGAAACATGCAAAGGAAGCAAAGAAAGTGCAACTTGCACATCTCAACAGGCAAGTGAAAATTACCATCATTGCCCATCTTTGAAACTTGCTATGATTGAATGGTATAACTTAATGTTGTATTACAAAATGTTGTATGATGTTGTAAAAATCTGCATATCTTGCAAAGTGCAAGCTAGTTTGTTGTAAAAATCTGCATATCTTTTAAACTAGCTGTAATGCTACTTCTCCTTTTTGTTGATGACATAGGGGGAGAAGTAGATTGATGACTTCATGCAATGTAATGATACTTGAATATTTTATATATTTGTATGATGGTTTAAATAGATTCTCTTAACATTGTGATGAATGTTACTTGGATTTGGGATAATTCAAGGGTTCTATCAATTGCATTTTGATAGGGCGAGTTTGTGTTAAACTCTGGGGAGTTATGGTTAACTCCGTCAGTCATCAATTAGTTGTCATCATCAAAAAGCGGGAGATTGTTGAATCTCGGATTTTGATGATGAAACTAATTGAGTGTGATTTGTGGTCTAACTGCGTTTTGAGTTACGCAGGTCTACTATCGATCAGGATTAGACAGTTGACGTTGGAGGAATTGACGTTGCGCCAGAGGTGATCACGTCAGGATATTGGATGTCGAGCCGGAGGTTCGATCGACTATCGACCGGAGGTTTCGTACGTTGGGCATCGGGCCAAGATGCATGTTGCGCCAAGGATATCGGGGTTGCGGAGGTCATCCACTGATTGGACAACAGACCGCAAGAGAGGACGATGTACTGAAGGATCGGATGAAGTGCCGACCAATGACGTGTCGGGCAACTGAAAGTCAATTCACGTTGTAATAACTGTCTAGATCGAAGTAGAGTGTTTGTTTGTTTGTGTGCAGGATTAACTACGATGAAGATAAAGACGTAAAGCGAAATCAAGGGCCGAAGTCAAGTGCTACGGATTGTTGGGAGTTCGAGAGTTTGACGGAAGTCTGAAGATTCATTGGGAGTGCTGCCGGAACTGGCCGAGAATGAGTAAGGAGCTTGCCGAAGGGTTTTCGGAAGTTTACCGGGAGGTTCATCGGAAGTTCGCGGAGCTTGCCAAGAAAGATCGGAGCTTGCCAAAGAAGCTCGAGGGAACTCGCCAAGATCATCGTGGAGTCCGAGAGCTTGCCGGGAGTTCGCAGGATGGTTTCCGAGGGATCGTCGGAAGACCGTCGAAAGTTCGCTGGAAGCTCGACCGAAGAAGACTTGACTTGCGGACTTTGTAATAGCTTAGGAATGTCTTTAATTTCGTAGTTAGCACATTAATTTAGGTTAGGATTAGGGGTTAATCCTTTAATCCGAAGTAGGGGCCATTGGGCCTTAGTTTGGGCCAAAGTTTTTGGCCCAAACAGCACCAACGCATGCTACGTGCATGCTACATGCATGCATGGCATCGTAGCATGGCATCAGAGTCGTTATCAGTAGCAAAGCGGTAGCACCGCCGACTATTATGTAGCAGCACGGTAGCACCGCCTACCGAGGCGATAGCACCGCCGGTTACTCAGAGTGGTGTAGCACCGCCTGTTGTGTTAGTCTGACACTATGCAGGCGGTAGCACCACCTCTGACAGGCGGTAGCACCGCCTCTGACAGGCGGTAGCATCGCCTAGTACCGGGAAACTCAAAAAAATTCAAATTTGGAGCTCAAATTTGAATCCTCTTGAGCTCTATAAATTCCCCTCTCTTGCAGGTTCAAAGTACAGCAAGAAGAGTGAAAATCTTGAGGGAAAACTCTGCTCAAATAGTGTCAAAAACTTCCCTCTTACTCTTTAGTGTTTTCTTGTTCAAGAGAGGGGTGAGAGCTTTGTAAGGGTTATCTTCTAAGCCCGTTAAAAGAAGAGGTGTTGCAAGGGAGTTCTTCCTTGCCCATTGGAAGGAGGAAAGCTAGTGGAAAGCTGGTGTCCTCAAGCGAAGAGGAATTGGAAGTGGATGTAGGTCGGATGACCGAACCACTATAAAAATCTGGTTTGCATTTACGTTCTTGCTATTTACTTTACTGCAAACCATTTTTACTTGCTGCCTTATTTACTCAACTTCCTTATCATCTTATTACGTATGCTTTAAAGTTAAAACGCAATCTTTCCGGGTTCAAACGAAACGTTGCATTCATTCGTACGAAGTTTCCAGAGCTTGTTTTAAATCGCTGAAAATCTATTGTTTTATCCGCTACACTAATTCACCCCCCCCCCCCTCTTAGTGCCGCTCAATCCCTAACAATTTATAGGCTCAAAATGGATTCAAATTTGGGCTCCAAATTTAAATTTATTTTGAGTTTCCGATCGAGCAGTGCTACCGCTTTGTCGAGGTGGTGCTCGCTCGCTTTGTCGATCTGGCAGATCGACATAACAGGCGGTAGTACCACTTCACCAAAGCGGTACTACCGCTTAGTTTGTCTTTGAGTTCAGATTTGGGCCAAAAACTTTGGCCCAAACTAGTCCCAATCAAGGCCCAATGGCCCCTATTTTGGGTTTATAGGATTAACACCTAATCCTAACCCAAATTAATATGCTAACTACGAATTTAAAGACATTCCTAAGCTATTACAAAGTCCGCAAGTCAAGTCTTCTTCCGACGAGCTTCCGGCAAACTTCCGACGGTCTTCCGATGATCCCTCGGAAACCATCCTGTGGACTCCCGGTAAGCTCTCGGACTCCACGATGATTTTGGCGAGTACCCCCAAGCTTCTTTGGTAAGCTCCGATCTTTCTTGGCAAGCTCCGTGAACTTCCGACGAACCTTCCGGCGAACTTCCGAAAACCCTTCGGTAAGCTCCCTACTCATTCTCGGTCGGTTCCAACAACACTCCCAATGAATCTTCGGACTTCTATCGAACTCTCGAACTCCCAACGATCCATCCCACTTGACTTCTGGCACTTTATTTCGCTTTACGTCTTTATCTTCATCGTAGTTAATCCTGCACACAAACAAACAAACACTCTACTTCGATCTAGACAGTTATTACAACGTGAATTGACTTTCAGTTGCCCGGCACATCATTGGTCGGCGCTTCATCCGATCCTTCAGTACATCGTCCTCTCTTGCGGTCCGTTGTCCAATCAGTGGATGACCTCCGCAACCCCGATATCCTTGGCGATAAATGCATCTTGGCCCAATGCCCGACGTACGAAGCCTCCTATCGATAGTCGACTGAACCTCCGGCTCGACATCCAATATCCTGACGTGATCACCTCCGGCATAACGTCAATTCCTCTAGCGTCAACTGTCTAATCCTGATCGATAGTAGACCTGCGTAACTCAACACGTAGTTAAACAACAAAACACAATCAATTAGTTTCATCATCAAAATCCGAGATTCAACATCCTTTTCATTCAAGATAAAGCATTTGTAATTGAAAACTTTAAAATAAGAAATATATGATTTTTTTATTATTTCATAATTCATAAGGGGTTTTGGATAGAGATGGTCTTACTAGAACCTTATTCATAACATAGCAAGCCGTATTAATGGCTTCGGCCCAAAAGTATTTGGGTAAGCTATGTTCATTTAACATGGTACTTGCCATTTCTTACAAATTTTTGTTCTTTTTTCTACTACTCTATTTTATTGAGGATTTCTCAGAGTAGAGAAGTTATGGTTATATCCATTAGATTCACAAAAATTTTGGAAGTCATGGTTTTGGAATTCACTATCATGATCACTCTGAATCGACGAAATCATGAAATCTTTTTCGTTTTGAACAGGTTGACAAAATTTAGAAAAATATTTTTAAATAATCACTTTTGTGAGCCAAGAAATACGTCCAAGTGTATCAACTATAGTCATCGACAATGACAAATGCATATTTGCTACCTCCTAAACTTGTTGTATCAATTGGTCCAAATAAATCCATATGGATCAATTGTAACGGTCTAGAGGTGCTTATTTGATTTTTTGGTTTGAAACTAGTTTTTATTTGTTTACCTAGTTGATAAGCATCACATACTTTGTCCTTAATGAACTTAGCATTAGGAATGCCTCTTACAAGTCCTTTAGATGTGATTTGAGAGATTAGTTTCATGATAGCATGACCTAATCTCCTATGCTAAAGCCAAGCATCATCATTCAAAACCAAAAAATATATTTCATTACTAAGATCATCAATGTTTATGGTGTAGATATTTTTTTATTTTAGTGCAATCATAGATGTGTTATTGTGTGGTTTTTCAATGGTGTAAGCATTAGATTCAAATTTCACAATATATCCCTTATCACATAATTGACTAGTGCTCAAAAGATTGTGCTTTAAACCATCTATCAATAACACATTATCAATTGAAAAACTTTATTTGTTACCTATAGTTCCCTTGCCAATGATTTTACCCTTGTTATTGTCTCTGAAGGTGACATACCCTTTGTCTTGGTTAGTGAGCTTAGAGAATTGAGATAGATCTCCGGTCATGTGCCTTGAGCATCCACTATCAAGGTACCATCTCTTGCTCCTAGCTTTTGTAGGTGAATGTGTCTATAAAAAAGGTTGGTTTTTAGGTACCCATTTGAACTTGGGTGCCTCAAAAATTGATCTAGTAAACATGTCATTGTTTATTGAGTTCCTTATTATTGATTTAGGAACCCATATTCACCTTTGTGGGCTAAGTTTCTTATATGAACATTTATAGGCAACATGTCCAGATTTACAACAAAAATTACATTTCAAATTAGAAGATATATGTAGTGCAGGTCCTTTAATGAAGGTGGTTGGAGTATGGTGAGATCCACTCATAAATCCAATACCACTTCTATTTTCGATGTGACCCTTGTTTGTAAGAATCATGTCCAAGCCCTTGCTACCGACCTTAAACTTGCTTAGGGTCTCTTTAAGTAGCAAGTTCTCATTTTTGATTGCCTCTAAGTGTTCGCACTTAGAGCATGGGGTTAAAGAGGGAATTTTAAGACTATCAAGCTTATCTTGTAATAAAGCATGCTCCTTCTTTAATAAATTGAACTTTTTACTAATAGCTCTACACTCATCAAATAATTCATGAAAAGTGATTGAAAGTTCATCGAAAGATAAATCTTCATTAATTAACTCACATACCTTTTCTCCGAAAGCCATCAATGCGAAGTTGGCCTCCTCTTTATTGCTTACTTCTTCATTTTTGGAGCCACTTGAGTCACCCCACGTCGCCTTTAGAGCTTTCTTCCTCTTTGGTAGCTTCTTCTTGGCATGGGGGTATTCACTTTTGAAGTGCCCTGACTTCTTGCATTCATAACATATAACTCGGTCCTTTGTTGGGTTTAAGTTTATTTTTAGTATCATTTTTAAATTTATTCTTTCTTATAAATTTTTTAAATTTATAAGTTAAGAGCGTAAGTTCACCATCAAGGTCCTCATCACATGAAGATTCCTTCAAGTGGTCTTCTTGTGTTCTTAATGTCATATCCTTACTATTCTTTGGAAGAGGATTCTCTAGCTCATCATGAGTATGACATGTCATTTCATAGGTCATTAGAGACCCAATGAGTTCTTCGAGAAAAAAAGTTTTAAGGTCCTTGGCCTCTTGAATGGCCGTAACTTTTGGATCCAACCTTTTTGGAATGGATCTTAAAATTTTAGTTATAAGTTCAAAATTAGAAAAATCTTTACCAAATGCTTTGAGTCCATTGACGATATCCGTGAAATGGGTGTACATAACTCCGATGGATTCACTTAGTTTCATTCGAAATAATTCGTAAGAATGCACCAAGAGATTGATTTTGGACTCTTTCACTTGACTAGTACCTTCATGAGCAATTTCAAGAGTATGCCAAATATCAAAGGTTGATTTATAAATCAAAATATAATTAAACTCATTTTTATCAAGTGCACAAAACAAGGCATTCATAGCCTTTGCATTTAGAGTGAAAACTTTCTTCTCCGATTCATTCCATTCGTTTATCGGAAGAGAAGATTTTTGAAATCCATTTTCAACGATATTCTAAAGTTTAAAATCCATGAAAATAAAAAAAATCTTTATGCGAGTCATCCAATAAGTGTAATCCGACCCATTAAACATAGGCGGACGTGTAATGGAATAACCCTCTTGCATGCTAGTATAAGCCATCTCTCTTGGGTTTTAAACCAAATAAGAGTGACCAAGCTTTGATACCAATTGTTAGGATCTAGAACGGCATTAGGGGGGGTGAATTAGTGCAGCGGTTAAAAATGTTGATTTGTATGATTTTGAAAAACTTTGTTCGAGAAGAATCACGTTTTGATGAAAACCAACTTCGATTGCATTTTAACTTAAAGAGATTCATAAGTGAAAGAGAAGGATTCAAGTGATTGCAATAAGGTAAAGGATTTGCAAAAATGTAAATTACAAGAAAAAAAACATAAATCGATTTTATAATGGTTCAATCCTCCGACCTATGTTCACTCCCGATTCCTTGTTCATTGAGGTCATTGGCTTTCACTAATGATATTTTTTCAATAGGTGAAGATCAACCACCCTTTTACAACTCTTTCTCCTTTTCAAAGATTTAGAAGATAACCTCTACAAGTCTCATGCCTCCCTTAGACAAACTTCTAAACTTTTCAAGAGGAGGGAGAGAACACTCAAGACTTTTTCAAGATTATAATTTGACTCACCAAAGTTTTAGCTTACTTTTTCTAATGTTATCCTTGCAGGGAGGGATGAGTGGGGTATTTATAGGCCCCAAATGGCTCCAAAAACAAAGCCAAAATTTAAATCTCTGGGTCTTCCGGGTATGGGCGGTACTACCACCTGCATCGGGCAGTGCAACCGCCCGCAGAACCTTGAAAACAGAGGTTCTGGTGGTGCTTCCGCTAGCCTCGAGAGGTACCACCACTGTAACTTTACTGCTAGGTGGTACCACCACCCAGACTGGGTGGTACCACTGCCTACACTGGGCGGTACCACCCTCTGTAGCTTGGAAAAGTGTGCTTTTTCACTTTTCCAGCTCATAGGCGGTTCTACCATCAGTTCGGCGGTGCCACCACCTACAATAACATTTGGGCCACTGAATGGCCCTCTCAATGAGCCCAAATCAGTCCCAATGTAGGCTTAATTAGTCCCTAATTGGGTTGATATGATTTCATCCAAAACCAACTCAATTTTGACTTAGCCTTCAACCATTAAGACATAAACAACTACAAGCTATGAATCTAAGTTATCCGGCATGTCATTGGTTCTCTTAGTGAACTTCCGGCAACCTTCCGGTGATCTTCCGATGCATCGTTCGAACCTTCGGTGAAGTGCCCGATCCACCAACATGTTGACTCCCACAACATCCATTCTTGGTGCATTGTCCGATTCTTTTGACCCGATGCCCGAACTTTGACTCTGGCCCATCACTTGATTCTTCTTGCTTTAATTATTTTGCCTCTTTTGATCAAGGTTAGTCTTGTATCACTTATCTCAAAGCATAGATTAGATAACAAACTTATCAATTGATTTTATTATCAAAATCCGAGATTCAACAACTACCAGACCAAACAATGGCACCGTTTGAAGACCGATCTCCTAGGCACTGTCTAGGCGGTGGTACTACCCAAACTAGCTGTAGTCTACCCAAACATATTCTTCTAAGCTGGTTAGGCAGTGGTACTACTCAAACTAGTGATGGTACCGCTAGTGCAAAGGGGGCCAAGCAGTAGTACCGCTAGTACCCAAAAAACCTGTGATGAGACTTTTTAGCTCCTTTTTATAGCCATTTGGGGCCTATAAATACCCCACTCATCCTTGCTTGGTCGATAGAAGATCTGTGAATAAAAATTTATAATTCTTAGTATGCAAACTCTATTGTAATCTCTTGAGAGTTTCCCTCCTCTTTAAAAGTTTAAAATTTTGTCTAAAGGAGGTGTGAAACTTGTAAAGGTTCTCTCCTAAACCTATGAAAAGGAGAAAGAGTTGTAAAAGGGTAGTTGATCTTCTCTCATTGAAAGAAGATCAGTAGTAAAAATCGATGAACTCGACGGAGGAGGAATCAGGAGTGGACATAGGTCACGATGAACGAACCACTATAAATCTAGTATGCACTTCTTTTCTGCTATTTACTCTTATTACTTACTAATTTAGTTGCTCACTACACTTTACTTATTTTCCAAGTCAAAACACATTTTTGATATGTTTTCATCGAATGAGTTTTTGAATCGTTCTAATTTTTTTGAAAGTACTAACCCTCGCGCACCCCCCCCCCCTCTTAGTGCCACTATGATCCTAATAGTTGGTATCAAAGCCAAATTTTTCTCAATTGATTTAATACCCAAAAGAGATTAAATAGTATTTTTTGGTAAACTAGAGGGTCACTCTATCACTCGTTCTCCTATATTTAATGGGATAGTCTACATATATTAGAAAACATGTATGATGAATTTTTTAATTTTTATGGACTTTGATTTATGAAATATTATGGAATATGATTTTTAATAATCCTCTAGATTAATGAATGAATGGAATGATCTAGAGAAAAATATTATTTTCTTTAAATGCTAAAGCTATGAATGCTTTATTTTGTGTTTTAGAGAAAAATAAATTTGATCCTGTTTCTATATATGAAATTGCACACGATATTTAGCACATACTTGAAGTTACACATGAAGGGAAAAGTAGAGTTAAAAAATCTAAGATTAATTTATTGCTATATAGTTTTGAATTATTTCGAATGAAACCAAGCGAAACCATTGGTGATATGTATACTCATTTTACGGATGTTGTTAATGATTTGAAAGTTCTTGATAAATTGTTTACTAATCTTGAACTTGTTAATAAAATTCTAAGATCCCTTCCAAAATGTTGGGATCCAAAAGTAACTTAATTCAAGAAGCAAAGGATTTAAATTATTTTCCTCTTGAAGAACTTATCGGGTCATTAATGGCCTATGAGATTACTTGTATAGTACATGATGAACATGAGAACAACCTTCCAAAAAACATGAAGGATATTGCATTGAGAATAAAAAATGACCATTCAAGCGAAAGCTCAAGTGATGATGATGATGACTTGGCACTTCTCACAAGAAAATTTAAAAATTTTATAAAAAGGAATAAAACAAATCTTGTAAAATAAGATACTAAGAATAAAAATGGGCTAAAAAAGAAAACAATCATTTGCTATGAATGCAAGAAACTAGGACACTTTAAAAATGAATATCCCCAACTGAAAAAGAAGTCTTTGGCATAAAAAAAAGAAGAAAACACTCAATGCAACTTGAGATGAATTGAGTGTAACTGAGGATGAAGAACATGTTAGGACCGAGTCGGCATTAAGAGAGGGGGGGTGGTGAATTAGTACTATCGATAAAAAAGTTTCAATTCAAAAACTTTCATTTCGATGAAATCTTTTATCTAATAAAAACTGATATTGAAAGTGTGCTTAACTTAGAGTAAGTGAACTTAAGCAATTAACTTAGAAAGTAATGACAATGATAATGAAAAGCGGAATAGCAATTACATACTAAAGTTTATAGTGATTTGATTATCCAACCTATGTCCACTCCCAATTCCTCATTCATCGAGGCCACCGGTATCCACTAGCCGATCTTCTTTCAACGAGCGAAGATCAACTACCCTTTACAGCCCTTTCTCCTTTTTATAGGTTTAGAAGACAACCTTTACAACCCCACTCACCCCTCTCTTAAACTTAACCAAAACTTAGAGCTAGAGGGGAGAAATTTTCACATAATTACAATAGCATTTTTCTTCTTTTTATTCTCAGTTAGTATGTATGCTAACCAGGGATGAGAGGGATATTTATAAGCCTCAAATGGATTCAAATTTTGAGTCAAAAAGGGTCTCATCTCAAGTCTTCTGGTACTTGCGGTACCACCACCTATGCTGGGCGATACCTATTTGCTTATTTGATCTTTTATGATTTTTTTTAAAGAGGAGATTTATCCAAATTATGATCTTAATTTCTTAACTTGAGATTCATTATGACTCCTTTGTATTCATCATCAAATTGATCTCATGTTTTGAATTTTTTCTTAATAATAGCACCATGAATTAATGATATTCTTTTCTTCTTTTTGATGATAACAAAAGGGGAGAAAGATAATTACTAGCTTGCACATCTCAAAAGAAGCAAAAATTGCTAGCTTATACATCTCAAGAAGCAAAAATTGCTATTTATACCTCAAGATAAGCAAAAATTGCCAACATGCATATTGCAAAAGGAGTTCTGACAGGTATGACTTATGATCAGCTCGATATTGGGCCTAGAAGGTCATGCACATATGGTAGGTGTTACAACAAATAGAGGTTCAGATATAAGATATCTATTGGAGTCCCCATCTTATTGGATATCCAATAAGCCCATAAATTTTTGGATCCTATAGATGAGATCCAATAAGAGCTAATGAGAGATTATTGTATAGAGATCCACTAATTTAAAAGGCTTGGGTAGTTGAATGGTGATCTAATACCCAATAGGGTAGGATCCATTAGGATTAATTTAATAGGAGACCTCTATAAATAGGAGGGAACCAAAGGGCCATAGGCTTGACCCCTTTTAGTTGTCACCTCCTATTCTCCACTCTCCCTCTCCTCCTTAGCTGCTAACCCCTATTTAGGGCATGTGGATAGCAAGAAGGACCGGCTCCTTCTTGATCGTATGGTGTGTGTGCAAAATAGAATTGTATAATGATTTGAGGAGCATCTTCATAGCTCTTGTCATGTGGATCACCACTAAAGAGGAGGATAGTTGACTTTTCTCATTCTCTCCTATAGATCTATAGCTTTTTAGGGATATATGATCTCCTTAGGTAACACACATCCCTTAACACATGTGATTTTTCGATTTTTTGGTTTTATGAGTTTTTACACACCAATCATCCCATAATGATGAAACCTTCTGTTTTTGCAAGAAATTCTGGGATTTTATTTTTTGTTCTTCCAGTATGCATATGATCCTACCCCAAATTTCCTAACAAGGAGGAGTACATTGGGATAGGATCCTATAGTCTTTGAGGAACTGGGTAAACTTTGTACTTAAGTACTCACCTCCTCAATGAATGTAATACTCTTTTCACTTTAGTTTTTTATCTCATTCCTACATTCTCTAAATTTTTTAAAGGCTTTAGGCTTATACTTCATTAGGTACACATATCTGTACCTAGAGAAATCATCAATGAATGTAATAAAGTATAAATAACCACCTATAGCTTGTGTTGATATGGGACCACATACATCAATAAAATGTATGAGTTCTAACAACTCAGTGGCACTCTCTCTAGTTCCACTAAATATAGAGTTGATCAATTTCCCTTAAAAGTAAGACTCACAGGTTGTATATGATTCATAATCAAATGGATCTAAGTATCTATTCTTTAGCAACCTTTGAATTCTTCCTTCATGGATATGACCTAGCCTACAATGCCACAAGTATGCATCATTCATCTCATCTCGCTTTCTCTTAGACAAACCAACATATATGACATATGGAGTAACATCTAATATACATAGACTATTATTTAATGTTCCACTACGATGATCTCATCATCCAAAATCAGTGAGCAACCATTATTCTTAAAAACTAATTTGTATCCACTAGTTGTTAAACAAGAAATAGAAATAATATTTTTAATGATTGAAAGAATGAAATAGCATGCATCTAATGTAAGAATAGCTTTACCAAGCAACTATAGGGTAACCTCACCAATGGCAATAGTGGCAAATCTTTGCGCCATTCTCTATCCTGAGATCCATCTCACCTCTCGCCAATCTCCTTGGCTTTGCCAAAACTTACAATGAATTATAAATATAAGATACACTATCGGTATCCAATACCCATGCATTATCATAATTTTCTAACAAATGAAGATCAATTATGAATATACCTAAAGCTTCTCCAAGCTTCAGTTTTGCCTTTTTTGCAAGGTTCTCCTTACAATTTTCTCTTCCAATGCCCATCTTTATTATAGTGGAAGCACCATCCTTTTTCCTTTACTAAGTCCTTTTTGGCAACCTTGCATTTCCCGGCCTACCCTTGCCCTTGCCCTTCTTAAGAGACTTCTCTGTCTTTCTTTTCTTTACGATTTCACTAGCATAGAGAATTAGCTTCTCTTTCTTGATGGTGCTTTCAACCTCTCTCAACATATTGAGGAGCTCAAGGAGAATCATCTTAAGTTTGTTCATATTAAAATTCATTATGAATTATGAAAAAGAATCTAGGAGGAACTGAAGTATAATATCTACACAAAGGTTATCCTCTATGACCATTCAGACTTATGAGCTTCTCTATCCACTTAATCATCTTAAGGATATGATTCTAAACTGATATCCCTTCAGTCATCCTTGTGCAGAAGAAACTCTTGGATATCTCATATCGTTGAGTCCTTCCCTGTTCCTTAAACAATTTATGAAGGCAAAAGAAGATGGATCTAGCATCCATCTTTTCATGTTGCCTCTGCAACTCGAGAATCATAGAGCCCAACACGTAATATTGAGCAAGAGTGAAATTATCTATATACTTCATGTAATGTGTAATCTCATCCTCACTTAGCCCCTTCCTCAAGCACGAGCACAATTGTGTCAAGGATATACATAATTTTCTCCGTCGTGAGAATAATTCTCATGTTGTAAAGCCAATCCATACAGTTTGGACCAGTGAGATAGTTGACATCTAGTATGTCATATAAGGGATTTATAAATGATATATTTCTAAAAAGTAAAGATGTAGCAAAAAAATAAATAATATATAGATTTTAGATTTTATGAAAAATAATTAAAACATAGACTTTTATCTAAATCTAGTCCCACTATTTTCTCGCGAAACACATAACACCCTCCATCATGTGAATCAAAAATCTTCGATGGATTTTTAGTGGGGATCAAGATCTAGTTGGTATCTTAGTATGACCTCGAGGGACTCAACTAATTGCACTAACTCAAAAGGTAGGCATCTCTTGCCAATCATAACTCCTTATGACTCCCATCCTGTTCGGCCTCCAAACCATCATGGCCTCGAGGGATTTAACCAACTATGATGTTTGATTAAGTCAATACTATTATTACAATATAAGTCTGATTTGATGACACACCCTCAAGAGACTCGACCAAGCATAGCATGTTTTCAGGTCATCGGTGACATCTCTATATCGTAGGCAAGATCTCAAATTCTAATATAAGTGAGTCTCAAGGGATATGACCAACTCAGCATGTATCAAAAAATGATTTCTACTTATAATAATAGAAGGCCACGTAGGTCAATCTAATCGTTCCACGTTTACCGATTGAATATTATTATTGGAAGGGTTTTCAATTTAATTTGGTCTCGTAATTAAATATCATATGTCACACACATATATTTAACGTATATCTATATCACATATATATATATATTGCTAGTCACAAGTGTCCTACAAGCCAATAATGTGAGTGATGGCATGTGCGACACGACACACATTTTTTTTACTTATTATTATTATTTGGTACTTTATTATTTTATCTTGCATATTGCATATATTATGATGTCTATGGATCTATGTAATGGGAATCAAATTACAATGAGATCATGATAATGAGACTGATTCACCTTTAAACACAGACCTTAAATAATCTTGGTCATAGGTTATTGAGAGAGACATCGAGATAAGCAGATAGACTAATGTGCTGTATACTCATCCATATGATGGAGGTGGCTAATTTTATAATTGCTCGTATGGGGACACTAGGGATATAATGCAAGTGCTCATTGAAGAATGAGTTCACTAATTGATCCACTTACAGAATATTAGATAATTAATAATACTTTATTGTTAGACAGTGATTTTGTAGTCCTAGTGGTGTATCTAGTCCTTAGACTTAAGATACCAAGGATGTTATATATGAGTACTTCACTCTTTGATACTAGACTTATAGGTCTGGAAGTTTCAGATCTAGTATAACTGACCATCGAGAGTCACAGCCAACCTTACGAGGGTTATTGAGTGTCGATAGAGGATCATCTACCCTCGGTATTATGAGAGAAATATCTCATGTGTTCTTGCTCAAACAAATACTTAGCCAAGGTTATTCGGATTGAGAGAGAAAGGGTTCTTCAAGAGAATCTGATTAGAGCAAGACTCGAATAGAGATCATATGTTCTTGATAGTACCATGCTCAATATATGGTCTCTAAGATATTAGATGGATAAGGGATTATAGGTACACGGTAACTAAGGACAAATATGTCTAAAGGATTAGATTCCCTTTTATTGTTTGGGAACTAAGGCATAGTTGCCTAGTATATTCGTAGTCGATGAGTCAAGTGAATTATTATGGACATAATAATTCACTAAGCCAGAAGGAGTTCTGACAAATATAACTCATGGTCAGCTCGATATTGGGCCTAGAGGGTCACACACATATGGTAGGTGTTGCGACAAGTAGAGGTTCAAATATGAGATATCTGTTAGGATCTAGAGCGGCAATAAGAGGGGGGGGTGAATTAGTGCAGTAGGTAAAAATCATAAATTCAAAATGATTACGGAAAGAGTTGTGCATTGAGAAGTTTTGGTTCAACAAAAATGATTTCAGCAAAGTGATTCGAGTGAATATGACAGAATATAGAGAGGAGGAGATCGAAAGATTACAACTAAGTAAAGATTAAAATACAGTAATTTAAAAACTCACACATCAATAGAAGTACGCAGCGATGTATAGTGGTTCAGTCAAATGACCTATGTCCACTTCTGAAACCTCTTTCGATGAGGTTCCTAACTTCCACTATCAATTCTTCTTGAAGGGGAAGGACCAAACACTCATCTTACAAACTTTTACAAGTGGTTCATACTCTCTTTTAGAACTTTTTACAAATTAGACTTGGGAGGTGAACACTCAAGCTATCGAATATAATTTTGCTAGAGCTTTTTCTCAATTTTTATCCCTTCTTAATAAACTTAGCCAACTGAGAAGTAAGGGGTATTTATAGACTCAATTGGCTTAAGAATTGGAGCAAAAAAAAAGTCACATCCTGGATTTTTCAGGTACTAACTATACCACCGTCGCTTGACCCTGCTTTGTCAGTGTACTAGGCGATACCATCGCCCAGTCTGACGGTACTACCGCCTGATAGGGTCTTCGGAATCTATGGAGGGCCGGTACCACCGCTTGTCAGGTGGTACCATCATTGACAAGTAATAACTATTAGCGGTACCACCACTAACCTTGGGCGGTACCACCACCTAGACTACTTTGTAACTAGTTCTCGGGGTGGTGCCACTACCCTAGTCTGGCGGTGCCATCACTAGACATGGTCCAACACTACTGAATAGGCATTGAATCCAGCCCCATTCAGTCTAATTAAAGCCTAGTTGGCCCCTATTAGGGTTAATTAGGATTAACACATAATCCTAACCCTAATTACATGCTAACTATAAAATTGAGACATATTTTTAAGTAAATTATAATCCGGCAACATCGAGTCTTCTTCTGGCGAGCTTCTAGTGAACTTCCAATTCACCCTCAAATATCTTTCAGCAGACTCCCAATAGCCTCCTGGACTTTATGGCAAGTTTTATGAATCTTTTGGCAAGCTTTCGAACTTTTCTCGGTGAGCTCCGCGAACCTCCGATGATTTTTTTGGTAAACTTCAGAAACCTTCGGCAAGTCCCCGATTCATTCTCGACCATTTCTAACAGCACTTTCGATGATCCTTCGGACTTCCGATGGACTCTCGAACTCCTAACGTACTTGACTCTAGCAATTTGCTTTATGTCTTCATTGCTATCATAGTTAATCCTACATACTTATCTTAATAATATGGATTAGATCAAATAACCTATCAATTGACTTCATCATCAAAATCCGAGATTCAACAATCTCTCTATTTTTTATGATGACAATCAATTGATGATGGAGTTAACCTTAACTCCCCCTAACTATATACCATATTATGAGAAAGGAAACACTTGAATTCAATCTTCTTGAATTCAAGCCGAAACCGATAAGTTGCTTCCGTTGAACTTATCATCATGCTCAACAAGCATGAACTTTCATCCATAAATATGAAACTTCATATTTTTCTCAACTGAAAATGATGTCAATGCATGACATCCATTTTTAAGTTAAATTTCGAATGATGATAGACATTTATCACTTTGACTAATGATACCAATTATAATTTTGAAATATAATAAGGATCAAATGATATCAATACACAAATGCAAGGCATGATATCATTTTTACAATATATGATGATAACTTATCATATAAATGAAAGATACCAAATTTAAATATGATATAATAACGATCTTTCAAAGATTTACATTTTAAGCATGTATGAAGCATTTGCGATACATGTGTTACGTTGCGATACACTACATATTATCATGATATATTGCAATGCTTTTAAGGATACCAATCAATTTTTGAAACAAAGCATGGCAAATGCAATTACATTGCAATATGATAGAACCCCAGAGGAATTCTATGGAGATTGATCTTTGAGGGGGATCAACCCTTGGAACGTTATAGGGGTTCCACCCTCAAAGTAGCCTAGTGGCTGCAATTCTAAATTGATCTTTCTTATTCCAAAGAGGTAGAGGCTACAAGCTTATATAGAGCTCCAAACCCTAGCTATAGGGGCTGCTTCCTAAGTGAACTACCCAATTTGCCCTCAACCTTAGCGGGCCGGCCAAGTAACAAGGGGGGCGGCGGCTTAGAAGCCCGAAGACCCAAATATAAACCCTAGCCACTCTTCATTATAGGATAGAGGCGGCTAGGTGGGGTTTATTACACTCTCACAGGGTTTTTATTAGATGCTATATGGTTGAGTAGGACCCAACCCTACTAGGGTCCTATCAAGCCCGCCCTCTTCGAATCAGCCTTATCCTCAAGGCTGGGGTTCCATGAACTCAGGGAATCGGGTCTTCAACTCCTCATATGATTCCCATATGACATCTTCGAGTGGTAAATTAGTCCAATGTACTAGTACTTCAGTAGAGGGACGTCGACGACGCATCATGACTCTGCGGTTGAGAATGGCTTGTGGTTGGGCTTGAATATTTCCATCATCAGTGGTGTTGGGCAATTGGATCTAGGGTGTCTCGTGTTCTCCCAACTTGGGCTTCAAGCATGACACGTGGAAGACAGGGTGAATTTTGGCATCTTAAGGTAATTTAAGTCTGTACGCCATAACTCCAATATGCTCTATGATCTGATAGGGCCCATAAAAACGTGGAGATAGCTTCATGGAGGCTCGTGTGCTAATGGATAGTTGTTTGTATGGCTGTAGGCGAAGATAAACCCAATCTCCTACAAAAAATTCTCTTTCGCTTCTTCATGTGTCAGCTTGTTGCTTCATTCTAGCTTGAGCGGTAGAGAGATTATCCTTTAGCAGCTGTAGGAGTTTGTCCCTATCAATTAAATCTTGATTAATCTGATCTACCTTAACCGAGCCAATTACATACTTTGGAATCACAGGAGCTGACTGACCATATAATGCTTCATATGGGGTACATTTTGTAGATGAATAATATGTAGTATTATACCACCATTCGGCCCAGGGGAGCCATTTCGTCTACTCCTTTGGCCGATCACTTCGGTGTTTTGCTAGTGATCGACCATTTTGCATGAGAATAGTTCCAATTCTAACTCTAGATGCATCGACCTCAATGATGAAGGGTTAGTTGAAATTTGGTAGCGCTAGCACCAATGTTGTCATCATGGCTACCTTAAGTCTGTCGAAGGCAGCGGAGGCTTTGTTCGACCATTGGAAGACATCTTTTTTCAATAGAGAAGTGAGGGGGGCACTAATCTTCCCATAGTCCTTCAAGAATTTTTGGTAGTAGCCCGTTAGTCCAAGGAACACACGTAGCAATTTTATATTTGTAGGTTTTAGCCGGCCTTACATTGCTTCGATTTTTGTTGGGTCTACGGCCACTCCTTCTGATATTATGTGCCCAAGGTACTCTACCTTTTGCTGGAGAAAGCTGCACTTTGATAGCCGAATTTGGTGGTAACCGGATCGGAGGTCCAACTTCGTGAAGACTCGAGCTCCTTTTAATTCATCAAAAAGTTCATCCACCACTGGTATTGGGTACTTGTCCTTGATGGTGATGTCATTTAGAGCTCAGCAGTCGATGCACATCCGCCAAGTTTCATCTTTCTTGTGCACAAGTAGCACCGGTGAGGAGTAGGGGCTGCAGCTTGGCTGAATCACCCCTGTTTCGAGCATTTCTTTCACGATCTTCTCAATTTCATCCTTTTGGAGGTGAGGATAGCGGTAAGGCTGAGTGTTTTCTAGTGGTTTGCCCAGAAGAATTGGAATTCGGTGGTCATGTTGCCGAGTAGGAGGAAGACCGCATAGTTCAGTAAAAACATCGTCAAATTCAATAAGCAGTTGGGTGAGATTTTGATCTTTAATTTCTGTTTTCTTCCCCTCTAGTTGCTTTTGGAGATGCATAAGAAAGCCATCATTTATCTTGTATAAAACTTTCTCCATTCGTTGGGTTGAAACGGTAGTTACGTTGCTTCCGTGCTTCCCGCGTAGGGTGACCTGTTTGCCTTTGCAATAGAATTTCATAATCAATTTGAAAAAGTTCCAAGAGATGTCACCTAGCGTCATCAGCCATTCTATGCCTAGCACAGCCTCATAATCATCAATTGGTAGGAGGAAGAAGTCGGCAACAATTTCTTGGCTCTGCAGTAATAGTTTCACCTATGGGCATCTTTGGTCACATTTTAGGATTCGACCGTCGGTGACCTTTACGTCGAACTTGCTACAACCTTCGATGTGGAGCGCCATCCAAGCAGCAACCTTACTATTTAGAAAATTATTAGTACTACCTATATCGATGAGAACGGTGATCGGTTGTTGTTTGAGCTGGCCTCCAACTTTCATCGTTTGCGGATTTGAGTAGCCGACTAGCGTATGCACCATAAAGTCGGTTGATTGTGGCTCTTCTTCCACATCTTCATCCTCATGTTCAAGACTCTCTTCTGCCTGTTCACTGATCTCTTCTTCCACTGGTTCAATCATAAGAAGTTTCCCTTTTTTACAGCGATGCTCGCGGCTCCATGGCTCGTCACAATACCAACATAACCCCTTGGCAGATCGGTCTTGAAGCTCTTCTCTTGTCAACCTTTTTGGTGTAGGAGCTCGACTGATAGTAGGGGGGCTGAGGGATTCGATATTGCTAGTTGGTGAATGACCCTAGTCCTCCAGGCTTTGTAGTTCAATCGCTCCTCCTGAAGTCGTGCGAAAGAGATGGCTACCATAAGCGTGTACGGTTGTCGTGCTTTAACTTCTCCCCGGATCTCCGGCTTCAAGCCCTCAATAAATGTCCCCAATAACTATTTTTCAGACTAATCATAAGTTTGATTAGATAACCTTTCAAACCTGGTTTGATACTCCTGGATGGTGGAGGTTTGTCGGATCTTTGCTAGTTGTCCATCGATGTTCTCGTAATCGGTTGGTCCGAAGTGGATCAGTAGTCCTTCTTTGAATTGTCGCCATGAGAGGACTCCATGAGTGTGTTCAAACCAATCAAACCATTGTATGGCTCCCCTTCAAGATGTATAGCTGTAATTTCTGCCATAGATGCGTCCGCGGTTTTGTGATACCGAAAATATCGCTCCGCGTGCAAGATCCAACCAATCGGGTCTCCTTCTTCCCATCTAGGGAAGTCCACCCTCATGCGTGGATAGTAGAGATCGGTCATAGAGCCTCCCTTCTCTTGGGAGTCATCTCTTCAGTCAGAGCTCTCTCCTTGATGAGATTTCTTTGGGCTCGGTGATCGACCCAAACTAAGTTCGGCAAGGAGAGCCCGAATCTTATTCTCCATTCGTGTCTCGAAAGCTTCGAATTTAGCATTTATCGCCTCCTCAGATGCCATTGTATATGCCTCTAGATCTGTAATATTAAGATCTCTCTTTTGTTGCCGGGTTAAAGGCATGAATTGTTTGAGGGAAGTGGTGGCCGAAAGGGTTTGTGGATTGGTGGATGTAGGCTGCGGTTTATGCTTGGTTTGTGGCTGTTTTGGGTGCTGTTTGGGGCTACAATTTGATGGAGTTTTGGGTTGAGATGGTAGTGGATGAAGGTTAGGGAAGAGGGTTTTCGATCTGTGGTAGATCGCAGCAAAGATTTGAAAAAATCAGTGGAAATTGCTGTCTATATGCGCTGTCTCGTAAGAGCAGAATTATCATCAAAGAAATAGCAGTTTCTCGATGAAATTTCCAGTGAAAACTAAGGGGTTTGAGGAGGGGGTTTGAAGGTAGAATCTTATTTTTGATAGCAACAAGGATAACAAATTGGATCAAGAAATTTCGGCAGCAAAGCAGTAAAGAAATCGGTGCAAGTTGCGATAGTAGAATTCTCGTCAAAAAATTTTAGCAGATTGCGACGAGAGATTGCAGCAACACACGAATTTTTTTTTTGATGAATTCCACAATAGATCAATCACGGATGGGAGCCAAGATGATCTATGAGGTGCACAAAAAATTTTGTTCAAAAAGGATAACAATTAGATCAGTTAAATGCAGCAACACGCGACTGAAATTTTCTGTAGCAATCCTTCGTTCGCAAAGATGTTAACTTTTGCAATGCAAGGAATTCACAGGCAATGGATAGATAGAAAACTTCTTTTTGGTATTTTAGATGAAAAATTATAGCAGCAAAGGGTATTGGTGGTAGAAAAATACTAGATCTCTGATGCAATTGGAGGTGGCGATAGTAGATTGATTTGATCTATGTCAGGAGATGGCGGTGGAGATGATGACATCAAGAGCAATTGTGGGAACTGCTTGGCTGATGGTGGGCGGCAGGGATGGCAGCAAAAGCAGCAAGATCGCTGCTCTGATACCAGATGATAGAACCCCAGAGGAATTCTATGGAGATTGATCTTTAAGGGGAATCAACCCTTGGAACGCTATAGGGGTTTTACCCTCCAAGTAGCCTAGTGGCTGCAATTCTAAATTGATCTTTCTTATTCCAAAGAAGTGGAGGCTACAAGCTTATATAGAGCTCCAAACCCTAGCCCTAGGGGCTGCTTCCTAAGTGAACTACCCAATTTGCCCTCAACCTTAGCGGGCCGGCCCAGTAACAAGGGGGTTGACGGCTAAGAAGCCCAAAGACCCAAATATAAACCCTAGCCTCTCTTCTTTATAGGATAGAGGCGGCTAGGTGGGGTTTATTACACTCTCATAGGGTTTTTATTAGATGCTACATGGTTGAGTAGGACCCAACCCTGCTAGGGTCCTATCACAATATGATACATATAAGACATTTATCATTCCATCAAGTCATTACGATTCAATATGATACGATATATATAAGATATTTATCAAGTCATCAATTCATTTTGCCACATTCATCTCAATACGATACAAACAAGGCATTTATCAAGTCATCAATTCATTTTGTCACATTCTTCTCCCCCTTTGTTATCAACAAAAAAGGAAGTGATCCTTGATGCCAAATATTATGATTGAAGTTTTTGAAAAATGGCAAAAAGAGAAGAATATATCTATCAAAAAGAATAACGAAGAGCGATTCATTCATTTATGTTTATAAAATCATAAGATAGATTATCAAGGCCAAAATTCTTAAGAATTCCTAAGAGCTCACGAAAGTTTCATTCATAAAAATAAATAAATCCTGCATAATAATTCTTGAAGCATAAAAGTGAATCATTCAATTCATTAAAAGGCTCCCAAGAATCATTTCTACCAAATAAGATTAGCGAGGTAGAAAAGAGATCATAATACAAAATTCGTAAAACTCATGATAAGGATTGTGAGTGTCACTTCAAGATGGATTGAGATGAAAAGTTTAAGAGGCAATTTGATTGAAAATTCAAGTATAAGATTGTAAAGTGAAAAGATAGATTATTGAAGCCAAGACATTCATCAAATATTTCATCAAGAGCTCATAACATTTATTCAAAAAATTCATGAGAAAGAGAGATCATTTTAGTTCAAAATTCATGAAAGAAGTGATGATGATAAAAACTCATCCAAAAATTTTATAAGGAGTGTATTCTCATAAGTAAGAATTCATGAAGTGGAAAATAGTCAATCAAGTTATAAAATCTCAAGACGTAGAAATTTAGCACAAGAGTTAAGAGTTCATCAAATTCACATGAATGAAGTCCAAAGAGAGTATTCAAGTAATAAACACTTTAGAGCTTCTTCTTTATGCAAAGCTCATAACATTAACATATGTATGGTTCCATGTGTCATGAAAACAAAATCAACAAACATGAAATTCTTTTATTCATGCCAATAGAAGTAGAGGGAGTATAAAACCAATTTTACCATGTCATTAAAAGGGCATGTTATTAATTAAAAATGATCAACTAAAATTCATATACATGATGCTAAAAATCATTAATCAAGAAAGGAGTATTAATGCAAGATCGAAGAATGGTAAAAATGAGAGCCCTGTTCAATGTACAATATCGAAAAGATGTCATCCGAGATTCGAAAAGATAATATCAAGATGAGTTCATGAAAATCGAAGTTAAAAATTTTTGAAAAGAAACATATAACAACTTTATGTATTAGGACAATTTAGCATGCCTAACTATCTTCTGATGACGTCAAATTGTTCTTCATTTAAAGGTTTTGTGAAGATGTCCGTTAATTGATATTTTGTATTAATAAATTCTAGAGTAACATCATTATTATTGATATGATCTCTTATAAAATGATGCCTAATGTCAATATACTTAGTTCTAGAGTGTTGAATGAGATTTTTGGTTAAACAAATAGCACTTGTATTGTCATATTTTATGGGAATATTCTTTAAATGAAGTCTATAGTCTTCTAATGTATTTTTTTTTATCCAAACTACTTGTGCACAACATGCCAACCGAGTTTTATTTTTAGGAAGTCCAAGAAACAAGTGCATATCATAAAAATTGGCATATTCCATATGTATTTTTTCTATCTATTCTACATTCGCCAAAGTCCTCATCCGCATAGACTATTAAATCAAAGTCATCAGATTTTGGATACTATAATCCTAGGTTAGGAGTTCTTTTGAGATACCTAAGGATTCTTTTAATGGATTTAAGATGAGATAACTTAGGATCAGCTTAAAATCTAGCACAAAGTCCTACACTAAATATGAAATCCGGTCTAGTTGTGGTAAGGTAAAATAAACTACCTATCATTCCCCTATATCTCTTTTGATCAAAATTTTTTCACTTTCATCCATGTCTAGCTTAGTAGAGGTACTCATAGGAGTGTCTATGGCTTTTGAACCATCCATGTTAAATCGTTTCAACAATTCTAATATATGTTTAGTTTAATTAAGAAATATATTATCACTAAGTTGTTTAATTTATAATCCTAAAAAGAATGTTAGTTCACCCATTAAACTCATTTCAAACTCATGACTCATACACTTGGCAAATGATTCACATAGTGATTTGTTTGTAGAACCAAAGATAATATTATCAACATAAATTTGAACAATAAGAAAATTATTTTTAAAATATTTAATAAATAATATAATATCGACATTGTCTTTAGTAAAATAATTTAAAATTAGAAATAAGCTAAGTCTCTCATACGAAGCCCTTAGGGCTTATTTTAATCTATAGAGAGCCTTAGTCAATTTAAACACATGATTAGGAAAAAGAGAGTTTTCAAAATCGGGTGGTTGTTTAATAAACACTTCTTCAGAAATAAAACCATTTAAGAAAGCACTTTTGACATCCATTTGAAATAACTTAAAATTATTACTACTAGCATAGGTAAGGAGCATCCTAATAGCTTCTAATCTTACCATAGGAGCGAAGGTCTCTTCGTAAGATACATTCTTCTTAGTTGAAACCCTTGAGCACTAATGTAGCCTTTTTTCTAACCATGATACCGAATTCATCTTGCTTATTTCTAAATACCCATTTAGTACCTATAACTAAATGGTCACTAGGTCTAGAAACAAGCTTCCACACCTCATTCCTCTCAAATTGGTTCAATTCCTCTTGCATTGTGATAACCCAAGAATCATCTTTCAAGGCTTCATCTTTGCACTTAAGTTTAATTTGAGAGAGAAAAGCGATGTTGGCACAAAAATTCTTAAAAGAAGAATGAGTTTGAACTCCTTTTAATGTGTCTTCTATAATTAGCTCCTTTGGATGAGCATCTACATATTTTCATTCCTTAGGTAAGGAAATTTAGGAAGAAGATGTATCCAAGTTACCATTTGGAGGAGAGGTTTCATTTAAATTTAAACTATTGAAATCAAGATCATCATCAAAATCATTTTTCATAAATTTAGAAACTTCATTAAAAACAACATGAATAGATTCTTCTATAACCAAGGTTCTTTTATTAAAAATATGAAAATGCCTTTATTGGATTTTGCATCAAACTTTCCTAAGACATCTTTTTCATTCAAAATAAAACATTTGCAATCGAAAATTTTAAAATAAGAAATATTTGATTTTTTGTTATTCCATAATTCATAATGAGTTTTGGAGAGAGATGGTCTTATTAGAACCCTATTCATGACATAGCAAATCGTATTAATGTCTTTGGCCCAAAAGTATTTTGGTAAACTATATTTATTCAACATGGTTCTTGTCATTTCTTGTAAATTCCTATTCTTTCTTTCTATTGGTCTATTTTGTTGAGGATTCCTTGAAGTAAAGAAATTGTAGTTATATCCATTAGATTCACAAAAATTTTGGAAGTCACGGTTTTGAAATTCACCACCGTGATCACTCCGAATCAATGAAATCATAAAACCCATTTCATTTTGAGAAAGTTTATAAAATTTAAAAAATATTTAAATCATTAAACCCATTTCATGGTCAAATTAGCGGTGGTACCGCCAGCGATAGGCGGTGGTACCACCATAACCCGGAAAACCCAGGATGGGAAGGTCTTTGGCTCCAAGTTTGAATCAGATTGGAGCATATAAAAACCCCTCCCATCCCTGGGTTGCAAATAGAAGTACACACACTTTGAAAGTAGACAAACATTGTTCAAATCTCTCTAGAAATCCCCTCTTCTAGTCCTTACTTGTATTCAAGTTAAAAGATAGAAGAGAGTGCTTATAAGGGTTGCCTTCTAAGCCCGTCAAAAGGAGAGAGCACCATAAAAGGGAGTTGGTCTTCGCCCGTTAGAAGGAAGATAGCTAGTGGAAAGCCCATGGCCTCAAGAGAAGAGGAACTGGGAGTGGACGTAGGTCATATGACTGAACCACTATAAATCGGGTTTGCATTTCTACTCTTATTTATCTTTGCTGCAAGCCTTTACCTTACTACAATTATTGAATCATTCTCATTCTTACGAATGGCTTCAAGCTTTACATTTTTCTAATTCACGTAATTAAAATCAATTTTCATTAAAACATGTTTCTATCATACAAAGTTTTTGAAATCATTTTATATCGCTAAAATTTATCATTCTTAACTACTACACTAATTCACCGCCCCCCACCCCTTAGTGCTGCTCTAGATCCCAACAATTGGTATCAGGTATCAGAGCCATGTTGTTTCTCTTTCAGATTCACACCCGCAAGAAATGGCTCTTCATTGCTTTCAAGAGGATTTTTTGATTGTTCATCCTTCGTTGTTTAACGGATCGGACTACACTTATTGGAAAACTCAAATGAGAGTTTTCTTGATTTTTTTAGATTTAAACTTATGGAATATCATTGAAAACAACTTTCAACTTCCCTCTAAACCGATGAACGAATGGTCGGATTTAGAGGAAAAATATTTTTCTTTAAATACAAAGGCTATGAATGCCTTATTTTGCTCTTTGGACAAAAATAAGTTTAATTGAATTTCTACGTACAAAATGGCTTTTGATATTTGGTGCACACTTGAAATCTTGCACGAGGGAACTAGTAGAGTTAAAGACTCAAAAGTAAACCTCTTATTACATGATTTTAAACTTTTTCGAATGGCACCAAGCGAGACTATCAATGATATGTACACCTGTTTCATGGATGTCGTCAATAGTCTAAGAGCTCTTAATAAATCTTTTTTAGATTTTGATCTCATAAACAAGATTTTAAAATCCCTTCCAAAAAGGTGGGATCCTAAAGTAACCGCAATACAAGAGGCCAAAGATTTAAATAATTTACCTATTGAAGAACTTATCGGCTCATTGATAACATATGAAATGAAACTCTTAGAACTTGATAAACACATGAACTACCTTCCAAAGAATAGGAAGTATTTGGAGTTTTGGACAAATGAATATCACTTGAGTGATGACTCAAGTGATGAGGACAATATTGAGAACCTTAAACTTTTAATTAATTTTAATAAGTTCATTAAACAAAAATCTAAAACTAAAAATGAACTTGAATGGAGAAAGAGACCAAAGATGAAGAAGAAACGTAAAGAAGAATCAAGTGATGAAACGGTGAATTAGGCTTTGACAGGTTTCAACAATGAGGTAAGTAACTCACCTAAAATGTTCTTTTGTTATTTTGAAATTACATGACCTTTTCATGAGTGCTTAATTTAGTTGGTAGGAAATAAAAAAATTATTTTCAAAAATTATATCATGCTTCTTTTTTTAGCATTTTTGAAAATTAAAAAAAAATTCATGAAAATTATATTGTTAAAGTTTCATGTATGTTATGATTCAAAATTTTGAATGATGTATGCAACATTATGGATGATAATTACATGATGTGTGATAATGCAATTCCATGCATATGATTTCCATATAAATTTTTGGTTTCAATCTTAATGTATGGTTTTGACATAACAAATCAATTAGCATGATTATGTTTGTACACCTAATAGGATTAACCCATGATCGTGTATTTCAGTTTTCATGCTTAATGATATCATACTGAATGAGGATTTGAAGTAATAAAAATTAAAATCCTATGTTTTGGAACAATATGTTTTTGGTATTGATGGTTTTCATGACGAAAATTATTTTTCAGATTTATAAATTATCACATGATTTTGGCAAAATTTGAGCATGACTCTTGATTTTTTTTTAACATTAAGCTAGAATCATGAAGGAAAAATCTTGTTAGAACAAGTAACAATGAAAGAAAGAATGTAAGATAATTTTGATGAAGCTTTATGAAATCATGCTTGAAAATTAAAATGATATAATAAAAATGTTAAATGTTTGTATCATGCTTGATGATTTAAAATAATAATCGTATGTTATGGATTAATGTGTTTTCGGTCTTAATCGCTTTCATGATTTTTCTTTTTGAAATGACGTGTTATGTTTTTGGCATTGATGGTTATGACAAAACTTGTGAATCGGATTTATATGATGATGCTTTCGGTTCTAAATATAATGCTTACTCATCAAATAGGATTAAAAGATAGAAGTAAGAGTATTGATGATTTTGTCTTTAACATGATACATGGTTTTTATATGAAATATTTGAACACATGAAATAAAACACATAAAAATTGAAAATGTGTTATCATGATGTTTTATTTTTTATGTGTTTGGTCTTGATGGCTTTATGACAAAACTTACGTCTTGGTCTTAAACATGACACTCATCTTTGCATGTTCTAAATCTCTTGAGTTAAATTTGTGTTGAAAGATGCTGCATACTTAATGTGTTATATTTTTCGACTTGATGGTTTTTATGATGAAGTTTGCCTTCCACATTTATATGTTGATACTTGTTTTCTTTTAAGGAAAAAGGCTTGCTTATATGAAATAAATCACTTAAATAGAAACATATAAAAAGGAAAAAGGCATGATTATATCAAATAATCCATAAAAAGAAAATACATGATTCTTGAAATTTGTTTATCTATAAAGTTTTTTATTTTTCGATAAAAGACAAATAATGAATCCATGTACATTTTGTGAATCTCTTATGAATGAGATTTTGATGGTGTGTTAAAGAATCCATTTATATGAATCTATGAAAATGATTTTAATAATGTTTATAGAGTTATCGAATTGAACTTGAATGATTTTTCTTTTAATGATTCTTAACTCCTCTCTTAATCTCTTGGAATTATGACCTTTTGAGATATATATAATGCTTGAATCAAGTTCTAAAAGATTTTATTTTGCTATAAAGAAATTTTATTGAAATCATGATCTTGACAATTATAACATGAAGTTCTTTATATATCAAGATTGTTTATCGTGCTTCTTCCTATTATCAAAAGAAAATTTTTTAAATAAAATGCAACTTGTCTTTTGATTTCTCAAAATTTAATACTTAAATTTTTACGAATTCATGATCTTGATATCTTGATAATTGAATTTTTGTACATATGTGATCTTGGTATCATGATACTTGGAATTTGTTTTTATGAAATCTTGATGAGAATTTTTATGCATGAATCAAATTGTTCTCTTTGCTATTTGCTACCAAAAGAATCATGATTGATATTATTGCTATTATACCTCCTATGATTCATGTTGTAGAGAAAGAATTCATAAATTATGATGCAATGAGAATTCTTATACAATAATCAAGTGCTCATGTGGTTCTTTGCTAAAGAAAATATTTACGATTCATGATCTTTATAATTATAACTTGAAACTTTTATAAATCAAGATCATACGCCATGATTATTTCATTTATCAAAAGAGAAATTTTCAAATGAAATATGACTTGTCTCTTGATTTCTCGGAACTATATAATTGAAATTTTTTTTTATGATCTTGATGACTTGATATGTTGATTTCTGGATGACTTCTTGATGATTCATGACTTCTATTTTTAAACTTTTGGAATCATAACTTTATTTTGTTGGAATCATGACATATTTGGTTTGAATGCATGAATCGATGATTTTTATTTGATACTCAAAATTTTCCTTTGATCTTGATGACTTGATGCATGAATTATATTCTCATATGATTATTTCACGAATGAAATAATATGAATCATGTCTTGATCTTGCTAAAAAGAACACTTATGAACGATAAATGACATCCTTTGGTATTGATCTTTGTTGATTATTCATATTAATACCCTTCATGACATGATTCTTGGTAAATCCACAAGGGGAACGACATCATATGCGTAGCGGAAGAACAGAAAATAAAACCCCAGATTTCCCGTAGAAAGTTTCTATCATCGTGCGAAGATCAGTGCGTCAAAAATAAATCCGCAAAACTACAGGTGTAAAAGAAGATACCTAGGGAGATCGTATATCCCTAAATTCCTACAGATTTATGGGAGAGGATGAAGGAGGTCAAGCGTCCTCCTCTCTAACGGTATCCACACGGCAGGGATTGCGACGATGCACCTCTCTCTCTAGAGAGAGGAGAATAGGAGGTGACTACCAAAAGAAACCCTCAGCCTATAGAGCTTTGGTTCCCTCCTATTTATAGAGGCCCCCTGAAAACCCTAATGGATCTTTTTGCCCTATTGGGTATTGGATCTCCATCCAATCACCCAAGCCTCTTGGATTAGTGGATTTCTACCCAATAATCTCTTATTAGCAATTATTGAATCTCATCTCAGAATCCAATAATTCAGGGGCTTAATGGATATCCACTAAGATAAGGGGTTCAGTGAACATCTCATATCTAAACCTCTACTCGTCGCAACACCTACCATATGTGTGTGACCCTCTAGGCCCAATATCGAGCTGGCCATGAGTCATACTTGTCAGAACTCCTTCTGACTTAGTGAATTATCATCTCTATAATAATTCACCCAACTTATCGACTACGGACGTACTAGGCCACTACGCCGCAGCCCCTAGATGATACAGGGAAATCCAATCCTTTGGACCTATCTATCCTCAATTACCATATATCTATAGTCCCTCATCCATCCAATATCCTAGAGACCTTATATCGGGTATGGTGTTGTCAGGCCCATACAGTCTCTCCTCAAGTCTTGCTCTTGTCGGATTTTCCCAGAGAACTCTTTCTCTCTCAATCTGAATAACCTTGCCAAGGATTTATTCGAGCAAGAACACATGGGATATTCCTCTCATGATACCGAGAGCAGATGATCCTCTATCGATACTCAATAGCCCTCGTAAGGTTGGCTACCTGATAGGACCCTAGCAGGGTTAGGTCCTACTCAACCATGTAGCAGCTAATAAAAACCCTGTGAGAATGTAATAAACCCCACCTAGCCGCCTCTATCCTATAAAGAAGAGAGGCTAGGGTTTATATTTGGGTCTTTGGGCTTCTTAGCCGCCGCCCCCCTTATTACTGGGCCGACCCGCTAAGGTTGAGGGTAAATTGGGTAGTTCACTTAGGAAGCAGCCCCTAGGGCTAGGGTTTGGAGCTCTATATAAGCTTGTAGCCTCCACCTCTTTGGAATAAGAAAGATCAATCTACAATTGCAGCCACTAGGCTACGTGGAGGGTGGAACCCCTATAGCGTTCCAAGGGTTGATCCCCCTCAAAGATCAATCTCCATAGAATTTCTCTGGGGTTCTATCATCTGGTATCAGAGCAGCGATCTTGCTGCTTTTGCTGCCATCCCTGCCGCCCACCATCAGCCAAGCAATTCCCACAATTGCTCTTGACGTCATCATCTCCACCGTCATCTCCTGACGTAGATCAAATCAATCTACTGTCGCCACCTCCAATTGCATCAGAGATCTAGTATTTTTCTACCACCAATACCTTTTGCTGCTACAATTTTTATCTAAAATATCAAAAAGAAGTTTTTCTATCGATCCCTTGCTGCGAATTCCTTGCGTCGCAAAAGTTACCATCTTTGCGAACGAAGGATTGCTATAGAAAATTTCAGCCGCGTGTGGCTGCCTTTAACCAATCTAATTGTTATCCTTTTTGAACGAAATTTTTTGTGCACCTCATAGATCATCTTGGCTCTCATCTGTGATTAATCTATTGTGGAATTCATCACAAAAAAAAATTCGTGTGTTGCGGCAATCTCTTATCATAAACTGCTGAAATTTTTTTGACGAGAATTCTGCTATCGCAACTTGCACCAATTTCCTTACTACTTTGCTGCCGAAATTTCTTGATCCAAATTATTATCCTTGTTGCTATCTAAACTAAGATTCTACCATCAAACCCCCTCCTCAAACCCCTGAGTTTTCGCTAGAAATTTCATCGAGAAACTGCTATTTCTTCGACAACAATTCTGCTCTTGTGAGACAGCGCATATGGGCAGCAATTTCTACTGATTTTTGTCAAATCTTTGCTGTGAGCTACCACAGATCTAAAACCCTCTTTCCTAACCTTCATCAATTACCATCTCAGCCCAAAACTCCATCAAATCACAGCCCCAAATAGCACCCAAAATAGCCACAAAACAAGCCTAAACCGCAGCCTACATCCACTAATCCACAAACCCTTTCGGCCACCACTTTCCTCAAATAATTCAGGCCTTTAACCCGGCAACAAAAGAGAGATCTTAATATTACAGATCTGGAGGCATATACTATGGCATCCGAGGAGGTGATAAATGCTAAATTCGAAGCCTTCGAGACACGAATGGAGGATAAGATTCGGGCTCTCCTTGCCGAACTCAGTTTGGGTCGATCACCGAGCCCAAAGAAATCTCATCAAGGAGAGAGCTCTGACCGAAGAGATGACTCCCAAGAGAAGGGAGGCTCTATGACTGATCCCTACTATCCACGCATGAGGGTGGACTTCCCTAGATGGGAAGAAGGAGACCCGATTGGTTGGATCTCGCGCGCGGAGTGATATTTTCGGTATCACAAAATCGCAGACACATCTATGGTGGAAATTGCAGCTATACATCTTCAAGGGGATGCCATACAATGGTTTGATTGGTTTGAACACACTCATGGAGTCCTCTCATGGCGACAATTCAAAGAAAGGCTGCTGATCCGCTTCAGACCAACAGATTACGAGAACATCGACGGACAACTAGCAAAGATCCGACAAACCTCCACCATCCAGGAGTATCAAACCAGGTTTGAAAGATTATCTAATCAAACTTATGATTGGTCTAAAAAACAGTTATTGGGGATATTTATTGAGGGCTTGAAGCCAGAGATCCAGGGAGAAGTTAAAGCACGACAACCGTACACGCTTATGGCAGCCATCTCTTTCGCACGACTTCAGGAGGAGCGATTGAACCACGAAGCCCAGAGGACTATGGTCACTCCTCGACCAGCAATATTGAAGCCCTCAGCCCCTCCTACTGTCATCCGAGCTCCTGCACCAAAAAGGTTGACAAGAGAAGAGCTTCGAGACCGATTTGCCAAGGGGTTATGTTGGCATTGTGACGAGTCGTGGAGTCGCGAGCATCGCTGTAAAAAGGTGAGACTTCTTGTGATTGAACCAGTGGAAGAAGAGATCAGTGAACAGCTAGAAGAAAGTATTGAACATGAGGATGAAGATGTAGAAGAAGAGCCACAATCGGTCGACTTTATGGTACATGCGCTAGCCGGCTACTCAAATCCGCAAACGATGAAAGTTGGAGGCCTGCTCAAACAACAATCGATCACCGTTCTCATCGATACAGGCAGCACTAATAACTTTCTAAACAGTAAAGTTGCTGCTCGGATGGCGCTCCATATTGAAGGTTGCAGCAAGTTTGACGTAAAGGTCGTCGATGGCCGAATCCTAAAATGCGACCAAAGATGCCCGCAGGTGAAACTATTACTACAGGACCAAGAAATTGTTGCCGACTTCTTCCTCCTACCAATTGAAGATTATGAGACTGTGCTAGGCATAGAATGGCTAACGACACTAGGTGATGTTTCTTGGAACTTTTCCAAATTGATTATGAAATTCTATTGCAAAGGTAAACAGGTCACCCTACGCGGGAAGCGCGGAAGCAACGTAACCACCGTTTCAACCCAACGAATGGAGAAAGTTTTACACACGATAAATGGTGGCTTTCTTATGCATCTCCAGCAGCAACCAAAGGGGGAGAAAACAGAAATTAAAAATCAAAATATCACCCAACTTCTTGTTGAATTTGATGATGTTTTTGCTGAACCGCGCGGTCTTCCTCCTACTCGGCAACATGACCACCGGATTCCAATCCTTCCGGGAAAACCACCAGCAAACACTCGGCCTTACCTCTATCCTCATGTCCAGAAGGATGAAATTGAGAAAATCGTGAAGGAAATGCTCGAAACAGGGGTGATTCGACCAAGCTGCAGCCCCTACTCCTCACCGGTGCTACTTGTGCGCAAGAAAGATGGAACTTGGCGGATGTGCGTCGACTACCGAGCTCTAAATGACATCACCGTCAAGGATAAGTACCCCATACCAGTGGTGGATGAACTTCTTGATGAATTAAAAGGAGCTCGAGTCTTCACGAAGTTGGACCTTCAATCCGGTTATCATCAAATTCGGGTATGTGAAGGCGACATCCCAAAAACTGCTTTCCGCACTCACAACGGGCATTATGAATTCTTGGTAATGCCCTTTGGACTCACTAATGCTCCTTCAACCTTCCAAAGTCTCATGAATGACATTTTTCAGAGCTTTCTTTGCAAATTTGTGCTGGTATTTTTCGATGATATTCTCATTTACAGCCCTTCTCTTGAGACTCACTTTCAGCACTTGCGAATTATTCTGACGATCCTTCGAGAGAATACTCTTTTTATTAAGCTATCAAAGTGCAGCTTTCTCCAGCAAAAAGTAGAGTACCTTGGGCATATAATATCAGAAGAAGGAGTAGCCGTAGACCCAACAAATATCGAAGTAATGCAAGGCTGGCCGAAACCTACAAATGTGAAATTGCTACGTGGGTTCCTTGGACTAACGGGCTACTATTGAAAATTCGTGAAGGACTATGGGAAGATTAGTGCCCCCCACACTTCTCTACTGAAAAAAGATGCCTTCCTATGGTCGAACAAAGCCTCCGCTGCCTTCGATAGACTTAAGGCAGCCATGACGACAACACCGGTGCTAGCACTACGAGATTTCAGCCGACCCTTCATCATTGAGGCCGATGCATCTGGAGTTGGAATTGGAGCTGTTCTCATGCAAGATGGTCGACCACTCGCATACACTAGCAAGGCATTGTCTCCCTCCCATCAAAAAATGTCTATCTATGATAAGGAGATGCTCGCCATTGTGCACGCAGTAACAAAGTGGAGACCCTACCAAATTGGCCGACGATTCAGATTAAAACCGACCATAGAAGCCTTAAGTACTTTTTGGAGCAGAAGATATCATCCCCGAAGCAGCAAACATGGGTAACCAAGCTTCTAGGATTTGATTATGAAATTATTTACAAAAAGGGGAAAGAAAACGTTGTTGCAGATGCACTCTCACGGCTCCATCAGCAAGCTGAATTTTTAGCTATCTCTCTTCCTGCCACCAGCTTCCTCGAGGGCATTAGGGAGGAATGGAAGAAGGATCCAGAAACCAGCAACATCATCAAAAAATTGGAGGAGGATCTAAGTGCAATAGCTCACTAAACTTGGGATTCGAGGGATTTACGCTATAAAGGTCGTATTATGCTTATACCAAACTCCCCTTGCATCAAAGTCATTCTGCACGAAATGCACTCCACACCTTCAATAGGGCACTCCGGATTTCTAAGAACCTACAAAAGAGTGAAGCAAAACTTTTATTGGAAGGGGATGAAAAAAATTACTTCTGAATACGTAGCACAATGTGATGTATGTCAACAGCAAAAAGGTGAAACAGTGGCGAGTCCAGGGAAACTACAACCACTACCCATACCAGACTCGGTGTGGACTGACATCTCTATGGACTTCATCGAAGGGCTGCCACCTTCCAAAGGTAAAAGCACAATCCTTGTGGTGGTTGATCGACATACGAAATATGCTCATTTTTGTGCTGTGCGCAATCCCTACACTGCTATTAGTATTGCTCAGATTTTTATAGAAAATATTATTAAACTGCATGGGATGCCAAGGTCCATTGTAAGTGATCGTGACAGGATTTTCACTAGTAAATTTTGGACCGAGTTATTTCAGTTACAAGGCACCAAACTCAAGATGAGCACTACATACCATTCACAAACTGATAGCCAAACAGAAGTGGTGAACAGATGTTTAGAGACATACCTTCGGTGTTTCACTAGTGATCGACCAAAGGAGTGGACGAAATGGCTCCCCTAGGCCGAATGGTAGTACAATACTACATATCATTCATCTACAAAATGTACCCCATATGAAGCATTATATGGTCGGCCGGCTCCTGTGATTCCAAAGTATGTAATTGGCTCGGCTAAGGTAGATCAGTCGACCAAGATTTAATTGATAGGGACAAACTCCTACAATTTGCTAAAGGATAATCTCTCTCTTTGCTCAAGCTAGAATGAAGCAGCAAGGTGACACACGAAGAAGTGAAAGAGAATTTTTAGTAGGAGATTGGGTTTATCTTCGCCTACAACCATACAAGCAACTATCCATCAACACATGAGCCTCCATGAAGCTATCTCCACGTTTTTATGGGCCCTATCAGATCATAGAGCGTATTGAGGTGTGGCGCATGACTTAAATTACCCGAAGATGCCAAAATTCACCCTGTCTTCCACGTGTCATGCTTGAAGCCCAAGTTGGGAGAACACGAGACACCCCAGATCCAACTGCCCAACACCACTGATGATGGAAATATTCAAGCCAAACCACAAGCTATCCTCGACCGTAGAGTCGTGATACGTCGTCGACGTCCCTCTACTGAAGTACTAGTATATTGGACTAATTTACCACTCGAAGATGCCACATGGGAATCATATGAGGAGCTGAAGTCCCGGTTCCCTGAGTTCATAGAACCCCAGCCTTGAGGACAAGGCTGATTTGAAGAGGGCGGGCTTGATAGGACCCTAGAAGGGTTAGGTCCTACTCAACCATGTAGCAGCTAATAAAAACCCTGTGAGAATGTAATAAACCCCACCTAGCTACCTCTATCCTATAAAGAAGAGAGGCTAGGGTTTATATTTGGGTCTTTGGGCTTCTTAGCCACCGCCCCCCTTGTTTCTGGGCCGGCCCACTAAGGTTGAGGGTAAATTGGGTAGTTCACTTAGGAAGCAGCCCCTAGGGCTAGGGTTTGGAGCTCTATATAAGCTTGTAGCCTCCACCTCTTTGGAATAAGAAAGATCAATCTACAATTGCAGCCACCAGGCTACTTGGATGGTGGAACCCCTATAGCATTCCAAGGGTTGATCCCCCTCAAAGATCAATCTCCATAGAATTCCTCTGGGGTTCTATCACTACCACTCCTAATGATCGGTTGTACTAGATCTGGAACTTTCCAAACCTATAAGTCCGGTATCAAAGAGTGGAGTACTTATACAGGACATCTTTGGTGTCTCAAGTCTAAGGACCAGATACACTACTGGAACTATAGAATCGCTGTCTGACGTGAGCTATCAATAACCATCCAGCATTCCGTAGGTGGATCAATCAGTGAACTCATTCTCTAATGAGCACCTGCAATGTATCCTTAGTGTTCCCACACGAGTAGCTATGAGACCAGCTACCTTCATCATATGAACGAGTATACAGCACACCAGTCTATCTGGTTATCTCGATATCCTTTTCGAGTAACTTATGACCAGGATAATTTAGGGTCTGTGTTTAAAGGTGAATCGATCTCATTATCGTGATCTTATTACGATCCGATTTCTATTGCATTGATCCAAGGACATCACAATGTATGCAACACACAAGATAAAGTGATATAATGCCAATAATCATAAGCAAAGAGATTGATGCAATGCCTTACAAGTGCAATCACTCATATGATTGCCTTATAGGGCACCTATAACTAGCAATCTCCCACTTGACCTAAAGCCAATCACTAACATGTCTGATCTCTATCAGACCTCTGTGATACTCAAAGACAATCTGAGTCAATGGCTTTGTTAGTGGATCTGCAATATTATCTTCGGATGGAACTCTTTCCATTACTACATCTCTTCGGGCCACGATCTCTCTAATAAGTTGGAACCTCCTCAGAACACTTCTGATGAGACCCGGGTTCCCTTATTTGAGTAATCATCCCATATTTGTTGCAATATAAAGGAATCAGCTCCTCGCTGCTCGGGATGACTCCTAGATCTGTGATGAACTTCTTCATCCAGACTCCCTCCTTTGCTACCTCTATCATAGCAATGTATTCTATCTCTATGGTCAAGTCAGGAGTAGTATCTTGCTTGAAACTCTTCCAACATACTGCTCCTCCATTCAAGGTGAACACATACCCTGAATTAGACTTGCTATCATCGACATCGGACAGGAAGCTCCGTCCGTGTTGCCCTCAACCTTGAGGCTACTACCTCCATATACTAGTAAAAGATCCTTAGTCCTTCTCAAGTACTTAAGGATACATTTTACTGCTTTCTAGTGCTCCAAGCCTGGATCTGCCTGATATCTGCTCGTGACACTCAGAGTATACGCTATATCAGGCCTGGTACATAGTATAGCATACATGATAGATCCTATCGCTGATGCATATGGCATCATATCCATATGTGCCCTTTCTTTAGGAGTCTTTAGGGACATACTCCTAGAAAATGATATTCCATGTCTCATTGGTATGAGACCTCTCTTGGAATTTTCCATGCTAAACCTTTTGACAATGGTGTCTATGTACTTGGACTGGGACAAGCTAAGCATTCTCTTGGATCTATCTCTATAGATCCGTATCCCTAATATATAAGATGCTGCCCCTAAATCCTTCATGGAGAAGTGCCTAGATAACCAAGTCTTTACTATAGAGAGCATTCCTACATCATTCCCAATGATCAGGATGTCATCCACATATAATACCAAAAAGGTGATAGTGCTCCCACTTAATTTTCTGTACACACAAGGTTCATCTTCGTTCTTAACAAAATCATAAGATCTGATCACCTCATTAAATCTTATGTTTTAACTTCGGGAAGCTTGCTTCAATCCATAAATGGACCTAAGCAACTTGCACACCTTATCTGGGTTATCCTTGGACACGAATCCCTCAGGCTGTATCATATACACCTCCTCATTGAGGTTACCATTGAGGAATGCGGTTTTGACGTCCATATGCTAGATCTCATAATCATAGTGTGCTGCAATAGCCAATAGAATTCGAATGGATTTTAGTATGGCTACAGGTGAGAAAGTTTCATTATAGTCAACACATTGCCTTTGACGATACCCCTTAGCTACTAGCCTTGCTTTATAGGTCTCTACCTTTCCATCTACTCCAATCTTCTTTTTGAAGATCCACTTGCAACCAATGGGTACAATACCCTGGGGTGCATCAACTAGGTTCCAAACCTTATTGGAGTACATGGAATCCATTTCTGAATTCATGGCTTCTTGCCATATCCTGGAGTCTATGCTCATAATAGCCTCCTCGTAGATCTAAGGATCAATATCTTCAGCATCCTCTTTTCTGATATGTCCCACATATCTCTCAGGAGGATGGGATACTCTATCGGACCTACGTAAAGTTGGAACTTGTGTGTTAGGTATTTGAATAGATTCTGGAATGGTGCTTGAGCTAGGTTCTCCAACCTCACTCAACTCTATCATGCTCCTACTGTCTCTACCAAGAATGTGTTCCTTCTCAAGGAACATTGCTCTCTTGGCTACAAAGACCTTTTGGTCCTCAAAGTGATAGAAATAATACCTACAAGTTTCTTTGGGCTATCCCATGAACTTGCACCATTCCGTTTTAGATTCCAACTTATCAGGGTTGTGTCTCTTAACGTGGGCAGGGCAGCCCAAATCTTAACAATCTTAAGATCAGGCATCTTCCCATTCTATATCTCATATGGAGTAGACATCACTAACTTGGTTGGAATTCTGTACAGAAGGTAAGCTACGGTCTCTAGGGTATATCCCCAGAATGAGATGGGTAGGTCGACGAAACACATCATGGAACGCACTATATCTAATGTATGCGATTTCTCCTTTCTGATACACCATTAAGCTGGGTGTATAACGAGGTATCCATTGGGATAAGATCCCATAGTCTTTGAGGAACTGGGTGAACTTTGTACTCAAGTACTCACCTCCTTGATCTGATCGAAGGGTTTTAATACTCTTTCTTGTCTGGTTCTCCTCTTCTTGTTTCCTTTTAGACTCACTTACACTCATGATATGTGCAGTTGTATCTAGCATAAATAAACTATTATGTAATATTCCTCTCGTGATGATCTTATCATCTAATATTATTGAACAATCATTGTTCTCAAAAACTAATTTATATCCACTAACTATCAAACATGAAATAGAAATAATGTTTTTGATAATAGAAGGAACATAATAGCATGCATCTAATGCAATAATAGCTCCACCAGGCAGATGTAAAGTGACCTTGCCAATAGTCACTACAGCAACCTTTACTCCATTGCCTATCTTAAGGTCAATCTCACCTCTGTTCAATCTCCTAGGTCCTGCCAGAACCTACAACGAATTATAGATATGATAAACACTCCCGGTATCCAATACCCATATGTTATCATAAGATTCTGACAAATAAAGACTGATCATGAATGTACCTGAAGCTTCTGCAAGCTTCTATTTCGCCCTCTCTACAAGATACTCTTTGCAGTTCCTCTTCCAATGCTCATCTTTGCCACAGTGGAACCACTGGCCTTTATTCTTTGTTGGGTCTTTCTTGGCAACCTTTGCCTTACCCATTTTGCCCTTGCCCTTCTTAAGGGTCTTCTCAACCTTCCTTTTCTTTCTTGTCTCACCAGTGTAGAGAACTGGCTTCTCTTTCTTATTGATGCTCTCTACTTCTCTCAACATATTGAGGAGCTCTAGGAGGGTCACCTCAAGTTTGTTCATATTAAAATTCATTATGAATTGAGAAAAGGAATCTGGTAGGGACTGAAGCACAGATCCACACAGGTTATCCTCTAGGACCATTCCTAGACCTGTGAGTTTCTCGATCCACTCAATCATCTTAAGGACATGGTTCTGAACCGATGTCCCCTTAGTCATCCTAGCACGGAAAAGACTCTTTGATATTTCATATCGCTGAGTTCTTCCCTGTTCCTTAAATAGTTTACGGAGATTCCGGAGTATGAAATTAACATCCATATTTTCATGCTGTCTCTATAACTCAGTAGTCATAGAGGCCAACATATAATACTGAGCAAGAGTGGAATCATCTAAGTACTTCACATAACGAGCGATCTCATCCTCACTTGCCCCTTCGTCGAGCGTAGGGATCACTGTATCAAGGATATATGCGATTTTCTCTGTCATGAGAACGATTCTCAGATTGCGAAGCCAATCCGTATAATTTGGACCAGTGAGGTGGTTGGCATCAAGTATGCCACGTAAAGGATTTGAAAATGATATTTTCCTGAAATAAAAGATGTAGCATAAATAAATAACATGGACCAGTGAGGTGGTTGGCATCAAGTATGCCACGTAAAGGATTTGAAAATGATATTTTCCTGAAATAAAAGATGTAGCATAAATAAATAACATGCAAACTTTATAGAAATTTAAACAATTAAGATAAGGACTTCTATCTTAATGTATTCTCACTAATTTTTCGTGAGACACACAACACCCTCCGGTATGTGAATCGTAGACCCCTGTCGGATCTCTAGTAGGGATCAGGATCCAATCGGCATCTTAACGCAATCTCGAGGGACTCGACCAATCACGTTAAGCCCGTAAAGGTAGACAACTCTTGTCAATCACAACTCCTTATGATTCCTGTCCTATTCGACCTCCGAACCACCATAGCCTCGAGGGACTCGACCAACCATGATGTTCGATTAAGTCATTAACATCATTACCAGATGAGTCTGATTAGGTGATATACTCTCGAGGGACTTGACCAAGTATACCATGTCCTCAGGTCACCTATGACATCTCTATGTCGTAGATAAGATGGCGAGACACGATATAGGTGAGTCTCGAGGGACTTTACCAACTTAACCTACACTGGGAATCGGCTCCTAGCTATAACGATGGAAGGCCACATGGGTCAATCTAATTACCTCATATTTATCGATTTAATATTATTAATGGAGAGGATTTTTGATTTGGTCTCCTAACATAATGTGTCACACACATACATATTTAATATATATATCTACATCGTATGTAAAAATATATATACATATCTAGTAGTTGTATAGCTAATCACACATCACATAAGCAATCACACCAGATGATCATGGACCATATCCTAATGTGATCAGGCCCGAGCCAGTGGGCCCAATCACTCACATCAAGATCTATGTATACTTCGACGCATCTTTATGCCCTGTGATCGTCCATCTCGCTTCGTCGGATCCGTCGGCATCTCAACTCATCTCCATGCGTCGGATCGTCCATCTCGGCCTAGTGAGTCACGCTACCGCTGTGCCTCCTCATGTAATTACAACATAATTACAGGCACACAGGTCCGATAATAAATGAGAAAAAAATAGAGGCTCGCAGGCCCCAATAATAATAATCACATGTACACACATCACATCACAGGTCTATGATCATTTGTCCACATCATATATCGCATATATATATATTATTTTATAGGACTACTAGATAAAGAAAATAATAGTTAATTAAACTATTTAATTAACATATTTACTTTTCTGAAATCAGGGACATAGAAGGAATTTTCTAAATTCTCAAAGGTATTTTGGTAATTTAGCCAAAAGGATATTTTAGTAATTCTGTCAAAAGGGATAAAATTTGGCATTTCTAAAATTCTGAGGGGTATTTTGGTAATTCTAAAAAAGGATAGAATCAAAATTTTGAAAATTTCAAGGGGCAAAATAGTCTTTTGTCTTAAAAACCCTAATCCCTCACCCTTACTACGCTTGCGGTTGCCACTACCCTACCGGCGGCGCCCCTTGCGTGTGGGGAGGGCGGGCGCGCTGCCGTCCGCCCCACTAGCACTGGCGCCGTCGTCGTCGGCGCCTCACGGTCGCGGCTGCGACGCACGGGCACCAGTGGCGGTGCCTCTGGCCAGCGGCCCGTGGGCACGAGCGCCTAGTGCCGGCGCCTGCTGATCGCCCGCAGCGCTTGGCGCCATAGGCACCCTGTTGGCGGCCGCCGGCGCCCTACTGGTTGGCTGCAGATCTCGGCGGCAGCTGGCGCTGCCGCAAGCAGCCGTCGCTCTTGGCCATCGTTTGAGAGCAAGGTCGCAAGCAGCCTTGCGATTGCTGCCCTTCGCACCAACGATTTTGGCGTCAATTGCAGATCAAAAACACAATACACGCAGTTTAAGATCCGATCTTCGCACAAACAACCTGGCTCTGATACCACTGTTGGTAAATCCACAAGGGGAGCGACATCATATGTGCAGTGGAAGAACAGAAAACAAAACCCTAGATTTCCCGTAAAAAGTTTCTATCATCGTGTGAAGATCGGTGTGTCAAAAACAAATCCGTAAAACTGCACGTGTAAAAGAAGATACCTAGGGAGATCATATATCCCTGAATTCCTACAGATCTGTGGGAGAGGATGAAGGAGGTCAAGCATCCTCGTCTCTAACGGTATCCACACGGTAGGGATTGCAACGATGCACCTCTCTCTTTGGAGAGAGGAGAATAGGAGGTGACTACCAAAAGAAACTCTCAGCCTATAGAGCTTTGGTTCCCTCCTATTTATAGAGGCCCCTTGAAAACCCTAATGGATCTTTTTGCACTATTGAGTATTGGATCTCCATCCAATCACCCAAGCCTCTTGGATTAGTGGGTTTCTACCCAATAATCTCTTATTAGCAATTATTGGATCTTATCTCAGAATCCAATAATTCAGAGGCTTAATGGATATCCAATAAGATAGGGGATTCAGCGAATATCTCATATCCGAACCTCTACTTGTCACAACACCTACCATATGTATGTGACCCTCAAGGCCCAATATCGAGCTGGCTGTGAGTCATACTTGTCAGAACTCCTTCTGACTTAATGAATTATCATCTCTATAATAATTCACCCAACTCATAGATTGCGGATGTACCAGGCCACTACGCCGCAGCCCCCAAATGATACAAGGGAATCCAATCCTTTGGACCTATCTATCCTCAGTTACCATGTATCTATAGTCCCTCATCCATCTAATATCCCAGAGACCCTATACCGGGTATGGTGCTGTCAGGCCCATACAGTCTCTCTTCGAGTCTTGCTCTTGTCAGATTCTCCCGGAGAATTCTTTCTCTCTTAATCCGAATAACCTTGGCCAAGGATTTGTTCGAGCAAGAATACATGGGATATTTCTTTCATGATACCGAGAGCGATTGATCCTCTATCGATACTCAATAGGCCTCGTAAAGTTGGCTACCACTCCCAATGACCGACTGTACTAGATCTGGAACTTTCCAAACCTATAAGTCTGTTAAAAAAGAGTGGAGTATGTTGGGCTGACAACCCAAATTCAGCCCATATGTGCTATATTAGCCCACAGCCCATCTCTTTTGACCTAAACCCTATCTTAACCTAAACTCTAGTTTAAATAGAGTCTAATGGTGGTTACGAAATTAAGAGATTAAAATCATAGCAAAGGGCAGAAACTTCACAACAGCATTGGGGATTCAAAGAGAGGAGAAAAGGGCAGAAAAACAAGAGAAAAAAAGGGAAGAAGATAAGGAAAACGCAGAAATTATTCTCATTCATCCAAATAGTTTCTCATCTCAGGTTAGATCAGATATACAGTGAATTTTTCTGTAATTGCTTGAGGAGGTTTTGGATATTGTGCACAGTGTTGTGATCCTTGTATCCCAGTTATTCTCTTGTGATTGTTGCTTGGGTTTTGGGTAAGCGATTTGAGAATTATACATTCATTATTTTTATAGTGGATTTTCTCTGGTTTGCCCCATGGTTTTTACCCTTCACATTGAAGGGGTTTTCCACGTAAATCTTGGTGTTCTATTTGATTATGATTTCTGTTTAATTCTGTTGTGTGTTACGGCCTACTAGTATTTTTCATATACAAAAGTTATTGTTTGTTACCTCTTTTTATTTCCCATCAACTGGTATCAAAGCAAGGTTTTGGTGATTTAATTTTTGTGTTTAAACATGGAGGCTGGTAGTGTTTCTCACATGATTAGTTTGAATGGAAACAATTGGATGATATGGAAACCAAGAATAGAAGATCTCTTGTATTGCAAAGATTTGTATGGACCTTTGCAAGGGGATAGTGAAAAACCCATAACTATGACAGATGATGAGTGGAAGAGATTAGATCGAAAAATGGTTGGGTTTATTCGATAGTGGCTCGATGATAGTGCCTTTCACCATGTTTCTACTGAAAGTTTTGCATATTCTCTTTAGAATAAGTTGGAAGGTCTTTATGAAAGAAAAATAGCTAGTAACAAAGCTTTTTTTTATCAGAAAACTTGTGAACCTAAAATATAAAGAGGGTGCTTCTATTGCTGAGCATTTGAATGAAATGTAGAGTATTACTAACCAGTTATCTTCTATGAAAATGTCTCTTGATGATGAGTTGCAAGTATTGTTACTTCTTAGTTCATTGCCAGAAAGTTGGGAGACACTGGTGGTTTCCCTTAGTAATTATGTGCCAGATGGTATTGTTACCATGAGTCAAGTAACAAGCAGTTTATTGAATAAGGAGTTGAGAAGAAAGAACTTAGCAGCATCTCAAATTAATTCACAGGCACTTATCTTCGAGAATAGAGGAAGGTCAAAATCTAAAGATAGAAGCAGTTCATGCATAGGTAGAAGCAAGTCAAGATCAAAGAAAGATATTGTTTACTATAACTATGGTGAGAAAGGACATTATAAGAATCAGTGTAAGCAACCTAAGAAGAGTAAGAAAAAGGGAAAAGAAGTGGAGTCTATAGAGTCAAAAGAGAATACCACAACTATAGTGCAGATTGGTGATTATTTGATTTTGTCTCCTTCTGATGATATTTTTTCTTGTGTGTGTCAGGATCTTGAGTGGATAATTGATACATGAGCTTCTTATCATACTACACCACGGAGGGAGTTCTTTGCTGCCTACAGGTCTGAAAATTTTGGTGTTGTCTAGATGGGCAACCATGGCACAGTAGATATCATTGGCATGGGTGACATCCACATAAAGACCAACCTTAGATGCAAGTTGGTGCTTAAGGATGTGAGGCATGTGGTTGACTTGAGGCTAAATCTAATTTCAGTTAGAAGACTATATGATGAAGACTATGATAGCAGGTTTCACAGAGGACAATGAAAACTCAGTAAGGGTTCTCTTGTTATAGCTAGTGGAAAGAAATGTCATACTTTGTACAGGTTGTAGGCCAAAGCTTATGGTGAACAACTGAATGCTATAGAGAAAAACTTCAGTATGGAGTTATGGCACAGGCGATTGGGACACATGAGTGAGAAGGGACTATAAGCTCTTTCCAAAAGAGAGGTATTGCCTGACCTTAGAGATACGCGTTTGAACCCTTGTATTGGTTGTTTAACTGGTAAACAACATAGAGTTTCATTTGCTAGTATGGTCAGGGAAAGATGTTTCCTATAGGCATTTTAGAGTGTTTGGTTGTCATGCATTTGCATATGTTCCAAACAATGAAAGGTCCAAGTTGGATGGTAAGACAAAAGAATGTATTTTTCTTGGCTACTCACATGATCAGTTTAGTTACAGGCTTTGGGATCCAGAAAAGCAGAATATGTTTAGAAGCAAAGATGTGGTCTTCTTTGAGGATCAAACCCTTATGGATTTGAAGAAGGAGGCACCAGCCAAGACTTTTGCAGAATGATTAGCAGATTGTGACCCAGTTATTCCTCTAGTATATCAGGGTGATGGGGGAGATGTGCAGGAAGATGGTGTAGAACCAGATATTAATCTACCTGCAGGACATGTTGAGCAAGAAGATATTGAGGAGTAGCTTCCCGCAGAACCTTAGTTGAGAAGATCTTCTAGACAACGTCGACCTTCCAGAAGATACTCTGAGATGAGTATGTGATGCTTATGATGCAGTGAACCGAGAGAGTTACCAGGAAGTAGTTGAAAGTGAGCAGAAAAAAATGTGGCTAGTTGCTATGCAGGAAGAGATGGATGCTCTACAGAAGAATCATATATATGATTTGGTGCAACTTCCACAGGGAATGAAGGCCTTGAAGAATAAGTGGGTTTTTAGGTTGAAGACTCAAGAATATTGTTCTCAACCAAAGTACAAAGCCAGATTGGTTGTGAAAAGCTTTGGTCAAAAGAAAGGTATTGACTTTGAAGAGATTTTTTCTCTTGTTGTTAAAATGTCTTCTATTCGTGTTGCTCTAGGTATTGCTGTTAGCCAGGACTTAGAGGTGGAGCAGTTATATATGAAGACAGCTTTTTTTCATGGTGATTTGGAGGAGGAAATTTATATGGAGCAACCAAAAGGTTTCAAAGTCAAAGGTAAAGAAAATTTTATCTGCAAGTTAAGAAAGAGTTTGTATGGATTGAAGCAAGCTCCAAGACAGTGGTACAGAAAGTTTGATTCATTTATGATTAAAAATGGATATAAAAGAATGGCTTCAGATTATTGTGTGTACATCAAATGGTTTGGTGAGGATTTTATTATTCTTTTACTTTATGTTGATGATATGCTTATCCTTGGGAAAGATATGTGTACAATTGACAGGTTGAAGAAGGAATTGAGTGAGTCCTTTGCAATGAAGGACAAGAGGCCAGCAAAGTAAATATTGGGCATGCAGATTTCTCATGACAGGAAAAACAAGAAGATTTGGTTATCACAGGAGAAGTATATCGAGAAGGTATTAGAAAGGTTCAGTATGAGCAATGCAAAGCCAATTGGTTCTCCTCTTTCAGGTCACTTCAAGTTGTACTTAGAACAAAGTCCGTCAAGTGATGAGGAGAAAGAGAAAATGCAAAAGGTTCCTTATGCTTCAGCAGTTGGAAGTTTAATATATACAATGGTATGTACGAGGCCGGACATCACATATATAGTGGGTGTTACTAGTAAATTTCTTGTAAATTTAGGCAAAGAGCATTGGGCAGTAGTGAAGTGGATCTTGAGATATCTTAGAGGAAGCTCTAAGATTTGTTTAGGCTTTGGAGGTGGACCACCTTTGCTAACGGGTTACACAAATGCAGATATGGCTAGAGATATTGATATAAGAAAATCCACATTAGGTTTTGTACTTACTTTTGCAGGGGGGCCGTGTCATAGCAATCCAGATTGCAAAGGTGTATTGCTCTCTCCACCACAAAGGCAGAATATATTGCTGCTATAGAGGTTTGCAAAGAAATGTTATGGATGAAAGAATTCTTACAAGAATTGGGACTGAAACAGAAAACTATGTGGTGTATTGTGACAGCCAGAGTGCCATCCATTTATGTAAGAACCCAACTTTTCATTCCAAGTTAAAGCATATAGATGTCAGATATCACTGGATTCAAAATGTACTTGAAGAGAAGCAATTGCAATTTTAAAAAATTCATATAGATGATAATGGAGCAGACATGTTGATAAAGACCTTATCAAAAGAGAGACAGGAGATGTGTCGACAGTTGGTCGGCATGGATTTATATTGAGAAGTAAAAGGAATAGCCTCCCTTATGGGCTGAAGGGGGAGGTTGTTGGGTTGACAGCCCAATTCAACCCATATGGGCTATATCAGCCCACAGCCCATCTCTTTTAACCTAAACCCTATCTTAACTTAAACTCTAGTTTAAATAAGGGCTAATAGTGGTTGCGAAATTAAGAGATTAAAATCGCAGCAAATGGCAGAAACTTCGTAGCAGCATTGGGGATTCAAAGAGAGGAAAAAAGGGCAGAGAAACAAAAGAAAAAAAAGGAAAAAGACAAGAAAAACGCAGAAATTATTTTCATTCATCCAAACAGTTTCTCATCTCAGGTTAGATCAGATATACAGTGAATTTTTCTATGATTGCTTGAGGAGGTTTTGGATATTGTGCACAGTGATGTGATCCTTGTATCCCAGTTATTCTCTTGTGATTGTTGCTTGGGTTTTGGGCAAGAGATTTGAGAATTATACATTCATCATTTTTATAGTGGATTTTCTCTGGTTTGCCCCATGGTTTTTACCCTTCACATTGAAGGGGTTTTCCACGTAATTCTTGGTGTTCTATTTGATTGTGATTTCTATTTAATTCCGTTGTGTATTACGGCCTGCTAGTATTTATTCATATACAAAAGTTATTTCTTGTTTGTCTCTTTTTTATCCCATCAGAGTACTCATATAGGACATCCTTGGTGTCTCAAGTCTAAGGACCAGATACACTACTGGGACTATAAAATCGCTGTCTAACATGAGGTATCAATAACCATCCAACATTCCATAGGCGGATCAATCAGTGAACTCATTCTCTAATGAGCTATCTCTATCATATAAACGGGTATACAGCACACCAGTCTATCTGGTTATCTCGATGTCCTTTTTGAGTAACCTATGACTAGAATAATTTAGGGTCTATGTTTAAAGGTGAATCGGTCTCATTATCGTGATCTTATTACGATCCGATTCCCATTGCACAGATCCAAAGACATCACAATATATGGAACACACAAGATAAAGTGATATAATGTCAATAATCATAAGCAAAGAGATTGACGCAGTGCCTTACAAGTGCAATTACTCATATGATTGGCTTGTAGGGCACCTATAACTAGCAATGATTTCTTTACATTTTTGCCTTGTATGCATCATGTGATAACTAATGTATATTTTGATACAAATTTATCTGAAAGTGAATGTAAAGAAAACTTTGTATTCCCTCCTTTCATTTTGACAATGATAAAAGGGGAGATAGTTTGCTATCATGTATTTCATGAAATAAAGCAAAGATTGATAGCTTGTACATTTTAAAAGTTGTTATCTTAAGCATCACAAAGAGAAGCAAAGAAGTGCTATCTCAATAGAAGCAAAAATGCAAAACTTAGAGAATTTGCAATCTTACACTTGCCAATGCTTCTATGCTTGTATGTTATAATGAAAAGTTAGCTTGCATATTTAAAGTGATGTCATTTTTGCAAAAAAATTACTTGCTAGCAAAGGAAAGCTAGTTGCACTTCTCAAAAGAAAGGGAACAATTGCTAACTTGCAATCTCAAGAGAAGTAAAGTGCAAACTTGCACAAGAAGCAAGTATGGAATTACCATGATTACACATCCTTAAAAACTTGTCATAATTGAATGTTTTAAAGTGATATATATTGAACAGATTGATAGCTAGTATGATTATAAAACTTGCATATCTTTTAAACTAGCTATGATGTAACTTCTCTTTTTTTATGACATAAGGGGAGAAGTAGATTGATGACTTCATGCATTATATTGAATATTTTATATATTTGCATTATGGTTTGATGTTTCTCATAACATGCGATGAATGTTAATTGGATTTAGAATAATCCAAGGTTTCTATCAATATGGCATATTGATAGGAGGAGTTTGTTTAAACTCTGGGGAGTTAAGGTAAACTCCATCATCAATTAGTTATCATCATAAAAAAGGGGAAGACTGTTGAGTCTTGAATTTTGATGATGAAACTAATTGATAGTATTTTATTATCTAACTGTGTTTCGAGTGACGTAGGTCTACTATCGATTAGGATTAGATAGTTGACATAGGAGGAATCGACATTGCACTAGAAGAAATCACGTCAAGATATTGGACATCGAGCAGGAGGTCTGGTCGATAATCGGCAGAAGGCTTCAAACATCGAGCATTGGGCCAAAAAGTGTGGTGTTGTGCTAAGGAGATCAGGGTTGTAGAGGTCAACCGTCGATTGGGCAACAAGCTGCAAGAGAGGACGGTGCACTGAAAAACTAGACGAACCGCGGACCAATGATGTATCAGGAAACAGAAGGTTGATTTGTGTAATAACTATCTAGATTGAAGCAGGTTAAGGTTTACTTAGTTTGTAGGATTAACTAAGATAATGATGAAGGCATAAAGCAAAATAAAGTGCCAAAGTCAAGTACGATGGAATCGTTGGGAATTCGAGAGTTCGACGGAAGTCCGAAGATTCATCGAGAGTGCTACCGGAACTAGTCGAGAATGAGTAGGGAGCTTGTAGAAGGGCTTTCGGAAGTTCACCGGAAGGTTCGTCAAAAGTTCATGGAGCTTGCTAAGAAAGATCGAAGCTTGCCGAAGAAGCTCGTTAAAACTCGCCAAGATTATCGTGAAGTCCAGGAGCTTGTCGAGAGTTCATAGAATGGTATCCGAGGGTTCACTAGAAGCTCACCGGAAGAAGTCATGACTTGTTGGACATTGTTTAACTTAGAAAATATCTTTAATCTCGTAGTTAGTATATAATTAGGGTTAGGATTATGTGTTAATCCTATAACCCTAGTAGGGGCCATCTAGGCTCGATAATGGACTGGTTTGGGCCATATTTAAGGCCCAACCAAAAGTGCTGGACCCTGTTTGATGGTGGCACCACCCTAGGTCTAACTCCCCAAGATGTACTGGGTGAAGGTACCACCCAGTGTTAGAGCACTTGGGCTATGGTACCACTTAGTGGGCGGTAGTATCACCCAATATACTGATCATAGTAGTATGTCGGGCGATAATACTATCAGACTAGGTGGTGGTACCACCTAGTGTCAGGGTCAAACTAGTAGTAGTACCACCAGTGACAGGTAGTGGTACCACCATAACCAAAAAAACTCAGGATGGGAAAGTCTTTAGCTCCAAGTTTGAATCAGATTGTAGCCTATAAAAACCCTCTCCCATCCTTGGGTTGTAAATAGAAGTACACACACTTTGAAAGTAGACAAATTCTGTTCAAATCTCTTTAGAAATCCACTCTTCTAGTCCTTGCTTGTATTCAAGTTAAAAAAGAGGAGAGAGTGCTTGTAAGGTTACCTCTTAAGCCTATCAAAAGGAGAGAGCACTGTAAAAGGGAGTTGGTCTTCGCCCATTAAAAGGAAGACAGCTAGTGGAAAGCCGATGGCCTCAAGAGAAGAGGAATTGGGAGTGGATATAGGTCGTATGATCGAACCACTGTAAAATCGAGTTTGCATTTCTATTCTTATTTATCTTTACTACAAGTCTTTCCCTTACTATAATTACTCGAATCATTCTCATTCTTATGAATGACTTCAAGCTTTACATCTTTTCAATTCACGCAATTAAAATTAGTTTTCATCGAAACATGTTTTTATCATACGAAGTTTCCGAAATCATTTTAAATCATTGAAATTTATCATTTTTAACCACTGCACAAATTTACCCCCCCCCCCTCTTAGTACCACTCTAGATCCCAATAGTTTGGGTGGTGATACCACCAGTAGTTATTGCAGCCAAGCGGTGGTACCACTTGGGTCCAGTAGTCGAGATTCTATTTAGCAATAGTACCACCATATTGAGTAGTGGTACTACCTAATGTTAGAGAGTACTGGTGATGGTATTGCCCAACATAGGCGATGGTACTGCCGGTGCCTCGAAAATCTAGAATGAGATCTTTTTTTGCTCCATTTTTGAAGCCAATTGAGGCCTATAAATACCCCACACTTTTCTGCTTGTGGAGCATAGAAAAGTGAATAAAAAAACTGATATCTTAGTGAAAACATTGTTGTAATCTTCTGAGATTTCACCTCCACTTGTTCTAGCTTAGAATTCTGTATAAGGATAAATGAGTGAATTGTCAAGAGGTTAACTCCTAAACCTATTAAAAGGAGAAAAGATCTATAAAATGGGTGATTAATCTTCGTCCATTGAAGGAAGATCAATAGTGGAAGCTGGTGACCTCGATGGAGGAGGATTTAGAAGTAGACGTAGGTTACAATGACCGAACCACTATAAATCTGTTATGTTCTTTCCTTGTTGCCTACATTTTTTACTTAGCTGCTTTCTTTACTTTACATTTACTTCAAGTCGATATCTTTTCCGATACGATTTCATCGATACGATTTTATAAACTCGATAGGATTTCTAATTGCAATTGTCTTTAACGTACGCACTAATTCACAAAGCCCCCACCCCCCAAACCCCAATACCCCCTCCCTCCTCCTCTTCCTCCTCTTAGTATCAGTTTTATCCTAACAATTGGTATCAGTATAAGGTTACTCTCAATTTGGTTTAAAACCCAAGAGAGGTGTCTTTTGCTGGCAATCAAGAGGGTCATTCTATCACATGTTCTCCTATATTCAATGGGACGGACTACACATATTAGAAAACTAGAATGAGGATTTTCTTGATTTCTAAGGATTTTGAGTTGTGGAATATTATTGAAAATAAATTTCAAAAGTATTCTAATCTTATGAATGAATGGAATAATTTGGAGAAGAAGACTTTCTCTTTGAACGCCAAAGCTATGAATGCTTTGTTTAATGCTTTGGATAAAAATGAATTCAATCAGGTTTCTATTTGCGAAACTACTTATGAGATTTGGCACACACTTAAAATCACACACAAAGGCACAAGTAGGGTTAAGGAGTCAAAAATTAATCTTTTAATTCATAGTTATGAATTGTTTTGTATAAAATTAAGCGAGACCTTGGAGATATGTACACCCGGTTTATGGATATCGTCAATGGTCTAAAAACACTTGGTAAAAGTTTTTCTGATTTTGAACTTATTAACATGATATTAAGATCCCTTCCAAAAAGTTGGGATCCTAAAGTAATGACAATTCAAGAAACCAAAGACTTGAATAACTTTCTACTCGAAGAACTTATCGGGTCTTTGATGACCTACTAAATGACATACAATGCACATAATGAACTTGAGAATAACCTTCTAAAGAATAGGAAGGATTTGACACTTAGAACTCAAGAAGACCACTTGAGAGAAAACTCAAGTGATGATGATGATGATGATGATGGTGATGATGATGATGATGACTTGGCACTTCTAACAAGAAAATATAAAAAAAAATTATAAAAAGAAACAAAACTAAATATGACACTAAAAACAAAAATGAACTCAAAAAAGGACTAAATAATTTGCTATGAATACAAGAAGCTAGGGTACTTCAAAAATGAATATCCCGAAGTGAAGAAGAAGTAATCGAAAAAAAAGAAAGCGTTCAAAGCTACTTGGGATGATTCATGCGCGTCCGAAGACGAGAAGCCAACCAACAAAGAAGTTACAAACTATGTATTAATGGTGTTTGGCGATGAGGTAAGTGACTCAATCAAAGCTCTTTTATCTTTCGATGAATTGTTGAATACTTTTCATGATTTATTTGATGAATGCAAATTGGTTAGTAAAAAGTATAAATTATTAAAAAAAGGAGCATGCCTCTCTTATTAGTGAATTTGATAGATTAAAGATTGAGCATGATAATGAGATGTTGCCTCCTTACACTAAATGTGAAGAATTAGAAATATTTAAAAGAGAATTTGTTACTACAACAAACTCTAGAAAAGATTAAAATCAGAAGTAATTCCTTAAACATGATCCTTACTAATAAGGGTCATGTTCATAAAAAGGAAGGAATTGGCTTTGTAAGCAATACTCAATAAAAGCCAACTATCTTCATTAAAGGTCCAATATTATATGTCTCACCTTGAAACAAATGTAACTTTTGTTGTAAATTTGAACATTATGTTGATAAATATCTATTTAAGAAGTATAGTCCACATAAGTTAATTTGGGTTCTTAAAGGAACCATAAATGAATCAATGAAAATTGATAAGTTAGGTAGATCAATTAATGAGGCACCCAAAGTCAAATGGGTACCTAAAAAAAACTCCTTTCTTGTAGATGTGTTTACAATCACAAGCTAGGAGCAAAAGATGGTAACTCGATAGTAGATACTCAAGGCACATAACCGGAGATCCAACTCAATTCTCTAAGCTCACTAGCCAAGACGAAGAATATTTCACCTTCGGAGACAACAACAAAGGTAAAATTATTAGCAAAGGAACCATAGGTAACAAGTCAAACCTATTGATTGAAGATATGTTATTAGTAGATAGTTTAAAGCATAATTTACTAAGTATTAGTCAATTGTACGATAAAGGATATATCATAAGATTTGAATCTAATGCTTGCATAATCGAAATACCACACAAAAATACATCTATGATTGCCTTAAAACATAATGATGTGTATACTATTGACGTTAACGATCTTTGTGATGAAACATGCTTTTCAACTTTAAATGATGATATTTAGCTTTGGTATAGGAGATTAGGTCATGCTAGTATAAAACTAATCTCTCAAATTTCAACTAGAGAACTTGTAAGAGAGATGCCTAGCATTAAGTTTATCAAAGACAAAATTTGTGATGCGTGTTAACTAGGAAAACAAATAAAAAGTAGCTTCAAATTAAAGAATCAAATAAGCACCTCTATAACATTACAATTGATCTATATGGATTTATTTGGACTAATTAACACAACAAGCCTAAGAGGTAGTAAATACGCTTTTATAATTGTTGATGATTATAATAGATACACTTGGACATACTTTTTGGCACACAAAAGTGATTATTTTAAGTATTTTTTGAATTTTTATAAGCTTGTTCAAAATGAAAAAAGCTTTATCATTTCATCTATTCGTAGTGATCATGGTGGTGAGTTTCAAAACCATGATTTTTAAAACTTTTTTGAGTCGAATAGGTATAACCATAATTTCTCTACTCCAAGAAACCCACAACAAAATGTAGCTGAAAGAAAAAATAGGAGCTTACAAGAAATGGTAAGAACCATATTAAACGAACATAGCCTACCCAAATATTTTTGGGCCAAAGCCGTTAACACAGCATGCTATGTCATGAATAGAGTTCTAGCAAGACAATTACTTTCCAAAACTTATAAATTGTGGAACAACAAAAGATCCAATGTTTCATATTTTAAAGTTTTTGGTTGTAAATGTTTTGTTTTAAATGAAAAAGATACCTTAGAAAAATTTAATGCAAAATCCGATGAAGGTATTTTTCTTGGTTATTCCTCTATTTCTAAAGCATTTTATGTTTTTAATAAGAGAATTTTGGTTATAGAGAAATCTATTCATATTGATTTTAAGAGATTTTTAAATTTAAGAAAAATAATTTTGATGATGATTTTGACTTTGATGCTTTAAATTTGAATGAAACCTCTCCTCTCCCTAGCAACTTAGATGCATCTTCTTCCAAAGTACCTTTACCTAAGGAATGGAAGTATGTAGATGCTCATCCTAAGAAGGTAATCAAAGGAGATATATCAAAAGGTGTTCAGGCTTGCTCTTAATTTAAAAATTTTTGTGCTAACGCTATCTTTTTATCTCAAATTGAATTAAAATACATTGACAAAGCCCTAAAAGATTATTCATGAGTTATCTCAATGCAATAAGAGTTAAATCAATTTGGGAGAAATGAGGTGTGGTAGCTTGTTCCTAGACCTAGTGATCATTTAATAATTGATACTAATTAGAATAAGCAAGATAAATTTGGTATCGTGGTTAGTAACAAGGCTAGATTAGTGGCCAAAGATTTTAACGAAGAAGAAGGTATCGATTATGAAGAAATCTTCGCTCCTATAGCAAGAGTAGAAGGCATAAGGATGCTCCTTGCCTATGCTTATTGTAATAATTTTAAGTTATTTCAAATTGATATTAAAAGTGCTTTTCTAAATGATTTTATTTCCTAAGAAGTTTATGTTGAACAACCACCTAGATTTGAGAATGCTCTTTTTCGTAATCATGTGTTTAAGTTATCTAAGACTCTCTATGGATTCAAACAAGCCCCAATGGCTTGGTAAAAGAGACTTAGTTCCTTTCTTATCCAAAATAATTTCTCAAAAGACAAGGTTGATACTACATTATTTCTTAAAAATTTTAAAAATAATTTTCTTGTTGTTCAAATTTATATTGATGACATTGTTTTTGGTTTCACAAATGAGTCTTTATGCGAATCTTTAGCTAAAAGAATGAGCCAAGAGTTTGAAATAAGCTTAATAGATGAATTAACCTTTTTCTTTGGTTTACAAATCAAGCAATTAAGTGATAAAATTTTTCTTAATCAAACTAAATATGCATTAGATTTGCTAAAATGATTCAATATGGATAGTTCAAAAGCTATCAATACACCAATGAGCATTTCCACTAAGTTAGATATGGATGATAATGGAGAAAACTTTGATCAAAAGACTTATAGGGGTATGATAGGTAGTTTACCCTCATCGCAACTAGACCAAATATTACGTTTAGTGTTGGACTTTGTGCTAGATTTCAATATAATCTTAAGCTATCTCATTTTAAAGTTGTTAAAAGGATTCTTAGATACCTAAAAGGAGCTCATAATCTAGGATTATGGTATCTAAAACTCAAGAACTTTGAATTAACTGCTTATGCTAATGTTGATTTTGCTAGATATAGAATAGATAGAAAAAGCACTTCTAGAACATGTCAATTCTTAGGTCATGCACTTGTCTCTTGGTCTTCCAAGAAATAAAATTTGATTGCACTATCTATAATCGAAGTCGAATGTATAGTAGCAAGTGCATGTTGTGCACAAGTTATATGGATGAAAAACACATTAGAATATTACGGAATTTACTTAAAAAATATTCCTATAAAATGTGATAATACTATGTAATATATTTAATAAAAAATCTCATTCAATACTCTAGAACTAAACATATTGATATTATGCATTATTTTATAAGAGATCATATTAATAACTATGATATAACTTTAGAATTTATTGTTACAAAACATCAATTAGCTGATATTTTTACAAAACCTTTAAATGAAGGACAATTTGATTTTATTAGAAGAGAATTAGATATGTTAAATCTTCCGAATGCATGAGTTTCTCATATACATTTTTTGGATTTTTTATTTTTGAAAATGGAGCTTTTATCGAGATCATTTCCTATCACTTTCTTCCATGAATTTTTGATACACTTGTTCCGTCATTTGATGAGCCTTTCCTATAACCCCCCTCTATACTTACGAAAGAAGAAGTTTTATTCATGAACTTTTTGGTATATTTGATTGTTGTGCGATAATCATTTACTATGAACCCTTCTACTTTTTTTTTTTTTACAAAAATAGGGATTTGATTCATAAACCTTCAATATACACATTTTGATTTTTTATGTGATGAATCTCTTCACTCTCTATTTACAAAAGTAGAAGTTTGATTCATGGATTTTTGACTCTTAAAGCTTGATTTTCTCAAAATGAATGAATTCCTTCCTTTTCCTTTTTCTTCTCTTTTTTGTATGACAAAGGGGAGATACTAAAAATTGCTTGTACATCTCAAGAAGAACCATGCACATCCAAAGAGAAGTACTAGCAAAAGTTATTATCTTGCAGAAATTTTTGCTTAATTTCATCTTTGCTAGCTTGCCTACTTCAAAGCTAAAGAGAAGTGCTAGCAAAAGTAGTGCTAGTTTGCACATCCAAAAGCAAAAGTCACTATCTTGCAGAGATTTTTCTAGCTTGCTAATTTAAAGAAACAAATGTTGTTATCTTTTGCTTAACTCCATTTTTCCTAAGCCAACATAAAATTGTATAGAACTATTTTGTATGTTTGGTGAAATGGTGTCAAAATGTTTGCATATTTCTTTTTTGTTGATGACAAAGGGGGAAAAATATGAATGCTTGGTATCATAATATTTAGTATCATGCTTGGCATCATGCTTAAATGTTTGAAATGGTATCAAAATGAATGTTTGAAATGACAAATTTTGGTATCATACTTAAATGTTTGGTATCATCATGAATACTTGGTGTCATACTTAGTATCATACTTAAATGATGAATCATGATCATGTTTAGTATCATGCTTAAATGTTTGAAATGGTATCAAAATGAATGTTTGAAATGATAAATTTTGGTATCATGCTTAAATATTTGGTATCATGATGAATGCTTGGTATCTAATATCATACTTAAATGATGAATCATGATCATATTTAGTGTCATGCTTAAATGATGAATGTTTGGCATCATGTTTGAAATAGTATCATAATGAATGTTTGAAATGATAAATTTTGGTATCATGCATAAAGTGATGATTGCCAAATTGATTAGTTTCTAGTATCATACATGAAATTGTGCATGCTACACCTTGATAACTTGAAACTATAATCATGCACAATCCATGAAATTTCTGATTAAAATTAGTTAAAGCTTGAATTCAAGTTTTTCTTTTCTCAAGTATGGCATATAGATAGGGGGAGTTAAGGCTAACTCCATCATCAATTGGTTATTATCATAAAAAAAGGGGAGATTATTGAATCTCAGATTTTGATGATGAAATCAATTGATAAATTATTGATCTAATCTATATGTTGATAAAAGTATTACCGAATTAACTACGATCATGAATAAGGCATAAAGCAGATGTTGTGCCGGAATTAAAGATTGAATGATTAGTCAGGATCCACTAAGAGTTCATCGGGAATTCGTCAAGAAGTTCTTTAGGAGTTTTATCGAAGCTTGCCAAGAAGTTCGTCAAGAGCTTACTGAGAAGTTCATCGGGAGCTCATCCGAAAGTTCATCGGGAGTTCATCGAGAAGTTCATTGGGAGTTCATCGGAGCTCGTCGAGAAGTTCGTTAGGAGCTCACCAAGAAGTTCATCGGGAGTTTGCTGAGAAGATTGTCGAGAGTTCAAGAGCTTGCCGTGAGTCTATCTGAAGATTGCTAAGAGTCCATCGAAAGTCTATTGGAAGATCGTCAGAAGCTTGGCAGGATTTCACTGGAAGAACATTTGATATACTGAACTTATCGTAGTTAGGACTTATTTTGAGTTAGGATTGAGAGATAATCCCACTAACTCAATTAGGGGCCAATTAGGCCCGAATAAGAATTGGTTTGGGTCAGACTCATGGCCTAAACAGTGACTTGATACTTGTCTGATGGTGGCACCACCAGGATTGAGTGGTGAAACAACCTAGGGCTTAGTCTCCTAGGATGTTTAAGCAGTAGTACCACCCAAGCAAGCGATGGTACCACCTAGGTCTAGTAGCCGAGACTCTATTTGGTTGTAGTACTACCAGACTGGGCTGTGGTACCATCTAGTGTCAGAGACTACTAGCGGTGGTCCCACCCAACACAAGCAGTGGTACCGCTAGTACCCCGAAAACCTAGGATGAGATATTTTTTAGCTCCATTTTTTAAACTAATTGAGGCCTCTAAATACCCCATACTTTTTTGCTTATGGAGTATAGAAAAGTGAACAAAAAAAACTAAGATCTTAGTGAAAACACTATTATAATCTTTTGAGAGTTCATCTCCATCGGTTCTAGCTTAGAATTCTGTATAAGGAGAAGTGAATGAATTATAAAAAGGTTAACTTCTAAACATGTTAAAAGGAGAAAAGAACTATAAAAAGGGTGATTGATCTGCTAGTCATATGTGCCCTGCAAGCCAATCACATGAGTGATGGCACTTATGACTTGATATGCATTTTTTCTCTTTACTTATTATTAGGTGTTTTATCACTTTATCTTGCGTGTTGCATACATTGTGATGTTCTTGGATCTATGCAATGGGAATCGGATCGTGATGAGATCATGATAATGAGACCAATTCACCTTTAAACACAGACCCTGAATTATCCTGGTCATAGGTTACTCAAGAAGGACATCGAGATAACCGGATAGACTAGGGTGCTATTTACCTGTCTATATGATGGAGGTAGCTAGTCTCATAGCTACTCATGTGGGGACACTAAGGGTACAGTGCAGGTGCTTATTGGGGAATGAGTTCACTGATTGATCCGCCTACGGAATGCTGGATGGTTATTGATACATCACGTCAGACAATGATTCCATAGTCCCAGTAGTGTATCTGGTCCTTAGACTTGAGACACCAAGGAAGTCCTGCATGAGTACTCTACTCTTTGATATCGAACTTATAGGTTTGGAAAGTTCCAAATCTAGTACAGCCGGTTATTGGGAGTGGTAGCCAACCTTACGAGGGCTATTGAGTGTCAATAGAAGATCATCCGCTCTCGGTATCATGAGAGGAATATCCCATGTGTTCTTGCTTGAACAAATCCTTGACCAAGGTTATTCGGATTGAGAGAGAGAGTTCTTCGGGAGAATCCGACAAGAGCAAGACTTGAGGAGAGACCGTATGGGCCTGACAGCACCATGCCCGGTATAAGGTCTCTGGGATATTGGATAGATGAGGGATTATAGATACATGGTAACTGAGGACAGATAGGTCTAAAGGATTGGATTCCCTTGTATCGTCTAGGGGCCACGGCGTAGTGGCCTGGTACGTCTGCAGTCGATGAGTTAGGTGAATTATTATAGAGATAATAATTCACTAAGTCAGAAGGAGTTCTGATAAGTATAACTCACGGCTAGCTCGATATTAGGCCTAGAGGGTCACACATATATGGTAGGTGTTACGACGAGTAGAGGTTTGGATATGAGATATCTGCTGAACCCCCTATCTTATTTGATATCCATTAAGCCCCTGAATTATTGGATCCTAAGATGAGATCCAACAATTGCTAATAAGAGATTATTGGGTAGAGACCCACTAATCCAAGAGGCTTGGGTAATTGGATGAAGATCCAATACTCATTAGGGCAAAAGATCTATTAGGGTTTTAGGGGGCCTCTATAAATAGGAGGAAACCAAAGCTCTATAGGCAGGGGGTTTCTTTTGGTAGCCACCTCCTATTCTCCTCTCCCCAGAGAGAGGTGTATCGTTCCAATCCCTACCATGTGGATACCGCTAGAGAGGAGGACGCTTGACCTCCTTCATCCTCTCCCACAAATCTGCAGGAATTCAGGGATATACGATCTCCCTATGTATCTTCTTTTACACATGCAGTTTTGTGGATTTGTTTTTGATGCACCGATCTTCGCACAATGACGAAAACTTTCTACGACAAATCTGGGGTTTTGTTTTCTGTTCTTCCGCTGCGCATGTGATGTCGCTCCCCTGACGGTTTTTCCAATAGTGGTATCAGAGCTAGGTTGTTCGTGCGAAGATCGGATCTTAAACTGCATGTGTTGTGTTTTGGATCTACTTTTGATGCCAAAATCGTTGGTGCAAAAAGGCCAGGAAGGGCAGCAACTGTTGCTGCCCTTGCTGTGTTCGTGTAGCGGCCGCAAGGTTGCTTGCAGCCTTGCTGCCTACACAGGCAGCAGCCGCTAGCCGGTGGGCTGTTGGCCGTAGGCAAGTTACTGCGGCTGCACTGTAAAGTGGGCGGGCTGCTTTGGCTGCAGGCGCCGACGGCTGCTGCAGGCGCGCCAGCGCATGCCCGCGGGGTAGCGCCAGTGAGCACTACACCCGTGGGACAGTGTCACGGGGCGCCGGCACTGCGCCCGCAGGGCAGCGACGGCGCAGCCCGCATGGACGGCAGGCGTCGACACCTCGGCGCCCTCCCCGCATGCACAGGCCACTGCTGGTAAGGTGGTGGCGGCCGCAGCCGCAATGCAGGCAACTAGGGGTGAGGAGTTAGGGTTTTAGGACAAAAGATGATTTTGCCCCTCGAAATTTCAAAAATTTTAAATTTTACCCCTTTTGATAAAATTACCAAAATACCCCTCAGAATTTCAAAAATTTTGGATTTTATCCCCTTTTGATAGAATTACTGAAATACCCTTTTGGCTGAATTACCAAAATACCCCTGGGTATTCAAAAATTCTCTTTATGTCCTTGATTTTATAAAATTAAATATATTAATTAAATAGTTTAATTAAGTATTATTTTTGCCTAGTAGTCCTATAACATAACATATACATATGATGTATGATGTGAATAGATGATCATGGACCTGTGATGTGATGTGTGTACATGTGATTGTTATTATTGGGGCCTGCGAGCCTCTATTCTTTTCTCATTTATTGTCAGGCCTACGTGCTATAATTATGTTGTAATTACATGAGGAGGTGCAGCGGTAGCGTGACTCACGAGGTCGAGACGGATGATCTGACGCATGGAGATGCGTTGAGATGCTGACAAATCCGACGAAGCGAGATGGACGATCACAGGACATAGAGATGCACCGAAGCACACATAGATCTTAATGTGAGTGATTGGGCCCACTAGCTCTGGCCTGATCACATTAGGATGTGGTCCATGATCATCTGGTATGATTGCTCATGTGATGTGTGATTAAATATACACATACTAGATATGTATATATATATATATATATATATATTAAATACGTATATGTGTGACACATTATGTTAGGAGACCAAATCAAAAATCCTCTCTATTAATAATATTAAGTCGGTAAACGTAAGGCAATTAGATTGACCCATGTGGACTTTTATCGTTATAGCTAGGAACCGATTTCTAGTGTAGGTTGAGTTGGTCGAGTCCCTCGAGACTTACCTATATCGCATCTCGCTATCTTATCTATGATATAGAGATGTCATCGGTGCCCTGAGGATATGGTATGCTTGGTCGAGTACCTCGAGAGTATATCACCGAATCAGACGCATCTTGTAATGATGGTGATGACTTAACCGAATATCATGGTTGGTTGAGTCCCTCGAGACCATGGTAGTTCATGCTAGTTATAGATGCCCTACAAGCCAATCATATGAGTGATTGCACCTATAACACGCTGTGTTAATCTCTTTGCTTATGATTATTGGTATTATTTCACATTATCTAGGTGTCCTTGGATCTGTGCAATGCGAATTGGATCATGATGAGATTACGATAATGAGACCGATTCACCTTTAAACACAGACCCTAAGTTATCCTGGTCATAGGTTACTCGAGAAGGATATCAAGATAATCGGATAGACTGGTGTGTTATATACCCGTTCATATGATCGAGGTAGCTGGTCTCATAGCTACTCGTGTGGGGACACTAAGGGTACAGTGCACGTGCTCATTTGAGAATGAGTTCACTGATTGATCGGCCTACGGAATGCTGGATGGTTATTGATACGTCATGTCAGATAGAGATTACGTAGTCCCAGTAGTGTATCTGGTCCTTAGACTTGAGATACCAAGGATGTCCTATATGAGTACTCCACTCTTTGATACTGGACTTATAGGTTTGGAAAGTTCCATATCTAGTACAACTAGTCATTGGGAGCAGTAATCAACCTTACGAGGGCTATTAAGTGTCAATAGAGGATCATCTGCTCTCGGTATTATGAGAGGAATATCACATGTATTCTTGCTCAAACAAATCCTTGGCCAAGGTTATTCGGATTGAGAGAGCAAGAGTTCTTCGGGAGAATCCGACAAGAGCAAGACTCAAGAAGAGATCGTATGGGCCTGACAGCACCATGCCTGGTATAGGATCTCTGGGATATTAGATGGATGAGAGATTATAGATACATAGTAACTGAGGACAGATAGGTCCAAAGGATTGGATTCCCCTATATCGTCTGGGGGCCGCGGCGTAGTGGCCTGGTATGTCTGCAATCGATGAGTTGGGTAAATTATTATATAGATAATAATTCACTAACTTAGAAGGAGTTCTAACAAGTATTACTTATGACCAGCTCGATATTGGGCCTAGAGGGTCACACACAAATGGTAGGTGTTGCGACGAGTAGAGGTTCGGATATGAGATATCCGCTGAACCCCTCATCTTATTGGATATCCATTAAGCCCCTGAATTATTGGATCATAAGATGAGATCCAATAATTGCTAATAAGAGATTATTGGGTAGAAATCTACTAATCCAAGAGGCTTGGGTAATTGGATGGAGATCCAATACCCAATAGGGTAAAAAGATCCATTAGGGTTTTTAGGGGGCCTCTATAAATAGGAGGGAACCATAGCTCTATAGGCTGAGTGAGGGTTTTTGGTAGCCACCTCCTGTTCTCCTCTCCCAAGAGAGAGAGAGGTGTATCGTCACAATCTCTGCCATGTGGATACCGCTAAAGAGGATGACGCTTGACCTCCTTCATCCTCTCCTACAAATCTGTAGGAATTCAGGGATATACGATCTCCCTAGGTATCTTATTTTACATGTGCAGTTTTGCGGATTTGTTTTTGACGCACCGATCTTTGCACGATGACAGAAACTTTCTATGGGAAATATGGGGTTTTGTTTTTTATTCTTCTGCTACGCATGTGATGTCGCTCCCCCTTGTGAATTTCCCAACAATGGTATCAGAGCCAAGTTATTCGTGCGAAAATCAGATCTTAAACTGCGTGTGTTGTGTTTTAGATCTGCAATTGATGCCAAAATCGTTAGCACGAAGGGCGAGGAAGGGCAGCAACTGTTGCTGCCCGCTCATGTAGCAACCGTAAGGTTGCTTGCAACCTTGTGCCGCCGACAGCAATGTACCGACGGTGCACTGTCAGAGGCGGCGCTGGCTACAGATCGGCTGCTCGCGGCTCGCAGGGGCGCCGATGGGCTGCCAGTAGGGCAGCGCCTACAGGCGTTGTGGCCGCGGGGCAGCGGCACCAGGGCAGCGCCTCAGGGGCGCCGGCGGGCATTGCGCTCGCGGGCAAGCGCCGTAGAGGCGCCGACGTTGGGTGCTCACATCCGCGGTCCAGCGCCGCAAAGGTGTAGGCATTAGCCCGCGAGCGGCCAACGTCGTAGAGGCGTCGGCGCTGGGCGCCCGTGCCCTCACACCAGCACCGCAGAGGCACCGACGGCGGGCGCTGCGCCCGTAGGGCAACGACAGCACCACCACCCTCCCCGCGCGCAAGGGGTGACGCCGGCAGGGTGGCGGCAGGCGCAGGCACAGTAAGGGTGAGGGATTAGGGTTTTTATAATAAAAGATGATTTTACCCCTCGAAATTTTAGAAATTTTAGATTATATCCCTTTTGATAGAATTACCAAAATACCCCTCGAAATTTCAGATTTTGTCCCTTTTGACAGAATTACTAAAATATCTTTTGATCGAATTACCAAAATACCCCTGATAATTCAGAAAATTTTCTCTATGTCCCTGATTTTAGAAAAGTAAATATGTTAATTAAATAGTTTAATTAACTATTATTATTTTTTTCTACTAGTCCTATAAAATAACATATACATGCGATGTATGATGTGGACAAATGATTATGGACCTGCGATGTGATGTGTGTACATGTGATTATTATTATTGGGGCCTGCGAGCCTCTATTTTTCTCGTTTATTGTCGGGCCTGTGTGCCTGTAATTATGTTGTAATTACATGAGGTGGCGCAGCGGTAGTGTGACTCACGAGGCCGAGACGGATGATCCGACGCATAAAGATGCGTTGAGATGCCGACGGATCCGACGAAACGAGATGGAAGATCACAGGGCATAGAGATGCGGCGAAGCACACATAGATCTTGATGTGAGTGATTGGGCCCACTGGCTTAGGCCTGATCACATTAGGATGTGGTCCATGATCATCTGGTGTGATTACTCATATGATGTGTGATTAGATATACACCTACTAGATATGTATATATATTTGCATGCTATATATATATATTAAATATATATATATATATAAATAAGTATGTGTGTGACACATTATATTAGGAGACCAAACCAAAATCTCCTCTATTAATAATATTAAGTTGGTAAACGTGAGGCAATTAGATTGACCCACGTGGCCTTCCATCGTTATAACTAGGAGCCGATTCCCGGTATAGATTTAGTTGGTCGAGTCCCTCAAGACTCACCTATATTGCATCTCGCCATCTTATCTATGACATAGAGATGTCATAGGTGACCTGAGGACATGGTATGCTTGGTCGAGTCCCTCGAGAGTATAACACCTAATTAGACTCATCTGGTAACGATGTTAATGACTTAACCGAACATCATGGTTGGTCGAGTCCCTCGAGGCCATAGTGTTTTGGAGGCCAAACAAGACGGGAATCATAAGGAGTTATGATTGGCAAGAGTTGTCTATCTTTACGGGCTTAACGTGATTGGTCGAGTCCCTCGAGGTTACTTTAAGATGCCGATAGGATCCTAATCCCCACTAGAGATCCGCTGGGATCTCCGATTCACATACCGGAGGGTGTTGTGTGTCTCGCAAAAAATTAGTGGGAGTACATTAAGATAGAAGTCCTTATCTTAATTATTTAAATTTCTATAAAGTCTGCATGTTATTTATTTCTGCTACATCTTTTATTTCAGAAAAATGTCGCTTTCAAATCCTTTACGTGGCATACTTGATGCCAACCGCCTCACTGGTACAAATTATACGGATTAGCTTCGCAATCTGAGAATCATTCATAGTGGAGAAAATCACGTATGTCCTTGATACAGTGATCCCTATGCCCGACGAAGGGGCAAGCAAGGATGAGATCACTCGTTATGTGAAGTACTTAGATGATTCCACTCTTGCTCAGTGTTATATATTGGCCTGTATAACTACTGAGTTATAGAGACAGCATGAAAATATGGATGCTAATTCCATACTCCTACATCTCCATAAACTGTTTAAGGAACAGGGAAGAACTCAGCGATATGAGATATCAAAGAGTCTTTTCCGTGCTAGGATGACTGAGGGGACACCAGTTCAGAACCATGTCCTTAAGATGATTGAGCGGATCGAGAAACTCACAGGTCTAGGAATGGTCCTAGAGGATAACCTGTGTGTGGATCTTGTGCTTCAGTCCCTACCAGATTCTTTTTCTCAACTCATAATGAATTTTAATATGAACAAACTTAAGGTGACCCTCCCAGAGCTCCTCAATATGTTGAGAGAAGCAGAGAGCACTATCAAGAAAGAGAAGCCGGTTCTCTATACTGGTGAGACCAGAAAGAAAAGGAAGACTGAGAAGACCCTTAAGAAGGGCAAGGACAAGAATAAAATGGATAAGGCAAAGGTTGCCAAGAAAGACCCAACAAAGGACAAAGGCCAGTGCTTCCATTGTGGCAAAGATGGGCACTAGAAGAGGAACTGCAAAGAGTACCTTGCAGAGAGGGTCAAATAGAAGCTTACAGAAGCTTCAGGTACATTCATAATCAGTCTCCATTTGTTAGAATCTTATGATAACACATTGGTATTGGATACCTGGAGTGCTTATCATATCTGCAATTCGTTGTAGGTTCTGGTAGGACCTAGGAGATTGAACAGAGGCGAGATGGACCTTAACATGGGCAATAGAGCAAAGGTTGCTGTATTGGCTATTGGCAAGGTCACCTTACATCTGCCTGGTGGAGCTATTATTGCATTAGATGCATGCTATTATGGTCCTTCTATTATCAAAAACATTATTTCCATTTCATGTTTGATAGTTAGTATATATAAATTAGTTTTTAAGAACAATGGTTATTCAATAATATTAGATGATGAGATCATCATGAGAGGAACAATGCATAATGGTTTATTTATGCTAAATACAACTCCACATGTCATGAGTGTAAGTGAGTCTAAGAGGAAACGAGAAGTGGAGAACCAGACAGGAAAGAGTATTAAAACCCATCGATAAGATTGAGGAGGTGAGTGCTTAAGTACAGAGTTCACTCAGTTCCTCAAAGACCATGGGATCTTATCCTAGTGGATACCTCCTTATACACCACAGCTTAATGGTGTATCAGAAAGGAGGAATCGCACACTGTTAGGCATTGTGTATTCCATGATGTGTTTTGTTGACCTACCCATCTCATTCTGGGGATATGCCTTAGAGACCACAGCTTACCTTCTGAACAGAATTCCAACTAAATCAATGATGTCTACTCCATATAAGATATAGAATGGGAAGAAGCCCAATCTTAAAGTTATTAAGATTTGGGGCTGCCCTGCCCACGTTAAGAGATACAACCCTGATAAGTTGGAATCTAGGACAGAACAGTGCAAGTTCGTGGGATACCCCAAAGAAACTTGTGGATATTATTTCTATCACCCTGAGGACCGAAAGGTCTTTGTAGCCAAGAGAGTAGTGTTCCTTGAGAAGAAACACATTCTTGGTGGAGACAGTGAGAGCATGATAGAATTGAGCGAGGTTGGAGAACCTAGCTCAAGCACCATTCCAGAATCTATTCAGATACCTAACACACAAGTTCCAACTTTACGTAGGTCAGATAGAGTATCCCATCCTCCTGAGAGATATGTGGGATATATAAGAAGAGAGGATGTTGAGGATATTGATCCTCAGACCTACGAGGAGGCTATTATGAGCGTAGACTCTGAGAAATGGCAAAAAGCCATGAATTCAGAAATGGATTCCATGTACTCCAACAAGGTTTGGAACCTAGTTAATGCACCCGATGGTATTGTACCTATTGGCTGCAAGTGAATCTTCAAAAAGAAAATTGGAGTAGATGGAAAGGTAGAGACCTATAAAGCAAGGCTAGTGGCTAAGGGGTATCGTCAAAGGCAAGGTGTTGACTATGACGAAACTTTCTCACCGGTAGCCATGCCAAAATCCATTCGAATTCTATTGGCTATTGCAGCACACTATGATCATGAGATCAAGCAGATGGACGTCAAAACAGCATTACTCAATGGCAACCTCGAGGAGGAGGTGTATATGATACAGCCTTAGGGATTCGTGTCCAGGGATAACCCAGATAAGGTGTGCAGGTTGCTTAGGTCCATTTATGGATTGAAGCAAGCTTTCCGAAGTTAGAATATAAGATTTGATGAGGCGATCAGATCTTATGACTTCATCAAGAATGAAGATGAGCCTTGTGTGTACAAGAAAGTAAGTGGGAGCACTATCACCTTTTGGTATAATATGTGGATGACATCCTGATCATTGGGAATGATGTAGGAATGCTCTCCACAGTAAAGACTTGGTTATCAAGGCACTTCTCCATGAAGGACTTAGGGGAAGCATCTTGCATATTGGGGATATGGATCTATAGAGATAGATCCAAGAGGATGCTTGGCTTGTCCCAGTCCAAGTACATAGACACCATTGTCAAAAGGTTTGGCATAGAAAATTCCAAGATAGGTCTCATACCAATGAGATATAGAATATCACTTTCTAGGAGTATGTCCCCAAAGACTCCTGAAGAAAGGGCACACATGGATATGATGTCATATGCATCAGCGATAGGATCTATCATGTATGCTATGCTATGTACCAGGCCTGATATAGCGCATGCTTTGAGTGTCATGAGCAGATATCAGGTAGATCCAGGCTTGGAGCACTGGAAAGCAGTAAAATGTATCCATAAGTACTTGAGAAGGACTAAGGATCTTTTACTGGTATATGGAGGTAGTAGCCTCAAGGTTGAGGGCTATACGGACTCGAGCTTCTAGTCCGATGTCGATAATAGCAAGTCTAATTCAGGGTATATGTTCACCTTGAATGGAGGAGCAGTATGCTGGAAGAGTTCCAAGCATGACACTACTGCTGACTCGACCACAGAGGCGGAATACATTATTGCGGCAGAGGCAGCAAAGGAGGGAGTCTAGATGAAGAAGTTCATCACAGATCTAGGAGTCATCCTGAGCAACGAGGAGCTGATTCCTTTATATTGCGACAAATATGGGATGATTACTCAAATAAGGGAACTCTGGTCTCATCAGAAGTCTTCTGAGGAGGTTCCAACTTATTAAAGGGATCGTGTCCCGAAGAGACGTAGTAGTGGAAAGAGTTCCATCTGAAGATAACATTGCAGATCCACTAATAAAGCCATTGACTCAGATTGTCTTTGAGCGTCATAGAGGTCTGATGGGGATCAGATATGTTGGCGATTGGCTTTAGGTCAAGTGAGAGATTGCTAGTTATAGGTGCCCTACAAGCCAATCACATGAGTGATTGCACCTGTAACACGCTACGTTAATCTCTTTGCTTATGATTATTGGCATTATCTCATATTATCTAGATGTATATTTTGATATCCTTGGATTTGTGCAATGGGATTTGGATCGTGATGAGATTACAATAATGAGATCGATTCACCTTTAAACACAGACCCTAAATTATCCTGGTCATAGGTTACTCGAGAAGGACATCGAGATAACCGGATAGACTGGTGTGTTGTATACCCGTTCATATGATGGAGGTAGCTAGTCTCATAGCTACTAGTGTGGGGACACTAAGAGTACAGTGCAGGTGCTCATTGGAGAATGAGTTCACTGATTGATCCGCCTATGGAATGCTGGATGGTTATTCATACCTTACGTCAGACAGCGATTCCGTAGTCCCAATAGTGTGTCTAGTCCTTAGACTTGAGACACCAAGGATGTCCTATATGAGTACTCCACTTTTTGATACCGGACTTATAGGTTTGGAAAGTTCCATATCTAGTACAGTTGGTCATTGGGAGTGGTAGCCAACCTTACGAAGGCGATTGAGTGTCAATAGAGGATCATCTGCTCTTAGTATCATGAGAGGAATATCCCATGTGTTCTTGCTCGAACAAATCCTTGGCCAAGGTTATTCGGATTGAGAGAGAAAGGGTTCTCCAGGAGAATCTAACAAGAGCAAGACTCAGGGAGAGACCGTATGGGCCTAACAGCACCATGCCCAGTATAGGGTCTTTGGGATATTAGATGGATGAGGGACTATAGATATATGGTAACTAAGGATAGATATATCGAAAGGATTGGATTCCCCTATATCGTCTAGAGGCCGCGGCGTAGTGGCCTGGTACGTCCGCAGTCGATGAGTTGGGTGAATTATTATAGAGATAATAATTCACTAAGTTAGAAGGAGTTCTGACAAATATGACTCACGGCCAGCTCAGTATTGGGCCTAGAGGGTCACACACATATGGTAGGTGTTGCGACGAGTAGAGGTTCGGATATGAGATATCTGCTGAACCCCCTATCTTATTGGATATCCATTAAGCCCTTGAATTATTGGATCCTGAGATGAGATCTAATAATTGCCAATAAGAGATTATTGGGTAGAGACCCACTAATCCAATAGGCTTGGGTAATTGGATGAAGATCCAATACCCAATAGGGCAAAAGATCTATTAGGGTTTTTGGTAGCCACCTCCTGTTCTCCACTCCCTAGAGAGAGAGGTGCATCGTCGTAATCTCTGCCGTGTGGATACCGCTAGAGAGGAGGGCGCTTGACCTCCTTCATCCTCTCCCACAAATCTGCAAGAATTTAGGGTTATACGATCTGCCTAGGTATCTTCTTTTACACGTGCAGTTTTGCGGATTTGTTTTTGACGTACCGATCTTCGCACGACAATAGAAACTTTCTATGGGAAATCTGGGGTTTTGTTTTTTATTCTTCTGCTGCGCATGTGATGTCGCTCCCCCTTGTGAATTTCCCAATAGTGGTATCAGAGCCAAATTTTTTGTGCGAAGATCATATCTTAAACTACGTGTGTTGTGTTTTAGATTTGCAATTGATGCCAAAATCATTGGCACGAAGAGCGAGGAAGGGCAGCAACTATTGTTGCCCACTTGTGCAGCAACTGCAGGGCTGCTTGCAGCCTTGTTACTTACACAGCGATGAGTCGATGGCGGGCTGCTTGTAGGGCGTGCGCATTTGCATCGATGGCTGCGCAGTGAGCTAGCCCGCAGGACACCGAGGCTTCCAACAGGCGATGCTGCTCGCAGCGCTGCAACCCCGGGGCAGCGGCACCAGGGCAGCACCCTAGGGGTGCCGGATGGCGCTGTGCCCCTAGGCCAGCGCCGTAGAGGCACCGGCATCGGGTGCTCGTGCCCGGGGGCCAGCGCCGCAGAGGCGCAAGCGTTGGCCCGTGGGCGGCCAGTGCCATAGAGGCGCCGGCGTGATAGGACCCTAGCAGGGTTAGGTCCTACTCAACCATGTAGCAGCTAATAAAAACCCTGTGAGAATGTAATAAACCCCACCTAGCCGCTTTAATCCTTTAAAGAAGAGAGGCTAGGGTTTACATTTGGGTCTTTGGGCTTCTTAGCCGCCGCCCCCCTTGTTACTGGGCCGGCCCGCTAAGGTTGAGGGTAAATTGGGTAGTTCACTTAGGAAGCAGCCCCTAGGGCTAGGGTTTGGAGCTCTATATAAGCTTATAGCCTCCACCTCTTAGGAATAAGAAAGATCAATCTACAATTGCAGCCACCAGGCTACTTAGAGGGTGGAACCCCTATAGCGTTCCAAGGGTTGATCCCCCTCAAAAATCAATCTCTATAGAATTCCTCTGGGGTTCTATCATCTGGTATCAGAGCAACGATCTTGCTGCTTTTGCTGCCATCCCTGCCGCCCACCATCAGCCAAGCAATTTCCACAATTGCTCTTGACGTCATCATCTCCACCGTCATCTCCTGACGTAGATCAAATCAATCTCATCGCCGCCACCTCTAATTGCATCAGAGATTTGGTATTTTTCTACCACCAATACCTTTTGCTGCTGTAATTTTTCATCTAAAATATCAAAAAGAAGTTTTTCTATTGATCCCTTGATGCGAATTCCTTGCGTCGCAAAAGTTACCATCTTTGCGAACGTAGGATTGCAGTAGAAAATTTCAGCCATGTGTTACTGCCTTTAACCGATCTAATTGTTATCCTTTTTGAATGAAATTTTTGTGCGCCTCATAGATCATCTTGGCTCCCATCCGTGATTGATCTATTGTGGAATTCATCACAAAAACAAATTCGTGTGTTGCTGCAATCTCTCGTCACAAACTGCTGAAATTTTTTGACGAGAATTCTGCTATCACAACTTACACCGATTTCTTTACTGCTTTGCTGCCGAAATTTCTTGATCCAATTTGTTATCCTTGTTGCTATCTAAACTAAGATTCTACCATCAAACCCCCTCCTCAAACCCCTGAGTTTTCACTAGAAATTTCGTCGAGAAATCGCTATTTCTTCGACGATAATTCTGGTCTTACGAGACAACGCATATAGGCAGGAATTTCTTCTGATTTTTGTCAAATCTTTGTTGCAAGCTACCATAGATCTAAAACCCTCTTCCCTAACCTTCATCCACTACCATCTCAGCCCAAAACTCCATCAAATCGCAGCCCCAAACAGCACCCAAAAGAGCCACAAAACAAGCCTAAACCGCAGCCTACATTCACCAATCCACCAACCCTTTCAACCACCACTTCTCTCAACCAATATATGCCTTTAACTCGACAGCAAAAAAGAGATCTTAATATTACAGATTTGGAGACATATGCTATGGCATCCGAGGAGGCAATTGATACTAAATTCGAAGCCTTCGAGACACGAATAGAGGAGAAGATTCGGACTCTCTTTGCCAAACTTAGTTTGGGTCGACCACCAAGCCCAAAGAAATCACATCAAGGGGAGAGCTCTAATCGAAGAGATGACCTCCAGGAGAGGGGAGGCTCTATGACTGATTCCTACTATCCACGCATGAGGGTGGACTTCCCTAGCTGGGAAGAAGGTGACCCGATTGGTTGGATCTCATGCGCGGAGCGATATTTTCGGTATCACAAAACTGCGGACGCATCTATGGTGGAAATTGCAGCTATACATCTTGAAGGGGATGCCATACAATGGTTTGATTAGTTTGAACACACTCATAGAGTCCTCTCATGGCGACAATTCAAAGAAGGACTGCTGATCCGCTTCGGACCAACAGATTACGAGAACATCGACGGACAACTAGCAAAGATCCGACAAACCTCCACCATCCAGGAGTATCAAACCAGGTTTGAAAGATTATCTAATCAAACTCATGATTGGTCTGAAAAATAGTTATTGGGGACATTTATTGAGGGCTTGAAGCTAGAGATCCGGGGAGAAGTTAAAGCACGACAACCGTACACGCTTATGGCAGCCATCTCTTTCGCACGACTTCAGGAGGAGCGATTGAACCACGAAACCCAGAGGAATAGGGTCGCTCCCCGACCAGCAATATTGAAGCCCTCAGCCCCTCCTACTGTCATCCGAGCTCCTGCACCAAAAAGGTTGACAAGAGAAGAGCTTCGAGACCGATCTGCCAAGGGGTTATGTTGGCATTATGACGAGTCGTGGAGCCGCGAGCATCGCTGTAAAAAAGGGGAGACTTCTTGTGATTGAACCAGTGGAAGAAGAGATCAGTGAATAGCTAGAAGAAAGTATTGAACATGAGGATGAAGATGTGGAAGAAGAGCCACAATCGGTCGACTTTATGGTACATGCGCTAGCCGGCTACTCAAATCCGCAAACGATGAAAGTTGGAGGCCTGCTTAAACAACAATCAATCACCATTCTCATCGATACAGGCAGCACTAATAACTTTCTAAACAGTAAAGTTGCTGCTCGGATAGCGCTCCACATTGAAGGTTGCAGCAAGTTCGACGTAAAGGTCGCCGACGGTCGAATCCTAAAATGCGACCAAAGATGCCCGCAGGTGAAACTATTACTACAGGACCAAGAAATTGTTGCCGACTTCTTCCTCCTACCAATTGATGATTATGAGGCTGTGCTGGGCATAGAATGGCTAATGACACTAGGTGATGTTTCTTGGAACTTTTCCAAATTGATTATGAAATTCTATTGCAAAGGTAAACAGGTCACCCTACGCGGGAAGCACGGAAGCAACGTAACCACCGTTTCGACCCAACGAATGGAGAAAGTTTTACATAAGATAAATGGTGACTTTCTTATGCATCTCCAGCAGCAACCAAAGGAGTGGACAAAATGGCTCCCCTGGGCCGAATGGTGGTACAATACTACATATCATTCATCTACAAAATGTACCCTATATGAAGCATTATATGGTCGGCCGGCTCTTGTGATTCCAAAGTATGTAATTGGCTCGGCTAAGGTAGATCAGGTCGACCAAGATTTAATTAACAGGGACAAACTCCTACAGCTACTAAAGGATAATCTCTCTCTTTGCTCAAGCTAGAATGAAGCGACAAGTGACACACGAAGAAGTGAAAGAGAATTTTTAGTAGGAGATTGGGTTTATCTTCGCCTACAACCATACAAGCAACTATCCATCAACACACGAGCCTCCATGAAGCTATCTCCACGTTTTTATGGGCCCTATCAGATCATAGAGCGTATTGGAGCCGTGGCGTCTGATGACTTAAATTACCCGAAGATGCCAAAATTCACCCCTGTCTTCCACGTGTCATGCTTGAAGCCCAAGTTGGGAGAACACGAGACACCCTGATCCAAGCGCCCAACACCACCGATAATGGAAATATTCAAGCCCAACCACAAGCCATCCTCGACCGCAGAGTCGTGATACGTCGTCGATGTCCCTTTACTGAAGTACTAGTACATTGGACTAATTTACCACTCGAAGATGCCACATGGGAATCATATGAGAGAGTGAAGTCCGGTTCCCTGAGTTCATGGAACCCCACCTTGAGGACAAGGTGATTTGAAGAGGGCAGGCTTGATAGGACCCTAGCAGGGTTAGGTCCTACTCAACCATGTAGCAGCTAATAAAAACCCTGTGAGAATGTAATAAACCCCACCTAGCTGCCTCTATCCTATAAAGAAGAGAGGCTAGGGTTTATATTTGGGTCTTTGGGCTTCTTAGCCGCCGCCCCCCTTGTTACTGGGCCGGCTCGCTAAGGTTGAGGGTAAATCGGGTAGTTCACTTGGGAAGCAGCCCCTAGGGCTAGGGTTTGGAGCTCTATATAAGCTTGTAGCCTCCACCTCTTGGGAATAAGAAAGATCAATCTACAATTGCAGCCACCAGGCTACTTGGAGGGTGGAACCCCTATAGCGTTCCAAGGGTTGATCCCCCTCAAAGATCAATCTCTATAGAATTCCTCTGGGGTTCTATCACTGTGGCTGGCACCCGTGCCTTGAGAGGTGCTGTGTTTGGCGCTGTGCCCTGCCGAGAGTGCCGGCACAAGCGCATGCCTGGGCAACAAGACCACCGCCCCCCTCAAGACGTTAGCGGGGAAAGCGCAGGCAGGTGGCGGCAAGCAAAGGTGCAGTAAGGGTGAGGGATTAGGGTTTTAAAGGTAAAAGACATTTTTGCCCCTCAAAATTTTAGAAATTCTAGATTTTGTTCCTTTTGACAGAATTACTAAAATATCTTTTGGTCAAATTACTAAAATACCCCTGATAATTCAAAAAATTCCCTCTATGTACCTGATTTTAGAAAAGTAAATATGTTAATTAAATAGTTTAATTAACTATTATTTTTTTATCTAGTAGTCCTATAAAATAATATATATATATATATATATATATATGCGATGTATGATGTGGACAGATGATCATGGACTTGTGATGTGATGTGTGTACATGTGATTATTATTATTGGGGCCTGCGAGCCTCTATTTTTTCGATTTATTATCGGGCCTGCATGCTTGTAATTATGTTGTAATTATATGAGGAGGTATAGTGGTAGCATGACTCACGAGGCCGAGATGGATGATCAGACGCATAAAGATGCGTTGAGATACCGACGGATCCGACGAAACGAGATATAAGATCACAGGGCATAGAGATGCGTCGAAGTATACATAGATCTTAATGTGAGTGATTGGGCCCACTAGCTCGAGCCTAATCACATTAGGATGTGGTCCATGATCATCTGGTGTGATTGCTCATGTGATGTGTGATTAGATATACACCTACTATATATGTATATATATATTTGCATGCGATGTAGATATATTATATATATATATATATATATAAATAAGTATGTGTGTGACACATTATATTAGGAGACCAAACAAAAATCCCATCTATTAATAATATTAAGTCGGTAAACATGAGGCAATTAGATTGACCCACGTGGCCTTCCATCGTTATAGCTAGGAGCTGATTCCCGGTGTAGGTTGAGTTGGTCGAGTCCCTCAAGACTCACCTATATCGCATCTCGCTATCTTATCTACGACATAGAGATGTCATAGGTGACCTGAGGACATGATATGCTTGGTCGAGTCCCTCGAGAGTATATCACCTAATCAGACTCATCTGGTAACGATGTTAATGACTTAACCAAACATCATGATTGGTCGAGTCCCTCAAGGCCATGGTGCTTCGGAGGCCGAACAGGACGGGAATCACAAGGAGTTATGATTGACAAGAGTTGTCTACCTTTACGGGCTTAACGTGATTGGTCGAGTCCCTAGAGGTTATGTTAAGACGCCGATTGGATCCTAATCCCCACTATAGATCCGCTAGGGTCTCCGATTCACATACCGGAGGGTGTTGTGTGTCTCGCGAAAAATTAGTGGGAGTACATTAAGATAGAAGTCATTATCTTAATTGTTTAAATTTTTGTAAAGTCTGCATGTTCTTTATTTCTGCTACATCTTTTATTTCAGAAATATGTCGCTTTCAAATCCTTTACGTGGCATACTTGATGCCAACCGCCTCACTAGTACAAATTATACAAATTGGCTTCGCAATTTGAGAATCGTTATCATGATAGAGAAAATCACGTAAAAGGGCAAGCGAGGATGAGATCGCTCGTTATGTGAAGTACTTAGATGATTCCACTCTTGCTCAGTGTTATATGTTGGCCGCTATGACTACTGAGTTATAGAGACAGCATGAAAATATGGATGCTAATTCCATACTCCAGCATCTCCGCAAACTGTTTGAGGAATAGGGAAGAACTCAGTGATATGAGATATCAAAGAGTCTTTTCTATGCTAGGATGACTAAGGGGACACCGGTTCAGAACCATGTCCTTAAGATGATTGAGTGGATCGAGAAATTCACAGGTCTAGGAATGGTCCTAGAGGATAACCTGTGTGTGGATCTTGTACTTCAGTCCCTACCAGATTCCTTTTCTCAGTTCATAATGAATTTTAATATGAACAAACTTGAGGTGACCCTCCTAGAACTCCTCAATATGTTGAGAGAAGCAGAGAGCACCATCAAGAAAGAGAAGTCGGTTCTCTATACTAGTGAGACCAAAAAGAAAAGGAAGGCTGAGAAGACCCTTAAGAAGGGCAAGGGCAAGGACAAAATGGATAAGGCAAAGGTTAACAAGAAAGACCCAACAAATGACAAAGGCTAGTGCTTCCACTACGGCTAAGATGGGCACTAGAAGAGGAACTGCAAAGAGTACCTTGCAGAGAAGGTAAAATAGAAGCTTGCAGAAGCTTCAGGTATATTAAGGATCAGTCTCCATTTGTCAGAATCTTATGATAACACATTGGTATTAGATACCTGGAGTGCTTATCATATCTGCAATTCGTTGCAATTTCTAGTAGGACCTAGGAGATTGAACAAAGGCGAGATAGACCTTAACATGGGCAATGGAGCAAAAGTTGCTACATTGGCTGTTGGCAAGGTCACCTTACATCTACTTGGTGGAGCTATTATTGCATTAGATCTATGCTATTATGGTCCTTCTATTATCAAAAACATTATTTTCCATTTCATGTTTGACAGTTAGTGGATATAAATTAGTTTTTGGGAACAATGGTTATTCAATAATATTAGATGATGAGATCATCACGAGAGGAACAATGCATAATGGTTTATTTATGCTAAATACAACTCCACATATCATGAGTGTAAGTGAGTCTAAGAGGAAACGAGAGTGGAGAACCAGACAAGAAAGAGTATTAAAACCCTTCGATAAGATCGAGGAGGTGAGTACTTGAGTACAGAGTTCACCCAGTTCCTCAAAGACCGTAGGATCTTATCCCAATGGATACCTCCGTATACACCACAGCTTAATGGTGTGTCAGAAAGAAGGAATCGCACACTGTTAGACATTGTGCATTCCATGATGTGTTTCGCTAACCTACCCATCTCATTCTGGGGATATGCCTTAAAGACCGCAGCTTTCCTTCTAAACAGAATTCCAACTAAATCAGTGATGTCTACTCCATATGAGATATGGAATGGGAAGAAGCCCGATCTTAAAGTTGTTAAGATTTAGGGCTGCCCTGCCCATGTTAAGAGACACAACCCTAACAAGTTGGAATCTAGAACGGAATGGTGCAAGTTCATGGGATACCCCAAAGAAACTTGTGGGTTTTATTTCTATCACCCTGAGGACCGAAAGGTCTTTTTAGCCAAGAGAGTTGTGTTCCTTAAGAAGGAATACATTCCTGGTGGAGACAGTGGGAGCATGATAGAGTTGAGCGAGGTTGGAGAACCTAGCTAAAGCACCATTCCAGAATCTGTTCAGATACCTAACACACAAGTTTCAACTTTACGTAAGTAAGATAGAGTATCCCATCCTCCTGAGAGATATGTGGGACATATCAAAAGAGAGGATGTTGAGGATATTAATCCTTAGACCTACGAGGAGGCTATTATGAGAATAGACTCCGAGAAATGGCAAGAAGCTATTAACTCAGAAATGGATTCCATGTACTCCAACTAGGTTTGGAACCTAGTTAATACACCTAAGGGTATTGTACCCATTGGCTACAAGTGAATCGTCAAAAAGAAGATTGGAGTAAATGGAAAGGTAGAGACCTGTAAAGCAAGGCTAGTGGCTAAGAGGTATCGTTAAAGGCAAGGTGTTGACTATGATGAAACTTTCTCACTTTTAGCCATGCCAAAATCCATTCGAATTCTATTGGCTATTGCAGCACACTATGATTATGAGATCAAGCAGATGGACGTCAAAACCGCATTCCTCAATGGCAACCTCGAGGAGGAGGTGTATATGATACAGCCTTAGGGATTCATGTCCAGGGATAACCCAGATAAGGTGTGCAGGTTGCTTAGGTCCATTTATGGATTGAAGCAAGCTTCCCGAAGTTGGAACATAAGATTTGATGAGGTGATCAGATCTTATGACTTCGTCAAGAACGAAGATGAGCCTTGTATGTATAGGAAAGTAAGTGGGAGCACTATCACCTTTTGGTATAATATGTGGATGACATCCAGATCATTGGGAATGATGTAGGAATGATCTCCATAGTAAAGACTTGGTTATCAAGGCGCTTCTCCATAAAGGACTTAGGGGAAGCATCTTGCATATTAGGGATATGGATCTATTGAGATAGATCCAAGAGGATGCTTGGCTTGTCCCAATCCAGGTACATAGACACCATTGTCAAAAGGCTTGGCATGAAAAATTCCAAGAGAGGTCTTATACTAATAAGACATTGAATATCACTTTCTAGGAGTATGTCCCCAAAGACTCCTGAAGTAAGGGCACACATAGATATGATATCATATGCATCAGTGATAGGATCTATCATGTATGCTATGCTATGTACCAGGCCTGATATAGCACATGCTCTGAGTGTCACGATTAGATATTAAGCTGATCCAGGCTTGGAGCACTGGAAAACAGTAAAATGTATCCTTAAGTACTTGAGAAGGACTAAGTGTTAAATCTCGGATTTTGATGATGAAATCAATTGGTGAAATATTTGTACTAATCTCTTTGTTGAGATGAGTGTGCAGGAATAACTACGATGGAAAGAAAACATAACGTGATTTACCGAGGCCAAGTCCATCGGGGGTTCAAGAGTTCATCGGAAGTCTGAGAGATTTTCGGAAGAGTTGCCGGAACCATCCAAAATCAAATCAGGGACTTGTCAAAGTTTTCGAAAGTCCATTTCAAAGATCGAAGAAGGTTCGCGGAACTTCCGGGAAGATTCGGAAAAACCAGAAGACTAGTTGAGCTCACGGAGTATCTTGGGAGACCCTTTGGTAGCAATCCGAGGGAAGCATCGGAGACCTGCCGGAATCTCACCGTAGAACTCGCCGGAAGTCGACTTGAAGGGTGTCCGATCAAATCACGTTAAGTTATGTTCGTAATTTGCACATGAGTAGAGCAAGGATTTAAGAAATAAATCCTGCCCAAAATTCAGAGGAGCCAACCGGGCCACTCTGTGTCAAGTTGAGATCTAAACAGGCCCCATTCGGCTCGTCCGAATGGGGGCAAGCGTGGAACCGCCCAAGCCTGGGGTGGTGGAACCGCAAGCCTGGGCGGTGGAACCGCCACTGCGGCGTAGCACCCCTGACACACACACAAAGCGGTGGAACCGCTCTGCAAAGCGGGGCGTAGCACCCCCAGCACATCGACGGCGGTGGAACCTGGCCGGGCGGTGGCACCGCCCGCCACCGGACTAGAGCGGTAGCACCACCTGCTCGGGCGGTGGCACCGCCCATGACGTTAGTCAAAGATCGACACAGCGGTGGCACGGTGCACTGCAGTGGTGGCACCGCTTGACCACTGTAGAACATGGGAACTCCAAATTCACTTAGAATTTGGAGCCCAATTTTGAATCCACTTTGGATCTATAAATACCCCCCCTTTCTCAGCTGAAAGGGTACCCTTTTGAGCAAGAAAAAGTTTGAGTCTTGAGCTTTTGAAGAGTTTTGAAAAGTGTTGTTTTCTTTGCTAAGTGTTCACCTTCTTCTTCTTCTTGAGAGATCTTGTACAAGTGTGAACATCTTGTAAAGGGTTGTAAAAAGGGGTGTTTGATCCTTCCCTTCAAAGGACTTGCTAGTGGAAGAGCGGAGCCTCATCGCAAAGGCTTCAAGAGTGGATGTAGGTCATTTGACCGAACCACTATACATCATTGTGTCCTTAAATGTGTGAGTGTTTATATTTCTGAATCATTTCATTTCTTGGCTGCAAGTTCATAGTTAGTTCCTTTTCACAAGCAATTACTTTCAAGTTCTCTTTCGTCGAATCGAAATCTTCCTACGAACTTGTGTTTCTTTGCGAAATCGTTTTCAAGAATACGAGTTTAATCCGCTGCACTAATTCACCCCCCCCTCTTAGTGCCTTTTGATCCTTTCAATTGGTATCAGAGCAAGGTTTGCTCTCATATTGGTTTAAAACCCAAGAGAGATGGCCTACTCCGGTATGCAAGAGGGTCTCTCCATTACTCGTCCACCTATGTTCAATGGGTCGGATTATACGTATTGGAAGACTCGTATGAGGATTTTTCTTATTTCCATGGACTTCGAACTTTGGAACATTGTCGAAAATGGCTTCGCAAAATCTTCTCTTCCGATGAGTGAATGGAATGAGTCGGAGAGAAAGATTTTCGCTCTCAATGCAAAGGCTATGAATGCCTTATTTTGTGCACTTGATAAGAATAAGTTTAATCGGGTTTCCGTTTGTGAATCGGCTTTTGATATTTGGCGCACTCTTGAAATCACTCATGAAGGCACTAGCCGAGTGAAGGAGTCCAAAATCAACATTCTTGTGCATTCCTACGAACTTTTTCGGATGAAACCAAATGAGTCCATTGGAGACATGTACACCCGCTTTACGGATGTCATCAATGGACTTAAAGCTCTTGGTAAAGGCTTTTCGAATTTTGAATTGGTAACTAAGATTTTAAGATCCCTTCCAAAGTGTTGGGATCCAAAGGTCACGGCCATTCAAGAGGCCAAGGATCTTAAAGTATTTCCCATTGAAGAACTTATTGGATCTCTAATGACTTACGAGATGATGTGCCATGCTCATGAAGAGCTTGAGAACCCCCTTCCAAAGAACAGGAAGGATATGGCACTTAGAATACAAGAAGACCACTTGAAAGGAACATCAAGTGATGAGGATAGTGACAATGACATTGCACTTCTAACTCGAAAGTTTAAGAAATTCATAAGAAAGAACAAATTCAAAAATGACACAAAAGCAAATTTGAACACAAAAGGACCAAGTCATTTGCTACGAATGCAAGAAGCCGGGACACTTCAAGAATGAATGCCCTCAAGCCAAGAAGAAGCAATTCAAGAAGAAAAAAGCCTTGAAGGCCACGTGGGATGATTCAAGTGACTCCGAGGTTGAAGAGGCTAGCAACAAAGAGGAGGCAAACTTCGCTCTAATGGCATTTGGAGAAGAGGTTAGTGAGTTACTTAATGAAGAGTTATCTTTCGATGAACTTTCTATGGCTTTTCATGAGTTGTTTGATGAATGTAGAACTATTAGTAAGAAGTTCAATTTGCTTAAGAAAGAGCATGCTTTATTACAAAGTAAATTCAATAGTCTTCAAAACCCTTCTCTACCCCCATGCTCTAAGTGTGAAGACTTAGATGCAACAAAAAGGGAGAACTTGCTACTCAAAGAGACCCTAAACAAGTTTAAGGTCGGTAGCAAGGGCTTAGACATGATTCTTGCTAACAAAAGTCATGTCGGAAATAGAAGTGGTATCGGATTTGTGAGAGGTTCTCACCAAAATCCCACCACTTTTGTTAAAGGGCCTACATTGCATGTATCACCCCATTTGAAATGTAATTTTTGTTGCAAAACGGGACATGTTATCTACAAATGTCCATTCCAGAAAATTAGTCCACAAAAGTTGATATGGGTTCCTAAAGGAACCATAAACAATTCAATGATAAATTACAAAGTAAGTAGATCAATTTGTAAGGCACCCAAAATCAAATGGGTACCTAAAAACAATCCTCTTTTGTAGACAAACTCACAAGCTAGGAGCAAGAAATGGTATCTTGATAGTGGATGCTCAAGGCACATGACCGGAGATCCATCTCATTTCTCTATGCTCTCTAGCAAAGAAGAAGGATATGTCACTTTCGGAGACAACAACAAGGGTAAAATCATTGGCAAGGGAACCATAGGTAACAAATCGAGTTTTTCAATTGATGATATGTTACTAGTTGATGGTTTAAAACATAATCTTTTAAGTATTAGTCAACTATGTGATAAAGGTTATGTTGTTAGATTTGAATCCAATGTTTGCATTATTGAAAAACCCAACAACAACATATCCATGATTGCTTTAAAACAAAACAATGTCTACACCATAAATATTGATAAATTAAGTAATGAAATGTGTTTTTCTGTTTTGAATGATGACGCTTGGCTTTGGCATAGGAGGCTAGGCCATGCAAGCATGAAACTAATCTCTAAGATTTCATCTAGAGATTTAGTAAGAGGTATCCCAAACACGAAATTTGTTAAGGATAAGGTATGTGATGCATGTCAACTAGGAAAACAAATAAAGACTAGTTTCAAATCAAAAAATCACATTAGCACCACTAGACCATTGTAATTGATCCACTTGGACTTATTTGGACCAATTGACATAACAAGCCTAGGAGGTAGCAAATATGCCTTTGTAATTGTGGATGACTATAGTAGATACACTTGGACCTATTTTTTGGCTCATAAAAGTGATTGCTTCAAATGTTTCTCTAAATTTTGTAAACTCACTCAAAATGAAAAAGGCTTTATGATCTCATCAATTCGTAGTGATCATGGAGGTGAATTTCAAAATCATGACTTCCAAAATTTTTGTGAAACAAACGGATACAATCACAACTTCTCTACTCCAAGAAATCCACAACAAAATGGAGTAGTAGAAAGGAAAAATAGAAGTTTGCAAGAAATGGCTAGAACCATGTTAAATGAATATAATTTACCAAAATATTTTTGGGCCGAAGCCATGAATACGGCTTGCTATGTGATGAATAGAGTTCTAGTGAGACCATCCCTATCCAAAACTCCATATGAATTATGGAATGATAAAAAACCTAATGTTTCTTACTTTAAAGTTTTTGGTTGCAAATGCTTTATTTTGAATGAAAAGGATGCCTTAGGAAAATTCGATGCAAAATCCAATGAAGGCATATTTCTTGGTTATTCTTCCGTTTCTAAGGCTTTTCGTGTTTTCAACAAGAGAACCTTACTTATAGAAGAATCTATTCATGTGGTTTTTAATGAAGTTTCCGAATTTAAGAAAAAAGATTTTGATGATGATTTTGGTCTTGATGATTTGAATTTGAATGAACCCTCTTCTCAAAATAACATCTTGGATGCATCTTCTTCCCAAACTTCCTTACCAAAGGAATGGAAGTATGTAGATGCTCATCCCAAGGAGTTAATTATAGGAGATGCATCGAAAGGGGTTCAAACTCGCTCTTCTTTCAAAAATTTTTGTACCCATGCTGCCTTTCTTTCTCAAGTTGAACCAAAATGCATTGTTGATGCCCTAAAAGATGATTCTTGGGTTATCGCAATGCAAGAAGAATTGAATCAATTTGAGAGGAATGAGGTATGGAAGCTTGTTCCTAGACCTAATGACCACTTAGTTATTGGTACTAAGTGGGTCTTTAGAAACAAGCAAGATGAATGCGGTATCGTGGTTAGAAACAAGGCTAGACTAGTGACCAAAGGTTTCAACCAAGAAGAAGGTATCGATTATGAAGAAACCTTCGCTCCGGTGGCAAGATTGGAAGCCATTAGGATGCTCCTTGCCTATGCTAGTAGTAAAGATTTTAAATTATTTCAAATGGATGTCAAAAGTGCATTCTTAAATGGTTTTATTTCGAAGAAGTTTATGTTGAACAACCACCCGGATTCGAAAACTCTCTATTTCCTAACCATGTGTTTAAGCTAAGGCCTTATATGGTCTTAAACAAGCCCCTAGGGCTTGGTATGAGAGGCTTAGTTCCTTCTTGATTTCAAATAATTTCACTAAAGGCAAGGTTGATACTACATTGTTTATTAAACATTTTGAAAATAATTTTCTTATTGTTCAAATTTATGTTGATGATATTATTTTCGGATCTTGTAATAAATCACTATGTGAATTATTTGCTAAGGATATGAGTGATGAATTTGAGATGAGCCTAATGGGAGAACTAAATTTCTTTTTAGGACTTCAAATCAAGCAACTAAGTGATGGTATATTTCTAAATCAATCAAAATACACATTGGAATTGTTAAAACGATTTAATATGGATGGATCAAAAGAAATTAGCACTCCTATGAGCACCTCCACTAAATTAGATATGGATGAAAATGAAGAAAGTTTTGATCAAAAACTTATAGGGGCATGATAGGTAGCTCTGCTTTATCTCACCGCAACTGGACTGATATCATGTTCGAGTGTAGGGCTATGTGCAAGATTCCAAGCTAATCCTAAGCTATCTCACTTGAAAGCTATCAAGAGGATTCTTAGATATCTTAAAGGGACCCTAATCTTGGATTATGGTATCCAAAATCTGAAAATTTTAGTTTGAAAGCTTATGCAGATGCGGATTTTGGTGGATGTAAAATAGATAAAAAAGCACATCCGGAACATGCCAATTTCTAGGACATGCACTTGTTTCTTGGACTTCCAAGAAACAAAATTGATTGCACTATCTACTGAAGCAGGTTTGAATATATAGCTGCTAGTGCATCTTGTGCACAAGTTATTTGGATGAAAAATACACTAGAGGACTATGGAATCTACTTAAAAATATTCCTATAAAGTGTGATAACACGAGTGCAATTTGTCTAACTAAAAATCAATCCAACACTCTCGCACTAAGCACATTGACATCATGCATCACTTTATACGTGATCATGTAAGTAGTAGAAATGTCACTCTTGATTTTGTTGATACAAATCATCAATTAGCGGATATTTTTACGAAACCTTTAAATGAGGAACAATTTGATTTTATTAGAAGGGAATTAGGCATGCTAAACTGTCCAAGTAAGTAAGTTTTTTTATGATGTCTTTTCTTGAAATTATGTTTAAACTATGATTTCCATCGATTTGATTCGGATTTTCCCATGGATTTATTCCTTTTGACTTCATCCCATCTCTGAGATTTTTCTTTAAAAAAAAAAAAAAAAAAAGGAAAAACATGAAATCGAATTTGTTTTTGTGCTACTGGTGTAGCATGCCACCAGTGCTTGCGGTGGAACCGCTGGGTAGTCACCCAGCGGTGGAACCACCTTTGGGCGGTAGTACCGCTGAACACCCTGCTATAAAGTGTGTTAGGGCGGCGGTAGAACCGCCTCCCCTAATCTGTGAACCGCCTCTCCTCACTCTTCCAAACTCTTCCAAACTTCAAATTGGTGTCATTTCTTCCCATCTAGAAGCCTAAGGAGGAGATTTTATCTTGATTCAAGCTTCCTACATCTCAAAGAACCAATCTAAGGTAAAAACAGAATTATTTCTCTTTCCTTTTCTTGTGAAGTTTCATTCCTTTCTTCAATTGATTTTTGATCATTCCTGAATAGAAATGGCTCCTAGAAGAACATCAAGAGACAAAGGAAAAAGGATAGAGGTAGATTCATTTGACCAATCCTTGTTTAAATCACAAGAAGCCTCCCTTAGATTTTCTGAATTTGGTTCTAGACCCATTCATAAAGGAAAATATGTTGATTTGAATCAATTAGGAAACTTAGAACCTATCATGTGGTTTGCAGACTTAGAGGCTTTACCTATTCGCAAATTATTGAACCTATTTATCCACGTTTAGTTAAGTTGTTCTATGCTAATTTAAGCTGTGAATGATGATGGCTTGTCAACTTATCTTCTAGGTAATGAGATTCAAATATGTGATAATACTATATGCTCATTAATTGGAATTGTTGAAAGAGAGCTAGGGTGTTATTTTCGAGGAAAATGGGATATAGACACAATTGGTGCCACTCACTCTAAAGCTTTAGAAACTGTGTTTGCAAACCCAAATTTAGGAATAATTCCCAAGAGTTGTGAACATTTATTACCTTTTAACTCTAAAATTTTGCATCACATTCTAATAAGCATTGTTATTCCTAAGCGTTTCATCATGATGAGATCAGTTTCACTCGAATTAGGTACCTTATATTGGATCATGACTAGACAACATTTCTGTTTTGGTTACCTAATCAGAAGACATGATAGAGGTCCTTTCTAAAGGATCAATGTTACCATATGGAGGTTTAATAACTAGACTATTGCATGCCCATAACATCTGCATTCCACCAGATGAAGAAGCAATACAAGTCGAAAGATTTAATATTATTGACGTTAAACTACTTAGATGACTTAGATGTACTTTCGAGCATGGAATAGGGGTTAGGCAACCTAGGAGATGTGATATACCTCCCCCAGCCGTAGACCATCCTGAAACACCAGTTCTTAGGGGAAATGAATTTCCTCCTCCTAATCCTTTTGTTGCAGCTACATCAGTGACATTTTCTGCTCCATCTTCTACTGATCCGATCATGAGAGAGTTAAATGAAGTAAAACTACAGCAAATTGAAATTTTGAAGGAAATGCGGAAGATGAACTTAAAGATCGATCACATGTATAGGCATCTTGGCATTCCTCCCGAGGAGTAGCTTCTGTGTTTTCTTTGAACGATGTAAACTTGTGTTGTATGTTGACATTTATGTTGTATTCCTTACATCATGACATCTTCTTGTTGACATCTATGTTGTCTTAACTTCATGCTTTGTGTTATCTTACATCTTTTCGGCCCTTTGTGGAATGGTTTTCGGTTTTCGATTTCCTTTTCCACATTTGTGATGTTTTCCGACCCTCCTTATTGTTATGATTCCCTCGTTTCCTTTTTGTTGATGACAAAGGGGAGAAATGATATGTGTATTGCCATATGATATCGTTGTCCAACATAAACTTAGTTGGGTTCTTGATATCATGTTTTTGATTATGTATACTTCATTGATATCTTTGATATCTATTTTGAAATCTTGAAATTAAAATTAATTGTGTTGAATTCAAAATTGAATTCAAGCAATTTTTCTTTATGGCATATACATAGGGGAGTTAAGAATAACTCCATCACCAATTGATTGTCATCATCAAAAAGGGGGAGATTGTTAAATCTCGGATTTTGATAATGAAATCAATTGGTGAAATATTTGTACTAATCTCTTTGTTGAGATGAGTGTGCAGGAATAACTACGATGGAAAGAAAACATAACGTGATTTACCAAGGCCAAGTCCGTCGGGGTTCAAGAGTTCATCGGAAGTCCGAGAGATTTTCGGAAGAGTTGCTTAGGAACCATCCAAGATCAAATCGAGGACTTGTCGAAGTTTTGAAAGTCCATTTCAAAGATCGTCGAAGGTTCGCGGAACTTCCGGGAAGATTCGGAAACCAGCCGAAGACTAGTTGAGCTCGCCGGAGTATGCTGGGAGACCACTAGTAGTAATCCGAGGGAAGCATCGGAGGCCTGCTAGAATCTTGCCGTAGAACTCGCCGGAAGTCGACTTGAAGGGTGTCCGATCAAATCACGTTAAGTTGTGTTCATAATTTGCACATGAGTAGAGCAAGGATTTAAGAAATAAATCCTGCCCAAAATTCAGTAGGAGCCAACCGGGCCACTCATTGTGTCAAGTTGAGATCTAAACAGGCCCCATTCGGCTCTGTCTCAGAATGGGGGCAAGCGATGGAACCGCCAAGCCTGGTGGTGGTGGAACCGCCAAGAGCTGGGCGGTGGAACGCTTGACTGAAGCGTAGCACCACCCTGCACACACACACAGCGGTGGAACTTTATGCAGGGTGGTAGCACCGCCAGTACATCGACGGCGGTGGAACTCTGGTTGGTGAAAGCGGTGGCACCACCCTCACACGTCGACCAAAGATCGACACAGGTGGTGGCACCGCCTTGACCACAGAAACATGGGAACTCCAAATTCACTTGGAATTTGGAGCCCAATTTTGAATCCACTTTGGATCTATAAATACCCCCCTTTTCTCATTTGAAAGGGTACCCTTTTGAGCAAGAAAAAGTTTGAGTCTTGATCTTTTGAAGAGTTTTGAAAAGTGTTGTTTTCTTTGCTAAGTGTTCACCTTCTTCTTCTTCTTGAGAGATCTTGTACAAATGTGAACATCTTGTAAAGGGTTGTAAAAAGGGGTGTTTGATCCTTCCCCTTCAAAGGACTTGCTAGTGGAAGAGCGGAGCCTCATCGCAAAGGCTTCAAGAGTGGATGTAGGTCATTTGACCGAACCACTATACATCATTGTGTCCTTAAATGTGTGAGTGTTTATATTTCTGAATCATTTCATTTCTTGGCTGCAAGTTCATAGTTAGTTCCTTTTCACAAGCAATTACTTTCAAGTTCTCTTTCGTCGAATCGAAATCTTCCTACGAACTTATGTTTCTTTGCGAAATCGTTTTCAAGAATACGAGTTTAATCCGCTGCACTAATTCCCCCTCTTAGTGCCTTTTGATCCTTTCGCTAAGGATCTTTTATTGGTATATGGAGGTAGTAGCCTCAAGGTTGAGGGCTACACAAACTCGAGCTTCCAGTTTGATGTCGATGATAGCAAGTCTAATTCAGGGTATGTGTTCACTTTGAATGGAGGAGCAGTATGCTGGAAGAGTTCCAAGCAAGACACTACTACTGACTCGACCACAGAGGCGGAATACATTGTTGCAGCAGAGGCAGCAAAGGAGGGAGTCTGGATGAAGAAGTTCATCACAGATCTAGGAGTCATCCCAAGCAGCGAGGAGCTGATTCCTTTATATTGCGACAAATACGGGACGATTACTCAAATAAGGGAACCCGAGTCTCATCAGTAGTGTTCTGAGGAGGTTCCAACTTATTAGAGAGATCGTGGCTCGAAGAGATGTAGTAGTGGAAAGAGTTCCATCCGAAGATAACATTGCAGATCCACTAACAAAGCCATTGACTAAGATTGTCTTTGAGTGTCACAAAGGTCTGATGGGGATCAGACATGTTGGTGATTGGCTTTAGGTCAAGTAGGAGATTGCTAGTTATAGGTGCCCTACAAGCCAATCACATGAGTGATTGCACCTGTAACACGTTGCGTTAATCTCTTTGCTTATGATTATTAGCATTATCTCAAATTATCTAGATGTATATTGTGATATCCTTGGATCTGTGCAATGGGAATTGGATCGTGATGAGATTATAATAATGAGACCGATTCACCTTTAAACACAGACCCTAAATTATCCTGGTCATAGGTTATTCGAGAAGGACATCGAGATAACTAGATAGACTGGTGTGTTGTATACCCGTTCATATGATGGAGGTAGCTAGTCTCATAGCTACTCATGTGGGGACACTAAGGGTACAGTGCAGGTGCTCATTGGAGAATGAGTTCTCTGATTGATCCACCTATGGAATGCTAGATGGTTATTCATACCTCACGTCAGATAGCAATTCCGTAGTCCCAATATTGTATCTGGTCCTTAGACTTGAGACACCAAGAATGTCCTGTATGAGTACTCCACTCTTTGATACCGGACTTATAGGTTTGGAAAGTTCCATATCTAGTATAGCCGGTCATTGGGAGTGGTAGCCAACCTTACGAGGGCTATTGAGTGTCAATAGAGGATCATCTGCTCTCAGTATCATGAGAGGAATATCCCACGTGTTATTGCTCGAACAAATCCTTAGCCAAGGTTATTCGGATTGAGAGAGTAAGGGTTCTCCGGGAGAATTCGACAAGAGCAAGACTCGAGGAGAGACCGTATAGGCTTGACAGCACCATGCCCAGTATAAGGTCTCTGGGATATTGGATGGATGAGGGACTATAGATACATGGTAACTAAGGATAGATAGGTCCAAAGGATTAGATTCCCCTGTATCGTCTGGGGGCCACGGCGTAGTGGCCTGGTACATCCACAGTCGATGAGTTGGGTGAATTATTATAGAGATAATAATTCACTAAGTTAGAAGGAGTTCTGATATGTATGACTCATGGCCAGCTCGATATTGGGCCTAGAGGGTCACACACATATGGTAGGTATTGCGATGAGTAGAGGTTCGGATATAAGATATCCGCTGAATCCCCTATCTTATTGGATATCCATTAAGCCCCTGAATTATTGGATCTTGGGATGAGATCCAATAATTGCTAATAAGAGATTATTAGGTAGAGACCCACTAATCCAAGAGGCTTGGGTAATTGGATGAAGATCCAATACCCAATAGGGCAAAAGATCTATTAGGGTTTTAAGGGGGGCCTCTATAAATAGGAGGGAACCATAGCTCTATAGGCTGAGGGTTTTTGGTAGCCACCTCCTGTTCTCCACTCCCCAGAGAGAGAGGTGCATCGTTGCAATCCCTACAGTGTAGATACCGCTAGAGAGGAGGATGCTTGACCTCCTTCATCCTCTCCCACAGATCTGCAGGAATTCAGGAATATACGATCTCCCTAGGTATCTTATTTTACACGTGCAGTTTTGCGGATTTGTTTTTGACGCACCGATCTTCACACGACAATAGAAACTTTCTACGGGAAATATGAGGTTTTGTTTCTGTTCTTTCGCTGCGCATGTGATGTCGCTCCCTTCACGGATTTCCCAACATGATCTTCGCCCATTGAAGGAAGATCAATAGTGGAAGTCGGTGACCCCGACGGAGGAGGAATTAGAAGTGGATGTAGGTCACAACAACCCAACCACTATAAATCTAGTGTGTTCTGTCCATGCTACTTACTTTTATTATTTAGATACTCTCTTTACTTTACATTTACTTCAAGTAGATATTTTTTTCGATACGATTTTCTTAACTCAAAAGGATTTTGAATTGCAACCATCTTTAAATTCGCCATGCCTTCCCCCAAACACCCCCCCCCCCTCCCTCTCCCTTCTTAGTGCTGACTTGATCCTAATAGGCAGTCAGCTAGAGGAAGAAGGGGGGAAGAGATAAAGAGGGTGGCTGCTAGTCATATGTGCCCTGCAAGTGATGGCACTTGTGACTTAACATGCACTCTTTCTTTTGCTTATTATTATTAGGTATTTTATCACTTTATCTTGTGTGTTGCATATATTGTGATGCCCTTGGATCTATGCAATGGGAATCGGATCGTGATGAGATCAAGATAATGAGACTGATTCACCTTTAAACATAGATCCTAAATAATCCTGGTCATAGGTTACCTGAGAGGGACATTGAGATAACCAGATAGATTGGTGTACTGTATACTCGTCCATATGATGGAAGTGACTGGTCTCATAGCTACTCGTATGGAGACACTAAGGATACAGTACAGATGCTCGTTAGAGAATGAGTTCACTAATTGATTCGCTTAAGGAATGCTGGATGCTTATTGATACCTCACGTCAAACAGTGATTCCATAGTCCCAGTGGTGTATCTGGTCCGTAGACTCAAGACACCAAGGATGTCCTATAAGAGTACTCCACTCTCAGTATCATGAGAGAAATATCTTATGTATTCTTGCTTAAATAAATCTTTGGCCAAGGTTATTCGGATTGAGAGAGAAAGAGTTCTCCGGGATAATCCGATTAGAGTGAGACTCAAGGAGAGACAATATGGGCCTAACAGTACTATGCCTGGTATAGGGTCTCTAGGATATTAGATGGATGAGAGATTATAGATACATGATAACTAAGGATAGATAGGTCTAAAGGATTGGATTCCCCTGTATCATTTAGGGACTGCGGCGTAGTGGCCTAGTACGTCCGCAGTTGATAAGTCGAGTGAATTATTATGAAGATAATAATTCACTGAGTCAGAAGGAGTTCTGATAGGTATGACTCACGGTTTGCTCGATATTGGGCCTAGAGGGTCACACACATATGGTAGGTGTCACGATGAGTAGAGGTTCGGATATGAGATATCTGCTGGAGCCCCTAACTTATTAGATATTCGTTAAGCCCTTGAATTATTGGATCCTAAGATGAGATCCAATAAGAGCTAATAAAAGATTATTGGGTAGAGACCCACTAATCCAAAAGACTTGGGTAATTGGATGGAGATACAATACCCAATAGGGTAGGATCCATTAGGGTTTATAGGGGGCCTCTATAAATAGGAGGGAACCAAAGGTCCATAGGCTAGGGTTTTTTGGTAACCATCTTCTATTCTCCTCTCCCTAAGAGAGGAGTATCGTTGCAGTCTCTACCATGTGGTTTATCACTAGAGAGGTGAATATTTGAACTTCATATAGTCCTACAGATTTGTAGGGATTCAGGGATATATGATCTCCCTAGGTGTTTTCTTTTTACACATGTAATTTTCGGATTCGTAGATTTATTTTTTATGCACCGATCTTCATAGAATGATGGAACCTTTTACGAAAATCTAAGATATTTTGTTTTCATGTTCTTCTGCTGTGCATATGATGTCACCCCTTGGATTTCCCAATAATGGTATCAAAGCCAAGTTGTTCATGCGAAGATTGAATTTTAACTACATGTGTTATGATTTAGAACAGCTTTTGTCATCAAAATTGTTGGTGCAAAAGGAGAGGAAGGGTAGCAACCGTTGCTGCCCTTACCATGCTCATAGAGCAGCAATGGCCAAGGCTACAACAAGCAACATCGGTGGCCTACGGACTGTAGGCAAGCGGCCTACCCGCAAGGGGCAAGTTGTCACGAATGGTCATCGCACTCTTACAGCAACTTCGCTCAACAAACCATTTGTTGCTTCTTCATGCTTATACATATCCTTGGTAGCCTGTTTTGTCATAGTTTTGGTATGTTTTCCTTAGAAAAATATAAGAAATGGTAGCTTATAGCACTGCAGAATGATCTCTCGTTACACCAGGCAAAATTACCCCAAAATGGCTATGTTTCTATGTGTCGCAGCCTATTTTCTGTAGCTCGTGGCCGCCCTCAAAACATTAACTATCTTAGTACCCTGGAACCCCCTAGGTGGCATAGGGCTGGATAGGGCTTCGGGGTAGTGTCGGGTGTTGAACACTTTTACAAGTTTGCACGTCAACTTATCGGAAACTTGCCTTCGCGCCCGGCACCCAGGGAGTAGTTGTTTGCGGACTTTCAACTACTCGTTCACCCTTCTAAAGTCCTTATTTTCCTCCTCTCTTTCTCTTTTTTCCTGCACTCCAAGTGCTCACTCAATTGCTTGTAAAGATTCCCTCTTCGCGAGACGTTGGGACTTGTCCATCGCTCATTTTTAGAACTAATCAACTTCTGTTTTACAGGTCCTACAGGACCTGCATGAGGTTGTAGCTCGGCTGACCCTTTGTGGACGTGTATGTCACAAGGGCGCCTCAAGACTTAGGCAATCCCAGCTACGTCTGATCGAAGTGGGTGCAAGGGTGCTTTTCGACTTAGGCAACTCTAGCTAAGTCCGTGGCTTGCCGCATGGGTGCCTCACCACTTAGGCAATTTCAGCTAAGTATGTGATAGTGTGGTATCAAAGCAGGCAAGCAATTTGAGAAAGCAGCGAAGAAACTTCACAATCTCACCATGGCGAAACATCATGATGAATCAAGCAAGATGGGGCAAGCCTGACAGTTGCCCCAAGCAACCACAAGTGGGCTACATGTGCAAACTCGCTCCCTCATTGCTGGAGCTTCTCAAGAAGAGTGGGGTAGCGAACATGATGAGCGAGAAGTTGGCTACTCATCGTGAGTAGAGGAGGCGCAATCTGGAGCACCAACAGGGAAAAAGAGCGATAAAGAGAGATTCACTGCGGTAGAGATCTGTTTGGATGTCCTTGAAGCGAGCTTGGAGGAACTCTACCAAGGCCAACGAAGGCTTCTTGAGGTAGAGAGCTCGCAAGAAGAAGTTGAATCCCAGATTGATAAGGTTGAGGCCCTAGTCGACCAACTAATAGATGACACCAAGGACTCCGTTCGAGATTTATAGGAAGTTGTAGCGGAACTTACTTCCAGAGTAACTTTGCTCACAAGGGCACTAAATGTGGGAGGAAGCAACACCTGCGTTGCGCCGACACAAAGCTTCAAAGTGCCCAAGCCATATTGTTATGGGGGTGCTAGAGATGCAAAGGAGCTCAAGAATTTTTTGTTTGATATAGAATAGTACTTCCGAGCTATAAGGCTAGACTCTGAGGACACCAAAGTTTTGATAGCAACCATGTGTCTAAACAGAGATGCAAAACTTTGGTGGAGAACCCGTTGGGAGGAGATTCAATAAGGTCGGTGCCGAGTGGACACATGGGAAGACTTGAAGTGAGAGTTGAGAACTCAATTCCTACCCGAGAACACTAAGTTCGTCGCAAGGAGGAAGTTGAGACAACTCCTTCAAACGACTTCCATTCGGGACTATGTTAAGCAATTTTATGCACTGACGCTAGACATTCAAGACATGTCCGAAAAATATAAGTTGTTTAGCTTTCTTGATAGCCTGAAGCCATGGGCTTAATAGGAACTTCATCGACAGAATGTCACCGATGTGATCGGAGCATTTATAACCGCAGAAAGGCTCACCGACTTTGTTTCTTCAGAGGATTCGAGGAAGAAGAAATAGTCTTCAGGAAATCGCTATCCAAAACATCCTCCTAGGAGGGAACCTGGGAGTGAGCAAAGGAAGAAGAGTTTCCCAAAGGTGACAAACTCGAAAGGTAAGACCCCAAGATCCGACGGATGCTTCTAGTGTGGAGGACCACATAGGGTGTGGAAGTGCCCACAGAAGCAAGCACTCAATGCTTTGTTGGCTTCTATCCATTCCCCCAAGCCAGACAAGGGCAAGGCTGTTGCTCTCAGTTCAAGTAGCTCAGAATCTGGTAGCGACAATGAGGAGTCGTAAGGACCCCAGATGGGAGTGATGCATTTGTTGAATGCATTGCAGGGTAGTGGGGGAGAACACGAAGCCGAAGCAACAAAAAGCAGGAAGCAATAAGCTAATATATATGTGGACATCAGGCTTAATGGCCAAACCACCCGGGCAATGGTGGACACGGGCACTGCCCACAACTTTATTATCAACCAAGAAGTAAGGTGACTTGGGCTAACCTTGGAGAAGAACCTAAGTCGAATGAAGGTGGTGAACTCAAAGGCCAAGCAGATCTCTGGGCTAGTAAAGCAAGTCCCTATAAAGATCGGATCTTGGAGCGAGAGTACAAACATAATGGTAGTGCCATTTGACGACTTCCAAGTGACTCTCGGAATGGAGTTTATGCATGCCATGAAGTTAGTGCCAATGCCATTCCTAAACTTCTTATGTTTGATGGGAGGTGACAACCCTTGCGTGGTTCCCGTCTCTTGGGGAGGAAATAAGGACCTCCAACAACTATCGGCATTGCAACTGAAGAAAGGGATACGCAAAGGAGAGGTAACCTTCATGGCAGTTGTGAAGCTAGAACCACTTGACGGGGAAGCCATTCAGGAACCTACTGTAGTGGCAAACTTTCTAAAGGAATTCATAGATGTTATGCCACCTTAGTTGCCAAAAACTTTGCCACCACGCAGATGTGTGGATCATCATATTGAGCTAGAGCCGGGAGTGAAGCCTCTAGCAAGACCACCATACCACATGTCCCCTCCCGAGTTGGCAGAACTCAGAAAGCAGTTAGATGAACTACTAAGCGGTGGTCTCATCCATAGTTCTAAAGCACCATTCGAAGCTCCAGTTCTCTATTAGAAGAAACAAGATGGGAGTCTCTAACTATGCATCGACTATTGTGCCCTCAATAAGGTGACGGTGAAGAACAAGTACCCCATCCTACTTATTGTGAAATTGTATGACCAGCTTGGCAAAACAAATTATTTCTCCAAACTCGACCTTCGATCGGGGAATTGGCAGGTACATATTACTGAAGGTGATGAAGCGAAGACTACTTGTGTGACCAGGTATAGAGCGTTTGAGTTTTTGGTGATGCCTTTCGGTTTGACCAATTCTCCGATCACATTCTGTACTCTCATGAACCAGCTATTCAAGGAGTATTTGGACAAGTTTGTGGTCATCTACTTGAACGATATCATTGTCTATAGCCAAATACTTGAGAAGCATATTGACCATTTTCGAACAATTTTCAAAGTTCTTAGGGAGAAGTGGTACTTTGCTCAGAAGGAGATCTTATTCTTAGGACATCAAATCAGTAAAGGTTCCATTCGAATGGACAAATCAAAGGTGCAAGAGATAATGTAATGGAGAACTCCAAGGAAGGTGCTAGAACTGAGATCCTTCCTTGGTTTTGTGAACTATTATCGATGCTTCATTGTGGGGTATTCGAAGCGCACAGCTCTGCTGACGGAGTTACTGAAAAAGGAGTAGCCTAGGAGATGGTCTGACAAATATGAAGTGGCATTCCAAGACCTAAAGGTTGTTGTTTTGGAATAACTAGTGCTCGAATTGTCAGACTATGGGAAGTCCTTCGAAGTCCATATAGATACTTCAGACTTCACTATTGGGGGAGTACTCATGCAGGAGGGTCACCTAGTAGCCTATGAAAGCTGCAAGCTCAACGAGACCGAATGGCAGTATCCAGTGCACGAGAAGGAGATGACAGCGATAATCCACTGTTTACAAGTGTGGCGATACTACCTTCTCAGATCGTAATTTGTGCTAAAGATGGACAATATCATTTTGAGTTACTTTCTGTTAGGATCGGAGAGGCACTAAGAGGGGGGGAGTGAATTAGTACAATGGATTAAAATTCATAAGTTTGAAACTGATTTCGTAAATAGCTAGTTTGTATTAAGATTTTGATTCGATGAAGATGACTTAGTTGAAGTAGCTTGAGTAAAGGAGATGAAAATCGAATGATTTGCAGCTAAGTATAGAAACGATTCAAAAATTTAAACACTCACACATTCAAAAACACCACGATGTATAGTGGTTCGGTCAAGTGACCTACATCCACTTCCGAAGCCTTCTTTAATGAGGCTCTCAACTTCCACTAGCAAGTCACTTTGAAGGGGAAGGACCAAATACCCCTCTTACAACCCTTTTACAAGAGGTTCACACTCTTACAGATTTTTTAAAGAGAAAGAGGGAGGTGAACACTAGCTATCATAAATAAGACTTAGCCAAAGCTTTGCTCAATTTCTAACTCTCAAAAGGGTGATCTTTCTACTGAGAAAGGAAGAATATTTATAGACCCCAAGAGAATTCAAATTTGGGCTCCAAATTTGAATTTATTTTGGGTTTCCCGGTGCTGGCGGTGCAACCGCCTATCAATGGTGGTGCCACCACTTGTCAGTTGTTAGATTGACAATGCACCGGGCAGTTCCACTGCCCAAGGCAGCGGTGCCACCGTCCAGTCTCTCAGGTGCTGGGCGATACCACCGCCCAGCATTTTTCAACACATCAATTTGGGCCTTAAACTCGGCCCAAACTAGTCCAAGATAAGGCCCAATGGGCCCCTACTTTGGGTTATAGGATTAATACCTAATCATAACCCAAATTATATGCTTAACTATGAAATTGAAACATAATTCTAAGTGATTTAAACCGACATTCTTTAAGTCTTCTTCCGGCGAGCTTTCTAGCGAAATTCCGATGGACTTCCGACACTCCTTCGGATTTCTTCCGGCAGACTCCCAGCAAGCTCCTGGATTTCGTGGTGAGTTCAATAAGTCTTTGGCAAGCTTTCAAATATTCTCGCTGATCGAGATGCTTAGTTTCTAGGATGATTTTGGACCGAGCTATTCAAATTATTAGGGTCAAAGCTATACTTCTCCACAAGCCTCCACCCCCAAACGGATGGCCAAACTGAGAGAATAAACTTGCTCTTAGAGTAATATCTTCGGCACTACGTGAGTGCCAATCAACGAGATTGGGTGAAGTTGTTGGACATAGCCTAATTCTCCTACAACCTGTAGTGGAGCTATACGTCCAACAAGAGCCTCTTTGAGATCATCACAGGACAACAACCGTCAACTCCTCACACTTTGGCTATTGGATATACGGGGAGTAGTCCGTCCGCATATCATGTGGCAAAAGAATGGCATCGAAATTTAGATATTACATGGGTTTACTTGGAGAAGGCGACCAAAAAGATGAAGAAGTGGACAGACTTGGGAAGGTGACCATAAGAATTCAAAGTCGGCGGTTTAGTGATGGTGAAGCTCCAACCAACGTCACTCTAATTCTTTAGGAACAAGGTGCACAAAGGATTAGTGCGCAAGTATGATGGACCCTTTCCAATTATCAGTAGGGTGGGCAATGTCTCCTATAAGTTGTAGTTGCCAGCATGGCTCAAAATTCATAATGTCTTCCATGCCAGCAACTTGAAAGCCTACCACTCCACTAGAGCCTCTCGAGGCATTTCAACTCGATAACCACCCCACTATAGCCTCTTACGAGAAGCGAGTTGAGACCATTTTATCAGATCGCAAGACAAAGCTACTCAACGGAGCTGAATAGATTAAGTAGTTGGTAAAGTGGTGGAGCTTTCTAGAACCGAAGCTAGTTGGGAGCCAAAAGATGCCCTCCAACATGAAGAAACAACCATCAAAGCCTACCAACAAGCGTCGACGAGGGCGTCGATAGTCTAAGTGGGGGAGAATATCACGAACGGTTGTCGCACTCTCGCAGCAACTTCACTCAATGAATCATTCATCGTTTGTTCATGCTTGTACATATCCTTGGCAAACTGTTTTGCCATAATTTTGGTGTATTTTCCTTAGAAAAATGCAAGAAATGGTAGTTTGCAGCGCTGTAGAACGATCGCTCACTGCACTGGGAAAAATTACCCCAAAATAGCTCCGTTTCCGCATGCTGCATCCTGTTTTCTGTAGCCCGCAGCCACTCCTAAAATGTCAGCCATCTCAGCACCCTGGAACCCCCTAGGTGGCACAGGGCTAGATGGGGCTTCGGGGTAGTGTCGGGTGTTGAACACTTTCACAAGTTTGCACGTCAACTTGAAGGAAACTTGCCTTTGCGCCTAGCACCCGGGGAGTAGTTGTTTGTGGACTTGCAGCTGCTCGTTCACCATTCTAAAATCCTTATTTTCCTCCTCTCTTTCTTTTCTTTCCTACACTCCAAGTGCTCGTTCAATTGCTTATAAAACTTCTCTCTTCGCGAGACGTCGGGACTTGTCTGTCACTCATTTTTAGAACTAATCAACTTTTGTTTTACAGGTCCTATGAGACCTGCATGAGGTTGCAGCTTGGCTGACCCTTTGCAGATGCGTATGTCGCAAGGGCACCTCAAGACTTAGGCAATCCCAACTAAGTCTGATCGAAGTGGGTGCAAGGGTGCTTCTCGACTTAGGCAACTCCAGCTAAGTCTGTGGCTTGCCGCAAGGGTGCCTTACCACTTAGGCAATTCCAGCTAAGTGCATCATAGTGCAGAGAGAGGGCAATGGCCACATGACAAGTGGTATCATAGCAGCCCTTGGCCTTCACCGATCACCCCATAGGGGGTGTCCACGTCAAGTGCCCCAGAGGGGTAGGTAGGGTGGCCAGTTTGTGACGAGGGCGTCATATGATTAAGTGGGGGAGAATATCACGCCAAGTGCCCTAGAGGGGGTAGGCAAGGTGAATTCTCAATGATGTCACGTTGATCACCCCAGAGGGGATATCATGCCGAGCGCCCCAAAGGGGGTGCGCCCTAAGAGGGGGTAGGCAAGGTGCATTTAGTCCCACATTAGTAAGGAAATGGGAGGTCTTGAGCCTTATAAGCATTGGCGCTACACACCTCAATAGATCAATTTTGCAGGGAGAGGGTAATGGCCATGTGATAAGGCAACGCCCGCTTGCAGGTGACTTGTCCGTAAGGGCCGATGTCGCTTATGAGTGCTGCGCCCACAAGGGTGGCGTCGCCCGTGGGCTAGGAGTTGCCGGCAAGCGACCGCCCGCAAGGGCACTCCCTCGAAGGGATGGCACCGCCTGTGGGTCGCCCGTGAGAGGGGCAATACCTGCGGGGGTTGCGCTTGCCCGTGGGCATGGGCGGCATACTGCCGCACATCTTCCCCCACCACCCCCCGCATAGAGGCCACCGTCGGCAGGGTGGCGGTGGCCGCAGTGCAGCAACTAAAACGCTGTAGAAGAGGGATTAGGGTTTTTGACCAAAAATTAATTTTGCCCCTAGGAATTTCTAAAATTTCAATTTTGTCCCTTCTCATCGAATGACCAGAATGCCCTTCAGAATTCTACAAATTCTCTATATATCCCTATTTTCATAAAAATAATAATTAATTAAAATATTTAATTAACTATTATTATTTATCTAGTTGTCCTATATAATAACATATACATATGATATATGATATGAACAGATGATCATGGATCGTGTGATGTGATGTGTGTACATGTGATTATTATTATTGGAGCCTGTGAGCCTCTATTTTTCTCATTTATTATCGAGCCTACATGTTTGTAATTATATTATAATTGCACAAGAAGGTGCCAAACAACTATAATAGAGTTAATAATAGAGTTAATAATAATAGAATGAAACAAGTTAGTATGGGAGCCAGAGTTAATTAGTGATATGATGTGTGTACCTTTCTCATTTGTCAGTTAATAATAGAGTTAACACCGCCAAACAACCACTAACGGCCATGTGTTGTGGGACCAATAGAAAAGAATTATATACCCTAGGTGCAACAGAAGGAATTGATTCTTGCCTGACGCCAACACCAACAAATGCTATTGTGGATTCAACTCGCCAACTACAGGCTCAGCTCTGTCAATAAATACATATGAAACTCGGGGTGCTAACCTCTCTTCTCACCGCTCAAGCATCCGATCTATTAACTTTGGCTCTCATACTGACTTGTTTCATTCTGTTGTTCGATAGGCGGGCTCTTTCTTTAAACAATTTTGCCCCTAGGAATTTTTAAAATTTCAATTTTGTCCCTTCTGGCCGAATGACCAGAATGCCCTTCAAAATTCTACAAATTTCCTATATATCCCTATTTTCAGAAAAATATTAGTTAATTAAAATATTTAATTAACTATTATTATTTGTCTAGTAGTTCTATATAATAACATATACATGTGATGAATAATATGGATAGATGATTATGGACCGTGTGATGTGTGTACTTGTGATTATTATTATTGGGGCCTGTGAGCCTCTATTTTTCTCATTTATTATTGAGCCTGCATGTTTATAATTATATTGTAATTACACGAGGAGGCGCAATGGGATTAGGACCCACGAGGTCGAGACAGACAATCTGATGCATGGAGATGTGTTGAGATACCGATGGATGATCCAATGCATGGAGATGTATTGAGATACCGATGGAACTAATGAAGCGAGATGGATGATCACAGGGCATGGAGATCTGCTGAGGTACACATAGATCTTGATGTGAGTGATTGGTCCTACTAGCTCGGGATTGATCACAATAGGATGCGGTCCATGATCATCTAGTGTGATTGCTCATGTGATGTGTGATTGGTTATATACCTACTAGATATGTATATATATTTACATGCGATGTAGATATATATTAAATATGTACATGTATGACATGCTATATTAGGAGACCGAATTAAAATCTCCTTATCGATAATATTAAGTCAGTAAACATGAGACAATTAGATTGACCCACGTGGCCTTCCATTATTATAGGTAAGAATCGATTCTTGGTGTAGGTTGAGTTAGTCGAGTCCCTCGAGACTCACCTATATCGTGATTCGCTATCTTATCTACGACATAGAGATGTCACCGGTGACCTAAGGATATGGTATGCTTGGTTGAGTCCCTCAAGGATATATCATCAAATCAGACTCATCTTGTAACGATGGTGATGACTTAATCGAACATCATGGTTGGTCGAGTCCCTCGAGGCCATGGTGGTTCGGAGGCCAAACAGGATGAGAATCACTAGGAGTTGTGATTTGCAAGAGTTACCTACCTTTACGGGCTTAATGTGATTGGTTGAGTCCCTCGAGGTTGCGTTAAGACGTCGATTAGATCCCGATCCCCACTAGAGATTTGTTGAGGACCTCCGATTCACATACTGGAGGGTGTTGTGTGTTTCGTAAAAAATTAGTGGGAGTAGATTAAGATAGACGTACTTATCTTAACTATTTAATTTTTACAAAGTCTATATGTTATTTATTTCTGCTACATCTTTAATTTTAAAAAAATATCGCTTTCAAATCATTTACGTAACATACTTGATGCCAACTGCCTCACTAGTCCAAATTATACGGATTGGCTTCGCAATTTGAGAATCGTTCTTACGATGCAGAAAATCGCGTACGTCCTTGATATAGTGATCCCTACGCCCGATGAAGGGGTAAGTGAGGATGAGATCACTCGTTATGTGAAGTACATAGATGATTCCACACTTGCTTAGTGTTATATGTTGACCTCTATGACTACTGAGTTATAAAGACAGCATGAAAATATGGATGCAAATTCCATACTCCTGCATCTCTGCAAACTATTTGAGGAAAAAGGAAGAACTCAACGATATGAGATATCGAAGAGTCTTTTCCATGCCAAGATGACTGAGGGGATATCGGTTCAGAACTATGTCCTTAAGATGATTAAGTGGATTGGGAAACTCATAGGTTTAGGAATGGTACTAGAGGATAACCTATGTATGGATCTTGTGCTTCAGTCCCTACCAGATTTCTTTTCTTATTTTATAATAAATTTTAATATGAACAAGCTTAAGGTGACCCTCCAAGAGCTCCTCAATATGTTGAGAGAAGCAGAGAGCACCATTAAGAAAGAGAAGCCAGTTCTCTATGTTGGTGAGACCAAAAAGAAAAGGAAGGCTGAGAAGTCCCTTAAGAAGGGCAAGGGCAAAATGGGCAAGGCAAAGGTTGCTAGGAAAGACCTAACAAAGGACAAAGGCCAGTGCTTTCACTGCAGCAAAGATAGGCACTAGAAAAGGAACTACAAAGAGTACCTTACAGAGAGAGCAAAATAGAAGCTTGGAGAAGCTTCACGTACATTCATGATCAGTCTCCATTTATCAGAATCTTATGATAACACATGGGTATTGGATACTGGGTGTACTTATCATATCTGTAATTCGTTGCAGATTCTGGTAGGACCTAGGAGATTGAAGAGAGGCGAGATGGACCTTAAGATGGGCAATGGAGCAAAGGTTGCTGTAGTCACTGTTGGCAAGGTCACCCTACATCTGCTTAGTGGAGATATTATTGCATTAGATGCATGCTATTATGTTCCTTCTATTATCAAAAATATTTTTTCCATTTCATGTTTGATAATTAGTGGATATAAATTAGTTTTTAAGAATAATGGTTGTTCAATAGTATTAGATGATGAGATCATCACGAGAGAAACATTGCATAATAGTTTATTTATGCTAGATACAACTCCATATATCATGAGTGGTAAGTGAGTCTAAGAGGAAACGAGAAGAGGTGAATAATGCATATCTGTGGCATTGTAGGCTAGATCACATCCATAAGGGAAGGATTCAAAAGTTGCTAAAGAATGGATATCTAGATCCATTCGACTATAAGTCATATACGACTTGCAAACCTTACCTTCGGGGAAAGATGACAAACTCTCCATTTAGTAGAACTAGAGAAAGAGTCACTGAGTTGTTGGAACTCATACATAGTGATGTATGTGGTCCCATGTCGATTGATACCATAGGTGGTTACTCCTATTTCATTATTTTCACTAATGATTTCTCAAGATATGGATATGTGTACTTGATGAAGTATAAGTCTGAGGCTTTTGAGAAATTCAGAGAATATAAGAATGAAGTGGAGGACCAGACTAGAAAGAGTATTAAAACTTTTCGATCAGATCGAGGAGGTGAGTACTTGAGTACAGAATTTACCCAGTTCCTTAAAGACTTTGGGATTTTATCACAATGGGCACCTCCTTATACACCGCAACTTAATGGTGCATCAAAAAAGATAAATCACACGCTATTAGATATGGTGCATTCTATGATGAGTTTCGTCGACCTACCCATCTCATTCTAGAGATATGCCCTAGAGATCACAGCTTACCTTCTAAACAGAATTTCAACTAAATCAGTAGTGTCTACTCTATATGAGATATGGAATAAAAAGAAGCCTGATCTTAAGGTTGTTAAGATTTGGGGGTGCCCTGCCCACGTCAAGAGACGACCTCGACAAGTTGGAATCCAGGATGGAATGATGCAAGTTCATGGGATAAGCTGAGGAAACTTATAGGTATTATTTCTATCCCCCTGAGGACCAAAAGGTTTTTATAGCCAAGAGAGCAGTATTCCTTGAGAGGGAACACATTCTTGGTGGAGACAGTGAGAGCATGATAGAGTTGAGCGAGGTTAGAGAACCTAGTTCAAGCACCATTCTACAGCCAGAATCTGTTCAGGTACCTAGCACACAAGTTTCAACTTTATGTATGTCCGGTAGAGTATCATATCCTTTTGAGAGATATGTGGGACATATCAGAAAAGAGGATGTTGAGGATATTGATCCTCAGACCTTTAAGGAGGCTATTATGAGCCTAGACTCCGAGAAATGGAAAGAAGCCATGAATTCATTAATGGATTCCATGTAGTCCAACAAGGTTTAGAATTTGATTGTTGCATATAAGGGTATTGTAACCATTGGCTGCAAGTAGATCTTCAAAAAGAAGATTAGAGTAGATGAAAAGATAAAGACCTATAAAGTAAGGCTAGTGGCTAAAGGGTATCGTCAAAGGTAATGTGTTGACTATGACGAAACTTTCTCACCTGTAGCCATGCTAAAATCCATTCCAATTCTATTAGCTATTGCAGCATAATATGATTATGAGATCTAGTAGATGGATATCAAAATCGCATTCCTCAATAGTAACCTTAAGGAGGAGGTGTATATGATACAGATTGAGGGATTCGTATCCAGGGATAACCTAGATAAGGTTTGTAGGTTGCCTAGGTCCATCTATGGACTGAAGTAAGCTTCCCAAAATTATAACATAAGATTTGATGAGACGATCAGATCTTATAAATTCGTTAAGAACGAAGATGAGACTTCTGTGTATAGGAAGGAAAGTGGGAGCACTATCACCTTTTTGGTATTATATGTGGATGACATCCTAATCATTGGGAATGATGTAGGAACATAATAAAGGTTTGGCTATCTAGGCACTTCTCCATGAAGGACTTAGAGGAAGCATCCTGCGTATTGGGGATACAGATTTATAGAGATAGATCCAAGAGGATACTTAGCTTATCCCAGTCTAGGTACATATACACCATTGTCAAAAGGTTTGGCATGAAAATTCCAAGAGAGGTCTCACACCAATAAGACATGGAATATTACTTTTGAGGAGTATGTCCGCACAGACTCCTAAAGAAAGGACACACATTGATAGGATACCATATGCCTCAGCGATAGGATATATCATATATGGTATGCTATGTACCAGGCCTGATATAGCATATGCTCTAAGTGTCACGAGCAGGTATTAGGTAGATCCAAGCTTGGAGCACTGAAAAGCAATAAAATGCATCCTTAAGTACTTGAGAAGGACTAAGGATCTTTTACTGGTATATCGAGGCAATAGCCTCAGGGTTGAGGGCTACATGGACTCGAGCTTCCAGTCCGATATCGATGATAGCAACTCTAATTCAATGTATGTGTTTATCTTGAATGGAAGAGAATTGTGCTAAAAGAGTTCTAAGAAAGATACTACTGTTGACTTGACCATAGAGGCTAAGTATATTGCTGTAGTAGAGACATCAAAAGAGGGAGTCTAGATGAAGAAGTTCATCACAGATCTAAGAGTCGTACCGAGCAATGAAGAGTTGATTCCCTTATATTACGACACAACGGGGTGATTACATAAGTGAAAGAATCCAGGTCTCATCAGAAGTGTCTTGAAGAAGTTCCAGCTTATTAGAGAGATCGTGGCCCGAAGAGATGTAGCAGTGGAAAGAGTTCTATCCGAAGATAACATTGCAGATCCACTGACCAAACCATTATCTCAAATTGTCTTTGAGCGTTATAGGGGCCTAATGGGGATCATATACATAGGTAATTGTGTTAGGGATCGGAGCGGCACTAAGAGGGGGGGTGAATTAGTGCAGCGGATTAAAATGAATAAAGCTTGAAAACCGATTCCGGAGATTTGCTTAAGAACTTGATTCAGCAAAAGAGACTTTAACTTGAAGATATTTAGGTAAATGAACTTGGAAGTAGGGAGAAGAAATCTGATCGGTTTGCGGCTTAAGTAATTTACGATGCAGAATCTTAAGTACTCACACAACAAGTAGGCGCAATGATGTATAGTGGTTCGGTCAAATGACCACGTCCACTCTTGAAGCCTCCTCCAATGAGGCTCCCAACTTCCACTAGCAAGTCTCTTGAAGGGGAAGGACCAAACACCCCTTTACAGCCTTTTACAAGAGGTTCCCTCTCTTTCTGAGGATTTTTACAAGTAGAAGAAAGAGGTGAACACTTGAGCAATTGAGAGCAGGAATTTTGCTATAGCTTAGACTCAAATCTGACTCTGTAAAAAGTCCTAACCAGCTAGAAGTAAAGGGGTATTTATAGAGAATTTTGGGATTCAAAATCCGCTCACAAAGGTCTCGTCCAGAAATTTGGATTTGTGGCGATACTACGCTTTGGCACTAGCGGTACTACCGCTGCGTGTGTCGGTGTCTTTGGCGGTACTACCGCTTTGGCAGCTTGGCGGTACTACCGCTGACACAGTGGTTGCAATCACTGTCAGCGGTACCACCGCTGCTGGGTGGTACTACCATCGGTGCTCGGTCAACAGCGGTGCTACGCTGGGTCGGCGGTGCCACCGCCGACCCTTACTGAAAATGTATGGGCCAAACCTTTGGCCCAATACTGATCCACTAAAGGCCCAATTGGCCCAATACAGGTCTAGATAGGTTTAACACCTATTATATACCTTAATTAAGTGCTAACTATGATCTTCTAAAGCCAAATTATACCAACACCATCAAGTTATCTTTGAAGAGCTTTCCGGCGATCTTCGGCGGACTTAAGCAATCCCTTGGATTCCTTCCGGCGGACTCTCGATTGGCTCCCGAATTCTATGGCGAGTTCAACGAGTCTTTCCAACTCTTCCGAACCTTTTCGGTTGTCTCCATGAACCTCCGACGATCTTTACGGCGAACTTCCGAAACCCGGCAAGTCCCCGATTTCATCTCGATTGACTCGGCAACACTTCCGATGATCCTTGGATATCGGTGGACTCTTGAACTTCCAAAGAACTTGACTTTGGTAATTTGCTCTATCATAGTTAATCCTGCACACTTATCTCAAAAATGGATTAGATCAAATAACCATCAATTGACTTCATCATCAAAATCCGAGATTCAATAATCTCCCCCTTTTTGATGATGATAATCAATTGATGACGGAGTTATTCTTAACTCCCCCTATCTGTATGCCATATAATGAGAAGGTAAAGACATTTGAATTCATTCTCTTGAATTCAACCAAAAACGATAAGTTACCTGCGTTGAACTTATCATCTAAATCAACATGAGGTTTCATTCGTAAACAATATCAAAGTATGACATTTAATATCAAGTCGAAGGATGAAAACCATTTTTCATTTCGTCAAAAGATATCAAAAATTTGAGATTACAACAGGGATCTCATGATTGAAAAGCGTGACAACATAACAGATAAATCATGAGATGAAAATTGTCATATCAATCAAAAGATGACATTTGATAAACATTTAAGGTAGGAATTTTTCATTTGCAATGCTTTTCAGGGATTGCAACAAAATATTTTGCTCATAAAAGCCACATTTAACAAATCATCAATTTCATATTTTCTCCCCTTTGTCATCAACAAAAGGAGATGAAAACGAAAACCATGATCGCAAGGCTAAAGGATACATCATTAAACTCAATCAATAATGAAGGTGAGAGAGATCAAAATTCATGAAGAGATTCAAAAATAATCGTTAAAAAGAAACATCATGAAGGTAACATCATGAAAACCTTTCGATCCAAAGATGAGTTCTTCACAATATATAATGATCAATGATAGTTTCATATATCATTAAAGGTATAAAGATGAAACAATCAAAGATTAAATGTTTTGAAGGACATGCAATATTTAAACATTAAGGCAGATTTAGCATGCCTAATTCTCTTCTAATGAAGTCAAATTGTTCTTCATTTAGGGGTTTTGTGAAAATGTCCGCTAATTGGTGCTTTGTATCAATAAATTCTAAAGTGACATCATTATTAGCACATGATCTCGTATAAAGTGATGCCTAATATTGATGTGTTTAGTTCTTGAGTGTTGAATAGGATTTTTTGTTAGACAAATAGCACTTGTGTTATCGCATTTTATTGGAATGTTTTTTAAATTAATTTCGTAATCTTCTAAAGTATTTTTCATCCACACAACTTGTGCACAACATGCACTAGCAGCTATATATATTCGGCTTCCGTAGTAGATAGTGCAACAGAATTTTGTTTCTTGGAAGTCCAAGAAACAAGTGCATGTCCTAAGAATTGACATGTTCCGGATGTGCTTTTTCTATCAATTCTACATCCGCCAAAATCGACATCCGCATAAGCTTTTAAATCAAAGTTATCAGATTTTGGATACCATAATCCTAGATTGGTAGTTCCTTTAAGATATCTAAGGATTCTTTTAATGACTTTAAGGTGAGATAACTTAGGATTAAGCTTGGAATCTTGCACATAGTCCTACACTAAACATGATATCAGGTCTAGTTGCGGTGAGATAGAGTAAACTACCTATCATTCCCCTATATGTTTTTGATCAAAGTTTTCTCCATTTTCATCCAAGTCTAACTTGGTGGAAGTACTCATTGGAGTGTTGATGGCTTTAGAACTATCCATGTTAAATCGTTTTAACAGTTCCAATGTATACTTGGTTTGATTAAGAAATATTCCATCACTAAGTTGTTTAATTTGTAATCCTAAAAGAAGTTTAACTCACCCATTAGACTCATTTCAAATTCAAGACTCATACACTTAGCAAATGATTCACATTGTGATTCATCCGACGAACCAAAAATGATATCATCAACATAAATTTGAACAATAAGAAAATTATTTTCAAAATGTTTAATAAACAATGTAGTATCAACCTTGCCTTTAGTAAAATTATTTGAAATTAAGAAGGAACTAAGCCTCTCATACCAAGCCCTAGGGGCTTGTTTCAATCCATAGAGAGCTTTGGTTAGTTTAAAAACATGATTGGGAAGAAGAGAGTTTTCAAAACCGGGTGGTTGTTCAACATAAACTTCTTCGAAAATAAAGCCATTTAAAAAAGCACTTTTGACATCCATTTGAAAAAGCTTAAAGTTATTACTACTAGCATAGGCAAGGAGCATCCTAATGGCTTCTAATCTAGCCACAGGAGCGAAGGTTTCTTCGTAATCGATACCTTCTTCTTGGTTGAAACCTTTGGCCACTAATCTAGCCTTGTTTCTAACCACGATACCATATTCATCTTGCTTGTTTCTAAAGACCCATTTAGTACCGATAACTAAATGGTCACTTGGTCTAGGAACAAGCTTCCATACCTCATTTCTCTCAAATTGGTTTAATTCCTCTTGCATTGCGATAACCCAAGAATTATTTTTCAAGGCTTCGTCAATGCTCTTAGGCTCAATTTGAGAAAGAAAAGCGGCATGAGCACAAAAATTTTTAAACGAAGAACGCATTTGAACCCCTTTCGATGTATCTCCTATGATTAACTCCTTGGGATGGGCATCCACATATTTTCATTCCTTAGGTAAGGAATATTCGGAAGAAGATGCTTCCAAGTTGCCATTTTGAGGAGAGGGTTCATTTAAATTCAAATTTTCAAAACCGAAATCATCATCAAGATCATTTTTCTTAATTTCAGAAACTTCATTAAACACCACATGAATAGACTCTTCTATAACTAAGGTTCTCTTATTAAAGACCCGAAAAGCTTTAGACACGGAAGAGTATCCAAGAAAGATGCCTTCATCGGATTTAGCATCGAATTTTCCTAAGGCATCCTTTTCATTCAAAATAAAACATTTGCAGCCAAAAACTTTAAAGTAAGAAACATTGGGTTTTTTATCATTCCATAATTCATAAGGAGTCTTGGATAGAGATGGTCTTATTAGAACCCTATTCATGACATAACAAGCCGTGTTTACTGACTTCGCCCAAAAATATTTGGGTAAATTATGTTCATTTAACATGGTTCTTGCCATTTCTTGTAAATTTCTATTCTTTCTTTCTACTACTCCATTTTGTTGAGGATTTCTGGAGTAGAGAAAAAGTGGTTATACCCATTTGATTCACAAAATTTTGGAAGTCACGGTTTTGGAATTCACCACCGTGATCACTTGAATTGATGAAATCATGAAACCCTTTTCATTTTGAGTAAGTTTACAGAATTTGGAGAAACATTTAAAAGAATCACTTTTGTGAGCTAAGAAATAGATCCACGTGAATCTACTATAGTCATCAACACAATCACAAAGGCATATTTACTACCTCCTAAGCTTATTGTGTCAATTGGTCCAAACAAATCCATATGGATCAATTGCAATGGTCTAGAGGTACTTATTTGATTTTTGGCTTGAAGCTAGTTTTGATTTGTTTTCCTAGTTGACAAGCATCACAAACTCTATCTTTAAGGAACTTAATCTTAGGAATGCCTCTTACAAGATTTTTAGATGTGATTTGAGAGATTAGTTTCATGCTAGCATGACCTAATCTTCTATGCCAAAGTCGAGCATCATCATTCAAAGCCAAAAACATATTTCACTACCAAGATCATCAAGATTAATGGTGTAGACATTATTTTGCTTGATTGCAATTATAGATGTATTGTTGTGTGGTTTTCAATGATGCAAGCATTAGATTCAAATCTTACAATATAACCATTATCACATAATTGACTAATGCTCAAGAGATTGTGTTTTAAGCCATCTACTAATAGTACATTATCAATTGAAAAGGTTGATTTGTTACCTATAGTACCCTTGCCAATGATTTTACCCTTGTTGTTGTCTCCGAAGGTGACAAACCCTTCATCTTGGCTAGAGAGCTTAGAGAATTGAGATGGATCTCCGGTCATGTGCCTTGAGCATCCACTATCAAGGTACCATCTCTTGCTCCTAGCTTGTGTGGGTGTTTTTGTCTACAAAAAAGGATTGTTTTTAGGTACCCATATTGACTTGGGTGCCTCAAAATCTGATCTGCTAATACTATCATTATTCAATGAGTTCCTAATTGATCCTTTAGGAACCCATACTAATTTATTTGGGCTAAGTTTTCTATATGGACATTTGTAAACTACATGTCCGGATTTGCAACAAAAATTGCATTTGAAATGAGAGGAGACATGTAATGTTGGCCCTTTAATGAATGTGGTTTGTGTTCGGTGAGATCCACTCACGAATCCAATTCCACATCTATTTCTGACATGTCCCTTGTTAGCAAGGATCATGTCCAAGCTCTTACTACCGACCTTAAACTTGTTTAAGGTCTCTTTGAGTAGCAAGTTTTCGTTTTTAATTGCTTCTAAGTGATTGCACTTAGAGCATGGGAGTAGAGGGAGAGAATCATGCTCAAGACTCTTAAACTTATCTAGTAATAAAGCATGTTCCTTTTTTAAAGACTTGAAGCTTTTTGTAACAGTTCTATATTCATCAAATAATTCATGAAAAGCAATTAAAAGCTCATCGAAAGATAAATCTTCATTAAGTAAATCACTTACCTCTTCTCCCAAAGCCATTAGAGCAAAGTTGGCCTCCTCTTTGATGCTTGCTTCTTCATCCTCGGAATCACTCGAGTCATCCCATGTAGCCTTCAAAGCCTTCTTCTTCTTGAGTAAGTAAATCACTTACCTTTTTGAAGTGCCCCAGCTTCTTGCATTCATAACATATGACTTGGTCCCTTTTTGGTTCAGGTTTGTTCTTGAAATCATTTTTAAATTTGCCCTTTTTAATGAATTTTCTAAATTTTCTAGTTAAGAGTGCAATGTCCTCATCAAGGTCCTCATCACTTGATGTTCCTTTCAAGTGATCTTCTTGAGTTATTAATGCCATATCCTTCCTGTTCTTTGGAAGGGGGTTCTCTAGCTCATCATGAGCATGGCATGTCATTTCATAGGTCATTAAAGACCCTATGAGTTCTTCGATAGGAAAAGTTTTAAGGTCTTTGGCCTCTTGAATGGCCGTAACCTTTGGATCCCAACATTTCGGAAGAGATCTTAAAATTTTTGTTACTAATTCAAAATTAGAAAAATCTTTACCAAGTGCCTTGAGTCCATTGATGACATCCGTAAAGTGGGTGTATATGTCTCCAATAGACTCACTTGGTTTCATTCGAAAAAGCTCGTAAGAGTGCACAAGAATGTTGATTTTGGACTCTTTCACTCGGCTAGTGCCTTCATGAGTGATCTCAAGAGTTCGCCAAATATCAAAAGCCGATTCACAAATCGATACGCGATTAAATTCATTTTTGTCTAGTGCACAAAATAAGGCATTCATAGCCTTGGCATTTAAAGCAAACACCTTCTTCTCCGACTCATTCCATTCGCTCATCGGAAGAAGGGATTTTTGAAAACCATTTTCAACGATATTCCAAAGTTCAAAATCCATAGAAATAAGAAAAATCCTCATTCGAGTCTTCCAATACGTATAATCCGACCCATTAAACATGGGTGGACGAGTAATGGAGTAACCCTCTTGCATGCCGGAAAAGGCCATCTCTCTTGGGTTTTAAACCAAATGTGAGAGTGAACCTCGCTCTGATACCAATTGTTAGGGATCGGAGCGGCACTAAGAGGGGGGTGAATTAGTGCAGCGGATTAAAATGAATAAAGCTTGAAAACCGATTCTGGAGATTTGCTTAAGAACTTGATTCAGCAAAAGAGACTTTAACTTGAAGATATTTAGGTAAATGAACTTGGAAGTAGGGAGAAGAAATCCGATCAGTTTGCAGCTTAAGTAATTTACGATGCAGAATCTTAAGTACTCACACAACAAGTAGGCAGCAATGATGTATAGTGGTTCGGTCAAATGACCACGTCCACTCTTGAAGCCTCCTCCAATGAGGTTCCCAACTTCCACTAGCAAGTCTCTTGAAGGGGAAGGACCAAACACCCCTTTACAGCCTTTTACAAGAGGTTCCCTCTCTTTACAGGATTTTTACAAGTAGAAGAAAGAGGTGAACACTTGAGCAATTGAGAGCAGGAATTTTGCTATAGCTTAGACTCAAATCTGACTCTGCAAAAAGTCCCTAACCAGCTAGAAGTAAAGGGGTATTTATAGAGAATTTTTGGGATTCAAAAATCCCGCTCATAAAGGTCTCGTCCGAAATTTCGGACTGTAGGCGATACTACCGCTTTGCGCCTTGGCGGTACTACGCTGCGTGTGTCGTGTCTTTGGCGGTACTACCGCTTTGGCGGTACTACCGCTGACATGGCGGTACTATCGCTCGACACAGTGGTTGCAACCACTGTCAGCGGTACCACCGCGCTTCTGGGGCGTGATTACTACCGCTCGACACAGTGGTTGCAACCACTGTCAAGCGTACCACCGCCGCTGCACTGAGGTGGTACTGCTGGGTTGTACTACGCGCTTGGGGTGGTACTACCGCCGGTGCTCGGTCAACAGGCGGTGCTACCGCCTAGGTCCGGCGGTGCCACCGCCGACCCTTACCAGAAACTGTATGGGCCAAACCTTTGGCCCAATACAGATACTAAAGGCCCAATTTTTATAATACAGTCTAGATAGGTTTAACACCTATTCTATACCTTAATTAAGTGCTAACTATGATCTTCTAAAGCCAAATTATACCAACACCATCAAGTTATCTTTCGAAGAGCTTTCCGGCGATCTTCCGGCGGACTTCCGGCAATCCCTTGGATTCCTTCCGGTGGACTCCCAGCTGGCTCCCGAATTCTATGGCGAGTTCAACGAGTCTTTCCAACTCTTCCGAACCTTTTCGGTTGTCTCCGCGAACCTCCGACGATCTTTCTGGCGAACTTCCGAAACCTTCGGCAAGTCCCGATTTCATCTCGGTTGACTCAAAGAAGACACTTCCGATGATCCTTCAGATATCTGGTGGACTCTTGAACTTCCAACAACTTGACTTTGGTAATTTGCTCTATCATAGTTAATCCTGTACACTTATCTCAAAAATCGATTAGATCAAATAACCATCAATTGACTTCATCATCAAAATCCGAGATTCAACAGATTGGATTTAGGTCAAGTGGGAGATTGCTAGTCATATGTGCCCTACAAGCCAATAACATAAGTGATGGCACTTGTGACTTGACATGCACTCTTCTTTTTTGCTTATTACTATTCGGCATTTTATCACTTTATCTTACGTGTTGCATATATTGTGATATCCGTGGATCTATACAATGGGAATCGGATTATGATAAGATCACGATAATGAGACTGATTCACCTTTAAACATAGACCCTAGATAATCCCAGTTATAAGTTACTTGAGAGGGACATCGAGATAACCGGATAGACTGGTGTGCTGTATACCCGTCCATATGATGGAGGTGATTGGTCTCATAGCTACTTGTATGGAGACACTAAGGATACAGTACAGGTGCTCATTGGAGAATGAGTTCACTAATTGATTCGCTTACGAAATGTTGGATGGTTATTGATACCTCACGTCAGACAGCGATTTTGTAGTCCTAGTGGTGTATCTAGTCCTTAGACTTGAAACACCAAGGATATCTTGTATGAGTACTCCACTCTTTGATACTGGACTTATAGGTTTAGAAGTTCTAGATCTAGTATAACTGATTATTGGGAGTGGTAGCCAACCTTACGAGGGCTATTGAGTATCAATAGAGGATCATCCGCTTCGGTATCATAAGAGGAATATCCCATATATTTTTACTCAAACAAATCCTTGCCCAAGGTTATTCGGATTGAGAGAGAAAGAGTTCTCCGGGAGAATCCGATTAGAGCGAGATTTGAGAGAGACCGTATGGGCTTGACAACACCATGCCCGATATAGGGTCTTTGGAATATTAGATGCTAGTCATATGTGCTCTGCAAGCTAATCACATAAGTGATAACACTTGTGACTTGATATGCATTTTTCTCTTTGCTTATTAATAGGTGTTTTATCACTTTATCTTGCGTGTTGCATATATTTTGATGTCCTTGGATCTGTGCAATGGGAATCGGATCGTGATGAGATCATGATAATGAAACCGATTCACCTTTAAACATAGACCCTAAATTATCCAGGTCATAGGTTACTCGAGAAGGACATTAAGATAACCGAATAGACTGGTGTGCTGTATACCCATCTATATAATGGAGGTAACTGGTCTCACAGCTACTCGTGTGGGGATACTAAGGGTACAGTGCAGGTGCTCATTGGGGAATGAGTTCATTGATTGATCCACCTACGGAATACTGGATGGTTATTAATACCTCATGTCAGATAGCGATTCCGTAGTCCCAGTAGTGTATCTGGTCCTTAGACTTGAGACACCAAGGATGTCCTGTATGAGCACTCCACTCTTTGATACCGGACTTATAGGTTTGGAAAGTTTCAGATCTAGTACAGTCGGTCATTGGGAGTGGTAGCCAACCTTACGAGGGCTATTGAGTGTCAATAGAGGATCATCCGCTCTCGGTATCATGAGAGGAATATCCCATATGTTCTTGCTCGAACAAATCCTTGGCCAAGGTTATTCGGATTGAGAGAGAAAGAGTTCTCTGGGAGAATCCGACAAGAGCAAGACTCGTTGAGAGCTGTATGGGCTGTGACACCATGCCCGGTATAGGGTCTCGGGATATTGGATGGATGAGGGACTATAGATACATGGTAGCGAGACGAGATAGGTCCAAAGGATTGGATTCCCCTGTATCGTCTGGGGGCCGTGGCGTAGTGGCCTGGTACGTCCGTAGTCGATGAGTTGGGTGAATTATTATAGAGATAATAATTCACTAAGTCAGAAGGAGTTCTGATAAGTATGACTCATGGCCAGCTCGATATTCAGCCTAGAGGGTCACACACATATGGTAGGTGTTGCAACGAGTAGAGGTTCGGATATGAGATATCCGCTGAACCCCCTATCTTATTGGATATCCATTAAGCCCCTGAATTATTGGATCCTGAGATGAGATCCAATAATTTCTAATAAGAGATTATTGGGTAAAAACCTACTAATCCAAGAGGCATGGGTGATTAGATAGAGATCCAATACCCAATAGGGCAAAAAGATCCATTAGGGTTTTCAAAGGGCCTCTATAAATAGGAGGGAACCAAAGCTCTATAGGTTGAGGGTTTCTTTTGGTAGCCACCTCCTGTTCTCCTCTCCCTAGAGAGAGAGGTGCATCATTGCAATCCCTACCATGTGGATACCGCTAGAGAGGAGGTCCTTTTTTAATAAATTAAACTTTTTACTAATAGCTCTGCACTCATCAAATAATTCATGAAAAGCAATTGAAAGTTTGTCGAAGGATAAATCTTCATTAAATAACTCACATACTTCTTCTCCAAAAGCCATCAATGCGAAGTTGGCCTCCTCCTTGTTGTTTGCTTCTTCATCTTCAAAGCTACTTGAGTTGTCCTATGTTGCCTTTAGAGCCTTCTTCCTCTTTGGTAGCTTCTTCTTGGCTTGGGGGCATTCACTTTTAAAGAGCCCTGGCTTCTTGCATTTTTAACATATCACTTGTTCTTTTTTAGGTTCAAGTTTGTTTTTAGTGTCATTTTAAAATTTATTCCTTCTTATAAATTTTTTGAATTTTTGAGTCAAGAGTGCAAGTTCATCATCAAGGTCCTCATCACTTGAAGATTCTTTCAAGTGGTCTTCTTGTGTTCTTAATGTCATATCCTTCCTATTCTTTTGAAGGGGGTTCTCGAGCTCATCATGAGTATAGTATGCCATTTCGTAGGTCATCAAAGACTCGATGAGTTCTTCGAGAGGAAAAATTTTTAGGTCCTTAGCCTCTTGAATGACCGTAACTTTAGGATCCCAACTCTTTGGAAGAGATCTTAAAATTTTAGTTATAAGTTCGAAATTAGAAAAACCTTTTCTAAGTTCTTTGAGTCTATTGACGATATCTGTGAAATGGGTGTACATGTCTCCGATGGACTCACTTGGTTTCATTCGAAATAATTCATAAGAGTGCACCAAGAGGTTAATTTTGGACTCTTTCACTCAGCTAGTGCCTTCATGAGTGATTTCTCAAGTATGCCAAATATCAAAAGCCAATTCACAAATTGAAACATGATTAAACTCATTTTTATCAAGTGCACAAAACAAGGCATTCATAGCCTTTACGTTTAGAGCAAAAACCTTCTCTGATTCATTCCATTCATTCATCGAAAGAGAAGATTTTTGAAATCCATTTTCAACAATATTCCAAAGTTCAAAATCCATGAAAATAAGAAAAATCTTCTTACAAGTCTTCTAATAGGAGTAATCCAACCCATTAAACATAGGTGGACGTGTAATTGAATGACTCTCTTGCATGCTAGAAGACACTCTCTCTTGGGTTTTAAACCAAATGAGAGTGACCGAGCTCTAATACCAATTGTTAGAATCTGAGTGGCACTAAGAGGGGGGGGAAGGGGTGAATTAGTGCAGCAGATAAAAATCATATTTTTGAAAGCTATTTTGAAAGAGTTATTTGTAGAGAAATTTCAGTCCGACGAAAAAGATTTCAGCAAAGTGATTCGAGTGAATGCGATAGAAAGTCGAGAGGGGGAGATTGAGAGATTGCAACTAAGTAAAATTTGAAATGTAGCAAGTTAAAACTCACACATCAAGAGAAGTAAGCAGCAATGTATAGTGGTTTTGTCAAATAACCTACGTCCACTTTCGAAACCTCCTCCGATGAGGTTCCCAACTTCCACTATCAATTCTTCTTGAAGGGAAAGGACCAAGCACCCCTCTTACAAACTTTTACAAGTGATTCACACTCTTATAGAACTTTAACAAAGTAAAACTTGGGAGGTGAACACTCAAGTATATCGAATGTAATATTGCTATAGCTTTGACTCAGTTTTTATCACTTCTCAATGTGTTTAACTAGTTAAGAAGTAAGGGGTATTTATAGACTCTATTGGCTTCAGGTTTGGAGCCAAGAAGAGTCACATCCTGAATTTTCAGGTACTAGCGGTACCACCGCATATTACTTGTGGTACCACAACCAATTGACCCTACTCTATTAATGTACTAGGTGGTACCATCACCTAGTCTAGTGGTACTACTGCCTGACAAGGTCCTCAGACTCTATGGAGGGGCGGTACCATCGCTTATCAGGCAGTACCACCGTTGACAGGTAATAACTGTCAGCGATACCACTGCTGACCTAGGGTGGTACCACTACCCAGACTACCTATGAACCTATTCCCAGGGTGGTGCCATCACCCAGTCTAGCGGTGCCATCATTAGAAATGGTCAACACTAGTGAATGGGCCCTGAATCCAGCTTAATTTAGTCCAATTAAGGCCCAATTGGCCCCTACTAGGGTAATCAATATTATCACCTAATCCTAACCCTAATTACGTGCTTAACTATGAAATTGAAATATATTTCTAAGCAAATTCTAATCTGCCAATGTCGAGTTTTCTTCTAGCGAGCTTTTGACGAACTTCTGGCAGACTTCCAACACACCTTTGGATATCTTCTGGCGAACTTCCAACAGCCTCCCAGACTTTTTGGTGAGTTCGACGAATCTTTTAGCCACCTTTTGAACTTTCTCAATGAGCTATGCAAACCTTCGAAGAACCATCCGACGAACTTTCGAAACCTTCAGTAAGTCACCGATTCATTCTCGGCCAATTCCGACAGCACTTATGATGATCCTTCGGACTTTCGACGGACTCTCGAACTCCCAGCATACTTGACTCTAGTAATTTGCTTTATGTCTTCATTGCTATCATAGTCAATCCTGCACACCATTATCTCAATAATATAGATTAAATCAAATAACCTATCAATTAACTTCATCATCAAAATCTGAGATTCAACAATCTCCCCCTTTTTGATGATAACAATCAATTGATGATGAAGTTAACCTTAACACCTCCTATCTATATGCCATATTATGAGAAGGGAAACACTTGAATTCTATCTCCTTGAATTCAAGCCGAAATCGATAAGATAGTACCTAGGGAGATCATATATCCCTGAATTCCTGCAAATCCGTAGGAAGGATGAAGGAGATCAAGCGTCCTCCTCACTAGCTCTGATCCACATAATAGAGACTGTGAAAATGCTCCTCTCTAGAGAGAATAGGAGATGGCCACCAAAAAACCTAGTCTTTGGACCTTTGGTTCTCTCGTATTTATAGAGGCCCCTTGTAAACCGTAATGGATCCTAACCTATTGGGTATTGGATCTCCATCTAATTACCCAAGCCTCTTCGATTAATGGGTCTCTACCCAATAATCTAGCTCTTACTAGATCTCATCCATGGGATCTAATAATATAGGGGTTTATTGGATATCTAATAAGATAGGGGCTCCAACGGATATCTCATATATGAACCTCAACTCGTCGCAACACCTACCATATGTGTGTGATCCTCTAGACCCAATATTGAACTAGCCATAAGTCATACCTATTAGAACTTCTTTTGACTTAGTGAAGTATTATCTTCATAATAATTCACTCGACTCATCAACTACAAACATACTAGGCTACTTCACCATACTCCTCATATAATATAGGAGAATCCAATCCTTTGGATCTATTTGTCCTCAGTTACTATGTACCTATAGTCCCTCATCCATTTAATATCCCAAAGACCATATATCGGGTATGGTGCTATTAGGCCCATATAATTTTCAATCGAGTCTCGCTCTAATTGGATTCTCCTAGAGAACTCTTTCTCTCTCAATCCGAATAACCCTAGCTAAGGATTTGCTTGAGCAAGAATATATGGGATATTCCTTTCATGATACCGAGAGTGGATGATCCTCTATTGACACTCAATTGCCTTCGTAAGATTGGCAACCATTCTCGAGAACCGACTATACCATATCTGAAACTTTCCAAACCTATAAGTCTGGCATCAAAGAATGGAGTACTCATACAAGGCATCTTTGGTGTCTCAAGTCTAAGGATCAGATATACTACTGGGACTATGGAATCACTGTCTGACATCAGGTATCAATAACCATCCAACATTCCGGAAGCGGATCAATCAGTGAACTCATTCTTTAATGAGTACTTGTACTATATCCTTAGTTTCCCCGCACAAGTAGCTATAAAAATAATAATCTCCATCATATGGATGGGTATACAACGCATCAGTCTGTCTAGTTATCTTGATGTCCCTCTCGAATAACCGAAAGGACCTTAGCAGGGTTGGGTCTTACTAAACAAAGTAGTAGCTAATAAAAACCCTGTGAGAGTATAATAAAACCCACCTAGCCGCCTCTATCCTATAAAGAAGAGTGGCTAGGGTTTACATTTGGGCCTTTGGGCTTCTTAGCTGCTGCCCCCCTTTACTAGGCCGATCGACTAAGGTTAAGGGTAAAATGGATAGTTCACTTAGGAAATAACCCCTAGGGCTAGGGTTTGGAGCCCTATATAAGCATGTAGCCTCCATCTCTTTGGAATAAAAAGATCAATTTACAATTGCTACCACTAGGCTGACTACTTGGAGGGTGGAACCCCTATAGTATTCCAATGGTTGATCCCCCTCAAAGATCAATCTATATAGAATTCCTCAAGGGTTCTATCATCTGGTATCAAAGCAGCGATCTTACTACTTTTGCTATCATCCCTACCGCCCACCATCAACTAAGCAATTTTCACAATTGCTCTTGATGTCGCCGTCTCCACCGTCATCTTCTGTCATAGATCAAATCAATCTACTACTGCCACCTCCAATTGCATCAGAGATCTGGTATTCTCCTATCACCAATACCTTTTGCTGTTGTAATTTTCTATTCAAAATACCAAATAGAAGTATTGCTATCTATCTTTTATTGCGAATTTCTTTTGTTACAAAAGTTATCATCTTTGCGAACGAAGGATTGCTGCAGAAAATTTCAACTGCATGTTGCTACCTTTAAAATAATCTATTTGCTATCCTTTTTTCAATGAAATTTCTTATGCACTTCATAGAACATCTTGGCTTTCATCTGTGATTAATATATTGTGGAATTCATCTCCGAAATGTTCCTGTGTTCTTGGCTTTTATCTGTGATTGATCTATTGTGGTACCGATAGCACTTGGAAATTTGAGATGATTCAAATTTGGGCTCCAAATTTGAATCACCTTGAGGCCTATAAATACCCATCTCATTCATGGTTGAGATATACACTAGAACTAAGAGAGAAAAAGAAAAACACTGTTGTAATATTGTCAAATTCCTCTCTCTAATTCTAAAGTATGATCTAGCCTTCGAGAGGGTTAAGAGGCCTTATAAGGGTTATCTCCTAAGCCCGTCAAAAGGAGAGTGCTGTAAGGGATTCGTCTTCACCCGTTGGAAGAAAGACAACTAGTGAATAAGCCGGTGGCCTCAAGAGAAGAGGAATCAGGAGTGAACATAGGTCGTATGATCGAACCACTATAAAACTCAGTTTGTATTTACCTTGTTGCTTTTTATCCTTCTACAAACCTATTTCCTTTACTTGTTCACTACCATCTTTCTTCTCTTAATGCTTTCAAGTTCAATACGTTTCCAATTGGCTTTCATCGAAATATATTTTAATCCTATGAAGTTTCCGAAAGCTTGTTTCATTAATCACTGAAATTTATCATATTTAACTACTGCACTAATTCACCCACCCCCCTCTTAGTGCCACTCTTGATCTCAACAATTGGTATCAGAGCTTCGTAATTTCTCTTTCGGATTCACACCCACGAGAAATGGCTCTTCACTACTTTCAAGAGGGTTTTTTTATTATTTATCCTCTGTTGTTTAATAGTTTGGACTATACTTATTGGAAAACTCGAATGAGATTTTTCTTGATTTCTTTGGATTTAAACTTATGGAATATCATTGAAAATGATTTTTAACTTTCCTCTAAACCGATGAACGAATGGTCGGACTTAGAGAAGAAATCTTTTTCTTTAAATGCAAAGGCTATGAATGCCTTATTTTGTGTTTTAGATAAAAAAAAGAGTTCAATAGGATTTCAGATTTCTATGTGCAAAACGGCTTTTCATATTTAGCGGACACTTGAAATCATGCACGAGGGAACTGTTAGGATCGGACAATCACTAAGAGGGGAGGTGAATTAGTGCAGTGGATTAAAACGTAAGTTTGAAACCAATTTCGGTAAAATGGTTAGTTCGTATGAAAACTTTAATATGACGAAAGATAACTTAGTTGAAGTTGCTTGAGTAAAAGTAAAGAAAAACTGAATGGTTTGCAGCCAAGTAAAAAGATGAAATAGAAATTTAAATACTCACATTCAAGAACGCCACGATATATAGTGGTTCGGTCAAAGTGACCTACATCCACTTCTAAAGCCTTCTCCGATGAGGCTCCCAACTTCCACTAACAAATCTTTTTGAAGGGGAAGGACCAAACACCCCTCTTACAACCCTTTTACAAGAAGTTCACACTCTTATAGATTTTCCAAAGAGAAAGAAGGAGGTGAACACAAGCTATTGAAAATAAAACTTTTGCAAGACTTTAGCTCAATTTCTAACTCTCAAAAGGGTGCCCTTTCAGCTAAGAAAGGGGGGGTATTTATAGATTCAAAGAGGATTCAAATTTGAGCTCCAAATTTGAATTCTCTTTGAGTATCCCAATGCCGACGGTGCCACCGCCTGTCAGAGGCGGTGCTACCGCTTGTCAATCGTCAGACTGACAGTGCACAAGCGATACCACAGCCCAAGGCAGGCAGTACTACCGCCCTAGGCTGGGTGGTAGCACTGCCTAACACTTGGCTGCTAGGCGGTTCCACCGTTGTTGAATGGGCTTTGTTTTAGGCCCAAATTGGCCCAATAAGAGTTCGGTTGGCCCCTACTAGGTTTGAGCAGGATTAATTCGAATCCTTGCCCTAATTACATGCCAACTATGAAATTGAAACATAATTAACATTGATTTGAACCGACATTCTTCAAGTTTTATTCCGGCGAGCTTTACGATGAGATTTCGACGGTCTTCCGATACTTCCCTTGGATTTCTTCCGACGGATTCCCAACATGCTCCCGAATTGTATGTGAGCTCAACGAGTCTTCAGCAAGCTTTCGAACCTTCTCGGCAAACTCCGCGAACCTTCGACAATCTTTACAGCGAACTTCCAAAAACTTCGGTAAGTCCTTGATTCGATCTTGGTTAGTTCCGACAACACTTCCGACGATCCTTCGAACTTCCGATGAACTCTTGAACAGCCGACGGACTTGACCTCGGCAAATCACTTTATGTTTCTAACCCATCATAGTTAATCCTACACACTTATCTTGATAATATAGATTAGCACAAATATTTCACCAATTGATTTCATCATCAAAATTCGAGATTCAAGAATCTCTCCCTTTTTTATGATGACAATCAATTGATGATGGAGTTACTCTTAACTCCCCCTATCTATATGTCATATCATGAGAAGGTAAAAGCACTTGAATTCAATATTTTGAATTCAAGCCAAATCCGATAGATTTCATTTAACATAAAGCTTAATAAACAAGCTTAAGTATAAATACGAAAACTTCGTATTTTAAACAATGTCAAGGTATTACACCTATAATAACAAGAAATATTAATTCAAATATGACAAGGGTCAAGTGATATCCAAAAGAGTTTTTCAATATTAAGACATGATATCAAATGAAAAAATAGCTTATCTCAAGAATAAAAATTTTTAGGCATTTGCGATGTGATACAATTGATTCATATTTCACTTTATGCATTTGCTCTATCATAGCAACAATTACTCCATCATAGCAATTTACATTTTTCTCCCCCTTTGTCATCAACAAAAATAATGGAGGTGGAGAAATCATTCATTACTTCGAAGAAAAAATCCTCATTTATTAAGCCATGAGAGGGAGATTATAAAATTCGATCAATTATTGAGCCATGGAGGGAGCATGAAATCATTCGAAAAGATATTAAGTCATAAACTTATGTCATCCAAAATATTACGATCGAAATGAAAAATTCATTCAAGAACCGAGTAGATGAAATGAAAGTAACATCATACAACATCATCCATAGAAGTCATAAGTATAACAGGACAAGTGTTAAAAAGAAAACAACAGCTATTTCGGAGGGGGAACTCTAAAATGCCTATACAAGTGATCTATTTTGCAGTTCATTTGTTGCACTTCCTTCAAAATTTCAGCTTGCTGCATGTTGATTTGAGTTTGTTGTGATGTGATCTGATTTAAAGCAAGCATGATCGGATCTTCAGTAGATGGAGCAGGAGCCGGCTCAGTGTTAGGACTCTAGCTATGAGAGTCCTAATTTAGTTTCATTGATAAGGGCATTCATGTAAATCCTATCTAGCCGACCCTTATTAAAGAGGTGAAGAGGCCGGCTAGGTTAGGGTTAGGTTACTTCTTAGGAAAGGAGTCCTATTAGAGAAAAAATCCTATTAGAAGTAGGAGTTCTATTGGGAAAAGAGTCCTATTAGATGTAGGAGTCCTATTAGGAAAAGAGTCCTATTAGAAGTAGGAGTCCTATTAGGAAAAGAGTCCTATTAGATGAGGAGTCCTATTAGGAAAAGAATCTTATTAGAAGTAGAAGTCCTATTAGGGAAAGAGTCCTATTAGAAGTAGAAGTTCTATTAGGGAAAAAGTCCTATTAGAATTAGGAATCCTACTAGAGAAGGAGTCCTAATTAGAAGTTGGTTAGAAGTAGGAGTCTTGAGTAAGAGTCCTATTAGGAGTTGGGGCTTAGAAGCCCTATAAATAACCATGTATTCATCCTCTTTTAATGAATGAATAGATCAATATTTTTGCAGCCTTTGTGCAGCAACTTGGAGGAAGGAACCCCTATAGAGTTCCAAGGAGGCCGATCCCCTATAGAGATCAACCCCAAGCTTAGAATCCGCGGAGGGTTCTAACACTTGGTATCAGAGCAGCATTCTTGGCGTCTCGCTGCCCTTCCACAGCCATCCACCAGCCCTCCACAACCACCAAAGCAATTCCCACAATTGCTTAGAAGATCATCGCTGAATTCCGCCATCATCTCCACCACTGTAGATTATCCATTGATCTTCTCGTGAATTGCAACAGGTTCTGGTTATCTACCCTACTGCTGCTGCAATTTAGTTATCCTAATTCAAAAAATCCAAAAAAATTCGTTCCTATAATTGCTGCATAAACTTTTCATCGCAAAGTTTTCATCTCTACAACGAAAGTCGCACTGCAGAATTTCAACTGCATAGCACTGCCTTTTTGATCTTGCTACTGCATTTTTTCTATCCAATTCTCTATGGAATTTTTACGGTGGCTTTGACACTTCCTAATAGTGGTTTTCCCTTTGGTTTTGTCGAAAAATTCTCAATAAAAACCACTTATCTTTTACATCCAATCTGCTGCACTTTAGACGTAAAAATCTGCTATAATACCTCTCCGTGATTCTCAATTTTGCCAAACCTCTTGTTGTCGTTTCTTCCTACGAAATTTTTTACAGTATTACCTCTTCCTTATCAGTAGATCCCCTTTGAGTTTTACTTGAATCTCTTTTGAAAATTTCTGAAAAAATTACATCTTTACTGCTGGAATTTTTTCGGCGAAAAATCTGGTATTGCACCTTTGTCCTTTTTTCTTCTCCGTAACCTATCAAACCCTAGCCACCTTGCTGCCACAAACCAAGACGTCTTTAGGGCATCCCTCTAGCCTCAAGATGCAGCCATCATAACCTAGTTTCATAACCCTAACAGCATCAAAAACCATAGCCCAAAATAGTAAACCATTACAGCTGAACCCTTCAATCACCGATCTATTGTCCGAACCTTCCACCACCCCATGCCATTAACCCGTCAACAGAAAAAAGACAAGGGCATCTCTGATCTACAGACATATACTATGGCTTCCCAAGATCCAATTGATGCTAAATTTGAAGCATGGGAATCTCGGATTGAATCACGGCTTGAACCGCGCTTGGAAGACAAATTGCGCGCTTTGTTTGCAGAATTCAGAATTGGACAACCATCGAGTCCAACCAAACTGCAGCAAGGAGAGAATTTAGAAAGGACCCCAGAGAAGGAGGGACAGCCCTCGGACGTGCTTCAACCACGCATGAGGGTGGACTTCCCACGATGGGAAGAAGGAGACCCAGGGGGTGGATTTTGTGAGAATGTTACTTTCGCTACTACCGAACGTCGGATAATGCTATGGTGGAGATTGCTGTTATCCACCTTGAAGGAGATGCTATTCAATGGTACAATTGGCTGGAATATAATCATGGGGCTCCGACATGGAATCAATTTAAGAATGCACTGTTGAACCGTTTCGAACCTACGGAATATGAAAATATCGACGGCCAACTCGCAAAGATTCGACAAACCTCTACGATTCAAGAGTACCAAACCAGGTTTGAGAAGCTATCTTACCTTGCTCATGATTGGACTGACCATCAATTGTTAGGAACATTTATCAAAGGACTCAAGCCAGAGATAAAAGGGGAAGTTAAGGCACGACAGCCCCGTACCGTGATGGCTGCGATTTCTTTTGCCCGAATACAAGAAGAACGACTCAACCAAGATTCTCGAAGGATGAAAACCACTCCTAGAACCTCAACATATAAACCCCCTTCTACTTCCAACCATCCTTCGCTGCCCAAAAAATTGACAAGAGAAGAACTACGTGATCGATCAGCAAAGGGTCTTTGTTGGCATTGCGACGAGCCGTGGAACCGCGATCATCGCTGCAAAAGGGGCCACCTCCTATTGATTGAACCTCTTGAAGACAAGGAGGAGGAGGTCCAGGAGCATGAGGAAGAGGTCACGGATGAAGAACAGCAGCCAATTGATATTATGATGCATGCCCTTGCCGGTTATGCGAACCCACAAACAATGAAAGTGGGAGGATTTTTGAAGCAACAACCAATCACCGTTCTTATTGACACCGGGAGTACTAATAATTTTATGAACAGCAAGGTTGCTGTCCGGATGGCCTTACCTATTGAGAATTGCAGCAGGCTCAATGTTAAATTCGCAGATGGATGAATTTTGAAGTGTGATCGTAAGTGCCCACAGGTGAAACTGTTGCTGCAGGACCAAGAGATAATTGTAGATTTTTTCCTCCTCTCTCTCGATGATTATGAGGCCATGCTTGGCATCGAATGGTTGACGACATTAGGTGATGTTTCCTGGAATTTTTTGAAATTAATTATGAAATTTTACAACAAGGGGAAACAGGTGATCTTTGATCGGGAAGCGTGGGGCGAAGTAACGACAATTTGCACACAACGAATGGAGAAAGTTGTGCACAAAGCATGCAGCGGCTTTTTGGTATAACTTAAGCAGCAAAAATGGGTAACAAAGCTTCTTGGATATGATTATGAAATAACTTACAAAAAAGGGAAAGATAATGTTGTTGCAGATGCGCTTTCACGGCTACCCGAGCAAGCTGAATTTTTGGCTATTTCACTTCCGACCAGCGACTTCCTTGAGGATATTAGGAGGGAATGGCAAGATAATCTGGAAACGAGTAAAATCATAAAAAAAATTAAAGGAAGCACCAAGCTCTATGGCTCATTATAGTTGGGACTCAAAGGACTTACGATATAAAGGACGCATTGTACTTGTGCCAAATTCTACTTGCATAAAGACCATCCTTCAAGAGATGCATTCCACACACTTGATAGGGCACTCTGGGTTCCTTAGAACCTATAAAAGAATTAAGCAAAATTTTTATTGGATAGGGATGAAAAATATTATTGGTGAATTTGTAGCACAATGTGATATATGTCAACGACACAAAGGTGAGACAGTGGCAAGTCCTGGAAAGTTACAACCTCTACCCATCCCAGAATCAATATGGACTGATATATCAATGGATTTCATCGAAGGGCTTCCCTCATCACAAGGAAAAGGTATAATTTTTGTTGTGGTTGATCGTCTTATAAAGTATGCTCACTATTGTGCCATCTGTAATCCCTACACTGCTTCTAGTATTGCTCGAATCTTTATGGAGAATATTGTAAAATTACATGGGATGCCGAGATCTATTGTAAGTGATCATGATAGGGTCTTCATGAGCAAATTTTGGACAGAGTTATTCCAGATGCAAAGCACTAAATTAAAGATGAGTACGGCATATCACCCACAGACCGATGGCCAAACTGAAGTGGTGAACAGGCATTTGGAGACATACCTTAGATGCTTCACCAGTGACCGACCAAAAGAATGGACAAAGTGGCTTCCCTAGGCCGAGTGGTGGTATAATACAACTTATCATTCCTCCATAAAATGTACTCCCTATGAGGCCATGTATGGCCGAACTGTTAAATCTCGGATTTTGATGATGAAATCAATTGGTGAAATATTTGTACTAATCTCTTTGTTGAGATAAGTGTGCAGGAATAACTACGATGGAAAGAAAACATAACGTGATTTACCGAGGCCAAGTCCGTTGGGGGTTCAAGAGTTCATCGGAAGTCCGAGAGATTTTCGGAAGAGTTGCCGGAACCATCCAAGATCAAATCAGGGACTTGTCGAAGTTTTCGAAAGTCCATTTCAAAGATCGTCGAAGGTTCGCGAAACTTCCGGGAAGATTCGGAAACCAGCCGAAGACTAGTTGAGCTCGCCGGAGTATGCTGGGAGACCACTGGTAGCAATCCGAGGGAAGCATCGGAGGCTTGCCGGAATCTCGCCGTAGAACTCGCCGGAAGTCGACTTGAAGGGTGTCCGATCAAATCACGTTAAGTTATGTTCGTAATTTGCACATGAGTAGAGCAAGGATTTAAGAAATAAATCCTGCCCAAAATTCAGTAGGAGCCAACAGGGCCACTCTTGTGTCAAGTTGAGATCTAAAGCAGGCCCCATTCGGCTCTGTCGAATGGGGGCAAGCGATGGAACCGCCCAAGCCTGAGGTGGTGGAACCGCCAAGCCTGGGCGGTGGAACCGCTTAGCGACTGAAGCGGTTGCACCGCCTGCACACACACAAAGCGGTGGAACCACATGCAGGCGTAGCACCGCCCACATACATCGACGGCGGTGGAACCGCTGGTGAAGCGGTGGCACCGCTTGATCCCGGATCGAGCGGTAGCACGCTTGCACTGGGCGGTGGCACCGCTTCAGACGTCGATCAAAGATCGACACAAAGTGCGTGGCATCTCGACATGTGCGGTGTGGCACCGCCTTGACCACTGGAACATGGGAACTCCAAATTCACTTGGAATTTGGAGCCCAATTTTGAATCCACTTTGGATCTATAAATACCCCCTTTCTCGGCTGAAAGGGTACCCTTTTGAGCAAGAAAAAGTTTGAGTCTTGAGCTTTTGAAGAGTTTTGAAAAGTGTTGTTTTCTTTGCTAAGTGTTCACCTTCTTCTTTTTCTTGAGAGATCTTGTACAAGTGTGAACATCTTGTAAAGGGTTGTAAAAAGGGGTGTTTGATCCTTCCCCTTCAAAGGACTTGCTAGTGGAAGAGCGGAGCCTCATCGCAAAGGCTTCAAGAGTGGATGTAGGTCATTTGACCGAACCACTATACATCATTGTGTCCTTAAATGTGTGAGTGTTTATATTTCTGAATCATTTCATTTCTTGGCTGCAAGTTCATAGTTAGTTCCTTTTCACAAGCAATTACTTTCAAGTTCTCTTTCGTCGAATCGAAATCTTCCTACGAACTTGTGTTTCTTTGTGAAATCGTTTTCAAGAATACGAGTTTAATCCGCTGCACTAATTCACCCCCCCTCTTAGTGCCTTTTGATCCTTTCAATTGGTATCAGAGCAAGGTTTGCTCTCATATTAGTTTAAAACCCAAGAGAGATGGCCTACTCCGGTATGCAAGAGGGTCTCTCCATTACTCGTCCACCTATATTCAATGGGTCGGATTATATGTATTGGAAGACTCGTATGAGGATTTTTCTTATTTCCATGGACTTCGAACTTTGGAACATTGTCAAAAATGGCTTCGCAAAATCTTCTCTTCCGATGAGTGAATGGAATGAGTCGGAGAGGAAGATTTTCGCTCTCAATGCAAAGGCTATGAATGCCTTATTTTGTGCACTTGATAAGAATGAGTTTAATCGGGTTTCCGTTTGTGAATCGGCTTTTGATATTTGGCGCACTCTTGAAATCACTCATGAAGGCACTAGCCGAGTGAAGGAGTCCAAAATCAACATTCTTGTGCATTCCTACGAACTTTTTCGGATGAAACCAAATGAGTCCATTGGAGACATGTACACCCGCTTTACGGATGTCATCAATGGACTTAAAGCTCTTGGTAAAGGCTTTTCGAATTTTGAATTGGTAACTAAGATTTTAAGATCCCTTCCAAAGTGTTGGGATCCAAAGGTCACTGCCATTCAAGAGGCCAAGGATCTTAAAGTATTTCCCATTGAAGAACTTATTGGATCTCTAATGACTTTACGAGATGACGTGCCATGCTCATGAAGAGCTTGAGAACCCCTTCCAAAGAACAGGAAGGATATGGCACTTAGAATACAAGAAGACCACTTGAAAGGAACATCAAGTGATGAGGATAGTGACAATGACATTGCACTTCTAACTCGAAAGTTTAAGAAATTCATAAGAAAGAACAAATTCAAAAATGACACAAAAGCAAATTTGAACACAAAAAGGACCAAGTCATTTGCTACGAATGCAAGAAGCCGGGACACTTCAAGAATGAATGCCCTCAAGCCAAGAAGAAGCAATTCAAGAAGAAAAAAAAGCCTTGAAGGCCACGTGGGATGATTCAAGTGACTCGAGGTTGAAGAGGCTAGCAACAAAGAGGAGGCAAACTTCGCTCTAATGGCATTTGGAGAAGAGGTTAGTGAGTTACTTAATGAAGAGTTATCTTTCGATGAACTTTCTATGGCTTTTCATGAGTTATTTGATGAATGTAGAACTATTAGTAAGAAGTTCAATTTGCTTAAGAAAGAGCATGCTTTATTACAAAGTAAATTCAATAGTCTTCAAAACCCTTCTCTACCCCCATGCTCTAAGTGTGAAGACTTAGATGCAACAAAAAGGGAGAACTTGCTACTCAAAGAGACCCTAAACAAGTTTAAGGTCGGTAGCAAGGGCTTAGACATGATTCTTGCTAACAAAAGTCATGTCGGAAATAAAAGTGGTATCGGATTTGTGAGAGGTTCTCACCAAAATCCCACCACTTTTGTTAAAGGGCCTACATTGCATGTATCACCCCATTTGAAATGTAATTTTTGTTGCAAAACGGGACATGTTACCTACAAATGTCCATTCCAGAAAATTAGTCCACAAAAGTTGATATGGGTTCCTAAAGGAACCATAAACAATTCAATGATAAATTACAAAGTAAGTAGATCAATTTATAAGGCACCCAAAATCAAATGGGTACCTAAAAACAATCCTCTTTTGTAGACAAACTCACAAGCTAGGAGCAAGAAATGGTATCTTGATAGTGGATGCTCAAGGCACATGACCGGAGATCCATCTCATTTCTCTATGCTCTCTAGCAAAGAAGAAGGATATGTCACTTTTGGAGACAACAACAAGGGTAAAATCATTGGCAAGGGAACCATAGGTAACAAATCGAGTTTTTCAATTGATGATATGTTACTAGTTGATGGTTTAAAACATAATCTTTTAAGTATTAGTCAACTATGTGATAAAGGTTATGTTGTTAGATTTGAATCCAATGTTTGCATTATTGAAAAACCCAACAACAACATATCCATGATTGCTTTAAAACAAAACAATGTCTACACCATAAATATTGATAAATTAAGTAATGAAATGTGTTTTTCTATTTTGAATGATGACGCTTGGCTTTGGCATAGGAGGCTAGGCCATGCAAGCATGAAACTAATCTCTAAGATTTCATCTAGAGATTTAGTAAGAGGTATCCCAAACATGAAATTTGTTAAGGATAAGGTATGTGATGCATGTCAACTAGGAAAACAAATAAAGACTAGTTTCAAATCAAAAAATCACATTAGCACCACTAGACCATTGCAATTGATCCACTTGGACTTATTTGGATCAATTGACATAACAAGCCTAGGAGGTAGCAAATATGCCTTTGTAATTGTGGATGACTATAGTAGATACACTTGGACCTATTTTTTGGCTCATAAAAGTGATTGCTTCAAATGTTTCTCTAAATTTTGTAAACTCACTCAAAATGAAAAAGGCTTTATGATCTCATCAATTCGAAGTGATCATGGAGGTGAATTTCAAAATCATGACTTCCAAAATTTTTGTGAAACAAACGGATACAATCACAACTTCTCTACTCCAAGAAATCCACAACAAAATGGAGTAGTAGAAAGGAAAAATAGAAGTTTGCAAGAAATGGCTAGAACCATGTTAAATGAATATAATTTACCAAAATATTTTTGGGCCGAAGCCGTGAATACGGCTTGCTATGTGATGAATAGAGTTCTAGTGAGACCATCCCTATCCAAAACTCCATATGAATTATGGAATGATAAAAAATCCAATGTTTCTTACTTTAAAGTTTTTGGTTGCAAATGCTTTATTTTGAATGAAAAGGATGCCTTAGGAAAATTCGATGCAAAATCCAATGAAGGCATATTTCTTGGTTATTCTTCCGTTTCTAAGGCTTTTAGTGTTTTCAACAAGAGAACCTTACTTATAGAAGAATCTATTCATGTGGTTTTTAATGAAGTTTCGAATTTAAGAAAAAGATTTTGATGATGATTTTGGTCTTGATGATTTGAATTTGAATGAACCCTCTCCTCAAAATAACATCTTGGATGCATCTTCTTCCCAAACTTCCTTACCAAAGGAATGGAAGTATGTAGATGCTTATCCCAAGGAGTTAATTATAGGAGATGCATCGAAAGGGGTTCAAACTCGCTCTTCTTTCAAAAATTTTTGTACCCATGCTGCCTTTCTTTCTCAAGTTGAACCAAAATGCATTGTTGATGCCCTAAAAGATGATTCTTGGGTTATCGCAATGCAAGAAGAATTGAATCAATTTGAGAGGAATGAGGTATGGAAGCTTGTTCCTAGACCTAATGACCACTTAGTTATTGGTACTAAGTGGGTCTTTAGAAACAAGCAAGATGAATGCGGTATCGTGGTTAGAAACAAGGCTAGACTAGTGACCAAAGGTTTCAACCAAGAAGAAGGTATCGATTATGAAGAAACCTTCGCTCCGGTGGCAAGATTGGAAGCCATTAGGATGCTCCTTGCCTATGCTAGTAGTAAAGATTTTAAATTATTTCAAATGGATGTCAAAAGTGCATTCTTAAATGGTTTTATTTCCGAAGAAGTTTATGTTGAACAACCACCCGGATTCGAAAACTCTCTATTTCCTAACCATGTGTTTAAGCTAAGGCCTTATATGGTCTTAAACAAGCCCCTAGGGCTTGGTATGAGAGGCTTAGTTCCTTCTTGATTTCAAATAATTTTACTAAAGGCAAGGTTGATACTACATTATTTATTAAACATTTTGAAAACAATTTTCTTATTGTTCAAATTTATGTTGATGATATTATTTTCGGATCTTGTAATAAATCACTATGTGAATTATTTGCTAAGGATATGAGTGATGAATTTGAGATGAGCCTAATGGGAGAACTAAATTTCTTTTTAGGACTTCAAATCAAGCAACTAAGTGATGGTATATTTCTAAATCAATCAAAATACACATTGGAATTGTTAAAACGATTTAATATGGATGGATCAAAAGAAATTAGCACTCCTATGAGCACCTCCACTAAATTAGATATGGATGAAAATGAAGAAAGTTTTGATCAAAAAACTTATAGGGGCATGATAGGTAGCCTGCTTTATCTCACCGCAACTGGACTGATATCATGTTCGATGTAGGGCTATGTGCAAGATTCCAAGCTAATCCTAAGCTATCTCACTTGAAAGCTGTCAAGAGGATTCTTAGATATCTTAAAGGGACCCCTAATCTTGGATTATGGTATCCAAAATCTGAAAATTTTAGTTTGAAAGCTTATGCAGATGCGGATTTTGGTGGATGTAAAATAGATAAAAAAGCATATCGGAACATGCCAATTTCTAGGACATGCACTTGTTTCTTGGACTTCAAGAAACAAAATTGATTGCACTATCTACAAGCAGAAAAGTTGAATATATAGCTGCTAGTGCATCTTTGTGCACAAGTTATCTGGATGAAAAATACACTAGAGGACTATGGAATCTACTTAAAAAATATTTCTATAAAGTGTGATAACATGAGTGCAATTTGTCTAACTAAAAATCCAATCCAACACTCTTGCACTAAGCACATTGACATCAGGCATCACTTTATACGTGATCATGTAAGTAGTAGAAATGTCACTCTTGATTTTGTTGATACAAATCATCAATTAGCGGACATTTTTACGAAACCTTTAAATGAGGAATAATTTGATTTTATTAGAAGGGAATTAGGCATGCTAAACTGTCCAAGTAAGTAAGTTTTTTTTTATGATGTCTTTTCTTGAAATTATGTTTAAACTATGATTTCCATCGATTTGATTCGGATTTTCCCATGGATTTATTCCTTTTGACTTCATCCCATCTCTGAGATTTTTCTTTAAAAAAAAAGAAAAAACATGAAATCCAAATTTGTTTTTGTGCTACGGCGTAGTAGCATGCCACCAGTCTTGGCGGTGGAACCATCTGGGTAGTCATCCCAGCGGTGGAACACTTTCTTTGGAAGTGTAGTACCGCCCGAACACCCTGCTATAAAGTGTGTTAGGGCCGGCGGTAGAACCGCCTCCCCTAATCTGTGAACCGCCTCTCCTCACTCTTCCAAACTCTTCCAAACTTCAAATTGGTGTCATTTCTTCCCATCTAGAAGCCTAAGGAGGAGATTTTATCTTGATTCAAGCTTCCTACATCTCAAAGAACCAATCTAAGGTAAAAACAGAATTATTTCTCTTTCCTTTTCTTGTGAAGTTTCATTCCTTTCTTCAATTGATTTTTGATCATTCCTGAATAGAAATGGCTCCTAGAAGAACATCAAGAGACAAAGGAAAAAGGATGGAGGTAGATTCATTTGACCAATCCTTGTTTAAATCACAAGAAGCCTCCCTTAGATTTTCTGAATTTTGTTCTAGACCCATTCATAAAGGAAAGTATGTTGATTTGAATCAATTAGGAAACTTAGAACCTATCATGTGGTTTGCAGACTTAGAGGCTTTACCTATTCTCGCAAATTATTGAACCTATTTATCCACGTTTAGTTAAGTTGTTCTATGCTAATTTAAGCTGTGAATGATGATGGCTTGTCAACTTATCTTCTAGGTAATGAGATTCAAATATGTGATAATACTATATGCTCATTAATTGGAATTGTTGAAAGAGAGCTAGGGTGTTATTTTCGAGGAAAATGGGATATGGACACAGATTGGTGCCACTCACTCTAAAGCTTTAGAAAGCTGTGTTTGCAAACCCAAATTTAGGAATAATTCCCAAGAGTTGTGAACATTTATTACCTTTTAACTCTAAAATTTTGCATCACATTCTAATAAGCATTGTTATTCCTAAGCGGTTTCATCATGATGAGATCGGTTTCATTGAATTAGGTACCTTATATTGGATCATGACTAGACAACATTTCTGTTTTGGTTACCTAATCAGCAAACACATGATAGAGGTCCTTTCTAAAGGATCAATGTTACCATATGGAGGTTTAATAACTAGACTATTGCATGCCCATAACATCTGCATTCCACCGGATGAAGAAGCAATACAAGTCGAAAGATTTAATATTATTGACGTTAAACTACTTAGATGACTTAGATGTACTTTCGAGCATGGAATAGGGGTTAGGCAACCTAGGAGATGTGATATACCTCCCCAGTAGTAGACCATCCTGAAAACACCAGTCCTTAGGGGAAATGAATCTCCTCCTCCTAATCCTTTTGTTGCAGCTACATCGGTGACATTTTCTGCTCCATCTTCTCTTGATCCGATCATGAGAGAGTTAAATGAAGTAAAACTACAGCAAATTGAAATTTTGAAGGAAATGCGGAAGATGAACTTAAAGATCGATCACATGTATAGGCATCTTGGCATTCCTCCTGAGGAGTAGCTTGCTGTGTTTTCTTTTTGAACGATGTAAACTTGTGTTGTATGTTGACATTTATGTTGTATTCCTTACATCGTGACATCTTCTTGTTGACATCTATGTTGTCTTAACTTCATGCTATGTTATCTTACATCTTTTCGGCCACTGTGGAATGGTTTTCGGTTTTCTGATTTCCTTTTCCACATTTGTGATGTTTTCCGACCCTCCTTATTGTTATGATTCCCTCGTTTCCTTTTTGTTGATGACAAAGGGAGAGAAATGATATGTGTATTGCCATATGATATGCGTTGTCCAACATAAACTTAGTTGGGTTCTTGATATCATGTTTTTTTTTATTATGTATACTTCATTGATATCTTTGATATCTATTTTGAAATCTTGAAATTAAAATTAATTGTGTTGAATTCAAAAATTGAATTCAAGCAATTTTTCTTTATGGCATATACATAGGGGGAGTTAAGAATAACTCCATCACTAATTGATTGTCATCATCAAAAAGGGGGAGATTGTTAAATCTCGGATTTTGATGATGAAATTAATTGGTGAAATATTTGTACTAATCTCTTTGTTGAGATGAGTGTGCAGGAATAACTACGATGGAAAGAAAACATAACGTGATTTACCGAGGCCAAGTCCGTCGGGGGTTTAAGAGTTCATCGGAAGTCCGAGAGATTTTCGGAAGAGTTAGGAACCATCCAAGATCAAATCGGGACTTGTCGAAGTTTTGAAAGTCCATTTCAAAGATCGTCGAAGGTTCGCGAAACTTAGGAAGATTCGAAACCAGCCGAAGACTAGTTGAGCTCGCCGGAGTATCTTTGGGAGACCACGGTAGCAACTGAGGGAAGCATCGGAGGCCTGCCGGAATCTCGCCGTAGAACTCGCCGGAAGTCGACTTGAAGGGTGTCCGATTAAATCACGTTAAGTTATGTTCGTAATTTGCACATGAGTAGAGCAAGGATTTAAGAAATAAACCCAGCCCAAAATTCGGTAGGAGCCACCAGGGCCACTATGTGTCAAGTTGAGATCTAAGCAGGCCCCATTCGGCTCTGTCCGAATGGGGCAAGCGTGGAACCGCCCAAGCCTGGGGTGGTGGAACCGCAAGCTGGGCGGTGGAACCGCCACTGGGCGGTAGCACCGCCCCACACACACACAAAGCGGTGGAACGCTGTGCTGGGGCGATAGCACCACCCCTATACATCGACGGCGGTGGAACCGCTTAGTGAAGCGGTGGCACCGCTTCGCCATCCGGCTCGAGCGGTAGCACGCCGCCTAGGGCGGTGGCACCGCCGCTATCACGTCGATCAAAGATCGACACAGCGTGTGGCACCGCTTCGATAAGCGTGTGGCACCGCTTGACCACTGAAACATGGGAACTCCAAATTCACTTGAAATTTGGAGCCCAATTTTGAATCTACTTTGGATCTATAAATACCCCCCCTTTCTCAGCTGAAAGGGTACCCTTTTGAGCAAGAAAAAGTTTGAGTCTTGAGCTTTTGAAGAGTTTTGAAAAGTGTTATTTTCTTTGCTAAGTGTTCACCTTCTTCTTCTTCTTGAGAGATCTTGTACAAGTGTGAACATCTTGTAAAGGGTTGTAAAAGGGGTGTTTGATCCTTCCCCTTCAAAGGACTTGCTAGTGGAAGAGCGGAGCCTCATCGCAAAGGCTTCAAGAGTGGATGTAGGTCATTTGACCGAACCACTATACATCATTGTGTCCTTAAATATGTGAGTGTTTATATTTCTGAATCATTTCATTTCTTGGCTGCAAGTTCATAGTTAGTTCCTTTTCACAAGCAATTACTTTCAAGTTCTCTTTCGTCGAATCGAAATCTTCCTACGAACTTGTGTTTCTTTGCGAAATCGTTTTCAAGAATACGAGTTTAATCCATTTGCACTAATTCACCCCCCCTTAGTGCCTTTTGATCCTTTCACGAACCCCCCCTGTAATTCCAAAATATGTGTTGGGCACCTCTAAAGTAGAACAAGTAGACAGGGAACTACAAGATAGAGACAAAATGCTGAAGTTGCTAAAAGATAATCTCACTACAGCACAAGCAAGGATGAAACAGCAATATAATCAACACAAAGGCGAAAGAGAATTTTTAGTAGGAGATTGGGTCTTCCTACGGCTCCAGCCATACAAACAAACATCAATCCAAACCAGAGCATCTATGAAGCTTTCACCTCGGTTCTATGGACCCTACCAGATTTTGGAGCGCATCGGAGCAATAGCATACAGATTGGACTTACCCGCTAGCTCCCAAATCCATCCAGTCTTCCATGTATCATGTTTGAAGCTCAAGTTGGGACAACACGAGATAGCCCAAAGCCATCTACCAAATATAACTACCCAAGGAGAGCTCCAGACCCAACCAAGTGCCATTATTGATCGACGAATCGTGACTCGACGACGACGACCTACTACTGAAGTGTTAATATAGTGGGAAAACCTACCAGTAGAAGATGCCACTTAGGAGAACTACGACGACTTGAAGATCAAATTCTCAGAATTCATGGAACGTCAGCCTCGAGGACAAGGCTGATTTGAAGAGGGCGGGTCTGTTAGGACTCTAGCTATGAGAGTCCTAATTTAGTTTCATTGATAAGGGCATTCATGTAAATCCTATCTAGCCGACCCTTATTAAAGAGGTGAAGAGGCCGGCTAGGTTAGGGTTAGGTTACTTCTTAGGAAAGGAGTCCTATTAGAGAAAGAATCCTATTAGAAGTAGGAGTTCTATTAGGAAAAGAGTCCTATTAGAAGTAGGAGTCCTATTAGGAAAAGAGTCCTATTAGAAGTAGGAGTCCTATTAGGAAAAGAGTCCTATTAGATGAGGAGTCCTATTAGGAAAAGAGTCCTATTAGAAGTAGAAGTCCTATTAGGGAAAGAGTCCTATTAGAAGTAGAAGTCCTATTAGGGAAAAAGTCCTATTAGAATTAGGAATCCTACTAGAGAAGGAGTCCTAATTAGAAGTTGGTTATAAGTAGGAGTCTTGAGTAAGAGTCCTATTAGGAGTTGGGGCTTAGAAGCCCTATAAATAACCATGTATTCATCCTCTTTTAATGAATGAATAGATCAATATTTTTGCAGCCTTTGTGCAGCAACTTGGAGGAAGGAACCCCTATAGAGTTCCAAGGAGGCCGATCCCCTATAGAGATCAACCCCAAGCTTAGAATCCGTGGAGGGTTCTAACACTCAGATGGTGCTGGATCAAAGGAACTAAGCGTAGGAGATTCACTTCCCCTAAAAATCGGTGTTTCAGGTCGTTCTACTGGTGGGGGTACTAGATCAATCCTTCTAGGTTACCTAATCCATAGGCCATCTCTAAAAGTGCATCTAAGTCACTTTAGGAGACTTCTGTTTATTGTGTTATATCTATCAACCTGCATTATCTCCTTATCGGGTGACACACAAATATCATGGGCAATTATTAATCTAGTGATCAACCAGCTATATGACAACATTAAGTCTCTAGAGAAGATTTCCATCATATGTTGTCTAATCAAGTATCCAAAGTAGTTATTTTGTTGAGTCATGACCCAATACATGGTACTTAATTCTAACATACTAATCTCATCAAAGTGAAACTATTTCGGAAGAAGAATGCTTAAGATGATGTGATGAAGTAATTTCGAATTAAAAGGTAATAAGTGTTCGTAACTTTTAGGAATGATTCCTAGGTTCGGATTAGCAAATATCATCTCTAAGACTTCGGAGTGGGTTGCTCCTATTGCATCCATATCCCATTGCCCTTTGAAATAACATCTTCTACTCTTTTTTTCAATTCCAATTAGTTCACAAATGGTATGATCCGAAATCTGAATTGTGGTTCCCAAAATGTAGGTAGTTAAAACATCATCTTCAATACACATATTAGCATAAAATAGCTTAACCAACCTAGGATAGATTGGTTTATTAATTTGTAAGATAGGTAAAACATTTAGATTGGCAAACCATCTAATGGGTTCTAGGTTTTCTAGTTCACCTAGATCAACATGTTTTCCCTTATGTATGACTTTAGAATCAAAATTTGGGTACCTTAAGGCTACCTCATTAGATCTAAAAAGAATTGGGTCAAATGAATCTCCTTCCAACCTTTTCCCTTTGTCTCTTGATGATTTCTTAGGAGCCATATCTATTCATGATGAAGGAACAAAAGGAAACAATAAAGAAAAGACAATCAAATGTGAAGAGAAGAGAAAATTATAGATTTTACCTTCTTTGAGTTTCCTAGGGAGGTGAGGAGCTTGAATCAAGAAAAAACCTTTGTTAGCTCTTTTGGAGGAAGAAGAAATAGAGAGGAGAGATTTGGAGGAGTTGAGGAGGAAGAGGCTGAGATTTGGTGGGTTTCGGTCGGTTCTACCGCCGACCCTAACACCCCCTTAAATATGGGGGTATTTGGGTGGTACTACCACCAACCAAGTGGTGCTACCACCTAGGAGCCGAGTACAGGTTCTGGCGGTGCTACCACTGGAACCAAAAAAAAAATTTTAATTTGTTTTCATGTGTTGAAATGAGATGAGATGTAATCATAGATCATTTTTTGAGATATAGAATTAAAATGAGGGAGGCAAATCCGTAAGAGCCGAGTTTTCATAAAATCCACGAAAGCCGAAAGAAAATATATATAATGCTGCTCATTCACAAGGACAATTTAACATGCCTATTTCCCTCCTAATGAAGTCAAATTGTTCTTCATTTAAAGGTTTCATAAAGATGTCCACTAATTGATGTTTTGTATCAATAAATTCAAGAGTGTCATCGTTTCTGTTAACATGATCTCATATAAAGTGATGTCTTATGTCAATATACTTAGTTCTAGAGTATTGAATAGGATTTTTGGTTAGAAAAATAGCACTTGTATTATCACATTTTATGGGAATGTTATTTAAATGAATTCCATAATCTTCTAGTGTATTTTTCATCCAAATGACTTGAGCACAACATGCACTTGTGGCTATGTATTCGGCTTCCGTCGTAGATAGTGCAACCGAATTTTGTTTCTTGGAGGTCCAAGAAACAAGTGCATGTCCTAAAAATTGGCATGTTCCGGATGTGCTCTTTCTATCTATTCTACATCCACCAAAATCCGCATCTGCATAGGCTTTTAAATCAAAATTATCAGATTTTGGATACCATAATCCTAGATTAGGAGTACCTTTAAGATATCTAAGAATTCTTTTAACGGCTTTAAGGTGAGACAACTTAGGATTAGCTTGAAATCTCGCATAAAGTCCTATGCTAAACATGATATCTGGTCTAGTTGCAGTAAGATAGAGCAAGCTACCTATCATCCCCCTATGTCTTTTGATCAAAATTTTCTCCACTTTCATCCAAGTCTAACTTAGTGGAAGTACTCATTGGAGTGTTGATGGCTTTTGAATCATCCATATTAAATCGTTTTAACAATTCTAATGTATATTTGGATTGATTAAGGAATATGCCATTACTAAGTTGTTTAATTTGTAATCCAAGAAAGAAGGTTAATTCTCCTATTAGACTCATCTCAAATTCATGACTCATACACTTGGCAAAAGATTCACGTAGTGATTCATCCGAAGAACCAAAAATAATATCATCAACATAAATTTGAACAATAAGAAAATTATTTTCAAAATATTTAATAAACAATGTAGTATCAACCTTGCCTTTAGTAAAATTATTTGAAATTAAGAAAAAACTAAGCCGCTCATACCAAGCCCTAGGGGCTTGTTTTAGTCCATAGAGAGCCTTAGTTAATTTAAACACATGATTAGGAAGAAGGAAATTTTCGAATCCAGGTGGTTGTTCAACATATATTTCTTTGGAAATAAAGCCATTTAAAAAAGCACTTTTGACATCCATTTGAAATAGTTTAAAATCATTACTACTAGCATAGGCAAGAAGCATCCTGATGGCTTCTAATCTTGCCACAAGAGCGAAGGTCTCTTCATAATCAATACCTTCTTCTTAGTTGAAACCTTTGACCACTAATCTAGCCTTGTTTCTAACCACAATACCGTATTCATCTTGCTTGTTTCTAAAGACCCATTTAGTACCAATAACTAAATGGTCATTAGGTCTAGGAACAAGCTTCCATACCTCATTCCTCTCAAATTGATTTAACTCTTTTTGCATTACGATGATCCAAGAATCATCTTTCGAGGCATCATCAATGCATTTTGGTTCAACTTGAGAAAGAAAAGCGGCATGGGCACAAAAATTCTTAAATGAAGAATGAGTTTGAACCCCTTTAGATATATCTCCTATAATTAACTCCTTGGGATGGGCATCTACATACTTCCATTCCTTGGGTAAGGAAATTTGGGAAGAAGATGCATCCAAGTTGTCATTTTGAGGAGAGGGTTCATTCAAATTCAAATTATCAAAAACAAGATCATCATCAAAATCTTTTTTCTTAGATTCAAAAAATTCATTAAAAACCACATGAATAGATTCTTCTATAACTAAGGTTCTTTTGTTAAAAACTCGAAAAGCTTTAGAAATAGAAGAGTAACCAAGAAAGATGCCTTCATCGGATTTAGCATCGAATTTTTCTAAGGCATCATTTTCATTTAAAATAAAGCATTTGCAACCGAAAACTTTAAAGTAAGAGACATTGGATTTTTTATTATTCCATAATTCATATGGAGTCTTAGATAGGGATTGTCTTACTAGAACTCTATTCATAACATGGCAAGCCATGTTCATGGCTTCGGCCCAAAAATATTATGGTAAATTATATTCATTTAACATGGTTCTAGCCATTTCTTGTAAATTTCTATTTTTCCTTTCCACTAGTCCATTTTGTTGAGGATTCCTTGGAGTAGAGAAGTTATGTTTATATCCGTTTATTTCACAAAAATTTTGGAAGTCATGGTTTTGAAATTCACCATCGTGATCACTCCGAATTGATGAAATCATGAAACTTTTTTCATTTTGAGTGAGTTTACAAAATTTAGAGAAATATTTGAAACAATCACTTTTGTGAGCCAAGAAATAGGTCCAAGTGTATCTACTATAGTCATCCATAATTACGAAGGCATATTTGCTACCTCCTAGGCTTGTTATGTCAATTGATCCAAATAAGTCCAAATGGATCAAGTGCAATGGTCTAGTGGTACTAATTTGATTTTTTGATTTGAAACTAGTTTTTATTTATTTTCCTAGTTGACATGCATTACATACTTTGTCCTTGACAAACTTCATATTGGGGATTCCTCGTACTAACTCTCTAGATGAAATCTTAGGTATTAGTTTCATGCTTGCATGACCTAATCTCCTATGCCAAAGCCAAGCATCATCATTCAAAATCGAAAAATACATTTCATTACTTAGTTCAACAATACTAATAGTGTAGACATTGTTTTATTTTAAAGCAATCATGGATATATTGTTGTTTGGTTTTTCAATGATGCAAGCATTGGATTCAAATCTCACGATGTAACCTTTATCACATAATTAACTAATGCTCAAGAGATTATGTTTTAGTCCATCAACTAACAACACATCATCTATTGAAAAACTTGATTTGTTACCTATGGTTCCTTTGCTAATGATTTTACCCTTGTTATTGTCTCCGAAGGTGACATACCCATCTTCTTTGCTAGTGAACATAGAGAATTGAGATGGATCTCCGGTCATGTGCCTTGAGCATCCACTATCAAGATATCATCTCTTGCTCCTAGCTTGTGATGGTGAATGTGTCTACAAAAGAAAATGGCTTTTAGGTAACCATTTGATTTTGGATGCCTCAAATATTGATCTACTAACTTTGTCATTTAGCATTGAATTATTTATAGTTCTTTTAGGAACCCATATCAATTTGTGTGGACTAATTTTCTTAAACGGACATTTGTAAACAACATGTCCGGATTTACAACAAAAATTACATTTCAAATGAGAGGATACATGTAATGTTGGCCCTTTAATGAAGGTGGTTTGAGTTCGGTGAGATTGACTCACGAATCCAATTCCACATCTATTTCCGACGTGACCCTTGTTAGCAAGGATCATATCTAAGCCCTTGCTACCGATCTTAAACTTGCTTAGGGTCTTTTTAAGTAGTAAGTTCTCCTTTTTTAATGCTTCTAAGTATTCACACTTAGAGTATGGGGGAGAAGGAGTTTGGAGACTATCGAACTTATTTTATAATAAAGCATGCTCTTTCTTTAGCAAATTGAACTTCTTACTAATAGTTCTACATTCATCAAATAACTCATGAAAAGCGATAAAAAGCTCATTGAAAGATAATTCTTCATTAAATAACTCACTAACCTCTTCTCCTAAGGCCATTAGCGTGAAGTTAGGTTCCTCTTTGTTGCTTGCTTCTTCAACTTCGGAGTCACTTGAATCATCCCATGTAGCCTTCAATGCTTTCTTCTTCTTGGGTTGCTTCTTCTTGGCTTGGGGGCATTCATATTTGAAGTGCCCTGGCTTCTTGCACTTGTAGCAAATAACTTGGTCCTTTTTATGTTCAATTTATTTTTTGTGTCATTTTTAAATTTGTTCTTTCTTATGAACTTTTTAAATTTTCGAGTTAAAAGTGTAATGTCATTGTCATTGTCCTCATCACTTGATATTTTTTTCAAGTGGTCTTCTTGTGTTTTTAGTGTCATATTCTTCCTGTTCTTTGGAAGAGGGTTCTTGAGCTCTTCATGAGCATGGCACGTCATTTCGTAGGTCATTAGAGACCCAATAAGTTCTTCAAGAGGAAAAGTTTTAAGGTCCTTGGCCTCTTGAATGGCCGTAACTTTTGGATCCCAACTCCTTGGAAGGGATCTTAAAATCTTAGTTACAAGTTCAAAGTTAAAAAAACCTTTACCAAGTGCCTTAAGTCCATTAATGACATCCGTAAAGCGGGTGTACATGTCTCCAATGGACTCACTTGGTTTCATTCGGAAAAGTTCGTAAGAGTGCACAAGAATATTGATTTTGGACTCTTTCACTCGGCTAGTGCCTTCATGAGTGATCTCAAGATTACACCAAATATCAAAGGCTGATTCACAAATTGATACGCAATTAAATTCGTTTTTGTCTAGTGCATAAAATAAGGCATTCATAGCCTTTGCGTTTAAAGCAAAAACCTTCTTCTCCGATTCATTCCAATCGCTCATCGGAAGAGAAGATTTTTGAAAACCATTCTCAACGATATTCCAAAGCTCAAAATCCATAGAAATAAGAAAGATCCTCATACGGGTCTTCTAATACGTATAATCCGACCCATTAAATATAGGCGGATGTGTAATGGAATGACCTTCTTGCATACTGGAATAGGCCATTTCTCTTGAGTTTTAGACCAAATATGAGAGTGAACCCGCTCTGATACCAATTGTTAGGATCGAACAATTACTAAGAGGGGGGATGAATTAGTGCAGCAGATTAAAACGTAATTTTGAAACCAATTTCGGTAAAATGGTTAGTTCATATGAAAACTTCGATCCGATGAAAGATGACTTGGTTGAAGTTGCTTGAGTAAAAGTAAAGAAAAACTGAATGGTTTACAGCCAAGTAAAAAGATAAAACAGAAATTTAAACACTCACATTCAAGAACGCCACGACGTATAGTGGTTCGGTCAAAGTGACCTACATCGACTTCCGAAGCCTTCTCCGATGAGGCTCCCAACTTCCACTAGTAAATCCTTTTGAAGGGGAAAGACCAAACACCCCTCTTACAACCCTTTTACAAGAAGTTCACACTCTTACAGATTTTCTAAAGAGAAAGAAGGAGGTGAACACAAGCTATTGAAAACAAGACTTTTGTAAGACTTTAGCTCAATTTCTAACTCTCAAAAGAGTGCCCTTTCAGCTGAGAAAGGGAGGGTATTTATAGATTCAAAGAGGATTCAAATTTGAGCTCCAAATTTAAATTCTCTTTGAGTTTCCCAGTGCCGACGGTGCTACCACCTGTCAGAGGTTGTGCTATCGCTTGTCAGTCGTCAAACTGACAGTGCACAGGCGGTACCACCACCCAAGGCAAGCGATACTACCATCGCTGCACACATGCGTTGGGCGGTAGCACCGCCCAGCACTCGGCTACCAAGCGGTTCCACCGCCTAGCCCATTTAGCAATACTGAATGGGCCTTGTTTTAGGCCCAAATTGGCCCAATAAGAGCTCGGTTGGCCCCTACTAGGTTTGAGCAGGATTAATTTGAAATCCTTGCCCTAATTACGTGCCAACTATGAAATTGATACATAATTAATAGTGATTTGAACTGACATTCTTCAAGTCTTATTTCGGCGAGCTTTACGATGAGATTTCGGCGGTCTTTCGATACTTCCCTCAAATTTCTTCCGACAGATTCCCAGCATGCTCTCGGATTGTATGGCGAGCTCAATGAGTCTTCGGCAAGCTTCCGAACGTTCTCGACAAACTCCGTGAACCTTCGACGATCTTTACGGTGAACTTCCGAAAACTTTGATAAGTCCCTGATTCGATCTCGGTTGGTTCCGACAACACTTTCGACGATCCTTCGGACTTCCGATGAACTCTTGAACACTCAACAGACTTGACCTTAGCAAATCGCTTTATGTTTCTAACCCATCATAGTTAATCCTGCACACTTATCTTGATAATATAGATTAGCACAAATATTTCACCAATTGATTTCATCATCAAACTCCGAGATTCAACAGGAACTAGTAGAGTCAAAGACTCGAAAGTAAACCTCTTATTGCATGATTTTGAGCTTTTTCAAATGCAACTAAGCAGGACTATAGGTGACATGTACATCCGTTTCACGAATTTTGTCAATAGTCTAAAAGCTCTTGGTAAATTTTTTTCAGATTTTGATCTTGTAAACAAGATTTTAAGATCCCTTCTAAAATGGTGGGATCCTAAAGTAATGGCCATACAAGAAGCTAAAAATTTAAATGACTTGTCTCTTGAAGAACTCATTGGGTCTTTAATGACCTATGAGATGACATTCTTGGAACACAATAAACATGATGAACACTTGAACCACCTTCCAAAGAATAAGAAAGATTTGAAACTTTGGACAAATGAATACCACTTGAGTGATGACTCAAGTGATGAAGACATTGAACAAATAACAATGAATTTTAATAAGTTCATTAAACAAAAAACTAAAACTAAAAATGAACTTGAATGGAGGAAGAGGCCAAAGATGAAGATGAAACACAAAGAAGAATCAAGTGACGAAACGATGAATTGGGCTTTGACAGGTTTCAACAATGAGGTAAGTAACTCACCTAAAATGTTCTTACGTTGTTTTGAAATTATATGATTCTTTCACGAGTTGCTTAATATAGCTGGTAGGAATTTTATTTTATGCTTTTTCTTTATAGTATTTTTAAAAAGTAAAAAATTATGATTAATGATTGGATGATTTATATAATTCCATGAATGTTTATGATTTCCGTATCGGATTTTGATATATAATTTTGACACAAAAGTTAATTAGCATGATTATGATTTTGTACTTTAGTTTTCATGCTTAATGATGTATGAGGATTTGAAATAATAACTTGAAATCTCATATTTTGAAACAATGTATTTGTCTTGATGATCTTCATGATGATATCGGTTCCAAACATGATGCTTGACGATTTTATATCATACATGAGCTTTTGAAGTAATGTTGATTTAAAACTCTATGTTTTGGATTAACGTGTTTTTGGTTTAATCATTTTCTTGTCAAATTAAGATGACATTTTAAGATGACATAATGCATGAACACCAAAAAAGATGAATTCCATGTATGCTCTCCATATCGGCTTTCAATTTTAAACATGATACATATCTATGTATGGATCTCTTTAAAGTCTTAAAAAGACTTGATAGATGATAAATGCTTGTATGATGCTTATGACTTGAAATCTTCTATTTTGGATTAATGTGTTTTTGGGCTTGACGAAATTTGTTTCGAAGTCATATGATGATGACTTTATTATTAAAAAAAACCTAGAATATACTTATATAAAACAAATAAAACACATGAAAAGGAAAGCGTATGACCATGATAAATTCATGAATCTTGATGGTTTTATATTGCTTTTGGTTTCAAACAAGATGCATGATTTTTGACACTAAAAATTAATGGCATGTTTCAAGGTAATGCTTACACACCAAATACGATTAAAAAATAGAAGCAAGCCTATTGATGATTTCACTTTCAAAATGATGCATGGTTTTTTCATAAAAATTTGAATATGCTCATACGAAATCAATTACATGAAATGAAAATGGGTTTTCTATCCTATTGAAATTAATGAACTCATTTCATGAATCATGTGAATATCTTGAATCAATTTTGGAAAATACCGCATACTTAATGAGTTACAATTCAATGATCTTTATGACGAAATTTGTCTTTCCATCTTGAATGTTGACATTTCCTTTTAAGGCAAAAGGCATGCTTATAAGATGAAATACATAAAAAAAATTATATTTACTATATTATTGAGATTAATGAATTCATGTGAATCTCTTGAATCATGAAAATGATTTTGATGATTCGAACTTGAACGAGCCTTATCATAGTCATGATCTTGATTATTCGGAACTATATATTTGAATCTTTATGAATTCATGATAACTTAAAATGCTAATTCATGACATGATATGGCTGATTCCTTGATTTACTCTTTTTTTTATGTCTTAAAAATGGATGTTTAAAATCATGCTTGATGAGTTATTTTATAAGATTTTGCCTTGTACAGCTTGAACTTTCATGCTTATCTCTATTTGACATTAAAAGACAAAGGCATGTTCAAATGGAATTAATCATAAAAAGGGAAATGTATGATTCTAAAAATTTTTGATTTTCCATGAAAAACAAGTGATAAATTCATTTATGATATTTTGTGAATCACTTAAATTTGAAATGAGATCTTGATAAAAATTCTTATGCATGAATCAATGTGCTCTTTGCGCTATCTATTCTCAAATAAATCATGTTCTTCTTGAGCCTTGATATCATATCCTTCATGATATAGAAATGACATTATTTCTTTGCCATGTAAGCCTTATATAATGATTCAAAATTGATGTAAAAGAAATATACTTAATGATTGAATCATTGATTGATTCTTTTTATCATGGCTTAAAAGTGAATGTAAAGAAAATATTTATGAATCATGATTTTGGATTTCTCGGAACTATTTATTTAAAATTCTTCTTATGAAATCATGATCGTGATAAAAATTCCTATGTATAAATCAAGATCTTGTGTTTAATCTCCTAAGACTTCTTGTTATTTCCTAAATAGGAGACTTGTCAAAATGATTCATGAACATTTTGATTTATGACTTTTGAATTCATGTCTTGATTTCGATGATTGAAACATTATATGCTTAAATTGATTCTTTTTATGTATAAATACTTCCTTGTATGCATCATGTGATGATTAAAAATTGATGTATATTTTTATTGATGCAAATTTATAACTGATATGAAAAGTGGATATAATTGAAATTTTCAGCCATTGAGCCCTCCCTTCTTTTTGACAAAAACAAAGGGGGAGCTAGCTTCCTAGCAAAGGAAAGCTAGTTGCACTTCTCAAAAGAAAAGGAAGCAAAGAAAGTGTAACTTGCACATCTCAAGAAGCGAATGAAAAATTACTATCTTGCCTATCTTTAGAAAGAAAAATTACAAACTTGCACATCTTTGAAAACTATTAGCTTGCATGTTCAAAGTGATATATATTGCAAATCTTTAGCTTGAAAATTGAACTAAAAAAATCTTGCTAGTATATACATCTATAAAACTTATATATTCTTTAAACTAGCTATGATGCTACTTCTCCTTTTTGTTGATGACATAGGGGGAGAAGTAGATTGATGACTTCATGCATTGTAATGATAGTTTTATATATTTATATGATGTTTTGATATTTCTCATAACATATGATGAATGTTGCTTGGATTTAGGATAATCCAAATGTTCTATCAATGGCATATTGATAGGGGGAGTTTGTTTAAACTCTAGGGAGTTAAAGTTAACTCCATCAGTCATCAATTAGTTATCAACATCAAAAAGGGGGACTGTTAGGTCTCAGATTTTGATGATGAAACTAATTGATTATGTTTTATTATATAACTCTGTTTTGAGTGATGCAGGTCTACTCAATCAGAATTCGATAGTTGACGCAGGAGGAATTGATGTTGCGCTAGAGAAAATCATATCAGGATATTAGATGTAGAGCCAAATGTCCGATCGACAATTGACAGAAGGCTTCGAACGTCGGGCATCGGGCCAAGAAGAGTGGTATTGTGCCAAGGATATCGGGGATGCGGAGGTCAACCACCGATTGGGCAACAGGCCGTAAGAAAGGACGATATGCCGAAGAACCAGACGAAGCACCGACCAATGATGTGCCGGGCAACAGAATGTCAATTCGCATTGTAATAACTAACTAGATTGAAGTATAGTTAAGTTTTATATGTGCAGGATTAACTATGATAATGATGAAGATGTAAAGCGAAACAAATGTCAGAGTCAAGTATAATGGAATCAATGGGAGTTCAAGATTTCGACGGAAGTCCGAAAATTCATCGGGGGTGCTGTCGGAACTAGCCGAGAATGAGTAGGGAGCTTACCGAAGAGTTTTTAGAAGTTTATCGGAAGGTTCGTCGGAAGTTCACAGAGCTCGCCGATAAAGATTGGAGCTCACCGAAAGTTCGCTGGAAGCTCGCTGGAGAAAGAAGTCTTGACCCTGTTAGGAAATGTCTTTAATTTTATAGTTAGCACATAATTAGGGTTAGGATTAGGTGTTAATCCTTTAATCCTGTTAGGGGCCAACTGGGCCTAGTATTGGATCAATTTGGACCGGGTTTAAGGCCCAACCAGGAGTACTAGACACTGTCTAGCGGTGGCACCACCAGACTAGGGCGGTGGCATCACCCAGGTCTAGCTTCCTAGGTAGTCTAGGGCAATGGTACTTCCCTAGGGCAGAGTGCCTAGGTGGTGGCACCGTTAGTTGGGTGGTGGTACCACTTAGTACATTGACCGTCTTAGTGTGTCAGGCGGTGGTACCGCTAGACTAGTACTGCCAGCACTTGGAAATCTGGGATAATTCAAATTTGGGCTCCAAATTTGAATCACCTTAAGGCCTATAAATACCCCTCTCAAGATATATACTAAAACTGAGAAAGAAAAACGAAAACGCTGCTGTAATAATGTCAAATTCCTCCCTCCAATTCTAAAGTATGATCTAGCCTTAGAGAGGGTTGAGAGGCCTTGTAAGGGTTACCTCCTAAGCCTATCAAAAGAAGACTGCTGTAAGGGATTCGTCTTTACTTATTAGAAGGAAGACAACTAGTGGAAAAGTCGGTGGCCTCAAGAGAAGAAGAATCGGAAGTGGACGTAGATCGTATGATCAAACCACTATAACAATCGGTTTGCATTTACCTTATTTCTTTTTATCCTTCTGCAAATTTATTTCCTTTACTTGTTCACTGCCATCTTTCTTCTCTTAATGCTTTTAAGTTTAATATGTTTCTAATCGGTTTTCATCAAAATATATTTTAATCCTATAAAGTTTTTGAAAGCTTATTTTGTTAATCACCAAAATTTATCATGTTTAACTGCTGCACTAATTCACCCCCTCTCTTAGTGCCACTCTCGATCCCAACAGTTTGATGTAAAGGTTGCCGATGGCCGAATCCTAAAGTGCGACCAAAAATGCCCACAGGTGAAACTATTACTACAAGACTAAGAAATTGTCACCGACTTCTTCCTCCTACCAATTGATGATTATGAGACCGTGCTGGGCATAGAATGGTAATAACACTAGGTGACGTCTCTTGGAATTTTTTCAAATTAATTATGAAATTCTACTGCAAAGGCAAACAGGTCACCCTACACAGGAAGCGCGGAAGCAACGTAACCACTATTTCGACCCAACGAATGGAGAAAGTTTTACACAAGATAAATGGTTTCTTTTTATGTATCTCCAGTAGCAACTAGAGGGGAAGAAAATAGAAATTGAAGATCAAAATCTTGCCCAATTGCTTGCTGAATTTGATAACATTTTTGTTGAACCATGTGGTCTTCCTCCTACTCGGCAACATGACCACCGAATTCCAATTCTTTCAGATAAACCACCAACGAACACTCAACCGTACCACTATCCTCACCTCCAAAAGGTTGAAATTGAGAAGATTGATAAGGAGATGCTTGCCATTGTGCGCATAGTAACGAAGTAGCGACCCTACTTGATCGGTCAACGATTTCAGATTAAAACCGACCATAGAAATCTCAAGTATTTTTTAGAGTATAAGATATCATCTCCGGAGTAGCAAAAATGGGTAACCAAACTTCTAGGACTTGATTATAAAATTATTTACAAAAAGGAGAAAGAAAATGTTGTTGCAGATGTACTCTCATGGCTACCTGAGCAAGCTAAATTTTCAGTCATTTCTCTTCCTACCACCAGCTCCCTCGAGGACATTAGGGAGGAATGGAAGAATGATCCAGAGACCAGCAACATTATTAAAAAATTGGAGGAGGATCCAAGTGCAATAGCTTACTATACTTGGGATTCAAGGGATCTACGCTACAAAGGTCGTATTGTACTTATACCCGACTCCTCTTGCATTAAAGTCATTCTGCACGAAATGCACTCTACACCTTCAGTAGGGCACTCTAGATTTTTTAGAACCTATAAAAGAGTGAAGTAAAATTTTTATTGGAGAGGGATGAAAAAAATTATTTCTGAATACGTGGCACAATATGATGTATGTCAATAACAAAAGGGTGAAATAGTGGCGAGTCCAGGGAAACTACAACCACTACCCATATCAGACTCGATGTGGAAAGACATCTCTATGGACTTCTTCGAAGGGCTGCCACCTTTCAAAGGTAAAAGCACAATCCTCGTGGTGGTTGATCGACTTACGAAATATGCTCATTTTTGTATTGTACGAAATCCCTACACTACTGCTAGTATTGCTTAGATTTTCATATAAAATATTATTAAACTGTATGGGATGTCAAGGTCCATTGTAAGTGATCGTGACAAGATCTTCAATAGTAAATTTTGGACCAAGTTATTTCAGTTGCAGGGCACCAAACTCAAGATGAGCACAGCATATCATCCACAAACTAACAACTAAACAGAGGTGGTAAATAGGTGTTTAGAGATGTACCTTCAGTGTTTCGTCAGTGACCAACCAAAGGAGTGGATGAAATGGCTCCCCTAGGCCGAATGGTGGTATAATACTATGTATCATTCATCTATAAAATGTACCCCATATGAAGCATTGTATGGTCAGCTAGCCCTTGTGATCCCAAAGTATGTAATTGGCTTGGCCAAGGTAGATCAGGTTGATCAAGATTTAATTGATAGAAACAAACTCCTACAATTGCTAAAGAATAATCTCTCTACCGCTCAAGCCAGAATGAAGCAACAAGCCGACACACGACAAAGCAAAAGAGAATTTTCAGTAGGAGATTGGGTTTATTCGCCTACAACCATACAAGCAACTCTCCATCAATACATGAGCCTCTATGAAGCTATCCCCATATTTTTATAGGCCCTATCAGATCACAGAGCATATTGGAGCTGTGGCGTACAGACTTAAATTGCTTAAGGATGCTAAAATTCACCCTATCTTCCATGTGTCATGCTTGAAGCCCAAGTTGGGAAAACATAAGTCACCCTAGATTCAACAGCCTAACACCACTGATGATGGAGATATTCAAGCCCAACTACAAGCCATCCTCGACCGTAGAACCATGATGCATCATCGACGTCCCTCTAATTAAGTAGCAGAAGACCTGATTCCCTGAGTTCATGGAACCTCAGCCTTGATGACAATGTTGTTTTGAAGAGGGCAGGCTTGATAGGACCCTAGCAGGGTTAGGTCCTACTTAACCAAGTAGCAACTAATAAAAGCCCTGTGAGAGTGTAATAAACCCCACCTAGCTACCTTTATCTTATAAAGAAATGTGGCTAGGGTTTACATTTGGGCCTTTGGGCTTCTTAGCCACCGCCCCCTTTTACTGGGTCGGTCGGCTAAGGTTGAGGGCAAAATGAGTAGTTTACTTAGGACGCAGCCTCTAGGGCTAGGGTTTGGAGCCCTATATAAGCATGCAGCCTTCATCTCTTTAGAATAAAAAAGATCAATCTACAATTGCTGCCACTAGACTGACTACTTAGAGGGTGGAACCCCTATAGCATTCCAAGGGTTGATCCCCCTCAAAGATCAATCTACATAGAATTCCTCTGGGGTTCTATCAATAACCTATGACTAGATTATTAAGGATCTATGTTTAAAGGTGAATCGACCTCATTATTATGATCTCATCACGATCCGATTCTTATTGCATAGATCCAAAGATATCACAATATACATCCAGATAATGTGAGAAATACCAATAATCATAAGCAAAAAGATTAACGCAACATGTTATAAGTATCATCACTCACATGATTGGCTTGTAGGGCACCTATAACTAGCACCTAGGTCTCATTAGAAGTCAAAGCATATTTTGAGGAGGTTCCACCTGATCAGAGAGATCATCGCCCAGATAGATGTAGTAGTGGAAAGAGTTCTATCCAAAGATAATATTGTAATTCTACTGATGAAGCCATTGTCTTAAATTTTCTTTGAGCATCATAAGAGTCTAATAGGGATTAAACACATAAGTGATTGGTTTTAGATCAAGTGGGAGATTACTAGTCATAGGTGTCCTGCAAGCCAATCACATGAGTGATGGCATGTGTGACATAACATACACTCTTTTGCTTATTATTATTATTTATCGTTTTATCACTTTATCTTGCATGTTGTATATATTGTGATGTTCATATATCTGTACAATAAGAATCAGATCATGATGAGATTACGATAATGAGACTGATTCATCTTTAAATATAGACTCTAAATAATTCCGGTCATAGGTTACTCGAGTGGGACATCGAGATAATTAGATAGATTAGTGTATTGTATACTCATTTATATGATGGAGGTGGCTAGTCTCATAATTGCTCATGTGGGGACACTAAGGATACAATACAAGTGCTTATTGGAGAATGGGTTCACTGATTAATCCACTCACGGAATACTAGATAGTTGATGATACCTCATTGTTAGATAGTGATTCTGTCATCCCAATAGTGTACCTGGTCCTTAGACTTGAGACACCAAGGATGTCCTATATGAGTACTCTACTTTTTGATACTGGACTTATAGGTCTAAAAGTTTTAGATCTAGCACAGCTAGTCATCAAGAGTGGCAGCCAACCTTACGAGGGTTATTAAGTGTTGATAGAGGATTATCCGCTCTTAGTGTAATGAGAGGAATATCTCATATATTCTTGCTCAAATAAATCTTTGGCCAAGGTTATTTGGATTGAGAGAGAAAGAGTTCTCCGGGAGAATCTGATTAGAGCAACACTCGAGGAGAGATCATATGGGCCCGATAGCACTATGCTCGATATACAGTCTTTGGGATATTAGATGGATGAGAGACTATAGGTACATAGTAACTAGGGAAAAATAGGTCCAAAGGATTGGATTCTCCTGTATCGTTTAGGAATTGCGGCGTAGTAGCCTAGTACATCTATAATCGATGAATCAAGTAAATTATTATATAAATAATAATTCATTGAGCCAGAAGGAGTTCTGATAGGTATGACTCATGGCCAGCTCAATATTAGGTCTAGAGGGTCACAAACATATGGTAGGTGTTGCGATGAGTAGAGGTTTAGATATAAGATATCCGTTGGAGCTCCTATCTTATTGGATATCCATTAAGCCCCTAAATTATTGGATCCTATAGATGAGATCCAATAAGAGCTAATATGAGATTATTGGGTAGAGACCCACTAATCTAAGAGGCTTGGGTAATAAGGCAAGATCCATTAGGGTTAATATGAGACCTCTATAAATAGGAGGGGACCAAAGGCCCATAGGCTAAAGCTTTTTGGTTGTCACCTCCTATTCTCCTCCTCCTCTCCTCCTCAACCAGTAGCCCCTGTTTGGGGTGTATGGATAGTAAGAAGGGTCGACCCTTTCTTGATTGCGTGGTGCACACAATAAGGAGATTTGAGTAGCGATTTGAGGAGCATCGTCGCAGCCCCTACCGCGTGGATCACCGCTAGAGGGGAGGGCACTTGAATTCCTTAATCCAATCCCATAGATCTATAAGAATTCAGGGATATACGATCTCCCTAGGTAATTATCTTACACATAGTTTTTTTAGTTCCGTAGGTTTTTACGCACAAACTTTTACACTATGATAAGAAACTTTTTTTCTACAAGAAATCTATGATTTTTGTTTCTATTCTTCCATTGCACATGTAATGTTGCTCTAGATTTCCCAACAAGTATTATGCTGAAGTAATGCCAACTTATCAAAAAAGCCATTGGGCTTAAAGCTGGGTTGAATTATGCTTGTTAGAAGGCTAAACAAGTGGTCTAAAGTAAGCCTAGGCAGTGGTATTACCAAGCTTAAGCAATAGTACTACCTAAGTCAATAGATAAGCATTATTTGTTCTTATCAACCTTTTCGATGGTAGTACACCTATGGTGATGGTAGTACCACCTTAGGCGATAGTAGTATCTCCCAAAATTTAAATTTTATGATGGCAATGCTACTAGAGTCCAAAATTATAGTATCAAAAGTTATAGTGGTAGTATCGTCTAGTGTTAATGGTAGTACCCCACCCATATCGTAAAATATTTTAGGATTTAAATATTTTAAGCTCTATTCTTGAAGTCTTTTTGGGCCTATAAATACCTCACTCAGGCCTGACTGATGGACTATTCATTCTTGAGTTTGTAAAGTATTGTAGCTTCCTCTTGGAGTATTATTTGAGTCTTTTCCTACCTCTTGAGTTTAGTTGTAATACTAAGTTATAGGAGGTCAGAGATCTCTTATACTACTTAAGTCAACCAACAAGTACTATTTATGCATATTAGCCTTTCCCTTGGTTGTACTACCTAGGATAGTACTGCCACCCAAAATTCAAATTTTGCATTGGTAATACCATTGGAGTCTAAAATTACGACATTAAAAGTTACAATGGTAGCATCACCTAATGTCAGCAATAGTGCCACTTGCATCCTAAAATTTTTGGGGATTTAATTTTTCAGGTCCATTCTTAAAGCCTTTTGGGGCCTATAAGTACCTCACTTAGTTTTGATTAATGGAGCATCTATTCTTGAGTTTGTGAAGTGTTGTAGCTCTTTCTTGGAGTATTGTTTTAGTCTCTTCCTCCATTTTGAGTTTAGTTATGATAATAAGTTGTAGGAGGTGAGAGATCTCTTATAAAAGAGTTAGTATAGAGGTTCTCTCCTAGGCCTATAAAAAAGAGAAGCTGTAACAAGTGTAGTTGATCTTTGCTCATTGGAAAGAAGATCAGAAGTGAAAGTTTATGGCCTCAAGATAGATATAGGTTAGAAAGACTGAACTATTATATATCAGTTTGCATTCCTTCTCTTGCTTGTGAATTTTGTTTGTGATTGTTTATTTATTATTATTCACTTTACCCGTAAACCTTACTCGTACTTAATATTTGGTTAATCATTTTTTCGATATGGATTTTACGATCAAGCTTTAAGGCTGGTTAATATTTTACATAGCACTAATTCAAACCCCACCCCCACGTGTCCCCCCCCCCCCCTTTTAGTATCATTAAGATCCTAATATTCGCAACAACGAATGATAAGAACTTATATCGCACTCCTAATAATAGATAGAGTGGTATCCCTCATTTGTCTAAGTGGGAATAAATTCCTCCCAACGGTGGATGGATAAATCGTCTAAATATTATGTTTAATATTCTACTAATTTTTGAAAGGAATCGCCCTACCTTCTCTCGGTAGGAATACATAATCAACCATAATCATTTATTTACATTCATCTATGCATTCATATATATATATATATATATAAGAAGTTATATAATAACATATTATGAGGGATCATGTTTGATATATGACCTGCTATATTATGGTCACTTATAGCTTCGCATTTTGATGGACCTAGAGTTTCCTTCACCGATTGCACTTTCAATATAACCCATTAAGCATAGTCACATATACTATTTGGTAACAATAAGTGAAAAACACTAATTATTTTTAAATAACACATTTAGATAAAACTTTTAAGCAAATCAAATCATAAAGAGATGGTGCATCAATTTCTTTATAGTCTTTAATCAATCAGTACCCTAATTAGAATTGCCTAATTGATTTGAACTAAACCCAATTCAATTAGAATCTAATGGAACCAATCTTAAATCTTTATAGAACCATTCTAGAATCTATTGGGATCTAGAGCGGCACTAAGAGGGGGGGTGAATTAGTGCAGTAGATAAAGATGATAAATTTTGATGTTTTAAAAATGATTTCGGAAACTTCATATGTTGAAAACTTCATTTCGACTAAAACCTGGTTTCAATTGAAGCGTATCGGAAAATACTTAAAGTATGGAGTGTTTAGAGAGGAAGAAGGACAGTGATGAGTAAGTTGAGCAATGAAGAAAAGATGGTTTGCAGAAATATAAAAGACAATACATAAACGTAAACCGTTTTTATAGTGGCTCGGTCATCCGACCTACGTCCACTCCCGATTCCTCTTCGTTTGAGGACACTGGCTTTTCAATAGCTCACTTAAGACCAACTCTTTAAAGTTTAGGAGGAGGGATTTCTACCAAGAATTACAGAGTTTTTCCTTAGTTTTCTTTAACAGTACTTGCACTCCCAAGCAAGAACATCTAGGGTATTTATAGACCTCAAGAGGATTTAAGTTTGGAGCCTAAATTTAAATCACATCGGATTTCAAGGGTATTGACGGTACCACCGCCTAGGCTTTTTGCCCCTGTCAGTGTACTGGGTGGTACCATCGCCGAGCCTGGTAGTACCACCGCTTGGCACACTGACATGGTCAGTGTACTGGGTGATACCACTACCTAACCAGTGGTGCCACCACCTAGGCACTCTATCCTAGGGTGGTACCACTGCCCAATCTGAGTGGTACCATCGCCCAGACCACTTGGGAGACTGAACCCAAGCAGTACCACCGCCCCAATCTAGTAGTGTCACCACCAGATACAGTTTAGCAACCCTATTTAAGCCTTGAGTCCGGCCCAAACTTGTTCGGGTACGAGCCCAGTTGGCCCCTAATTATGTTGACCCAATTACAACCTAATTAATCCTTAATCCTACTTCAATCTAGATAATTATTACAATGCTTAATCAAAATGTCACCCAACACGTCATTGGCACATCGGCGCTTCGTCCGTTTCTTCGATGCATCGTCCTCTCTTGCGGCCTGTTGCTCAATCAGTAATTGACGCTTGTAACCCTGATCTTCTTGGTGCAACTCCGCTCTTCTTAGCCCGATGCCCAATTTCTTTATCCGAAGCCTTTTGTCGATCGTCAACCAGACCTCCGGCTCGACGTCCAATCTCCTGACATGATTTCTTCTGGCACAATATCGATTCTTCCTACGTCAATTGTCTAATCCTGATCGAGAGTAAACTTGCATGACTCAAAATGCAATTAGATAACTAAACATGATCAATTAGTTTCATCATTAAAATTTAAGATTCAACAATCTCCCCCTTTTTGATGATGACAACTAATTGATGACGGAGTTAACCTTAACTCTCTGGAGTTTAAACAAACTCCCCCTATCAATATGCCATATTGATAGAACACTTGGATTATGCCAAATCCAAGTAACATGTTATGAAAAATATCAAACAATCATGCAAACATAAAAAATATTCAATACTTCATTCATTGCATAAAATCATCAATCTACTTCTCCCCCTTTGTCATCAACAAAAAGGAGAAGTAACATTCAATCATGGCAAGTTTCTCATGAAAGGCAAGATAGCACTTTGCTTCTTTTTGCAATACTTCATGCTAGCACCTTTCTATTGCCTTTGTAAGCTATCAACTTCTTGTTTGCAATGAGCTAGCAATTTTGTATAATCACTTTAAACATGCATGCCAAATTTTCATTACAACATACAAGCATGGCAAGTGTAGGAATGCAAATTTTCTCTTCTTGAGATAGGCATGTTGGGTCTGGAGTGGCACTAAGAGGGGGGGTGAATTAGTGCAGCGGATTAAAACTTGACCTTTTAAAAATTGATTCCGGAGATTCATATAGATACTTGATATAACTAAAGAGACTTTAACTTGAAGTAATTCAGGTGAATAAAGTCGGAAGTAGGGAGAAGAATTCCAATCAATTTTGTAGCTAAGAAATTTATGAAACAGAAATTCAAACACTCACATAGCAAATGTACGCAGTGATGTATAGTGGTTCGGTCAAATTACATACGTCCACTCTTGAAGCCTCCTCCAATGAGGCTCCCAACTTCCACTACCAAATGTCTTAAAGGGAAAGGACCAAACACCCCTTTATAGCCTTTTACTAGAGGTTCCCTCACTTTACAAAATTTTTATAAGGAGAAGAAAGGAGGTAAACACTTGAGCAATTGAAAGCAGGAATTTGCTATAGCTTAGACTCAATTCTAACACTACAAAAGGTCCCTCAACCAGCTAGAAGTAAAGGGGTATTTATAGAGCTTTTTGGGATTCAAAAATCTCGCTCAAAGAGGGGTCTCATCCGAAATTTCAGACTGCAGGCGGTACTACCGCCTGACACACCTTTGCATGTGTCAGTGTGCTGGCGGTACTACTGCCTGGCACTGGTGGTACTACCGCCTGACACAGGTGGTTGCAACCACCTGTCAGGTAGTACCACCGCCTGCCTAGGGCGGTGCTATCGCCCGGCTTATGGTCAATAGGCGGTGCTACCGCTTGGGTCCGGCGGTGCTATCGCCTGGGTCCAGCGGTGCTACCACCTGGCCTACGGTCAACAGGTGGTGCTACCGCCTAGGTCCGGCGGTGCTACCGTCGGCCCTTGCCAGAAACTGTATGGGCCTAACCTTTGACCCAATACAGCCCAATAAAGGCCCAATTGGCCCAATACAAGTCTAGACAGAATAACACCTAGTCTATACCCTAATTAAGTGCTAACTATGAACATTTAAAGCCAAATTAAACCGACACCATCAAGTTATCTTCCGAAGAGCTTTTTAGTGATCTTCCGACGGACTTCCGACACTCCCTCGGATTTCTTCCGATGGACTCCCAGCAGGCTCCCGGATTCTATGGCAAGTTCAACAAGTCTTTGGCACCCTTCCAAACCTTCTCGGTGATCTCCACGAACCTCCGACGATCTTTTCGGTGAACTTTCGAAACCTTCGGCAAGTCCCCGATTTCATCTCGGTTAGCTCCGGCAGCACTTCCGATGATCCTTCGGACTTCCGGTGGACTCTTGAACTTCTAGCAACTTGACTCCGGTAATTAGCTCTATCATAGTTAATCCTGCACACTTATCTCAAAAATGGATTAGATCAAATAACCATCAATTGACTTCATCATCAAAATCCGAGATTCAACAATCTCTCCCTTTTTGATGATGACAATCAATTGATGACGGAGTTATTCTTAACTCCCCCTATCTATATGCCATATAATGAGAAAGTAAAAACATTTGAATTCAATCTCTTGAATTCAACCAAAAACGATAAGTTACTTGTATTGAACTTATCATCATGCTCAGTCAGCATGAGGTTTCATTTGTAAGCAATATCAAAGCATGATATTTAATCGAAAGATGATAAACATTTATCATTTCGTCAAAAGATACCAAAATTTTGAGATTACAACAAGGATCTCATGATTGAAAAAGCGTGACACCATATCAGATAAATCATGAGATGAAAACTTGTCATATCAATCGAAAGATGCCATTTGATAAAAATGATATAGTAAGAATCTTTCAACTATAAAATTCAATTGCAATGTGATGTGTTGCATTACTTATGGGTTCATTGCAATACTTTTTAAGGATTGTAACTTGTTTTTGACATAAAGCATGGCAAGAGCAATTGAATTGCAATAACAAATCTTATGAGATATTTTTCATTTCATTTACACTATATAAGTCATTTTTCAATACAATCAATGATATTTATCAAGTCATCAAATTATTTTGCTCATAAAGGCCACATTCAATAAGTCATCAATTTTACATTTTTCTCCCCCTTTGTCATCAACAAAAAGGAGATGAATAAACTTGATGAAAGGGTGAAACTTGAAAAAAAAATGACATAAGTGAGAGGAGTCATAAAGTTATTTTTTGATACAATGCATGATATTTATCAAGTCATCAAATTTTTTCAAAATAGGCATAACTCCGCTCTTTTTCGCCCGATGCCTAATTTCTTTGTCCAAAGCCTTCTACCGATCATCGACTGGACCTTTGGCACAACGTCCAATCTCCTGACGTGATTTTCTCTAGCACAATATTGATTCTTCCTGCGTCAATTGTCTAATCCTGATCGAGAGTAGACCTACGTGAATTAAAATATAGTTAGATAACTAAACACGATCAATTAGTTTCATCATCAAAATTCGAGATTCAACAAAATCATCCTAGACTAGTCTAATTTAGATTTAATTAATTTTAATTTAGTTAAGTAAGCTTGAATCAATTAAGTTGGTTTAGAATTATCCTAAAACAAGTTGAACTGATTAAACCCATTTGATTGAATCATCTAATAAGCTTAAACTAATAAAAGAAGAAGAAATTGACCTATGTCGTATAGTGCTAGTTCAAATCGGATCAATCCACTTGAGTCTTGGATAGATTATATATGTCACATATGTCTATCTAAGGTATCAAGTTAGGTTAAGATACAACGAGCTGGATAGAGGGGTAATGATGTGTCTAACACTAGTCGCATAGCTAAGTAGGCCTAATTTAGCAAGTTGGGTTAAGTTGCACTCACGAATTGAGCTAAGTCTTATCACTGAATTGGGTCATACTTAGCTCACGGGTTGTGTCATGCCTAGCTTACGGGTTGTGTCACGCCTAGTCATATAAATCGAGCCATACTTGATTGTATGGATCGAGTCATATTTGGTCATAGAGCTAGGTCGTGCTTGACCATATGAATTGGGTCATGCTTGATCATATGGATTGTATCACACTTGACTACATAAACTGAGTCATACTTGGTCATATGGGTTAAGACGTAGCTAGCTATATGGTTGGGTTATGTGTAACTATATGGGCTAGACCACACCTAATTATATGGGTTGGGCTATATCGGGCAACATGGTCTAGTCAATTAATTTAACTTTGGTTAGACCCTAATTTGACCCCTCTTATTAAATTATATTTTAATATTTTTGAAAGTATTTTAAAATATTATAAAATAATAATTAATCTCAAATTTTTTTTTCATAAATTAACTAATTTAGATTCATGATTCTAAATTTAAAATTAATTAAATCATAAAAATTTACATAATTTTTTGAAACATAAATATGTTTAATTAAATGAATTAGAATTAATATTAAATTAACTAATCATTCTAATATCATAATTCAATATCATTATTTATTAATCATAAATTTTTAAAATTAAAATATTATATAATTTTTTATATAAATTATAATAATTATAATATCAAATATTTTAAAATATAAATAAAAGATAGTAATAAATGTTAGGATTGAAAAGGCACTAAGAGGGGGGGTGAATTAGTGCAGCGGATTAAAAATGTAACTTTGAAGCCGATTTCGTATAAAGACAAGTTCGTAGGAAGATTTCGATTCGATGAAAGAGAACTTGTAAGAAGTTGCTTGAGTAAATGAAGCAGCAAGGAACTAAACAATTTGCAGCTAAGTAATGAAATGATTCAGAAATGTAAACACTCACACATTCATGAACACAATGATGTATAGTGGTTCGGTCAAATGATCTACATCCACTCTTGAAGCCTTTCCGATGAGGCTCCGCACTTCCACTAGCAATCCTTTGAAGGGGAAGGACCAATACCCCTTTTTACAACCCTTTATAAGAAGTTCACACTCTTACAAGATTTCTCAAGAAGAAGAAGGAGGTGAACACTTAGCAAGAACAAGACTTTTCAAAGACTCAAAACCAAGATTCTAACTCTCAAAAAGGTGCCCTTTCAGTTGAGAAAGGGGGGGTATTTATAGATCCAAAATGGATTCAAAATTGAGCTCCAAATTTGAAATCAAATTTGAAATTCCCGGATCTATGCGGTGCTATCGCTTGTCAGAGGCGGTACTACCGCCTGTCAATCGCCAGACTGACACTGTACAGGCGGTGCTACCGCTTGGAGCAAGCGGTACTATCGCCGCTGACCAAAGTGGCCAGGCGGTACTACCGCTCCAGGCTGGGCGGTAGCACCGCCCAGCACACGGCTACCAGGCGGTGCTACCGCCTGGCACAAGTGGTTCTATCTGCCGCCCATTGACTTTTTTGAATGGGCCTTGTTCAAGACCCAAAAGGCCCAGTAAGGGCCCGGTTGGCCCCTACCAATTTAGAGCAAGATTAATTCGAAATCCTTGCCCTAAGTACGTGTTAACTATGAAATTAAAAACATAATTAACAGTGATTTAAGCCAACTTTTTTCAAGTCTTATTCCGACGAGCTTTTCGAAGAGACTTCAGCGGTCCTCCGATATTTCCCTCGGATTTCTTCCGACGTCTTCCCAGCATGCTCTCGGCTTGTATGGCACGCTCAACGAGTTTCGACAACCATCCGAACCTTCTCGACAAAGTTTCGCGAACCTTCGACATTCTTTGCGACGAACTTCCGAAAACTCCGGCAAGTTCCTGATTCGATCTTAGCTGGTTCCGGCAACACTTTTGACGATCCTTCGGACTTTCGATGAACTCTTGAACACCTGACGGACTTGACCTTGGTAAATCACTTTATGTTTCTAACCCATCGTAGTTAATCCTGCACACTTATCTTTGACAATATAGATTAGAGCAAATATTTCACCAATTGATTTTATCATCAAAATCCGAGATTCAATAATAAAAAAATAGTGTATCCCTGTTTAGGGAATCTTTTCTACTAGACACGATAAAGAATGAGGGAAAGAGATCTCTCTTTATATAGAAGAAGATGAGCTCTCTTGAAAGATAAATAATAATTTAATTTTTTAATTTAATTTTATTTTATTTTCATTCACAGAGATAGAATTATAATATTTATTTTTTATGGTTCATACATAAAAATATAATTTTAATTATTATTTTTTAAAAATCATATCACTCATTAGGAAATTAATCAATTAAATTAATTAATTAATTGATAAAATTCTTAGTTTGTCCACATGATTAAGAAAATCAATTTTAATCATTTTCTTAACCTACTACATAAATAAGAAAATTAATAATTTAAATAAAATATTATATTATTTATAATAATTTAATTTATGTTAAGGGAGAAAAAAAATCATCAGTCATTAGACAAGTTTGTTTATATCTATAAGTATTGAATGTTTGTGAAAGAATTTTAAATTTTTAAATTTTTAAATTTTTTTAATGTTATAACATATATTTTGTTTGGTGTTTATTATCCTATAACATATATTTTTTAATTTTTTTTAATGTTATAACATAATTTTTTAATATTATAACATATAAATATTAAATTATTTATATTAATATTATTGGTGCATTAGAAGAATATCAAAATGATAATGATTTAAATATGACAATAATGACTATGAAATCAAAATGGATAAATTATCTTCTTGAAATTCCATTGATTTATTTAGTTGCTTGTGTTTTTATCCTTGTATTAGATTAAATGACTTAGGTGATTATTTATCAATTTATTATGAAAGTTTAGGAGTAGATATTGATATTGGTGATCAAAATAGAGATATTAAAAAATTAGTTAATAATTTATATGACCATTATAGTGTTAATTATAGTAGAGAACATGGTATCTTTGACACTTTTGAATTTACTAATCTAAGCTAGTGGGATAGTAAAATCTTTAAAGGAGAAAAACTATTAGTACAAAGACAAAAAAAAACCAAGGGGTTCCTTAAGCTCGAACTCCGAGCTTGATATGTATCCATTAACTTCTTTTGAGTTTGTTGGCAAATTATAGGTATAGAGTTTTCTATTTTAGAATGATGAGAGTGATATACAAGAATATTTTCAATCTTAAGAAAGATCGTGAGGCAATGCCAACAACTCTAGTGTCAATGGTCTTTATCGAGCAAGCATTCAGTAAGAGAGGATGAATTCTAAATGAAACAGATCGAGTAAGACTCCTGAATCAATGAAAGTTCAAGTATGGTTTGATGATTGGACAAAAACAATAAAAAAAAATTAAGAGATTATCTACGAAGACAATGACCTTATATTCATCGACATATCTACCTAAGGGACTATAAGAATGTTAGACATCATTAACGATTAAATATTTATAATTATAAATTTTATATTAAGTTTTTTTAGTGATGTCATTACACATTTACACTTATTAAGTCATCATGGATATACAATAATTTTTCAAAATTTAAAAATAAAATTATAATTTTTTTTCATATTATAAATTATTTTTTAAAAAATAAAAATTATCAATTCGAATTGAAACAGTAACCAGCTCCAATTTCGATTTCAAAATCGGACGTTATCGGTTCGATTTCGAATTTAAGGTTTTATCAAATGGAAGCCGACGATTTTGGAATCTAAATGGATGGTTCGGAAACAGTGATCAGATCTACTTATCTTTGAGATCATGTAAAAGACTATGGCTTCAGCCATAATAGGGGTTCGAATATTGCCGTATGGATTCAGAACAAGCCTCGGTTTGAGTTCATCTCCTCGTGCTGATCGAGTTACGCCAACCTGTGAACAGTATCCATAAATCACGGTAATGTCGCAATCGACCCGGTAACATCTAATGCTGCCTTTAATTCACGCTACACGTCCCATCTTAATTTAATGTTTACTACTTGCTGACTTTAATTCAATCAATAATGGTGTGGCTTCGGCGACGAGTTTGACTCGCCCGGAGGATAGTCGTCGCCTTTCCCAGCGATCGCAGTTGTCCGCTCGCCCGACGACGTCAAGCCATGAAACTTCCAAGCCCCAGCGATCGGCATCGTAGATCCAAAGTCGCCGCGACTTGTGGAGAAGCGAGCTGAGAGTCGGACGCGTCTCATCTCGCGAGCGCTGTTCTTGTCGGCCATCGTCCTACTGCCCATCTCGCGAATCAGGTGCGACTGCTAACCTTATTCCAATCAAGCTTATTCCTGGAAAGCAGAAAAAAGAATCGATGACTTTGGAGTGGATCTCTGATTGCTAATCTCGAGGAGTTTTGATGCCCCTTGCGCTTTGTATTATCCTTGCAGTGTCATTTGGGGGTCTACTCGAATTAGGGTTTTTATTTTGTGCCCGGTTGGGTTTCAGACTCGATTTGAAATTCGCATGATTTAGGATCTAATTGTGGTCTTTTACTCTCTTAAAACATCATTTATGGGGAAGAAATTGGAAAGAAGGAAAGGTAAGTAAGAGACTGTGCAGATGTGATGCATAGTGGTTAAGTATGGTAGACAGAGTAAGACTTAGTTTGACTCCATCACTCGTTCTTGTTTCAATTTCTTATTACTAATAGAGTCATCTGCTCTTGCTAAAATGATGGAAACACCATGAAAATTCTTTGCTTTTTAGTGGCATGAATGAACATCACTTGAACTTGTTCTTATCTATGGCCAACTTAATCTACTGTCTTTGCTCTAACGTTGACATCTAAGATTTTCTAAAATATTATAGTTCATATCGTTATAGGAAAAATTCAGTTCACTGCTGTTTTGATTTTTAAATTTTAATCTCAGGCATCTGACCTATATTTTGAACCTATTCAGTGATGTTCAACCTTATGTCTAGTTTATCTGTATCCTGTTGAAGACTTCAGTTGAGCTTCTACCACAGAGAAGTAAACAGGAGTGTTATACTTAATATTAGCAATACATGATCATTTTATGTGCATCTCAGCTCTTAAGTGTCTTCCTATAAGTTGAAAGTCTCCTTACGTGTGGATTCTAGCTACAAAAGGTAATGGAACCAAATGGCAATAAAGGATTTGCAGATGAGATTCAAGAGGGACTAGGGTCGGTCAGATCACCAAATGACAAAGATCAGATTTCTTTTCACATTCAATCATCTCAGGCTGAAATTGTTGATGAGGAAAAACATCAAAGTAAATTCCTGGGTTTCATTAGAACTATTCCTCATGGAGCTAGGTTTATGAAACTTGGCCCTTCTCCTTCTGCCAAATTTCGTCAGCTTGCATATGAACGAGATGAGCTCTCACGTGCAATTCATTCTGAGCACAGTCCCCATGAACGTTTCCATATGCCTTTGGTCAGGAAAATTGATTGCGTTTCCTTGTGGTTAATGTGCAAAGAATGGATAAGAAATCCCATGAACATGGCGCTTTTTCTTTGGATTACTTGTGTTGCTATATCTGGTGCTATCCTATTCATGGTTATGACAGGAATGTTGAATAGTGCTTTACCAAGTAAATCTCAAAGAGACACCTGGTTTGAAGTCAACAACCAGATTTTGAATGCACTATTCACTCTAATGTGTCTCTATCAACATCCAAAGAGGTTCTATCATCTTGTGCTTTTGTGTCGATGGGAACCAAAAGACATTCTGGCACTCAGAAAAATTTATTGCAAGAATGGCACCTATAAGCCTAATGAATGGATGCATATGATGGTTGTGGTTATTCTTCTCCATCTGAATTGTTTTGCACAGTATGCCTTGTGTGGCCTCAATCTGGGGTACCGCAGGTCCCAGCGACCAGCAATTGGAGTTGGCTTGTGCATCTCTGTAGCAATCGCTGCACCAGCTTTTGCCAGTGTGTATAAAATTCTTAGCCCTCTTGGGAAGGATTATGCAACTGAAATTGATCAGGAAGCGGGTAAGGCTGTTTCCACTGATGATTCGAAACCAACAACCATGCGGATAAAATCACTTGAAAAGAGATATTCTTTTGTCGCTAGGGAGGACCAAAGATTTCCAGCATCTAGACCGAAATGGATAGGTGGTTTATTCGATCTCTGGGATGATATTTCTCTTGCCTACCTTTCAGTCTTCTGCAGCTGTTGTGTTTTTGGCTGGAACATGGAGAGGCTTGGATTCGGCAACATGTATGTTCATATTATGACTTTTCTTCTATTTTGCCTGGCTCCCTTCTTTATCTTCAACTTGGCTGCCATCAATCTTAATAATGAAGCAGTTAGAGAGGCACTTGGAATTTCAGGCATTCTGCTTTGCTTCTTTGGTTTACTCTATGGTGGCTTCTGGAGGATCCAGATGAGGAAGAAGTTTAATCTTCCCGTGAGTACATTTTGCTGCGGTCAGCCATCAGTAACAGACTGTTTTCAATGGCTTTTCTGTTGCTCGTGTTCTCTTGCGCAGGAGGTTAGGACGGCAGATCACTATGATATGGTGGAGGACAAGTTATGTGAGAAGCAAACGGATGGTGGTGACCAGCTTGTATCAGCTTCACCATGTCATGAAGAAGGCACTCCTCTGTTCACATCAACCCCAAGCTCTCCCTACCAAGGTCAGTCCAGTCCATCACTTTTCAGATTGGAATACAAATCAAGTCCGAAAATATCTTCAGCTGGGCAATCTCCAGGCACGCATTTGCCCATTGTTGCAGAAGATGATTCGTCCATGACCCATAAGGGGAACACAATGAGTCCACCAATTCCACCTGCCATATGAAATGAAGATTAATACTACACTATAGCTTGCTGAGAATGGCACCTGCGATTGTGGATGTACCAGAGACAACTTGTGTGTTCTGCACATCTTTCATCAATTTTTCTATTTTTGTACTTGTCATAAATATCTGTCTTCCCCTAGATGTCCTCTGGAGAAATATGCTTTCCTAGTGATGAAACAAAGAAGCTTCATTAGTTTTCATCTGCAGGAATGATGGTTTTCGTTGTTGCTTCAGACTATGGATGACATTTGTGTTCGAAAAATTTTGTATCATGAACAAGTAAAAGAAGGGATATGTGATGCGTGTCTTTATATGTTGATCAACTTCATAGTTCTTTGCTTATTTAATCACTGGTTTTTTTATTTTTTATGAAAAGATAAATGATGAGAATGAGAATTTAACTTCGGACCATATGGTTAATATAGTTAAATTAACTGATATCCTCAAAATTTATCATGGGATGAAGTCAAATCTTTAGTTCTTGATGAGTGAGTAGTATACCAACCAAGTTTAAATTTGTCGGATGACATTTTAATCTTTGGTAAGTGATTTCAATACATGATCATTAGATTAATGTTTTAGTTAAAACTTTGGGAATGAGGTCTTAAACCCACTGTCTCTTCATAATAAAATTTGTGAGAAGAGGATCTCCTATGTCTATGATTGATGGATGTCTGAAATAATTATTTGAAATAAATAAAATTCATTATGCGGTTGAAATAATTAACAAGTGACAAGGTGTTTAAACCCCATATGAACTGATTCATCAATAATTTGAACTTAAATGGTTTTGGTTCGATGGGAATTCGTATACAGTTTGGTTAATTAGTTCAGATCGAATTAAATTGATCTTAATTTTAAAAATATTAACCCGATTGAGTTCATTATCTTAAGTCATTAATTAGTTAATTAAACCGACACAATTTGAATGCACTAATTTCACAAATGACATGAACCCAGTTTTATAAATCTTATCATATTAGCCCAATTGGATCAAGATTTCGGCTCGGTTCAATTGAACTGAACCAGTTAATGGAACTGAATGGAACTGGTTCATTTAAAAAATATATTTTTTAAAATTATTTAAAATTATAAATAAATTAGTTAGTTAATCAAGCTAGATTAATCCATCTTACAGCCTATGTTTTTTTTTCATATATTCTCTTGTCTAATCAACGATGAATAGTCAAGCTGGTTTGAAGGAGATAGGAATTAGATAATGTGACCCTCTGTCATCCAATCTTTTTATACAGTCTAACAGATCATTTAATGGTTTTTGAGATTCAGAATCTTTTAATCTTAGAAAAAAAAATTTATTACTTAATCTTCCTTGATGACTTATTCTTGGCATTTAGAGACTAACCTCAAATCTTATTCTTATAGTCTAAAGTGTTGAATCTCAATTTTGATGATAAAAATAATTGATGAATTTGTGATCTAATTTACGTTTTAAGTGATACAAGACTAGCTTTGATCAAGGAGAGTCAAATTGTTTAAAGCAGGAGGAATCAGACGTTGGACTGGAGTGGAACATGTTAGAAGATTGCACGTTGAGCCGGAGGATCGGTCGACGTATCAACAAAAGACTTTATGCCATGAGTTCGAGCATTGAGCTAAGAAGAGCGGACATTACACCAAGGAGATCGGAGCTGAAGGGTCAACATGCAAATTAGGAAACAGGCTGCAAGAGAGGAAGATGCATCGAAGGATTGGATGAAGCATCGATGAACTAATGACATGCCGGACAACTAAGATTAATACTTATAATAATTTATCTAGATCGAAGTAGTTTAGGGGGTTAATTGTCACATCCTAGATTTATAAAATATAATAAATCATCATTTTATTATTTATAATTTATAGAATACACTCCTTTCTTTTTTTTTCATCCTTGAATTCAAATCCTTACCTTTACAATAGTAAATATTTTATTAACAAAAAAAATCACATCTTCTTAGTAGAGTCACAAGTCTCTTCCACCCAAACTTCAAATCTATTACAAAGTTATAGATTACACTGAAAATAAATATAAGATAAAAATATATCAACAATCACACATGCTAGTAGGAACCTCAAAAAAATCATAAAAATAATCTTCAACATTCATGAAACCAATATAAATAATTTAATAAGAAATAATAATATATTGATTCATCATAAAACTTATGTATCCAAAAAACGATAGTAATTTGTAAAGCAAATCATGCATCAGCGACATACAACACAAACATAATAACTAGGTAACAAATGTGTACATCACACATGATATAGTGTACTCTCCCAATAGCGGATGGAGAGGCATACTCTACAGGATAGAATTCTCTCAACAACGGATGAAGATAATCCATATTGCACTCCCAACAGTGAATGAAATGATATCCCTCACCTGCCAAAGTGAGGATAGTTAGGATCGAGTCTTAGCATTAAGACGAGGACGGAGAGAGGGGGGGGTGGGAGGAGGGGTTGGGGTGGTTGAAATAATTATTTGAAACAAATAAAATTCATTATGTGGTTGAAATAATTATCAAGTGACAAGGTGTTTAAACCCCATATGAACTGATTCATCAATAATTTGAACTTAAATGGTTTTGGTTCGATGGGAATTCGTATACAGTTTGGTTAATTAGTTCAGGTCGAATTAAATTGATCTTAATTTTAAAAATATTAACCCGATTGAGTTCATTATCTAAAGTCATTAATTAGTTAATTAAACCGACACAATTTGAATGCACTAATTTCACAAATGACATGAACCCAGTTTTATAAATCTTATCATATTAGCCCAATTGGATCAAGATTTCGGCTCAGTTCAATTGAACTGAACCAGTTAATGGAACTGAATGGAACTAGTTCATTTAAAAAATATATTTTTTAAAATTATTTAAAATTATAAATAAATTAGTTAGTTAATCAAGCTAGATTAATCTATCTTACAGCCTATGTTTTTTTCATATATTCTCTTGTCCAATCAACGATGAATAGTCAAGCTGGTTTGAAGGAGATAGGGATTAGATAATGTGACCCTCCAACATCCAATCTTTTTATATAGTCTAACAGATCATTTAATGGTTTTTGAGATTCAAAATCTTTTAATCTTAGGAAAAAAAAATTATTACTTAATCTTCCTTGATGACTTATTCTTGACATTTAGGGACTAACTGCTAGTCAAATGTGCCCTACAAGCTAATCACATGAGTGATGGCACTTGTGACTTGATATGCACTTTTTCTTTTTGCTAATTATTAGACATTTTATCACTTTATCTTGCATGTTGCATATACTGTGATGTCCTTGGATCTGTGCAATGAGAATCGGATCGTGATGAGATTACGATAATGAGACCGATTCACCTTTAAACATAGACCCTAAATTATCCTGGTCATAGGTTACTCGAGAAGGATATCGAGATAACCGGATAGACTAGTGTGCTGTATACCCGTTCATATGATGGAGGTAGCTGGTCTCATAGCTACTTGTATGGGGACACTAAGGGTACAGTGCAGGTGCTCATTAGAGAATGAGTTCACTGATTGATCCGCCTACGGAATGCTGGATGGTTATTGATATCTCACGTCAGACAGCGATTCCGTAGTCCCAGTAGTGTATCTGATCCTTAGACTTGAGACACCAAGGATGTCCTGTATGAGTACTCCACTCTTTGATACCGGACTTATAGGTTTGGAAAGCTCCAGATCTAGTATAGCCGGTCATTGGGAGTGGTAGCCAACCTTACGAGGGCTATTGAGTGTCAATAGAAGATCATCCGCTCTCGATATCATGAGAGGAATATCTCATGTGTTCTTGCTCGAACAAATCCTTGGTCAAGGTTATTCGGATTGAGAGAGAAAGAGTTCTCCGGGAGAATCCGACAAGAGCAAGACTCGAGGAGAGACCGTATGGGCCTGACAGCACCACGCACTGTATAGGGTCTCTGGGATATTAGATGGATGAGAGATTAGAGATACATGGTAACTGAGGATAGATTGGTCCAAAGGATTAGATTCCCTTGTATCGTCTGGGGGCCGCGGCGTAGTGGCCTGGTACGTCCGTAGTCGATGAGTTGGGTGAATTATTATAGAGATAATAATTCACTAAGTCAGAAGGAGTTTTGACAAGTATGACTCACGGTCAGCTCGATATTGGGCCTAAAGGGTCACACATATATGGTAGGTGTTGCGACGAGTAGAGGTTCGGATATGAGATATCCGCTGAACCCCCTATCTTATTGGATATCCATTAAGCCCCTGAATTATTAGATCCTGAGATGAGATCCAATAATTGCTAATAAGAGATTATTGGGTAGAAACCCACTAATCCAAGAGACTTGGGTAATTGGATGGAGATCCAATACCCAATATGGTAAAAGGTCCATTAGGATTTTTCAAGGGGCCTCTATAAATAGGAGAGAACCAAAGCTCTATACGTAGCGGGTTTCTTTTGGTAGCCACCTCCTGTTCTCCTCTCCCCAGAGAGAGAGGTGCATCGGCGCAATCCCTACCATGTGGATACCGCTAGAGAGGAGGACGCTTGACCTCATTCATCCTCTCCCACAGATCTGTAAGAATTCAGAGATATATGATCTCCCTAAGTATCTTCTTTTACATGTACAGTTTTGCGGATTTGTTTTTTGATGCATCGATCTTTGCACAACGACAGAAACTTTCTATAGGAAATCTGGGGTTTTGTTTTCTGTTCTTCCGCTGCACATGTGATGTCGCTCCCCCTTATTGATTTCCCAACAGTGGTATCAGAGCCAGGTTGTTCGTGCGAAGTCGGATCTTAAACTGCGTGTGTTATGTTTTAGATCTGCTTTTGACACCAAAATCATTGGCGCGAAGAGCGAGAAAGGGCAGCAACTGTTGCTGCCCTCTCGTACAGCAACCGCAAGGCTGCTTGCAACCTTTCTGCCTGCATAGGCAACAGCCGACGGGCTGCCTGCAGGGCAACACCACCACTACGCCGGCGGCCTGCGGGCCAACCCGTAGGGGCACCGGTGGGCTGCCAACAGGCGAGCTGTTGTTGCGCTGTGTCGCGGGCAACGGCACAGTGGCAAGCGTGCCCAAAGCGCAATGGCGCCAATGGGCTGCCAGGCTAAGCAGTTAAGCGCCAGAGGCGCCGACATTGGCGCCCGCGCCAAGTCATCGCAAAGGCGCCGGCCACTGGTGCCGTGCTCTGAGCTAAGCGCCGCAGAGAGGCGCAAGGGCGACAGCGCTGCACCGTGCGTCCGTAGGCTCTGCGGGGCGCTGCAGCAAGCGTGACGGTTTTGCCCCTCTCAATTTCAGAAATTTCAAATTCTGTCTCTTTTGATAGAATTGCCAAAATACCCCTTGGAATTTCAGAAATTTCAGATTCTATCCCTTTTGACAGAATTACTAAAATATCCTTTTGATCAAATTACTAAAATACCCCTAGGAATTTCTAAAATTCTAATTTTATCTTTTTTGATAGAATTACCAAAATACCCCTAGGAATTCAAAAAATTTCTTTTATATCCCTAATTTCAGAAAATTAAATTTATTAATTAAATAGTTTAATTAACTATTATTTTTTTATCTAGTAGTCCTATAAAGTAATATATACATGTGATGTATGATGTGAACATGATCATGGACTTGTGATGTGATGTGTGTACATGTGATTATTATTATTGGGGTCTGCGAGCCTCTATTTTTCTCATTTATTATCGGGCCTGTGCGCCTATAATTATGTTGTAATTGTCGGGCGTAGTGGTAGAGTGACTCACGAGGCCGAGACTGACGATCCAACGCATGGAGATGTGTTGAGATGCCGATGGATCCAACGAAGCGAGATGGACTTGATGTGAGTGATTGGGCCCACTGGCTCGAGCCTGATCACATTAGGATATAGTCCATGATCATCTGGTGTGATTGCTCATGTGATGTGTGATTAGTTATATACCTACTAGATATGTATATATATATTTGCATACGATGTAGATATATATATTAAATACGTATGTGTGTAACACATTATGTTAGGAGACGAAATCAAAAATCCCCTCTATTAATAATATTAAGTTGGCAAACATGAGGTAATTAGATTGACCCACGTGGTCTTCCATCGTTATAGCTAGGAGCCGATTCCCGATATAGGTTGAGTTGGTCGAGTCCCTCGAGACTCACCTATATCGCGTCTCGTCATCTTATCTACGACATAGAGATGTCATAGGTGACCTGAGGACATGGTATGCTTGGTTGAGTCCCTTGAGAGTATATCACCTAATCAGACTCATCTGGTAACGATGTTAATGACTTAACCGAACATAATGGTTGGTCGAGTCCCTCGAGGCCATGGTGGTTCGGAGGCCGAACAGGACGGGAATCACAAGGAGTTGTGATTAGCAAGAGTTGTCTACCTTTACGGGCTTAACGTGATTGGTCGAGTCCCTCGAGGTTACGTTAAGACGCCGATTGGATCCTGATCCCCACTAGAGATCCGCCGGGGGTCTCCGATTCACATACCGGAGGGTGTTGTGTGTCTCACGAAAAATTAGTGGGAGTACATTAAGATAGAAGTCCTTATCTTAATTGTTTAAATTTCTGTAAAGTCTGCATATTATTTATTTTTGCTACATCTTTTATTTCAGAAAAATGTCACTTTCAAATCCTTTACGTGGCATACTTGATGCCAACCGCCTCACTGGTCCAAATTATATGGATTGGCTTCGCAATCTGAGAATCGTTCTCACGGCGAAGAAAATTACGTAGGTCCTTGATACAGTGATCCCTATGCCTGACGAAGAGGCAAGCGAGGATGAGATCGCTCGTTATGTGAAGTACTTAGATGATTCCACTCTTGCTCGGTGTTATATGTTGGCCTCTATGACTACTGAGTTACAGAGATAACATGAAAATATGGATGCTAATTCCATACTCATGCATCTCCGCAAACTGTTTAAGGAACAGGGAAGAACTCAGTGATATGAGATATCAAAGAGTCTTTTTCGTACTAGGATGACTGAGGGGACATCGGTTCAGAACCATGTCCTTAAGATGATTGAGTGGATCGAGAAACTCACAGGTCTAGGAATGGTCCTAGAGGATAACTTATGTGTGGATCTTGTACTTCAGTCCCTACCAGATTCCTTTTCTCAGTTCATAATGAATTTTAATATGAACAAACTTGAGGTGACCCTCCCAGAGCTCCTCAATATGTTGAGAGAAGCAGAGAGCACCATCAAGAAAGAGAAGCCGGTTCTCTACACTGGTAAGACCAGAAAGAAAAGGAAGGCTGAGAAGTCCCTTAAGAAGGGCAAGGGCAAGAGCAAAATGGGTAAGGCAAAGGTTGCCAAGAAAGACCCAACAAAGGACAAAGGCCAGTGCTTTCACTACGGTAAAGATAGGCACTGGAAGAGGAATTGCAAAGAGTACCTTGGAGAGAGGGCGAAACAAAAGCTTGGAGAAGCTTCAGGTACATTCATGATCAGTCTCCATTTATTAGAATCTTATGATAACACATAAGTATTGGATACCTGGAGTGCTTATCATATCTGTAATTCGTTGCAGGTTCTGGTAGAACCTAGGAGATTGAACAAAGACGAGATAGACCTTAAGATGGGTAATGGAGCAAAGGTTGCTGCAGTGGCTATTGGCAAGGTCATCTTACATCTGCCTGGTGGAGCTATTATTGCATTAGATGCATGCTATTATATTTCTTCTATTATCAAAAACATTATTTCCATTTCATGTTTGACAGTTAGTGGATATAAATTAGTTTTTGAGAACAATGGTTGTTCAATAATATTAGATGATGAGATCATCAAGAGAGGAACATTACATAATGATTTATTTATGCTACATATAGCTCCACATATCATGAGTGTAAGTGAGTCTAAGAGGAAACGAGAAGTGGAGAACCAGACAGGAAAGAGTATTAAAACCCTTCGATCAGATCAAGGAGATGAGTACTTGAGTACAGAGTTCACTCAGTTCCTCAAAGACAATGAGATTTTATCCCAATGGACACCTCCTTATACACCACAGCTTAATGTTGTATCAGAAAGGAGGAATCGCACACTGTTAGACATGGTGCGTTCCATGATATGTTTTGCCAACCTACCCATCTCATTCTGGGGATTTGCCCTAGAGACCGCAGCTTACCTTCTGAACAGAATTTCAACCAAGTCAGTGATGTCTACTCTATATGAGATATGGAATGGGAAGATGTCTGATCTTAAGATTGTTAAGATTTGGGGTTGCCCTGCCCACGTTAAGAGACACAACCCTAACAAGTTAGAATCTAAGACAGAATGGTGCAAGTTCGTGGGATACCCTAAGGAAACTCATGGGTATTATTTCTATCACCTTGAGGACCAAAAGGTCTTTATAGCTAAGAGAGCAATGTTCCTTGAGAAGAAACACATTCTTGGTGAAGACAGTGGGAGCATGATAGAATTGAGTGAGGTTGGAGAACCTAGCTCAAGCACCATTCTAGAATCTGTTCAGATACCTAACACACAAAGTTCCAACTTTACGTAGGTCCAATAGAGTATCTCATCCTCGTGAGAGATATGTGGGACATATCAAAGGAGAGGATGTTAAGGATATTGATCCTCAGACCTACGAGGAGGCTATTATGAGCATAGACTTCGGGAAATGGCAAGAAGCCATGAATTCAGAAATGGATTCCATGTACTCCAACAAGGTTTGGAACCTAGTTGATGCTCCCGAGGGTATTGTACCCATTAGTTACAAGTGAATCTTCAAAAAGAAGATTGGAGTAGATGGACAGGTAGAGACCTATAAAGCAAGGCACTGGCTAAGGGGTATCGTCAAAGTCAAGGTGTTGACTATGATGAAACTTTCTCACCTGTAGCCATGCTAAAATCCATTCGAATTCTATTGACTATTGCAGCACACTATGATTATGAGATCTAGCAGATGGACGTCAAAACCGCATTCCTCAATAGCAACCTCGAGGAGGAAGTGTATATGATATAGCCTGAGGGATTCGTGTCCAAGGATAACCCAGATAAGGTGTGCAGGTTGCTTAGGTCCATTTATGGATTAAAGTAAGCTTCCCAAAGTTGGAACATAAGATTTAACGATGCGATCAGATCTTATGACTTCATTAAGAACGAAGATGAGCCTTGTGTATATAGGAAATTAAGTGGGAGCACTATCACCTTTTTGGTATTACATATGGATGACATTCTGATCATTGGGAATGATGTAGGAATGCTCTCCATAGTAAAAACTTGGTAATCTAGGCACTTCTCCATGAAGGACTTAAGGGAAGCATCCTGTATATTGGGGATGCAGATCTATAGAGATAGATCCAAGAGGATGCTTGGCTTGTCCCAGTCCAAGTACAAAGACACCATTGTCAAAAGGTTTGGCATGAAAAATTTCAATAGAGGTCTCATACCAATGAGACATGGAATATCACTTTCTAGGAGTAAATCCCCAAAGACTCCTGAAGAAAGGGCACATATGGATATGATGTCATATGTACAGTGATAGGATTTATCATGTATGCTATGTTATGTACCAGGTCTGATATAGCATATGCTCTGAGTGTCATGAGCAGATATCAGACAAATCTAGGCTTGGAGCACTAGAAAGCAGTAAAATGTATCCTTAAGTACTTGAGAAGGACTAAGGATGTTTTACTAGTATATGGAGGTAGTAGCCTCAAGGCTGAGGGCTACACGGACTCGAGCTTTCAGTCCGATGTCGATGATAGCAAGTCTAATTCAGGGTATGTGTTCACCTTGAATGGAGGAGCAGTATGTTGGAAGAGTTCCAAGCAAGACACTACTACTGACTTGACCATAGAGGCGGAATACATTGCTATGATAGAGGCAGCAAAGGAGGGAGTCTGGATGAAGAAGTTCATCACGGATCTATCATTGAGATCCATCATTCGAAGAATGAGAAGAATAATATCATGATACCAAATCATTCAAAATATTACTACATCATGAAGGCTAAAAAAATATTACGATAAAAAATGATAACTTTATTAAAAATATTACGATCGAAAGATAAAAATGAGAGCTCCATTTTAAAAGATGATATAAAGATGTCATCAAAAATCAGAGAATGATAACAAGTTAAGACTATCAAAACCGAAGTTTAAAAAATTTCAAAAAAAGAATATATAACTTCTTCATGCATTAAGATAATCTAACATGCCTAATTCTCTTCAAATGAAGTCAAATTATTTTTCATTTAGGGGTTTTGTGAAGATGTCCGCTAATTGACATTTTGTATCAATAAATTCTAGAATAACATCATTATTATTGACATAATCTCATATAAAGTGATGCCTTATGTCAATATGCTTCATTCTAGAGTGTTGAATGAGATTTTTGGTTAGGAAAATAGCACTTGTGTTGTCACATTTTATGGGAATATTTTTTAAATGAATTCTATAGTCTTCTAAATTATTTTTCATCCAAACAAATTATGCACAACATGCACTCGTGGCTATGCATTCAGCTTCGGCCGTAGATAGTGCAACCGAGTTTTGTTTCTTGGAAGTCCAAGAAATAAGTGCATGTCCTAAAAATTGGCATATTCCGGATGTGCCTTTTCTATCTATTCTATATCCGCCAAAATCCGCATCCGCATAGGCTTTTAAATCAAAGTCATCGGATTTTTGATACCATAGTCCTAAGTTAGTAGTTCCTTTAAGGTATCTAAGGATTCTTTTAACGACTTTAAGGTGAGAAAACTTAGGGTTAGCTTAAAATCTTGCACAAAGTCCTACACTAAACATGATATCCGGTCTAGTTGCAGTGAGGTAAAGTAAGCTACATATCATTCCCCTATATATTTTTTGATCAAAATTTTCTCCACTTTCATCTAAGTCTATCTTAGTGGAAGTACTCATAGAAGTATTTATAGCTTTTGAATCATCCATGTTGAATCATTTTAACAATTCTAATATATATTTAGATTGATTATGAAATATACCATCACTAAGTTATTAAATTTGCAATCCTAAAAAGATGATTAATTCACCTATTAGACTCATTTTAAATTCATGACTCATACACTTGGCAAATGATTCATATAGTGATTCATTTGTAGAACCAAAGATAATGCCATCAACATAAATTTGAATAATAAAAAAATTATTTTTAAAATATTTAACAAACAATGTAGTATCAACCTTGCTTTTAATAAAATTATTTGAAATTAGAAATGAATTAAGTCTCTCGTACCAAGCCCTTGTGGCTTGTTTTAATCCATAGTGAGCTTTAGTCAATTTAAACACATGATTAGGAAAACAAAAATTTTCAAAATCGGGTGATTGTTCAACAAACACTTCTTCGAAATTAAATCCATTTAGGAAAGTACTTTTGACATCCATTTGAAATAATTTAAAATTATTACTACTAGCATAGGCAAGGAGCATTCTAATGGCTTCTAATCTTGTCATAGGAGCGAAGGTCTCTTCGTAATCGATACCTTTTTCTTGGTTGAAACCTTTGGCTACTAATCTAGCCTTGTTTCTAACCACGATACCAAATTTATCTTCCTTATTTCTAAATACCCATTTAGTACCTATAACTAAATGGTTACTTGGTCTAGGAACAAGCTTCCATACCTCATTCCTCTCAAATTGGTTCAATTCCTCTTGCATTGTGATAACCCAAGAATTATCTTTCAAGGATTCATCAATGCACTTAGGTTTAATCTGAGAGAGGAAGGCGGTGTAAGCACAAAAATTTTTAAAAGAAGAATGAGTTTGAACCCCTTTTGATGTGTCTCCTATAATTAGCTCCTTTGGATGGGCATCTATGTACTTCCATTCCTTAGGTAAGGAAATTTGGGAAGAAGATGCATCCAAGTTGCCATTTTGAGGAGAGAGTTTTTTCAAATTCAAGCCATCAAAACCAAGATCATCATCAAAATTATTTTTCTTAAATTCAAAAACTTCATTAAAAACTACATGAATAGACTCTTCTATAATCAAGGTTCTTTTGTTAAAAACATGAAAAGCTTTAGAAACAGAAAAGTAACCAAGAAAGATGCTTTCATCAAATTTAGCATCAAATTTTCCTAAGACATCTTTTTCATTCAAGATAAAGCATTTGTAACCGAAAACTTTAAAATAAGAAATATTTGATTTTTTGTTATTCCATAATTCATAAGGGGTTTTGGATAAAGATGGTTTTATTAGAACCCTATTCATGACATAGCAAGCCGTATTAACGGCTTCGGCCCAAAAATATTTGGGTAAACTATGTTCATTTAACATGGTTCTTGCCATTTTTTGTAAATTTCTATTCTTTCTTTCTACTACTCCATTTTGTTAAGGATTCCTTAGGGTAGAGAAGTTGTGGTTATATCCATTAGATTCATAAAAATTTTGAAAGTCACGATTTTGGAATTCACCATCATGATCACTTTGAATCGATGAAATCATGAAACCCTTTTCATTTTGAGTAAGTTTACAAAATTTAGAGAAACATTTAAAGCAATCACTTTTGTGAGCCAAGAAATAGGTCCAAGTATATCTACTATAGTCATCTATAATGACAAATGCATATTTGCTACCTCCTAGACTCATTGTATCAATTGGTCTAAATAAATCCATATGGATCAATTATAATGATCTAGAGGTGCTTATTTGATTCTTTGGTTTAAAGCTAGTTTTTATTTATTTTCCTAGTTGACATGCATCACATACTTTATCTTTAATGAACTTAACATTGGGAATGCCTCTTAAAAGTCCTTTAAATGTGATTTGAGTTATTAGTTTCATGCTCGCATGACCTAATCTCTTATGCCAAAGCCAAGCATCATCATTCAAAACCAAAAAACACATTTTATTACTATGATCATCAATGTTTATGGTGTAGACATTATTTTGTTTTAGTGCAATCATAGATGTGTTATTATGTGATTTTTTAATGATGCAAGCATTAGATTCAAATTTCATAATATATCCATTATCACATAATCGGCTAATGCTCAAAAGATTGTGTCTTAAACCATTTACTAATAGTACATTATCAATTGAAAAACTTGATTTGTTACCTATAGTTTCCTTGCCAATGATTTTACCCTTGTTGTTGTCTCTGAAGGTGATATACCCTTCATCTTGGCTAGTGAGCTTAGAGAATTAAGATGGATCTCTGATCATATACCTTGAGCATCCACTATCAAGGTACCATCTCTTGCTCCTAGCTTTTGTGGGTGAATGTGTCTACAAAAGAGGATGGTTTTTAGGTACCCATTTGAACTTGGGTGCCTCAAAAATTGATCTACTAAACTTATCATTATTCATTGAGTTCCTTATCATTCCTTTAGAACCCCATATTAACCTATGTGGGTTAAGTTTTTTATATGGACACTTGTAAGCAATATATCCGAATTTACAACAAAAGTTGCATTTCAAATGAGATGATACATATAGTGTTGGTCCTTTAATGAAGGTGGTTTGATTCGGTGAGATCCACTCACAAATCTAATTCTACTTCTTTTTTCAACATGACCCTTGTTTGCAAGGATCATGTCTAAGCCCTTGCTACCTACCTTAAACTTATTTAGGGTCTCCTTGAGTAGCAAGTTCTCATTTTTGATTGCTTCTAAGTATTCACACTTAGAGCATGGGGGTAAAGAGAGAGTTTGAAGACTATTAAGCTTATCTTGTAATAAAGCATGCTCCTTCTTTAATAAATTAACTTCTTACTAATACTTCTACACTCATTAAACAATTCATGGAAAGCAATCGAAAGTTCATCGAAAGATAAATTTTCATTAAATAACTCACTCACCTCATCTCCTAAAGCCATTAGAGCGAAGTTGGCCTCCTCTTTGTTGCTTGCTTCTTCATCTTCGGAGCCACTTGAGTCGTCTCACATCACCTTTAGAGCTTTCTTCTTCTTTAGTAGCTTCTTCTTGGCTTGGGGGCATTCATTTTTGAAGTGCCCCAGCTTCTTATATTCGTAACATATGACTTAGTCCTTCTATGGTTCAAGTTTGTTTATAGTGTTATTTTTAAATTTATTCCTTCTTATAAATTTTTTGAATTTTCGAGTTAAGAGTGCAAGTTCATCATCAAGGTCCTCATCACTTGAAACTTCCTTCAAGTGATCTTCTTGTGTTCTCAATGCCATATCCTTCCTGTTCTTTGGAAGGGGGTTCTCTAGCTCTTCATGAGTATGGCATGTCATTTCATAGGTCATCAAAGACCCAATGAGTTCTTTAAGAGAAAATTTTTTAAGGTCCTTGGCCTCTTGAATGACCATAAATTTTGGATCCCAACTCTTTGAAAGGGATCTTAAAATTTTTGTTACAAGTTCAAAATTAAAAAAACCTTTACTAAGTGCTTTGAGTCCATTGATGACATCCGTGAAATGGGTGTATATGTCTTCGATGGACTCACTTAGTTTCATTCGAAAAAGTTCATAAGAATGCACCAAGAGATTTATTTTGGACTCTTTCACTCGGCTAGTGCCTTTATGAGTGATTTCAAAAGTACACCAAATATCAAAAGTCGATTCACAAATCGAAACATAATTAAACTCATTTTTATCAAGTGCACAAAACAAGACATTCATAGCCTTTGTATTTAAAGTAAAAACCTTCTTCTCTGATTCATTCCATTCACTCATCAAAAGAGAGGATTTTTGAAATCCATTTTTGATGATATTCCAAAACTCAAAATTCATAGAAATCAAAAAAATCTTCATACGAGTTTTCCAATAGGTGCAATATGACCCATTAAACATAGGCGGACGTGTAATGGAATGACCCTTTTATATATTAGAATAAGCCATCTCTCTTAGGTTTTAAACTAGATGAGAGTGACCAAGCTCTGATACCAATTATTAGGATCTTAGTAGCACTAAGAGAGGGGGGGGGTGAATTAGTGCAACAGATTAAAACTTGTAAACTTGAAACCAATTTTAGAGATAATTGGTTTGTAAGGAAATTTTGATTCGACTAAAGAAGTTTCAGCTAAAATAGTTCAAGTGAATATAAATGAGAGTAGGGAGAAGAAGACCGAATGATTTACAGCTAAGAAAAGGTAAGATGCAGAAATTTAAAAGCTCACATATTCAAAGTACGCAGTGATGTATAGTGGTTCGGTCAAATGACCTACATCCACTTCCGAAGCCTCCTTCGATGAGGCTCCCAACTTCTACTATCAAATTTCTTTGAAGAGGAAGGACCAAACACCCCTCTCATAAACTTTTACAAGTGATTCACACTCTTACAGATTTTTTACAAGGAAAAAGAGGGAGGTAAACACTCAAACTATTGAAACAAGATTTTGCTAAAGTTTTGACTCAGTTTTCAACTTCTTTAAAGGTGCTTTACCAACAGAGAAAAGAGGGGTATTTATAGACTCAATTGGTTTTCAAAAATAAAGCAAAAAAGAGTCACATCTCGGATTTTTCCGTACTAGCGGTACCACTGCCTGTTCACTCTATTCTTTCAATGTACTGGGTGGTACCATCGCCTGACAGAGTCCTCGAGCTCTGTGGACTAGCGGTACCATCGCCTATCAAGCGGTACCACTGTTGGCAAGTAATAACTACCAACGGTATCACCGTTGACCTGGGGCGATACCACTGCCTATACCATCTAGGAAGTTGTTCCCAGGGTGGTGCCACCACCCTAATCTGGCGGTGCCACTGCCAAACCTAGTCCAGAACTTCTGAATAGGCCCTGAAACTAGCCCAATTCAGTCCAAACAAAGCCCAATTGGTCCCTACCAGGGTTTAATAGGATTATTACCTAATCCTTATCCTAATTATGTGCTAACTATGAATTTTAGACATAATTATAAGCAAAGACTAAACCAGCAGCTTCGAGTTTAATTCCGATGAGCTTCCAATGAAATTCTGACGGACTTCCGACGGACCCTCGGATTTCTTCCGGTGGACTCCCAACAGGCTCCCCGATGATGAGTTCGATGAATCTTTGGCAAGCTTCCGAACCTTCTCAGTGAGCTCCGTGAACCTCTGACGATCTTTCTGATGAACTTCTGAAACCTTTGGCAAGTCCCCGATTCTTTCTTGGTTGGTTCCAGTAGTACTTCCGATGATTCTTCAGACTTCCGGTAGACTCTCGAACTCCTAACAACTTAACTCCGGTAATTTACTTTATGTCTTAAAACTATCGTAGTTAATCTTGCATACTTATCTCAATAATATGGATTAGATCAAATAACTTATCAATTGACTTCATCATCAAAATCCAAGATTCAATAGTAATAATTATCTAGATCGAAGTAGGATTAAGGATTAATTGAGTTGGAATTGAGCCAACTTAATTAGGGGCTAACTGGGCTCGAATTAGGACTGTGTTGGGCTAGATGAAAGGCCCAAACAGTGCCCTAGTGCTATGTTAGGTGATGGCACCGCCAAGTGGGCGATGGAACCACCTAAAGGCTCAGTCTTCTAGACTGAGTCTGGGCAGTGGTACCACTCAATGTATATACCTGGGCAGTGGTACCACCTAGTATACTGATAGAACCAATGTGCACTGGCAGTGGTACTGCCAACACCCCAAAAATCCAGAGTGATTCAAATTTAGGCTTTAAATTTGAATCCTCTTAGGATCTATAAATGCCCCAGGTGTTCTTTCTTGGCGATGCAAGAATTGAGAAAAAGAAAGAAGCCAAAACTCTTTTGAAAGCCTTGTAAAATTGAAGTGTTTCCCTCCTAAGTGTAGAAGTGTTTCCCTTCTAAGAGAGAGCTATAAAAGGGAGTTAGTTTTTGCCTGTTAGAAGGAAGACAACTAGTGGAAAGCTGGTGGCCTCAAGTGAAAAGAAATCGGGAGTGGACGACCAAACCACTATAAAATGGTTTATGTTTACTTCTTGCAAATTTACATTACTGTAAACCATCTTCACTTCACTGCTCTACTTGTTCACTGCCTTTCTTCATCTCTAAATGCTCTTAAGTTAAATATGTTTCTAATATACTTTAATCGAAATTGATTTTAGTCGAAACATGATTTTTATCGAACGAAGTTTTTCAAAATCACATGAATTTATCGTACTTTACCACTACACTAATTCACTCCAACCCCCCCCCCCTTAGTGTCACTCTTGATCCTAACATGATTATACGAAACAAATCACTAAAAGAGGAATGCATTCTTTTTTTCATAAAAAGTTCTTTATCCTTAAAGCTTTTCGATTTTTGAAAAAAAGATCCATGTAGATTATCTTTTGTGAATCTCTTAAATTATGAAAGAGATTTTGATGATGTGTTAATAAATCTATTTATGCTATTTTATGAATCTCAAAAGTAATTTTGATAGAGTTAACGAATTGAATTTGAATGAGATTTTTCCAAATAATTCATGACTCTTTCTCTTGATTTCTCGAATCATAACTTGATTTTTATGAATTATGATGAATTGAGATTTCTTATGCATGAATCAAGTTCTTGCTAGTCATATATGCTCTGCAAGTCAATCACATGAGTAATGACACTTGTGACTTGATATGCACTCTTTCTTTTGCTTATTATTATTATGTATTTTATCACTTTATCTTGCATGTTGCATATATTGTGATTTCCTTGGATCTGTGCAATGAGAATCGGATCGTGATGAGATCATGTTAATAAGATCGATTCATCTTTAAACACAGATCCTAAATAATCCCAGTCATACATTATTCGAGAGACACATCGAGATAACCGGATAGACTTGTGTGCTGTATACCCATCCATATGATGGAAGTGGCTGGTCTCATACCTACTTATATGGAGACACTAAGGATACTGTACAAGTGCTCATTGGAGAATGAGTTCACTGATTGATCCACTTACGGAATGCTTGATGGTTATTGATACCTTACGTAAGACAGCAATTTCGTAGTCCCAATGGTGTGTCTGATCCTTAGACTTGAGACACCAAGGATGTCCTGTATGAGTACTCTACTCTTTGATACCGGACTTATAGGTTTGAAAGTTTCAGATCTAGTACAACTGGCTATTGGGAGTGGTAGCCAATCTTATAAGAGCTATTGAATATCGATAAAGGATCATACACTCTCAGTATCATAAAAGGAATATCCTATGTGTTCTTGCTCAAACAAAGCTTTGGCCAAGGTTATTCGGATTGAGAGAGAAAGAGTTCTTTGAGAGAATCTGAATAGAATGAGACTCGAGGAGAGACTGTATGGGCCTGACAGCACTATGCCCGATATAGGATCTCTAGGATATTAGATGGATGAGGGACTATAGATACATGGTAAAAGAGGACAGATAGGTCCAAAGGAATAGGATTCCCCTGTATCATTTGGGGACTGCGACGTAGTGGCCTAGAACGTCCACAATCGATGAGTCGAGTGAATTATTATAGAGATAATAATTCACTGAGTCAAAAGGAGTTCTGACAGGTATGACTCACGACCAGCTTAATATTCGGCCTAGAGGGTCACACATATATGGTAGGTGTCGAGACGAGTAGAGGTTCGGATATGAGATATCCATCGGAGCCCCTAACTTATTGGATATCCGTTAAGCCCTAGAATTATTGGATCCTAAGATGAGATCCAATAAGAGCTAATAAGAGATTATTGGGTCGAAACCCACTAATCCAAGAGGCTTGGGTAATTGGATAGAGATTCAATACCCAATAGTGCTGGATCCATTAGGGTTGATAGGGGGCCTCTATAAATAGGAGGGAATCATAGGCCCATAGGCTGGGGTTCTATTGATAGCCACTTTCTATTCTCCTCTTCCCAAGAGAGGAGCATTGTTGTAGTCTCTACCGTATGGATTATCGCTAGAGAGGAGGATATTTGAACTCCTTCATCCAGTCCTATAGATCTACAAGGATTCAGGGATATACGATCTCTCTAAGTAAAGCTTTTTACAAATGTAATTTTTAGATTTACGGATTTATTTTTGATGCACCGATTTTCACATGACGATGGAACCTTTCATGGAAATCTAAGAGTTTTTCTTTTCTGTTCTTCTACTGCGTATGAGATGTCGCCCCCTTGGATTTTCCAACAATAGTATCAGAGTTAGTTTGTTCGTGCAAAGATCGAATCTTAAACTATTTGTGTTGTGATTTAAAACAACATTTGTTGTCAAAATTATTTATGAAAAGTGGTGAGGAAGGGCAGCAACTGTTGCTGCCCTTGCTGTGCTCACACAGCGACCGCAAGGCTACTTGCAGCCTTGCTTCTTGCAATGATAGCGGTGGCGGCTACAGGCAAGGGATCCGTATGCAGGCTGTAGGCAGCGCCCGCTGGGGCAATGCTGCCTACGGGCACTACCCCGCAAGGGCAGCACCTATGGCGGCCAATGGTGGCCCACGGGTAGAAGAGCCCGTAGGGTGGTGCGCGGCCGTTGTGGCGGCCTCGCCCGCAAGGGCGACCCGCGCGCATGACCATCGCCGGCAGGGTGGCGACGGCCGCAGCTGCAACACAACATGCAACAAAGGGAGGGATTAGGGTTTTTCAGATAAAAGATAGTTTTACCCTTGGGAATTTTAGAAATTTCAATTTTGTTCCGTCTGGCCGAATGACCAAAATACCCTTCAAAATTCAAAAAATTTCTTGTATATCCCTATTTTTAAAAAAATAATAGTTAATTAAATATTTTAAATTAACTATTATTATTTATCTAGTAGTCATATATAATAACATATGCATGTAATGTATGATATGGAATCATGGACCAAGTGATATGATATGTGTATACATGTGATTATTATTATTGGGGCCTGTGAGCCTCTATTTTTTCTTGTTTATTATTGGGCCTATGTGCTTGTAATTATATTATAATTATACAAGGAAATGCAGTGGGAGCAATACCCATGAGGTCGAGACGAACGATCCAACGCTTGAAGATGTGATGAGATGCCGACGGAACCGACGAAGCGAGATGGACGATCACAAGGCATGGAGATGCGCCGAAGCACACATAGATCTTGATGTGAGTGATTGGGCCCACTGGCTCAGGCTTGATCTGTTAGGATCAAAAGGCACTAAGAGGGGGGGGTGAATTAGTGCAGCGGATTAAACTCGTATTCTTGAAACCGATTTCGCAAAGAAACACAAGTTCATAGGAAGATTTCGATTCGACGAAAGAGAACTTGAAAGTAATTGCTTGTGAAAAGGAACTAACTATGAACTTGCAGCCAAGAAATGAAATGATTCAGAAATATAAATACTCACACATTTAAGGACACAATGATGTATAGTGGTTCGGTCAAATGACCTACATCCACTCTTGAAGCCTTTGCGATGAGGCTCCGCTCTTCCACTAGCAAGTCCTTTGAAGGGGAAGGATCAAACACCCCTTTTTACAACCCTTTACAAGATGTTCACACTTGTACAAGATCTCTCAAGAAGAAGACGAAGGTGAACACTTAGCAAAGAAAACAACACTTTTCAAACTCTTCAAAAGCTTAAGACTCAAACTTTTTCTTGCTCAAAAGGGTTATTTTTTTCAGCTGAAAAGGAAGGGGTATTTATAAGCCTCAAAGTGATTCAAATTTGGAGCCCAAACTTGGAGCCAAAAATTTGAATCCTTTGAGTTTTTCGGTGCAGTCAAGTCTTGGCAGACTGACACACCCAAGCGGTGCTACCGCCTGGCTTTCCACGCACCAGGCGGTGCTACCGCTGACCGGCGGTGCTACGCGCTGGCTACGATAAGCTGGGGCGGTGCTACGCTTCAGCAGGCGGTGCTACCGCCGCATAAGAGCGGCGCGCTACTGTGAGCGCATGATACTGATATCGGGCTCGCTACGGTGAGATCCTACTACGATATCGGGCTCGCTACGATATCGGGCGCTACTGATGGCGAGCGAGGCTACAAAGAAGATGCACGTAGCATGCATGCATGCGTAGCTTGATTCGGTTTGGGCCAAAATTTTGGCCCAAACTCATCTAATCAAGGCCCAATGGGCCCCCACTTTGATTATCTAATCCTAACCCAAAATACGTGCTAACTACGAATTTTAAAGACGTTTCCTAAGCTATTACAAAGTCCACATGACAACTTCTTCCGGCGAGCTTCCGGTCAACTTCCGACAGTCTTCCGACGAACCTTCGGAAACCATTCCGCGGACTCACGGCAAGCTCTCGGACTTCACGATGATCTTGGCGAGTTCCCCCGAGCTTCTTTGGCAAGCTCCGATCTTTCTTGGCAAGCTCCGCGAACTTCCGACGAACCTCCCGGCGAACTTCCGAAAACCCTTCGGCAAGCTCCCTACTCGTTCTCGGCCGTTCCTAACGCTCCCAACGAATCTTCGGACTTCCTTTGAACACTCGAACTCCCAACGATTCATCACACTTGTCTTCGGCCCTTTGTTTCGCGTTTTACGTCTTCATCCCTATCGTAGTCAATCCTGCTCGATAGTAGACCTGCATAACTCAAAACGCAGTTAGACCACAAATCACACTCAATTAGTTTCATCATCAAAATCCGAGATTCAACAATCTCCCCCTTTTTGATGATGACAACTAATTGATGACCAACGAGTTAACCATAACTCCCGGAGTTTAACACAAACTCCCCCTATCAATATGCAATTGATAGAACCCTTGGATTATCCCAAATCCAAGTAACATGTATCATTCATGTAGTGAAATAAGAACAAACCATCATGCAAATATAAAATATTCAATCAATGCATGAAGTCATCAATCTACTTCTCCCCCTATGTCATCAACAAAAGGAGAAGTATCATTATAACTAGTTTAAAAGATATGCAGATTTTTACAACAAACTAGCTTGCACTTTGTAAGATATGCAGATTTTACAATATCATACAACATTTTGCAATACAACATTAAGTTATACCATTCAATCATAGCAAGTTTCAAAGATGGGCAATGATGGTAATTTTCACTTGCTTCTTGAGATGTGCAAGTTTGCACCTTGTTTCTCACGATAGCAATATTTGCATCATTTGATATAACAATTCTTAGCTTCTCATGAAGTTACAAAGTAGGAATCAAGATGGCAAATTTTTGCAATGTTCGAGCTAAAAACTTTCTCCCCCTTTGTTAGCATCAAAAAGAAAGGGAGGATAAAATACTTCAAATAATCTTGCATAAGATTCAACAATAATTTGTAACAAAAATGCAAGCAATTTTGAAGAAGTGAAATTGAGCAAGATTTTTGCCTCTCTTGAGATAGCAACTCTTTGCTTCTCAATGTTCAAGCTAGCAAAATTTTCTCTTTTGAAGCACAAGCTAGCATAAATCTTCTCCCCTTTGTTTTTGTCAAAGAGAAGGGATGAATATTATCTCAATCAAATAATTTTGCATCAATCAATATATCAATCATCACATGATGCATACGAGATGATATTGAAACATGAGAAATCATGTCATGAAGGATATCAATATGTAAATTCAACAAGAATCAAAACCAAAAGATATCATCCATGATTCATAACTTTTCATTTTAGCAAGATCTAGATTCATATTTATCAATTTTTAATTCAAGATAAATGTCATACAACCAAGAATCATGATATATGAAAGCATATCGATATTAAGGATCAAATCATGATTACAAGTGCTAACATATTTTCTTTTCATTCATTTTAAGCCATGATAAAAGAATAAATCAATGATTCAAATATTAAGCACAATTCTTTTCATCAAATTTTCAATTGTATAAGGCTTACATGGCAAATATCAATTCATGATAAAGGGTATACTATCTTGAATCATGATGCATAAAAACATATCATTCTCATAGATCAAGTCATGATTCATTGATTCATCATAAGGCAAATTTCTTTTCAATTATCTATTTTTCAATTGCCACATAAGACATACAAGCCAAAGAATCTTTGTCATTTCTATATTATGAAATATATGATAATAAGACTCATGATTCATTTAAAAAGATATAGCATAAAGAGTAACTTGATTCAAGTATAAGATTTTTCATCAAGATCACATTTCATAAGAATCAAGATCACAAATTCATAAAAATTCAAGGATTGAATTCCGAGAAATCAAAAGACAAGTTACATTTCATTTAAGGAATTTTCTTTTGATAAGACGGAAGGAGCATGGTAAAAGATCTTGATTTATAAAGAGTTTCAAGTCATATTTGTCAAGATCATGATTTCAATAAAATTTCTTTATAGCAAAATGAAATCTTTTAGAACTTGATTCAAGCATTAAATATGTCTTAACAAATCATAATTCTAGAAGATTCAAGAATCATTAAAAGAAAAATCATTCAAGCTCAATTTATCAACTTATGACTCATAATTAAATTATTATTTTTGAGATTAATAACATGAATAAAGTCATTACCGTATCATCAAAATCTCATTCGTAATTCTAATGATTTATAAAATATCATAAATGAATTTATCACTTGCCTTTCATCAAAAATTGAAAATCAAACTTTATCATAAAATTGTCAAGGCATAAATGCAACATATTATTCCAAGACATGAGATTCAATTTATCATGATAATATGTTTCATGTTTCAAAAGATGAGTATCAAATTTTAAAACCGAAACATGAGTTTGTCATCAAGATATGATATCACAAAGTCATTAAGCATGATAACAAACTTTTAGTATTTTTATTTCAATGATGATTTCATAATGTATGTTCAAACATTTATGTGGATCCCATCATTGTAGAAATTCAAAACATAAGTTTGTCATTATATCCATCAAGATCATATGCATCAAATATCATGACAATACATTTTCTCATCTTTATGAGTTTCAATTTAAGTGATTTGATCTTTCATAAGAATGTTCAACTTTTTCATATGAAAATGTCATGCATTATATTCAAAAACGAAAATATCATCAAAATCATTTTAATTTATAAGATTCATAAGATATCACAAAATCATTAAGCATGACAACCAACTATTATTATCAATGATGATTACATAAGGTATGTCCAATTATATATATGAAAATCATCATTGTATTACTTTGAAATACAAGTTGTCATGTAGTCCATTAAGATCAAAAGCATTACACGTAAAGCATCATGATAGTGCAATTTCTCATTTTTTATGTGTTCCATTTCAAGTGATTTGATGTGAGTATACTCATGTTTTTCATATAGATCCAAAGAGCAAGTTTCAAGAGAAATCATTAAGACCAAAACATGAAACACATTTTTAAAATATTCATCATGTTTATTTTCATGAGATTCACAAGACTCATAACATGAATTCATTCATCTCAATAGAATAAAAAAGATATTTTCATTTTAAGCAATTTGATGTGAGCATATTCAAAATTTTATGAAAACATGTATCAAAATAAAACACAAGCTTCGTCATTAAATCGTCAAGACCAAATATGTAAAAATGATAGCACACTTTCAATTTTTATGTTAAAATGCCATGTTCAAATTTTTGCCAAAATCATGCATCTATTTATAAATTCAAAAAATATGTTTCATCATCACAATATGACACTTTATTACTTCAAAAGCTCATGCATGATAAAATCATCAAGCATCATATTTGGAGACAATGTAAACCATCAAGATACACATGCATGGATTAATCCTAAGCATTATCACAAATCTTGCATCATTCATATGTTTACTTTTCAAAAATACTATAAAGAAAAGCATAGTATAATTTCGAATTTTTTTTAATTTCTAAAAACACAAGAAAAGCATTAAAAAAAATTCCTACTAACTAAGTTAAGCATTCATGGAAATCATCAAGTAATTTCAAAATAATTCAAGGAAGTTAAGTTACTTACCTCATTGTCGAAGCCCATTAAAGCGTAGTTTGCTTCTTCTTCTTGGTGAGCCTTCTTCTTCTTCATTGGTCTATTCCTCCGTTCAAGTTCATTGTTGATTTTAGATTTTTGTTTAATGAACTTATTAAGATCGATTAAAGGTTCAAAGTCCTCTTCATTGTCCTCATCACTTGAGTCATCACTCAAGTGGCATTCTCTTGTTCTAAGTTCAAAAACCTTCTTGTTCTTTAGAAGGTGGTTCATGTGTTCATCATGTTCATCATATTCATCATGTTCCATTTCATAGGTCTTTAAAGACCCAATGAGTTCATCAATAGAATAATTATTTAGATCCTTTGATTCTTGAATCGTCGTTATTTTAGGATCCCACCATTTTGAAAGGGATCTTAAGATCTTGTTAGTGAGTTCAAAATTGAAAAACTTTTACCAAGACTTTTCAAGCTATTGATGACATCCGTGAAGCGGTGTACATGTCGTCGATAGATTCGCTTGGTGTCATTTGGAAGAGCTCAAAATCATGCAACAAAGGTTTACTTTGAGTCTTTAACTCTACTAGTTCCCTCATGCGTGATTTCAAGAGTTCGCCAAATGTCAAAAGCCGTTTCGCACATAGAAATCCGATTAAACTCGTTCTTGTTTAAAGCACAAAATAAGGCATTCATAGCCTTTGCGTTTAAAGAAAACGACCTTTTCTCCAAAACCGACCATTCGTTCGTCGGTTTAGAGGAAGGTTGAAAACCATTTTCAATTATGTTCCACAAATCCAAATCCATTGAAAGCATGAAAACTCTCATTCGAGTTTTCCAATATGTGTAGTCCGTACCGTTAAAGAACGGTGGACGAAAAACCGAAAAGCCCTCTTGAAAACCATTTAGAGCCATTTCTCACGGGTGTAAATCCGAAAGAGAAAGAACGTGGCTCTGATACCAATTGTTAGGATCAAAAGGCACTAAGAGGGGGTGAATTAGTGCAGCGGATTAAACTCGTATTCTTGAAACCGATTTCGCAAAGAAACACAAGTTCAGTAGGAAGATTTCGATTCGATTTAAAGAGAACTTGAAAGTAATTGCTTGTGAAAAGGAACTAACTATGAACTTGCAGCCAAGAAATGAAATGATTCAGAAATATAAACACTCACACATTTAAGGACACAATGATGTATAGTGGTTCGGTCAAATGACCTACATCCACTCTTGAAGCCTTTGCGATGAGGCTCCGCTCTTCCACTAGCAAGTCCTTTGAAGGGGAAGGATCAAACACCCCTTTTTACAACCCTTTACAAGATGTTCACACTTGTACAAGATCTCTCAAGAAGAAGACGAAGGTGAACACTTAGCAAAGAAAACAACACTTTTCAAACTCTTCAAAAGCTCAAGACTCAAACTTTTTCTTGCTCAAAAGGGTTTTTTTTTCAGCTGAAAAGGAAGGGGTATTTATAAGCCTCAAAGTGATTCAAATTTGGAGCCCAAACTTGGAGCCAAAAATTTGAATCCTTTGAGTTTTTCGTCTTTGTCAAGTCTTGGCAGATCGACACACCCAGCGGTTCTACCGCCTTTCACCCAAAGCGGTGCTACCGCTGGCTTTCACGCACTGCACCAGCGGTGCTACCGCGCCCCACCAGGCGGTGCTACCGCCTGGCTACTGATAAGCTGGGTGGTGCTACTACACGCTCACGATGAGCAGGCGCTTACTGATGAGCGCATGATCTGAGATCGGGCTCGCTACAGTGAGATCCTACTACAGTATCCGGGCTCGCTACGAAAGGCGCTGGCACGATAAAGAGCGAGGCTACAAAGAAGATGCACGTAGCATGCATGCATGCGTAGCTTGATTCGGTTTGGGCCAAAATTTTGGCCCAAACTCATCCTAATCAAGGCCCAATGGGCCCCACTTTGGATTATCTAATCCTAACCCAAAATACGTGCTAACTACGAATTTTAAAGACGTTTCCTAAGCTATTACAAAGTCCACATGACAACTTCTTCCGGCGAGCTTCCGGTCAACTTCCGACAGTCTTCCGACGAACCTTCGAAAACCATTCCGCGGACTCACGGCAAGCTCTCGGACTTCACGATGATCTTGGCGAGTTCCCCCGAGCTTCTTTGTCAAGCTCCGATCTTTCTTGGCAAGCTCCGCGAACTTCCGACGAACCTCCCGGCGAACTTCCGAAAACCCTTCGGCAAGCTTCCTACTCGTTCTCGGCCAGTTCCGGCAACGCTCCCAACGAATCTTCGGACTTCCTTTGAACACTCGAACTCCCAACGATTCATCACACTTGTCTTCGGCCCTTTGTTTCGCTTTACGTCTTCATCCCTATCGTAGTCAATCCTGCTCGATAGTAGACCTGCATAACTCAAAACGCAGTTAGACCACAAATCACACTCAATTAGTTTCATCATCAAAATCCGAGATTCAACATGATCATGTTAGGATATGGTCTATGATTATCTGGTGTGATTGCTCATGTGATGTGTGATTGTTTATACACCTACTAGATATATATATATATATATATTTGCATGTGATGTAGATATATATTAAATATGTATGTGTGTGACACATCATATTAGGAGACCAAATTAAAAATCTCCTCTCTCAATAATATTAAGTCGGTAAACGTGAGGTAATTAGACTGACCCACGTGGCCTTCCATCGTTATAGGTAGGAACCGATTCTCGGTGTAGATTGAGTCGGTCGAGTCTCTCGAGACACACCTATATCATGATTCGCTATCTTATCTACAACATCAAGATGTCACCGGTGACCTGAGGACATGGTATGCTTGGTTGAGTCCCTTAAGAGTATATCATCAAATCAGACTCATCTTATAATGATGGTAATGACTTAATTGAACATCATAGTTGGTCGAGGCCATGGTGGTTCGGAGGTCAAACAGGATGGGAATCACAAGGAGTTGTGATTGGCAAGAGTTGCCTACCTTTACAGGCTTAACGTGATTGGTCGAGTCCCTCGAGGTTACGTTAAGATGCCAATTGAATCTTGATCCCCACTAGAGATCCGTTGGGGGTCTCTGATTCACATATCGGAGGGTGTTGTGTGTCTCACGAAAAATTAGTGGGAGTAGATTAAGACAGAAGCTCTTATCTTAACTATTTAATTTTTGCAAAGTCTGCATGTTATTTATTTTTGCTACATCTTTAATTTTAGAAAAATATCGCTTTAAAATCCTTTACGTGGCATACTTGATGCCAACCACCTCATTGGTCCAAATTATACGGACTGACTTCGCAATCTGAAAATCCTTCTCACAGCGGAGAAAATAGGATACGTCTTTGATACAATGATCCATACGCCCGATGAAGGGGCAAGTGAGGATGAAATCACTCGTTATATGAAGTATATAGATGATTCCACTCTTGCTTAGTGTTATATGTTGGCTTTTATGACTATTGAGTTACAAAGACAATATGAAAATATGAATGCTAATTCCATAATCTTGCATATTCGCAAACCATTTGAAGAATAGGAAAGAACTCAGTAATATGAGATATCAAAGAGTCTTTTCCGTGCTAGGATGACTAAGGGGGCACTGGTTCAGAACCATATCCTTAAGATGATTGAGTGGATTGAGAAACTCACAGGTCTAGGAATGATTCTAGAGAATAATCTATGTGTGGATCTTATGCTTTAGTCCCTACCAAATTTTTTTCTCAGTTTATAATGAATTTTAATATGAACAAGCTTAAGATGACTCTCCCAGAGCTCCTCAACATGTTGAGAATAGCAGAGAGCACCATCAAGAAAGAGAAGCCAGTTCTTTATGTTGGTGAGACCAGAAAGAAAAGAAAGGTTGAGAAGTCCCTTAAGAAGGGCAAGGGCAAGGGCAAAATGGGTAAGGCAAAGGTTGCTAAGAAAGACCCAACAAAGGACAAAAGCCAGTGCTTTCACTATGACAAAGATGGTACTGGAAGAGGAACTACAAAGAGTACCTTGCAGAGAGGGTGAAACAAAAGCTTGGAGAAGCTTCAGGTATATTCATGATCAGTCTTCATTTGTCAGAATCTTATGATAACAAATGGGTATTGAATACCGAGAGTATTTATCATATCTGTAATTCGTTGCAGGTTCTGATAGGACCTAGGAGATTGAAGAGAGGCAAGATGGACCTTAAGATGGGCAATGGAGCAAAGGTTACACCAGTGGCTGTTGGCAAGGTCACCCTACATCTGCCTGATGGAGCTATTATTATATTAGATGCATGCTATTATATTCCTTCTATTATCAAAAATATTATTTTCATTTTATATTTGATAATTAGTGGATATAAATTAGTTTTTGAGAATAATGGTTGTTCAATAGCATTAGATGATGAGATCATCATGAGAGGAACGTTGCATAATGGTTTATTTATGCTAGATACAACTCCACACATCATAAGTGTAAGTGAGTCAAAGAGGAAACAAGAAGAGGTAAACAATGCATATCTATGGCATTGTAGGCTAGGTCACATCCATGAGGGAAGGATTCAAAAGTTGCTAAAGAATGGATATCTAGATTCATTCGTGTTGAATCTCGGATTTTGATGATGAAACTAATTGAGTATGATTTGTGGTCTAATTGTGTGTTGAGTTACGCAAGTCTACTATCGATCAGGATTAGATAGTTGACGCTGGAGGAATTGACGTTGCGTCGGAGGTGATCACGTCAGGATATTAGATGTCGAGCCGGAGGTTCGGTCGACTATCGGCAGGAGGCTTCGTACGTCGAGCATTGGGCAAAGAAGTGCGGAGTTGTGCCATGGATATCGAGATTGCAGAAGTCAACCGTCGATTGGGCAACAAGCCGCTAGAGAGGGCGATGTGCCGAAGGATCGGACGAAGCGCCGACCAATGATGTGCCGGGCAACTGAATGTCAATTCGCATTGTAATAACTGTCTAGATCGAAGTAGAGTTTTTTGGTGTTTGTTTGTGCAAGAGTGACTACGATAGGGATGAAGACGTAAAGCAAAACAAAGGGCCGAAGACAAGTGTGATGAATCGTTGGGAGTTCGAGTGTTTAACGAAAGTCCGAAGATTCGTTGGGAGCGTTGTCGGAACCGACCGAGAACGAGTAGGGAGCTTGCCGAAGGGTTTTCGGAAGTTCGTCGGGAGGTTCGTCGAAAGTTCGCGGAGCTTGCCAAGAAAGATCAGAGCTTGCCAAAGAAGCTCGGGAGAACTCGCCAAGATCATCGTGAAGTCCGAGAGCTTGCTGTGAGTCCGTGGAATGGTTTCCGAAGGTTCATCGGAAGACCGTCGGAAGTTGACCGGAAGCTCGCCGGAAGAAGTTGTCATGTGGACTTTTTAATAGCTTAGGAAACATCTTTAAAATTCATAGTTAGCACGTATTTTGGGTTAGGATTAGATAACCCAAAGTGGAGGCCCATTGGGCCTTGATTAGGATGAGTTTGGGCCAAAATTTTGGCCCAAGCCAACCAAAGACATGCGTCTTTGCTACGTGCATGCATGCTACGTACATGCATCTTTGGCGGTGGCACCGCCAAAGAACTTGCTAGCCGGGCGGTAGCACCGCCGCATCTTATAGAAGCGCCACCATCTTGTGAAGCGTCCGGCTCATTGAAGCGCGCCTTGCTATCGTATGTAGCGGTAGCACTGGCCCCGGGCGGTAGCACCGCTCGATCGAAGGCGGTAGCACCGCCTGCTATCGTAGCAGTGTAGCACCGCTTTGGCTGGTGGCGGTAGCACCGCCTCTGGTGTCTGCTAGGGACGACAAAGACGAAAAACTCAAAAGATTCAAATTTTTGGCTCCAAGTTTGGGCTCCAAATTTGAATCACTTTGAGGCCTATAAATACCCCTCATATTCTTAGATGAAAGGTGTCTAGAACTGAAAAAAAGGAAGGGGGAAACTCTCTTGAAAGTGTGTCAAATCTTCCCTAAGTCTTAAGAGTGTTCTAGTCAAGAGAGGGGTAAGAGTGCTTTGTAAGGGTTATCTTCTAAGCCCGTCAAAAGAAGAGGTGTTGCAAGGGAGTTCTTCCTCGCCCATTGGAAGGAGGAAAGCTAGTGGAAAGTCAGTGTCCTCAAGTGAAGAGGAATCGGAAGTGGATGTAGGTCGGATGACCGAACCACTATAAAAATCTGGTTTGCATTTACGTTCTTACTAGTTACTTTGCTGCAAACCATTTTTACTTGTCGCCTTATTTACTCAACTTCCTTATCATCTTATTACGTATGCTTTAAAGTTTAAACGCAATCTTTCCGGGTTCAAACGAAACGTTGCATTCATTCGTACGAAGTTTCCAAAGCTTGTTTTAAATCGCTGAAAAATCTATCGTTTTATCCGCTGCACTAATTCACCCCCCCCCCCCCTCTTAGTGCCGCTCGATCCCTAACAATTGGTATCAGAGCCATGTTCTTTCTCTTTCGGATTTACACCCGTGAGAAATGGCTCTAAATGGTTTTCAAGAGGGCTTTTTGATTTTTCGTCTACCATTCTTTAACGGATCGGACTACACTTATTGGAAAACTCGAATGAGAGTTTTCATGCTTTCAATGGATTTGGATTTGTGGAGCATCATCGAAAACGGCTTTCAACTTCCCTCTAAACCGACGAACGAATGGTCGGACTTAGAGAGAAAATCTTTTTCTTTGAATGCAAAGGCTATGAATGCCTTATTTTGTGCTTTGAACAAAAATGAGTTCAATTGGATTTCTATGTGCGAAACGGCTTTTGACATTTGGCGAACTCTTGAAATCACACATGAGGGAACTAGTAGAGTTAAAAACTCGAAAATAAACCTCTTGTTGCATGATTTTGAGCTCTTCTAAATGACACCAAGCGAATCTATCGATGACATGTACACCTGCTTCACGGATGTCGTCAATAGCTCGAAAAGTCTTGGTAAAAGTTTTTCGATTTTGAACTCACTAACAAGATCTTAAGATCCCTTTCAAAATGGTGGGATCCTAAAATAATGGCGATTCAAGAATCAAAGGATCTAAATAATTATTCTATTGATGAACTCATTGGGTCTTTAAAGACCTATGAAATAGAACATGATGAATATGATGAACATGATGAACACATGAACCACCTTCTAAAGAACAAGAAGGTTTTTGAACTCCGAACTATGAAATGCCACTTGAGTAATGAGACTCAAGTGATGAGGACAATGAAGACATTGAACACATAACAATGAATGTTAACAAGTTCATTAAACAAAAATTAAAAAACACAAATGAACTTGAACGGAGGAAGAGACCAATGAAGAAGAAGAAGACTCACCAAGAAGAATCAAGGAAAGAAGAAGCAAACTACACTTTAATGGGCTTCGACAATGAGGTAAGTAACTTAACTTCCTTGAATTATTTTGAAATTACTTGATGATTTCCATGAATGCTTAACTCAGTTAGTAGGAATTTTTTTTAATGCTTTTCTTGTGTTTTTAGAAATTAAAAAAAATTCGAAATTATATTATGCTTTTCTTTATAGTATTTTTGAAAAGTAAACATATGAATGATGCAAGATTTGTGATAATGCTTAGGATTAATCCATGCATGTATATCTTGATGGTTTACATTGTCTCCAAATATGATGCTTGATGATTTTATATCATGCATGAGCTTTTGAAGTAATAAAGTGTCATATTGTGATGATGAAACATATTTTTCGAATTTATAAATAGATGTATGATTTTAGCAAAAATATGAAGATGGCCTTTTAATATAAAAATTGAAAGTGTGCTATCATTTTTACATATTTGGTCTTGACGATTTTATGACTAAGCTTGTGTTTTATTTTGATACTTGTTTTCATAAAAATTTTGAATATGCTCACATCAAATTGCTTAAAATGAAAATATCTTTTTTATTCTATTGAGATGAATGAATTCATGTTATGAGTCTTGTGAATCTCATGAAAATAAACATGATGAATATTTTAAAAAATGTGCTTCATGTTTTCGGTCTTAATGATTTCTCTTGAAACTTGCTCTTTGGATCTATATGAAAAACATGAGTATACTCATATGAACGTCAAATCACTTGAAATGGAACACAAAAATGAGAAATTGCACTATCATGATGCTTTACGTGTAATGCTTTTGATCTTAATGGACTATATGACAACTTGTATTTCAAAGTAATACAATGATGATTTTCATATATATAATTGGACATACATTATGAAATCATCATTGAAATGAAAAAAGTAAAAGTTTGTTATCATGCTTAATGACCTTGTGATATCATATCTTGATGACAAACTCATGTTTCGATTTTAAAATTTGATACTTATCTTTTGAAACATGAAACATATTATCATGATAAATTGAATCTCAAGTCTTGGAATAATATGTTGTATTTTTGCCTTGACAATTTTTATGATAAAGTTTGGCTTTTGATTTTGATGAATCCATGTGAATCTTTTTGAATCAAATCCTTTAGAAAATACCATATACTTAATGTGATTTGACTTAATGATCATTATGATGAAATTTATCTTTCCATCTTGAATGTTGACATTTTGTTTTAAGGCAAAGGCATGCATATAAGAAGCAAATCATATGAATAGAAATTTACAAGAACGAAATACAATCCTCTATCTTTTCGATTCTTCAATAAATCTATGCTTATCATGTATGAATTTATTGAATATAATTTTTTAGGATGATTTTAGATTTAAAATGCTTGATTTGTATTTATGACATAAGATACATTTTAAATATGAATCATGCCCTATCTCGCTTAATTCATTTTGTTCTCCTATAATTCCTTTTACTTACTAAAAGGAGAACCTTCCAAATAAATATGCTTGATAATTTGTGTTATGAGATTTAGCCTTTATGTCTTAAATATTTATGCTTATTTTTATTCGATATAAAAAAGACAAAGACATGCTCATATGAAATATTAATGCATGATTCTTGAAATCTTTCCATCTCTAAAGTTTTGAAAAACAAGTGATAAATTCGTTTATGATATTTTGTAAATCATTAGAACTACGAATGAGATTTTGATGATATGGTAATGACTTTATTCATGTTATGAATCTCAAAAATAATAATTTGATTATGAGTCTTGAGTTGATAAATTGAGCTTGAATGATTTTTCTTTTAACGATTCTTGAATCTTTTGGAATTATGACTTGTTAAGACATATTTAATGCTTGAATCAAGTTTTAAAAGATTTCATTTTGCTATAAAGAAATTTTATTGAAATCATGATCTTGACAACTATGACTTGAAACTCTTTATAAATCAAGATCTTTTACCATGCTCCTTCCGTCTTATCAAAAGAAAATTCTTTAAATGAAATGTAACTTGTCTTTTGATCTCTCGGAATTTAATACTTGAATTTTTATGAATTTGTGATCTTGATATCTTGATTCTTATGAAATGTGATCTTGATGAAAAATCTTATACATGAATCAAGTTACACTTTATGCTATATCTTCTCAAATGGATCATGAGCCTTGATGTCATATATTTCATGATCCTAGAAGTGATATGATCTCTTTGCCTTGTACAATGATTGAAAATTAATTTTCTTTATGATAAATTATGAATCATGACTTGATCTATGAGATTGATATGCTTTTATATATCATGATTCTTGGTTGTATGATATTTATCTTGAATTAAAAAATTAATAAATATGAATTTTGATCTTGCTAAAAAGAAAATTATGAATCATGGATGATATCTTTTGGTTTTGATTCTTGTTGAATTTATATATTGATATCCTTCATGACATAATTTCTCATGTCTCAATATCATCTCGTATAAATCATGTGATGATTGATATATTGATTGATGCAATTTTCTCATTGGTTCCTCCCTTCTTTTTGATATTGATAAAGGGGGAGAAAAATTGTTAACTTGTGTATCAAAAAAGAAAAATTTGCTAGCTTAAACATTGAGAAGCAAAAAGTTGCTATCTCAAGAGAGGCAAAAATCTTGCTCAACTTCACTTTTTTTTCAACAAAATTGCTTGTATCTTTGTTACAAATTATTGTTGAATCTCATGCAAGATTATTTGTAGTATTAATCCTCCTTTTCTTTTTGATATTGATAAAGGGGGAGAAGGCTTTTACAAATGAATGCAAAAGTCCTAGCATGCAAAGAAAGCAAAACTTGCAAGCTTGCTCTTCTCAAAAGAGAAGAAAGAAATTATAAAATTGCATGCATATCGCAAAAGAAGTCAAGAAAATGTATAATTTGCTTGTACTTCTCAAAGGAACATAGAAAAACTTGCCATCATCACGACAAGTACTATCTTGCTTATCATGATAAACATGCAATACCTAAATGTTGTATGATGTGATTAATAGCTAGTATGTTTGTAATATTTGCATATCCCTGAAAACTAGCTATAATGTTACTTCTCCTTTTTGTTGATGACATAGGGGGAGAAGAAGATTGATGACTTCATGCATTGATTGAATATTTTATATTTGCATGATGGATTGTTCTTATTTCACTACATGAATGATACATATTACTTAGATTTGGGATAATCCAAGGGTTCTATCAATTGCATATTGATAGGGGGAGTTTGTGTTAAACTCCGGGGAGTTATGGTTAACTCCGTTAGTCATCAATTAGTTGTCATTATAAAAAAGGGGGCGATTGTTGAATCTCAGATTTTGATGATGAAACTAATTGAGTATGATTTATGGTCTAATTGCGTGTTGAGTTACGCAGGTCTACTATCGATCAGGATTAGACAATTGACGCTGGAGGAATTGATGTTGCGCCGGAGGTAATCACGTCAGGATATTGGATGTCGAGCCGGAGGTTCGGTCGACTATCGGCAGGAGGCTTCGTACGTCGGGCATTGGGCCAAGAAGTGCGGAGTTGCGCCATGGATATCGAGGTTGCGGAGGTCAACCGTCGATTGGGCAACAAGCCGCTAGAGAGGGCGATGTGCCGAAGGATCAGACGAAGTGCCGACCAATGATGTGTCGGGCAACTGAATGTCAATTCACTTTGTAATAACTGTCTAGATCGAAGTAGAGTTTTTAGGTGTTTGTTTGTGTAGGAGTGACTACGATAGGGATGAAGACGTAAAGCGAAACAAAGGGCCGAAGACAAGTGTGATGAATCGTTGGGAGTTCGAGTGTTCAACGGAAGTCCGAAGATTCATTGGGAGCGTTGCCGGAACTGGCCGAGAACGAGTAGGGAGCTTACCAAAGGGTTTTCGGAAGTTTGCCGGGAGGTTCGTCGGAAGTTCGCGGAGCTTGCCAAGAAAGATCGGAGCTTGCCAAAGAAGCTCAGGGGAACTCGCCAAGATCATCGTGAAGTCCGAAAGCTTGCTGTGAGTCCGTGGAATGGTTTCCGAAGGTTCGTCGGAAGACCATCGGAAGTTGACCGGAAGCTCGCCGGAAGAAGTTGTCATGTGGACTTTGTAATAGCTTAGGAAACATCTTTAAAATTCGTAGTTAGCACGTATTTTGGGTTAGGATTAGATAACCCAAAGTGGGGGCCCATTGGGCCTTGATTAGGATGAGTTTGGGCCAAAATTTTGGCCCAAACCGAACCAGCAGCATGCGTGCTGCTATGTGCATGCATGCTACGTACATGCATGCTGGGCGGTGGCACCGCCAAAGAACTTCTTTGGCTGCAAGGCGGAGGCCTCGCCATAGCCATCGACCGCCGCCATGTGGTGCGGTAGCACCGCCCAGCCTCTTGTAAAGCGATAGAGCACCGTCTGGTGGGCGGTAGCACCGCCTGGGTGTCTGCCAGGACTGACAGCACCGAAAAACTCAAAAGATTTAAATTTTTGGCTCCAAGTTTGGGCTCCAAATTTGAATCACTTTGAGGCCTTTAAATACCCCTCATATTCTTGGATGAAAGGTGTCTAGAACTGAAAAAAAGGAAGGGGGAAACTCTCTTGAAAGTGTGTCAAATCTTCCCTAAGTCTTAAGAGTGTTCTAGTCCAAGAGAGGGGTAAGAGTGCTTTGTAAGGGTTATCTTCTAAGCCCATCAAAAGAAGAGGTATTGCAAGGGAGTTCTTCCTCGCCCATTGGAAGGAGGAAAGCTAGTGGAAAGTCAGTGTCCTCAAGCGAAGAGGAATCGGAAGTGGATGTAGGTCGGATGACCGAACCACTATAAAAATCTGGTTTGCATTTACGTTCTTGCTATTTACTTTGCTGCAAACCATTTTTACTTGCTGCCTTATTTACTCAACTTCCTTATCATCTTATTACGTATGCTTTAAAGTTAAAACGTAATCTTGTCGGGTTCAAACGAAACGTTGCATTCATTCATACGAAGTTTCCAAAGCTTGTTTTAAATCGCTAAAAAATCTATCGTTTTATCCACTGCACTAATTCACCCCCCCCCCCCTCTTAGTGCCGCTCAATCCCTAACAATTCGACTATGAGTCATATGTGATTTGTGAACCTTGCCTTCAGGAAAAGATGACCAACTCTTTATTTAGTAGAATTGGAGAGAGAGCCACTAAGTTACTAGAACTCATACATAATGATGTATGTGGTCCTATGTCAACTCATGCCATAGGTGATTACTCCTACTTCATTACTTTCACTGATGATTTCTCAAGATACAGACATGTGTACTTGATGAAGTATAAGTCTGAGACTTTTGAGAAATTCAGGGAATATAAGAATGAAGTGGAGAACCAGATTGGCAAGAGTATTAAAACCCTTTGATCAGATCGAGGAGGTGAGTACTTGAGTACAAAGTTTACCCAGTTCCTCAAAGACCATAGGATTTTATCCCAGTGGACACCTCCTTATACACCACAGCTTAATGGTGTATCAGAAAGAAGGAATCGCACACTGTTAGACATAGTGCATTCTATGATGAGTTTCGCCAACCTACTAATCTCATTCTGGGGATATGCCCTAGAGATCGCAGCTTACCTTCTGAATAGAATTTCAACTAAGTCAATAGTGTCTATCCATATGAGATATGGAATGGGAAGAAGCTCAATCTTAAAGTTGTTAAGATTTGGGGGTACACTACCCACGTCAACAGATATAACCCCGACAAGTTGGAATCCAAGATGGAATGGTGTAAGTCATGGGATACCCCAAGGAAACTTGTGGGTATTATTTCTATCATCTTGAGGATCAAAATGTCTTTGTAGCTAAGAGAGCAATGTTCCTTGAGAAGGAACATATTCTTGGTGGAGACAGTGGGAGCATGATAGAGTTGAGCGCGGTTGAAGAACCTAGCTCAAGCACCATTCCACAACCAGAGTCTATTCAGGTACTTTGTACACAAGTTTCAACTTTACGTAAGTCCGATAGAATATCTCATCCTCCTGAGAGATATATGGGACATATCAAAAGAGAGGATTTTGAGGATATTGATCCTCAGACCTACAAGGAGGCTATTATGAGCATTGACTTTGGGAAATGGTAAGAAGCCATGATTCAGAAATGGATTTCATGTACTCCAATAAGGTTTAGAACCTAGTTGATGCACCCAAGGGTACCGCACCCATTAGCTGCAAATAGATCTTCAATAAGAAGATCATAGTAGATGGAAAGATAAAGACCTATAAAGCAAGGCTAGTGGCTAAGGGATATCATCAAAGGCAAGGTATTTACTATGATAAAACTTTCTCACCTGTAGCCATGCTAAAATCCATTCAAATTTTATTGGCTATTGCAGCACATTATAATTATGATATCTAATAGATGGACATCAAAACCGCATTCCTCAATAGTAACCTCGAGGAGATGGTGTATATGATATAGCTGAGAGATTCGTGTCAGGATAACCCAGATAAGGTATGTAGGTTGGTTAGGTCCATCTATGGACTGAAGCAAGCTTTCTGAAGTTGGAACATAAGATTTGATGAGGCGATCAGATCTTATGACTTTGTTAAGAATGAAGATGAGTCTTGTATGTATAGGAAGATAATTGGGAGCACTATTACCTTTTTGGTATTATATGCGGATGATATCCTGATCATTAGGAATGATATAGGAATACTCTCCATAGTAAAGGCTTGGCTATCTAGGCACTTATCTATGAAGGACTTAGGGGAAGCATCCTGTGTATTGGGGATACAGATCTATAAAGATAGATCTAAGAGGATGTTTGGTTTATTCCAGTCCAAGTACATAGACACCATTGCCAAAAGGTTTAGCATGAAAAATTCCAAGAGAGGTCTCATACCAATGAGACATGGAATATCACTTTCTAGGAGTATGTCCCCAAAGACTCCTAAAGAAAGGACACACATGAATAAGACACCATATGCCTCAGCGATAAGATCTATCATGTATGCTATGCTATGTACCAGGCCTGATATAGCACATGCTCTGAGTGTCACGAGTAGGTGTCAAACAGATCCAGGCTTACAGCACTAGAAAGCAGTAAAATGCATCCTTAAGTTCTTGAGAAGGGTTAAGGATCTTTTACTAGTATATGGAGGTAATAGCCTTAGGGTTGAGGGCTATATCGACTCGAGCTTCTAGTCCGATATCAATGATAGCAAGTCTAACTCAAGGTCTGTATTCACCCTAAATAGAGGAGCAATATACTGGAAGAGTTCCAAGCAAGACACTATTGCTGACTCAACCATAGAGGCGGAATACATTGTTGTAGCAGAGGCAACAAATGAGTGAGTCTGGATAAAGTAGTTCATTATAGATTTGGGAGTCGTGCCAACCAGCAAAGATTTGATTCCCTTATATTATGACAACTACGGGGCAATTACTCAAATAAGGGAACCCAGGTCTCATTAGAAGTGTTCTAAAGAGGTTCCAGCTTATTAGAGAGATCATGGCCCGAAGAGATGTAGTAGTAGAAAGAGTTTCATCCAGAAGATAACATTACAGATCCAATGACCAAGCCACTGTCACAAATTTTTTTTGTGAAGTTTCAGATCTAGTATAGTCGATTATTGGGAGTGGTAGCCAACCTTACGAGGGTTATTGAGTGTCAATAGAGGATCATCCACTCTCAGTATCATGAGAGGAATATCTCATGTATTCTTGTTCAAACAAATCCTTGGCCAAGGTTATTCAGATTGAGAGAGAGAGTTCTCCAAGAGAATCCGATTAGAGCGAGACTTAAGGAGAGACCATATGGGTCTGGTAGCAAGTATAGGGTCTCTGGGATATTAGATGGATGAGGGACTATAGATATATGATAACTGAGGACAGATAGGTCTAAAGGATTAGATTCCCCTGTATCGTCTAGGGAATGCGGCGTAGTGGCCTCATCCGTAGTCGATGAGTCAAGTAAATTATTATGGAGATAATAATTTATTGAGTCAGAAGGAGTTCTGATAGGTATGACTCACGATCAACTCAATATTGGGCCTAGAGAGTAACACATATATGGTAGGTGTCGCAATAAGTAGAGGTTCAGATATGAGATATCCACCAAAGCCCCTAACTTATTGGATATCCGTTAAGCCCTTGAATTATTGGATCCAAAGATGAGATCCAATAAGAGCTAATAAGAGATTATTTGGTAGAGACCCACTAATCCAAGAGGATTGGATAATTGGATAGAGATCCAATACCCAATAGGGCTAGATCCATTAGGGTTAATAGGGGCCTCTATAAATAGGAGGGAATCATAAGCCCATAGGCTGGGGTTCTGTTGATAGCCACATTCTATTCTCCTCTCCCCAAGAGAGGAGCATCGTTGCAGTCCCTACCGTATGGATTATCACTAGAGATGACGACATTTGAACTCCTTCATCCAATTTTACAGATCTGCAAGGATTCAGGGATATACGATCTCCCTAGGTATTTTCTTTTTACACATGTAATTTTTGAATTTATGGATTTATTTTTTATTCACCGATCTTTGCATGACGATGGAACCTTTCATGAAAATCTAAGAGTTTTTGTTTTCTGTTCTTCCACTGCGCATGAGATGTCGCCCCCTTGGATTTCCCAACAATTCTCATATGATTCTTTTACTAATGAGATGATATATTCAAATGAATCATTTATCGGTATTTACGATTGTGATATATTTTACATGAAGAATCCTTCTTGATTCTTGTATGATTTACTTTTTAAGAGAATATTTAATCATGATCTTGAAATCTCGATATTTGATACTTAAACTTTTTTTATGAAATGTGATCTTGATGACTTGAGATGTCTTATGCTTGAATCAAGAGCTTTTCTCCTATGTTTCTTCTTGTCATTTACTAAAAAGGTGAACTTTCTAAATGTATCATAAATTTTTCGGGATCACAACTTAAATTTCTTATAATTCATGATGAATTGAGAGATATTATACATAAATCGAGATCTCTTCTTTGTTTTCCTAAAATTATTTTTTGCTATTTACAAAAGAAGAGACATATCAAAATGAATCATGATTTAATTTCTCATAATCGTTGATATTAATATCTTGTATATCATGATTCTTTTATATTGGTTGTATATCTTTTGTCATGATTTGTAAATTGATGTAAAAATTTTATAGCATTGTATTCTTCATTTCCTTTTGACAATGACAAAGGGGGAGTTAGTTTGCTAGCTTATGCATCAGAAGAGAAAGAAAGATTGCTAGCTAGAACGTTGCAAATGAACTAAAACTACTAGCTTGAAAGATAAAATTGCTAGAAAGACAAAACTTGCTAGCATGTACATCGTAAAGAGAAGCAAAGAGTTGCTATCTCAAGTGAAGCAAAAGTGCAAACTTACACATCTCAAGAAGCAAAATAGCATCTTTAAAATTTGCTAGCTTGCACTTCTCAAAAGAAAAGAAAGAACTTACTATGATGAACACCACCAAAAATTGTAAGCTTATAATCTCAAGAGAAGCAAAGTGCTATCTTGCCTATCTTAAAAAGCAAAAGTGCAAATTGTACATCTTTAAAACTTGCTATGCTTAAATATTGTAAAGTGATGTAAATCTTGCTAGTATGTTATAAAACTTGCATTTCCTTAAAACTAGCTAGATGCACTTCTCCTTTTGTTGATAATAAAGGAGAGAAGTATATTGATGATTTCATGCATTGAATGATGTATTGAATATTTTAATTATTGTATGATTTATTCAAATTTTTTAAAGTTTGAATTTTCTATCAATATGGCATATTGATAGGGGGAGTTAAGGTTAACTCCATCATCAATTAGTTGTCATCATAAAAAAGGAAAAGATTGTTGAATCTCAAATTTTGATGATGAAACCAATTAATTATGTTTAAGATCTAATATGTGTTTTGAGTGACGCAAGTAGCTTTGATTAGGAATAGACAATTAAAATAGGAAGAATCAAACATTGGGCCGGAGGAGAACATGTCAGAAGATTGGACGTCGAGCCGAATGATCGATCGACACATCAGTAGAAGTCTTCGAATGATAGGCTCGGGCATCGGTCCAAGAAAAGCAGAATTGCACTAAGGAGATTGGAGTTCGCCAATTGGGCAATAGGTCGTAAGAGAGGACGATGCGCCGAAGAATCAGATGAAGCATTGAATGAACCAATGATATGCCAGATAATATTCGATTATGCTTTGTAATAATTATCTAGATCGAAGTAGAATTAAGGTGTAATTAAGTTAGAATTGGGTCAACTCAATTAAAGGCCAACTAGGCCCAAGTTTGATCTATGTTAGGCTAAGTGAAAGGCCCAAAAAGTGACCTAAGAGGTGGGCTAAGGGGTGGCACCACCATGACAAGTGATGAAACTGTCGGTGGCTCGATCTCCAAGACACAATCTTCGAAATTATGTCAGGTAGTGGCATCACCTAGTGCTAGGTATTATTACCACTCAGTGTCAGGAGATGGTATCGCCAGATTGGGAGATGGTATCGACCAGTGTCAGAAAGCTTAGGTGGTGGGCGATCGCCCAACACTAGCGGTGGTACCGCTAGTACCCCGAAATTTCAAGGTGTTTGAATTTTGGCTCCAAGATTTGAAGCCACTTGGGGTTTATAAATACCCCAACTATTCTTGCTTAGGATAGCAAGAATTGAGTAGAAAAGATAGCAAAAACTCTATGAAATTCGAAGTTGAAACCCGTATAAAAATCCTCCTTAAGCATAAAGTGTACTATAAGGGAGAGTGTGAGAGAAACCTTATAAGAGGAAATTGTAAAAGGGTAGTTAGTCTTACTTTGATTGAAAGAAGACGCTAGTAAAAGTCGGTGGCCTCAACGAAGGAGGAATCGGGAGTGGACGTAGGTCGAATGACCAAACTACTATAAATCGAAGATAAATCATGATGAAACATAAATCATGTCTATATGTAAAAAATAAATATTATTACATAATTTTAAATATATACATGTGAATAACCAAATAAATATCTAAAAATAATAATTAATTTTTTTATCATATAAAATTTAATCAATAAGCCATATGAGAAAAGTATAAAAGGAAATCAAATTTATAGGTTTTTATTTAGTTAAGTTTTACATAATACTCTTATACCAATCAACCTTATTTAATCGAGCATACCTAAAATTAGGTTAAACATATGCTAAATCAAGTTAATCAAAAATTAAAATTGATAAAGATTAAAAATTAATCAAAATTAATTTTCTAAATTCAATCAAGACTTGATTGATCGAATCTAAATCTATTAAAATAATAAAAATACTATTATAATCAAGTTCGATCAAATGATTTGATTAAAATAAATCAAATTAGTTAATTTTATAATTAGGACATGAATTAAAAATTTTAAATTTTATAAGGGCAAAATTATAATTTTGATATAAGATATATAAGGAAAATTTTTTATTTATAAAGGGCATGAACATAAGATAAAATATTAATGACATAGAGAAGAATTTCTCTTATTTATGAAGGGTAAAAATATTATTTTAAAGGAAAAACCATAACTCTTCATTTCTTCCTACTGCATGAGGCATGGATGCATGGCTCTCGCCTATTTGAGACACCAAAGTTGCCATTTGCACGAGGCCTTGGGGTCTAATTGTAAAAAAAATGAAAACTAAACTCATCTATTCCTTTAGTAGGTTGGGAATATGGTGATTGGGCTCCATAGCCTCCTATGCGGTCTTCACCGCAATCGTAGAGGTAGAGATACCATATATTTCCTTTCCTCTCCCTCTCCCTCTCCCTTCCACTTTCTCTTTCTAAAGCATATTCATGACGGGTGCCTGCAAAACAATTGAATTAACTAATCCTTCACACTTGATTTATGAATTGTATGTTACGATTGATCACTTGTTTTCATCCAGACTAGGTGAAAAGAAATAATGCACTTACTGTTGCATAGAATGTATATTCTACTTTATTCTTCTGGTTGCTTTAAGATTAATGTAACAATTCAACCTCCCTTCCCGATGAATAGTCGTAGCAATCTATATGTGGTTTTGCTCGACAACTGCAGGCTGAATACAGGAATATCGATATGGCAGCAGAGTATGTAGTGAAAGAAGAGGTACAGCTCCTAAGACAACTGATCATTTTTCCCTTGATTCTGTTCCAATTACAATTGCATGACCTCTTTATCTGACTCGAAACTTCAGCTGGGAGAAGGCCTCCAAGCTGCAATGCAAGCAGGGATAGACAGAAAGGAGCTCTTCATACGTCGAAGTTATGGTATGGTCTCATATCACATCAGTTTGTTTGACTGACTTGTATACTTATATTGTAGATAACTGTTGAAAATCTAGATAGGAAGAAAGGATAGAGATTTCAAACAGAGGAAGAGTAGGAGAAGAGTAACTCTCTATTTTTCTCTCAAAATACTCTTTACAATTTCACAAACTCTATTCTTTCATGAACCAACATATGGGGTTTATATAGTCCCCAAAGATACATCATATTTATTGTATTCGAATGAATACAATAACCCGATGGTCATTTTGACTTGTCCTTCCATAGACATCTAATCTATCTTTTCTTCTTCTTGAGAGAATGAATCTCCTTCATGCATGAACCTTTTCTTGAATTAATTAGTCTCTATTGGAATAAGTTTATTTCCAACATTATCCCCCCTTAAACTTGTTCCATCTGTCATCCCAAGTTTCCTTCGAAGTTGTTGGAATATATACCTCTTCTTCAAGAACTCCATTAAGAAATGCTGATTTGACATCCATTTGTAAAATTTTCCATTTCATTTGAGCTGGTGCAAATACTTCTTCATAGTCGATCCCATATTGTTGTTTGTATCCCTTTGCAACCAATCGTGCTTTGTATTTCTCTATCTTCCTTGTGCATTTCTTTTTGTTTTGAAGATCCATAACACCGATTGCTTGGTGATCTTTTGGAAGTGTAGTAGGCTCCCATGTATCATTTTGTTAATTGCATGAATCTCTTCATTCATTGCTTATCGCCATTTTCTTCATTATAAGCTTCTTGAAGGTCACAAGTGAATGGTCTTGTCCTTCTTTAATCGGACTTCTTGAATCAGTGACCTAGCCATCTAGGTGATGATTAAGGTAAAGCCTCTTCGGTGTTTCCTTATTATATCATCATCTTAGAGCTATGACTTTCTTATACTGCTCATCAATGTTCATTCTCACAACTTTATTTGTGATAGGATTGTAATATAACCATAGAATTTTCAGCATAACCCTTCATTTCGACCTTTATCCTCGATTTTGTTCTCTTTTCCTCTGGATCTTAGCAAATCAATGCTTAGAAAATCCTCTCAACTCTTGGTTTGAAAGCTCCATGCTTCTTACGGTGTAACATTTAATTAAGCTTTGTTGGAAACCTCTTAAGCAAATAAATGAATCTTGACCGTATTAAATGCATAGTGAAATGAAAAAACTTCCATTGTTTCTACAAAAGCTTTCAAATTCATTTTGATGTATATTCACCACCTCATCTCCATTGTTAGTTCAAGTTTTTCCACCTATCATACCTGCCTCCTCCAAGTGAGATACAAAATCAAGTAGAAGCTCTCTTGAAGTGCTTGTTTCACTAAAGTTATAGGAATGATTCGTCTTAAAGCCTCGCCATGTTAGAAAGGTCTCAATGATAACCTGGATACGTAAAATGCACTTTCATGTATCTTGACCTAGTTGAGAATCTTTGAAAAGGATTTTAGCAAATCAATTCTTATCATTAGATTCCTTCTATTATCAAAAATATTATTTTTATTTTATATTTGATAATTAGTGGATATAAATTAGTTTTTGAGAACAATGGTTGTTCAATAACATTAGATGATGTGATCATTAAGAGAAGAATGTTGCATAATGGTTTATTTATGCTAGACACAGCTCTACACATCATAAGTGTAAGTGAGTCAAAGAGGAAACAAGAAGAGGTAAACAATGCATATCTATGGCATTGTAGGCTAGGTCACATCCATGAGGGAAGGATTCAAAAGTTGCTAAAGAATGGATATCTAGATTCATTTGTTGAATCTCGGATTTTGATGATGAAACTAATTGAGTATGATTTGTGGTCTAATTGTGTGTTGAGTTACGCAAGTCTACTATCGATCGTGATTAGATAGTTGACGCCGAGGAATTGACGTTAAGCAGCGCTTCGGGAGGTGATCACGTCAGGATATTAGATGTCGAGTCGGAGGTTCTGGTCGACTATTGGCAGGAGGCTTCGTGACGCCGAGCATTGGGCAAAGAAGCGCGGAGTTGTGCCATGGATATCGGGATTGCGGAAGTCAACCGCCGATTGGGCAACAAGCCGCCAGAGAGGGCGATGTCAAGGATCGGACGGTTACCACCAATGATGTGCCGCAATCGAATGTCAATTCGCATTGTAATAATCGCTCTAGATCTAGAGTTTTTGGTGTTTGTTTGTGCAAGAGTGACTACGATAGGGATGAAGACGTAAAGCAAAACAGCTTCAAGACAAGTGTGATGAATCGCTGGGAGTTCGAGTGTTTAACGAAAAGTCCAAGATTCGCTGGGAGCGCTTTCGAACCGACCGAGAACGTAGTAGGGAGCTTGCCGAAGGGTTTTCGGAAGTTCGTCGAGGTTCGTTCAAAGTTGAGCTTGCCAAGAAAGATCTGAGCTTCCAAAGAAGCTCGGAGAACTCGCCAAGATCATCGGAAGTCCGAGAGCTTGCTGTGAGTCCGTGGAATGGTTTCCAAGGTTCATCTAAGACCGCTGGAAGTTGACCGGAAGCTCGCCGGAAGAAGTTGTCATGTGGACTTTTAATAGCTTAGAAACATCTTTAAAATTCATAGTTAGCACGTATTTTGGGTTAGGATTAGATAACTCAAAGTGGAGGCCCATTGGGCCTTGATTAGATGAGTTTGGGCCAAAATTTTGGCCCAAATCAACCAAAGATGCGCAGCCGCTACGCGCATGCATGCTACGTGACATGCATCGGGCTGGGCACCGCCAAAGAACTTGTTTATCAGAGCTGCGCTCGCCATCAGAAGGCCCGCCATCGTAGCGCTTTGTTATCAGCAGCGGTAGCACCGCCGATCGGGCGGTAGCATGCTCGATCGGGGTAGCACCGCCCGCTATCGTGAAAGCAGCGGTAGCACTTCGGGTCGCTGTGAGCACTGCCTGGTGTCTCTAGTAGGATCGATAAAGACCGAAAAACTCAAAAGATTCAAATTTTTGGCTCCAAGTTTGGGCTCCAAATTTGAATCACTTTGAGGCCTATAAATACCCCTCATATTCTTAGATGAAAGGTGTCTAGAACTGAAAAAGGAAGGGGGAAACTCTCTTGAAAGTGTGTCAAATCTTCCTAAGTCTTAAGAGTGTTCTAGTCAAGAGAGGGGTAAGAGTGCTTTGTAAGGGTTATCTTCTAAGCCCACAAAAGAAGAGGTGTTGCAAGGAGTTCTTCCTCGCCATTGGAAGGAGGAAAGCTAGTGGAAAGGTGTCCCAAGTGAAGAGGAATCGGAAGTGGATGTAGGTCGGATGACCGAACCACTATAAAAATCTGGTTTGCATTTACGTTCTTACTAGTTACTTTGCTGCAAACCATTTTTACTTGTCGTTTATTTACTCAACTTCCTTATCATCTTATTACGTATGCTTTAAAGTTTAAACGCAATCTTTCCGGTTCAAACGTAAACGCTGCATTCATTCGCATTTAAGTTTCCAAAGCTTGTTTTAAATCGTTTGAAAAATCTATCGCTTTATCCGCCGCACTAATTCACCCCCCCTCTTAGTGCCGCCGATCCCTAACACTGGTATTGAGCCATGTTCTTTCTCTTTCGGATTTACACCCGTGAGAAATGGCTCTAAATGGTTTTCAAGAGGGCTTTTTGATTTTTCGTCACCATTCTTTAACGGATCGGACTACACTTATTGGAAAACTCGAATGAGAGTTTTCATGCTTTCAATGGATTTGATTTGTGGAGCATCATCAAAACGGCTTTAACTTCCTCTAAACCGACTAACTAATGGTCGGACTTAGAGAGAAAATCTTTTCTTTGAATGCAAAGGCTATGAATGCCTTATTTTGTGCTTTGAACAAAAATGAGTTCAATTGATTTCTATGTAAACGGCTTTTGACATTTGGCATAACTCTTGAAATCACACATGAGGGAACTAGTAGAGTTAAAAACTCAAAATAAACCTCTTGTTGCATGATTTTGAGCTCTTCTAAATGACACAAGCTTAATCTATCGATGACATGTACACCGCTTCACTGATGTCATCAATAGCTCGAAAAGTCTTGGTAAAAGTTTTTCGATTTTGAACTCACTAACAAGATCTTAAGATCCTTTCAAAATGGTGGGATCCTAAAATAATGGCGATTCAAGAATCAAAGGATCTAAATAATTATTCTATTGATGAACTCATTGGGTCTTTAAAGACCTATGAAATAGAACATGATGAATATGATGAACATGATGAACACATGAACCACCTTCTAAAGAACAAGAAGGTTTTTGAACTCCGAACCATGAAATGCCACTTGAGTAATGAGACTCAATGATGAGGACAATGAAGACATTGAACACATAACAATGAATGTTAACAAGTTCATTAAACAAAAATTAAAAACACAAATGAACTTGAACGGAGGAAGAGACCAATGAAGAAGAAGAAGACTCACCAAGAAGAATCAAGGAAAGAAGAAGCAAACTACACTTTAATGGGCTTCACAATGAGGTAAGTAACTTAACTTCCTTGAATTATTTTGAAATTACTTGATGATTTTGAATGCTTAACTCAGTTAGTAGGAATTTTTAATGCTTTTCTTGTGTTTTTAGAAATTAAAAAATTCGAAATTATATTATGCTTTTCTTTATAGTATTTTGAAAAGTAAACATATGAATGATGCAAGATTTGTGATAATGCTTAGGATTAATCCATGCATGTATATCTTGATGGTTTACATTGTTCCAAATATGATGCTTGATGATTTTATATCATGCATGAGCTTTTGAAGTAATAAAGTGTCATATTGTGATGATGAAACATATTTTTCGAATTTATAAATAGATGTATGATTTTAGCAAAATATGAACATGGCCTTTTAATATAAAAATTGAAAGTGTGCTATCATTTTTACATATTTGGTCTTGACGATTTTATGACTAAGCTTGTGTTTTATTTTGATACTTGTTTTCATAAAAATTTTGAATATGCTCACATCAAATTGCTTAAAATGAAAATATCTTTTATTCTATTGAGATGAATGAATTCATGTTATGAGTCTTGTGAATCTCATGAAAATAAACATGATGAATATTTTAAAAATGTGCTTCATGTTTTCGGTCTTAATGATTTCTCTTGAAACTTGCTCTTTGGATCTATATGAAAACATGAGTATACTCATATGAACGTCAAATCACTTGAAATGGAACACAAAATGAGAAATTGCACTATCATGATGCTTTACGGTAATGCTTTTGATCTTAATGGACTATATGACAACTTGTATTTCAAAGTAATACAATGATGATTTTCATATATATAATTGGACATACATTATGAAATCATCATTGAAATGAAAAAAGTAAAAGTTTGTTATCATGCTTAATGACCTTGTGATATCATATCTTGATGACAAACTCATGTTTCGATTTTAAAATTTGATACTTATCTTTTGAAACATGAAACATATTATCATGATAAATTGAATCTCAAGTCTTGGAATAATATGTTGTATTTTTGCCTTGACAATTTTTATGATAAAGTTTGGCTTTTGATTTTGATGAATCCATGTGAATCTTTTTGAATCAAATCCTTTAGAAAATACCATATACTTAATGTGATTTGACTTAATGATCATTATGATGAAATTTATCTTTCCATCTTGAATGTTGACATTTTGTTTTAAGGCAAAGGCATGCATATAAGAAGCAAATCATATGAATAGAAATTTACAAGAACGAAATACAATCCTCTATCTTTTCGATTCTTCAATAAATCTATGCTTATCATGTATGAATTTATTGAATATAATTTTTTAGGATGATTTTAGATTTAAAATGCTTGATTTGTATTTATGACATAAGATACATTTTAAATATGAATCATGCCCTATCTCGCTTAATTCATTTTGTTCTCCTATAATTCCTTTTTACTTACTAAAAGGGAGAACCTTCCAAATAAATATGCTTGATAATTTGTGTTATGAGATTTAGCCTTTATGTCTTAAATATTTATGCTTATTTTTTATTCGATATAAAAAAAGACAAAGACATGCTCATATGAAATATTAATGCATGATTCTTGAAATCTTTCCATCTCTAAAGTTTTCGAAAAACAAGTGATAAATTCGTTTATGATATTTTGTAAATCATTAGAACTACGAATGAGATTTTGATGATATGGTAATGACTTTATTCATGTTATGAATCTCAAAAATAATAATTTGATTATGAGTCTTGAGTTGATAAATTGAGCTTGAATGATTTTTCTTTTAACGATTCTTGAATCTTTTGGAATTATGACTTGTTAAGACATATTTAATGCTTGAATCAAGTTTTAAAAAGATTTCATTTTGCTATAAAGAAATTTTATTGAAATCATGATCTTGACAACTATGACTTGAAACTCTTTATAAATCAAGATCTTTTACCATGCTCCTTCCGTCTTATCAAAAGAAAATTCTTTAAATGAAATGTAACTTGTCTTTTGATCTCTCGGAATTTAATACTTGAATTTTTATGAATTTGTGATCTTGATATCTTGATTCTTATGAAATGTGATCTTGATGAAAAATCTTATACATGAATCAAGTTACACTTTATGCTATATCTTCTCAAATGGATCATGAGCCTTGATGTCATATATTTCATGATCCTAGAAGTGATATGATCTCTTTGCCTTGTACAATGATTGAAAATTAATTTTCTTTATGATAAATTATGAATCATGACTTGATCTATGAGATTGATATGCTTTTATATATCATGATTCTTGGTTGTATGATATTTATCTTGAATTAAAAAATTAATAAATATGAATTTTGATCTTGCTAAAAAGAAAATTATGAATCATGGATGATATCTTTTGGTTTTGATTCTTGTTGAATTTATATATTGATATCCTTCATGACATAATTTCTCATGTCTCAATATCATCTCGTATAAATCATGTGATGATTGATATATTGATTGATGCAATTTTTCATTGGTTCCTCCTTCTTTTTGATATTGATAAAGGGGAGAAAATTGTTAACTTGTGTATCAAAAAAGAAAATTTGCTAGCTTAAACATTGAGAAGCAAAAAGTTGCTATCTCAAGAGAGGCAAAAATCTTGCTCAACTTCACTTTTTTCAACAAAATTGCTTGTATCTTTGTTACAAATTATTGTTGAATCTCATGCAAGATTATTTGTAGTATTAATCCTCCTTTTCTTTTGATATTGATAAAGGGGAGAAGGCTTTTACAAATGAATGCAAAAGTCCTAGCATGCAAAGAAAGCAAAACTTCAGTAAGCTTGCTCTTCTCAAAAGAGAAGAAAGAAATTATAAAATTGCATGCATATCGCAAAAGAAGTCAAGAAAATGTATAATTTGCTTGTACTTCTCAAAGGAACATAGAAAAACTTGCCATCATCACGACAAGTACTATCTTGCTTATCATGATAAACATGCAATACCTAAATGTTGTATGATGTGATTAATAGCTAGTATGTTTGTAATATTTGCATATCCCTGAAAACTAGCTATAATGTTACTTCTCCTTTTTGTTGATGACATAGGGGGAGAAGAAGATTGATGACTTCATGCATTGATTGAATATTTTATATTTGCATGATGGATTGTTCTTATTTCACTACATGAATGATACATATTACTTAGATTTGGGATAATCCAAGGGTTCTATCAATTGCATATTGATAGGGGGAGTTTGTGTTAAACTCCGGGGAGTTATGGTTAACTCCGTTAGTCATCAATTAGTTGTCATTATCAAAAAGGGGGCGATTGTTGAATCTCAGATTTTGATGATGAAACTAATTGAGTATGATTTATGGTCTAATTGCGTGTTGAGTTACGCAGTCTACTATCGATCGTGATTAGACAATTGACGCCTGGAGGAATTGATGTTGCGCGAGGTAATCACGCCAGATATTGGATGTCGAGCCGAGGTTCGGCCGACTATCGGCAGGAGGCTTCGTGACGTCGGGCATTGGGCCAAGAAGTGCGGAGTTGCGCCATGGATATCGAGGTTGCGAGGTCAACGCCGATTGGGCAACAAGCCGCTAGAGAGGGCGATGTGCCGAAGGATCGACGGGCGCCACCAATGATGTGTCGGGCAATCGAATGTCAATTCACTTTGTAATAACCGCCTAGATCAAGTAGAGTTTTTAGGTGTTTGTTTGTGTAGGAGTGACTACGATAGGGATAAAGACGAAGCGAAACAAAGGGCCAAGACAAGTGTGATGAATCGCTGGGAGTTCGAGTGTTCAACGGAAGTCCGAAGATTCATTGGGAGCGTTGCCGAACTGGCCGAGAACGAGTAGGAGCTTACCAAAGGGTTTTGGAAGTTTGCCTTGGGAGGTTCGTCGGAAGTTCATGAGCTTGCCAAGAAAGATCGGAGCTTGCCAAAGAAGCTCGGGGGAACTCGCCAAGATCATCGTGAAGTCCGAAAGCTTGCTTTGTGAGTCCGTGGAATGGTTTCAAGGTTCTTGAAGACCATCGGAAGTTGACCGGAAGCTCACGGAAGAAGTTGTCATGTGGACTTTGTAATAGCTTAGGAAACATCTTTAAAATTTGTAGTTAGCACGTATTTTGGGTTAGGATTAGATAACCCAAAGTGGGGGCCTTGGGCCTTGATTAGATGAGTTTGGGCCAAAATTTTGGCCCAAACCCAACCAAGCAAAGATGCGTGTTGCTATGTGCATGCATGCTACGTACATACAATCGGGCGGTGGCACCGCCAACAACTTCTTTCGGGGCAGAGCACCGCCCGGCTCATCGAAGCGCCCGCATTTGGTAGAGCGCCTCGGCCATCTGTAGCAGCGGAGTAGCAGCACCGCCTGCCATCGTGTAGCAAGCAGTAGCACTGTCGGGTCAGGCGGTAGCACCACTGGGTGTCTGCCAGATCGACAAGACAGAAAAACTCAAAAGATTTAAATTTTTGGCTCCAAGTTTGGGCTCCAAATTTGAATCACTTTGAGGCCTTTAAATACCCCTCATATTCTTGGATGAAAGGTGTCTAGAACTGAAAAAAGGAAGGGGAAACTCTCTTGAAAGTGTGTCAAATCTTCCTAAGTCTTAAGAGTGTTCTAGTCCAAGAGAGGGGTAAGAGTGCTTTGTAAGGGTTATCTTCTAAGCCCATCAAAAGAAGAGGTATTGCAAGGGAGTTCTTCCTCGCCCATTGGAAGGAGGAAAGCTAGTGGAAAGTCGTTGTCCTCAAGCGAAGAGGAATCGGAAGTGGATGTAGGTCGGATGACCGAACCACTATAAAAATCTGGTTTGCATTTACGTTTTGCTATTTACTTTGCTGCAAACCATTTTACTTGCTGCCTTATTTACTCAACTTCCTTATCATCTTATTACGTATGCTTTAAAGTTAAAACGTAATCTTGCCGGGTTCAAACGAACGTTGCATTCATTCATACGAAGTTTCCAAAGCTTGTTTTAAATCGCTAAAAAATCTATCGTTTTATCCACTGCACTAATTCACCCCCCCTCTTAGTGCCGCTCAATCCCTAACAATTCGACTATGAGTCATATGTGATTTGTGAACCTTGCCTTCAGAAAAGATGACCAACTCTTTATTTAGTAGAATTGGAGAGAGAGCCACTAAGTTACTAGAACTCATACATAATGATGTATGTGGTCCTATGTCAACTCATGCCATAGGTGATTACTCCTACTTTACATTACTTTCATCGATGATTTCTCAAGATACAGACATGTGTACTTGATGAAGTATAAGTCTGAGACTTTGAGAAATTCAGTGGAATATAAGAATGAAGTGGAGAACCAGATTGGCAAGAGTATTAAAACCCTTTGATCGGATCGAGGAGGTGAGTACTTGAGTACAAAGTTTACCCAGCCTCAAAGACCATAGGATTTTATCCCCTGGACACCTCCTTATACACATGCAGCTTAATGGTGTATCAGAAAGAAGGAATCACACACTGTTAGACATAGTGCATTCTATGATGAGTTTCGCCAACCTACTAATCTCATTCTGGGGATATGCCCTAGAGATCGCAGCTTACCTTCTGAATAGAATTTCAACTAAGTCAATAGTGTCTATCCATATGAGATATGGAATGGGAAGAAGCTCAATCTTAAAGTTGTTAAGATTTGGGGTACACTACCCACGCCAACGAGATATAACCCGACAAGTTGGAATCCAAGATGGAATGGTGTAAGTCATGGGATACCCCAAGGAAACTTGTGGGTATTATTTCTATCATCTTGAGGATCAAAATGTCTTTGTAGCTAAGAGAGCAATGTTCCTTGAGAAGGAACATATTCTTGGTGGAGACAGTGGGAGCATGATAGAGTTGAGCGCGGTTGAAGAACCTAGCTCAAGCACCATTCCACAACCAGAGTCTATTCAGGTACTTTGTACACAAGTTTCAACTTTACGTAAGTCCGGTAGAATATCTCATCCTCCTGAGAGATATATGGGACATATCAAAAGAGAGGATTTTGAGGATATTGATCCTCAGACCTACAAGGAGGCTATTATGAGCATTGACTTTGGGAAATGGTAAGAAGCCATGATTCAGAAATGGATTTCATGTACTCCAATAAGGTTTAGAACCTAGTTGATGCACCCAAGGGTACCGCACCCATTAGCTGCAAATAGATCTTCAATAAGAAGATCATAGTAGATGGAAAGATAAAGACCTATAAAGCAAGGCTAGTGGCTAAGGGATATCATCAAAGGCAAGGTATTTACTATGATAAAACTTTCTCACCTGTAGCCATGCTAAAATCCATTCAAATTTTATTGGCTATTGCAGCACATTATAATTATGATATCTAATAGATGGACATCAAAACCGCATTCCTCAATAGTAACCTCGAGGAGATGGTGTATATGATATAGCCTGAGAGATTCGTGTCCAGGGATAACCCAGATAAGGTATGTAGGTTGGTTAGGTCCATCTATGGACTGAAGCAAGCTTTCTGAAGTTGGAACATAAGATTTGATGAGGCGATCAGATCTTATGACTTTGTTAAGAATGAAGATGAGTCTTGTATGTATAGGAAGATAATTGGGAGCACTATTACCTTTTTGGTATTATATGCGGATGATATCCTGATCATTAGGAATGATATAGGAATACTCTCCATAGTAAAGGCTTGGCTATCTAGGCACTTATCTATGAAGGACTTAGGGGAAGCATCCTGTGTATTGGGGATACAGATCTATAAAGATAGATCTAAGAGGATGTTTGGTTTATTCCAGTCCAAGTACATAGACACCATTGCCAAAAGGTTTAGCATGAAAAATTCCAAGAGAGGTCTCATACCAATGAGACATGGAATATCACTTTCTAGGAGTATGTCCCCAAAGACTCCTAAAGAAAGGACACACATGAATAAGACACCATATGCCTCAGCGATAAGATCTATCATGTATGCTATGCTATGTACCAGGCCTGATATAGCACATGCTCTGAGTGTCACGAGTAGGTGTCAAACAGATCCAGGCTTACAGCACTAGAAAGCAGTAAAATGCATCCTTAAGTTCTTGAGAAGGGTTAAGGATCTTTTACTAGTATATGGAGGTAATAGCCTTAGGGTTGAGGGCTATATCGACTCGAGCTTCTAGTCCGATATCAATGATAGCAAGTCTAACTCAAGGTCTGTATTCACCCTAAATGGAGGAGCAATATACTGGAAGAGTTCCAAGCAAGACACTATTGCTGACTCAACCATAGAGGCGGAATACATTGTTGTAGCAGAGGCAACAAATGAGTGAGTCTGGATAAAGTAGTTCATTATAGATTTGGGAGTCGTGCCAACCAGCAAAGATTTGATTCCCTTATATTATGACAACTACGGGGCAATTACTCAAATAAGGGAACCCAGGTCTCATTAGAAGTGTTCTAAAGAGGTTCCAGCTTATTAGAGAGATCATGGCCCGAAGAGATGTAGTAGTAGAAAGAGTTTCATCCGAAGATAACATTACAGATCCAATGACCAAGCCACTGTCACAAATTTTTTTTGTGAAGTTTCAGATCTAGTATAGTCGATTATTGGGAGTGGTAGCCAACCTTACGAGGGTTATTGAGTGTCAATAGAGGATCATCCACTCTCAGTATCATGAGAGGAATATCTCATGTATTCTTGTTCAAACAAATCCTTGGCCAAGGTTATTCAGATTGAGAGAGAGAGTTCTCCAAGAGAATCCGATTAGAGCGAGACTTAAGGAGAGACCATATGGGTCTGGTAGCAAGTATAGGGTCTCTGGGATATTAGATGGATGAGGGACTATAGATATATGATAACTGAGGACAGATAGGTCTAAAGGATTAGATTCCCCTGTATCGCCTAGGAATGCGGCGTAGTGGCCTCATCCGTAGTCGATGAGTCAAGTAAATTATTATGGAGATAATAATTTATTGAGTCAGAAGGAGTTCTGATAGGTATGACTCACGATCAACTCAATATTGGGCCTAGAGAGTAACACATATATGGTAGGTGTCGCAATAAGTAGAGGTTCAGATATGAGATATCCACCAAAGCCCCTAACTTATTGGATATCCGTTAAGCCCTTGAATTATTGGATCCAAAGATGAGATCCAATAAGAGCTAATAAGAGATTATTTGGTAGAGACCCACTAATCCAAGAGGATTGGATAATTGGATAGAGATCCAATACCCAATAGGGCTAGATCCATTAGGGTTAATAGGGGCCTCTATAAATAGGAGGGAATCATAAGCCCATAGGCTGGGGTTCTGTTGATAGCCACATTCTATTCTCCTCTCCCCAAGAGAGGAGCATCGTTGCAGTCCCTACCGTATGGATTATCACTAGAGATGACGACATTTGAACTCCTTCATCCAATTTTACAGATCTGCAAGGATTCAGGGATATACGATCTCCCTAGGTATTTTCTTTTTACACATGTAATTTTTGAATTTATGGATTTATTTTTTATTCACCGATCTTTGCATGACGATGGAACCTTTCATGAAAATCTAAGAGTTTTTGTTTTCTGTTCTTCCACTGCGCATGAGATGTCGCCCCCTTGGATTTCCCAACAATTCTCATATGATTCTTTTACTAATGAGATGATATATTCAAATGAATCATTTATCGGTATTTACGATTGTGATATATTTTACATGAAGAATCCTTCTTGATTCTTGTATGATTTACTTTTTAAGAGAATATTTAATCATGATCTTGAAATCTCGATATTTGATACTTAAACTTTTTTTATGAAATGTGATCTTGATGACTTGAGATGTCTTATGCTTGAATCAAGAGCTTTTCTCCTATGTTTCTTCTTGTCATTTACTAAAAAGGTGAACTTTCTAAATGTATCATAAATTTTTCGGGATCACAACTTAAATTTCTTATAATTCATGATGAATTGAGAGATATTATACATAAATCGAGATCTCTTCTTTGTTTTCCTAAAATTATTTTTTGCTATTTACAAAAGAAGAGACATATCAAAATGAATCATGATTTAATTTCTCATAATCGTTGATATTAATATCTTGTATATCATGATTCTTTTATATTGGTTGTATATCTTTTGTCATGATTTGTAAATTGATGTAAAAATTTTATAGCATTGTATTCTTCATTTCCTTTTGACAATGACAAAGGGGAGTTAGTTTGCTAGCTTATGCATCGAAGAGAAAGAAAGATTGCTAGCTAGAACGTTGCAAATGAACTAAAACTACTAGCTTGAAAGATAAAATTGCTAGAAAGACAAAACTTGCTAGCATGTACATCGTAAAGAGAAGCAAAGAGTTGCTATCTCAAGTGAAGCAAAAGTGCAAACTTACACATCTCAAGAAGCAAAATAGCATCTTTAAAATTTGCTAGCTTGCACTTCTCAAAAGAAAAGAAAGAACTTACTATGATGAACACCACCAAAAATTGTAAGCTTATAATCTCAAGAGAAGCAAAGTGCTATCTTGCCTATCTTAAAAAGCAAAAGTGCAAATTGTACATCTTTAAAACTTGCTATGCTTAAATATTGTAAAGTGATGTAAATCTTGCTAGTATGTTATAAAACTTGCATTTCCTTAAAACTAGCTAGATGCACTTCTCCTTTTTGTTGATAATAAAGGGAGAGAAGTATATTGATGATTTCATGCATTGAATGATGTATTGAATATTTTAATTATTGTATGATTTATTCAAATTTTTTAAAGTTTGAATTTTCTATCAATATGGCATATTGATAGGGGGAGTTAAGGTTAACTCCATCATCAATTGGTTGTCATCATAAAAAAGGGAAAGATTGTTGAATCTCAAATTTTGATGATGAAACCAATTAATTATGTTTAAGATCTAATATGTGTTTTGAGTGACGCAAGTAGCTTTGATTAGGAATAGACAATTAAAATAGGAAGAATCAAACATTGGGCCGGAGGAGAACATGTCAGAAGATTGGACGTCGAGCCGAATGATCGATCGACACATCAGTAGAAGTCTTCGAATGATAGGCTCGGGCATCGGTCCAAGAAAAGCAGAATTGCACTAAGGAGATTGGAGTTCGCCAATTGGGCAATAGGTCGTAAGAGAGGACGATGCGCCGAAGAATCAGATGAAGCATTGAATGAACCAATGATATGCCAGATAATATTCGATTATGCTTTGTAATAATTATCTAGATCGAAGTAGAATTAAGGTGTAATTAAGTTAGAATTGGGTCAACTCAATTAAAGGCCAACTAGGCCCAAGTTTGATCTATGTTAGGCTAAGTGAAAGGCCCAAAAAGTGACCTAAGAGGTGGGCTAAGGGGTGGCACCACCATGACAAGTGATGAAAGCTGCTTCGGTGGCTCGATCTCCAAGACACAATCTTCGAAATTATGTCAGGTAGTGGCATCACCTAGTGCTAGGTATTGTTACCACTCAGTGTCAGGAGATGGTATCGCCAGATTGGGAGATGGTATCGACCAGTGTCAGAAAGCTTAGGTGGTGGGCGATCGCCCAACACTAGCGGTGGTACCGCTAGTACCCCGAAATTTCAAGGTGTTTGAATTTTGGCTCCAAGATTTGAAGCCACTTGGGGTTTATAAATACCCCAACTATTCTTGCTTAGGATAGCAAGAATTGAGTAGAAAAGATAGCAAAAACTCTATGAAATTCGAAGTTGAAACCCGTATAAAAATCCTCCTTAAGCATAAAGTGTACTATAAGGGAGAGTGTGAGAGAAACCTTATAAGAGGAAATTGTAAAAGGGTAGTTAGTCTTCGCCTGATTGAAAGAAGACTGCTAGTAAAAGTCGGTGGCCTCAACGAAGGAGGAATCGGGAGTGGACGTAGGTCGAATGACCAAACTACTATAAATCAGCATAAATCATGATGAAACATAAATCATGTCTATATGTAAAAAATAAATATTATTACATAATTTTAAATATATACATGTGAATAACCAAATAAATATCTAAAAATAATAATTAATTTTTTTATCATATAAAATTTAATCAATAAGCCATATGAGAAAAGTATAAAAGGAAATCAAATTTATAGGTTTTTTATTTAGTTAAGTTTTACATAATACTCTTATACCAATCAACCTTATTTAATCGAGCATACCTAAAATTAGGTTAAACATATGCTAAATCAAGTTAATCAAAAATTAAAATTGATAAAGATTAAAAATTAATCAAAAATTAATTTTTCTAAATTCAATCAAGACTTGATTGATCGAATCTAAATCTATTAAAATAATAAAAATACTATTATAATCAAGTTCGATCAAATGATTTGATTAAAATAAATCAAATTAGTTAATTTTATAATTAGGACATGAATTAAAAATTTTAAATTTTATAAGGGCAAAATTATAATTTTGATATAAGATATATAAGGAAAATTTTTTATTTATAAAGGGCATGAACATAAGATAAAATATTAATGACATAGAGAAGAATTTCTCTTATTTATGAAGGGTAAAAATATTATTTTAAAGGAAAAAACCATAACTCTTCATTTCTTCCTACTGCATGAGGCATGGATGCATGGCTCTCGCCTATTTGAGACACCAAAGTTGCCATTTGCACGAGGCCTTGGGGTCTAATTGTAAAAAAAATGAAAACTAAACTCATCTATTCCTTTAGTAGGTTGGGAATATGGTGATTGGGCTCCATAGCCTCCTATGCGGTCTTCACCGCAATCGTAGAGGTAGAGATACCATATATTTCCTTTCCTCTCCCTCTCCCTCTCCCTTCCACTTTCTCTTTCTAAAGCATATTCATGACGGGTGCCTGCAAAACAATTGAATTAACTAATCCTTCACACTTGATTTATGAATTGTATGTTACGATTGATCACTTGTTTTCATCCAGACTAGGTGAAAAGAAATAATGCACTTACTGTTGCATAGAATGTATATTCTACTTTATTCTTCTGGTTGCTTTAAGATTAATGTAACAATTCAACCTCCCTTCCCGATGAATAGTCGTAGCAATCTATATGTGGTTTTGCTCGACAACTGCAGGCTGAATACAGGAATATCGATATGGCAGCAGAGTATGTAGTGAAAGAAGAGGTACAGCTCCTAAGACAACTGATCATTTTTCCCTTGATTCTGTTCCAATTACAATTGCATGACCTCTTTATCTGACTCGAAACTTCAGCTGGGAGAAGGCCTCCAAGCTGCAATGCAAGCAGGGATAGACAGAAAGGAGCTCTTCATACGTCGAAGTTATGGTATGGTCTCATATCACATCAGTTTGTTTGACTGACTTGTATACTTATATTGTAGATAACAAAGCTACATTATTTGATTGTTGCAGGTCGGAAGATCTATCTCCTGATAGAGTCCCGAGCACATTAGGGAGGACATTAAATGAGTTAAAGCTTGAATTCCTTGATATTTACCTGGTACATAAATGATCTCTACAGAGAAAAAAAGTGTAATATTTGGTTATGCTGGCCCAAGGAACATGATTTGCAAGATAACACTTGATAGTGGATAAGATTTTCTCAAACTGTATAAATCCTGCTGATTTGTTGAGGTAAATCCTCCCTGGTTGTTGAGAGAAATCCTCTTGATTATTAAGAAAAATTCTCCCTCCTAACCTGTATAAATATAACTCATATTGTACTAATCAAAATAAGTTTTCACGATTATATTTTTACTTTATTATGGTATCAGAGTATCTTACCTAGAACAAGTTCGCTCCTCACCAACTCTTCCCCCTCCGCCCCTCAGCCCCGACGGAAGCTCTCTCTCCACATTTTTTCGGAAACTCATACAAATAAAAGGACCTCCCCAAAATTCTTTAGGAATTCTTCCCCACTACCATTGCTTCTTGGCGCGACCTCTCCATTGTTTCTCAAAAGCTTTGCATTTGATGTATATCAACGATCATCCTCGTTGCCCCTGCTCTTTCCCCCCACAATCATCATCTTTTAATATATAAACCCAAGTTTTTTTGCTCGGTGCAAGCGATTTATCTTGAGTGTAAAGAATCTTGCTATTGCTTCTCGGCCACGCACCTTCTCCATCGCTGCTTCAACCATAATCATAATCGTTGCAGCGATTAATCTCATTCAGGAGGTGTGACCCTGTCTTAAAATTCATAATATTAAAATTCAAACAATAAACCGATCCCAGGATCCACATCGATATTTGAGGACACTAACGATCATTCAAGTCGTAAATCATATCCAAAACCCATAATTCATAAAACCTGTGTAGTTTATAATTCATATACCACATCACTTCAGGATTCATCAAATTCAAAGCCAACTCAACTAAATAATATCCATATCATAAAATCCACAAGTGAGGAAATCCATATAGCTACAAAACTAACGTTTACCATACGTTTATATCATCATACCATTTAAACTTCACATTTCAAGTCCTAACATGAGAGGTCCTCCAACCTTTACAAAACATATAAGTTCAGGTTTACCATCGACATTTCACTAAACACAAAATGTACTTATACAATAAAAACATATCAACCACTAAAGATCAACCTAAAATCTTCTAGCTTTCCCTTCCTCAGCCCAATTTAAACATCCCAGAGTCTGATAAGCTAACCTGAAAATATTATATAACAACGGGGTGAGCATAACAAAGCTCAACAAGTGACTAACATATCCATAGGATCTATCTCCGATAGAGTCCTTGAGAAGAGAATAGCTTTCAATAAAGCTTGATATCAAAATGCAAGGCTAGATACAAGGAAACATATATATCATCAAATCAGAATCATGAATGTCCTCTTATTCAAACTTATTTAATTCATAACAAATAGAGTAAGGAATAATTAGAGCATATCAGACGATGATAATGGTAAGTTGGAGCATATCCAATGACACATAGGATAATACGAAACATATCAATAGTGTATGGGAGATCTCTCAGAATATATCAGAATAACAAACAAGTAACAGAAGTTCAAATGTCATATCTGATCATTCATTTTCGTATCATCCAAAGCGCACTTATAAACACAAATAATGCTTTGGATATCATATCAAAAACACAGAGGGTGTAGTGGGATCTCAAACGATATCTCCACATCACTCACGGGAGAGTCATCATCCACGCCTGGGGATGCGGATAATAAGATAATATCAAACATAATTGGGAGGGTAGAGCATCCATAGGGAAAGAGAATAGCGAGCGATATCCAAGCTAGCTGGAAACATATATATCATCAAATCGAATCATGAATGTCCTCTTATTCAAACTTATTTAATATAACAAATAGTGAATAATAGGGAGATAATGGTAAGTTGGAGCATATCCAATGACACAGGATATACGAAACATATCGAATATATCGAATAACAAATGAAGTTCAAATGTCATATCTGATCATTCATTTTCGTATCATCCAAAGCGCACTTATAAACACAAATAATGCTTTGGATATCATATCAAAAACACAGAGGGTGTAGTGGGATCTCAAACGATATCTACTGGGAGAGTCATCATCCACGCCTGGATCGGCAGAGCATCGCAGTCGCAAAGGTCCAAACAATCCCTTTACCATTTCTGGCAAAGGTCCAAATAATACTTTTACTATTTCTAGCAAAGGTCCAGATAATCCCACAGACACCAGAGTACAAAAGGACAAGTGTGAACAATAATTTGGCATATATCGGAAGCACATGCGGAACAATAAACGTACATGCGCCTTTTATTTAAATAAAGACGATGCAAGCATATTCTTTCACAATGCATTCAAATTTGAAATGAAAATAATGGCATAGGCACACAAGGATTTGAAAGAAAAGACTTAGCTGAATTCAGTTTCCAATAGAAAGGACAAAACAAGAATAAACAAACTTGACAAAAATCTGGTTCTGACAGAATTTGGGGAAGTATAATTATTGAGTTATTTGAGTAACCAAATATGCTCCAATTCACTCTAAATTAGTGTCATTTGAAAGATATAATAATCTAGATTCGGATTAACAAAGTTTGGTATGAATTAGAGGTCTCCACAAGAAGTTATAAATAATTTAGTGACAACAGGTCAGAAAACATCATCTCTATTTTACAGAATATATAGGGTCGAATTAAACAGATGTTTTCAGTTGGTATCTATACTCAAAATATTTCAAATAAGATATGCATAGAAAGCTTTATGAGTCTACTTTCTAGTAAGGTTAATTTTATCATAGTGAGTTACAATGGATAGAATGCCCAGAGGTCAGAACTCAGAATCTCTATTTTACAGATTCTATGGGGTCAATTCAAATAGAAGTTAGGATAGGCAATTGAACTCCAAATTCATACATCCTAGTCTCAAAATAAAGATATACAAGTATATCTTCGGATGGATTTAATTTTGCTTAAATACGAGTTCAGTACAGAAGGTTATAGATATACCAAGGCAGAAAGGACAGAATCTAGAAAAGAAATCCAGATTCACTATTTGACACATAAGTTGCAGAAATATCATTATGAAACTTCAATCCTCTAACATTTTCAGGACTAAGATAAGAAGAAGGATCAAACTAACTGTAGGAAGGGGTTAGAACACTTGCCTTTGATCAATTTTGATCCCAATGAAAAGTATTGAGCCCAAGGACCCTAAATCCCCAATTCTCCTTCTCTTCTTCTCCTTATCTTCTTCTCTTTCTCTCCCTTTCTTCTCCACATAGGCTGCTTTCTCGATTTCCTTAGGAATGAAGGCAGAGAGTCTTAAACGGTGGGATTTGTTATTTTGTGCATTTTGCAGTTTAGTCCTTGTGTTACATATTTTTACAATTAAGTCCTCTAAATTTTACAAATAGGTCCTCAGAATTTTACAAACAGATCCTCACATCTTATAAATAGATTTTCAATTTCATTCAAACTCATCTATCAAATTTAAAATGGATAGTAACTTTGCTATTAAACTCTTATACAAAAATTTAGAAACAAGGAATGCGAGGGATGTTACACCAACGGCCACGTAACACATCGCCATCGATTTTCACTTCGTGCGAGATCAAGTTGTCAAACATCAACTACGTATCTCTCACGTATATACGGCTGATCAACTAGTAGACTCACTCACGAAGTCTCTTGCCTATAAACTATTTTCATTACATCGATCCAAGATTGGTATCCTTGATAGGAGCACCATCTTGCGGGGGCATGATAGCGGATAAGATTTCCTCAAATTGTATGAGAAAATCATGTTGGTTTGTTGAGATAAATCCTCTCTGGTTATTGAGGAAAATCCTCCTGGTTGTTGAGGAAAATTCTCCATCCTAACCTGTATAAATACAACTCATATTGTACTAATCAAAATAAATTTTCATGATTATATTTTTACTTTATCAACACTCACGCAAATGCACAGTTGGTGATCTTATAAGATGCATATAAGACACCAAGTGCATGGGAAAGTAAACAACTGGTCTCACCTATTAAGCTGTCGAGTTTATCATATTGGAGATGATCTAATTTCTTCTGACAGATCCGTTGTCCCTTTCATCTGAAAGAAGAACCAAGTAGGCCGCCAAAAGCAGATGTGCTGGAGTTCGACATGGAAGGAGTGTGGAGGAAGATAGAGAAGCTGGTGAAGGACAGAAATTGTTAATGATATTGGAGTGTTCAGCTTCACAATCAAGAAGCTCAATAAGCCACTCCAATCAGCCGAGACCATGTCGTCAGTATGCCAGGTAAAGATCATACCTCTACACGATTCAACTTCTCCATAGAGTATTGTGTGCGATGCACTTTCATCTCGAACATAAATGGAGATGCACCCAGGCTGGAGGAATGATAAGATGCTGGAGGCTCCCGAGAAGAATGGGATCCATGCAACGGTAAGCAGCTCTTTTTTGTTCTAAGGAGAGAGAACATGGAAGAGCTATAAATAATAATTATATACTCCAATCGAGACTTCAAATATTTGCAGGAAGTGATCTGAAGTGATTCATCAGACAGTAACCAAAATTTGATCGAATGCTCGAATTTTGCAGGCTTACTCTCCATTGGGATCTTCAACAGATGACCGAGACCTCATACATGATCCACTTGTCCCGGAGGTCGACCACTGCACTTTGTTTCTGCCAGAGGCGGTAGTGACAGAGGTAAACTAATCTAAGCTTCTACCTTGCGCGGATAGCCAACAATCTCGATGAGAACCCAGGGCAGATCCTGGTGAGATGGGCACTGCAGAGGAGAACCAGCGTCATCCCCAAGTCCACACATGCTGACAGGATAAAGCAAAACATCAAGGTATTTAGATGGGTGCTTCCCAATGAGGCTTTCCAGGCTTTGAGCAGCATGTTTTATGATATATTATCAATCATTTTATAGATTTAATTTATTTTAATTATAATTATTGATTAATTAAAAGGTTCATTCATAATAAGATTTTTTTAGAAGGGATTTTTTTATTATCATTTTAGATTCTTATTTATAAAAAAGAAAGGATTTTATAAATATGAGAATATCATAAATTGATATTATAGATTTATTTTTAATTTTTGGTATCATTGTAGTCTATGAATCTGATAATTTTATAGGCCAGATAAAGATTTTCTGAATAATAATGTAATTTTGATTTTGATTTATAGTTATTTGATTTATATTAAAATTATATATATAATAATATAATTATAAATTTTATATTTATAGTTCCATCTTCTGTTTCTTTTGTGTAACGTTGTCAATAGCATGATGTGAATCCTGGACGGAGATTCTAATCATGAACGAGAACGAAGGACCATGCAAGAGCGCAGCTGATCTGTGGGACAATGAAGATTTAGTTATAATGCGACTAGCAACTTTCTTTGGTTTCATGTATCTATCTTAGCTTTAACTTATTAGGCTCCTACAAAGCATTAAAGCTCATATATGTGTTGGGAAAAAATCTGTTAATACGAAATAATTTTTTTTCCTCTTTGAATATCAAAATAGGTTCTCATCAAAAATACTAACTTAATATTATAAGTAAATATTAACCAGAACAATATTAATAGCAGAACAACTGATCAATCACAAGTGAGATCGAATTTTTTAATGTAAAAAACTCGATACGGAAAAAATCACGGGACCATAGTCCACTTCAAACTTCCACTATCACCAATAATGATAATAGGTTTACAATAGGTCTTCTCTAAAATAACAAGAGGATCATAATAACATCAAGATCACATATCTTGGCTCAACAATAGTGCATCATCATCTATGATGGATCTCTTCTAAGAAAAGTTTTAGATCTCACCAAGTAGATATAGCAGGAAAGTACTTTAGAAAGGATAAACCACAGATCGGCACTATTAGGATTGTAGAGTTTACTGCAAGGATTCTCCACGTCAAATTTGGGCCAAAACTAACCAAGTTTGGCCATTGATCATCAAGCAGAAAAACTTAGAATCTTAGTTTTCTTCTTTCCTCCTTTCTCTCACTGCACCACCGCACGCTCTGCATATCGCTGCAATTTCTGTTCCCTCTCAACTACACACTCAATCTTTTTTATTTTCTTTTCCTTTTTTCTTTTTTTTCTTTGATTGGTTGGGGATCAAAAGCCTAATTGTCCAATCCAAGCCCATATATGGGTTGGACCCAATAATTTTCCCCCTCCAGCTCATATGGTAGGCTATACTAAGCCCGCTCTTCGCTTATAAACTTCAAGCTTCTCCTTAGGCAAAGACTTTGTCAACATGTCTGATCCATTCTCATTGGTATGCACCTTTTCCAACTGTAATTCTTTCATCTCAAGCACGTCACGAATCCAATGGTATCTTATATCAATATGCTTGAATCTAGAATGGTATGTTGAATTCTTAGAGAGGTGAATGACACTCTGACTATCATAATAAATAGTATATTCTTCCTGTTCTAAGCCCAATTCCTGTAGAAACTTTTTCATCCATAAAGCTTCCTTACAGGCTTCAGTAATAGCTATGTATTCTACTTCTGTGGTTGATAGAGCAATACATTTCTGTAACTTAGATTTCCAAGAGACTGCTCCCCCTGCAAATGTCATCAAGAATCCCGAAGTAGACTTCCTAGAATCAGTATCACCACCCATGTCTACATCTGTGTACCCTTCTAATACAGGTTCACTACTATCAAAACATAAACACAATCTGGAAGTACCTCTTAGATATCTTAATATCCATTTTACTATTGTCCAATGTTCTTTTCTAGGATTAGAGAGAAATTGGCTAACAATTCCAACTGCATGAGCTATATCTGGCCTAGTACAAACCATAGCATACATCAAACTACCCACTGTAGATGAGTAAGGCACTCTGGACATTTCTTTTTTTCCGTTCTCACTTGTCGGATATTGTTTTGAGCTGAGCTTAAAATGACCTGTAAGTGGAGAACAAATTGTTTGGCTTTACTCATATTGAATCCTTCAAGAACCTTCTCAATGTAGGTCTCCTGAGATAGCCAAATCTTCCCTTTCTTCCTATCACGAAGAATCTTCATACCAAATATTTGTTTTACCGATCCCAAGTCTTTCATAGCAAAAGACTTACTTAACTCTCTTTTAAGTTTTTCAATTCTATCAGCATCATGACCAACAATCAGTATATCATCAACATATAGCAGGAGAATAATGAAATCATCATCTGAAAACTTCTTTGTAAACACACAATGATCAGATGTGGTTCTATTATACCCTTGGCTTATCATAAAGGAATTAAACTTCTTATACCACTGTCTAGGTGCCTGTTTGAGACCATATAAACTTTTTCTTAGCTTGCACACTAGATTTTCTTTTCCCTTGACTTTGAAGTCTTCTGGTTACTCCATGTAAATTTCTTCTTCTAGATCACCATGAAGAAATGTAGTTTTCACATCAAGTTGCTCAACTTCTAAATCCAAACGGGCAGCTAAACTAAGAACAACTCGGATAGATGACATTTTCACCACAGGAGAAAATATTTCTTCAAAGTCAATACCTTTCTTCTGACTGAATCCCTTCACAACTAGTCGTGCCTTATATCTTTGTTGTGAGCTATTATTTTCAGTTTTCAATTTGTAAACCCATTTATTCTTGAGAGCTTTCTTTTCTTTAGGCAACTTTATCAAGTTATGGGTGTGGTTCTCAAGGATCTCATCTCTTCTTGCATGGCTTTAACCCATTCATTCTTATGCTCATGTAGAATAGCTTCTTGGTAAGTTTCTGGTTCTCCCCCATCAGTAAGCATAACATACTCATGTGGAGGATATCTTGTAGATGGTTGTCGCTCTCTTGTGGATCTTCTTAATGGAATCTCAACTGGTGGTGGAGGTGCTTGCTCAATTGGTTCAACTTCATCAACTGTAGGAGTATCATCACTAACATTCTCACCACATTCTTCTTCATCATCTCCCCCATGATCATCATAAACTATAGATGGAGGAACTGAATCCAAACTCCAAAGAATATAAATAGAGGTTTCAGGCTTCTCAATATTATTACCATTATCAAACAATTGATCTTCAAGAAACATAACATCCCTGCTTCTAACAATCTTCTTATTCACTGGATCCCATAATCTGTACCTAAACTCTTCATGACCATATCCCAAGAAAATACATGCCTTTGCCTTATTATCAAGCTTGGATCTCTTATCTTTGGGAATATGTACAAATGCTTTACACCCAAAGACTCTCAAATAATCATAAGATATATCTTTCCCTTTCCATACTCTCTCTGGAATATCACCTTTCAGAGGAACTGATGGAGAAAGATTTATTAGGTCAACTGTAGTTCTCATAGCCTCCCCCCAAAATGACTTAGGTAACTTAGCGTGGGAAAGCATACACCTAATCCTTTCTTCAATAGTTTTGTTCATCCTTTCTACCACACCATTTTGCTGAGGAGTTTTTGGAACTGTTTTCTCAAGCCTGATACCATGAAACCTGCAATAATTCTCAAAAGGACCCCTGTACTCGTCACCATTATTTGCTCGAACATTCTTTAGCTTTGTGTCAGTTTCTATTTCAACACTGACATGAAATTCTTTGAAAATATTGAGTACCTGATCTTTAGATTTCAAAGCAAAAGCCCAAACTTTTCTAGAATGATCATCAATAAAAGTAACAAAATAAAGAGCACCTCCAAAAGTTCTAGTTTGTATAGTACAGACATCAGTATGAACTAAATCAATAATATTTGATCTTCTAGATGGTGGATAAGTATAAAATGCAACTCTATGTGTTTTTCCAACTAAGCAATGATCACAAGATTTAAGAGATATACCTTGCAACTCTATGTATTTTTCCAACTAAGCAATGATCACAAGATTTAAGAGATATACCTTGCAACTCTGATAAGAACTATTTTCTAGCAAGAGTTTGAAGTCCCTTCTCGCTGATATGACCAAGCCTCTTATGCCAAAGATTTATGCTTTCACCCTTTTGAATTGCATTAATCTCTCCTTTGTGTAGCTTAGCTTCCATAATATAAAAAGAGTTTAACTTCTTTCCTCTCGCCACAACTAGAGAACCTTTAGTGACCTTCCATTTGCTTTCACCAAAATAATCTGTAAATCCCTCATCATCAAGTCTGCTTGTAGATATCAAATTCAAACGAATATATGTACATGTCTAATATCTTTGAGTATCAATTTGCTCCTAGTACTGGTCTCTAAGCAAATATCTCCAATACCCATAATCTTGGATGTACCATTGTTTCCCATTCTAACATTGCCAAAATCACCAGTAGTGTAGGATCTGAAGAAATCACCATGAGAAGTAACATGGAATGAAGCACCAGAGTCAATTACCTAGTTACTGTCCTTAGCTACAAGACTAACACATCCATCATCACAAACAGTAATGATATCACCTTCAGCAGCAACTGTATTGGTCTCTTTTTCATTTTTCTTCCTTTCATTCTGTTCTCGCTTCTAAAACCTACACTCTTTCTTCATATGACCTGGCCTGTTACAGTGGAAACACCTGATATCTCTTCTAGACTTAGATCTTCCTCTGTAACCATATGAATTTCTACTATGACTTCTTCCACGTCTTTCCTGCTTTTCAGTAACAAGTGCACTAGAAGAAGATTCTCCCTGTTCTTTCTTTCTGGCATCTTTATTCAGTAAACTATCTTTAACCATGTCTATAGTTAGAGTCCCCTCTGGCATAGAGTTACAAATTGTCACCATATACGTTTCCCAACTTTCTGGTAAAGAGCTGAGAAGTAGCAATCCTTATATTTCATGATCTATATTCATTTTCATAGCAACCAACTTGTTTGCAAGACTTTGAAATAGGCTTATGTGCTCAACAATGTTGCCACCATCTTTATACTTTAAATTAACAAGTCTTCTAAGGAGAGAAATTCTATTTCCCACTATCTTTTTCGCAAATAGATTTCTAACCTTTGCCAAACAATATCAGCTCTGGTTTCATCAGAAATATACTCATGCAAATTTATATTCATCCATCTTCTAATATAAGCAATAGCTTTCTTATGTTGGATCTCTCATTCCTCCTCTTCCATAGTAGAGGATTTTTCTTTAACTTTGATGGGCTTATACAAATCTTTGCAATAAAGCAAGTCTTCCATCATACACCTCCAAGTGGAATAATTTGATGAGTTCAATTTAATCATACCATCTGATTCTTTCATTTCAATCACACAAGAAAATTAGTAGCAAATAACAACCAGCTGCTCTGATACCACTTATTGAAAAAAAAACCTATTAATGCAGAATAATTCTTTTCCCTCTTTGTATATCAAAATAGGTTTCTCATCAAAAATACCAACTTGATATTATAAGCAAATATTAACCAGAATAATATTAATAGCAGAACAACTGATTAATCACAAGTGAGACTGGATTTTTTAATGTGAAAAACCCAATGCGGGAAAAACCACGGGACCGTAGTTCACTTCAAACTTCCATTATCACTAATAATGATAATAGGTTTACAATAGGTCTTCTCTAAAATAATAAGAGGATCATAATAACATCAAGATCACATATCTTGGCTCAACAATAGTGCATCATCATCAAATAGATGGATCTCTTCTAAGAAAAGTTTTAAATCTCACCAAGTAGATATGGCAGGAAAGCACCTTAGAAAAAATAAACCGTAGATCGGCACCGTTAGGATTGTAGAGTTTACTATAAGGATTCTCCACATCAAATTTGGGCCAAAACTGACTAAGTTTGGCCATTGATCATCAAGCAGAAAAACTCAGAATCCTAGTTTTCTTCTTTCCTCCTTTCTTTCTTTCCTTTCTCTCACTGTGCCGCCGCACGCTGCACACCGCTTGCTGCACACCGTTGTAGTTTCTGTTCCCTCTCAACTGCACACCCTATCTTTTTTATTTTTTTTCCTTTTTCCTTTTTTTTTTATTGGTTGGGGCTCAAAAGCTCAATTGTCCAATCTAAGCCCACATATGGGCTGGACCCAACAATATGTAATTCGTGAAGCCCACAAGCCGATGAATCTCTCACAGAAGAGAAGACACTGATGACAGCTAATAAACTACCACTGGACGAGAGGCGAGGCGAGGCCTTATCGTATGCAACATCACCTTATTTTAGTGCGCCCCTCTTCTTGTCTTCTTTTGTTCCCGCGTCGAAGCGGCCAAGGCGGTGGGTCTCCTAAAGATGGATCTGGCTGCCCGCGGATGCGGTGGTCGGTGTGGAAGTATCGGACGCATTCATTGGGCACCGACACCGCCATCGTTAGCTCCCAGAGGAGGCACTCTATATTTTTATAAAGATTTCAACTTCATATTTTTATATATTTTTTTTCTCAATTCTTGTTATCTCAAGCAAAAATAGTTAGGTATTTATAGATCCCAAATGACTTCAAATTTTGAAGTCAAAATTTAAATATCTTAAAATTTTGGGATACTAACGGTATCACTACTATTATTGGACGGTACCACCGCCCAAGCTTTCTAACACAGGGCGATACCACCACCCAATCTGACGATACCACTACTTGACACAATCTCAAAGACTGTCTTAGAGACCGAGCCACCGACGGTTCCACTGCCTATTCTGGTGGTGCCACCACTTGACCCACCTCTTGGGTTAATTTTTGGGTTTTTTACTTAGTCCAACACAGTCCAACCTTGGGCCCAATTAGCCCCTAATTGAATTGGCCCAATTACAACTCAATTATACCTTCTACTTCGATCTAGACAATTATTATAAAGTATAATCGAATATTGTATGGTATGTCATTTGTTCATTCGGCACTTCGTTCAATTCTTTAGCGTATCATCCTCTCTTACGGCCTATTACCTAATCGGTCAACTTCAATCTCATTGGTATAATTTCGCTCTTCTTGGCCCGATGCTCGAACCTATCATCCGAAGTCTTCTGCCAATGTGTCAACCGATCTTTCGACTCAACGTTCAATCTTCTGACATATTTTCCTCCAGTCCAATGTTCAATTATTTCTGCTTCAATTGTCTATTCTTGATCGAAGCAACCTACGTCACTTAAAATGTAAATTAGATCTTAAACATAATTAATTGATTTCATAATCAAAATCTGAGATTCAATATAAACATTTAAAAGACTTAGACTTATAATAATTATTAATAATATTTAAACTACATTATGGTCTACAATCAACACACTAGAATATCTAAAGTTCAATTTAAGTTTACTAACAAATTATTAGCTAACACCCTAATGAAAGAATTGACTAAAATTTAAAATGATAGTATTTGAGGAATTTAAAATTATCTCATTAATATGGTTGACAAAGTTGTAAGCTCAAAATATTGAGTATAAATGTAATTGAGTCCTTTCTCGTATCATTTATTCTTAATCCTCTTTCTTCTTAGTTTAACTTATTTAAAATTTACTATAACAAAATTAAGAACGAGTGAAACTTAAATGAGTCAACTAGTATATATATTTAGAAATAATTAAGAATAAAATAAGAAAGACATAATATTTTGGGTACTACTAAGGAGTGGGTAATAACAAAAGAAAATTAAAGCATAAATCACTTGAGTTTATAAATTTTACATAAACTCATAAAAGAAAAATCTTCATAGTAAAATATTATTTCTATGGCAAGAATGGTCATGTAAAGAAGAATTATAAGATTTGGTTTGAAAGAAAAAAGTATAAGTTTGACATTTGTATGTTTCAAATCAAACATTATAGAAATTTTTTTTCAATAGTTCATTGATTGGTTTTGATGCTTTAACATATGTTACTAATAATAAAGATTCATTTTAATATAAAAATAAAAAATAATGAAGCATCCATTATTACAGGAATCATCTTAATACAAAAGCGATAATAGTTGGTACTTAATGCATATGCTCAGAGATAATTCATTTGATGAATCTTAAAGATACATGTTTTACAATTCTAAAAATTTAAGTGTTTTACCTAGAATTGTCAGGATATTATTTCTCTCTTAGTGGTCATAAACTTAGTATGATTCAATAAAAGTTAATCTTCAAATTTTGTATGATAGTCTATACTGAATTAATATGAATTTTGAGTTTACAATAATCTTATAATAAAATATTAGGATGAAATATAGTTTCAAAAACTTCATAATATTATATATGCTTACATCTATGAGTCAATCCATATTTCTTAGAGACATTTTATTACCCTTATAGATAACTTGCTCAAGTATGGTTATATATATCTAATTCATATAAGGTCTCAGGTTGTTAATACCTTTAGATGTATATAAATGAAGTTGAGAGATAATTAAATAAGAAAAATCAAAATTGTTAGATCTGATAGATGTGATAAATTTTATTGTAGGTATGATGAACCCGATAATAATTCTAGTTCTTTTGCTAGATTCTTCAAAAAGTAGGGTATATGTTCTTAGTATGATTTATCAGATGTGCCACAACAGAAAAGGATTTCTGAAAAGTAAAATCATACTTTTATGGATATGGTTATGAGCATGATGGGTTATTCTTCTATGCCCGAATCATTATGAGGAGAAGTTCTAAGGATAATTATATATCTTTTAAATAAGGTCCCAGTAAATTAATTCTATCAACTTTTTTTAAGCTATAGGCTAATAGGATACCTAACTTAAGATATTTATATATTTAAGATTATCCTGCAAGAATCAGATTATGATATAGAAATCAAAAGGATCCCTAATTATTTTTATAAGTTATTAAAGGTAACGATTCTGAAAAGTGATATATGTAATAAAAGAATAATTAAAATTAATAAGCCAAAATAGTGTTTGAGAACTCGTCGAATTACCCACTGTAAAAGAGTCTACTGTATAAATATGACTCAAAAAGTAATATCAAATAATATAAAAGCTAGACTTATGGTCAAAGGTTTTACTCATAAAGAATGCATCGATCATAATGAGACATCTCCTCTAGTTTGTAAAATGAACTTGTTAAGAATCATCATAACATTGTGACTTATTATAATTTTAAATTACATCATAAGTATGTGAAAATAAGTTTTTCTGATTTGAGATCTAAATTTATATGTGTTACCTAAATGATTCGCAAAGAAAATAAATGAAATATAAAATTTTTGATATGTAAATTTAAGAAATCTATTTATGATCTTAAATAAACTTCTAGACAATGGTATATAAAATTTCTTGATATCATTAGTTCCTCAATATTTAAGAAAAATATTATTGATCAGAATTTATATATGAAGAACAGTAAGAGTAAGTTTATTATACTAGTCTTATATATAGATAATATTTGTTTACCAATATTTTGGTTTATTATACTAATCCAAAAAAATTTCATCAAAAATTTTAAGATGATTGATATCAAGGATTATTAGGACTATCTTAGAAATGATATATTGATCAAGTCTTAGAAAAAATGAGTATAGAACTTTATTCAGCAAATGATAAAAGTAAAAGTTTCAATCCAAACAAGTGTTTTTAAAAATGATTTGGTAACGAATCATATAAAGAAAAATATTCGTTATGCATATGCAATTACAAGTCTATTATATGCTTAAGCCTATGTCAAATCAGATATCAATTTTATAGTTAAAATACTCGATAAATATTAGAGTTACCTAGGAATAAAAATATTAAAAGACCGTAAAGAAATTAATAAGATGTCTAAAATGGATAAAAGATTATATGCTCACATATATAAAATTAGATCAACTTGAAAATGATGGTGTTTTTCAAGTGTTGATTATGTAAATTACCTCGATAATTGGAAGCCCATTTTACGATTTAAACCTATATTAGTTAGAGAGATAATTTATAGAAAAAATATAAAGTAATATATTATTACATTATTAACAATAGAACTTGATTTTGTGGCATACTTTAAGGCTACTAATTACTATATTAGGACTTCATATAGTTAGACTCAATTGTCAAATCGCTGATGATATTTTATGACATATCATAATAGTTTTCTTTTTTAAGAATAGCAAATACAATCGCTGATGATATTTTATGACATATCATAATAGTTTTCTTTTTTAAGAATGACAAATATAGTCGCTGATGATATTTTATGATATATCATAATAGTTTTCTTTTTTAAGAATAGCAAATACTATTATAAATCTATACATTATAGTATAAAGTACTTGATGATTAGATAAAAGGAGTTTAGAAACAACTAATGTAAATTAATAATTTGAGTTCGACTATACTAGTTGTTGATCCATTCATCTAAAATATTTGATAGAGCAATTGGATTTATGAGCAACCCATAAAAGATATGATGATATATGTTTGAGTAGATATTATAATTGACATTCGTGTACTTAAAGTTATTTGTTTCTATTATCCTGTTCACATTTATGTATGTGTATATTATAGTTGAATGTGATGATAGGATTATCTTAACAAAATAAATTACATGGATCGTTTTGATTACATTAGGAAAAGTTAATAGTATTATAATATATAGATGAAAGTATGACATTGATGATATACAACCACTGTGAGTCACATTGTCAATCAGACTTAATATAGTATTATTATATTTGTTGGACATATTAGCCTATCTTTTTTTAAATTCATACATGTATAAATAATTTTTAAAATTTAGAATCTAATTAGATAAAATTATTTTAAAATAAATTTTATTTTTATTTATTTTAATTTTAATTTTTTTTATCAATTAATAGGTCAAGTGGGGGAATATTAGATTACGTGATCCTCTCTAATTAAGTAAAATATATTATTGATATAATTGAATTCTGATTATGATTATCAACTAATAGAAAGGAAGTCCAAATATGATAGGATTCCTTAAGAAATGATCTTAATCAAGAGAACTCTTATAATTACTTATCGAAGATCATTTGTTCTCATTTATAAATAGACAGTACCTCTTGACGATTCGATACAATATAAACACATAATAATTCAATACATAAATATAAAAAAACAAGCGAATCTAATTATCCTTATATGTCAATATTAAAGATCTTGGATTCGATGATGGTACGATCATAGATTAGAAAAAAAAATTCTGAATCATATTAAAACATACATATCGTAATCTTTGAATTTGTTAATATTTAATTTAAATTTTTAATATTTAATTATTTATTTATTAATAACGTATTATAGTTTTTATGTTTATACGCTCATCAGTTTGAATTACTGCAGATCATGCGACGATGCCGGAGCCGTCCACCTCTTCCTATCTTTGTAACGCGCTGCAGTGAAATATACGGAGAACAATATGTGTTCGGACTCAGATTTATGAGGTAAGGTAACAGCCAGTCAGCGTGACACCTATCTACACTATGACTTCCCAGTTGACACGCGTTTGCTGGGCTCTCTCGTGCGTGTCGACTATAACTCTTTTCCATGTATATCATCTCCGCAAGGTATTGTGGACGACGATCAATGCTTCTTTTTGGGCATTCCTGTTCCCATGTACATCATTGGAGAATGCATGTGCTTAAAGGTTTTTTATCCTTTTTTTTTTTTTTCCTCCGTCAACGTCGTGTTAAATAATTTGATTATTCATAAAAACGTACTCTAGTTAAAATTTCGAATAATCACGTATGAAGGCTTTCCAGTTAAGTTTTATGCGGAAGTTCGCTTGCTTTGAAGCGACCATGCTGATAATATTGCATACTTTAATTTTCCATGCAATTAACTGTTCTTTATTCTTTTTTAGCTTGGTATATCAACCATTTTGTGCAGTGATTATAATGCTGGATGAGTAATGATGTGAGAACCCAAAGAGGAGAATTGAAGTGCACGGTGTTTTGGTCTGTTTTTTAACCCATGAATGCTATCTTGGCTAGTGGGACTTGCACCATTTTACAATTCATCATTTCACTGAACTCTTAATTTCCTGTTGGAATCATGTTCAACTTACATCCACACTTGTTAGTCCATGCAACACTCTTGGGAATCCGATCACACATGGCGGCAGCAGCAAACTGCAGGACGTGCTGATGATTCTTCTTAGCAGGAGATTCAACTAACCCACACAGTTTCTGCACACAGCAGCACTTGCGGTGAAGAGAGAAAGCAGATAATCTTTTAAAAGATGGTGTATACTTGGAAATCAGAAATAGTACAAAGCGCGGCCATAGATTGAGTGCAACAGCCTTTTCACATGACAAAAACATCAATTCCTTCCGTCGTTTTCCCAACCCAACACAAGTTTTTACTCCCACAACATTTTCCTTCGTGAACTTATTCTTTGTTATTTATATATCAGTGATCAATTCTTTGTTATTATGCTGTGACCGTTGGCTGAGAGCCCAGTTCAGTTCATATGGATTTTAACAGCTCATAATCCTCTTTTCTCTTAAACCCTAACCTAAACCTAATTATATAGAGGGGTTAATGGTGGCTGCGAATTCATGATATCAAACATCACAGCAAAAGGCAGAAACTTCACAACGACATTAGGGATTCAAAGAGAGGAGAAAAGGGCAGAAAATCAAGAGAAAAAGAAAAAGAAGAAGACAAGGAAAACACAGAAATTATTCTCACTCATCCAAACAGTTTCTCATCTCAGGTTAGATCAAATCTTCAGTGAATTCTTCTGTGATTGCTTGAGGAGGTTTTGGATATTATGCACAGTGACGTGATCCTTGTATCTCAGTTATTCTCTTGTGATTGTTGCTTGGGTTTTGGGCAAGAGATTCGAGAATTATACATTCATTATTTCTATAGTGGATTTTCTCTGGTTTGCCCCGTGGTTTTTACCCTTCACGTTGAAGGGGTTTTCCACGTAAATCTTGGTGTTCTATTTGATTGTGATTTCTGTTTAATTCCGTTGTGTGTTACAGCCTGTTAGTATTTGTTCATATACAAAAGTTATTATTTATTGCCTATCCTTTTATTTCCCCCATCAACTAGTATCAGAGCAAGGTTTTGGTGATTTAATTTTTGTATTTGAATATGGAGGCTGGCAATGTTTCTCGCATGATTAGTTTGAACGGAAACAATTGGATGATATGAAAACCAAGAATGGAAGATCTCTTGTATTGCAAAGATTTGTATGGACCTTTGCAAGGAGATAGTGAAAAACCCATAACTATGACAGATGATGAGTGGAAGAGATTAGATCGAAAAACGGTTTGATTCATTCGTCGGTGGCTCGATGATAGTGTCTTTCACCATGTTTCTACTAAAAGTTCTGTATATTCTCTTTGGAAAAAGTTGGAAGGTCTCTATGAAAGAAAAACAGCTGGCAACAAAGCTTTTTTGATCAGAAAACTTGTGAACCTAAAATATAAAGAGGGTGCTTCTATTGCTGAGCATTTGAATGAAATACAGAATATTACTAACCAGTTATCTTCTATGAAAATATCTCTTGATGATGAGTTGCAGGCATTGTTACTTCTCAGTTCATTGCCAGAAAGTTGGGAGACACTGGTGGTTTCCCTCAGTAATTCTACGCCAGATGGTATTGTTACCATGAGTCAAGTAACAAGCAATTTGTTGAATAAGGAGTTGAGAAGAAAGAACTCAGCAGTATCTCAGATTGATTCACAGACACTTATCTCAGAGAACAGAGGAAGGTCAAGGTCTAAAGATAGAAGCAGTTCACGCATAGGTAGAAGCAAGTCAAGATCAAGGAAAGATATTATTTGCTATAACTGTGGTGAGAAAGGACATTATAAGAATCAGTGTAAGCATCCTAAGAAGAGCAAGAAAAAGGGAAAAGAAGTGGAGTCTACAGAGTCAAAAGAGAATACCACGGCTACAGTGCAGGTTGGTGATTATTTGATTTTGTCTCCTTCTGATGATATTTTTTCTTGTGTATGTCAGGATCTCGAGTGGATAATTGACACAGGAGCTTCTAATCATGCTACACCACGGAGGGAGTTCTTTGTTATCTACAGGTCTGGAAATTTTGGTGTTGTCAAGATGGGCAACCATGGCACAGCAGACATCATTGGCATGGGTGACATCCACATAAAGACCAACCTTGGATGCAAGTTGGTCCTTAAGGATTTGAGGCATGTGGTTGACTTGAAACTGAATCTAATTTCAGTTGGAAGACTAGATGATGAAGACTATGATAGCAGGTTTCACAAAGGACAATGGAAACTCAGTAAGGGTTCTCTTGTTATAGCTAGTGAAAAGAAATATCATACTTTGTATAGATTACAGGCCAAAGCTTGTGGTGAATAGTAGAAAGACTTCAGCATGGAGTTGTGGCATAGGCGATTGGGACACATGAGCGAGAAGGGACTGCAAGCTCTTTCCAATAAAGAGGTATTGCCTGACCTCAGAGGTATACGTTTGAACCCTTGTATTGATTGTTTAGCTGATAAACAACATAGAGTTTCTTTTTCTAGTTCTGCTTTGTCTAGAAAAATGCATGCCTTGGACCGTGTTTATACAGATGTATGTGGTCCTTTAAGGACAAAAACTCCTAATGGTTCTACTAATGTTCCTGGCATCAGTGGTGCACTTTACTTTGTTACTTTTATAGATGACTTTTCCAGGAAAGTTTGGGCTTATGCTTTGAAGACCAAGGATCAGGTTATTGGTGTCTTCAAAGAGTTTCATGCCAGAGTTGAAAGGGAGACAACAAGACAGTTGAAATGCATAAGATCAGATAATTGTGGTGAGTATACAGGATTGTTTGATGATTATTGTAGGTCACATGGCATCCAGCATGAGATGACAGTTCTGGTACACCTCAAAGATAATGCAATTGCAGAGAGGATGAATCGCACCATCATGGAAAAGATCGGATGTATGCTTTCACAGCAAAGCTACCCAAAAGGTTTTGGAATGAGGCTTTGAGGATCTGCAGTTGATGTGATCAACTTATCTCCTGTCTGACCCTAGATACCGATGTTGCAGAGCATGTTTGGTCGAGGAAAGATGTTTCCTATAAGCATTTGATAGTATTTGGTTGTCGTGCATTTGCACATATTCAGATAATGAAAGGTCCAAGTGGATGGTAAGACAAAAGAATGTATTTTTCTTGGCTACTCACATGATCAATTTGTTTGACGACTTTGGGATCCAGAAAAGCAGAAGGTGTTTAGAAGCAGAGATGTGATCTTCTTTGAGGATCAAACCCTTGAGGATTTGAAGAAGGAGGCACCAACCAAGACTTCTACAGAAGGATTAACAGATTGTGACCCAGTTATTCCTTCAAGGTGATGGGGGAGATGTGCAGGAAGATGGTATAGAACCAGATATTAATCTACCTGCAGGACATGTTGAGCAAGAAGAAGTTGTGGAGCAGCTTCCCATAGAACCTCAATTGAGAAGATCTTCAAGACAACGTCAGCCTTCCAGAAGATACTCTACAGATGAGTATGTGATGCTTACTAATGCAGGTGAACCAGAGAGTTACCAAGAAGTAGTTGAAAGTGAACAGAAAAAAATGTGGCTAGTTGCTATGCAGGAAGAGATGGATGCTCTACAGAAAAATCATACATATGATTTGGTGCAACTTCCATAGGGAATGAAGGCCTTAAAGAACAAGTGGGTTTTCAGATTGAAGACTCAAGAATATTGTTCTCAACAAAAGTACAAAGCTAGACTAGTTGTGAAAGGCTTTGGTCAAAAGAAAAGTATTGACTTTGAAAAAAAAATTTCTCCTGTTGTTAAAATGTCTTCTATTCGTGTTGCTCTAGGTATTGCTGCTAGCCAGGACTTGGAGGTGGAGCAGTTAGATGTGAAGACAGCTTTCCTTCATGGTGATTTAGAGGAGAAAATTTATATGGAGCAACCAGCAGGTTTCAAAGTCAAAGGTAAAGAAAATTTTATCTGCAAGTTAAGAAAGAGTTTGTATGGATTGAAGCAAGCTCCAAGACAGTGGTACAGAAAGTTTGATTCATTTATGATTGAAAATAGATACAAAAGAACGGCTTTAAATCATTGTGTATATCAAACGATTTGGTGAGGATTTTATTATTCTCTTACTTTATGTTGATGATATGCTTATCATTGGGAAAGATATGCATACAATTGACAGGTTGAAGAATGAACTAAGTGAGTCCTTTGCAATGAAGGACATGAGGCCAGCAAAGCAAATATTGGACATGTAGATTTCTCGTGACAGGAAAAACAAGAAGATTTGGTTGTCACAGGAGAAATACATCGAGAAGGTATTAGAAAGGTTCAGTATGAGCAATGCAAAGCCAGTTGGTTCTCTTCTTTTAGGTCACTTCAAGTTGTGCTTAGAACAGAGTCCATCAAGTGATGAGGAGAAGGAAAAAATGCAAAAGGTTTCTTATGCTTCAGCAGTTGGAAGTTTAATGTATGCAATGGTATGTACGAGGCCGGACATCGCATATGCAGTAGGTGTTACTAGTAGATTTCTTGCAAATCCAGGTAAAGAGCATTAGGCAGTAGTGAAGTGGATATTGAGATATCTCAAAGGAAGCTCTAAGGTTTGTTTAAGCTTTGGAGGTGGACCACCTATGCTAGTGGGTTACATAGATGCAAATATGGCCAGAGATATTGATACAAGGAAATCTACATCAGATTTTGTACTTACTTTTGCAGGGGGAGCTGTGTCATGGCAATCCAGATTGCAAAGGTGTATTACTCTCTCCACCATAAAGGCAGAATATATTGCTGCTACAGATGTTTGTAAAGAAATGTTATGGATGAAAGAATTCTTACAAGAATTGGGGCTGAAATAGGAAAATTATGTGGTGTATTATGACAGTTAGAGTGCCATCCATTTATGTAAGAACCCAGTTTTTCATTCCAAGTCAAAGCATATAGATGTCAGATATCACTGGATTCGAAATGTACTTGAAGAGAAGCAGTTGCAACTTCAAAAAATTCATACAGATGATAATGGAGCAGACATGTTGACAAAGACCTTACCAAAAGAGAGGCAGGAGATGTGTCGATAGTTGGTCGGCATGGATTTACACTAAGGAGTCATGGGACAACCTCCCTTATGGGTTGAAGGGGGAGGTTGTTGGGCTGAGAGCCCAGTTCAGCCCATATGGGCTTTAGCAGCCCATAGCCCTCTTTTCTCCTAAACTCTAACCTAAACTTAATTATATATAGGGGCTAATGGTGGCTGCGAATTCAGGAGATCAAACATCGCAGCAAAGGGTAGAAACTTCGCAACGACATTAGGGATTCAAAGAGAGGAGAAAAGGGCAAAAAAATAAGAGAAAAAGAAAGGGAAGAAGACAAGGAAAACACAGAAATTGTTCTCACTCATCCAAACAGTTTCTCATCTCAAGTTAGATCAGATCTTCAGTGAATTCTTCTGTAATTTCTTGAGGAGGTTTTGGATATTGTGCACAGTGACGTGATCCTTATATCCCAGTTATTCTCTTGTGATTGTTGCTTGGGTTTTGGGCAAGAGATTCGAGAATTGTACATTCATTATTTCTATAGTGGATTTTCTCTGGTTTACCCCGTGGTTTTTACCCTTCACGTTGAAGGGGTTTTCCACGTAAATCTTGGTGTTCTATTTTATTGTGATTTCTGTTTAATTCCGTTGTGTGTTACAGTCTGCTAGTATTTGTTCATAAACAAAAGTTATTGTTTGTTACCTATCCTTTTATTTCCCCCATCAGCATGACCTACCGATACTGTTCAAATTACATAATGTTGAAATTACATAACGAGTGTGCTTTCACCTGATGGAGATCAATGACAACAAATGAAGCATAGCCAGGACATATTGTTGGAAATAATGGCTCATTCTGGACTTAATTTTCACGCAAATATCTAGCAGAAAAAAGAATACCTATAGGACGAAGAGAAGAAACAACATAAAAGATCATTCCATCCAAGCCATGTAGTTGTCTTTCAACCATATGTTATGATTGTCGTAACGCAGTTAGCATTGACGAATAGGTATTCCTGGTTATGTAGATGCATGTACACAGTAATAATCATGTTTGAGTTGCATAAAAAAAATATAAATCCTGTTTCAGGAACTCCAAAATGACAAGCATGTGCACAAAGCCATGCATAAGTAACTAGAAAAAGTTGAATGGTTGAGATGTTGACTCCAGGCAGAGAACAAAGCCGAAACCTATTAGCATATACCATTATGATCACAAAAGGCACAATCTATTAGCATAAATCGTTATGATCACATCAGTGAACCAAACAAATGCCCCTAGAAGATCCAGTGCCTCACAAGAAAACTTTGTATAAGACTGTTGTGTCTCAGAAACACAACATCACTATAAGAATATGCCAAATCCACAGCTTCTACTGTCTAATCAAACATAGACAGCAGATGGAATAGATTTACTCTCAGTATAACGTTGTATAAGACTTTCACAAGGAATAAGCCTACATGCATCATATTAAACTGGGAAACCTACCCCATCAGTTTTGACCTATAACAACATAAAGACGGTCTATTGTAATCACATCCTCTTGACTTCCAACTATTATTTAAATGGTTACAAAAGTTATAAATTATTTTGATTCCCTAACCTATATCTGAAATCAAAAGCCTACTCCATCAGTTTTGAACTATAACATAAAGAAGATCTACTGTAATCACATCTTCTTAACTTCCAACTATTTATTATGTCAATGGTTACAAAAGTTAGAATTTATTTTGATTCCCTAGCCTATATCTGAAATCAAAGACGATATCTAGGACAGGTTGAGATCCAATTTCTTCCAAAAAAAAGCCTAATCAAAGAATTCATCAATCAATGGAAAATTTAATTTGTTAACTTGAGTAACAAATATGTAATCCAGATACGATATTCTTACATCAAATCGAAGAGCTCTCCCAGCTAATAAGCTAGGAAACTTACTAATTCCTAAGAAACTGAATAGCTGGAGACTTGAATTGCAGCTTCTGCTTGTGAATTTAGTAATACATATGATAGGACTTCATTAGTCAACTCTAGATCTTCTTTTCCAACTCCAATTTCAAATCTGCATCTGAAGTTGAATAAATCTACTTATCAGAGGTAGAAATGAGTATCAGATCTAGCTATCAATTAGCATTTCCACAGGCCACAAAAAACACTGTAGCCAGATACATCTAATACCCAGAAATGAGAATGTTAAGATGAAAAAAGAAGATCCGAATCTTATCGTAAGATCCAAATCATATGGATTACATATGTAACAAACAACAGATGAACTATCAAAGATCGATGGTGCAAAGTACTGTAAGCAATCATAAGCAAAGAAATTAACAACTCATAGTCTGATGTGTGTATATAGACCAAAAGGAATAGCTCGAAGAAACCCTAGAACATATCGATGAAATATTCTTTCTTTTAATAAATCCGACGAACAGAAAAAGAACGCAATAAAAAGAACCTCATCGCAGCCAAGAGCTTCGAATCGGCGTATCACACATGGGCAGCAGCGACGACGGCGGGGCCGGCCGTGGCTCCGCCAAGAAAGGATAAGAGCCCTCCAGCGGCGCCCGTCTCCTGTTCATCGAGGAATAGATCGTCCGGGACGTGGAAAGCCCCATGTACACCGACGACGGCCACACCAGCGACCAAGGCTGAGATCAGAAGCGACCCGACGGAGGTGAGGAAGACGACGAAGACAGTCATGAGGACAAGACCGCCGAGAGTCTCGCGGTCGGAGAAGGTGCGTCCCATGATAACGAGCGGCTGATCGGAGGGGCGGAAGAGGAGGAGGAGGCACCAGGCGGCAAGGAGGGCGAGAAGGACGAGGAGGGAAAAAGGGTTGGTGATGAGGGATATGGCGAGGACAGCTGCGATGACAGCCACGTAGTTGACGCGGAAGTAGGCAAGGTTCTTGCGGAGGCGGGAAGCGGCGTCCGCGAGGGAATCTGGACGGGAGAAGGCGGAGCGGTCGACGAGCTCCGACCAAGGGCGGCGGTTGGAGAGGGAGCGGTGGATGGAGTCGGAAAGGCGGAAGAGGAAGATGCGGAAGGCCGGGGTTGCAACCGGGGCCCCTGAAGAAGCAGCGGCGGCGGTGGAGGATGGTGGGTTGAAGACGGGGAGAGGAGGAGAAGGAGAAGGGGCAGAGGACATCATCGCTAAGACTTAAGGGTGGAAATTGAGGCGAACGGGTTTGAGGAATCTCGAGATCGCTTCTCTTAAGGGTGTCAACTTCGCTTGCCTTTCAGATAAAGCAAGGCGGTGAGCCTCGGTACAGTGATTCGAGGAGCATCGTGAATCAAAGTTAACGTGATACTAAGGCATAGATCTACGGTCAGGATCTGAAAGAATGTGCTTTGTGGTGGCAACCATGGTTTGGAAATCCAGGATTTTTAATTGCCCATTAGTGCCACCAACCAATAGTATAAACTTTGGACCAAATATCAAACGGGGTATGATCAATCCACAGGTGCAGAGAGAACGGATCTCAAAGTTCGATGGACGCAGATCACGCTTGGACAATGGGTACGGAGACGAACCAAACCACGCGTTACTTCGCCGAGCTGACAGTAATGATCAATTGCGTATGCCCAAATAGTCTTATGGGTATACTCATTTATCGATTTCGTCTTAGTTGAGTAAGAAGAAGCCATTAAACTCAGGATAGATAGCGCATTAGACAAATAGAACCACCAAAAGCTTTCAGAATTCATGTTCCATATCATCCATGGCGCTATCCCTCCTGAGCTTTACAGATTCTTCCATACTTTTTGTCATGAAGAAATCACTTTTAAGGAAAACGAAGCAGGAGAAGAAAGAACTATTTCAACCTTGGCTGCTTCGGGGCGTATTTATGGTTGGTTCTCGTGGGTTGTGTGGTGGAATAGGGGAGGCGAAGGCGATACGACTAGTCTATGAGGTAGAAAAGCCTTGACCTGAGACTTAAGTCATATTCTTTCTTGGTTCTTCTGCCGGAAGATGTAGTTTTATCCTACTAGAGTAGTCCTGCCGACAACGTTAACCCCCTCTCGATGCAGGATGCTACTGTATTTGCAACGGGAAAAAGACCGTCACGTCTTCATCACCGTAACTTTTTTTTCTTCTCTGAGCAAGTTGCTACGATTTGATCACTTCTGTTCCTTCCTATTGAGTTATTTTCATTTGGAAGTTCTCAAATTCCGAGTTCATCATCGGTGTATGAGAGATCCAACCCTGGTATGTCAAGAGGAGGACGAGTGTCATGTCTTCCACCGAGTCTCTCGTCCACCCTGGGAACTTGAGGACCTACTTCTGTTCCTTCCTCTCCTCTCGCCTCCGCCCCGTCGAGGGCTCCGCCAAGCAGTGTGTGCATCGGACCTCTCTACCGTATTTACTGGCTCAATCTGAGTACTATCTTGGGCTTATTGCAGTAGTGGCTACGCATGTGAGCCTATAGTGCAGACCTCCAGGATGTTTGATGTTTTAGAGTCCACAGCCTACAGATGTCTTCCGTAGGTAGCTTCTTGTCCTGATCTATGCATACCATCTGACTCGAGTGATTGAGCAACCATGGTTTCAGGATCTTCCATGCTTGCTAGTTGCATCTAATGAGCAGTTGTTGATAGATTTAACATAATATATTTGGATCATGCTTTATAATTCAAAATTAAATTATTAAATCCATTTATTCATACATAAAATTTTATAATAATTATGAAATATTTTAAACACGGAAGCATACCTAATGAATTTATCAAATTATTTTCTGAATCAATCGATGATTTAGCCTTCCTGTTGTAGATTATCCTTAAAAACTTTATATTTCTCTTACGGGTAAAGAGAAATTTTTTTCTGATAATCTTGATACTACAACTGGGGACCATAACCTTATTTATAGTCATAACTAATGAATCTATAATTATAATTATATTCATAATTGATTAATATATAATTATACTTCAAGTGTTTCATATTCCTGACTTATCCAGTCATTAAGTTAGAAATATGACTGATGGTATCTACATAATTAATTTTCATGACAATTATGTTTCTTAGCCAAATAAATTTACTTTAATTAGATCACTTTAATTTTGGCTAATCAGAATAATAACTTAACATATTTAATTATACATGTGTGGTCCTTAAAATTCTAACAATCTCTCATTGCGTCACATATGTATCCTTATAAACATGTTATATTTTATAAGCTTAAAAGTGTTGCCATTATTATTATTAAATAGAACATACAATACAATATCGTCCATTGACCATATTAATATAGGACCAAAGCGGTTTTCACTGTATCAATCATAGCTAAACCCATCAATAATCACTAATATTAACATAACCAAATGACATAGATCAATCATAAAATGTGTAGCATGAAAATTACATGAATGTAATCCTTATATATCAATTTTTAACTAGTCCAACTTTATCTTTATGAGATCATTAATAATAATATATAAAGTATAACAAACTGAAGCTTTATTTCTGATAAAAAATGTTTATTCAAATATAAAATCTGATATAAAACATTTAATAAACATATGACAAACTCTCACTAAACTGAAGTTTCCTCAATACACCCATTTGAGCAATATGCTCATGAAAGACCTTGGGTGGTGCACCTTTGTGAGAGAATCTATCAATACAAAGTTTGTTCCTAAGTGTTCTATGGAAACTTATTTACTTTGTACCCATACTTGCTTAACAAAATTTCTTAACCAAATTCCATGATTGGACGCCTCAAAACATGCTACAAATTCCATTGCCATGGTGGAAGAAGTAATAAGGGATTACTTGGCACTACGCTAAGAAATCGCCCCACCAGCCAACTTATAAATATAGCCCGAAGTAGATTTCCTACTGTCTTGGCATCCAGTAAATTCGAAGTCAGAATACCCAATAATCTCAAATGATCTGATCTCCTATATGTGAGCATATAATCTTTTATTCTCTTTAAATATTTCATAACTCTTTTCGTTGTCTTACAATGATCCATTTCAGGATTACTTAAGTATCTACCTAACACTTCAATAATGTATGCTATATCTAGATGCGTACAAACCTATGCATACATTAGACTCCCTATAGCTCATGCATAAGGAATCTTCTGCATTTTTTGAGTTTCCAGATTTTTTTTAGAATACTAATTGAGACTGAACTTGTCTCCCTTAAATCACTCAGAATAACCAATAAAGTAACTGCTCACTGTTCGACGTTCTAATTTTTTTTATTAGGCCTATAAGGCCTTGCCTTAGCTGGACAACCCCATATATAAAAGTGCCTTAGACTAGGCTTTCTCCCAGTCCAAAGCTCATAAGGTATTTTTACAATTGCTTTAGTTGGTATTCTATTAAGAATATAGGCTGCATTCTTTATTGCTTCTCCCCAGAGTGACTCTAGCAAAGTAGATTGAGAAATCATACTTCTTACCATGTCTTTAAGTGTGCAGTTTCATCTGTCAGCTATACCATTCATACTAGGTGTCCCTAGCATTATATGATGAGGGACAATTCTACACTCCTCTAGGTATAGAATAATTGGTCCTGGACGTTGTTCACGTAAGTCGTCATTTCTGCCATAATATTCCCCTCAATGGTCAGATCTAACACTTTTTATCATTTTGCTGAGTTGATTTTCAACTTCAGCTTTAAATGATTTGAACACTTCCAAAGATTAGGACTTTTCATGTATTAGATATAGGTATCCAAATCTAGAGTAATCGTCGATGAATGATATAAAATATTGTTGATCATTTCATGAAGGTGTAGGAAATGACTCATAAATATATGTATGTATCAATTCTAAGACGTCTGTAGCTCTATATGCACCTGATCTTTTAGGTTTAGTTTGTTTACCTTTAAAGCATTCAACACAAATATCTAAACTTGATAAGTCAATGGGATCGAGAATCCCTTTTGACATAAGTCTTTCAACTATATTTCTAGAAATGTAACCCAAACGTTTGTGCCATAATACACCCGAATTTTTAATTTTACGTTTAGTACCTCATAATTCCACATTCAGATATTCATGATAGGATGCTATAGTGTCAAGCAAATATAGATTGTCATAAGCCATAAGTGAACCAGTTCTAATCACATTTGAATTTAAAGACAAAGTAAATTTATTGTTTCCAAATGAACAAGAATAACCAGATTTATCCAAATAAGAAACAAAAATTAAATTCCGTCTAAATGACGAAACAACAAAAGTGTCTTTTAAATCTAAATAGTATCCAGTACACATTAACAATCTAAATGTACCTATAGCTTCCACATCTACCGAATTTTCGTCCCCCACATAAATGCATCTCTCAGTATCATTGGGCTTTCGGTAGCTCATGTAACCCTGCATTGAAACACTAATGTTGGTAGTTATACCGGAGTCTAACCACCAAGTGTTTCTAGGTACTGAAGTTAAATTGACTTCAGAACAAACCAAAGCAAGGAATGTATCTTTTTTAGCACGCTAGGCAGGATATTTGATATAGTTCTTCTTCAAATGTCTAAATTCTTTACAAAAAAAAACAAGTATCAACTTTATTTTGTTTCTTTTGTACAGGACCTTTATCAGCTTCATTCTTTCTAGATTTATATTTGCTTATGTTTCCTTTTAGAACTGGTACTGAATTGAGGTTAGCATATATTGAAGCAAGAGAACCTAAATAAGAGAACAATAGACAACCATAAATTATGCTCACATATTTTTTCATAAACTTAAGTAAATTTAAATAATGATTTAACCCATCTCAAGATACTAAGTGCAACATTAATATCTTGTCTTTGGACTTCAATATTAATTGCTAGTGGTAGTTTTGTTGTAATGATCAAATATTGATAATAAGACATGTCAAATAATAAATCTATCTTTGGATTGATTTATCATTAACATGTATAACTTTATAATTATCACGTGTTTACCATTACAGGTGTATATAAAATCCTGTCAATCATTAATCTTCTTTTAGGCTGGGTAATTGGATGTAAATACACACAATATTTAATATTTTCATGAGAAATGTTACACATGAGAGGTCACTTTTACGACTTCATGCATTATTTTACTCAATCTAATATTAAATAATTATTAATTAAATTTAAATTATATTAGTCAAATTAACTTGACATTGACTCAAATTCATATAAACTATTCAATTTATATCAACAAATAATTTTATATAACTAATATTATGTTTAAACTAACATAATATTACATGAATATTACAACAATATTATCTTTAATTAAATTTGCATATTGCAACAACATAATTAAACCAACATAATATTGCAATAATATTATTATTAATTAAATTTACATATTGCAACAACATAATTAAACCAACATAATATTATAATAATATTATTTAAAATTAAATTTACATATTACAATAACATAATTAAACCAACATAATATTGTAATAATATTATTTAAAATCTAAAAAGAATTTGGAAGGTTTTCATGAACTGTAGTGCAAAAATTGAATTTGCATACGGTAAAAAATCCATAAAATGAGAGATTTATATAATTTGCATATATTGTAAGAAAAAAACACAAAGAGGAAAAGATATCTTAAAGTGATCAGAAAACATCAGAAAATATACTAAACTGAATATGAAGCATGCTGTAGCATGATTACATAAAACTATCATCTTTCTTGACGATGATAGAACCAAATTACTTTAAGATATTGATGAAAAACATCATTCAAATATATGAAAAATAAGCCTATATATTCAATAATCGCTGTAGGATGGCTCTAATACTAATGTTAGGTGGATTTAACATAATAAATCTGGATAAAACATGCTTTATAGATCCAAAACTGAATTATTAAATTCACTTATCTATATATGAAATCCTACAATAATTATGAAACAAATTAAACATGAAAACGTACCTGATGAATCCATCAAAATATTTTCTAAATCAATCGTTGATTTGACCTCCCTATTGTAGAGTATCCTTAAGAACTTTATATTTCTCTCTTGCGAGTAAAGAGAAATTTTTTTCTGATAATCTTGATATTGTAATTAGGGACCATAACCTTATTTATAGACATAACTAATGAATCTATAATTATGATTATATTCAGAATTGATGAATCTATAATTATACAGATTAATTTTCATGACAATTATATTCCTTAACCAAATAAATTTATTTTAATTAGATTATTTTAATTTTAATTAATCAAAATAATAATTTAATATATTTAATTATATATGTGTGGTTATTAAAATTCTAACAGCAGCTACTTAATCACCAGTCTTCTCCCTCCATGTGACTAGCCTGTACTCCATGTGACGACCTCCGCAGGCAGGCAGCTAGCTGATGGCTCTAGTGATTCGATGGGTTTCTTCCTCACCAGGAGTGCTCGACCGGTTTTAGAAGCGGAAGGACTGCAAGTTAAAACCCAGTCTTGTCACGGCATTTACCAGCCTTCTCGTAGATGTTCTTGGAGACGTGATGATGTGAGAGATACACAAATCGATTCCATCTCAATCAAAACAATCATGCAATCCCGTCCATCTTTTCTCATGCTTCGAATTGAAGTCAAAATGGTTAACACGAGTGAGTAGATGGTTGGAATCTTATTCAGCAGAAAGCATTTGGATACGAAGCCAAGAAGTATACATATATGTTTTAGTTGTGTTTTTCCACCAAGACTACTGAAACAGGTGCAATTTAACCGTTGATTACCATAATTTCAGATAACTTGCACATTTTTCGTATTCTATACAACATGATCTAATCAAATTGCAGACGTTTTCGTTGCTCGATTAATGATGAAAGAAGTTAAGACTCTGCTTTTCAGGGATGAAACCAATCATAATGTGCAACTCCTCTATGCACAGAACGCGACGAAAGTTTCCATATTTGACCTCGACATCCTTTGTTGGGTTTAGCCTCTGGTTCAATGTCGTATCGTTAATGGACTCAAAGACGGACCCTTTGACCGACTCTAAGCAGATCCAATCTGATTGCGTTCATGCTATAAAAAACACAAGATTGTATATTTATTATAACATCTAACTAAACAGATCAGAGTCAGCATTTGGCGGTAAATCTAACAAAATCCAGCTAAAAAATCGTCGATTATTTCCTCTCTTTCTAGTGCTCCATAATTGGTGTCATTTACGGTAAATATCCTGCGAATTTGATAAACCAGCGTTTGTTTTTGTTTCTGCCTTATTTTGCTACTGAAATCTTGCTACCAATACAAGAAACACGAATCTTTCTTCTAATAATCCTCATTTAATAACGTAAGCCAGATTTGAAGAGAGACGAGCACTTTCCGGCGTGATGTTCTGACTTCTCCCTGCAACCCTTTACTCTTCCCCCTTGCAATGTGGGTGAAGACGATAAAGTGTTTCTAGGTAAAGCATTTCTGTGAGGCCTAATCTTGAGTAGTTTGGAATGAAAAGCACAAGGAAAAGGTGTTCGAACGACAATAAATTTTTGTACCACATAGGTGCTGCTTCATGCTTTTAGCTGGGGCCTTCCCCAGCTTTTCTCTGCTAAGGGAAGAAGAGCTTGGCGTACAACAGCTCGTTCCAAGTGTCCTGTAGGCCAGGCAAGCACCAGTGGTTACAGTCTGCGTAGCTTCTGGGGTTCGCTAGCTGCTCCGTCGTCAACGGGCTCCACTGCTTCTTGTAGATCTGTGTGTGAGCATCTTTGCGGTACTCCGACAGCTGGGTAATGTTCAGCAGGGTAATTGGCTCTTTAGTGGCTCCGAACACGTCTCCGATGACCTGCATCATGCTCTTGCTGGTGCTTCCCCAGTATGTCGGATCCTTGATCGGTGTCGTCTCGTTGTAACAGTTCCCATCAGGGTCACCTCCCCACTCCTTGCTACTGCAAGGCATCCACCGATGGATGAAGAACACGAGGGATTAAAGATGGCAGGAGGCATGTGAGCGCTCACGATCGCGAAGTAGCTGACCTTTCATGAGAAGGTGACATGGTGGCGAAGAACACTCTGGTTGTGTGCGGATCCATGTGCTTCTCGACCCATTTCAGCATTCTCCCCAACGCCAGTCTGTATCCGTCCTCTGTCACCATCTCAGTGATGTTCTTGGGGTCAGCGTCGAAGGACCCTCGCCTGCAGACGAACAGACGGGATCAAAAACACCAATAAACCGTTGTAGGTACATGGGATTCGGTGATAGATTACAGAATCTTCATCTTTTGTCCCGTCATCCACCAAAGGTAGGTGTTGAAGACGACGATGTCAGCTCCCTTCCAGTACCGAGCATGCTTCATGATGGACCCTGCTCGAACGATCCTATCAGTGATTCTGTGAATGACGGCATTGTCGGAATTGGATTCCACCAAAAACGGAGCCCAGTAGAATTCGATAGTTGCATTGTAGTCCTAGCACAAGGATCACCGGAGAGGTGGCTCAGTTATGCGGATTGCTGTCGCAAGAAATGTCGGCAAGACACTCGTACCTTAGCGGTGAAGACGGTGAGGGAATCGAAGGTTTCCATGGACTTGGCGTTCTCTGGGATGACTCGGTGCAGCAGGCACACCATCGACACGAACTGGCCGCGGTTCAAGGAATCGCCGACGAACAGCATCCGCTTGCCGCGGAGCATTTCCAGTGTCAGCGTGGCATTAAAGCTGCACATCACAAAGAATTACTTGATCTGTTGACACCGCTACATTCCAAAGGCGACATTTGCAAGGTACGCCGCGAGAAAGCCGGCTACGGTCCTTCCAAAACCCCACCACACCCCCTGTCATCTTCACGGAGGAGGATGGACCATTTCCACGGACGGGACCTCCTCCGCCCATTCTCAATCAATCACCGAAAACCCAGAAGAAAGAAAAGGAAAAAGCATTGCTTCACGAGATCCGATGGTTCGCAATGAAGTCGATGGTAAAGATGGAGCGGGCACCGGCCATATACCTGGGGAGAGAGCAGCCGTGCGGCTGCCACCTCCAGTGCTGGTAGCCGGCGTCGGGCCGGCCGTGCGCCTGGCACGTGAGCTGGGGCTGGATGTAGGGGCACTCCTCCTCGGCGTACTGCGGCCTCGACACCTCGTCGTACACCCACTCCCCCTCGAAGACGTCGCACCCCTCCGCCATCTTCCCCACCGCGAACGCCACGGCCTCATCCTTCTCTAATGCAGCATCCGGGTCAGCCTCAACCACGACCCTGATCCATGAACACAAACGTTTCTCTGCTTACCTCTGAGCAGACCTTGCTTCTGCCGTAGCTGTTGCTGCCGCAGCCTCGGATGAACCTCCGCATGCTGGGAACCCAGGAACGGAGAGCTCAGGATGCATGTGAAGTCCTCGCCGTAGAGGAAGATAACAAAGATGATAAAGGAGATGGTGAAAAGGTAGGAGGGGACGCTGCGTTTGCGGTGGGAAAACGGGGCCTTCATCAGGGGCGAGGCGTCAATGGAATGGGAGCCTAAACTTTCTGGGTATTAATTGAGCGCGTTAAAAGCTTATACGATAAAAGGATACGCAAAATTACATTACTACCCTCTGGAAGCTTGTATGAATGAACGATTCTTCAGGGCCATTTCTGGAATTCCAGCTCGAATGATGCCAAGTCTGTGTCATAGAAACTTGTGTCTTTATGAGCTTCCAGTATTTCTTTTCTCACCGAATATTATTTTAATTTCAAGCCAAAAGTGTATGTATATTAGATTGCTGTCGGAGATGCATTACAGCACATCAAACAAGCTTCCAATTCTCCTTCAAAACCGACCAAAAAATTCCCAGGGACCACTCCAGTGTAATAAATGAAGAAATGTTTTATGATGGAGCAATAAATTAGATGGAATCCACAATTGGCCGCTTTGGGATTTGGTTGGTAGCTCATTGGTCGTCATCATGAGACTATATATATATATATATATATATATATATATACTATGAAGGCTTCGCCCTAAGCTCGCTACTACCGCCTTCCTAAGCTTTTTTATATATATATATATATATATATATATTAATCATTAATGGTATGTGATTATTGTCCATCTTTTTTTTATCAACAACATGAATATTTTTAATATAAAATTTTATTTATTATTTCAATAATAGAAAGTTGAATAAAAATATCAAGGGAGAGCACAACACCCGCTTGCTTAACTAGACTGCAACTCCTTGCGAGAGGAACAAGAAATGTTACTTTGATTCGAAGAAAAGTGGATCGCTGTGCGTCGAAGGCATGGTATTCATGCTTTTACCGCAATTCGACGAAGCAGCCGGAGCGGTTGGAGGTCGGTGGCAGGGACATATCCGTGTGAGTTCTCAAGATGGAAGCTTGGGGACATCATGATGATGGTTTTGCAACCCCTTCTTGGTGTTGCAGTTGAACCATCATTGTCACTACAACATATTGCAGTCTCAACAACCTGCCTTTCAGTGGGTTTGTCAGGTACAACCATTTCCAATCAATACGTGTGGTTGGTGCATCTGTTCCAGCTTTCAGCGGAGTGGACTTGGAACTAATTATGTTTGTTCTACTTCACTTGGACAAGAGTGGGTTGTACAGCCTGTGCAGAATAAGAACTTTGTCAATTGAGGCGATAAAAAATGTCGAGGGAAAATTTATTTGAAAGATGAACACCGTAAAAAAAAAAGAAGTAATTTTACAATGGATTGATTCAAAACTTATATATATTTATCTTGATCAATTTATCCCAAACTCATTAATTGATTTACAAATCTCAACAGAACCAATGTTCGAAAAAAAAAAGTCAAAAGTTGAAAAAAAAAAGATGATAGTGTAACAAAGTGAAAGAAAAAGTCTAATTTATAGTTTCGAACTGAATCAGAATTGACTTCTCGCATTTCAATTTTACGATTCAATTTCTAGAATATAGAATCAAAACTAGAACTAACGGTTCCAATTTGATTCCAAATCAAAATTTAAAAATAAAATATTAAATATTAATAAAATATAAAATATAAAAATATAAAAATATAAGAGGTGGTTCACGTTCATAACCTGAACCTGAACTAGAATTGAAATCACTTGAAACCAATTCGATATCGTTTTCAAATTTTATAGAATTGAAACTACTTGTTCTATAGTAAGATCTGAAATGATAGGAGTTTGACTCACCTTCGTGAATAAAGAGGAGATGATTAAATTATACATAAATAGAAAAAGAAATTAAGATGATTGAAAAAGAAATTTATCATAGCTTATATTAGAACGGTCCGTAATTTAACACATTGCGCTATATGTATGTTTATCATGACAAATTTAACTCATGCTTATAAATTAATTTATATATCTCAATAAAAAAATCCTAGTAGGAAGATTGTAGCATGTTTTTGCTATACCATATCACATGCCTTTTTGAAGTTGAGATCAACATGCATCGACCTCCCTTTGATATCCTTCCACTGCAGATTGAGGCTCGATCTTTCTTCGATCAGATTGTAATGGTAACTTATACTCTTTGCCTTGTTTATTCTGAACTATACACAATTAACTATCTCGTTGTTCATAGAGAGGTTGCCAACAGTTGAAGAGAAGAATCAATTTCACTAACTGAAGACTCGGTTACCAACTACTACTACTTGTCTTGGCTAATCTACGTCAAGCGAACATGATGGGCAGGAAATTAAGCGAACTCTAATCTCGGACGGAATTAATTGGATTACCAAACCTGAAGTACATACAGGAAGAACCATGGCATAAATAGGATGGACACAGGCCTAGTCGACTGACATTGACCCCTCATGTGATGCCAATAAGATAATAAGATATCTTTGATGTGATATATATATATATAATTAGATTAAATTATCAAAAAGAAGTCCTTAATAAATTAAGATTTATTTTTATAGATATCTTATCTATCTCACAGATTTGAGAAGATGATGATAAAAAAGAGCTAAAAAATATTTTGGATGCTTTTAAGATTTTTCGTATGGATTTAGAGAGGGTTATAAGAAGAGTTCCTTAGGATTTATAGGACGTATAAGGGATTAGGGTTTGAGTTAGGGAATTTGAGAGTAGGATATTTCTTATATTTATTTCTCCTCAATAGTGAGGATATTATTTTATTCATGCATATAGACATAAATTGTTGTCTTACATTAATCTTGCCTTAGTTTCTAGCTTATTTTTGTTATTTATTTATGAGATTTTTTTATTAATTTCTATTAGTTAAATTTTTTATTGTTCGAGCTAGGAGTTGAGTTGAATCTATTTTGGTTATTTTTTGAAGTTGATCTCAAAATGAATTCCTTCAACCCTATAAAACTATGTCAAGGGTACTCCTGATAATGTTCTTTCGAAGTTTATGTCATTTGATGAGTTGGACAAGTGAAACTTAAAAGTGTATAGTATCCTAAGATGTACTTGTGTATCCTTTTTGTAGTGGGCATTTGAGACTATTACTCTTGCTCATTGTGATTGTTTGTGCAGTAATAGGGTGTGGGATTCAACTATAATTATTGCCCACCTACATCAAACTTGGGATTGCATAATCATTTGACACGTGACATGTTAGGATCGTAAAGACACTAAGAGGGGAGGGGGGATGTTTATATTAGTGCTTTCGAAAAGTTAAATTATTTGAAAAAATTCGTTCGATCAAACCCATATTGAAAATATGTTTAATTTGAAATATGAGTAAAAGTAGCAAGCAACTAAATTAATAAGTAATAAGAGTGAAAAGCATAAAGGAAAAGTATATACTAGAATTATAGTAGCTTGATCGGCCTAACCAATGTCCATTCCCGAGAGAACCTTTATAAGTCTCACACCTCCCTTAGAATGAATTCTAAATTTTAAAGAGGAGAGAAATACTCAACACTTTTCAAGAGTTTACAACTTTAAATTAATAACTTATTTGTTCACTATTCTCTTCTATGAACCCAGCAGGGATGAGTAGGGTAGTTATAAGTGTTGAATCTCGGATTTTGATGATGAAACTAATTGATTGTGGTTTATTGTTTAACTATATTTTGAGTTACGCAGGTCTACTATCGATCAGGATTAGACAGTTGTTGTTGGAGGAATTGACATTGCACCGGAGGTGATCACGTCTGGATATTGGATGTCGAGCTGAAGGTTCGGTCGACAATTGGTGGAAGGCTTCGTACGTCGGGCATTGGGCCTAAAAGTGTATATTGTGCCAAGCATATCGGGGTTGCGGAGGTCATTCGCCGATTGGGTAACGAACCGCAAGAGAGGATGATGTGCCGAAGGATCGGACGAAACACCGACCAATGACGTGCCGGGCAACTGAAAGTCAATTCACGTTGTAATAACTGTCTAGATCGAAGTAGAGTGTTTGATATTTATGTGCAGGATTAACTACGATGAAGATAAAGACGTAAAGCGAAACAGAGTGCCGGAAGTCAAGTGGGATGGATCGTTAGGAGTTCAAGAGTTCGACGGAAGTCCGAAAATTCATTGGGAGTGCTGTCAGAACCGGCCGAGAACGAGTAGGGAGCTTGCCGAAGGGTTTTCGGAAGTTCGCCAGAAGGTTTGTCGGAAGTTCACGGAGCTTGCCAAGAAAGATCGAAGCTTGCCAATGAAGCTCGTTGGAACTCACCAAGATCATCGTGAAGTCCAGGAGCTTACCGGGAGTTCACAGAATGGTTTCTGAGGGTTCGTCGGAAAACCGCCGGAAGTTCGCCGAAAGCTCGCTAAAAGAAGTCTTATCTTGTGGACTTTGAAATAGCTTAAAAAATATCTTTAAAATTCGTAGTTAGTATATAATTATTTTAGGATTAGGTGTTAATCCTACAAACCAAATTTGGGCCAATTTGGATTTCATTTGGACCGGTTTCGACCGAGTTTTTGGTCGAAACCACTGTGTTGAAAATGACCTGGGCGATAGTACCGCCCAGCCTGGGGCGGTAGTACCACCCAGCTATAGTAATAGTGGTGGTAGTATCGCCTGCTCCAGGCAGTAGTACCACCTGTGCACTATCAATCTGATGACTGACAGGCGGTAGCACCGCCTCTGACAGGTGGTAGCACCGCCAGAACCGGGAACTCCAATTTGATTTCAAATTTGGAGCCCAAATTTGAATCCATTTTGGATCTATAAATACCCCCCCTTTCTCAGCTGAAAGATGACCCTTTTGAGAGTTAAAAATTGAGAAAAAGGCTTAGGAAAGTCTAGTTTTCAATAGCTTATGTTCACCTCCTTCTTTCTCTTTGAAAAATTTGTAAGAGTGTGAACTTCTTGTAAAAGGGTTGTAAGAGGGATATTTGGTCCTTCCCCTTCAAAAGGATTTACTAGTGAAAGTTGGGAGCCTCATCGGAGAAAGCTTCGGAAGTGGATGTAGGTCGGATGACCGAACCACTATAAATCGATTTGCATTTACTCTCTCGCAACTTACTTTGCTGCAAACCATTTTCATTTGCTGCCTTATTTACTCAACTTTATCTTCATCTTCTTACGTATGCTTTAAAATTAAAACGTAATCTTTCTGGGTTCAAACGAAACGCTGCATTCATTCGTACGAAGTTTCCGAACTTGTGTTAATCGCTGAAAAATCTATCGTTCTTTACCGCTGCACTAATTCACCCCCCCTCTTAGTGCCGCTCGATCCTTAACAATTTGTATCAGAGCCACGTTCTTTCTCTTTCGGATTTATACCCGTGAGAAATGGCTCTAAATGATTTTCAAGAGGGCTTTTCGGTTTTTCGTCCACCGTTCTTGAACGGTTCGGACTACACTTATTGGAAAACTCGAATGAGAGTTTTCATGCTTTCAATGAATTTGGATTTGTGGAACAACATCGAAAATGGCTTTTAACTTCCCTCTAAACCGACGAACGAATGGTCAGACTTAGAGAAGAAATCATTTTCTTTAAACACAAAGGCTATGAATGCCTTATTTTGTGCTTTGGACAAGAACGAGTTCAATCAGATTTCTATATGCGAAATAGCTTTTGACATTTGGCGAACTCTTGAACTCACGCACGAGGGAACTAGTAGAGTTAAAGACTTGAAAGTAAACCTCTTATTGCATGATTTTGAGCTCTTCCAAATGACACCAAGCGAATCTATCGACGACATGTACACCCGATTCACAGATGTCGTCAATAGTCTAAGAAGTCTTGGTAAATCTTTTTTAAGTTTTGATTTAGTAAATAAGATTTTAAGATCCCTTCCAAAAGAGTGAAATCCAAAAGTAATGGCAATACAAGAAGCTAAAAATTTACATGACTTATCTCTTGAAGAACTCATTGGGTCTTTAATGACCTATGAAATGGCTTTCTTAGAACACAATGAACTCGATAAACACATGGAGCACCTTCCAAAGAACAAGAAGGATTTGACACTTCGGACTATGAAATGTCACTTGAGTGATGACTCAAGTGACGAGGACAATGAAGATGACATTGAACTTTTAATGAATCTTAATAAATTCATTAAACAAAAATCTAAAATGAACAATAAACTTGAATGGAGGAAGAGGCCAAAGATGAAGAAGAAGCGCAAAGAAGAATCAAATGACGAAATGGCGAATTAGGCTTTAACGGGCTTCGACTATAAGGTAAGTAACTTAACTCCCTTGAATTATTTTAAAATTACATAATGCTTTCCATGAATGCTTAACTTAGTTAGTAGGAATTTTTTTCATGCTTTTCTTATATTTTTAGAAATTTAAATTGTTTTAAAATTATACTATGCTTTTCTTTCTAGTATTTTTGAAAAGTAAAAATTATGAATGATACTTGCATGATTTGTGATATTGCCTAGGATTAATCCATGCATGTATATCTTGATGTTTTATATTTCGTTTCTAAACATGATGTTTGATCTTTAAATTTTTGTATCATGCTTAATGAGGAATTGAAATGATGAAGATTAAAATCCTACATTTTGGAATAATGTATATTCGGACTTGATGGTTTTCATGACGAAATTATTTTTCACATTTTTATAAAATGATGCATGATTTTAGCAAAAATTTGAGCATTGATCATCTTGTTATTACAAATGAAATAAAGAATTAAAATGATTTTGATGATGCATTATGAAAACATGCTTAATGATTGTATCATACTTGATGACTTGAAATCTCATATTTTGAAATAATATATTCATAATGAATCCATGAATCTTGATGATTTTCCTATCACTTTTTGGCTTTAAACTTGATACATATCTTTTATGCAAAAATTTTTAGGCATGCTTATGTGAAATCTTACTTGATAAATGAAAATGCTCGATATGTATGATCATGACAAATTCATGAATCTTGATGATTTTACATTGCTTTTGATTTCAAACAAGATGCATGATTTTTGACACAAAAAATTAATAGCATGTTTCAAGATAATGCTTGCACACCAAATATGATTAAAAGATAAAAGCAAGCATATTGATGATTTCATTTTTACATGAAAGTTTTGAACATGCTTATATAAGATCAACCACATAAAATAAAGCACAAAAGTTAAAAATATTTTAATCATAATGTTTTATTTTTGATGTGTTTGGTCTTAATGGTTTTTATAACGAAACTTACGTCTTGCTTTGAATTGTTGATACATGCTCACATGTAATCAATTTATATTACTCTTATTAAAATTTTTGAATGAAAGACTTTGATACATTTTATCTTGATGGGTTTAATGATAAACTTGTATTTTGAATTTATACAATGATGGCTTCCGTATAAATATTTGAACATACATTATGAAATCATCATTGAAATGAAAATATTAAAAGTTGGTTATTATGCTTAATGACTTTGTGATATCATATCTTGATGACAAACTCATGTTTTGATCTTAAATTTGACACTCATCTTTTGAAACATGAGCACACTTGTTTGAAATAAAATGAAACACATTATCATGATAAATTAAATCTCATGTCTTGAAATAATGTGTTATATTTTTGTCTTAACGATTTTTATAATGAAGTTTGTCTTTCGGTTTTGAATATTTTGATTTGGCATATAAAGGCAAAAGACATACTTATATGATGAAACATAAAGAAATTATATTTACTATCTTATCAAGATTAATGATTTCATGATATCTTAAGAATCTCGTAAATTATAGAAGTGATTTCGATGAATTGATTATAATTTGATAATTTGAACTTTTCTCTCATGTTTCAATACTACTTTGTATGCTTCATGACTTGTTGATTGAAATAATGATGTAGACTTTTGATGTATCACTTGTCATGATTAATGCAAATTGCTAGTATTTTGAATCTCGAAAATGATTGCTTCTTTTTATCATTTACCAAAGAGGAGAACAATTCAAGTTTATGTTTTTTTGTGAATCTCATAAACTATGTTAATGATCTTGATGATTTAAACTTGAGTGAGCTTTATCACAATCCAAGTATTGATATCTTAATACTTGATACTTGGAATTCTTATGCATGAATCAAGTTGCTCTTTGTGCTATATCTTTTTAAATGAATCATGAGCCTTATTATCATATATTTCATAATATAGAAATGATAAAAATTCTTTGGCTTGTATGTCTTATGTGGTAATTGAAAAATTGATGATTGAAAAGAATTTTGCCTTATGATGAATCAATGAATCATGACTTGATCTATGAGAATGATATGTTTTTATACATCATAATTCTTGGTTGTATACCCTTTATCATAAATTGATATTTGCTGTGTAAGCCCTATATGATTCAAAATTGATGTAAAAGAATTGTGTTTAATGATTGAATCATTAATTTATTCTTTTATCATGGCTTGAAAATGAATGAAAAGAAAATATGTTAGCACTTGTAATCATGATTTGATCCTTGATATTGATATGCTTTTATATATCATGATTCTTGGTTGTATGACATTTATCTTAAATTAAAAATTAATAAATATGAATTTTGATCTTGCAAAAAAAAGTTATGAATGATATCTTTTGGTTTTGATCCTTGTTGAATTTACATATTGATATCCTTCATGACATGATTTCTTTGCATTGTTATTTTATTTGCATCATGTGATGATTGAACAATTGATGTATATTTTTATTGATGCAAATTTATAATTGATATGAAAAATGGCTTGTATAATGATTAAAATTTTTAGCCATTTAGTCCTCCCTTCTTTTTGACAAAGATAAAGGGGGAGAAAAATTGCTACTTTGCAATTTCACAAGAAGTTAAGGATTGCTATCTCAAAGGATGCAAATATTGCTATCTTGACTATTTCAAAAGAAGCAAAATGTAAAACTTCAAAAATTTGAAATGTTACACTTGTCATGCCTTTATGTTTGTATGTTTTAATGAAAAGTTAGCATATATGTTTAAAGTGATTATATATATATAATTGCTAGCTCATTGCAAACAAAAAGTTGATAGTATGCAAAGGTGAAACTTAGTTACAAAAGAGAAGAATTGAAAGGAAGCTAACTTGCGTGTCGCAAAGTATGTTAGCTTGCTTATCATTATTGATTGCTTGCTTATCATTCTTTTCTCTCATATCATGATTTTTGACTCCCTTGAATTCATGGCTTAATATGCTAAAAATTCATGTTGCAAATTTGTTATTTTGTCATGATCAAAGCATTGACTATTTGACTCCACTTTTTTAACAAAAACAAAGGGGGAGAAGATTTATTGCTAGCTTATGTATCGCAAAGAAAAATTTTGCTAGCTAGAACATGCAAAGGAAGTAAAGAAAGTACAACTTGCACATCTCAAGAAGTAAGTGAAAAAATTGCTATCATTGCCCATCCTTAAAAAAACTTGCTATGATTGAATGGTATGATTAGATGTTGTATTGCAAAGCTATGCTTAAATGTGGTATGATGTGATTAATAGCTAGTGTGTTGTCAAATTTGCATATCCTTGAAAACTAGCTATGATATACCTTCTCCTTTTTGTTGATGACATAGGGGGAGAAGTAGATTGATGATTTAATGCATTGATTGAATATTTTATATATTTGCATGATGGTTTGATTGATTCTCTTAACATTGTGATGAATGTTGCTTGGATTTGGGATAATCCAAGTATTTCTATCAATGGCATATTGATAGAAGGAGTTTGGTTAAACTCCGAGGAGTTATGGTTAACTCTATTAGTCATCAATTAGTTGTCATCATCAAAAACGGGGAGATTGTTGAATCTCGGATTTTGATAATAAAACTAATTGATTGTGATTTATTGTTTAACTACATTTTGAGTTACGCAGGTCTACTATCGATCAGGATTAAGCAGTTGACGTTGGAGGAATTGACGTTGCACCGGAGGTGATCATGTCTGGATATTGGATGTCGAGCCGAAGGTTCGGTCGACAATCGGTGGAAGGCTTCGTATGTCGGGCATTGGGTCTAGAAGTGCATGTTGCGCCAAGAATATCGGGGTTGCGGAGGTCATTCACCGATTGGGCAACGAACCGCAAGAGAGGACGATGTGCTGAAGGATCGGACGAAGCACCGACCAATGACGTGCCGAGCAACTGAAAGTCAATTCACGTTGTAATAACTGTCTAGATCGAAGTAGAGTGTTTGTTATTTGTGTGCAGGATTAACTACGATGAAGATAAAGACATAAAGCGAAACAGAGTGCCGGAAGTCAAGTGGGATGGATCGTTGGGAGTTCGAGAGTTCGACGGAAGTCTGAAGATTTGTTGGGAGTGCTGCCGGAACCGGCCGAGAACGAGTAGGGAGCTTACCAAAGGGTTTTCGGAAGTTCGCCGGAAGGTTTGTCGGAAGTTCACAGAGCTTGCCAAGAAAGATCAGAGCTTGCCAATGAAGCTCGTTGGAACTCGCCAAGATCATCGTGAAGTCCAGGAGCTTGCCGGGAGTTCGCAGAATGGTTTCCGAGGGTTCGTCGGAAAACCGCCGGAAGTTCGCCGAAAGCTCGTCGAAAGAAGTCTTATCTTGTGGACTTTGAAATAGCTTAAAAAATATCTTTAAAATTTATAGTTAGTACATAATTTGATTTAGGACTAGGTGTTAATCCTACAAACTAAATTTGGGCTAATTCGGACTTCATTTGGATCGGTTTCGATCGAGTTTTTGACCGAAACCACTATGCTGAAAATGACCTAGGCGGTAGTACCGCCCAGCTACAGTAACTATGGCGGTAGTACCGCCCAGCTACAGTAACAATGGCGGTAGTACCGCCTTCTCCAGGCGGTAGTATTGCACGTGCATCTTTGTCAATCGATGATCGACAAAGCGTGTAGCACCGCCAAAGAGGAACTCAATTTGATTTCAAATTTGGAGCTCAAATTTGAATCCATTTTGGATCTATAAATACCCCCCCTTTCTCAGCTGAAAGATGACCCTTTTGAGAGTTAAAAATTGAGGAAAAGGCTTAGGAAAGTCTAGTTTTCAATAGCTTGTGTTCACCTCCTTCTTTCTCTTTGAAAAATTTGTAAGAGTGGAAAAATTTGTAAAAGGGTTGTAAAAGGTATTTGGTCCTTCCCCTTCAAAAGAATTTGCTAGTGGAAGTTGGGAGCCTCATCAGAGAAGGCTTGGGAAGTGGATGTAGGTCGGATGATCGAACCACTATAAATCGGTTTGCATTTACTTTCTCGCAACTTACTTTGCTGCAAACCATTTTCATTTGCTGCCTTATTTACTCAACTTCAACTTCATCTTCTTTCGTATGCTTTAAAGTTAAAACGTAATCTTTCCAGGTTCAAACGAAACGCTACATTCATTCGTACGAAGTTTCCGAACTTGTGTTAATCGCTGAAAAATCTATCGTTCTTTACTGCTGCACTAATTCACCCCTCCTCTTAATGCCGCTCGATCCCTAACAATAAACTCCAAATGACTTCAAAAATAGAATAAACAATTCTCATCCCCAAGTTTTTGAGATACTAGCGCTACTACCACCAGTACTGGGTGGTACCACTACCTACAACACTGAGCATTGGTGGTACCACCGCTTAATTGCATTGAGCACTAGTGGTACCATTGCCTGATTGGATAGTACTATTTCCTAACATAATCTCAATGATTGTGTTTTGGTAGTACCATCACCAGTCTAGGCGGTACCATCGCTTGATAGTCTCAGAGGTTGTGTTTTGATAGTACCACCGCCTAGTCTAGTGGTGCTACCACCTGACCCAATTTTAGGTCACTGAATTTTATTTCCAATGGGTCCAATTCAGCTCTGATTCAGGCCCGATCTTCCCTAATTGAGTTTGCATAATTATACCAAAAACTAACTCAATTAGACTCTTAATCTACTTCGATCAAGACACAAACAATTAAAAACATGAATTCTATATTGTCTGGTATATCACTAGTTTGTTTGAACTCTCGGCGCATCGTCCTTTTCTTTGACATATTGCTCGATCCATCGGCATGTTGATCTCCCGTAACATCTGATCTTGTTAGCATAATATTTGAACCTTGATGCCCGATCTTTGATATGATCCACTTCGGCCCAACGTCTGATTTACCTACTCCAATCGATTTGCCTTTCTATGATCGAAGTTAGTCCTGTATCACTTTTCTCATATACTAATTAGATAATAAACTCATCAATTAATTTCATCATCAAAATATGAGATTCAATAATCTCTCTTCTTTTTTGATGATGACAACTAATTGATGATGGAGTTTTAACTAAACTCTCTCTATTTATATGCCATATAAAAATAAACTTGAATTCAGAAAATAATAACCTTAGAATTCAAGTCAAAATACTTTTAATGATTTTCTTTGCAAGGATCATATGCAAAATAATCATTTCAACCTTTATATGTATTGCATACATCATAATATTAAGGTATGAGTTAAGATTCCAAATTATCATAACATGTATAATTAAAATTTTAAATCATCATAACTTTGAGCATAAGTTCAAATCATCAAGGTACATACATGATTCTAAAACATTAAAATTCCAAATTATCATAACTTCTCCCTCTATGTCGTCAACAAAAAGAAGAAAAGTGTAAGTGTTTTACTTCTCTTTGAAGTAAGCAAGCTAGTAAGTTTTTGCTTCTCTTTAAAGTGTGTAAGCTAGTAAGTTTTTACTTCTCTTTTTGAGATATGCAACCTAGCAAGTTTTTGTTTCTCTTGAGACGTACAAGCTAGCAATTTTTGCTTCTCTTTTGAGATGTGCAAGCTAGTAATTTTTGCTTCTCTTTGCAATATGTAAGCTAGCAAGTTTTTGCTCCTCATTGCAATGTGTAAGTTAGCAAGACTCTCTTCCCCTTTGTCATCAAAAAGAAGGGAAGGATGTAATGGTGCAAATTTTCTTTTATATCAATGTTTCAATCATAACATAAGGTATACAAGCTATAAATACAAAGGAATTATACATAATAAAACTTAAGTCATAAACATCAAGAAGTCAAGTGACATATCAAGGTTAATTTAGATAAATCTCCTCTTTAGTAAACAGCAAAAGAATCATAGGAGAACAAATAATAAAAGATCTTGATTCATATAAAATAAATCTCAATTCATAAATTTCAAGTGAAAGATTTGTTTGGATAAATCTCATTCAAATTTAAAATCCAAGATCATCATCAAAATCATTTTTCTTACATTTGAAAAATTCATTGAAAGAAATGTAGATAAATTCGTACAAGATTAGAAATAACCAAAGTTCTTTAGTTATAAATTTTCTAATTGATTTCAAACTAGCATGCCCTAATCTTTTATACCAAAGCCATTATTTTAAAATCAAAAAACAATCTTCATCATGAAAATCATCAAGATACACGTTATTGCTTCTTAAAACATTCATAGAATTATTCTTATTTGGTATGCAAACATTAGATTTAAATTTAATATTTTATCCCTTTATTATAAAGTTGACTAATGCTTAATAAATTATGTTTTAAACTTTTTACCAAAAGAACATCTTTAATTAAAAGATTCAATTTGTTACCAAATATCTAATATTGATAATTATCTTTATTATTGTTATTTTGGTTAGTGAGCTTTGAAAAGTATATTGGATCTTCAGTCATAAGCCTTGAGTATCTATAATCATGATATCCTCTTTTGCTCTTAGCTCTTATTTAGAGACATTCTGATAAGACCTCTTAGGATTTTATTGTGGAAGAAATGAAAGAAACGGAGGAGAAGCAAAAGAGGTGGAAGAAAATGAGATAAATGATCGCTTCGAGGGGATCAGCCTCCTTGATCACTTTAGAAGAATCGATCTCCTTTGATCGCTTCGAGGGGATCGACCTCTTAGGGTTTGCCAAATGATTGAAATAACTTTTCATTGATTACCAAAAATAAATAAATACAACCTTATTTATAGAGTTCCACCTAGAGTCTACCAGTACTTGGACTCTTAATAATAAATAAATATTATGCTAAACATAACTTCTTATGCTAAACATAACTCATTAAATATTATTTAAAAATTTAAAAAATAAAAGGAATATAATAGTTTCGCCTTCTTCAAATCAGCCTTGTCCTCAAGGTTGAGCCACATCAATTTGAGGAGCTTCTCTTTCAGCACAAGGTATCTATGGCGCATCATAACTCATTGATCAAGTATGGCCTCCATCTTTTGATAGTGTGAGCAACATGTCGACCTTTTAGTGTAGTAGTCATTGTAGTCTTCTACAGAACTCTCTTTATCCGATGGCTAGTAGTAGCTGTGGCCTTACTTTTTCGTCTTCCCTTTAGGATCACCACTTCAAAGTCTTTCAAGGGTAGCAAAGAGAAATCCACCAGCAATTTTTGGCCTTGTATGATCAACTTTATCTTTGAACATTTGCTGTCACAAGTTAAAGTTCATCCATTAGCGATCGTTATTTCGAATTTGTCACAGTCTTCAATATGGTAGGCCAATCGGTCAGCAATCTTACTATCCATGAAATTATTATTGCTACTGGTATCAATCAGAACTATAACAGGTTGATGTTCTAAAATTCTTTCAACTTTCATTGTTTACGGGTTATACTAGCTAGCTAATGCAAGCACTATATGTGTAATAGGTCCAGCATCTCTATCAAAATCTATACCTTCATGATCGAAGTCAACGTTGTCAGCTTCTAGGTCCTTCCTAATTGGTTCAATCACCAGAAGTTACCTTTGTTTACATTGGTGCTCCTTATTAGGTGGCTCGCTGATCATTTGTTTGTGGTCACTTCTGTTTTGACGATTTTCTCGGTTGATTTTTTCCTTATGTAGACGTGCAAGTAAAATTGCAGCTATCATAGTATAGGGCTATCGAGCCTTAACTTCACATCTGATATCTAGATTAAGCTCTTCAATAAAGGTGTCCACTAGTTGTCGTTCAGACCAATCTGTGGCTTGATTTGACCATCGTTCGAATCTGCCCAGATATTCTAATACTGTAGAAGTCTGATAAATTTTAGTGAACTGTTCATCTTGTTGAAACTTATTAAAGTTCTCCAGTAGAATTTTTTTGAATTCATTAAGGGTCTCCTATAGCCGGTTCTCAATTTTGAATTTTAATACTTCAATTTGGGCCTTAACTGAGTTATCGATAGCTATTCCCTGTTTTTGTTACTATATAGGGTGAGAGCACCACGGGATGGAAGGCGACGACATCAGTGTAATTTGGTGGCAACCGATGGCTACGATAAGATACAAAGCAAGAAGGAGGCAGCGATGGGATGTAGTTATGACGGTTGCTGTCGATGCCGGCAGCGAAGAGGGAAGGAAACGACAGCGGTTGTGGTGGTTGTGGCTACGACAGTTGCTGCGGACATGACTACGGCAGTTCCTGTCGATGCTGCTAGCAAAGAGGGGATGAAATGGCAATGACTATGGCTACTATAGCTGCGAGATGGAAAATTTCTACCGCTGCGAGCTGCGTGCGGTATTGCTGTAGGTGTTGAGGGCTAGATGGTGGCAACGTCGATGTTGTTGCAGGTGCTGCAATGCAAAGAGGCGATCGTCGAGTAGTCAGAGTTGAGATTGTAATGGTACGGTTGAAAAAAAGTTGGAAGGCAGCATTCATGGGAAGAAGGCAACAGTGGTGTGGCAGCATTATGGGGAGAAGACAACAACGTCGTGGGAAGAAGGCAACAGCATCATGGGGAGAAGGTAGCAGCATTGTGGGAAGTCAGCACTGATCATGGGCAGCTGCAACAATCGTGGCGGTTGAGGAGTTTGTGGTGGTAGCTAGCACTTGCGGTGGTCATGGGAAATCTCTATTTCACTACAGAATAGGGTTGTTGGAAGTAGTGATTATTGTTATCGAGGTTGGTGGCTGCGACGGTGATGGTTGCGGGAGGGAAAGAGTAGGGGCAGTGGTGGTTGCCGGCCGGAGAGCGCCAGGGCTAAGATCGATGATGCTACCCTATTTCTATCACATCGCATGCTGGCTGCGGTGGTTGAGGAAGCAGCGACGATTGCAGTGGTAGAGAACAAGGCTACGGAGTTTGCTGTAGCAGTCGGTAGTGAGAAGGGAAGGAGCCAATGGTTGTGGCGGCTACGGTTGTGACCCAAGAGGAGGCAGCGAAGAGCGCCGAGGCTGAGATCGGTGGTGCTACCCTATTTTTATCACATCGCACGTTGGCTACGGTAGTTGAGGAAGTAGTGGTGGCAATGGTCGCTGGTAGTCGCGACGGTGGAGAGGGGGCAGTGATCGTGCGGCTGTGGCGGCTGCAATTGTGACCTAAGAGAAGGCAGCAAAGAGTGTCAGGGTTGAGATCGGTGGTGCTGCCCTATTTCTATTACACCGCACGTTGGCTACGGTGGTTGAGGAAGCAGCGGCGGTGATGGTCACTGGCAGCAGCAGCAGTGGAGAGGGGGCAGGGGCTGCGGGCGGATGCCGAGGTCGACGGTTGTGTTCTTCTGCCCCTTTTCTTTCCTATGTTCTTCTACTCTGTTTCACCACAGAACAAGGGCGGCTGTGGCTATAGATCACTATGGCTAAGGCAGCGAGGGGAAAGAGTGTCGGGGGCTGGATGGCAGTGACGTCATGGGGAGTCACCGCGAGAAAGGGGAATCAGAGCAACGGATGTCGAGTTCGAGGGCTGCGTTCTTCTGCCCTTTTTCTTTCCTGCGTTCTACTCTACTTCACCACAAAACAAGGACAGCTATGGCTATAAATCATTGTGGTTGAGGCAACGAGGGGGAAGAGCACTGAGGGCTGGATGGCAGTGAAATTGTGGGGAGTTGCCGTGAGGAAGGGGAATAAGAGCAGCGACATATGCCATGGTTAACGGCTGCATTCTTCTGCCCTTTTTCTCTCCTGCATTCTTTTACTCTATTTCATCGTAGAACAGGGGCAACTATGGCTATAAATTGCTGCAACTGAGGCAGTGAGGGAGAAGAGCACCGAGGGTTGGATGGCGATGATTGGGGGGGGGAGACAAAGGAAGAGCAGGGGAGAGATCATTGGGGGAAATGCAGGGGCAACGATGGTTGCTGACCGGAGAGTAGGGGCGGTAGGGGGAGTGTGTGGGCTGGTGAGCAGTGGTGGTCCAGATGTGTGGCCACCAGTTGAAGCAATGGTGGCGGGCGATTGGAGCAGGGACGACGGGGATGCTTGGCTGCGGTCTGCTGCCCTTTCTTTCTTTCTTCCTTTCACCTTTTTTTTTGTTTTTTATTTTTTGGTGATGGTGGTTGTGGCAAAGTTGATGTTGCAGTGAAAACGTTGAGGAAATAAGACCCCTTAGGGTTTTATCGTGGAAGAAACGAAAAAAATGGAGAAGTGGAAGAGGTGGAAGAAAATGGGATAAATGATCGCTTCGAGGGGATCGGCCTCCTTAATCACTTCAAGAGGATCGACCTCCTTTGATCGCTTCGAGGGGATCGACCTCTTAGGGTTTGCTAAATGACTGAAATAACTTTTCATTGATTGTCGAAAATAAACAAATGCAACCCTATTTGTAGAGTTCCACCTAGAGTCCACTAGTTCTTGGACTCTTAATAATAAATAAATATTAAATAGACCCCTATTTGACTCTTCTTGTACTAAACATAATTCAATAAATATTATTTAAAAATTTAAAAAATAAAAGGATCATAACACATTCTTACAAAAAGGATAGGTTTATTCTAGGTACTCATTTAACTTTGGGTTCTTCATGGTTTTGATGTACCTATCTTAACTTTTGGCATCAAATCATTTATTGTTCCTTTATGAACCCAAACCAATTTATGTGAGTTATTTTTTTAAAATACATATTTATAAGCATAATGACCACATCTACCATAAAAATTACATTTATCTTTAAGGATAACATGTAGTGTGGGTCCTTTAACAAATATAGTTAGCTTTCGTTGATTATTTCTACTCATGAAGTCGATTCCTTCCTTTCTACGTATATGACCCTTATTGGCAAGAATCATATTTAATAAGTTATTACCAATTTTAAATTTTTCTAATGTTTGTTGTAATAATACATTTTCTTTTTTGATCGAGCCTAACTCTTCACATTTAGTACAAGATGTTAACATGCAATTGTCATATTTATTTTTTAATTTTTTAAATTTACTAGTGAGATAAGCATGATCCTTTTTTTTATCAATTTATATTTCTTACTAACTAATTTATATTTATCATATAAATTATGAAATGCATTGAGTAATTCATCATAAGATAAATGGGTTTTAGTTGAGACACATATCTGATCGTTGAGAGCTATCAAAGCATAGTTCGCCATCTTATCTTCATTGGTTTGCTCGTCGTCTTTGATGTACTTGATTCGTCTCGAGTTGCCTTGAATGATTTCTTTTTCTTTTGTACTAGCATCTTCTTCTTTAGTTGTGGACACTTACTTTTAAAGTGTCCCAGCTTTTTTGCATTCATAGCAAGTTATTGCATCCTTTTTAAGTTCATTTTTATTTTTAGATTCTTGTTTTATAGAGTTTGGTTTGTTCATTTTTAAGAATTTTTTAAATTTTCTTGTGAGAAGTTCCAAGTCATCATCATCACTTTAGCTTTTACTCGAGTCTTCTTTGGTTCTTAGTGTAATATCCTTCTTGTTCTTTGGAAGGTTGTTTTCTTATTCATCGCGTATTATGCAAGTCATTTCATAAGTCATTAATAACCCTATAAGTTCTTTAAGAGGAAAATTATTCAAGTCATTATTTGCTTCTTAAATTGTGGTCACTTTTGGATCCCAACTTTTTGAAAGAAATCTTAGAATTTTGTTAACAAGTTTAAGATTAGTAAAACATTTACCAAGAGCTTCCAAACCATTAATAACATCCGTAAAATGGGTGTACATGTCACCAATGGTTTCACTTAATTTCATTTTATATAATTCATAACTGTGAACTAAAATATTAATCTTAGATTCTTTTATTCTACATGTGCTTTCATGAGTAACTTCAAGTGTGTGCCAAATATCGTGTGCAGTTTTACATATAGATATATCATTAAACTCATTCTTGTCTAAAGTACAAAATAAAATGTTTATAGCTTTAGTATTAAAGAAAGTATTTTCTTCTCTAGATCATCCCATTTGTAGGTCTAGAGGATTTTGTTAAGATCAAGTTGGCACTAAGATGGGGGGTGAATTAGTGTGTGCATTAAAAATGTTGATGATTTGGAATACTTTTGGCTTGATAAAAATCATATTAGAAAAGCATTTAACTTCGAAAATGTTCATAAAGCAAGTAAGGCAAAGATGAGAAGGAAGAGAGTGCACACCAAATTTATAGTGGTTCGATCGTTATGACCTACGTCCACTTCCGATTCCTCCTCTGTTGAGATTACTGACTTCCACTATTGATCTTTCTTTAATAGGCGAAGATCAACTACCCATTTACAGATCTTTTCTCATTTTAACAAGTTCAGGAGACAACCTTTTACACTTTGCTCACTCCTCCTAAAACATATTTCTAAACTAAAATAAGAGGAGGTGAACTCTTAAAGAATTATAATAGTGTTCTCTTAGATCTCAAAATTTTTGTTCACTTTTCTGTGCTCCACAAAAAAAAAGTGTGAGATATTTATAGGCCTCAATTGGCATGTAATTAGGGTTAGGATTGTCTGTTAATCCTATAACCCTAGTAGGGGCCAATTGGGCCCAGTAATAAACTAGTTTAGATCGGGTTTAAGGCCCAACTAGAAGTGTTGGACCTGTCTGGTGATGGCACTGTCAGATTGGGGCGATGGTACAGCCCTAGGTCCAGCTCCCTAGGATGTCTTAGGCTGTGGTACCGCCCAGTGTTAGAGCACCTGGGCAATGGTACTGCCCAATGGGTGGTGGCACCATCAAGTACACTAACCATGGTAGTGTATCAAGTGGTAGTACTGCCAGACTGGATGGTGGTACCACTTAGTGTCAAGGTCAAACTCACGGTGTTACTGCCCAACACTAGCGGTGGTACCGTTAGAACCTGATAGACCTAGGATGGAATAGTTTTTGGCTCTAAGTTTGAATCCAATTGGAGCCTATAAATACCCCTCTCATCCCTAGGTTGAATACACAAGCAGAGAGAATTTGAAAGAAAAAAAACTCTGTAAAAATCTCTTTAAAACTTTCCTCCTCTAGCTTAGATAGATTTCAACCTAAAGAGAGGAGTGTGCTTGTAAGGGTTACCTCCTAAGCCTGTCAAAAGGAGAGAGCGTTGTAAAAGGGAGTTGGTTTTCACTCGTTAGAAGGAAGATAGCTAGTGGAAAGTCTATGGCCTCAAGAGAAGAGGAATCGGGAGAGGACGTAGGTCGTATGACTGAACCACTATAAAAATCAGGTTTGTAATTTATCTTCTTGCAATTTCTATTTATCTAAACCACCTTACTTTCTCTACTTCTTCTTACAATCGACTTCAAGTTTAAAGCATCCTTCCATTCTGGATTTGATCGAAATGAAATATCTTTTTTTTTTCATATGAAGTTTTCAAAATCACTAAAATTTATCGTTCTTAACCACTGCACTAATTCACCCCCCCCTTTTAGTGCTGCTTTAGATCTCAACAGAGATAACCAAATAGACTGGTGTACTGTATACCTATCCATATGATGGAGATGGTTGATCTCATAACTACTCATGTGGGGACAGTAAGGATACAATATAAATGCTCATTGGAGAATGAGATTACTGATTGATCTACTTATGGAATACTAGATGGTTATTAATACCTCACATCAGATAGCGATTCCGTAGTTCCAGTAGTATATTTGGTCCTTAGAGTTGAGACACCAAATATGTTCTGTATGAGTACTCCACTCTTTGATACCAGACTTATAGGTTTGGAAGTTTTAAATATAGTACAATTGGTTATTAGGAGTGATAGCCAACTTTACGAGGGCTATTGAGTATCAATAGAGGATTATCCACTCTTGGTATTATGAGAGGAATATCCCATGTGTTCTTGCTTAGGTAAATCCTTGACCAGGGTCATTCGGATTGAGAGAGAAAGAATTCTCCGAGAGAATCCGATTAGAGTGAGACTCGAGTATAAACCATATGGGCCTGATAACACTATGCCCGGTATATAGTCTCTAGGATATTAGATGGATGAGGGATTATAGATACATGGTAACTAAGGATAGATAGGTTCAAAGGATTGGATTCCCCTGTATTGTTTGAGAACTACGGCGTAGTGACATAGTACGTCCGTAGTCGATGAGTCGAGTGAATTATTATGGAGATAATAATTTACTAAGTTAGAAAGAGTTCTAACAAGTATGACTCATGGCCAGCTCAATATTGGGCCTAGAGGGTCGTACACATATGGTAGATGTTGCGACGAGTAAAGGTTCGGATATGAGATATCTGCTAGAGCCCCTATTTTATTGGATATCTAACAAGCCCCTAAATTATTGGATCCCATTGATGAGATCCAATAAGAGCTAGATTATCGGGTAAAGACCCATTAATCTAAGAGGCTTGGGTAATTGGATGAAGATCCATTAGGGTTTTCAAGAGGCCTCTATAAATAGGAGGGAACCAAAGGTCCATATGTTGGGGTCTTCTTGGCAGCCATCTCTTATTCTCCTCTCCCAAGTGAGGAGCATCGTCGTAGTCCCTACCGAGTAAATCACCGTTAGAGAGGAGGACGCTTGATCTCCTTCATCCTCCCCCGTGGATCTGCAAGAATCTCAAGTTATATGATCTCCCTAGGTACTATTTTTACATACATGCAGTTTTTGGATTTATGGATTTATTTTTCACACCGATCTTCGCACGATGAAGGAACCTTTTCATGAAAATCTAGGATGTTTTATTTTTTTGTTCTTTCGTTATGCATGAGATGTCACCCTTAGATTTCCCAACAGTAGTATTAGAGTTAGGTTGTTCGTGTGAAGATCGGATTTTAATTGCGTGTGTTGTAAATTAGAGAAGCTTTTGTCATCAAAATTGTTAACGCAAAAGTGGCAAAGGGCAGCAACTATTGTTGCCCTTGCTGCCATCTGCATGCAGGCAGTCGTAGTGACGGCAGTCTACTGGTCGCAGGTAGGTAGCACCTGCCGCTTGTGGCCTACCTGCACATGGGCACTGCGCCCGCTACCAAGGGCGTAGGGGTCGGTGGCGCTCGCAGAGGCAACACTACACCAGCGGGGCGACGCCTACGGGCACTGGGCCTACAATCTGGCCCCACTATGGGTGGCCTGCCCGTCAAGGAGGGCGGTGCCAATGGCCGCAGGCATCGCCCCCTTGCAAGCTTTGTGCCCGCTAGGGGCAGCACCACCTGCGACCACTAGCCCGCAGTAGCACCCACCGACACACGCCGATTGCCCGCAAGGGGGTGGCGCCACCTGCGGTAGGGGTAGCGCTTGCGAGCGCTGTGCCCGCCTGCTGTGGCGACGCTACCCGCGGGCATGGGCGGCATCTCGCTACGCCCATCGTGCAGAGGCAATCGCCCGTAGGGTGGTGGCAGCTGCAATACAATGCAGGCAGTTAAGGGAGTAAGGGCTTTTTGGGCAAAAGATAGTTTTGCCCCTCATAATTTAGTGTTCCTTTTGGTCGAATCACCAAAATGCCTTTTAGAATTTAGAAAGTTTTTTTGTATATCTTTGATTTCAAAAAAAAAAATTAGTTAATTAAAAGATTTAATTAACTATTATTATTTATCTAGTAGTCCCACATGATAATGATGTGTACATGTGATGTATGATGTGGACGGATGATCATGGACCATGTGATGTATGTGTATATGTGATTATTATTATTGGGGCCTGTGAGCTTTTATTTTTCTTATTTATTATTGGGCCTGCATATTTGTAATTATATTGCAAGTACACGATAAGGCACAGCGGGAGCGTGGAAGCGATAGTGGAACTCACGAGACTGAGACAGACGATCCGATGCATGGAGATGCATTGAGATGCCGACGGAACCAACGAGGACGAGATGGATGATCACAAGGCGTGGAGATGCACCACTACACACATAGATCTTGATGTGATTGATTGGGCCTACTGGCTCGGGCACCACTGGTTCGGGCTTGATTGCTCATGTGATGTGTGATTGGTTATACACATGCTAGATAGATATATATATATATATATATTTGTATGTGATGTAGATATATATTAAATATGTATATGTCTAACACATCATATTAGGAGACCAAATTAAAAATTTTCTTTCTTATTATATTAAGACGGTGAACGTGAAGCAATTAGATTAACCCACGTGGCCTTCCATCGTTATGGGTAGAAACTGATTCCCGATGTAGGTTGAGTTGGTCGAGTCTCCGGAGACTCACTTATATCATGATTCGCTATCTTATCTATAATATAGAGATGTCACCGGTGACCTGAGACATGGTATGTTTGGTCAATTCTCTCGAGGGTATATCATCGAATCAGACTCATCTTGTAACAATGGTGATGACTTAACCGAACATTATAGTTGGTTAAGTCCCTCGAGGCCATGGTGGTTCGGAGGTCGAACAGGATGGGAATTATAAAGAGTTGTGATTAGCAAGAGTTGCCTAAATTTTGGGCTTAGTGTGATTGGTCGTGTCCCTCGAGGTTACACTAAGATGTTAATTGGATTTTGATCCCCACTAAAAGTCTACTGGAGACTTGTTTCATGTGTTGAGGGTGTCGCATGACTTGCTAGAAAAATAGTAGGAGCACGTCAAGATAGAAGTCAATATCTTGATTATTTATATTTTTATAAAATATGTATGTTATTTATTTTCTACTACATCTTTATTTTAGAAAATATCGCTATTAAACCCTCTACGTGGCATACTTGATGCCAACCGCCTCACTGGTCCAAACTATATGAATTGGCTCTACAACGTGAGAATAGTTCTCACAATAGAGAAACTCACCTATGTCCTTGATACAGTGATCTCTATGCCCGACAAGCGGCAAGCAAGGATGAGATCGCTCACTATGTGAAGTATACAAATAACTCCACTCTTGCTCAGTGTTACATGTTGGGCTCCATGACTCTCGAGTTACAGAGACAACATAAAAAGATAGATGCTAGATCCATACTCCTGTATCTCCATAAATTATTTGAGGAACATGGAAGAACTCAGCGATATGAGATATCAAAGAGTCTCTTTCACACTAGAATTACTGAGGGGACACTGGTTCAGAACCATGTCCTTAAAGATGATTGAGTGGATAGAGAAACTCATAGGTCTAGGAATGATCTTAGAGGATAACCTATGGGTAGATCTTGCACTTCAGTCCCTACTAGATTCCTTTTCACAATTCTCTATGTTGGTAAGACCAAAAAGAAAAGGAAAACAGAGAAGTCTCTTGAGATGAGCAAGGGCAAGGGTAGACCAGGTAAGGTAAAGGTTGCTAAGGACCCGGCAAAGAACAAAGGCCAATACTTTCACTACGGTAAAGACAGGCATTGAAAGAGGAACTACAAAGAGTATCTTGTAGAAAAGGTGAAATAAAAGTTTGGAGAAACTTCAAGCACATTCATGATCAGTCTTCATTTGTCAGACTCATGATAACACATAGGTATTAGATACTGGTAGTGCTTATTATCTCTACAATTCATTGCAGATTCTAGCAAGAGTTAGGAGATTGATGAGAGGCAAGATGGACCTCAGGATAGGCAATTAAGCAAGAGTTGCTGTTATTTCTATTAGCAAGGTCACTCTACATCTACGTGGTGGAGCTACTATTGTATTAGATGCATGTTATTTTATTCCCTCTATTATAAAAAATATTATTTTTATTTCATGTTTGACATTGAATGATCATAAATTAGTTTTTAAGAATAATAATAATTCAATTATTAAGGATGATGAGATCATCACGAGAGGAACATTGCATAATGGTTTGATTATGCTAGACACTACTCCACATATCATGAATGTAAGTGTGTCTAAGAGGAAACGAGATAAGGTAAACAATGCATACCTATGGCATTGTAGGCTAGGTCATATCCATGAAGGAAGGATTCAAAAGTTACTGATCGATAGATACCTAGATCTATCTGACTATGAGTCATATGCGACTTGCGAACCTTGACTTCGTGGTAAGATGATCAACCCTCCATTTGGTGGAACTAGAGAGAGAGCCACTGAGTTATTGGAACTCATACATAGTGATGTATGTGGTCATATGTCAACTCAAGCCATAGGTGATAACTCCTACTTCATTATTTTCACTAATGATTTCTCTAGATACAGACATGTATACTTGATGAAGTACAAGTCCGAAGCCTTCGAGAAATTCAGAGAGTATACAAATGAAGTAGAGGTTCAGACTAGAAAGAGTATCAAGACTCTTCGATCGGATCGAGGAGGTGAGTACTTGAGTACAGAGTTCACTCAATTTCTCAAGGACAATGGGATTCTATCCCAATGGAGAACCATTACGGATTCTAAGCTTGGGGTTGATCTCTTTAGGGGATCGGTCTCCTTGGAACTCTATAGGGGTTCTTCCTCCAAGTTATTACTGAAAAGCTGCTAAAAGGATGATCTATTCATAATAAAAAGAGGGTGAATACATGGCTATTTATAGGGTTTCTAAACCCCAACTCCTAATAGGACTCCTACTCAAGACCACTACTTCTAATCAACTCCTACTTCTAATAAGACTCCTTCTCTAAAAGGACTCCTACTTCTAATATGACTCTTTCTCTAAGAAGCAATCTCCAAACTAATCCTAACCTAACCGGCCTCTTCACCTCTTTAATAGGGGTTGGCTAGATAAGATTTATATAAATGCCCTTAGGATTTACATGTTTGCCCCCTTTAATGAAACAGAATTAGGGCTCTCCTAGCTAGAGTCCTAACAGACCCGCCCTCTTCAAATTAGCCTTCTCCTTGAGGCTGACGCTCCATAAATTCTAGGAATTTGATCTTTAAGTCGTCATAGTTCTCCCAAGTGGTATCTTCTGCTGGTAGGTTCGCCCAATTGCATTAGCACTTCAGTAGTGGGTCATCATCGTCGAGTCACGATCCGTCGATCAATAATGACACTTGGCTGGGTTTGGAGCTCTCATTATGTAGTCATATTTGGTAGATAGCTTTGGGTTGTCTCGTTTTGTCCTAACTTGAGTTTCAAACACGACACATGGAAGACTAGATGGATTTGGGAGTTGGTGGGTAAGTCCAATATGTATGCTACTGCTCTGATGTGCTCCAAAATCTAGTAGGGTCCATAGAACCACGGTGAAAGCTTCATAAATACTCTGGTCTGGATTGATGTTTGCTTGTATGGAGCCATAGGAAGACCCAATCTTCTACTGAAAATTCTCTTTTGCCTTTTTGTTGATCATATTGCTATTTCATCCTTGCTTGAGCTTTTCCTTATGATGAGGGAAGCCTTTCGATGAAGTCCATTAATATATCAATCTATATTGAGTCCGGGATGGGTAGAGGTTGCAGCTTTTTGGGACTTGCCACTATCTCGCCTTTATGTCGTTGACATACATCACATTGTACTACAAATTCAGCAATAATATTTTTCATCCCTACCCAATAAAAATTTTGCTTAATTCTCTTATAGGTTCTAAGGAACTTGGAGTGCCCAGTCATAGGTGTGGAATGCATCTCTTGAAGGAGGGTCTTTATGCAAGGAGAATTTGGCACAAATATAATACGTCCCTTATAGCGTAAGTTTTTTGAGTCCCAACTATAATGAGCCATGGAGCTTAGTGCTTCCTCCCATTTTTTTATGATCTTACTAGTCTCTGGATTATCTATCTATTCCCTCCTAATATCCTTAAGGAAGTCGCTGATCGGAAGTGAAACGACTGAAAATTCAGTTGCTTAGGTAACCGTGAAAGTGCATTTACGATAACATTCTCTTTCCTCTTTTTATAAGTTATTTCATAATCATATCCAAGAAGCTTTGTTACCCATTTTTGCTATTCGGGAGAAGATATCTTCTACTCCAAGAAATATTTTAGGCTTTTATGGTTAGTCTTGATTTGAAAACGTCGCCCGAGGTCTTCATTTGGCCACTGCATGCACAATCGCGAGCATCTCCTTATCATAAATAGTCATCTTGAGATGGGAAGGAGATAACACATTACTAATATAAGCAAGGAGGTGGCCATCTTACATTAGTACAATACCAATTCCAACTCCAGAGGCATCAGCTTTAATAATATAAGTCTTGCTGAAGTTAGGTAGCGCTAGTATGGCATTGTCGTCATTGCGGCTTTAAGTTCATCAAAGGCGGTGGTGACTTTATCCACCATTGAAAAGTATCTTTTTTTCAGTAAGGAAGTAAGGGGTGCACTGATCTTTCCATAGTTTTTCACGAACTTGTGGTAGTAGCCTGTTAAACCGAGAAAGCCGTGTAGCGATTTTATGTTTGTCGGAGTTGGCTAGTTCTACATTGCTTCAATTTTAGAGGGGTCCACCATCACACCTTCCTCTGATATGATATGCCCTAGATATTCCACCTTCTATTGAAGAAAGCTGCACTTTGATTTTTTTGACAAAAAGAACATGTTCTCACAAAATGGTGAAAATAAGTCATAAGTGCTGAAAATGACTTTCAAGAGAAGGGTTGTAAATAAGGATATCATCAAAGAAAACTAGTACAAACTTATGAAGATAACCCTGAAAAATATCATTCATAAGGTTCTGGAAGGTGGAGGGAGTAATGGTGAGACCAAAGAGCATTACCAGAAATTCGTAGTGGCTATTGTGCACTCGAAAGACAGTTTTCAGTATGTCTTCTTCGCACACTCGTATTTGATGATACCCAGATCAAAGGTCCAGCTTTGTAAAGACTCGTGCTCCATTTAATTCATCAAGCATTTCATCTACTACTAAAATAGGGTACTTGTCCTTAACGGTTATGCTGTTAAGAGCTCTGTAATCAATGCACATTCGCCATGTTCTATCCTTCTCTCGTACGAGGAGCACCGGTGAAGAGTAGGGGCTGCAACTTGGCCAAATAACTCCTGTTTCGAGCATCTCTTTTACAATCCTTTTTATTTCATCCTTCTAGAGATGTGGATACTGATATGGCCAAGTATTTACTGGAGGTTTACTTGGAATAATGGGTATATGATGATTATGCCGGCGGGTAGGGGGTAGGCTGCGTGGTTTGTCAAATATATCTAAAAATTCAGCAAGCAAAAGAAGTAGGTTTGGATCTTTAAATTCGGTTGGCTATCCCTTAGATTGCTGTTCAAGTTGTACCAAAAAGTCACTACATGCTTTATGCAAAACTTTCTCTATTTGTTGTGTGTAAATCGTTGTTACGTCACCCCCATGTTTCCCGCACAGTATCATTTGTTTCCCTTTACTATAAAATTTCATAATTAGTTTCAAAAAATTTCAAGAAACATCACATAATGTCATCAATCATTCGATGCCAAGCATGGCCTCATAATCATCAAGAGGGAGGAGGAAGAAATCTGGAATTATCTCTTAGTTCTTCAGCAATAGTTTCACCCATGGGCACCTACGATCACACTTCAAAATTCATCCGTCGGCGACCTTAATGTCAAACCTGCTGTAATTCTCAATAGGTAAAGCCGTCCGAACAGCAACCTTTCTATTCATAAAATTATTAGTGCTCCTAGTGTCAATAAGAACGGTGATCGGTTGTTGCTTCAGAAGTCCTCCCACTTTCATCGTTTGCGGGACAGCAAGGGCATGCATCGTAATATCAACCGGCTACTGTTCTTCATCCATGACCTCTTTTTTATGCTCCTGAACCTCCTTCTCCATGTCTTCAAGAGTTTTAATCAATAGAAGGCGGTCCTTTTTGTAGCGTTGATCGTGGTTCCGCGGCTCGTCGTAATGCCAACAAAGACCCTTTGCTAATCGATCACGTAGTTCTTCTCTTGTTAATTTTTTTGGCAGCGAAAGACGACTGAGAGTAGAAGGAGGTTTATATACCATGGGCCTAGGAGAGGTTCTCATCCTCCAAGCATCTTGGTTGAGCCATTTTTCTTGTATTCAGGCGAAAGAAGTCGCAACCGTCATGGTACGGGGCTGTCGCGCCTTAACCTCTCCTTTTATCTCTGGCTTGAGTCATTCGATGAATGTTCCTAACAATTGATGGTTAGTCCAATCATGAGCAAGGTGTGATAGCTTCTCAAACCTGGTTTGGTACTCTTGAATTGTAGAGGTTTGTTAAATTTTTACGAGTTGGCCGTCAATATTTTCATACTCTGTAGGTCCAAAACGGTTCAGCAGTGCGTTCTTAAATTGATTCCACGTCGGAGCCCCATGATTGTATTCTAGCCAATTGTATCATTGAATAGCATCTCCTTCAAGGTGGATGATAGTAATTTCCACATAGCATCATCCATCGTTCGGTAGTAGCGAAACTAATGTTCGGCGAGCAAAATCCACCCCGCCGGGTCTCCTTCTTCCCATCGTGGGATGTCCACCCTCATGCGTGGCTAAAGCATATCTGAGGGCTGTCCCTCCTTCTCTGGAGGCTCTCTGAACTCTCTCTTTGCTGAAATTTGGTTGGACTCGATGGTTGTCCAATTCTGAATTCTGCAAACAAAGCACGCAATTTGTCCTCCAAACATGATTCAAGCCGTGATTCAATCCGACACTCCAATGCTTCAAATTTGGCATCAATTGGATCTTGAGAAGCCATAGCATATGCCTTTAGATCAGAGTATTAGGGATCGAGCGACACTAAGAGGGGGGGGGTGAATTAGTGCAGTGGTAAAGAACGATAGATTTTTCAGCGATTTGAACAAGTTTGAAAACTTCGTACGAATGAATGCAGTATTTCATTTGAACCCGGAAAGATTGCATTTTCACTTTAAAGCATACGTAAGAAGATGAAGATGAAGTTGAGTAAATAAGGCAGCAAATGAAAATGGTTTGCAGCAAAATAAGTTGCGAGAAAGTAAATGCAAACCGATTTATAGTGGTTCGGTCATCCGACCTACATCCACTTCCGAAGCCTTCTTCCGATGAGGCGCCCAACTTCCACTAGCAAATCTTTTTGAAGGGGAAGGACCAAACACCCCTCTTACAACCCTTTTACAAGAAGTTTACACTCTTACAGATTTTTCAAAGAGAAAGAAGGAGGTGAATACAAGTTATTGAAAACTAGACTTTCCTAAGCCTTTTTCTCAATTTCTAACTCTCTAGGGGTTCTCTTTCAACTGAGAAAAGGGGGGGGGGTATTTATAAATCCAAAGTGGATTCAAATTTGGGCTCCAAATTTGAAATCAAATTGGAGTTTCCGGTGCTGGCGGTGCTACCGCTTGTCAGTCGTTAGACTTACGAAAGGCACAAATGGTGCTATCGCCTCTGCAAGACTATAGGGGCGTAGCACCGCCGAGGCTGCCAGCGATTCCACCGCTGGCTTTTTTGGTTCTTTGGCGGCGCTACCGCCTTAACACAGCTGCTTTGGCGGTGCTACCGCCAAGACACAAAGCTCTTGGGCGTGCTACCACCAAGACACAGCTGGCGGTGCCACCTTCAAGATACACAAGCTGTTGTTGGCGGTGCCACCGCCAAGACACATCTTGCCCTCAAAGACACAGTCTTTGGCGGTGCCGCCAACACACAAGCTCTTTGTTGGCGATGCCACCGCCCAGCACACAGGCTACTAGGCGGTGCTATCGCCTAACACACAAGCTGCTAGGCGGTGCCACCACCCAGCATAAATTAACTTCTTGTTTGGGCCGAAAACTCAGCCCAAACCGGTCCCAAATAAGGCCCAATGGGCCCTACTTGGGTTAAAGGATTAACACCTAATCCTAACCTAAATTAATATGCTAACTACGAAATTAAAGACATTTCCTAAGCTATTACAAAGTCCACCAAGTCAAGACTTCTTCCGGCGTGCTTCCGGTGAACTTCCGATGGTCTCCCAACGAACCCTCGGAAACCATTCAACGGACTCTCGGTAAGCTCCCGGACTTCACGATGATCTTGGCGAGTTCCAACGAGCTTCATTGGCAAGCTCCGCGAATTTCCGATGAACCTTTCAGTGAACTTTCGAAAACCCCTCAGCAAGCTCCCTACTCGTTCTTGGCCGATTTCGGCAACACTCCCAATGAATCTTTGGACTTCCGTCGAACTCTCAAACTCCCAACGATCCATCCCACTTGACTTCCGGCACTCTGTTTTGCTTTACATCTTTATCTTCATTGTAATTAATCCTGTACACAAACAAACAAACACTCTACTTCGATCTAGATAGTTATTACAACGTGAATTGACATTCAGTTGCCCGACACGTTATTGGTCGGTGTTTTGTCCGATCCTTCGGCACATCATCCTCTTTTGCGGTCTGTTGCCCAATCGGTGGTTGACCTCCGCAACCTCGATATCCTTAGCACAACATGCTCTTCTAGGCCCGATGCCCGACGTACGAAGCCTTCCACCGATTGTCGATCGTACCTCTGGCTCGACATCCAATATCCAGATGTGATCACTTCTGGCACAACATCAATTCCTCCAGCATCAACTGTCTAATCCTGATCGATAATAGATCTGCGTAACTCAAAATGCAGTTAGACCACAAGTCACAATCAATTAGTTTCATCATCAAAATCCGAGATTCAACACAGAGATGTCCTTGTATTTTTTCTAGTGATGGGTTAATGGTATGGGGTAATGGAAGGTTCGGACAATAGATTGGTGATAGAAGGGTTTGGCTATAATGGTCTACTATTTTAGGCTATAGTTTTTAACACTGTTAGGGTTATAAAAATAGGTTATGATGGCTTCGTCTTAGGGCTACAGGGATGCCCTAAAGATATCTTGGTTGGTGGCAACAAGGTGGCTAGGGTTTGGTAGGTTACGGAGAAGAAAAAGGACAAAGGTGCATTACCAGATTTTTCATTGAAAAAATTCTAGCAGTAAGCATACAATTTTTTCCAGCAATTTTCAATAAAGAGTTAAGTAAAACTCAAAGGGAATCTACTAGTAAGGGAGAGATAATGTTGTTAAAAATTTTACAGAAGAAAATGATGGCAAGAGGTTTGGTAAAATTGAGGATCACGGAAAGGTACTAGGTAGAATTTTATGTCTAAAGTGTAGCAGATTGGATGTAAAAGATTAGTGGTTTATATTAAGAATTTTTTTATGAAACTAAAGGGGAATCCATTGTTAGGAAGTATCAAAATCATCATAAAATTTTTATAGAGATTTGGATAGAAAAAACATAATAGTAAGATCAATCAAATAGTGCTTATGCAGTTGGAATTCTATAGTGCATCTTTCATCGTAGAGATGAAAACTTTACGATGAAAAGTTTATGCAACAATATAAGAATAATTTTTTTAATTTTTTGAATAAGGATAACTAAATTGTAGCAGCAGTAAGGTAGGAAACTAGAACCTCATGTAATTCAAGGAGAGATCAAGGGATGATTCGTGGTGGTGGAGATGATGATGAAATTCAACGATGATCTTTTAAACAATTGTGGGAATTGCTTTGGGCGACTATGGAGGGCTGATGGGTGGTTGTGGAGGGCAGTAAGACGCCAAGAATACTGCTCTGATACCAAGTGTTAGAACCCTTGCAGATTCTAAGCTTGGGGTTAATCTCTTTAGGGTATCGGCCTCCTTGGAACTCTATAAGGGTTCCTTCCTCCAAGTTGCTGCTCAAAGGCTGCTAAAAGGATGATCTATTCTTGATGAAAAGAGTGTGAATACATGGCTATTTATAAGGCTTCTAAACCCCAACTCCTAATAGAACTCATACTCAAGACCCATACTTCTAATCAACTCCTAATGCTTCTCTAATAAGCAACCTCCAAACTAATCCTAACCTAGCCAGCCTCTTCACCTCTTTAATAGGGGTTGGCTAGATAAGATTTACATGAATGCCCTTAGGATTTACATGTTTGCTCCCTTCAATGAAACTAAATTAGGACTCTCCTAGCTAGAGTCCTAATAGAATTAGGACTCTCCTAGTTAGAGTCCTAACAGACATCTTTTTATACACCCTAGTTCAATGGTGTATCTAAAAGGAGGAATTACACACTGTTAGATATGGTGCAGTCCATGATGAGTTTCGTCAACCTACCCATCTCATTCTGGGGATACACTCTAGAGTCTACAGCTTACCTTCTGAATAAAATTCTAGCTAAGTCGGTAGTGTCTACACCATATGAGATATAGAAAGGAAAGTTTGATATTAAGGTTATTAAGATTTGGAGCTGCCCTGCCTATGTTAAGAGACACAATCCTGACAACCTAGAATCCAGGACGAAACAGTGCAAGTTCGTGGTATCTGGGATACCCCAAGAAAACTTGTGAGAATTATTTTTATCATCCCAAGGACTAAAAGGTCTTTGTAGTAAAGAGAGTAGTGTTCCTTGAGAAGGAATACATTCTTAGTGGAGACAGTGGGAGCGTGATAGAGTTGAGAGAGGTTGAAGAATCTAACTCAAGCACCATTCTATAGCCAGAGTCTGTTCAGGTATCTAGCACATAAGTTTTGACTTTACATAGGTTCGATAGAGTATCTCATCCTCCTGAGAGATATGTGGGATATATCAGAGGAGAGGATGTTAAGGATATTGATCCTCAAACCTATGAGGAGGCTATTAGAGTATAGGCTCCGGGAAGTGGCAAGAAGCCATGAATAAAAAAAGGATTCTATGTACTCCAATAAGGTTTTGAACCTAATTGATGCACCTGAGGGTATCGTACCCATTGGTTGCAAGTGGATATTCAAGAAGAAGATCAAAGTAGATGGAAAAGTAGAGACCTATAAAGCAAGGCTAGCAACTAAAGGGTATCGTCAAAGCCAATGTGTTGACTATAACAAAACCTTCTCACCCATAGCCATACTAAAATCCATCCGAATTCTATTGGTTATTGTAGCATACATTGATTATGAGATCTGGTAGATGGATGTGAAAAATCATATTCCTTAACAACAATCTCGATGAGAAGGTGTATATAATATAGCCTAAGGGATTCATGTCCAAAGATAGTCCATATAAGGTGCGTAGGTTACTTAGGTTCATCTATGGACTGAAGCAAGCTTCTTAAAGTTGGAACATAAGATTTGATGTGGGATCAGATCTTATGATTTCGTTAAGAATGAAGATAAGCCTTATGTGTATAAGAAGGTAAATGGGAGCGCTATCACTTTCTTGGTGTTATATGTGGATGACATCCTAATCATTGGGAATGATGTAGGAATGCTCTCCATGGTAAAGGCTTAGATATCTTGACACTTTTATATGAAAAACTTAGGGGAAGCATCCTACATATTATGGATTCAAATCTATAGAGATAGATCCAAGAGGATGTTGGCTTGTCCCAATTTAGGTATATAGACACCATTGTCAAAAGATTGGCATGAAAAATTACAAAAGAGGTCTCATACTGATGAGACGTAGGCTATCACTTTCTAGGAGTATGTTCCCAAAGACTCCTAAAGAAAGGGCACACATAGATAGAATACCCTATGCCTCAGCGATATGGTCTATCATGTGTGCTATGCTATGTACCAAGCCTGATATAGTGTATGCTCTGATTGTCATAAGCAAGTATCAAGCAGATCCAAGCTTGGAACACTAGAAAGCAGTAAAGTATATCCTTAAGTACTTGAGAAGGATTAAGGATCTTTTACTGGTATATAGAGAAAGTAGCCTCAGGGTTGAGGGCTACACGGACTCGAGCTTCCAGTCCGATGTAGATGATGGCAAGTCTAATTCAGAGTATGTGTTTACCGTGAATGGAGGAGCAGTATGCTAGAAGAGTTCCATATAAGATACTACTGCTAACTCGACTACAGAGGCAAAGTACATTGTGGTGGCAGAGGCAACAAAGGAAGGAGTCTAGATGAAACAGTTTATCACAGATCCAAGAGTCGTACCGAGCAACGAGTAGCCAATTCTCTTATATTGTGATAACTACAGGGCAATTACTCAAATGAGAAAACTTGAGTCTCATCAAAAGTGTTTTGAGGAGGTTTCGAATTATTAGAGAGATCGTGGCCCAAAGAGATGTAGTAGTGGAAAGAGTTCCATCCGAATATTATTGAATCTTAGATTTTGATGATGAAGTCAATTGATAGGTTATTTGATCTAATCCATATTATTGAGATAAGTGTGTAGGATTGACTATGATAGTAATGAAGACATAAAGCAAATTACCGGAGTCAAGTATGTTGAGAGTTCGAGAGTCCGTCGGAAGTTCGAAGGATCATTGAAAGTGCTGTCGGAACTAACTAAGAATGAATCGAGGACTTGCCAAAGGTTTCAAAAGTTCACCAGAAGATTCGTCGGAGGTTCACGGAGCTCACCGAGAAAGTTTGGAAGGTGGCCAAAAGATTCATCGAACTCACCATAAAGTCTAGGAGGCTATTGGAAATCTGTTGGAAGATATCCGAAGGTGTGTCTGAAGTCCATCGAAAGTTCGCTGAAAGCTCGCCGGAAGAAAACTTGATGTTGTCAGATTAGAATTTGCTTAGAAATATATTTCAATTTCATAGTTAAGCATATAATTAAGGTTAGGATTAGGTGATAATCCTGATTAACCTTAGTAGGGGATAATTGGGCCTTAATTGGATTGAATTGGGCCGGATTCAAGGCCCATTCACTAGTGCTGACCATGTCTGGCGATGGCACTGCCTCGGGAATAGGTTCCCAAGTGGTCTAGGTGGTGGTACTGCTCCAAGTCAGTAGTGGTACCATTAACAATTATTATCTGTCAGCGATGGTATCGCTTGTCAAGCGATAGTACCACCCCTCTAGAAAGTCCGAGGACCCTATCAGACAGTAGTACCACTAGACTAGGCGGTGGTACCACCTAGTACACTAATAGAGTTGGGTTAACTGGCATTGGTACCGCTAGTGCCAAGCGGTGGTACCGTCAGTACCCGAAAATCTGGGATGTGACTCTTTTTGGCTCTAAACCTAAAGTCAATAGAGTCTATAAATACCCCTTACTTCTCAGCTGGCTAAACACATTGAGAAATAATAAAAACTAAGTCAATGCTATAGCAAAATTACATTCGATAAGCTTGATTATTCACCTCCCAAGTTTTACTTTGTCAAAGTTCTATAAGAGTGTGAACCACTTGTAAAAGTTTGTAAGAATGGTGCTTGGTCCTTCCCCTTTAAGAAGAATTGATAGTGGAACTTGGGAACCTCGTCGGAGGAGGTTTCAGAAGTGGTGCTTGTCCTTCCCCTTTAAAAGCACTCAAGATCATTTGACTGAATCACTATACATTGCTACGTACTTCTCTTGATGTGTGAATTTTAACTTGTTGCATTTTAAATTTTACTTAGCTGTAATCTCTCGATCTTCCCCTCTCGACTTTCTATCGCATTCACTCGAATCACTTTGTTGAAATCTTTTTCATCGGACTGAAATTTCTCTATAGACAACTTTCCGAAATAGCTTTCAAAATTATGATTTTTATCCGTTGCACTAATTCACCCCCCCCTTTTAGTGCCACTCAGATCCTGACAATTGGTATCAGAGATCGGTTATTCTCATTTGATTTAATACCCAAGAGAGATGACATATTCTGACATACAAGAGGGTCATTTAATTATATGTCCACCTATATTTAATGGGTTGAATTACACTTATTAGAAGACTTGTATGAAGATTTTCTTATTTTCATGGATTTTAAACTTTGGAATATTATTAAAAATGGATTAAAAAATCTTCTCTTCCGATAAACGAATGGAATGAATTGGAGAAGTGATAAGATGAAAAGTAATTATAAAAGTATATCTTGATCAATACAATAGATCTATTTATACAAGTTAAGAGGGAGGATTTCCCTCAACAACTAGAGAGATTAGGGAGGATTTTCCTCAACAACTAGAGAGATTTCCTCATATAGTTGGAGGAAATCTTATATACTATCATGCCCCCGCAAGATGGTACTCCTGTCAAGGATGCCAATCTTGGATCGATGTAATGAAAATAATTTATGGGCAAGAGGCTTCGTGAGTGGATCTGCTAGTTGATCAACCGTATGTACATGAGAGACACGTAGTTGATTTCTGACAACTTGATCTCGCACGAAGTGGAAGTCAATGGCGATGTGTTTCATGCGTGAGTGGAACACTGGATTGGCACATAAGTAGGTAGCTCCAATACTATCACAATATATTGTAGGAGGAAGGGTAGAGTTGACGTTGAGTTCCTTAAGGAGATTTATGATCCAATTGATTTCAGTAGTAGCAGTAGCGATGGCACGGTACTCAGCTTCAGTTATAGACCGTGCGACTGTCTTTTGCTTCTTAGAACTCCAACTGATAGGATTAGCTCCAAGGAAGACAATATACCCTGATGTAGAAGTTCTATCATCAAAGTTGCCCGCCCAGTCAGCATCAACAAAGGCATGGAGATTAAGTGAGGCATGTTTGCGGAGAAAGAGGCCATGATGAAGGGTCCCTTTAAGATACTGTAAAATTCATTCGACTGCAGACCAATGCATAGTAGATGGCTGGTGCATGAACTGGGACAATTTATTGACTGCAAATGAGATATCTGGACGGGTGAGAGCTAAGTACTGTAAGGAGCCAAGTACTTGTCGGTATTGAGTAGCGTTGCTCAAGCGGGGCTTCCATCACATAATTTGAGTGATTCATTCGTAGAGAGGGGAGTTGTAACCTCCTTTGCATCCTGCATGTTTGTTTTGGATAATAGATCTTGAATATACTTTCTTTGTGATAGGAGGAGACCTGAAGATGTAAATGTTGCTTCAACTCCCAGAAAGTAACTTAAGGTGCCAAGATCTTTGAGGGAGAAATGATCAGCCAATTGCTTTAGGAATGTCCGAATCTTCAAGGGATCATTGCCTGTAACAATAATATCGTCCACATATACGAGAAGATATATTGTGGTTCTATTTTGTTGTCGTAAGAATAACGAGGTATCAGACTTGGAGTTGATAAAACCCATAGATGTTAAAAATGTGCCAAGTTCATTATACCAGGCTCTTGGAGCTTGACGAAGTCCATAAATAGCCTTTTGTAGCTTGCAGACATGCCTTGGATATTATGGATGCATAAAGCCAGGGGGTTGCTGCATGAAGACATCTTCAGTTAGAGTCTCATGTAAAAAGGCATTGTTAACATCCAATTGTCGTATATACCAGCCTTTTGAGATAGCCAAGCTCAAGATAAGCCGTATTGTTGTTGGTTTGACAACTGGGCTGAATGTCTCTGTGAAGTCAACACTAGGTCGTTGATGAAACCCTTTGGCAACTAGACGTGCTTTATATCGAGCAATAGATCCATCTGTGTTCTGCTTAATTCGAAAGACCCATTTACACCCGATGATGTTTTGTGTGTGAGAAGAGGGAACTAGGGTCCATGTAGAGTTATGAAGAAGAGCATCATATTCTTCACACATGGCTTTACGCCAGTGTGGAGATTTTTGCGCTTGATTAATTGTGGTGGGTTCATTAGCTTCAAGGGAAGAGTTGTGATGGCATATAGATCAAGAACTTGACGTGGTTTAACAATACCACTTTTGGAGCGTGTTATCATATGATGGCTAGGAGCTACGGAAGTGGTAGGTTGGGTTGTTGACATAGTCGGTGGTGAGTCAGCGAGATCAAGTGGACTAGTCTGCTGGACTTCAATAGCACCTGATGATGTAGCTGAGGGTATTGTTTCATTAATAGGAGAAACTTGTGACGAAGGGATTGGAGGGGTAGGGAGGAGGTGTTGAACATGAGGAGTGTACTGAGCAGGAAGTCGAGGTCGAGAGTGACAGACTTTCGCGGAGTGTCCGATCTTATCACACAATTGATAGATGATTCGACGATGACCGCTGAGGTCAGGACGCAAGTGCTGATGATTATAGGGGATATCACCTTGACGATAAGGATGAAAGTATTGATAATGTGGATGAGAGGGGTTTGGTGTGAAACCCATAGGGTCAGGAGGCAGCTTTGTCGGACCGTGATTGACATGCTTATTGTATTGGTTGCTCTTCCTCTTGGATTTATGACTGACTTGAGCTGTGATAGTTGGTCCGGGCAGCCTATCGTCGCGCTTCAAATATGTCTTGTAGTTGGTCAACTTATCATAAAGTTCTTCAAATGATATTGGAGAGTCACATGCTCGAATTGCGGTTGCCAATTCTTTGTATTCATCCCCTAGGCCATTAAGTGTATGAACGAGGACTTCTTCTTCACTGAGGGAATGACCTATCAAAGTTAAGTCATCAATGATCACTTTGATATTTTGTAAGTAATCAGTAATAGTACTTCCCTCTTGGTTCACTTTCATCAGATTGGATAAGAGTCCGAGCATGCGAGTACACGAGCGATTTGCCAATGTCATTTGCAACTTGGACCATGCTTCTGCAGCTGTCATACATGAAGATATTAGTGGGGCGACGGACCCAGCGACGGAGGCTTGAATGGCTTGGAGGATGAGATGGTCTTAACGTAACCACAGTTTATGAGTTGGATTTGGTATTGGACTAGATCCTCCTAGGCTATTGAGCACTGCAGGCGGACAATGGAGAGAGCCGTCGATGTAACCTATAAGGTCATATCCAAATAGAAGATTAAAAAATTGGGCACGCCAAGATGCATAATTTTCGCTTTTGGATAACTTGAAAGGAATGAGTGCCGCAACATTGATAGTGATGAGGCTTGGAGGTTAAGAACTGCTATTGTTCCCTGCAGGGACAATGACTGGAGTATTGGAAGTAGATGATGAAGCCATTTGATGATACGATGCGTCGAAGACTCAACCGGTGCAGATCGCACCGTTCAGTGGAGTTTGGCGGGAGAGAGTGTTCTCGTCAGAAGAGAGCGCCGAGGCGGAGATCAGTGGCGCTGTCCTGTTGCGTCACACCGCATGCTCGTTGCGGTGGTTTGAAGAAGCGACAGCGTCAATGGTCACTAGTAGCGATAGCGGTGGAGAGGGGGAAGGAGGCCGCGGATCCTCCGGATGCTGGACAGCTACCTGCCTATGCTGCCCCCTCACCTGCTGGTGGAAGCTGCTGGGGCGGTGTTAGCGAGGCTATCTGTGGCTGTCGAGGCAGAGAGTGCTCTGCTTCTGCCGAGAAAAGTTGCTAGTAGCGATAGTGGACGACGCCGCCGAGGGCTTGCTGCGGTCGCTGGGTGGCGATCTCACAAATGCAGCGGATGCGGATCCACATGAAGGTCTGTAGTCGCTGGGTGGCGATCTCACAAATGCGGCAGATGCGAATCCGCACGAAGGTAGGGCTGGCGGTCGGGGCCATCCTGCTCTCTATTGGGGTGGGGACGGTGGTGCTCCGCCTGCTGGAGAATCTCGACTGGATGAACTCCGTGTACCTATCGGTGATGACGATTGGATACGGAGATCGATCGTTCAACACGACGCGCGGGCGGATCTTCGTGTCCGCTGCGATGGGCAAGGCGTTCCTCTACTTGGTGGAGGCCCGGATCAACAAGAGGCACCGGAGGAGGAGGCAGAGTAGCGAGAGGATGTCCTGCCGTAGCAGCGAGAGGAGGAGGCGGCCAGGAGTGTCAACGCTGTCGCTGGACAGCGGAAAGAAAAAAACTCTTGCTTAATGCAAGTGCTCTGATACCATGATAAGATGAAAAGTAATTGTAAAAGTATATCTTGATCAATACAATAGGAGATCTATTTATACAAGTTAAGAGGGAGGATTTCCCTCAACAACTAGAGAGATTAGGGAGGATTTTCCTCAACAACTAGAGAGATTTCCTCATATAGTTGGAGGAAATCTTATCGACTATCAAGAAGAAGGTTTTTTGCTTTAAATGCAAAGGCTATGAATGCCTTGTTTTGCGCACTTGATAAAAATGAGTTTAATCGTGTTTCGATTTATGAATCGGCTTTTGATATTTGGCATACTCTTGAAATCACTCATGAAGGCACTAGCCGAGTGAAAAAGTCTAAAATCAACCTTTTGGTGCACTCTTATAAATTATTTCAGATGAAACCAACTGAGTCTATCAGAGACATGTACACTCGTTTCACGGATGCCGTCAATGGACTCAAAGCACTTAGAAAAGATTTTTCTAATTTTGAACTTGTAATTAAAATTTTAAGATCCCTTCCAAAGAGTTGGGATTCTAAAGTTACGGCCATTCAAGAGGCCAAGGACCTAAAAATTTTTCTCTCGAAGAACTTATCGAGTCTTTGATGACCTACGAAATGACATGCCATGCTCGTGATGAGCTCGAGAACCCCTTCCAAAGAATACGAAGGATATGACATTGAGAACACAAGAAGACCACTTGAAAGAATCTTTAAGTGATGAGGATCTTGATGATGAACTTGCACTTGTGACTTAGAAATTCAAAAAATTTATAAGAAGGAATAAATTTAAAAATGACACTAAAAATAAACTTGAACCTAAAAAAGAACAAGTGATATGTTATGAATGTAAGAAGTTGAGGCACTTCAAAAGTGAATGCCCCCAAGCCAAGAAGAAGCTACTAAAGAGGAAGAAGGCTCTAAAGGCAACATGGGATGGCTCAAGTGGCTCCAAACATGAAGAAGAAAACAACAAAGAGGAGGCCAACTTCACATTGATAGCTTTTGGAGAAGAGGTATGTGAGTTATTTAATAAAGATTTATCCTTTGACGAACTTTCAATTGCTTTTCATGAATTATTTGATAAGTGTAGAGCTATTAGTAAAATGTTTAATTTATTAAAAATGGAGCATGCTTTCTTACTAGATAAACTTGAAAGTCTTGAACTTGATACTCCCTCTCTACTTCCATGCTCTAAGTGTGAACACTCAGAGGCAATAAAAAAGGAGAACTAGCTACTTAAAGAGACCTTAAATAAATTTAAGGTTGGTAGCAAGGGCTTGGACTTGATCCTTACAAACAAGGATCATATCAGAAAAAGAAGTGAAATTGGATTTATGAGTGGATCTCACCATACTCCAACCACCTTCATTAAAGGACCCATACTACATGTATCATCTCATTTGAAATGCAACTTTTGTTGCAAGCATGGACATATTATTTACAAATGTCTGTATAAGAAACTTAACCCACATTAGTTGATATGGGTTCCTAAAAGAACTATAAGGAACTCAATGGACAATGATAAGATTAGTAGATCAATATTTGAGGTACCCAAGTTCAAATGGGTACCTAAAAACCATCTTCTTTTGTAGACACATTCACCCACACAGGCTAGAAGCAAGAGATGGTACCTTGATAGTAGATGCTTAAGGCACATGACCGGAGATCCATCTCAAATCTCTAAGCTCAATAGCCAAGACGAAGGGTATGTCACCTTCGGAGACAATAACAAGGGTAAAATCATTGGCAAAGGAACTATAGATAACAAATCAAGCTTTTTAATTGATGATGTGTTATTGATAGATGGCTTAAAGCATAATCTTTTGAGTATTAGTCAATTATGTGATAAAGGATACATTATAAAATTTGAATCTAATGCTTACATTATTGAAAAACCACACAACAACACATCTATGATTGCACTAAAACAAAATAATGTCTACATCATCAACACTGATGATCTTAGCAATGAAATATATTTTTCAATTTTGAATGATGATGCTTGGCTTTGGCATAGGAGATTAGGTCATGCTAGCATGAAACTAATGTTGAATCTCTGATTTTGACGATGAAATCAATTGATAGGTTATTTGATCTAATCCATATTATTGAGATAAATGTGCAGGATTAACTATGATACCAATGAAGACATAAAGCAAATTGCCAGAGTCAAGTAAGTTGAGAGTTCAAGAGTCCACCGGAAGTCCGAAAGATCATTGAAAGTGTTGTCGGAACCAATCGAGAATGAATTGAGGACTTGCCGAAGGCATCGGAAGTTTGCCAGAAAGATCGTCGGAGGTTCGCAGAGCTCATCGAGAAGATTTGAAAGCTTGCCAAAGATTCAAGGAACTTGCCATAAAGTCCAAGAGCGTGCTGGGAGTCCATCGGAAGAAATTCGAGGGTGTGTCAAAAGTCCACCGAAAGCTTGTCAGAAGAAAACTCGATGTGCTGGTTTAATTTTTGCTTAGAATATTCGTAGTTAGCATGTAATTAGGGTTAGGATTAGGTGATAATCTTGATTAACCCTAGTAAGGGCCAATTGGGTCTTAATTGGGCTGAATTGGATTGGATTCAGGGCCCATTCAGCAGTGCTAGACCAGGTCTGGCAGTAGCACTGCCCCGAGAACAGGTCCCCAGGTAGTCTAGGCGGTGATACCGCCCTAGGTCAGCGGTGGTACCACTGATAGTTATTACCTATTAGTGGTGTTACCACTTGACAGGCGATGGTATCGTCAGTCCATAGAGTCCGAGGAACCTATCAGGCGATGGTACCACCAGACTGAGCAGTGGTACTACCTAGTACACTAACAGAGCAGGGTCAATAGGCGATGGTATCGCTAGTACCCGAAAATCTGGGATGTGATTATTTTTGGCTCCTTTTTGAAGTTAATTGAGTCTATAAATACCCCTCTTCTCTCAACTGGTTGAGTACCTTTGAGAAATGATAAAAATTTAGTCAAAGCTATAGCTAAATTGTATTCGATAGCTTAAGTGTTTGTTAGAACCCTTGCGGATTCTAAGCTTGGGGTTGATCTCTATAGGGGATCGGCCTCCTTGGAACTCTATAGGGGTTCCTTCCTCCAAGTTGCTACTCAAAGGCTGCTAAAAGATTGATCTATTCATTAATGAAAAGAGGATGAATATATGGCTATTTATAGGGCTTCTAAACCCCAACTCCTAATAGGACTCTTACTCAATACTTCTACTTCTAACTAACTTCTAATTAGGACTCCTTCTCTAGTAGGACTCCTAATTCTAATAGGAATCTTTCCCTAATAGGACTCCTACTTTTAATAGAACTCTTTTCCTAATAGGACTCCTACTTCTAATAGGACTCTTTCTCTAATAGGACTCCTATTTCTAATAGGACTCCTTTTTTAAGAAGCAACCTAACCCTAACCTAGCCGGCCTCTTCACCTCTTTAATAGGGGTCCGCTAGATAGGATTTATATGAATGCTCTTATCAATGAAACTAAATTAGAACTCTCATAGCTAGAGTCCTAACAGATTAGACTCTCCTAGTTAGAGTCCTAATAGACCCGTCCTCTTCAAATCAGCCTTGTCCTCGAGGTTGACGCTCCATGAATTCTGAGAATTTGATATTCAAGTCATCATAGTTCTCCCAAGTGGCATCTTCTGTTGGTAGGTTTGCCCATTGTATTAGCACTTCAATAGCGGGTCGTCGTTGTCGAGTCACGATCCGTTGATCAATAATGGCACTTGGTTGGATCTGGAGCTCTCCTTGGGTAGTCATATTTGGTAGATGGCTTTGGGCTATCTCATTTTGTCCCAACTTGAGCTTCAAACACGACACATGGAAGACTAGATGGATGATTCAAGGGCTGGCAGGTAAGTCCAATCTATATGCTATTATTTCGATGTGCTCTAAAATCTGGTAGGATCCATAGAACCGAGGTGAAAGCTTCATAGATGCTCTGGTCTTTGGATCATCTTGCCATTCCCTCCTAATATCCTCAGGGAAGTCGCTGGTTGAAAGTGAAATGGCTGAAAATTTAGCTTGCTCGGGTAGCCGCGAAAGTACATCTATAACAACATTCTCTTTCCCTCTTTTGTATTTCATAATCATATCCAAGAAGCTTTGTTACCCATTTTTGCCACTCAGGGGAAGATATCTTCTGCTCCAAGAAATATTTTAGGCTTTTATGGTTGGTCTTGATTTGAAAGCGTCGTCCGATCAAGTACGATCTCCATTTGGCCATTGCATGCACAATCGCGAGAATCTCCTTGTCGTAAATAGTCATCTTGAGATGGGAAGGAGATAATGCCATACTGGTATAAGTGAGGGGGCAGCCATCTTTTATTAGTACAACACCAATTCTGACTCCGGAGGTATCGACTTCAATAATAAAAGTCTTGCCGAAGTCGGGTAACGCTAGTACGGGCGTTGTTAGCATTGCGACTTTAAGTTCGTCGAAGGTGGTGGTGGCTTTGTCCAACCACTGGAAAGCATCTCTTTTCAGAAAGGAAGTAAGGGGTGCATTGATCTTTCCATAGTTTTTTATGAACTTATGGTAGTAACCTGTTAAACCGAGAAAGCAGCGCAGTGATTTTATGTTCCTCAGGGTTGGCTAGTTCTACATTGCTTTAATTTTGGAGGGGTCCACTGCCACCTCTTCCTCTGATATGGTATGCCCAAGATATTCCACCTTTTGTTGAAGAAAGTTGCACTTCATTTTTTTGACAAAAAGAACATGTTCTTGCAAAATTATCAAAACAAGTCGTAAGTGCTGAATATGACTTTCAAGAGAAGGGCTGTAAATAAGGATATCATTAAAGAAAACTAGCACAAACTTTCGAAGATAACTCCAGAAAATATCATTCATAAGGCTTTGGAAGGTGGAGGGAGCATTGGTGAGACCAAAGGGCATTACCAGAAATTCATAGTGACCGTTGTGCGTTCGAAAGACAGTTTTCGGTATGTCTTCTTCGCACACTCATATTTGATGATACCCGGATTGAAGGTCCAGCTTTGTGAAGGCTCATGCTCCCTTTATTTCACCAAGCAATTCATCTACTACTAGAATAGGATACTTGTCCTTGATGGTTATGTCGTTGAGAGCTCGATAATCAATGCACATTCTCCATGTTCCGTCTTTCTTTCATACGAGGGGCACCGGTGGAGAGTAGGGGCTGCAACTTGGCTGAATAACTCCTGTTTCAAGCATCTCTTTTACAATTCTTTCTATTTCATCTTTTTAGAGATGTGGATACCAATATGGTCGAGTATTTGCTGGAGGTTTGCTTGGAAGAATTGGTATACGATGATCATGTCGGCGGTTAGGAGGTAGGCTACGTGGTTCGTCAAATATATCTGAAAATTCAGCAAGCAAGGGAAGTAGGTTTGGATCTTCAAATTTGGTTGGCTCTCCCTTAGATTGCTGCTCAAGTTGTACTAAAAAGCCACTGCATGCTTTGTGCAAAACTTTGTCCATTCGTTGTGTATCACCTGTATCACCTGTTTCCCCTTACTGTAAAATTTCATAATTAATTTCAAAAAATTCTAGGAAATATCACCTAATGTTGTCAACCATTCGATGCTAAGCACAGCCTCATAATCATCGAGAGAGAGGAGGAAAAAATCTGCAATTATCTCTTGGTCCTGTAGCAACAGTTTCACTCGTGGGCACCACGATCATACTTCAAAATTCGTCCATCTGTGACTTTAACATCGAACCTACTATAATTCTCAATAGGTAAGGCCATCCAGATAGCAACCTTGCTGTTCATAAAATTATTAGTGCTCCCGGTGTCAATAAGAACGGTGATCGGTTGTTGTTTCAGAAATCCTCCCACTTTCATTATTTGCGGGTTCGCGTAACCGGCAAGGGCATGCATCGTAATATCAATTGGCTGCTGTTCTTCATCCATGACCTCTTCCTCATGCTCCTGGACCTCCTCCTCCATGTCTTCAAGAGGTTCAATCAATAGGAGGCGGCCCCTTTTGCAACAATGATCACGGTTCCACGGCTCGTCGCAATGCCAACAAAGACCCTTTGCTGATCGGTCATGTAGTTCTTCTCTTGTTAATTTTTTGGGCAGCGAAGGACGGCTGGGAGTAGAAGAGGGTTTATATGTTAAGGTTCTAGGAGTGGTTCTCATCCTCCGAGCATCTTGGCTGAGCCGTTCTTCTTGTATTCGGGCAAAAGAAATCGTAGCCATCACGGTACGGGGCTGTCGTGGCTTAACTTCCCCTTTTATCTCTGGCTTGAGTCCTTCGATAAATGTTCCTAAAAATTAACTATTAGTCCAATCATAAGCAAGGTAGGATAGCTTCTCAAACCTGGTTTGGTACTCTTGAATCATAGAGGTTTATCGAATCTTTGTGAGTTGACTGTCGATATTTTCATACTCCGTAGGTCCGAAATGGTTCAACAGTGTATTCTTAAATTGATTCCACGTCGGAGCCCCATGATTATATTCCAGCCAATTGTACCATTGAATAGCATCTCCTTCAAGGTGGATGACAACAATCTCCACCATAGCATTATCCGACGTTCAGTAGTAGCGAAAGTAACGTTCGACACATGAAATCCACCCCACCGGGTCTCCTTCTTCCCATCGTGGGAAGTCCACCCTCATGCATGGCTGAAGCATGTTCGAGGGCTATCCCTCCTTCTCTGGGATCCTTTCTAAATTCTCTCCTTACTGCAGTTTGGTTAGACTCGGTGGTTGTCCAATTCTGAATTCTGTAAACAAAGCACGTAATTTGTCTTCCAAGCGCGATTCAAGCCGTGATTCAATCCGAGATTCCCATATTTCAAATTTGGCATCAATTGGATCTTGAGAAGCCATAGCATATGCCTATAGATTAGAGATGCCCTTGTCTTTTTTTTCTTGATGGGTTAATGGCATGGGGTGGTGGAAGGTTCGGACAATAGATCGATGATTGAAGGGTTCAGCTGTAATGGTTTACTATTTTGGGCTGTGGTTTTTGATGCTGTTAGGGTTATGAAACTAGGTTATGATGGTTGCATCTTAAGGCTAGAGGGATTCCCTAAAGACATCTTGGCTTGTGGCAGCAAGGTGGCTAGGGTTTGGTAGGTTACGGAGAAGATAAAAGGACAAAGGTGCAACACTAGATTTTTCGTCGAAAAAATTCCAACAGTAAAGATGTAATTTTTTTTAGAAATTTTCAAAAGAGATTCAAGTAAAACTTAAAGGGAATCTACTGATAAGGAAGAGGTCATGCTGTTAAAAATTTCGTAGAAAGAAACGATAGCAAGAGGTTTAGCAAAATTAAGGATCACGGAGAGGTATTATAGCAGATTTTTACGTCTAAAGTGTAGCAGCCTGGACGTAAAAGATAAGTGGTTTATATTGAGAATTTTTTGACAGAACCAAAGGGAAAACTACTATTAGGAAGTGTCAAAGCCATCATAAAAATTTCATAGAGATTTGGATAGAAAAAACATAGTAGCAAGATAAAAAAGACAGTGCTATGTGGCTGAAATTCTGTAGTGTAACTTTCGTTGTAGATGAAAACTTTGTGACAAAAAGTTTATGCAGCAATATAGGAACGAATTTTTTGGATTTTTTTGAATAAGGATAACTAAATTATAGTAGCAGTAAGGTAGATAACTAGAACCTATTGCAATTCACGAGAAAATCAAAGGATGATCTATGGTGGTAGAGATGACGGCGGAATTCAGCGATGATCTTCTAAGCAATTATGGGAATTGCTTTGGGTGATTGTGGAGGGCTGGTGGATGGCTATGGAAGGGCAGCGAGACGCCAAGAACGTTGCTCTGATACCAAGTGTTAGAACCCTTGTGGATTCTAAGCTTGGGGTTGATCTCTATAGGGGATCAACCTCCTTGGAACTCTATAAGAGTTCCTTCCTCCAAGTTGCTGCTCAAAGGTTGCTAAAAGATTGATCTATTCATTGATGAAAAGAGGATGAATACATGGCTATTTATAGGGCTTCTAAACCCCAACTCCTAATAGGACTCTTACTCAAGACTCATACTTCTAACTAACTTCTAATTAGGACTCCTTCTTTAGTAGGACTCCTAATTCTAATAGGACCCTTTCCCTAATAGGACTCATACTTCTAATAGGACTCTTTTCCTAATAGGACTCCTACTTCTAATAGGACTCTTTCTCTAATAGGACTCCTATTTCTAATAGGACTCCTTTTCTAAGAAGCACCTTAACCCTAACCTAGCTAGCCTCTTCATCTCTTTAATAGGGGTCAGCTAGATAGGATTTACATGAATGCCCTTATTAATGAAACTAAATTAGGACTCTCATAGCTAAAGTCATAACAGATTAGGACTCTCCTAGCTAGAGTTCTAACAGTGTTCACCTCCACATTTTAACTTTGTTAAAATTCTATAAGAGTATGAACCACTTGTAAAAGTTTGTAAGAGGGGTGCTTGGTCCTTCCTCTTTAAGAAGATTTGATAGTGAGTTGAGAACCTCATCAGAGGAGGTTTCGGAAGTGGACGTAGGTCATTTGACCTAACCACTATACATTGCTATGTACTACTCTGAATGTGTGAGTTTTAATTATTACATCTTATTTTTACTTAACTGCAAATCTATCGGTCTCCTTCTCTCTACTTTCGATAGCATTCACTTGAATCATTCTATTGGAATCATTTTAGTTGGATCAAAATTTCTCTTCTAACAACCATTTTCAAAATCGATTTCAAATTTATGGGTTTTATCTGCCACACTAATTCACCTCCCCCCCTCTTAGTGCCGCTCAGATCCTAATAATTGGTATCAGAGTATGGTCACTCTCATTTAGTTTAAAACCCAAGAGAGATGGCTTATTCCGGCATGCAAGAGGGTTATTTAATTATACGTTCGCCTATGTTTAATAGGTCGGATTACACCTATTGGAAGACTTATATGAAGTTTTTTTGATTTTCATGGATTTTGAACTTTGGAATATCGTTAAAAATGAATTTCAAAAATCTTCTCTTCCGATGAATGAATGGAATGAATCAGAGAAGAAGGTTTTTGCTCTAAATGCAAAGGCTATAAATGCCTTATTTTGCGCACTTGATAAAAATAAGTTTAATCATATTTCGATTTGTGAATCGACTTTTGATATTTGACACACTCTTGAAATCACTCATGAAAGCACTAGTCGAGTGAAAGAGTCCAAAATCAACCTTTTGGTCCATTCGTAAGAATTGTTTTGGATGAAACCAAGTGAGTCCATCGGAGACATGTACACCCATTTCACGGATGTCGTCAATGGACTCAATGTACTTGGTACAGATTTTTCTAATTTCGAACTTGTAACAAAAATTTTAAGATCCCTTCCAAAGAGTTGGGATCCAAAAGTTACGACCATTCAAGAGGCCAAGGACTTTAAAATTTTTCCCCTCAAAGAACTTATTGGGTCTTTAATGACCTACGAAATGACATGCCATGCTCATGATGAGCTTGAGAACTCTCTTCTAAAGAACAGGAAGGATATGGCATTGAGAACACAAGAAGACCACTTAAAGGAATCTTCAAGTGATGAGGACCTTGATGATGAACTTGCACTCTTAACTCAAAAATTCAAAAAATTTATAAGAAAAAATAAATAAAAAAAGGTACTAAAAATAAACTTGAACCCAAAAACGACCAAGTTATATGTTACGAATACAAGAAGTCAAGGCACTTCAAAAGTGAATGCCCCCAAGTCAAGAAGAAGCAACCAAAAAAGAAGAAAGCTCTAAAGGCTATATGGGATGACTCAAGTGCTAGTCATATGTGCCTTGCAAGCTAATCACATGAGTGATGGCACTTGTGACTTGATATGCACTTTATCTCTTTGCTTATTATTAGGCGTTTTATCACTTTATCTTGTGTGTTGCATATATTGTGATGTTCTTGGATCTATGCAATGGGAATCGGATCGTGATGAGATCACGATAATGAGACCGATTCACTTTTAAACACAGACCCTAAATTATCCTAGTCATAGGTTACTCGAGAAGGACATCGAGATAACCGGATAGACTGGTGTACTGTATACTCGTTCATATAATGGAGGTAGTTGGTCTCATAGCTACTCATGTGGGGATACTAAAGGTACAGTGTAGGTGCTCATTGGGGAATGAGTTCACTGATTACCTACGGAATGCTGGATGGTTATTGATACCTCACGTCAGATAGTGATTCCGTAGTCCCAGTAGTGTATCTGGTCCCTAGACTTGAGACACCAAGGATGTCTTGTATGAGTACTCCACTCTTTGATATCGGACTTGTAGGTTTGGAAAGTTCCAGATCTAATACAATCGGTCATTGGGAGTGGTAGCCAACCTTACAAGGGCTATTGAGTGTCAACAGAGGACCATCTGCTCTCGGTATCATGAGAGGAATATCCCATGTGTCCTTAATCGAACAAATCCTTAGCCAAGGTTATTCGGATTGAGAGAAAAAGGGTTCTCCGGGAGAATCCGACAAGAGCAAGACTCGAAGAGAGACCGTATGGGCCTAATAGCACCATGCCCGGTATAGGGTCTCTGGGATACTAGATGGATGAGAGATTATAGATACATGGTAACTGAGGACAGATAGGTCAAAAGGATTGGATTTTCCTGTATCGTTTGGGGGCCGCGGCGTAGTGGCCTGGTACGTCCGCAATCGATGAGTTGGGTGAATTATTATAGAGATAATAATTCACTAAGTCATAAGGAGTTCTGACAAATATGACTCACGGCCAGCTCGATATTGGACCTAGAAGGTCACACACATATGGTAGGTGTTACGACGAGTAGAGGTTCAGATATGAGATATTTACTAAACCCCCTATCTTATTGGATATCCATTAAGCACCTGAATTATTGGATCCTGAGATGAGATCCAATAATTGCTAATAAGAGATTATTGGGTAGAAACCTACTAATCCAAGAGGCTTGGGTGATTGGATGGAGATCCAAAACCCAATAGGGTAAAAAGATCCATTAGGATTTTTAGGGGGCCTCTATAAATAGGAGGGAACCAGAGCTCTATAGGCTGAGGGTTTCTTTTGGTAGCCACCTCCTGTTCTCCTCTCCCCAAAGAGAGAGGTGCATCGACGCAATCCCTGCCGTGTGGATACCGCTAGAGAGGACGACGCTTGACCTTCTTCATCCTCTCCCACAGATCTGCAGGAATTCAGGGATATGCGATCTCCCTAGGTACTTTCTTTTACATGTGCAGTTTTCATAGATTTTTTTTGACGCACCGATCTTCGTACGACGACGAAAACATTCTACGGGAAATCTGGGGTGTTTTGTTTTCTGTTTTTCCATTGCGCATGTGATGTCGCTCCCCTGAGATGGATTTCCCAACATCAAGTGGCTCCGAAGATGAAGAAACAAGCAACAAAGAGGAGGCTAACTTTACATTGATGGCTCTAGGAGATAAGGTATGTGAGTTATTTAATGAAGATTTATCTTTCGACAAACTTTCAATTGCTTTCCATAAATTATTTGATGAATGTAGAGTTATTAGTAAAAAGTTCAATTTATTAAAAAAGGAGCATGCTTTCTTAGTCAATAAGCTTGAAAGTCTTAAACGTGATACTCTCTCTTTACCCTCATGCTCTAAGTGTGAACACTTAGAGGCAATAAAAAAATGAGAACTTGCTACTTAAAGAGACCCTAAACAAGTTTAAGGTCGGTAGCAAGGGCTTAGACATGATCCTTACAAAGAAGGGTCACGTCGAAAAAAGAAGTGGAATTGGATTCGTGAGTGGATCTCACCAAACTCCAACCACCTTCATTAAAGAACACACACTACTTGTATCATCTCATTTGAAATGTGACTTTTATTGTAAATTCAGACATGTTACTTACAAATATCCGTATAAGAAACTTAGCCCACAATGGTTAATATGGGTTCATAAAGAAATAATAAGGAACTTAATAAATAATGATAAGTTTAGTAGATCAATAATTGAGACACCTAAGTTCAAATGCATACCTAAAAACCATCCTTTTTTGTAGACTCATTCACCCATACAAGCTAGGAGCAAGAGATGGTACCTTGATAGTGGATGCTAAAGGTATATGACCAGAGATCCATCTTAATTATCTAAGCTCACTGGCCAAGATAAAGGGTATGTCACCTTCGAAGACAACAAGGGTAAAACCATTGGCAAAGGAACTATAGTTAACAAATCAAGTTTTTCAATTGATAATGTGTTATTGATAGATGATTTAAAGTATAATCTTTTGAGCATTAGTCAATTATGTGATAAGAGATATATTGTGAAATTTGAATCTAATGCTTGTATAATTGAAAAATCACACAACAACACATCTTTGATTACACTAAAACAAAATAATATATACACCATAAATATTGATGACCTTAGTAATGAAATATATTTTTCAGTCTTGAATGATGATGCTTGGCTTTAGTATAGGAGTTTAGGTTATGCTAGCATGAAACTGATCTCTCAAATCACCTCTAAAGATCTTGTAAGAGGTATTCCCATTGTTAAGTTCGTTAAAGATAATATGTGATGCTTGTCAACTAGGAAAATAAATAAAAACTAGCTTCAAACCAAAGAATTAAATAAGCACCTTTAGACCATTACAATTGATCCATATGCATTTATTTGGACCAATTAATATAACGAGTTTAGAAGGTAGCAAATATGTCTTTGTAATTGTATATGACTATAGTAGATTCACTTGGACCTATTTCTTGGCTCACAAAAGTGATTGCTTTAAATATTTCTCTAAATTTTGTAAACTTGCTCAAAACACAAAGGGTTTCATGATTTCATTGATTTGGAGTGATCACGACGGTGAATTCCAAAATCGTGACTTCCAAAATTTTTATGAATCTAATGGATATAACCATAAATTCTCTACTCCAAGGAATCCTCAACAAAATAGAGTAGTAGAAAGCAAGAATAGAAATTTATAAAAAATGACAAGAACCATGTTAAATGAACATAGTTTACCCAAATAATTTTGGGCCGAAGCCATTAATACGGCTTGTTATATCATAAATAGGGTTCTAATAAGATTATCTCTATCCAAAACTTCTTAAGAATTATGAAATAATAAAAAATTAAATATTTCTTATTTTAAAGTTTTCTGTTGCAAATGCTTTATCTTAAATGAAAAGGATGCCTTAGAAAAATTCGATGCTAAATCCAATGAAGGTATCTTACTTGGTTACTCTTCTGTTTCTAAAGCTGTTCGTGTTTTTAACAAAAGAACCTTAGTTATAGAAGAGTCTATTCATGTAGTTTTTAATGAAAATTTTAAATTTAAGAAAAATGATTTTGATGATGATTTTGGTTTTGATGGTTTGAATTTAAATGAACCCTCTTCTCAAAATTATAATTTGGATGCATCTTCTTCCCAAATTTCCTTACTTAAGGAATGGAAGTATGTAGATGCCCATCCAAAGGAGCTAATTATAGGAGACATCAAAAGGGGTTCAAACTCATTCCTCTTTTAAAATTTTTTGTGCTAACGCTGCTTTCCTTTCTCAAATTGAACCTAAGTGCATTGACGAAGCCTTGAAAGATGATTCTTGGGTTATCGCAATGCAAGAGGAATTGAACCAATTTGAGAGGAATGAGGTGTAGAAGCTTGTTCCTAGACCAAGTGATCATTTAGTTATATGTGCTAAATGGGTATTTAGAAATAAGCAAGATGAATTTGGTATCATGGTTAGAAACAAGACTAGATTAGTGGCTAAATATTTTAACTAAGAAGAACGTATTGAATACGAAGAGACATTCGCTCTTGTGGCAAGATTAGAAGCTATTAGGATTCTCCTTGCCTATACTAGTAGTAATAATTTTAAGTTGTTTCAAATGGATGTTAAAAGTGCTTTCTTAAATGGTTTTATTTCTAAAGAAGTATTTGTTGAACAACCACCCGGTTTTGAAAACTCTTTTTTTCCTAATCATGTGTTTAAATTGACTAAGGCTCTCTATGGGTTAAAACAAGCCCCAAGGGCTTAGTATGAGAGACTTAGTTCATTTCTAATTTCAAATAATTTTACTAAAGGCAAGGTCGATACTATATTGTTTATTAAATATTTTAAAAATAATTTTCTTATTGTTCAAATTTATATTGATGACATTATCTTTGTTCTACTAATGAATCACTATATGAATCATTTGCTAAGTGCATGAGTCATGAATTTGAAATGAGTCTAATGGGTGAACTAACCTTCTTTTTAGAATTGTAAATTAAACAACTTAGTGATGGTATAATTCTTAATCAAACTAAATATACATTAGAATTGTTAAAATATTTTAATATGGATAGTTCAAAAGCTATAAACACTCCTATGAGCACTTCCACTAAGTTAGACTTAGATGAAAGTAGAGAAAATTTTGATAAAAAATTATATAGGAGAATGATAGGCAGCTTACTTTACCTCACCGTAACTAGACCGAACATCATATTTAGTGTAGAACTTTATGTAAGATTTCAAGCTAATCCTAAGTTATCTCACCTTAAAGCTATTAAAAGAATCCTTAGATATCTTAAAGAAACTCCTAACCTAGGACTATGGTATCCAAAATCTGATGATTTTGATTTAAAAGCCTATGCGGATACGAATTTTGGTAAATATAGAATAAATAGAAAAAGCACATCTAGAACATGCCCATTTTTAGGACATGCACTTGTTTCTTGGACTTCTAAGAAATAAAACTCGGTTGCACTATCTATGGTCGAAGCCGAATACATAGCCACAAGTGTATGTTGTGTACAAGTTGTTTAGATAAAAAATACTTTAGAAGACTATGAAATTCATTTAAAGAATATTTCCATAAAATATGATAACACAAGTGCTATTTGTCTAACCAAAAATCTCATTCAACACTCTAGAACTAAGCATATTGACATTAGGCACCATTTTATACGAGATCATGTCAATAATAATGATGTCATTCTAGAATTTATTGATACAAAACATCAATTAGCGAATATCTTCACAAAATCCCTAAATGAAGAACAATTTGACTTCATTAGAAGAGAATTAGGCTTGCTAAATTGTCATAATACATGATGTTATATGTTTCTTTTCCGAAATTTTTTTTAACTTCAGTTTTCATAGTCTCACCTTGATATTATTTTTGAATTCCAAATGACATATTATCGATATGATATTTTGAATGGAGCTCTCATTTTTATTCTTCGATCATAATTTTTTGATTCTCCTCCTTCTTCGATTGATGAATATTATGCCTTTTAATGACATGGTAAACTTGGTTTCATACTCCCTCTACCTCTATTAGGATGATTAAATGGATTTCATGTCTTTCGTATCATTTAAAACTTGACATATGCAACTTAATGTTATGAACCTTGCTTAAAGATTAGGCTCTCAAGTGTTTATTATACTCTCTTCGGACTTCATTCATGTGCTAATCTCTAAGTCTTAAGCTTTTACGATTTGATTATTTATCTTCCATCTTATAAATTCTTATAAGAATGCCATGTTGAATCCTTCTTTATAAAACTTTTGATGCTAATGTGCTTCACTTAATGAAATCATAAATGCTAAGTTGAACTTCTTCATGAATTTTGATATCTCTCTCTCTCTCACGTATTTTTTGAATAAATGACATGAAGTTCTTGATACTATGTTTGATAAATGATTTGGCTTCAATGATGTATCTTTCTACTTTACAATTTTGTGCTTGAATTTTCAATCAAAGTTAAGTCTTGAATTTTTTTTGTGTATGAATCTTTCATGAGCACTTAGAAATTCTTATGCTTTTTGACCTCAATGATCACTTTTTAGATTTCATAGACATGAATAAAAATGATCAAATCATTCTTCGGGTTTATCTGTCTCAGATGACATATTTTGCATAATGTTCAACTCATTTTCTAAGCAAATTTTAGCATAATGTATCGTAGGTGTTTGATGACTCCCTTTATTCATAATCAAATTTCACTACCTTTTTGTTGATGAAAAAGGGGGAGAAGAATGTGACAAAATAAATTGATGACTTGATAAATACATGCATCATATTGAGAAGAATATGACAAATGAAGTGATGATTTGATAAATGACTTATATGTATCGTATCGTATCACAATGTCTTTATGGAATGATAAATGTCTTATATCTTTTGTATTGCAATATGATCGCCTTTGCCATGCTTTGTATCAAAAATTAGTTGCTATCCTTAAAAGCATCACAATATAATTTATAGCATATCGCAATGTATCAAAAGTATCGCAAATGGTTCATACTTTCTTAACATGTAAATTTTTTAAAAGATTGTTTATCACATCATGTTTAAAATTTGGTATCTTTCATTGATATGATAAGATATCATCCCATTTGATGATGTATCAAAAAATTTGATATCATGCCTTGTATTTATGTACTTTATATTGATATAATGAGATCTTTGTTATATTTCAAATTATGATTGGTATCATTTGTCGAAGTGATAAATATCTATCATTCGACTTGAAATTGAGTGTCATACATTGACATTGTTTTAAAAATGTGAAAAATATGAAGTTTCATATTTATTAATGAAAGGTCATGCTTGTTAAGCATGATGATAAGTTTAACGAATGAAACTTATTAGGTTCGGCTTGAATTCAAGGAGATTGAATTCAAGTGTTTTCCTTCTCATAATATGACATATAGATAGGGGGAGTTAAGATTAACTCTGTCATCAATTGATTGTCATCATAAAAAAGGGGAAGATTGTTAAATCTTGGATTTTGATGATGAAGACAATTGATAGGGTATTTGATCTAATCCATATTATTGAGATAAGTGTGTAGGATTAACTACGATAGTAATAAATGTTAGGGATCGAATAGCACTAAGAGGGGGGGGGGTGAATTAGTGCAGCAGTTAATAAAGATAACTTTTCGGTGATTTAAAACAACTTCGGAAACTTTATGTAACAAAAATTCTTTTTGATGAAATTCGATTTCGATTGCATATAAACTTAAAATGATTCGTAAGAAAGTGAGGAGGAAGCGGAGTAGGCAAATGAACCAGTTTGCAGAAATGTAAATAACAATATTGAAATGCAAACCAGAATTTTTATAGTGGTTCGGTCATACGACCTACGTCCACTCTCGATTCCTCTTCTCTTAAGGCCACCGGCTTTCCACTAGGTGTCTTCCTTCCAAGGGTGAAGACTAATTCTCGTTTACAGTGTGCTTTCTCCTTTTGACGGGCTCAGGAGACAACCCTTACAAGCACTCACTCCTTTCTTTTGAATCGAACACAAGAGAAAACTTAAGGAGGGATTTCTAGAGATTTGAATAGAGTTTTTTAGCTTTCAAGGTGTATGTGCTTGCATGCAGCAACCCAGGGATGGGAGGAGTTTTTATAGCCTCCAAGATTATTCAAATTTGGAGCCCAAATTTGAATCTTCTCAGTTATCTAAGTTACTAACGATACTATCACCTGACACTGGTGGTACCACCGCCTGCCAGGTGGTACAACCGTTGACTTGGGGTGGTGCCACCGCCTGGGTCTGGCGGTGCCATCGCCAGGCTGATTCTAGTAAGGCTAAATGGGCCCTAACTTCGGCCCAAATCAATCGAATTAGGGCCCAGTTGGCCCCTACTAGGGTTTAACAGGATTATTACCTAATCTTTACCCTAATTACATGCTAACTACAAAATTGAAACATAATTCTAAGCAATTTTAAACTCACATCTTCAAGTCTTCTTCCGGCGAACTTCCGACGGACTTCCGACACTCCCTCGGATTTCTTCCGACAGACTCTCAACAGGCTCCCGGATTTCGTGGTGAGTTCGACGAGTCTTTGGCAAGCTTCTGAACCTTCTCAGTGATCTCCGTGAATCTCCAATGATTTTTTCGATGAACTTCCGAAACCTTCAGCAAGTCCCTAATTCTATCTTGGTTGGTTCTGGCAGAACTTCCGATGATCCTTCGGACTTCCGGTGAACTCTCGAACTCCCAGGGAATTTAACCTCGGTAAATCGCTTTATGTTTTCATGCTATCGTAGTTAATCCTGCACACTTATCTCAATAATATAGATTAGAATAAATAATTCATCAATTGACTTCGTCATCAAAATCTGAGATTTAACAATCTCCCCCTTGTTGATGATGACAATCAATTGATGATGGAGTTAATCTTAACTCCCCCTATCTATGTCATATTATGAAAAGATAAAAACACTTGAATTCAAGCCAAAACCGATAAGCTCCATCCGTTGAACTTATCATTATGCTTAACAAGCATGAGCTTTTATTCATTAATACGAAACTTCATATTTTTCATAATGTCAAGACATGACAATTAATTTCAAGTCGAATGATAATAGACATTTATTATTTCGACAAGAAATAGTAATTTTATTTTGAAATAAAACATGGATCAAATGATATTGATACAAATGCAAGGTATGATATCAATTTAGCAATACATCATGAGATGATAACTTATCATTCGAATGAAGGATATCAATTTATTATACATGATATGATAGCAAAATTTTCAAAAGTCTACACATTAAGCATTTGCGAAACATGTCATACATTGCGATACAATATAAATTTTATTGCAATTGCTTTTAAAGATATCAACCAATTTTCAATTATAAAGCATGACAAAAGCAATTGAATCATAATATAACACATATAAGATATTTGCTAATTTATTTATCATATTCTTCTCAATATGATGCATGCAAGACTTTTTATTAAATCATTTGCACATGTCATCAATTTGTTTGCATATTCTTCTCCCCCTTTGTCATCAACAAAACTGAGGTGAAGTATAAAAAAAAATGTAAGAGTGGTGATTTATCAAGTATATCAAACATATTTGATTCATGAGGCTTAGAAAATGAAATATGTCACCCAATAAATCTGAAAATGTTTTGATCATCATTTTAAGTCAAGTTTATGAACTTCAAAAAATGATCAATCATCATTCATCAAGCTGTGAAAGATTCATTTATGAAGGAGAATGAAAGGTTTAAGATAGCAAATTAAAAATCCAGGAATAAGATTACACAACAGAAGTATAGATCATTAAAGCCATTCATCAAAACATCTCATATGAATTTAAAAATCGTGAGAAGGAGATGTCAAAATTCACAAAGCTTCAACTTGGCATTTATGAAATGAAATCAATTTTACTATGTCAATAAGATTGATCATTCAAGGAAGACATCAAATCATCCAAAATATCATGAAAGCATCATCAAAATGTTACGATCGAAGGATAAAAAAACATTCAAAAGATGTCATTGATGATACCCAAAGTTGACAAAATTTCAGAAAGAAACATACAACATCATATAGTAGGACAATTTCAAAAGTATATCAAGGTAGCATAGAGGTTTCCAATAGTCAAAAAGGTTTAATACAATAACTATTCCTTAAGAGGAATTCCAAAGTGCCTATACATGTGATTTATCTTCCGGTTCATCTGTCGTACTTCCCTCAAAATTTCAGCTTGCTATAATTTGATTTGCTCTTGCTGTGATTTGATTTGATTTATTTCTATCATAATTGGATTTTCAGAAGATGGAGCAGGAGCTGGTTCAGATAGTGCTACACTAAAGGGACTAGGAGGAGGAGATTTATTTCTCCTAAAAACTGGTGTTTCGGGTTGTTCTACTGGTGGGGGGGCTGGATCAGTCCTTCTAGGTTGCCTAGTCCATATGCAATTTCTAAATGTGCACCTAAGTCTTTTGAGTAGGTTTCTGTTAATAGTGTTATATTTGTCAACTTGTATTACTTCTTCATCAGGTGATATACAAATATTGTGTGCAAGTAACAATCTAGTGATTAAACCTCCATATGGTAACATCAAGTCTCCAGATATTATGTCCATCATGTGTTGCTAGATCAAATATCCAAAATAATTATTTTGTCCAGTCATAATCTAATACATGGTACTTAATCTCATTATGGTGATATTGTTTAGGAATAAGAATGCTTATGATGATGTGATGAAGAATTTTAGAATTAAAAGGTAACAAGTGCTCACAGCTTTTGGGAACTATGCCTAGGTTAATATTTACAAAAATAGTTTCTAAAGCCTCAGAGTAGGTTGCTCCGATTGCATCCATATTCCACTGGCCTCTGAAATAACAACCCGTATCCTTTTCTGAGATTCCGATTAGCTCACATATTATACTATTAAAAATTTGAATTTGGGTTCCTAAAAGGTAGTAGCCAAGTTATCATCATCCATACTTAAATTTACGTAAAATAACTTAACCAACCTAGGGTAAATTGGTTCATCGATTTGTAAGATAGGCAAGACATTCAAATCGGCGAACCACCTAATGGGTTCTAGGCTTCCTAGTTCACCTAGATCAACATGTTTTTCCTTATGCATAGTTTCTGCATCAAAATTAGGGTACCTAAGGGCTACTACATTAGATCTAAAGAGGGATAGGTCATATGAACCTCCTTCCAACCTTTTCCCTTTATCCCTTGATGATCTCTTAGGAGCCATATCTAATCATGATGATAGATCAAGAAAGAACTTTAAGGAATAAGCCATGTATTGAGAAGAATAAAAAAAATTCAGATGTTACCTTATATGAGATTTCTTGGGAGGTCTTGATCCAAGATGGAACCCTCGCTTAGTCTTCTAAAGGGTTTAAATGAGGTTTAGAGAGGTTTAGAGGGGATGAGAAGAGAGCATGGGAGTTCTCTCACGGGTTGGGGGCGGTTCCACCATTGGCCCTAACCCCCCCTTTATATAAGGGGGCTTTCGGACAGTGCCATCGCCAACCGAACGGTGCCAGCACCTAGGGACCGAGCGCCCAGGTAGTGCTACCGCTAGTTCTGGCGCTGCCACTGCTGGCACACTTAAAAATATAATTATTTTTTTTAATTTTTTTTAGAAGTTTAATGTGTTTGATTAAAATAAAATGGTGTCTTGTATCACTCTTTAAGATATCATAAGATAATTATGAAATAAAAAAAATAAAGTCAAATCCACGAAAATCGAAAAGATGATGAAAAGTTTTAGAAAAGGCATATAATAAAACTCATTCACGAGGACAATTCAATATGCCTAATTCCCTTCTAATAAAGTCAAATTATTCTTCATTTAAAGTTTTTGTGAACATGTCTACTAATTGATGCTTTATATCAATAAATTTCAGAATGACATCATTATTATTGACATGATCTCGTATAAAGAGATGCCTAATGTCAATATGCTTAGTTCTAGAGTATTGAATAGGAATTTTGGTTAGACAAATAGCACTTGTGTTATTACATTTTATGGAAATATTTTTTAAATGAATTCCATAGTCTTCTAATGTATTTTTCATCTAAATAACTTGTGTACAACATACACTTGTGGCTATGTATTCGGCTTCGATCGTAGATAGTACAACCGAGTTTTGTTTCTTAGAAGGCTAAGAAACAAGTATATGTCCAAAAAATTGGCATGTTCTGGATGTGCTTTTTCTATCTATTATACATCCACTAAAATCTGCATCCACATAGGCTTTTAAATCAAAGTCATCAGATTTAAGATACCATAATCCTAGGTTAGAAGTTCCTTTAAGATATCTAAGTATTCTTTTAACGGCTTTAAGGTAAGAGAACTTAGGATTAGCTTGGAATCTTGCACATAAACCTACACTAAATATGATATCTGATCTAGTTGTGGTAAGGTAAAGTAAGCTACCTATCATCCCCCTATATATTTTTTGATCAAAACTTTCTCCACTTTTATCCATGTCTAACTTAGTGGAAGTACTCATAGGAGTGTTTATAGCTTTTGACCCATCCATGTTAAATCATTTTAATAATTCTAATATATATTTAAATTGATTAAGAAATATACCATTACTAAGTTGTTTAATTTGCAATCCTAAAAAGAAGGTTAGTTCACTCATTAGACTCATTTTAAATTTATGACTCATACACTTGGCAAATGATTCACATAATGATTCATTAGTAGAACCAAAAATAATATCATCAACATATATTTGAACAACAAGAAAATTATTTTCAAAATGTTTAACAAACAATGTAGTATCAACCTTGTCTTTAGTAAAATTATTTAAACTTAGAAATGAGCTAAGTCTCTCATACCAAGCCCTTAGAGCTTGTTTTAACCCATAGAGAGCCTTAGTCAATTTAAACACATGGTTAGGAAAAGAAAAGTTTTCAAAACCGAGAGGTTGTTCAACAAATACTTCTTTGGAAATAAAGCTATTTAAGAAAGTACTTTTGACATCCATTTAAAATAATTTGAAATTATTACTACTAGCATAGGCAAGGAGCATCCTAATGACTTCTAATCTTGTCACAGGAGTGAAGGTCTTTTCATAATCGATACCTTCCTTTGGCCACTAGTCTAGCCTTATTTTTAACCATGATACCACATTCATCTTGCTTGTTTCTAAAGACCCATTTAGTACTAATAACTAAATGGTCACTAGGTCTAGGAATAAACTTCCATACCTCATTCCTCTCAAATTGATTTAATTCCTCTTGCATTGTGATAACCCAAGAATCATCTTTCAAGGCATCGTCAATGCACTTAGGTTCAATTTGAGAAAAAAAAAGCAACATGGGTACAAAAAATTTTTAAAAGAGGAACGAGTTTGAACCCCTTTTGATGTGTCTCCTATAATTAGCTCCTCAGGATGTGTATCTACATACTTCAATTCCTTAGGTAAGGAAATTTGGGAAGAAGATGCATCCAAGTTACCATTTTAAGGAGAGGGTTCATTCAAATTTAAACCATCAAAACCAAGATCATCATCAAAATCATTTTTCTTAAATTTAAAAATTTCATTAAAAACTGTATGAATAGACTCTTCTATAACTGAAGTTCTTTTGTTAAAAATCCAAAAAGCTTTAGAAATGGAAGAATAACCAAGAAAGATGCCTTCATCAGATTTAGCATCGAATTTTCCTAAGGCATCCTTTTCATTCAAGATAAAGTATTTGCAATCAAAAACTTTAAAATAAGAAACATTTGATTTTTTATTATTCCATAATTCATAGGGGGTTTTGGATAGAGATGGTCTTACTAGAACCCTATTCATGACATAGCAAGCTGTATTAACGGCTTCGGCCCAAAAGTACTTGGGTAAACCATATTCATTTAACATGGTTCTTATCATTTCTTATAAATTTCTATTCTTTCTTTCTACTACTCCATTTTGTTGAGGATTTCTTGGAGTAGAGAAGTTATGGTTATACCCATTAGATTTATAAAAATTTTAGAAGTCGTGGTTTTGGAATTCTCCACCATGATCACTTCGGATCGATGAAATCATAAAACCCTTTTCGTTTTGAGTAACTTTACAAAATTTAGAAAAATATTTGTGAGCCAAAAAATAGGTCTAAGTATATCTACTATAGTCATCTACAATGACAAATGTATATTTGCTACCTCTTAGACTTGTTGCGTCGATTGGTCCAAATAAATCCATATGGATCAATTGTAATGGTTTAGAGGTGTTTATTTGATTCTTTGATTTGAAGCTAGTTTTTATTTGTTTTCCTAGTTGACATGCATCATATACTTTGTCATTGACAAACTTGATATTTGGAATTCCTCGTACTAGTTCTTTGGAAAAAATTTTAGATATTAGTTTCATACTTGCATGGCCTAATCTCCTATGCCAAAGCCAAGCATCATTATTTAAAATGGAGAAGCACATTTCATTACAAAGTTCTTCAATGTTAATGGTGTAAACATTATTTTGTTTTAACACAATCATGAATATGTTGTTGTTTGGTTTTTCAATGATGCAAGCATTAGATTTAAATCTAACAATATAAGCTTTATCGTATAATTGACTAATGCTCAAAAGATTATGTTTTAATCTATCAACTAGTAATACATCATCAATTGAAAAACTTGATTTGTTACCTATGGTTCTCTTGCCAATGATTTTACCCTTGTTGTTGTCTCCGAAGGTGACATACCCTTCTTCTTTGCTAGTGAGCATAGGGAATTGAGATGGATCTCTGGTCATATGCCTTGAGCATCCACTATTAAGATACCATCTCTTGCTCCTAGCTTATGAGTGTATCTACGAAAGAGGATGGTTTTTAGGTACCCATTTGATTTTGGGTGCCTCAAAAATTGATCTACTAACTGTCATTTAGCATTGAATTATTTATGGTTCATTTAGGAACCCATATCAATTTGCATGGACTAATTTTCTTAAATGAACATTTGTAAACAACATGTCCGAATTTACAACAATAATTACATTTCAAACGAGGTGATATATATAGTATGGGTCCTTTAATGAAGGTGGTAGGATTTTGATAAGATCCACTCACAAATCCAATTCCACTTCTATTTATAACGTGACCCTTGTTTGCAACTTTTTATTGCTTCTAAATGTTCACACTTAGAGCATGGGGGTAAAGAAGGAGTTTGAAGACTATCAAACAATAAAGCATGGTCTTTCTTTAATAGATTGAACTTCTCACTAATAGTTCTACACTCATTAAATAATTCATGAAAAGCGATAGAAAGTTCATCAAAAGATAAATCTTCATTAATTAAATCACATACCTCTTCTCCTAAAGCCATTAGCGCGAAGTTGGCCTCCTTTTTGTTGCTTGCTTTTTCATTCTCGGAATCACTTGAGTCATCCCATGTCACCTTTAGAGCTTTCTTCTTCTTCGGTTGTTTCTTCTTGGCTTGGGGGCATTCATTTTTGAAGTGCCCCGGCTTCTTGCATTCGTAACATATGACTTGGTCTCTTTTTGGTTCAAGTTTATTTTTAGTGTCATTTTTAAATTTGTTCTTTCTTAAATCGGTTGTTTCTTATAAATTTTTTAAATTTTCTAGTTAAAAGTGCAATATCATCATCACTATCCTCATCACTTGATATTCCTTTCAAGTGGTCTTCTTGTGTTCTTAATGTCATATCCTTCTTGTTCTTTGGAAGGGGGTTCTCGAGCTCTTCATGACATAGCATGTCATTTCGTAGGTCATTAGAGATCCAATAAGTTCTTCAAAAGGAAAAGTTTTAAAATCCTTGGCCTCTTGAATGGCCATAACTTTTGGAAGAGATCTTAAAATTTTAGTTGCAGGTTCAAAATTAGAAAAACCTTTACCAAGTGCTTTGAGTCCATTGATGATATCCGTGAAGCGGGTATACATGTCTCCGATGGACTCTCTTAGTTTCATTCGAAAAAGTTTGTAAGAATGCACAAGAATGTTGATTTTGGTCTCTTTCACTTAGCTAGTACCTTCATGAGTGATCTCAAGAGTATACCAAATATCAAAAGTCGATTCATAAATCAAAATACGATTAAATTCATTTTTGTCGAGTGCACAAAACAAGGCATTCATAGCCTTTGCGTTTAAAGCAAAAATCTTCTTCTCCGATTCATTCCATTCACTCATCGGAAGAGAAGATTTTTGAAATCCATTTTCGATGATATTCCAAAGCTCAAAATCCATGGAAATAAGAAAGATCCTCATACGAGTCTTCCAATATATGTAATCCGACCCATTAAACATAGGTGGACGTATAATGGAGTGACCCTCTTGCATGCCTGAGTAAGCCATCTCTCTTGGGTTTTAAACCAAATATGAGAGTGAACCTGCTCTGATACTAATTGTTAGGGATCGAACGACACTAAGAGGGGAGGGGGTGAATTAGTGTAGCAGTTAATAAAGATAACTTTTTGGTGATTTAAAACAACTTCGGAAACTTTATGCAACAAAAATACTTTTCGATGAAATCCGATTTCGATTGCGTATAAACTTAAAATGATTCATAAGAAAGTGAGGAGAAAGCGGAGTAAGTAAATGAACCAGTTTGTAGAAATGTAAATAACAATATTAAAACACAAACCAGAATTTTTATAGTGGTTCGGTCATACGACCTATGTCCACTCCCGATTCCTCTTCTCTTGAGGCCACCGGCTTTCCACTAGGTGTTTTCCTTCCAAGGGCGAAGACTAATTCCCTTTTATAGTGCTTTCTCCTTTTGACGGGCTTAGGAGACAACCCTTACAAGCACTCACTCCTTTCTTTTGAATTAAACACAAGAGAAAACTTAAGGAGGGATTTCTAGAGATTTGAACAGAGTTTTTTGGCTTTCAAGGTGTATGTGCTTGCATGCAGCAACCCAGGGATGGGAGGGGCTTTTATAGCCTCCAAGAGGATTCAAATTTGGAGCCCAAATTTGAATCTTTTCAGTTTTTTAGGTTACTAGCAGTACTACTGCCTAACACTAGTGGTACCATCGCTTGACACTGGCGGTACCATCACTTGCCAAGCGGTACCACTGTTGGTAGGTAATAACTGCCAGTGGTACTACTGCTGACTTGGGGTGGTGCCACCGCCTGGGTTTGGCGGTGCCACCACCAGGCTAATTCTAGCAAGGCTAAATAAGTCATAACTTTGGCCCAAATCAGACCAATTAGGGTCCAATTGGCCCCTATTAGGGTTTAACAGGATTATTATCTAATCCTTTCCCTAATTACATGCTAACTATGAAATTAAAACATAATTCTAAGTAATTTTAAGCTGACATCTTCAAGTCTTCTTCCGGCGAGCTTTCCGGCGAGCTTTCTGGCGAACTTCTGGCAGACTTTCGACACTCCCTCGAATTTCTTCCGACGGACTCCCAACAGGCTCTCGGATTCTGTGGCGAGTTTGACGAGTCTTTGGAAAGCTTCTAAACTTTCTCAGTGATCTCCATGAACCTCCGACGATTTTTTCGGTGAACTTCCAAAACCTTCGACAAGTCCCTGATTCTATCTCGGTTGGTTCCGACAGCACTTCCGACGATCCTTCGGACTTTCGATGAACTCTCGAACTCCTAGAGAACTTGACCTCGATAAATCGCTTTATGTTTTTATGCTATCATAGTTAATCCTGCACACTTATCTCAACAATATAGATTAGAACAAATAATTTACCAATTGACTTCATCATCAAAATTTGAGATTTAACAATAAAGACATAAAGCAAATTATCGAAGTCAAGTAAGTTTGGAGTTCAAGAGTCCACCGAAAGTCCGAAGGATCATCAGAAGTGCTACCGGAACTAGTCGAGAATGAATCGGGGACTTGTTGAAGGCATCAAAAGTTCACCAGAAAGATCATTGGAGGTTCATCGAGCTCATCGAGAAGGTTCAAAAGCTTGCCAAAGATTCAAGGAACTTGCCATAAAGTTCGGGAGCCTGTTGGGAGTCCGTCGGAAGAAATCCGAGGGTGTGTCGGAAGTCTGCTGGAAGTTCGCCGGAAGAAAACTCGATATGTCGGTTTAGTTTTTGCTTAGAATATATTTTTAATTCATAGTTAGCATGTACTTAGGGTTAAGATTAAGTAATCATCCTGATTAACCGTAGTAGGGGCCAATTGGGCCTTAATTGGGCTAAATTCAAGGCCCATTTAGTAGTGCTAGACTAGGTCTGGCAGTGGCACCACCAGACTGGGGCGGTGGCACCACCCCGAGAAAAGGTCCCCAGGTAGTCTAGGTGATGGTACCGCCCCAGGTCAGCGGTGGTACCGTTGACAGTTATTACCTATCAACGGTGGTACGTCAATCCATAGAGTCTGAGGACCTTGTCAGGCGGTGGCATCGCCAGACTGAGTGGTGGTACCACCTAATACACTGACAGAGCAAGGTCAACAGGTGATGGTACCGCCAGTGCCAGGCGATGGTACCGCAAGTACTCAGAAATCCGGGATGTGACTCTTTTTGGCTCTATTTTTGAAGTTAATTAAGCTTATAAATACCCCTCTCTTCTCAGCTGGTTGAGTACCTTTGAGAGGTGATAAAAACCGAGTCAAATCTATAGCTAAAATGTATTCGATAGCTTGAGTGTTCACCTCCACATTTTTAATTTGTCAAAATTTTATAAGAGTGTGAACCACCTGTAAAAGTTTGTAAGAGGGATGCTTGGTCCTTCCTCTTTAAGAAGATTTGATAGTGGAAGTTAAGAACCTCATCGGAGGAGGTTTCGGAAGTGGACATAAGTCATTTGACCGAACCACTATACATTGCTGTGTACTACTCTGAATGTGTGAGTTTTAATTATTGCATCTTGTTCTTTACTTAGCTGCAAATCTATCGATCGCCTTCTCTCTACTTACGATAGCATTAACTTGAATTATTCTGCTAGAATCATTTTCGTTGGATCAAAATTTCTCTTCTAACAATTATTTCCTAAATCAATTTCAAATTTATGGGTTTTATCCACTGCACCAATTCACCCCCCCCTCTCAGTACTGCTCAGATCCTAACAAATAATTTCTCAAATCACATCTAAAGAACTTGTAAGAGGCATTCCCAATATTAAGTTCATTAAAGACAAAGTGTGTGATGCTTGTCGTCTAAGAAAACAAATAAAAAGTAGCTTCAAACCAAAGAATCAAATAAGCACCTCTGGACTATTACAATTGATCCATATGGATTTATTTAGACCAATTGATACAACAAGCCTAAGAGGTAGCAAATATGCATTTGTAATTGTAGATGACTATAGTAGATACACTTGGACTTATTTTTTGGCTCACAAAAGTGATTACTTTAAATGATTCTCTAAATTTTGTAAACTTGATCAAAACGAAAAGGGTTTTATGATTTCATCAATTTGGAGTGATCGTGGTGGTGAATTTCAAAACCATAACTTCTAAAATTTTTACGAATCTAATGGATATAACCATAATTTCTCTACTCCGAAGAATCTTCAACAAAATGGAGTAGTAGAAAGAAAGAATAGGAGTTTACAAGAAATGGCAAGAACTATGTTAAATGAACATAGTTTACTCAAATACTTTTAGGCCAAAGTCGTTAATATGGCTTGTTATATCATGAATAGGGTTCTAATAAGACCATCTCTATCCAAAACTCCTTATGAATTGTGGAATAACAAAAAATCAAATATTTCTTACTTTAAAGTTTTTGGTTGCAAATGCTTTATCTTGAATGAAAAGGATGCCTTAGGAAAGTTTGATGTAAAATCCAATGAAGGTATCTTTCTTGGTTACTCTTCCATTTCTAAAGCTTTTCGTATTTTTAACAAAAGAATCTTAATTATAGAAGAGTCTATTTATGTTATTTTCAATAAAGTTTTCAAATTTAAGAAAAATAATTTTGATGATAATCTTGAATTTGATGGTTTAAATTTGAATGAAACCTCTTCTCAAAATATTAACTTAGATGTTGGATACATCTTCTTCCCAAATTTCCTTACCTAAGAAATGAAAGTATATAGATGCCCATCCAAAGGAGCTAATTATAGGAGACACATCAAAAGGAGTTCAAACTCGTTCTTCTTTTAAGAATTTTTATACCAACACTGATTTTCTTTCTTAAATTTAACCTAAGTGCATTGACGAAGCTTTGAAAAATGATTCTTGGGTTATCGCAATGTAAGAGGAATTGAACCAATTTAAGAGGAATGTGGTGTGGAAGCTTGTTCCTAGACCTAGTGACCATTTAGTTATAAGTACTAAATGGGTTTTTAGAAACAAGCAAGATGAATTTGATATCGTGGTTAGAAACAAGGCTAGATTAGTGGCTAAGGGTTTCAACCAAGAAGAAGGTATCGATTACGAAGAGACATTCGCTCTTGTGGTAAGATTAGAAGCCATTAGGATGCTCCTTGCCTATGCTAGTAGTAATAATTTTAAGTTGTTTTAAATGGATATCAAAAGTGCTTTCTTAAATGGTTTTATTTCCGAAGAAGTGTTTGTTGAACAACCACCTGGTTTTGAAAACTCTCTTTTTCCTAATCATGTGTTTAAATTGACTAAAGCTCACTGTGGGTTAAAACAAACCCTAAGGGATTGGTATGAGAGACTTAGCTCTTTTCTAATTTTAAATAATTTTACAAAAGACAAGGTTGATACTACATTGTTTATTAAATATTTTAAAAATAATTTTTTATTGTTCAAATTTATGTTGATGACATTATCTTTGTTCTACTAACGAATCACTATGTGAATCATTTGCCAAGTGCATGAGTTATGAATTTGAAATGAGTTAAATGGGTGAACTAACCTTCTTTTCAGGATTACAAATTAAACAACTTAGTGATGGTATATTTCTTAATCAATCTAAATATATATTAGAATTGTTAAAATGATTTAACATGGATGGTTCAAAAACTATAAACACTCCTATGAGTACTTCCACTAAGTTAGACATAGATGAAAGTGGAAAAAATTTTGATCAAAAAACATATAGAGGAATGATAGGTAGTTTACTTTACTTCACCGCAACTAGACCGGATATCATGTTTAGTGTAAGACTTTGTACAAGATTTTAAGTTAATCCTAAGTTATCTCACCTTAAAGTTGTTAAAAGAATCCTTAGATATCTTAAAGGAACTCAATCTCGGATTATGATATCCAAAATCCAATGACTTTGATTTAAAAGCCTATGTGGATGCGAATTTTGACGAATGTAGAATAGATAGAAAAAACACATCCGAAACATTCTAATTTTTAGGACATGCACTTATTTCTTGGACTTTCAAGAAACAAAACTTAGTTGCACTATCTACGGCCGAAGCCGAGTACATAGCCGCAAGTGCATATTGTGCACAAGTTGTTTGGATGAAAAATACTTTAGAATACTATAGAATTCAATTAAAGAATATTCTCATAAAATGTGATAACACAAGTACTATTTATTTAACCAAAAATCTCATTCAACCCTCTATAACTAAGTATATTGACAACATCACTTTATACGAGATCATATTAATAATAATGATGTTATTCTAGAATTTATTGATACAAAATATCAATTAGTGGACATCTTCACAAAACTTTTAAATGAAGAATAATTAGACTTCATTAGAAGAGAATTAAGCATGCTTAATTATTTTAATGCATAAGGTTGTTTCTTTTCAAAATTTTTCAACTTCCATTTTCATGAACTCATCTTGATATTATCTTTTCAGATTTCAAATGACATCTTTAAAATACCTCTTCCTCCATTGATGATTTTTAAATTAAAATCATGCCCTCTTCATGACTTGGAAAAATTGGTTCTATACTCCCTCTACCTCTATTGGGATGAATAAATGGTTCTATTGATTTATTTTATCTACTCTTACGTATCGTTTGAAGTTTGATGATTTTGTCTTCTTAATGCATGCAACTATACATACATTAATATCATGAACTTTGAAGAAGCTTTCAAGTTTGAATACTCTCTTCGAACTTCATTCTTGCAAATTTGATAAACTCTTAATTCGTGCTAATTTCTACATCTTGAGCCTTTATGACTTGATTGTTTATCTTTCATCTCATGAGTTCTAATGAGAACGCCATGTTGAATCTTTTATGAAACTTTTACCATAATGTGCTCCACTACATAAATTTACATTGGAAATGCCAAGTTGAACCTTTAAAGTATGAAAACATCATCATGACTCTTTCATGAATTTTGATCATCATCTCTCTTCTTCACAATTTTTTAAGGTAAATTTCATGAGCTCTTGATGAAATATTTGATGAATGTCTTAGCTTCAATGATGTATCTTTTTATGATTTTTCAGCTTCAATTTTCAAATTGGCTCTTGAACCTTTTATTTCAATCCCTCTTAAATGAACTCGTACAGTTCTTATTATGAGTTTTATCGATTTCATCTCCTTTCTAGTTTCATTTGGTAGAAACAATTCTTAAATAAATTTTTTATTGACTTGAATGATTCAATTCAAGAATTATTATGCAAAATTAACTTTTCATGAGATCTTAGAAAATTTTATGAACTTTGGCTTTAATGATCTATCTTACGATTTCATTGACACCAATTTTTTTAAAAAATGATCGAATTGCTTTTTGGTATTCTTTTCTTTTTGCCATTATTATCAAGGCCTATTCCCTTTTTATTGATGACAAAGGGGGAGAAGAATATGGCAAGATGAATTGATGACTTAATGGAATAATAAATACCTTATATGTATCATATTCAATGATGTATCATAATATATCGTAATATGAAGCGTATCGCAATTGTATCGAAAATTGATTGCTATCCTTAAAAGCATCACAATATATCACAATTGGAATGTATTACATGCATCACAAATGGTTCATACATGCTTTACATGTTAATTTTGTAAAATCATTATCATATCATGTTTAAATTTGTTATCTTTCATTGATATGATAAGTTTTCATCTTATTTGATGATGTATCATAAAATGATATCATGCCTTGCATTTGTGTAATTTTATTTTGATATCATTTGATCCTTGTTTCATTTCAAAATTAAAATTGGTATCATTTGTCGAAGTGATAAATGTCTATCATCATTGAACTTAAAAAATGGGTGTCATGTCTTGACATCGTGAAAAATATAAAGTTTCATATTTATGGATAAAAAGATCATGCTTGCTAAGCATGACGATAAGTTCATTGAATGCAACTTATCGATTTCGACTTAAATTCAAGGAGATTGAATTCAAGTGTTTCCCTTCTCATAATATGACATATAGATAGGGGGAGTCAAGGTTAACTCCGTCATCAATTGATTATTATAATAAAAAAGGAGATTGTTGAATCTTAAATTTTGATGATGAAGTCAATTGATAGGTTATTTGATTTAATCTATATTATTGACATAAGTGTGTAGGATTGACTATGATAGCAATGAAGACATAAAGTAAATTACGGGAGTCAAGTACGCTAGGAGTTCGAGAGTTTGTCGAAAGTCCGAAGGATCATCAGAAGTGCTGCCAGAACTAGCCGAGAATAAATCGGGAACTTGCCGAAGGTTTCAGAAGTTCATCGGAGGTTCACGGAGCTCATCGAAAAAGTTTAGAAGGTGGCCAAAAGATTCGTCAAACTCACCATAAAGTTCAGGAAGCTGTTGGAAGTCTGCCGGAAGATATCCGAAGGTGTGTCAGAAGTATGTCGGAAGTTTATCGAAAGCTCGTCAGAAGAAAACTTGATGTTTTCGGATTAGAATTTGCTTAGAAATATATTTTAATTTCATGGTTAAGTATGTAATTAGGATTAGGATTAGGTGATAATCCTAATTAACCCTAATAGGGGCCAACTAAGCTTTAATTGTGTTAGATTCAGGGCCCATTCACCAGTACTGAACATGTTTGGCGGTGGCACCACCCCGGGAATAGGTTCCTAGGTGGTTTGGGTGGTGGTATTGCCTTAGGTTAGCGGTGGTTCTACTAACAATTATTACTTGTCAACGGTGGTACCGCTTGACAAGCGGTGGTATCGTCCCTCCACAGAGTCTGAGGACCCTGTCAGGTGGTAGTATCGCTAGACTGGGCGATGGTATCACCTAGTACATTGACAAAACAGGGTCAACAGGTGGTGGTACCGCTAGTGCCAAGCAGTGGTACCGCTAGTACCTGAAAATCTGGGATATGACTCTTTTTTACTCCAAACTTGAAGCCAATAGAGTATATAAATACCCCTTACTTCTTAGCTGGCTAAACACATTGAGAAGTGATAAAAACTAAGTCAAAGCTATAACATAATTGTATTCAATAAGCTTGAGTGTTCATCTCCTAAGTTTTACTTTGTCAAAGTTCTATAAGAGTATGAACCACTTATAAAAGTTTGTAAGAGGGGTGCTTGGTCCTTCTCTTTCAAGAAGAATTGATAGTGAAAGTTGGAAACCTCGTCGGAGGAGGTTTCGGAAGTGGATGTAAGTCATTTGACCGAACCACCATACATCACTGTGTACTTCTCTTAATGTATGAGTTTTAACTTACTGTATTTCAAATTTTACTTAGCTGCAATCTCTCGATCTCCCCCTCTCAACTTTCTATCGTATTCACTCGAATCACTTTGCTGAAATCATTTTCGTCAGACTGAAATTTCTCTACGGATAACTCTTTCCGAAATAGCTTTCAAAATTATGATTTTTATCCGCTGCACTAATTCACCCCCCTCCTCTTAGTGCCGCTCAGATCCTAACAAAGATAATATTACAGATCCACTAACAAAGCCATTGACTCAGATTATCTTTGAGCATTATAGAGGTCTGATGGGGATCAGACACGTAGGTGATTGGCTTTAGGTCAAGTGGGAGATTGCTTGCTATAGGTGCCCTACAAATCAATCACGTGAGTGATGGCACTTGTAACACGCTGCGTTAATCTCTTTGCTTATGATTATTGATATTTTCTCATATTATTCATATGTATATTGTGATCTCCTTGGATTTGCGTAATGGGAATCGAATCATGATGATATCATAATAATGACATTGATTCACCTTTAAACACAGACCCTTAATAATCCTGGTAATAGGTTACTCGAGGGGGCTATTAAGATAATCAGATAGACTAGTGTACTGTATACCCATCTATATGATGGAGGTGGCTAGTCCCATAGCTACTCGTGTGGGTACACTATGGATATACTACAGGTGCTCATTGGAGAATGAGTTCACTGATTGATCCACTTACGGAATGCTGGATGGTTATTGATACCTCACGTCAGACAATGATTTCGTAGTCCCAATAGTGTCTCTGGTCCTTAGACTTAAGACACTAAGAATGTCATTCTTGTATGAGTACTCCACTCTTTGATACTGGACTTATAGGTTTAAAAATTTCAGATCTAGTATAGCCGATTATTGAGAGTGGAAGCCAACCTTATAAGGACTATTGAGTGTCAATAGAGGATCATCCACTCTTGGTATCATGAGAGGAATATCCCATGTGTTCTTGCTTAAGCAATTCCTTAGCTAGAGTCATTCGGATTGAGAGAGAAAGAGTTCTCTAGGAGAATCCGATTAGAGTGAGACTCGAGAGGAAACCGTATGGGCCTGACAACACCATGCTCGGTATACAGTCTCTAGGATATTGGATGGATGAGGGACTATAGGTACATTGTAACTAAGGACAAATAGGTCCAAAGGATTGGATTCCCCTGTATCGTCTAGGGACTACGGTGTAGTAGCTTAGTACGTCCGTAGTCGATAAGTCGAGTGAATTATTATGGAGACAATAATTCACTAAGTCAGAAGGAGTTCTGACAGGTATGACTCACGGCTAGCTTGATATTGAGCCTAGAGGGTCACATATATATGGTAGGTGTAACGATGAGTAGAGGTTCGGATATGAGATATTTGCGAAAGCCCCTATCTTATTGGATATTCAACAAGCCTCTGAATTATTGGATCCCATTGATGAGATCCATTAAGAGTTAGATTATTGGGTAGAGACCCATTAATCTAAGAGGCTTAGGTAATTGGATGGAGATCCAATGCCCAATGAGGTATGATCCATTAGGGTTTACAAGAGGGCTTTCTAAATAAGAGGAAACCAAAGGTCCATAAGCTGGGGTCTTCTTGGTAGCCACCTCCTATTCTCCTCTCTCCAAAGAGGAGCATCGTCACAGTCCCTACCATGTGGATAACTATTAGAGAGGAGGATGCTTGACCTCCTTCATCCTCTCCCATGGATCTGTAGGAATCTCAGGAATATACGATCTCCCTAGGTACTATCTTTTCATATACGTAGTTTTCGGATTTGTAGATTTATTTTTCGCATCGATCTTCGCATGACAATAGAACCTTTTTGTGAAAATCTAAGATTTTTTATTTTTTGTTCTTCTACTACATATGAGATGTCACCCTTGGATTTCCCAACAAGCTCTTCTCTAGGTTTAGTCCAAGTTATCTTGCTTCTCAGTCGATAATAAAATTGTAAGCAATGCCCGTGTCCACTATTATATGGGTTGTGCACACATTTAGCTTAATATCTATGTATAATTGATTACTGCTTCTTGCTTTCTATTATTTTATCTTCACATTCACCCCTATTTGACCTCACAATGCATTCAATAAATGCATTGCTTCTATTCAAGGTCCTTGCAACCCCTTATTATTGTTGTTGGATTCTGAATTACTCGAACTAAGGGAAATGGCCTTACCTTTGTTATATTTGGTGGATCGATTGATGCTGTCAACATATTGAGTACTTACTTTTGTGGATACTACTTCACTATGTGTGGTCTTTCACACAAGAAACATCCGTTAGATTTTAGGGCTTTTCTAAAGATTATTTCTTCTTCCCTAAATCCTCCAAGGATACAAAGTTGGTGAGCTTTTTCGTACCTATGATTGCCCTCACCAAATTAATGATATTCCTTCAATGTAGTTCTTATTATGCCTATGACTTCAACCCATTGAGGAAGTCGAATAGCTTGTCCTTCTTGGATATGTCTTTTATGTCTAACATCAATGCTAAAAAATGCTAGTCATAGGTGCTCTGCAAGCTAATCACATGAGTGATCGCATGTGTGACATGATACATACTCTTTTTGCTTATTATTTATTTAGTATTTTTTTCACTTTATATTATATATTGTTTATATTGTGATGTCTATGGATCTATGCAATGAAAATTGAATCGTGATGAGATCATGATAATGAGATCGATTCACTTTTAAACATAGACCCTAAATAATCCTAGTCATATGTTACTTGAGAGGGACAACAAGATAACTAGATAGATTGGTACACTATATACTCATCCATATTATGGAAGCAGCTGGCCTCATAGCTGCTTGTGTGGGGACACTAGGGATATAGTGCAGGTGCTTATTGGAAAATGAGTTCATTGATTGATTGGCTCACGGAATGTTGGGTGGTTGATGATACATCATTGTTAGACAATGACTCCGTCGTCCTAGTTATGTGTCTATTCCTTAGACTTGAGATACCAAAGATATCCTATATGAGTACTCCACTCTTTGTTACCAAACTTATAGGTCTGTAAGTTTTATATCTAGCACAGTTGATCGTCAAGAGTGGTAACCAATCTTATAAGGGCAATTGAGTGTCGATAAAGGATCATTCACTCTTGGTGTCATGAGAGAAATATCCTATATATTCTTGCTTAGGCAAATCCATGGCTAGGGTCATTTGGATTAAGAGAGAAAGAGTTCTCTAAGAGAATCCGATTAGAGCAAAACTCTAGTAGAAACCATATAAGCCTGACAACACCATGCCCGAAATATGATCTTTGAGATATTAGATAGATGAGGGACTATAGATACATAGTAACTGAGTATAGACAAGTCAAATGGATTGGATTCCCTTGTATCTGTTGAATATCGAATTTTGATGATGAAATAAATTGATAGATTATTTGATCTAATCTATATTATTGAGATAAATATGCAAGATTAACTTCGATAGCAATGAAGACATAAAGCAAATTGCTGGAGTCAAGTACGTTGGGAGTCGGAGAGTCCGTCGGAAGTCCAAAGGTTCATCAAAAGTATTACTGGAACTGGCTGAGAATAAATCAGGGACTTGTCGAATGAGTGTCGAAAGTTCATCGGAAGGTTCGTCAGAGGTTCATGGAGCTCACCAAGATAGTCAAAAGCTTGCCAAATAAACTCATCAGAACTCACCTTAAAGTATGGGAGCCTATTGGGAGTCTGCCAGAAGACTGTCCAAGGGTTCGTTGGAAGTCCACCGGAAGTTTGCCAAAAGCTTGTTGGAAGAAGATTCAACGTCACCGGATTGTATTTTGCTTAGAATATATTTTCAATTTCATAGTTAGCATGTAATTAGGGTTAGGATTAGGTAATGATCCTTTAACCCTAGTAGGGGCCAACTGGGCCGTAATTTAAGTGGATTGGGCTAGATTCAAGGCCCATCCAAGTTTGCTAGACCTATTTGGCGGTGGCACCGCCAAACTATGGTGGTGGCACTACCCCAGGAATAGGTTCCTAGGTGATTTGGGTGGTGGTACCACCCTAGGTCAACGATGGTACCGTTGACAGTTATTGCCTATCAACGGTGGTACCGCCTGATAAGCGATGGTACCACTTGACAAGCGATGGTACTGCCTGATAAGCGATGGTACCATCCCTCCATAGAGCTCGAGGACTCTGTCAAGTGGTAGTACCACCAGACTAGGTGGTGGTACCGCCCAATACACTGATAGAGCAGGGTCAACTAGTGGTAGTATCGCCAGTGCCAAGCGGTGGTACCACCAGTATCCGAAAATCCAGGATGTGACTCTTTTTAGCTCTAATTCTTAAGCCAATTAGGCCTATAAATATCCCTTACTTCTTAGCTGGCTAAGCATATTGAGAAGTGATAAGAATTGAGTCAAAACTCTAGCGAAATTGCTTTCGAAAATTTGAGTGTTCACCTCCCCAAGTCTTATTTATAAAAGTTCTGTAAGAGAGTGTGAACCACTTGTAAAAGTCTGTAAGAGGGGTGCTTGGTCCTTCCCCTTCAAGAAGAATTGATAGTGGAAGCTGGGAATCTCATCGGAGGAAGTTTCAGAAGTGGACGTAAGTCATTTGACCGAACCATTATAAATCACTACGTACTTCTCTTGGTGTGAGTTTTTAAGTTGCTACATTTTAATTCTTACTTGGCTGCAATCTCCTAATCTCCTTCTCTCAACTCTCTTTCATATTCAATCGAAATATTCACTTTGCTAAAATCATTTTTGTCAGACCAAAACTTCTCAATGCATAACTCTTTTTGGAATTGATTTGAATTTATGGTTTTTATCCGCTACACTAATTCACCCCCCCCTCTTAGTGCCACTCTAGATCCTAACAGTTGGTATCAGAACGAGGTCACTCTCATTTGAATGAAAATCCAAGAGAGATGATATTTTTTCGTATGCAAGAGGGTCATTCAATTACACGTCCGTCTATATTTAATGGGTCGGACTATATTTATTGGAAGACTCGCATGACAAATTTTTTATTTCTATGGATTTTGAACTTTGAAATATTATTGAAAATAGCTTTCAAAAATCTTCTCTTCCGATGAATGAATTAAATGAATCATAGAAGAAGGTTTCCACTCTTAATGCCAAGGCTATGAATGCCTTGTTTTACGCTCTTGATAAAAATAAATTTAATCATGTTTTAATTTATGAATTAGCTTTTGATATTTGGCATACTTTTGAAATCACTCATGAAGGCACTAGCCGAGTGAAAGAGTCCAAAATCAATCTTTTGGTGCATTCTTACGAATTATTTCGGATGAAACCAAGTAAGTCCATCGGAGACATGTACACCCATTTTACAGATGTCGTTAATGGACTCAAAATACTCAGAAAAGGTTTTTCTAATTTTGAACTTGAAACTAAAATTTTAAGATTCCTTCCACAGAGTTGGGATCTAAAAGTTACGGTCATTCAAGAGGCCAAAGACCTAAAGAACTTTCCTCTCGAAGAACTAATTGGGTCATTAATAACCTATGAGATGACATGTCATACTCATGATGAGCTCAAAAACCCTCTTCCAAAGAATAGGAAAGATATGGCATTGAAAACACAAGAAGACCACTTGAAAGAATCTTCAAGTGATGAGGACCTTGATGACAAACTAGCACTCTTGACTCAAAAATTCAAAAAATTTATAAGAAGGAATAAATTTAAAAATAACACTAAAAATAAACTTGAAACCAAAAAAGAACAAGTGATATGTTATGAATGCAAGAAGCCGGGGTATTTCAAAAGTGAATGCCCCTAGGCCAAGAAGAAGCAGCTTACGAAGAAGAAGGCTCTAAAAACAACATGGGATGACTCAAGTGGCTCCAAAGATAAAGAAGCAAGCAACAAGGAGGTGGCTAACTTTGCTTTAATGGCTTTCATAGAAGAGGTATATGATTTAGTTAATGAAAATTTAACTTTTGATGAACTTTCAAATGCCTTTCATGAATTATTTGATGAGTGTAGAATTATTAGTAAAAAGTTTAAATTACTAAAAAAGGAGCATGCTCTCTTAGTTGATAAACTTAATAGTCTTAAACTTGATACTCTCTCTTTACCTCCATACTCTAAGTGTGAACACTTAGAGATAATTAAGAAGAGGAACTTGCTACTCAAAGAAACCTTAGATAAATTTAAGGTCGGTAGAAAGGGCTTGGACATGATTCTTGAAAACAAGGGTTATGTTGGAAAGAGAAGTGGAATCAGATTTGTGAGTAGTTCTCACCAAAATCCAACCACTTTCATTAAAGGACCGATACTACATGTATCATCTTACTCAAAGTGTAACTTTTGTTGCAAACCCGGATACATTATTTACAAATGTTTGTTTAAGAAACTTAGCCCACATAACTTGATATGGGTTCCTAAAGGAATTATAAGGAACTCAACGAATAATGACAAGATTAGTAGATTAATTTTTGAGGCACCCAAGTTCAAATGGGTACCTAAAAATCATCCTCTTTTATAGATACATTCACCTACACAAGCTAGGAGCAAGAGATGGTACCTTGATAGTGGATGCTCAAGGCACATGACCGGAGATCCATCTCAATTCTCTAAGCTCACTAGCCAAGACGAAGGGTATGTCACCTTTGGAGATAACAACAAGGGTAAAATCATTAGCAAAGGAACCATACGTAACAAATCAAGCTTTTTAATTGATGATGTGTTGTTAGTAGATGGCTTAAAGCATAATCTTTTGAGCATTAGTCAATTGTGTGATAAAGGATATATCGTAAAATTTGAATCTAATGCTTGTATTATTGAAAAATCGCATAACAATACGTCTATAATTGTACTAAAATAAAATAATATCTATACCATAAACATTGATGATCTTAGTAACGAAATATGCTTTATGGCTTTGAATGATGATGCTTGGCTTTGACAAAGGAGATTAGGTCATGCTAGCATGAAATTAATCTCTCAAATCACATCTAAAAAACTTGTAAAAAGCATTCCCAATATTAAGTTTGTTAAAAACAAAGTGTGTGATGCTTATCAACTAGGAAAACAAATAAAAAGTAGTTTCAAACCAAAGAATCAAATAAGCACCTCTAGACCATTGTAATTAATCCATATAGATTTATTTGGACCAATTAACACAACGAGTCTAGGAGGTAGCAAATATGCCTTTGTAATCATAGACGACTATAGTAGATACACTTGGACTTATTTCTTGGCTCACAAAAGTGATTGCTTTAAATATTTTTTTTCTAAATTTTGTAAACTTTCTCAAAATGAAAAAGGTTTTATGATTTCATCGATTCGGAGTGATCACGATGGTGAATTTCAAAACTATGATTTCTAAAATTTTTATGAATCTAATGAATATAACCATAACTTCTCTACTCCAAGAAATCCTTAATAAAATAGAGTAGTAGAAAGAAAGAATAGGAATTTATAAGAAATGGCAAGAACCATGTTAAATGAACATAGTTTACCCAAATACTTTTGGGCCGAAGCCATTAATACAGCTTGCTATGTCATGAATAGGGTTCTAATAAGGCCATCTCTCTCCAAAACTCCTTATGAATTGTGGAATAACAAAAAACCAAATGTTTCTTATTTTAAAGTTTTCGATTGCAAATGCTTTATCTTGAATGAAAAGGATGCCTTAGGAAAGTTTGATGCAAAATCCGATGAAGGCATTTTTCTTGGTTACTCTTCTATTTCTAAACTTTTTTGTGTTTTTAATAAAAGAACCTTGGTTATTGAAGAATCTATTCATGTTGTTTTCAATGAAGTTTACAAATTTAATAAAAACGATTTTGATGATGATCTTGATTTTAATGGTTTAAATTTGAATAAAACCTCTCATTTAAATAGTAACTTGGATGTATCTTCTTCCTAAATTTCCTTACCTAAGGAATAGAAGTATATAGATACTCATCCAAAAGAGCTAATTATAGGAGACACATCAAAAGGAGTTCAAACTCGTTCTTCTCTTAAGAACTTTTGTGCCAACACTACTTTTCTTTCTTAAATTAAACCTAAGTGCATTGACGAAGCCTTGAAAGATTATTCTTGGGTTATCACAATGCAAGAGGAATTGAACCAATTTGAGAGGAATGAGGTATGGAAGCTTGTTCCTAGACCAAGTAACCATTTAGTTATAGGTACTAAATGGGTATTTAGAAACAAGCAAGATATATTTGGTATCATGGTTAGAAACAAAGCTAGATTAGTGGCTAAGGATTTCAACCAAGAAGAATGTATCAATTACGAAGAAACCTTCGCTCCTGTGACAAGATTAGAAGCTATAAGGATGCTCCTTGCATATGCTAGTAGTAATAATTTTAATTTGTTTCAAATAGATGTTAAAAGCGCTTTCTTAAATGGTTTTATTTCCAAAAAAGTGTGTGTTGAACAATCACCCATATTTGAAAACTCTTTTTTTCCTAATCATGTGTTTAAATTGACTAAGGCTCTCTATGGGTTAAAACAAGCCCCAAGAGCTTGGTACGAGAGACTTAACTCTTTTCTTATTTTAAATAATTTCATTAAAGGTAAGGTTGATACTATATTATTTTTTAAATATTTTAAAAATAATTTTTTTATTATTTAAATTTATGTTGATGATATTATCTTTAGTTCTACAAACGAATCGCTTTGTGAATCAATTGCCAAGTGTATGAGTCATGAGTTTGAAATGAGTCTAATGGGTGAACTAACTTTCTTTTTAGGATTACAAATTAAACAACTTAGTGATGGTATATTTCTTAGTCAAACCAAATATGCTTTAGAATTATTAAAATGATTTAATATGGATGGTTCAAAAGCCATCAACACTCCTGTGAGTACTTCCACTAAGTTAGACATGGACGAAAGTGGAGAAAGTTTTGATCAAAAAACATATAGGGGAATGATACGTAGTTTACTTTACCTCACCGTAACTAGACCGGATATCATGTTTAGTGTAGAAATTTGTGCTAGATTTCAAACTAATCCTAAGTTATCTCATCTTAAAGCCATTAAAAGAATCCTTAGATATCTTAATGGAACTCAACTTAAGATTATGGTATCCAAAATCTGATTACTTTGATTTAATAGCCTATGCGGATGCGGATTTTGTTGGATGTAGAATAGATAGAAAAAGTACATCTAGAACATATCAATTTTTAGGACATGCACTTGTTTCTTAGACTTCTAAGAAATAAAACTCAGTTGCACTATCTACGGCCGAAGCCGAATACATAACCGCAAGTGCATGTTGTACACAAATTGTTTTAATAAAAAATACATTAGAAGACTACAGAATTCATTTAAAGAATATTTTCATAAAATGTGATAACATAAGTGCTATTTGTTTAACCAAAAGTCTCATTCAACACTCTAGAACTAAGTATATTAACATTAGGCATTACTTTACATGAGATCATGTCAATAATAATGATGTTACTCTAGAATTTATTGATACAAAACACCAATTAGCAGACATCTTTACAAAACCTTTAAATAAAAAATAATTTAACTTCATTAGAAAAGAATTAGGCATGCTAAATTGTCCTAATGCATGAGGTTGTTGTATGTCTCTTTTCAAATTTTTTTTTTCATCTTTCTGGTTTTCATGGACTTGATATTATCTTTTCTGATCTTATGACATATTTCGAATTTGTATTTTGAATGAAGCTATCACTTCCAATCTTGAATTGATTCTCTTGTTTCATCTATTGAAGATTTTTAGCATTATATGCATGACTCTTAGTTGATGAAGTTTTGAATTGATAACATGCCCATGTAATATCTTGGTCAAATTGATTCTATCGATTTCATACTCCCTCTACTTCTATTGGCATGAATGAATGGATTTCATTATTTATTTTTCTTACACTTTAGTATTATTTGAAGTTTGATAATCATGACGCATGCAACTTTTCATTTATACATATCGTTATGTCATGAAATTTGCATGAAAAGGAGAAGCTCTCAAAATTTTTATTGCTTGAATACTCTCTTCGGACTTCATACGAATTTGATGAATTCTTAACTCTTGTGCAAATTTTTACGTCTTGAGCTTTTATGACTTGATTTGTTATTTTCCACTTAATGAATGAAAATGCCAAGTTAGCCCATTATAAAATTTTTGATGATGATGTGTTCCACTTCATAAATTTTTCATGGAAATGCCAAGTTGGCTTTTATGAATTTTTAAAGTATGCAAACATCATCATGACTCCTATCATGAGTTTTGAGCTTGAATGATCTCTCTTTTCTTCCTCACGAATTTCTCTTGTATGAATGTCATGAGCTCTTGATGATATTTTTAGGAATTTTAGCTTCAATGATCTATCTTTTCCACTTTACGATTTTATTTCTAAGGCTTGAATTTTTGATCAAATTGTCTCTTGAACTTTTCATCTCAATCTTTCTTGGACTAACATTCATTATTCTTATCATGAGTTTTATGAATTTTATGTTTAAATGATCTCTTTTCTACTTCATAAATTTCATTTGGTAGAAATGATTCTTGTATGCCATTTTTAATGACTTGAATGATTCACTTTTATACTTCAAGAATTATTATGTAGAATTAACTCTTAATGCTGAATTTTTTATGTATGAATTTTTCATGTGCTCATAGAAAATCTTATGAATGTTTCACTTCAATACTCTATCCCTTCTACTTTATGATTTTTTCAATAGAATGCCCATTTCCTTGATGGATTTATGGCATCAAGGACCATTTCCTTTTTGTTGATGACAAAGGGGGAGAAATATGTGGCAAGTTGAATTGATGACTTGATGGAATGATAAATGCCTTGTATGTATCGTATTGCAATATATATTGCAATTGTCATGCTTTGTATCAAAAATTGATTGTTATCTTTAAAAGCATTGCAATGTATCACAATTATATGTAGCGTATCGCAATTGTATTGGAATGTATCACATGTTTCATAAATGCTTAAAATGGAAATTGCTCTATGATCATTATCATATCATGCTACTTGAATTTGATATCTTGCTTTGGCACAATAAGCTTTTATTTGTATACCATTTGATGATGTATCACAAAATGAAACCATGCTTTGGATTTGTACGTTTTATTTTGATATCATTTGATCCTTGCTACATTTCAAAATTATAGTTGATATCATGTGTCAAAATAATGATTGACCATCATCATTTGATATTGAACTTGAAAATGGGTGTCATGCCTTAACATCATTTTCAGATTATGAAAAATACAAGTTCCATATTTATGGATGAAAGTTTATGCTTGTTAAGCATGATGCTAAGTTTAACGAATGCAACTTATCTGTCTCAGCTTGAATTCAAGGGGTTTGAATTCAAGTATTTTCTTTCTCAAAATATAACATATAGATTGGGGGAGTTAAAGTTAACTCCATCATCAATTGATTATCATCATAAAAAAGAGAGAGATTATTGAATCTCAGATTTTGATGATGAAGTCAATTGATAGATTATTTGATCTAATCCATATTATTGAGTTAAGTGTGTAGGATTTACTTCGATAGCAATGAAGACATAAAGCAAATTGCCAAAGTCAAGTATGTTAGGAGTTCGAGAGTCTGCTATAAGTCTAAAGGTTCATCGAAAATGCTGCCGAAATTGGCCAAGAATGAATCGGGAACTTACCAAAGGAGTGTTGAAAGTTCACCAAAAGATTCGTCAGAGGTTTATGGAGCTCACTGAGATAGTCGAAAGCTTGCCAAATAGACTCATTAAAACTTGTTGTAAAGTATGGGAGCCTGCTGGGAGTCCATCGGAAGACTGTCCGAGGGTTCATCAGAAGTCCGTCGGAAGTTCACCGGAAGCTCGCTGTTAAGACTCTAGCTAGGAGAGTCCTAATTTAGTTTTATTGAAGGGGGTAAACATGTAAATCCTAAGGACATTCATATAAATTCTATCTAGCTGACCCCTATTAAAGAGGTGAAGAGGCCGGCTATGTTAGGATTAGTTTAGAAGTTGCTTCTTAGAGAAGCATTAGGAGTTGATTAGAAGTAGGGGTCTTGAGTAGGAGGAGTTGATTAGAAGTAGGAGTCTTGAGTAGGAGGAGTTGATTAGAAGTAGGAGTCTTGAGTAAGAGTCCTATTAGGAATTGGGGTTTAGAAGCCCTATAAATAGCCATGTATTCACTCTCTTTTCATAATGAATAGATTAATCATTTTAATAGCCTTTGAGCAGCAACTTGGAGGAAGGAACCCTTATAGAGTTCTAAGGAGGCCGATACCCTAAAGAGATCAACCCCAAGCTTAGAATCTACAAGGGTTCTAACACTTGGTATTAGAGTAACGTTTTTGGTATCTCATTACCCTTCCACAGCCATCCATCAGTCCTCCATAACTGTCCAAAGTAATTCTCATAATTTCTTAAAAGATCATCGCTGAATTTCGTCATCATCTTCACCATCGCGAATCATCCTTTGATCTCCCCGTGAATTACATTAAGTTCTGGTTTTCTACCTTACTGCTACTGTAATTTAGTTATCCTTATTTGAAAAATCTAACAAATTTGTTCCTATATTACTGTATAAACTTTTCATTGTAAAGCTTTCATCTCTAAGACGAAAGATGCACTACAGAATTTCAGTCGTATAGCACTATTTATTTGATCTTGCTATTGCATTTTTTCAGATTCCCTACCAGATTCCTTTTCTCAGTTCATCATGAATCTTAATATGAATAAACTTGAGGTATCTCTCCCTAAGCTCTTCAATATATTGAGAGAGGTAGAGAGCACAATCAAGAAAGAGAAATTAGTTCTCTATGTTGGTGAGACCAAAAGAAAAAGGAAGGCTGGGAAGACCCTTGAGAAGGGTAAGGGCAAGGGCAAATGGGATAAGGCAAAGGTTACCAAAATTGACCCAGCAAAGGACAAAGGCCAGTGCTTCCACTACGGTCAAGGTGGGCATTGGAAGAGGAACTACAAGGCATATTTTATAGAAAAAGTGAAATAGAAGCTTGGAAAAGCTTTAAGTACTTTCATGATCAGTCTACATGTGTCAGATTCTTATGATAATACATGGGTATTGGATACCAGTTGTGCTTATCATATCTGCAATTCGTTGTAGGGTCTGACAAGGTATAGGAGATTGGCAAAAGGCGAGATGGACCTCAAGATGGGCAATGGAGCAAGAGTTACTACTGTTGCTGTCGGTGAGGTCACTCTACATCTGCCTGATAGAGCTATTATTGCATCAGACGCATGTTATTTTGTTCTCTCTATTATCAAAAATATTATTTCCATTTCATGTTTGACATTAAATGGTTATAAAGTACTTTTTTAGAACAATTATTGTTCAATCAATAAGAATGATAAAATCATCACTAGAGCGACATTGCATAATGTTTTGTTTATATTAAATACTGCTTCACACATCATGAATGTAAGCATGGCCAAGTGGAAACGAGAAGAGGTGAATAATGCATATTTGTGGCATTGTAGGCTAGGTCATATACATGAGGGAAGAATTTAAAAGTTGTTGAAAAATTGATACTTAGATCTATTTGACTACGAGTCATATACAACTTGTGAGCCTTGCCTTCATGGAAAAATGACCAACTCTCCATTTAGTGGAACTAGAGAGAGAGCCATTGAGTTACTAGAACTCATACATAGTGATGTATGTGGTCCTATGTCAACTCATGTCATAGGTGGTTATTCCTACTTCATTACTTTTACTGATGATTTCTTTAGGTATGAACATGTGTACTTGATGAAGTATAAGTCTAAATTCTTCGAAAAATTCAAAGAGTATAAGAATAAAGTAGAGAACTAGACTGGAAAGAGTATTAAAACTCTTCGATCAGATTGAGGAGGAGAATACTTGAGTATAGAAATCACCCAATTCCTCAAGGACCATGGGATTCTATCCCAATAGACACCTCCTTATACACCACAGCTCAATGGTGTATAAGAAAGGAGGAATCGTATACTATTAGATATAGTGCGGTCCATGATAAATTTCGCTAGCCTACCCATCTCATTTTAGGGATATGCCCTACAGACTATAATTTACCTTCTAAACAGAGTTCCATCTAGATCGGTAGTGTCTACACCATATGAGATATGGAGAGGGAAGAAGTCCGATCTTAAGGTTGTTAAGATTTGGGGCTGCCCTGCCCACATTTAAAGACACGACCCCGATAACTTGGAATATAGGACGGAACCGTGCAAGTTCGTAGGATACCCCAAGGAAACTTGTGATTATTATTTTTATCATCCTGAGGACCAAAAGGTCTTTGTTGCCAAGAGAGCAGTATTTCTTGAGAAGGAAAATATTCTTGGCGGAGACAGTGGGAGCATGATAGAATTGAGCGAGGTTGGAGAACCTAGCTCAAGTACCATTCTAGAGATCGAGTCTGTTTAGGTACCTAACACATAAGTTCTAATTTTGTGTCAGACTGGTAGAGTGTCACACCCTCTTAAAAGATATATGAGACATATTAGTAGAGAGGACATTTAGGACATTGATCCTTAGACCTATGAGAGGCAATTATGAGCATAGACTCCGGGAAGTGGCAAGAAGCCATGAATTCTGAGATGAAATCCATGTACTCCAACAAGATTTGGAACCTTGTTGATGCACCTAAAGGTATCGTACCCCTTGGCTGCAAATGGATCTTCAAGAAAAAGATCGGGATACATGGAAAGGAAGAAACCTATAAAACAAGGCTAGTGGCTAAGGGGTATCGTTAGAGACAAAGTGTTGACTATGACGAAACCTTTGCACTCGTAGCTATGCTAAAATCTATCTAAATTCTATTGGTTGTTGTAACACATTATGACTATGAGATCTGGTAGATGGATGTGAAAATTGTATTCCTCAATGACAACCTCGAAGAGGAAGTGTATATTGCTAGTCATATATGCCTTGTAAGCCAATCACATGAGTGATGACACTTGTGACTTGATATGCACTCTTTCTCTTTGCTTTTTATTAGACATTTTATCACTTTATCTTGCACATTACATATATTGTGATCTTCTTAGATTTGTGCAATGGGAATCGGATCGTGATGAGATCACGATAATGAGACCGATTCACCTTTAAGTACAGACCCTAAAAAATCTTGATCATAGGTTACTCGAGAGGGACATCAAGATAACCGGATAAACTGGTGTGTTGTATACCCATTAATATGATGGAGGTGGCTGGTCTCATAGCTACTCATGTGGGGACACTAAGGGTATAGTGTAGTTGCTTATTGGGGAATGAGTTCACTGATTGATCTACCTATGAAATACTGGATGGTTATTGATACCTTACGTCAAACAACAATTCCGTAGTCCTAATAGTGCATCTGATCCTTAGACTTGAGACACTAAGGGTGTCTTGTATGAGTACTCCACTCTTTGATATCGAACTTATAGGTTTGAAAAGTTCCAGATCTAGTACAGCCAGTTATTGGGAGTTGTAGTCAATCTTACAAGGGCTATTGAGTGTCAATAGAGGATCATCCACTCTCTGTATCATGAGAGGAATATCCCATGTATTCTTGCTTAAACAAATCCTTGGTTAAGGTTATTCGGATTGAGAGAGAAAGAGTTCTCCGGGAGAATCTGACAAGAACAAGACTCGAGGAAAGACCATATGGGCCTAACAGCACCATGCCCGATATAGGGTCTCTAGGATATTAGTTGGATGAGGGACTATAGATACATGGTAATTGAGGATAGATAGGTCCGAAGGATTGGATTCCCCTATATCATCTGGGGGCTGCGGAGTAGTGGTCTAGTACGTCCGTAGTCGATGAGTTGGGTGAATTATTATAGAGATAATAATTCCCTAAGTCAGAATGAGTACTGACAAGTATGACTTATGGCCAGCTCGATATTGGGCCTAGAGGGTCACACATATGGTAGGTGTTGCGACGAGTAGAGGTTCAGATATGAGATATCCATTGGAGCCTCTATCTTATTGGATATCCATTAAGCCCCTAAATTATTGGATCCTAAGATGAGATCCAATAATTGCTAATAAGATATTATTGGGTAGAGACCCACTAATCCAAGAGGCTTGGGTAATTGGATGAAGAACCAATACCCAACAAAGTAAGATTCAATAGGGTTTACAGGAGGTCTCTTTAAATAGGAGGGAATCAAAGCTCTATAGGCTGGGGGGTTCTTTTGGTAGTCACATTCTATTCTCCTCTCCCTAGAGAGGTGCATCATCACAGTCCCTGTCGTATGGATACCATTAGAGAGGAGGACGCTTGACCTTCTTCATCCTTCCTACATATCTACAAGGATTCAGGGATATACGATCTCCCTAGGTATTTTCTTTTACACATGCAGTTTCGTAGATTTATTTTGACGCATCGATCTTCACACGATGATGGAACCTTTCTATGGGAAATATGTGGTCTTGGTTTTTTTGGTTCTTCCATTGTGCATGAGATATCACCTCAAAGGATTTTCCAATAGTGGTATTAGAGCCAGGTTATTCGTATGAAGATCGGATCTTAAACTACATGTGTTGTGATTTAGAATAGTTTTTATTGTCAAAATCATTGACGCAAAAGGTGAGGAAGGGCAGCAAGTGTTGCTGCCCTTGCTGCGCTCACATAGCGGCCGCAAGGCTCGCTTGCGGCCTCTTTGCACCTGCAACAAGATAACAAGCCGCCATCGCCTTACCTGTAAGGCGCAGCAAAGACACTGCAAGGGCGTGTAAAGCGCTACCCGCACCTTTGTAGGCAAAGGCACCCATGGCGCCCATCGCGGACAGGGGCGGTGCGCCCCCACGGGTAGTGGCCGCCACTGGCATGGTGGCGGCGACTGTAATGCCGTAATGTAGCAGGCAGAAGAGGGATTAGATTTTTTTGGGCAAAAGATATTTTTGCCCCTCGAAATTTTAAAAATTCTGTTTTCTATCCCTTTTGACAAAATGACCAAAATATCTCTCAAAATTTAGAAATTACCTCTATGTCCCTTATTTCAAATATATATATGTTAATTAAATAGTTTAGTTAACTATTATTATTTATCTAGTAGTCTTATAAAATAACATATATATGCAATGTACGATGTGGACAGATGATCATGGACCATGTGATGTGATGTGTGTACATGTGATTGTTATTATTGGGGCCTACGAGCCTCTATTTGTTCTCATTTATTATCGGGCCTGTGTGTCTGTAATTATGTTGTAATTACATGAGGCGTAGTGGTAGCGGGACCCACGAGGTCAAGACGGACGATCCGATGCATGGAGATGCATTGAGATGCCGACGGAACTAATAAAGCGAGAATGACGATCACAGGGCATAGAGATGCGCCGAAGCACACATAAATCTTGATGTGAGTGATTGGGCCCACTGGCTCAGGCCTGATCACATTAGGATGTAGTCCATGATCATTTAGTGTGATTGCTCATATGATGTGTGATTGATTATACACCAACTAGATATGTATATATATTTGCATGTGATGTAGATATATATTAAATATGCATGTGTATGACATATTTTGTTAGGAGACCAAATCAAAAATTCTCTCTATTAATAATATTAAGTCGGTAAATATGAGGCAATTAGATTGATCCATGTGGCCTTCCATCGTTATAGCTAGGAACCGATTCTCGGTGTAGGTTAAGTTGTTGAGTCCCTCGATACTCACCTATATCGTATTTCGCTATCTTATCTATGACATAGAGATGTCACCGGTGACCTGAGGACATGATATGCTTGATCGAGTCTCTCGAGAGTATATCATCGAATCAGACTCATCTTGTAATGATGGTGATGACTTAACCGAACATCATGGTTGGTCGAGTCCCTCGAGGCCATGGTAGTTCGGAGGTCGAATAGGATGGAAATTACAAGGAGTTATGATTGGCAAGAGTTGCCTACCTTTACAGGCTTAACGTGATTGGTCGAGTCCCTCGAGATTATATTAAGACATCGATTAGATCCCGATCCCCACTAGAGATCTGTCGGGGGTCTTCGATTCACATACCGGAGGGTGTTGTGTGTCTCGTAAAAAATTAGTGAGAGTACATTAAGATAGAAGTCCTTATCTTAACTATTTAATTTTTATAAAATCTGTATGTTATTTATTTCTGTTACATCTTTAATTTTAGAAAATATCGCTTTCAAATCCTTTACATGGCATACTTGATGTCAACCGCCTCACTGGTCCAAATTATCGCAACCTGAGAATCGCTCTCATGGCGGAGAAAATCATGTATGTCCTTGATACAGTTATCCCTACGCCTAACGAAAGGGTAAGTGAGGATGAGATCGGTCGTTATATGAAGTACATAGATGATTCCACTCTTGCTCAGTGTTATATGTTGGCCTCTATGACTACTGAGTTACAAAGACAGCATAAAATTATGGATGCTAATTTTATACTCCTGCATCTCCGCAAACTGTTTGAGGAACAGGGAAGAACTCAGCGATATGAGATATCAAAGAGTCTTTTCCGTGCTAGGATAACTAAGGGGACACCGGTTCAGAACCATATCCTTAAGATGATTGAGTGGATCGAGAAACTCATAGGTCTAGGAATGGTCCTAAAGGATAACCTGTATGTGGATCTTGTGCTTCAGCCCCTACCAGATTCCTTTTCTCAGTTCATAATGAATTTTAATATAAACAAACTTGAGGTGACCCTCCCACAGCTCCTCAATATGTTGAGAGAAGCCGAGAGCATCATCAAGAAAGAGAAGCTAGTTCTCTATGCTGGTAAGACCAGAAAGAAAAGGAAGGCTGAGAAGTCCCTTAAGAAGGGCAAGGGCAAGGGCAAGGGCAAAATAGGTAAGGCAAAGGTTGCCAAGAAAGACCCAACAAAGGACAAAAGCCAATGCTTCCACTACGGCAAAGATGAGCACTGGAAGAGGAACTACAAAGAGTACCTTGCAGAGAGGGTGAAACAGAAGCTTGGAGAAGCTTCAGGTACATTCATGATCAGTCTCCATTTGTTAGAATCTTATGATAACACATGAGTATTGGATACCGGGAGTACTTATCATATCTATAATTCGTTGTAGGTTCTAGCAGGACCTAGGAGATTGAACAGAGGTGAGATGGACCTTAAGATGGGAAATAGAGCAAAAGTTGTTACAGTGGCTGTTGGCAAGATCACCTTACATCTGCCTGGTGGAGCTATTATTGCATTAGATGCATGCTATTATGTTCCTTCTATTATCAAAAATATTATTTCCATTTCATATTTGATAGTGAGTGGATATAAATTAGTTTTTTAGAAGAATGGTTGTTCAATAATATTAGATGATGAGATCATCACGAAAGGAATATTGCATAATGGTTTATTTATACTAGATCTAGCTTCACATATCATGAGTATAAATGAGTCTAAGAGGAAACGAGAAGAGGTGAACAATGCATATCTATGGCATTGTAGGCTAGGTCACATTCATGAGGGAAGGATTCAAAAGTTGCTAAAGAGTGGATATCTAGATCCATTTAATTATGAGTCATATGCGACTTATGAACCTTGCCTTCGAGGAAAGATAACCAACTCTCCATTTGGTAGAACTGGAGAGAGAGCCACTGAGTTATTGAAACTCATACATAGTGATGTATGTGGTCCCATGTCGACTCATGCTATTGGTGGTTACTCCTACTTCATTATTTTCATTGATGATTTCTCAAGATACAGAATGCTGTAGGAATGCTCTCTACAATAAATGCTTGGCTATCTAGGCACTTCTCCATTAAGGACTTAGGAGAAGCATCCTACATATTGGGGATACGGATCTATAGATATAGATCCAAGAGGATGCTTGGCTTGTCTTAGTGTAAGTACATAGACACCATTGTCAAAAGGTTTTGCATGAAAAATTCCAAGAGAGGTCTCATACCAATGAGATATGGAATATCACTTTCTAGGAGTATATCCCCAAAGACTCCTGAAGAAAGGGCACACATGGATATGATATCATATGCCTTAGTGATAAGATCTATCATGTATGCTATGCTATATACCAGACCTGATATAACGTATACTCTAAGTGTCACGAGCAGGTATCAGGCAGATCCTGGCTTGGAGCACTAGAAAATAGTAAAATGTATCCTTAAGTACTTGAGAAGGACTAAGGATCTTTTTACTGGTATATAAAGGCAGTAGCCTTAGAGTTGAGGGCTACAAAGACTCGAGCTTCCAGTCTGATGTCGATGATAGCAAGTCGAATTCAGGGTATGTCTTCACCCTGAATCGAGGAGTAGTATGCTGGAAAAGTTTCAAGCAATATACTACTGGTGACTCGACCACAAAGGTGGAATACATTGTTACGGTAGAGGCAGCAAAGGAGAGAGTTTGGATGAAGAAGTTCATCGCAGATTTAGGAGTCGTGCCGAACAGCGAGGAGCCGATTACCTTATATTACAATAACAATGGGGTAATTGCTCAAGCAAATTAACCAAGGTCTCATTAGAAGTCTAAGCATGTTTTAAGGAGGTTCCACTTGATCAGAGAGATTGTGGCTCGAGGAGATATAGCAGTGGAAAGAGTTTCATCCGAAGATAACATTGCAGATCCACTAACAAAGCTGTTGACTAAGATTATATTTGAGCATCACAGGAGTTTGATGGGAATCAGACATGTAGGTGATTGGCTTTAGGTCAAGTGGGAGATTGTTGGTTGTAGGTGCCCTATAAGCCAATCACGTGAGTGATGACACCTGTGACATGTTACGTCGATCTCTTCGCATATTATTATTGGTATTTTCTCACATTATCTGGATGAATATTGTGATGTCCATGGATTTATGCAATGGGAATCGGATCGTGATGAGATCACGATAATGAGACCGATATACCTTTAAACACAAATCCTAAATCATCTAGGTCATAGGTTACTCGATGAGGACATCGAGATAACCGAATAGATTGGTATGCTATATACTCATCTATATGATGGAGGCGACTGGTCTCATAGTTGCTTGTGTGGGGAAACTAGAGGTACAGTGCAAGTGCTTATTGGAAAATAAGTTCACTAATTGTTCCGCTTACAGAATGCTGTATGGTTAATGATACATACTGTCAGACAATGATTCCATAGTCCCAGTAGTGTGTCTAGTCCTTAGACTTAAGGCACCAAAGATGCCTTGTTTGAGTACTCCATTCTTTAACACCAGACTTACAAGTTTAGAGAGCTCCAAATCTAGTATAGTCGGTTCTCGGGAATGGTAGCCAACCTTACGAAGGCAACTGTGTGTCAATAGAGGATCATCCACTCTTGGTATCATGAGAGATATATCTCGTGTGTGCTCGCTTAGATAAAATCCCTGGCTAGGGTCGTTCGGATTGAGAGAGAAAGAGTTCTCCGAGAGAATCACATTAGAGCGAGACTCGAACAAGATTCCGTATGGGCCTGACTTTACCATGCCCAATATACAGTCTCTGGGATATTAGATAGATGAGGGACTATAGATACATGGTAACTAAGGACAAACAGGTCCGATAGATTAGATCCCCCTATACCATCTGGGGACTATAGCGTAGTGGCCTAGTACATCCATAGTCAATAAGTCGAGTGAATTATTATGGAGATAATAATTCACTATATCAGAAGGTGTTCTGAGTTAGAAGGAGTTCTGATGGGAGCAACTCACGGCCAGCTCGGTATCGGGCTTAGAGAGTCACACACAAAAGTTGGATGTTACGACGAGTAGAGGTGCAGATATGAGATATCTGCGAAGCCCCTAGTTTGGATCCTGTGGATGAGATCCAATTGTGTAATTGGATGAGATCAAATTAAATAATTGGATAAGATCCAATTGGATGAGATCAAATTGGATCCAGTGGATAAGATCCAATGAGATCCAACTAGATAGAGATCTAATGTGAACAGGAACTATTAAAGATAAGCTTCCTCCACCTCTATATATAGGATAAACCTTCTAGTTCATAGGCTGAGAGCTCTTGGTAGTCATCCTCCTATTCTCCTTAGTCTCCTCTCCTCCTCCTTGGTTCCAACAGCCTTGTGGTGCACGTAGAGAGAGATCCCATGGTGATCTGAGGAGCGTCATTGCTGCATCCGTTGTGTGGATTACCACTAGAGAGGAGTACGCTAGTGCTCCTTCATCCTCTTCATCGGATCTAAAATTTTTAGGGATATACGATCTCCCCAGGTAATGCTTCTGACATAATACATATGAATTTTTTGGATTTACGATTTTTACGCACCAATCGTCGCACGACGGTCAAGTACATAACTATGAAAAATCCGATCTTGTTTTTATTTTTCGCTACGCATGAGATATCAAAACTCTCAATTTCCTAACATAAAGTCCTAACAGACCTGCCCTCTTCAAATCAGCTTTATGATAGAACCTCAGAGGAATTTTATGTAGATTGATCTTTGAGGAGGATCAACCCTTGGAACGCTATAGGGGTTCCACCCTCCTAGAAGTTGGCCAAATGATTGCAATTATAGATGAATCTTGTTATTCCAAAGAGATGGAGGCTACATGCTTATATAGGGCTCCAAACCTTAGCCCTAGGGGCTGCTTCCTAAGTGAACTATCCATTTTGCCCTCAACCTTAACTGACCAGCCTAGTAACGGAGGGTGGTGACTAAGAAGCCCAAAAGCTTAAATGTAAATCCTAGCCACTCTTCTTTATAGGATAGAGGCAGCTAGGTGGGGTTTATTACACTCTCAAAGGGTTTTTATTAGCTGTTACTTGGTTGAGTAGGACCCAACCCTACTAGAGTCCTATTAAGCCTGCCCTCTTTAAATCAGCCTTGTCCTCAAGGTTGAGGTTCCATGAACTCAGGGAATCGGGTCTTCAGCTCCTTATATGATTTCCATGTGGCATCTTCGAGTGATAAATTATTTCAATGCACTAGCACTTCAGTAGAGGGATGTCGGTGACATATCATGATTCTACAATCGAGGATGGCTTATAGTTGGGCTTGAATATCTCCATCATCAGTGGTGTTGGGCAGTTAGATCTGGGGTGACTTATGTTCTCCTAACTTGGGCTTCAAGCATGACACATAGAAGACAGGGTGAATTTTGACATCTTTAGGTAATTTAAGTTTGTATGTCACGGCTCCAATACGCTCTGTGATCTGATAAGCTCCATAAAAACATGGAGATAGCTTTATGGAGGCTCATGTGTTAATGGAGAGTTGCTTGTATGGTTGTAGGCGAAGATAAACCCAATCTCCTATTAAAAATTTTCTTTCGTTTCGTCATGTGTCGGCTTGCTATTTTATTCTGGCTTGAGCAGTAAAGAGACTATCCTTTAGTAGTTGTAGGAGTTTGTCCTTGTCAATTAAATCTTGATCAACCTAATCTACCTTGGTTGAGCCAATTACATACTTTGGAATCACAAGGGCTGGCCAACTATACAATGCTTCATATGGGGTGCATTTAGTATATGCATGATACGTAGTGTTATACCACCATTCAGCCCAGGGGAGCCATTTCATCCACTCCTTTGGTTGGTCACTAGCGAAACACCGAAGGTGCATCTCTAAACACTTGTTCACCACCTTTGTTTGGTCGTTAGTTTGTGGATGATATGTTGTGCTCATCTTGAGTTTGGTGCCCTACAATTGAAATAACTCGGTTTAAAATTTACTAGTGAAGACCCTATCATGATCACTTACAATGGACCTTGGCATCTCATATAGTTTAATAATATTTTCTATTAAAATTTGAGCAATACTAATAGTAGTGTAGGGATTTCGCATAGCACAAAAATGAGCATATTTTGTAGTCGATCAACCACCGCTAGGATTATGCTTTTACCTTTTGAAGGTGATAGCCCTTCGATGAAGTCCATGGAGCTGTCAGTCCACATCAAGTCAGATATGGGTAGTGGTTGTAGTTTCCCTAGACTCGCCACTGTTTCACCATTTTGTTATTGACACATCACATTGTGCCACTTATTCAGATAAATTTTTTCATCCCTCTCCAATAAAAATTTTGCTTCACTCTTTTGCAGTTTCTCATAAATCCAAAATGCCCTGCTGAAGGTGTAGAGTGCATTTCGTGCAGAATGACTTTGATGCAAGGGGAGTCGGGTATAAGTACAATACGACCTTTGTAGCGTAGATCCCTTGAATCTCAAGTATAGTGAGCTATTACGCTTGGATCCTCCTTTAATTTTTTAATGATGTTATTGGTCTCTGGATCCTTCTTCCGTTCCTCCCTAATGTCCTCGAGAAAGCCGATGGTAGGAAGAGAGATGGCTAAAAATTCAGCTTACTCAGGTAGTTGTAAGAGTGCATCTGCAACAACGTTTTCTTTCCCCTTTTTGTAAATAATTTCATAATCAAATCCTAGAAGTTTGGTTATCCATTTATGCTGCCCCGGGGATGATATCTTATACTCTAAAAAGTACTTGAGGCTTCTATGATCGGTTTTAATCTGAAATCATCGGACAATCAAGTAGGGTCTCCACCATTTATCTTGTGTTACTACATGCATAATGGCGAGCATCTCCTTATCAATCTTCTCAATTTCATCCTTCTAGAGGTGAGGATAGCAGTATAGCCAAGTGTTCACTGGTGGTTTGCTCGAAAGAATTGAAATTTGGTGGTCATGTTGTCGAGTAGGAGGAAGACCACGCGGTTTAACAAAAACATTATCAAATTTAACAAGCAATTAGGCAAGATTTTGATCTTCAATTTTTATTTTCTTCCCCTCTAGTTGCTGCTGGAGATGCATCAAAAAACCACCATTTATTTTGTGTAAAACTTTCTCCATTCGTTGGGTCGAAACGGTGGTTACGTTGCTTCCGCGCTTCCTACATAGGGTGACCTATTTGCCTTTATAGTAGAATTTCAGAATTAATTTAGAAAAGTTTCAAGAGACGTCACCTAGCATCGTTAGCTATTCTATGCCCAGCATGGCCTCATAATTATCAAATGGTAGGAGGAAGAAGTCGACGATAATTTCTTGGTCTTGCAGTAATAGTTTCACCTACGGGCATCTTTGGTCGCACTTTAGGATTCGATCGTCGGTGACCTTTACGTCGAACTTGCTGCAATCTTTGATGTGGAGCACCATTCGAGTAGCAACCTTACTATTTATGAAGTTATTAGTGCTGCCTGTGTCGATGAGAATAGTGATCGGTTGTTGTTTGAGAAGGCCTCCAACTTTCATTATTTGTGGATTTGAGTAGCCAACTAGTGTATGTACCATAAATTCGATCGATTTTGGCTCTTCTACATCTTCTTCATCATATTCAAGGCTCTCTTTTGGGTATTCAATGATCTCTTCTTCCACTAGTTCAATCACATGAAGTCTCCCTTTTTTATAGCGATGATCATAGCTCCACGGCTCATCGTAATGCCAACATAACCCCTTTGTAGATCGCTCCCGAAGCTCTTCTCTTATCAACTTTTTTGGTACAGGGGCTTGGGTAACAGTAGGGGGGGCTAAGGGCTTTGATATTATTGGTTGGGGAGTGACCCTAGTCCTCTGAGCTTCGTTATTCAATCGCTCCTCTTGAAGTCATGCGAAAGAGATGGCTGCCATAAGCGTGTACGGTTGTTGCGCTTTAACTTCTCCCTAGATCTCCGGCTTCAAACCCTCAATAAACATCCCCAATAGCTGTTTTTTAGACTAATCATAAGTTTGATTATATAACCTTTCAAATCTGATTTGATACTCTTGGATGGTGGAGGTTTGTCGAATCTTTGCTAATTGTCCGTCAATGTTCTCGTAATTGGTTGGTCCGAAGCGGATCAGCAGTCCTTCTTTGAATCGCCACCATGAGAGGACTTTATGAGTGTGTTCAAATCAATCAAACCACTATATGGCATCTCCTTCAAGATGTATAGCCACAATTTCCACTATAGATGCATCCGTGGTTTTGTGATACCGAAAATATCGCTCCGCACGCGAGATCCAACCAATTGGGTCTCCTTCTAGATGAGAAGTCCACCCTCATGCATGGATAGTAGGGATCAGTTATAGAGCCTCCCCTCTCCTGGAAGTCATCCCTTCAGTCAGAGTTCTCTCCTTGATGAGATTTCTTCGGGCTCGGTGATCGGCCCAAACTGAGTTCGACAAAGAGAGTCCGAATCTTATCCTCTATTCATGCCTCGAAGGCTTTAAATTTAGCATTGATTGGCTCCTTAGATGCCATAGTATATGTCTCCAAATCTGTAATGTTAAGTTCTCTCTTTGTTGCCAAGTTAAAAGCATGTATCGGTTGATAGAAGTGGTGGCCGAATGGGTTGGTGGATTGGTGGATGTTGGCTACGATTTAGGCTTGTTTTGTGGCTATTTTGGGTGTGATTTGGGGGTGCAATTTGATGGAGTTTTAGGGCTGTGATGGTAGTGGATGAAGGTTGGAAGAGGATTTTAGATCTGTGGTAGATGGTAGCAAGGGTTTGATAGAAATCGATGGAAGTTGCTGCAGATATGTGCTGTCTCGTAGGAGCAGAATTATCGTCGAAGAAAAAGTGATTTATCAATGAAATTTCTAGCAAAAACTGAGACATTTGAGGAGGGAATTTGATAGCAAAATCTTGGTTTAGATAACAGTAATGATGACAAATTGGATCAAGAAAATTTCGATAGCATAATAGCAACAAAATCGATGCAAGTTGCGATAGCAGAATTCTCGTTGCAAAATTCCAACGGTTTGCGATGAAAATTTGCCGCAACACAAAAACATTTCAGAGAGGAATTCCATGATAGATTAATCATAGATGAAAGCCAAGATGATCTATGAAGTGCACAAGAAATTTTGTTCAAAAAGGATAGCAAATAGATCGGTTTAAAGACAGTAATATGTGGCTGAAATTTTCTATAGCAATCCTTTGTTCGCAAAGATGATAACTTTTGCGACGAAAGGAATTTGTAGCAAAGGATAGATAGCAATACTTCTTTTTGGTATTTTGAATAGAAAATTATAGTAGCAAAAGGTATTGGTGATAGGAGAATACCATATCTATGATGCAATTGGAGGTGGCAGCAGTAGATTGATTTGATCTATGACAGAAGATGACGGTGGAGACGGCGACGTCAAGAACAATTGTTGGAATTGCTTGGTTGATGGTGGGCAGCAGGGATGACAGCAAAAGTAGTAAGATTGCTGCTCTGATACCAGATGATAGAACCCCAGAGGAATTCTATGTAGATTGATCTTTGAGGGGGATCAACCCTTGGAATGCTATAGGGGTTCCACCCTCCTAGAAGTCAGCAAAATGGTTACAATTGTAGATGAATCTTGTTATTCCAAAGAGATGGAGGCTATATACTTATATAGAGCTCCAAACCCTAGCCCTAGGGGCTGCTTCCTAAGTGAACTACCCATTTTTCTCTCAACCTTAGCCGACCGGCCCAATAAAGGGGGGCGATAGCTAAGAAGCCCAAAGACCCAAATATAAACCCAAGCCACTCTTCTTTATAGGATAGAGATAGCTAGGTGGGGTTTATTATACTCTCATAGGGTTTTTATTAGCTACTACTTGGTTGCATAGGACCCAACCCTACTAGGGTCCTATCAGTCTATCATCATTCGACATTGAACTTGAAAATGGGTATCATTTTCAATTGAGAAAAATATGAAGTTTCATATTTATGGATGAAAGTTCATGCTTGTTGAGCATAATGATAAGTTCAATGGACGAAATTTATCGATTTAGGCTTGAATTCATGAAGATTGAATTGAAATATTTTTTTTCTCAAAATATGGCATATGGATAGGGGGAGTTAAGGTTAACTTCATCATCAATTGATTGTCATCATCAAAAAGGGGGAGATTATTAAATCTCATATTTTGATGATGAAGTCAATTGATAAGTTATTTGATCTAATCCATATTATTAAGATAAGTTTACAGGATTAACTACGATAGCAATGAAGACATAAAGCAAATTACCAGAGTCAAGTACGTTGGGAGTTCGAGAGTCCACCGGAAGTCCGAAGGATCATCAGAAGTGCTGCCAGAACTTACTGAGAATGGATCGGGGACTTGTCGAAGGTTTCGGAAGTTCGCTGGAAGGTTCGTCGGAGGTTCACAGAGCTCACCGAGAAAGTTTGGAAGCTTACCAGAGATTCATCGGAACTCGCTATAAAGTTCGAGAGCCTATTGGGAGTCCGCCGGAAGATATCCGAGAGTGTGTCAGAAATCCATTGGAGGTTCACCGAAAGCTCGTCGGAAAAAGACTCGACATTGCCGGATTATAATTTGCTTAGAAATATGCTTCAATTTTATAGTTAGCATGTAATTAGGATTAGGATTAGGTGATAATTCTAATCAACCCTTATAGGGGCCAATTGAGCCTTAATTGGACTGAATTGGGCTAGATTCAGGGCCCATTCAGTAGTGTCAGTCCAAGTCTGGTGTGGCATCTCCAAACTGGGGTGGCGGCACCACCTTGAGAACTAGTTCCCAGGTGGTCTGGGCTATGGTATTGCCCTAGGTCAATAGTGGTACCATTGATAGTTATTACCTATCAACGGTAGTACCACCCCTCCGTAGAGTCCGAGGATCCTGTCAGGTAGTAGTACCACCAGACTAAGCGATGGTACCACCTAGTACACTAACAAAGCAAGGTCAACTAGTAGTGGTACCGCTAGTACCCGGAAATCCGGGATGTGACTCTTTTTGGCTCCAATTCTAAAGCCAATTGAGTCTATAAATACCCCTTACTTCTCAGCTGGCTAAGTACATTGAGAAGTGATAAAAACTAAGTCAAAGCTCTAGCAAAACTACATTCGATAGCTTGAGTGTTCACCTCCCAAGTCTCATTTGTAAAAGTTCTGTAAGAGAGTGTGAACCCCTTATAAAAGTTTGTAAGAAGGGTGCTTGATCCTTCCCCTTCAAGAAGAATTAATAGTAGAAGTTGGGAACCTCATCGGACGAGGTTTCAAAAGTAGACATAGGTCGTTTGACCGAACCACTGTATATCGCTACGTACTTCTCTTAATGTGTGAGTTTTAAATTGTTGCATTTCAATCCTTACATAGTTGCAATCTCTCAATCTCCTCTTCTCTACTTTTTATCATGTTCACTCGAATCACTTAGCTGAAATCATTTTTGTCAAACCGAAACTTCTCAATGCATAACTCTTTTCCATAATCATTTTGAATTTATGGTTATTATCTGCTGCACTAATTCACACCCCCCCCTGCGCCCCCCCCCCTTACCCTCTTAGTGCCACTCTAGATCCTAACAGTGAGTATTTGAGTATAAAGTTCACCTAGCTCCTTAAGGACTATGGGATTTTATCCCAATGGATACTTCCTTGTATACCTCAACTCAATGGTATATCAGAAAGGAAGAATTGTACGCTATTAGACATAGTGCGGTCCATGATGGTTTTTACTGACCTACCCATCTCATTCTAGGGATATGTCATAGAGTCCGCATTTTACCTTCTGAATAGAGTTTCAACTAAGTCGATAGTGTCTACACTATATAAGATATAGAAAGGGAAGAAGCCCGATCTTAATGTTGTTAAGATTTGGGATACCCTGCCCATGTTAAGAGACATAACCCCAATATGTTAGAATCTAGGATGGAGTAGTACAAGTTCATAGGATACGCCAAGGAAACTTGTGGGTATTATTTCTATTATCTCATAGACCAAAAGGTCTTTGTAACCAAGAAGGCAATGTTCCTTGAGAAGGAACACATTCTTGGTGGAGATAGAGAGAGCATAATAAAGTTGAGCAAGGTTGGAGAACCTAGCTCAAGTACTATTCCATAGTCAAAGTTTGTTCAGGTACCTAGCACACAAGTTCAGACTTTATGTAGGTCTGGTAGGATATCCCATCCTCCTAAGAAATATGTGGGACATATCAAAGGAGAGGATATTGAGGATATTGATTCTCAAACCTACGAGGAGGCTATTACGAGTATAGACTCCGAGAAGTGGTAAGAAGCTATAAATTCTGAGATGGATTTCATGTACTCCAACAAGGTTTAGAACCTAGTTAATATACCTAAGGGTATCGTACCTATGAGTTGCAAGTGGATCCTCAAGAAGAAGATCAGAGTAGATGGAAAGGTAGAGACCTATAAAGCAAGGCTTGTGGCTAAGGGGTATTCTTAAAGGCAATGTGATGACTATGACAAAACCTTCTCACTCGTAACCATGCTAAAATCCATCGAATTCTATTAGCCATTATAGTATACTATGATTATAAGATCAGGCAGATGGACATGAAACTTGTGTTCCTCAATGACAACCTCAAGGAGGAGGTGTATATGTTACAGCCCAAGAGATTCGTATCTAAGGAGAGTTCAGATAACATGTGTAGGTTGCTTAGGTCTATCTAAGGACTAATCCAAGCTTCCTAAAGTTAGAACATAAGATTTGATGAGGCAATCAGATCTTATGACTTCGTTAAGAATGAAGATAAGCCTTATGTGTATAATGCTAGTCATAACTGCCTTGCAAGCCAATCACATGAGTGATGGCACATGTGACTTGATATGCATTCTTTTTTCTTATTATTATTTAGCATTTTATCACTTTATCTTGCGTGTTACATATATTGTGATGTCTATGGATCTATGCAATAGGAGTCGGATCGTGATGAAACTGATTCACCTTTAAACACAGATACTAAATAATCCCAATCATAGGTTACTTAAGAAAGACATCGAGATAACCAGATAGACTGATGTGTTGTATACCCATCCATATGATGAAGGCGATTGGTCTCATAGCTGCTCGTTTGAGGACACTAAGGATACATACATATGCTCATTAGAGAATGTTGAATCTCGGATTTTGATGATGAAACTAATTGATTGTGGTTTATTGTTTAACTATGTTTTGAGTTACGCAGGTCTACTATCGATCAAGATTAGACAGTTGACACTAGAGGAATTGATGTTGCGATGGAAGTGATCACGTCAGGATATTGGATGTCGAGCTGGAGGTTCGATCGACAATCGGCCGAAGGCTTCGTACGTCGGGCATCGGGCCAAGAAGAGTATGTTGTGCCAAGGATATCGGGATTGCAGAGGTCAACCGCCGATTGGGCAATGGATCGCAAGAGAGGATAATGTGTCGAAGAATCGGACAAAGTACCAACCAATGATGTGTTGGGCAACTGAATGTCAATTCACATTGTAATAACTGTCTAGATCAAAGTAGAATGTTTGTTTGTGTGTATGCAGGATTAACTACGATAGCAATGAAGATGTAAAGTAAAACAAAGTGCTGGAAGGCAAGTGTGATGGATGGTTGGGAGTTCAAGAGTTCGACGGAAGTCCGAAGATTCATTTGGAGTGTTGCCGGAACCGGCCGAGAACAAGTAAGGAGCTTACCGAAGGGATTTCGGAAGTTCACCGAAAGGTTCATCGGAAGTTCAAGGAGCTTGCCAAGAAAGATCAGAGCTTGCAAATGAAGCTTGTTGGAACTCGCCAAGATCATTGTGAAGTCTGAGAGCTTGCCGGGAGTCCGCAGAATGGTTTCCGAGGGTTTGTCGAAAGACCGCCAGAAGTTCGCCGAAAGCTCATCGAAAGAAGTCTTATCTTATGGACTTTGTAATAGCTTAAAAAATATCATTAAAATTTATAGTTAGCACATAATTTGGTTTAGGATTAGGTGTTAATCCTATAAACCAAATTTGGGCCAATTCAGACTTTATTTGGATCGGTTTCGGTCGTGTTTTTGGCCAAAACCACTGTGCTGAAATGACCTGGGCGGTGGTACCACCCAGGCTGGGCGGTGGCACCACCTAAAGGTCGAGAGCTGGGCGTTGGAACCGCCCCAGGCTGGCGGTAGCACCGCCCAGCACCCGCGCGCACCAGCGATGGCACTGCTGGATGGGTGGTGGCACCGCCCAGTACAACCAACACCGAGAAATTCAAAATGGTTCAAATTTTGGCTCCAAGTTTGGGCTCCAAATTTGAATCACTTTGAGGCCTATAAATACCACACTCATTCAGAGTTTAAATGGGGTCTAGAATTGAAAAAAAATGGGGGAAACTCTCTTAAAAGTGTCTCAAATCTTCCCTCGAAGTCTGAAGAGTATTCTAGTCCTAGAGAGGGTAAGAGTGCTTGTAAGGGTTATCTCCTAAGCTTGTCAAAAGGAGAGGTGCTGTGAGGGAGTTCATCCTCACCCGTTGGAAGGAGGATAGCTAGTGGAAAGCCGGTGGCCTCAAGCAAGAGGAATCGGGAGTGGACGTAGGTCGGATGACCGAACCACTATAAAAATCTGGTTTGCATTTACGTTCTTGCTATTTACTTTGCTGCAAACTCTTTCCACTTAATTTGATGCTCTACTTCTCATCTCTACAAACATCTTTAAGTTAGAGTTTTTCTTATATGATTCCACCGATACGACTTTCATAATACGAAACGAAGTTTCCACCGTACGAAGTTTCCGAAACTTGTTCGAATCGCTAAAAATTTATCGTTCCTTACCGCTGCACTAATTCACCCCCCCCCCCTCTTAGTGCCGCTCGATCCCTAACAATTGGTATCAGAGCCACGTTATTTCTCATTCGGATTTACACCCATAAGAAATGGCTCTTCATGGCTTTCAAGAGGGCTTTTCAGTTTTTCGTCCACCGTTCTTTAACGGTTCAGACTACACATATTGGAAAACTCGAATGAGAGTTTTCTTGATTTCTCTTGTTTTAAACTTATGGAACATCATTAAAAATGGATTTCAACTTCCCTCTAAACCAACGAACGAATGGTCGGACTTAGAGAAAAAATCTTTTTCTTTGAATGCAAAGGCAATGAATGCCTTATTTTGCGATTTGGACAAGAATGAGTTCAATCGAATTTCTATGTGCAAAACGGCTTTTGACATTTGGTGAACACTTAAAATCATGCACAAGGGAACTAGTAGAGTTAAAGACTCGAAAGTAAACCTCTTATTGTATGATTTTGAGCTCTTCCAAATGACACCAAGTGAATCTATCGACAACATGTACACCCGGTTCATGGATGTCGTCAATAGTCTAAGAGCTCTTGGTAAATCTTTTTCGAATTTTGAACTCGTAAGCAAGATCTTAAGATCTCTTCCAAAAAGGTGGGATCCTAAAGTAACCACAATACAAGAAGCTAGAAATCTAAATGACCTTCCAATTGAAGAACTAATTGGCTCACTAATGACATATGAAATGAGCCTCCTAGAACATATTGAATATGATGAACATATGAATCACCTTCTAAAGAACAAGAAGGTTTTGGAACTCCGAACTATGAAATATCACTTGAGTGATGACTCAAGTGATGAGGACAATGAAGAGAACATTGAACTTTTAATGAATCTTAATAAGTTCATTAAACAAAAATCTAAAATGAATAATAAACTTGAATGGAGGATGAGGCCAAAGAAGAAGAAGGCTTGTAAAGAAAAATCAAGTAAAGAAGAGGCGAAATAAGCTTTGACGATTTTCGACAATGAGGTAAGAAACTCACCCAAGTTGCTTTTACCTTATTTTGAAATTACATGATGCTTTTCATGAATGCTTAACTTAGTTATTTTTTTTATGTTTTTAGAAATTAAAACAAATTGTTTTAAAAAATTATGCTATGTTTTTCCTTCTAGCATTTTTGAAAAATTATAAAAATGATCATGAAAAACTATATTATTAAAGTTTCATGCATATTATGATTCAAAACTTTGAATGATTATGAATAATGATTGCTTAGTTTATGATTTCCATATCGTATTTTGATGCATGGTTTAACACAAAAGTTAATTAGTATGATTATGTTTAATAAAGTTAATCCATGATTGTGTACTTCGGTTTTCATGCAATGAGGATTTGAAGTAATGTTAATTTAAAAATGTCTATCTTAGATTAATGTGTCTTAATCCTTTTTATGATGAAGTTTTTAGATGATGCATGTCTTCATGAAATCAATTGCAAAACTAAAAGACCTAACTCACAAATTTTCAAAATGAAAGAAATGTGGTTTTGATGTTGCCTTGTGTTATATTTGGACTTAATGGTTTTCATGACGAAAATTATTTTTTAGATTTTTAAAATGATGTATGATTTTAGCAAAAGTTTGAGCATTGATCATCTTGTTATAACAAATAAAAGAAAGAATTAAAATGATTTTGATGATGCATTATGAAAACATGCTTAATGATGGTATCATACTTGATAACTTGAAATCTCATATTTTGAAATAATATATTCATAATGAATCCATGAATCTTGATGATTTTCGCATCACATTTTTGAAAGGATCAAAAGGCACTAAGAGGGGGGGGTGAATTAGTGCAGCGGATTAAACTCGTATTCTTGAAACCGATTTCGCAAAGAAACACAAGTTCGTGGAAGAATTCGATTCGACGAAAGAGAACTTGAAAGTAATTGCTTGTGAAAAGGAACTAACTAAGAACTTGCAGCCAAGAAATGAAGTGATTTCAGAAATGTAAACACTCACACATTTGAGGAGACAATGATGTATAGTGGTTCGGTCAAATGACCTACATCCACTCTTGAAGCCTTTGCAATGAGGCTCCGCTCTTCCACTAGCAAGTCCTTTGAAGGGGAAGGATCAAATACCCCCTTTTACAACCCTTTACAAGATGTTCACACTTGTACAAGATCTCTCAAGAAGAAGAAAGGTGAACACTTAGCAAAGAATACAACACTTTTCAAAAACTCTTCAAAAGCTCAAGACTCAAACTTTTTGCTCAAAGGGTAACCCTTTCAGGTGAGAAAGGGGGTATTTATAGATCCAAAAGTGGATTTAAATTGGGCTCCAAATTCCAAGTGAATTTGGAGTCCCAGATTTGGTGGTCAAAGCGGTGCCACCGCCTGTCAGGGGCGGTGCCACCGCCTGTCGATCTTTGATCGACGACACGAAGCGTGCATCGCTTCAGCAAAGCGGTGCTACCGCTCATCCGTGGATCGAAGGCGGTGCCACCGCTTTCACCAGCGGTTCCACCGCCGTCGAATGGCTGAAGGCGGTGCTACGCTTCGCCAGCAAGCGTTCCACCTGCTTTGTGTGTGTGCAGTGGCGGTGCTACGCTCCAGTCGGGCGTTCCACCGCCCAGTGTATGTTCCACCGCCCCAGCTTGGGCGGTTCCACCTCTTGCCCCCATTCGACAGAGTGAATGGGGCCTGTTTGTCCTCAACTTGACACAAGAGTGGCCTGGTTGGCTCCTCGAATTTTGGGCAGGATTTATTTCTTAAATCCTTGCTCTACTCATGTGCAAATTTACGAACATAACTTAACGTGATTTGATCGGACACCCTTCAAGTCGACTTCGGCGAGTACTACGGTGAGATTCAGCAGGCCTCCGATGCTTCCTCGGATTTTGCGCGGTGGTCTCCCAAAGATACTCCCAAGCCCAACTAGTCTTCTACTGGTTTCGAATTTTCCGGAAGTTCCGCGAACCTTCGACAATCTTTGAAATGGACTTTCGAAAACTTCGACAAGTCCCTGAGTTGATCTTGGATGGTTCCGGCAACTCTTCCGAAAATCTCTCGGACTTCCGATGAACCACCGACGGACTTGGCCTTGATAAATCACGTTATGTTTTCCATCGTAGTAATTCCTGCACACTCATCTCAACAAAGAGATTAATACAAATATTTCACCACTTGATTTCATCATCAAAATCCGAGATTTAACAATCTCCCCCTTTTTGATGATGACAATCAATTGGTGATGGAGTTATTCTTAACTCCCCCTATGTATATGCCATAAAGAAAAATCGCTTGAATTCAATTTTTGAATTCAACATAATTAATTTTAATTTCAAGATTTCAAACTAGACATCAAGGATATCAATGAAGTATACATATAAAAAGAAAGCATGATATCAAGAACCCAACTAAGTTTAATTTGGACAGCGCATATCATATAGCAATACACATTTCATTTCTCCCCCTTTGTCATCAACAAAAAGGAGACGAGGGAATTATAACAACAAGGAGGGTCGGAAAACATCACAGATATGGAAAAGGAAATCAGAAAACCGAAAACCATTCCACAGTGGCCGAAAAGATATATCATGAAGTTAAGACAATATAGATGTCACGATGTAAGGAATACAACATACATGTCAACATACAACATAAGTTTACATCGTTCAAAAAGAAAACACAAGCAACGCTACTCTTCAGGGAGGAATGCCAAGATGCCTATACATGTGATCGATCTTTAAGTTCATCTTCCGCATCTCCTTCAAAATTTCAATTTGCTGTAGTTTTACTTCATTTAACTCTCTCATGATCGGGTCAGTAGTAGATGGAGCAGAAAATGTCACTGATGTAGCTGCAACAAAAGGATCAGGAGGAGGAGATTCATTTCCCCTAAGGACTGGTGTTTCAGGATGGTCTACTACGGGGAGGTATATCACATCTCCTAGGTTGCCTAACTCCTATTCCATGCTCGACAGTACATCTAAGTCGTCTCAGTAGTTTAACATTAATAACATTAAATTTTTCGATTTGTATTGCTTCTTCATCGGTGGAATGCAGATGTTATGGGCATGCAATAGTCTAGTTATTAAACCTCCATATGGTAACATTGATCCTTTAGAAAGGACCTCTATCATGTCTTTGCCTGATTAGGTAACCAAAACAGAAATATTGTCTAGTCATAATCCAATATAAGGTACCTAATTCGATTGAAACTGATCTCATCATGATGAAAGCGCTTAGGAATAATAATGTTTATCGAATGTGATGCAAAATTTTAGAGTTAAAAGGTAATAGATGTTCACAACTCTTGGGAATTATTCCTAAATTTGGGTTTGCAAACACAGTTTCTAAAGCTTCGAGTGAGTGGCACCAATGTGTCCATATCCCATTTTCCCGAAAATAACATCCTAGCTCTTTTCAACAATTCCAATTAATGAGCATATAGTATTATCACATATTTGAATCTCATTACCTAGAAGATAAGTTGACAAGCCATCATCGATCCTGATTAAATTAGCATAGAACAACTTAACTAAACGTGAATAAATAGGTTCAATAATTTGCAGAATAGGTAAAGCCTCTAAGTCTGCAAACCACATGAAAGGTTCTAAGTTTCCTAATTGATTCAAATCAACATACTTTCCTTTGTGAATGGGTCTTGAACCAAATTCAGAAAATCTAAGGGAGGCTTCTTGTGATTTAAACAAGGATTGGTCAAATGAATCTATCCCCATCCTTTTTCCTTTGTCTCTTGATGTTCTTCTAGGAGCCATTTCTATGAATAATCGAAAATTAATTGAAGAAAGGAATGAAACTTCACAAGAAAATGAAAGAGAAAGAATTCTGTTTTTACCTTAGATTGGTTCTTTGAGATGTAGGAAGAATGAATCACGATAGAATCTCCTCCTTAGGCTTCTAGATAGGAAGAAATCACACCAATTTGAAGTTTAGAGGAGTTTAGAAGAGTGAGGAGAGGCGGTATGCAGATTAGGGGAGGCGGTTCTACCGCCGGCCCTAATACATTTTATAGGAGGGTGTTCGGGCGGTTCCATGCCAAAGAAACAGTTCCACCGCTTTGTGGTCGATTACCCAGCGGTTCCACCGCCAGATCTGGCGGTGCTACCGCCGGTAGCACAAAACCACTTCGGATTTTAATGTTTTTCCACCTCTCCCCTTTTTTTTTTTTTTTAAAAAAAAAAATCTCGAAGATGGGATGAAGTCAAAAGAAATAAATCCATGGACAATCCGAATCAAATTGATGGAAATCATAGTTTAAACATAATTTCAAGAAAAGACATAAAAAAAAGGTTACTTACTTGGACAGTTTAGCATGCCTAATTCCCTTCTAATAAAATCAAATTGTTCCTCATTTAAAGGTTTCGTAAAAATGTCCGCTAATTGATGATTTGTATCAACAAAATCAAGAGTGACATTTCTACTACTTACATGATCACGTATAAAGTGATGCCTGATGTCAATGTGCTTAGTGCGAGAGTGTTGGATTGCATTTTTAGTTAGACAAATTGCACTCGTGTTATCACACTTTATAGGAATATTTTTTAAGTAGATTCCATAGTCCTCTAGTGTATTTTTCATCCAGATAACTTGTGCACAAAGATGCACTAGCAGCTATATATTCACCTGCTTGTAGATAGTGCAATCGAATTTTGTTTCTTGGAAGTCCAAGAAACAAGTGCATGTCCTAGAAATTGGCATGTTAGGATGTGCTTTTTCTATCTAGTTTACATCCACCAAAATCGCAGATCTGCATAAGCTTTCAAACTAAAGTTTTCAGATTTTGGATACCATAATCCAAGATTAGGGGTCCCTTTAAGATATCTAAGAATCCTCTTGACCGCTTTCAAGTGAGATAGCTTAGGATTAGCTTGGAATCTTGCACATAGCCCTACACTGAACATGATATCAGGTCTGGTTGCAGTGAGATAAAGCAGGCTACCTATCATGCCCCTATAAGTTTTTTGATCAAAGCTTTCTCCATTTTCATCCATATCTAATTTAGTGGAGGTGCTCATAGGAGTGCTAATTTCTTTTGATCCATCCATATTGAATCGTTTTAACAATTCCAATGTGTATTTTGATTGATTTAGAAATATACCATTACTTAGTTGCTTGATTTGAAGTCCTAAAAAGAAATTTAGTTCTCCCATTAGGCTCATCTCAAATTCATCACTCATATCCTTAGCAAATAAATCACATAGTGATTTATCACAAGATCCGAAAATGATATCATCAACATAAATTTGAACAATAAGAAAATTGTTTTCAAAATATTTAATAAACAATGTAGTATCAACCTTGCCTTTAGCGAAATTATTTGAAATCAAGAAAGAACTAAGCCTCTCATACCAAGCCCTAGGGGCTTGTTTAAGACCATATAAGGCCTTAGTTAGCTTAAATACATGGTTAGGAAATAGAGAGTTTTCGAATCCGGGTGGTTGTTCAACATAAACTTCTTCGGAAATGAAACCATTTAAAAACGCACTTTTGACATCCATTTGAAATAATTTAAAATCTTTACTACTAGCATAGGCAAGGAGCATCCTAATGGCTTCCAATCTTGCCACCGGAGTGAAGGTTTCTTCATAATCGATACCTTCTTCTTGGTTGAAACCTTTGGCCACTAGTCTAGCCTTGTTTCTAACCACGATACCGCATTCATCTTGCTTGTTTCTAAAGACCCACTTAGTACCAATAACTAAGTGGTCATTAGGTCTAGGAACAAGCTTCCATACCTCATTCCTCTCAAATTGATTCAATTCTTCTTGCATTGCGATAACCCAAGAATCATCTTTTAGGGCATCAACAATGCATTTTGGTTTAACTTGAGAAAGAAAGGCAGCATGGGCACAAAAATTTTTGAAAGAAGAGCGAGTTTGAACCCCTTTCGATGCATCTCCTATAATTAACTCCTTGGGATGAGCATCTACATACTTCCATTCCTTTGGTAAGGAAGCTTGGGAAGAAGATGCATCCAAGATGTTATTTTGAGGAGAGGGTTCATTCAAATTCAAATCATCAAGACCAAAATCATCATCAAAATCTTTTTCTTAAATTCGGAAACTTCATTAAAAACCACATGAATAGATTCTTCTATAAGTAAGGTTCTCTTGTTGAAAACACGAAAAGCCTTAGAAACGGAAGAATAACCAAGAAATATGCCTTCATTGGATTTTGCATCGAATTTTCCTAAGGCATCCTTTTCATTCAAAATAAAGCATTTGCAACCAAAAACTTTAAAGTAAGAAACATTGGGTTTTTTATCATTCCATAATTCATATGGAGTTTTGGATAGGGATGGTCTCACTAGAACTCTATTCATCACATAGCAAGCCGTATTCACGGCTTCGCCCAAAAATATTTTGGTAAATTATATTCATTTAACATGGTTCTAGCCATTTCTTGCAAACTTCTATTTTTCCTTTCTACTACTCCATTTTGTTGTGGATTTCTTGGAGTAGAGAAGTTGTGATTGTATCCGTTTGTTTCACATAAATTTTGGAAGTCATGATTTTGAAATTCACCTCCATGATCACTTCGTATTGATGAGATCATAAAGCCTTTTTCATTTTGAGTGAGTTTACAAAATTTAGAGAAACATTTGAAGCAATCACTTTTATGAGCCAAAAAATAGGTCCAAGTGTATCTACTATAGTCATCCACAATTACAAAAGCATATTTGCTACCACCTAGGCTTGTTATGTCAATTGGTCCAAATAAGTCCAAGTGGATCAATTGCAATGGTCTAGTGGTGCTAATGTGATTTTTTGATTTGAAACTAGTCTTTATTTGTTTTCCTAGTTGACATGCATCACATACCTTATCCTTAACAAATTTCGTGTTTGGGATACCTCTTACTAAATCTCTAGATGAAATCTTAGAGATTAGTTTCATGCTTGCATGGCCTAGCCTCCTATGCCAAAGCCAAGCGTCATCATTCAAAACCGAAAAACACATTTCATTACTTAATTTATCAATATTTATTGTGTAGACATTGTTTTGTTTTAAAGCAATCATGGATATGTTGTTGTTGGGTTTTTCAATAATGCAAACATTGGATTCAAATTTAACAACATAACCTTTATCACATAGTTGACTAATACTTAAAAGATTATGTTTTAAACCATCAACTAGTAACACATCATCAATTGAAAAACTTGATTTGTTACCTATGGTTCCCTTGCCAATGATTTTACCCTTGTTGTTGTCTCCGAAAGTGACATATCCTTCTTCTTTGCTAGAGAGCATAGAGAAATGAGATGGATCTCCGGTCATGTGCCTTGAGCATCCACTATCAAGATACCATTTCTTGCTCCTAGCTTGTGAGTTTGTCTACAAAAGAGGATTGTTTTTAGGTACCCATTTGATTTTGGGTTCCTTACAAATTGATCTACTTATTTTGTAATTTATCATTGAATTGTTTATGGTTCCTTTAGGAACCCATATCAACTTTTGTGGACTAATTTTCTTGAATGGACATTTGTAGGTAACATGTCCCGTTTTGCAACAAAATTACATTTCAAATGGGGTGATACATGCAATGTAGACCCTTTAACAAAGGTGGTGGGATTTTGGTGAGAACCTCTCACAAATCCGATACCACTTCTATTTCCGACATGACCTTTGTTAGCAAGAATCATGTCTAAGCCCTTGCTACCGACCTTAAACTTGTTTAGGGCCTCTTTGAGTAGCAAGTTCTCCCTTTTTGTTGCATCTAAGTCTTCACACTTAGAGCATGGGGGTAGAGAAGGGTTTTGAAGACTATTGAATTTACTTTGTAATAAAGCATGCTCTTTCTTAAGTAAATTGAACTTCTTACTAATAGTTCTACATTCATCAAACAACTCATGAAAAGCCATAGAAAGTTCATCGAAAGATAACTCTTCATTAAGTAACTCACTAACCTCTTCTCCAAATGCCATTAGAGCTAAATTTGCCTCCTCTTTGTTGCTAGCCTCTTCAATCTCGGAGTCACTTGAATCATCCCATGTGGCCTTCAAGGCTTTTTTTTCTTCTTGAATTGCTTCTTCTTGGCTTGAGGGCATTCATTCTTGAAGTGTCCCGGCTTCTTGCATTCGTAGCAAATGACTTGGTCCTTTTGTGTTCAAATTTGCTTTTTGTGTCATTTTTGAACTTGTTCTTTCTTATGAATTTCTTAAACTTTCGAGTTAGAAGTGCAATGTCATTGTCACTATCCTCATCACTTGATGTTCCTTTCAAGTGGTCTTCTTGTGTTCTAAGTGCCATATCCTTCCTGTTCTTTGGAAGGGGGTTCTCAAGCTCTTCATGAGCATGGCACGTCATCTCGTAAGTCATTAGAGATCCAATAAGTTCTTCAATGGGAAATACTTTAAGATCCTTGGCCTCTTGAATGGCGTGACCTTTGGATCCCAACACTTTGGAAGGGATCTTAAAATCTTAGTTACCAATTCAAAATTGAAAAACCTTTACCAAGAGCTTTAAGTCCATTGATGACATCCGTAAAGCGGGTGTACATGTCTCCAATGGACTCATTTGGTTTCATCCGAAAAAGTTCGTAGGAATGCACAAGAATGTTGATTTTGGACTCCTTCACTCGGCTAGTGCCTTCATGAGTGATTTCAAGAGTGCGCCAAATATCAAAAGCCGATTCACAAATGGAAACCCGATTAAACTCATTCTTATCAAGTGCACAAAATAAGGCATTCATAGCCTTTGCATTGAGAGCAAAAATCTTCTTCTCCGACTCATTCCATTCACTCATCGGAAGAGAAGATTTTGCGAAACCATTTTCGACAATGTTCCAAAGTTCGAAGTCCATGGAGATAAGAAAAATTCTCATACGAGTCTTCCAATACGTATAATCCGACCCATTGAACATAGGTGGACGAGTAATGGAGAGACCCTCTTGCATACCGGAGTAGGCCATCTCTCTTGGGTTTTAAACCAATATGAGAGCAAACCTTGCTCTGATACCAATTGAAAGGATCAAAAGGCACTAAGAGGGGGGGGTGAATTAGTGCAGCGGATTAAACTCGTATTCTTGAAACCGATTTCGTAAAGAAACACAAGTTCGTGGAAGAATTCGATTCGACGAAAGAGAACTTGAAAGTAATTGCTTGTGAAAAGGAACTAACTAAGAACTTGCAGCCAAGAAATGAAGTGATTTCAGAAATGTAAACACTCACACATTTGAGGAGACAATGATGTATAGTGGTTCGGTCAAATGACCTACATCCACTCTTGAAGCCTTTGCGATGAGGCTCCGCTCTTCCACTAGCAAGTCCTTTGAAGGGGAAGGATCAAACACCCCTTTTTACAACCCTTTACAAGATGTTCACACTTGTACAAGATCTCTCAAGAAGAAGAAAGGTGAACACTTAGCAAAGAATACAACACTTTTCAAAAACTCTTCAAAAGCTCAAGACTCAAACTTTTTGCTCAAAGGGTAACCCTTTCAGGTGAGAAAGGGGGTATTTATAGATCCAAAAGTGGATTTAAAATTGGGCTCCAAATTCCAAGTGAATTTGAGTCCCAGATTGTGGTCAAAGCGGTGCCACTTTGCTGTCGGCGGTGCCCGCACCGTGTCGATCTTTGATCGACGTCTGAAGCGTGCCACCGCCCAGCAGCGGTGCTACCGCTCAGCCGGTGGATCGGCGGTGCTACCGCTCGATCCGGTGGATCGGCGGTGCCACCGCTCGGCCAGGCGGTTCCACCGCCGTCGATGAACAAAGGCGGTGCTATCGCTTTGCATAAAGCGTTCCACCGCTTGTGTGTGTGTGCAGGGCGGTGCTACCGCTCAGGCTGGCGGTTCCACCGCCCAGAGAAGTATGTTCCACCGCCCAGGCTTGGGCGGTTCCACCTCTTGCCCCCATTCTGAGACTGAATGGGGCCTGTTTGGTCCTCAACTTGACACAGTAGTGGCCTGGTTGGCTCCTACTGAATTTTGGGCAGGATTTATTTCTTAAATCCTTGCTCTACTCATGTGCAAATTTACGAACATAACTTAACGTGATTTGATCGGACACCCTTCAAGTCGACTTCCGGCGAGTACTACGGCGAGATTCAGGCAGGCCTCCGATGCTTCCCTCGGATTGCTGCCAGTGGTCTCCCAGCATACTCCGGCAAGCCCAACTAGTCTTCGGCTGGTTTCCGAATTTTCCCGGAAGTTCCGCGAACCTTCGACGATCTTTGAAATGGACTTTCGAAAACTTCGACAAGTCCCTGAGTTGATCTTGGATGGTTCCGGCAACTCTTCCGAAAATCTCTCGGACTTCCGATGAACCACCGACGGACTTGGCCTTGATAAATCACGTTATGTTTTCCATCGTAGTAATTCCTGCACACTCATCTCAACAAAGAGATTAATACAAATATTTCACCACTTGATTTCATCATCAAAATCCGAGATTTAACAATTTTGGTTTTAAACTTGATACATATCTTTCATGCAAAAGTTTGATCATGATAAATTCATGAATCTTGATGATTTTACATTGCTTTTGATTTCAAACAAGATGCATGATTTGACACAAAAAAATTAATAGCATGTTTCAAGATAATACTTGCACACCAAATATGATTAAAAGATAGAAGTAAGCATATTGATGATTTCGTTTTTACATGAAATTTTGAACATGCATATATATAAGATCAACCACATAAAATAAAACACGAAAGTTAAAAATATTTTAATCATGATATTTTATTTTTGATATGTTTGGTCTTAATGGTCTTTATGACGAAACTTACGTCTTGCTTTGAAAAGTTGATACATGCTCACATGTAATCAATTTATGTTGCTCTTATTAAAATTTTCGAATGAAAGATTTTGATGCATTTGATCTTAATGGGTTTAATGACAAACTTGTATTTTGAATTTATACAATGATGGGTTCCATATAAATGTTTGAACATATATTATGAAATCATCATTGAAATGAAAATATTAAAAGTTTGTTATCATGCTTAATGACCTTGTGATATCATATCTTGATGACAAACTCATGTTTTGGTCTTAAATTTGATACTCATCTTTTGAAACATGAGCACACTTGTTTGAAACAAAATGAAACACATTATCATGATAAATTGTATCTCATAATGTGTTATATTGTTGTCTTAACAATTTTTATAATGAAGTTTGTCTTTCAGTTTTGAATATTTTGATTTGGCATATAAAGGCAAAAGACATACTTATATGATGAAACATAAAGAAATTATATTTACTATCTTATCGAGATTAATGATTTCATGATATCTTAAGAATCTCGTAAATTATAGAAGTGATTTCAATGAATTGATTATGATTTGATAATTTGAACTTTTCTCTCATGTTTCAAGACTACTTTGTATGCTTCATGACTTGATTGAAATATTGATGTAGACTTTTGATGTAGCACTTGTCATGATTAATGTAAATTGCTAGCATTTTGAATCTTGAAAATGATTGCTTCTTTTTATCATTTACCAAAGAGGAGAATAATTCAAGTTTATGTCATTTATGAATCTCATAAACTATGTTAATGATTTGATGATTCGAACTTGAATGAGCTTTATCACAATCCAAGTCTTGATATCTTAATATTTGATACTTAGAATTCTTATGCATGAATCAAGTTGCTCTTTGTGCTATATCTTTTTAAATGAATCATGAGCCTTAATGTCATATATTTCATAATATAGAAATGACAAGAATTCTTTGGCTTGTATGTCTTATGTGGTAATTGAAAAATTGATGATTGAAAAGAAATTTGCCTTATGATGATCTGATAGTGCTTTCCTGGAGACTTCATTATTGATTCAGATCTTTCTTCCCTTGATCTAGTGAACTTGTTTATTCGGCTTCTTCTATGTAACTGCTCTAATAGCTTACTTTCTTTACAACATTCGAATAAAAACCAAATTGTTATACCTCGCATAAGACAGAAGGAGAAGGAAACGACTCGGGGCTTGAATCATGACCTTGATCTATGAGAATGATATGTTTTTATGCATCATGATTCTTGGTTGTATACCCTTTATCATAAATTGATATTTGCCATGTAAGCCTTATATGATTCAAAATTGATGCAAAATAAATGCGCTTAATGATTGAATTATTGATTTATTCTTTTATCATGGCTTGAAAATGAATGAAAAGAAAATATGTTAGCACTTGTAATCATGATTTGATCCTTGATATTGATATGCTTTTATATATCATGATTCTTGATTGTATGACATTTATCTTGAATTAAAAATTGATAAATATGAATTTTGATCTTGCTAAAAAAAAAGTTATGAATCATGAATGATATCTTTTGGTTTTGATCCTTGTTGAATTTACATATTGATATCCTTCATGACATGATTTCTTTACATTATTATCTTATTTGAATCATGTGATGATTGAACAATTGATGTATATTTTTATTGATGCAAATTTATAATTGATATAAAAAATGGCTTGTATAATGATTAAAATTTTTAGCCATTTAGTCCTCTCTTCTTTTTGACAAAGACAAAGGGGGAGAAAAATTGCTACCTTACAATTTCACAAGAAGTTAAGGATTGCTATCTCAAAGGATGCAAATATTGCTATCTTGACTATCTTAAAAGAAGCAAAATGCAAAACTTCAAAAATTTGAAATGTTACACTTACCATGCCTTTATGTTTGTATATTTTAATGAAAAGTTAGCATATATGTTTAAAGTGATTATACATAATTGCTAGCTCATTACAAATAAAAAGTTAATAGCTTACAAAGGTGAAACTTAGTTACAAAAGAGAAGAATTAAAAGGAAGCTAACTTACGTGTTGCAAAGTATGTTAGCTTACTTATTATTATTGATTGCTTGCTTATCATCTTTTTCTATCATATTATGATTTTTGACTCCCTTGAATTCATGACTTAATATGTTGAAAATTCATATTGTAAATTTGTTATTTTGTCATGATCAAAGCATTGACTATTTGTACTCCACTTTTTTGACAAAAACAAAGGGGAAGAAGATTTATTGCTAGCTTATATATCACAAAGAAAAATTTTGCTAGCTAGAACATGCAAAGGAAGCAAAGAAAGTACAACTTGCACATCTTAAGAAGCAAGTGAAAAAATTACCATCATTACCCATCCTTAAAAACTTGCTATGATTGAATGGTATGATTGGATGTTGTATTGCAAAGCTATGCTTAAATGTTTTATGATGTATATCTAGATTGATAGCTAGTGTGTTATAAAATTTGCATATCTTTTAAACTAGGTATGATGCAACTTCTCCTTTTTGTTGATGACATAGGAGGAGAAGTAGATTGATGACTTCATGCATTGATTGAATATTTTATATATTTGCATGATGGTTTGATAATTCTCATATTCTATGATGAATGTTGCTTGGATTTAGGATAATCTAAGTGTTCTATCAATGGCATATTGATAGGGGGAGTTTGGTTAAACTCTGGGGAGTTAAGGTTAACTCCGTTAGTCATCAATTAGTTGTCATCATCAAAAAGGGGGAAATTGAATCTCGGATTTTGATGATGAAACTAATTGATTGTGGTTTATTATTTAACTACATTTTGAGTTACGCAGGTCTACTATCGATCAAGATTAGACAGTTGGCGCTGGAGGAATTAACATTGCGCCAAAAGTGATCACGTCAGGATATTGGATGTCGAGCCAGAGGTTCCGTCGATAATCTGCAGAAGGCTTCGTACATCGGGCATCGGGCCAAGAAGAGCATGTTGTGCCAAGGATATCGAGGTTACGGAGGTCAACCTCCAATTGGGCAACGAATCGCAAGAGAGGACGATGTGCCGAAGAATCGGACGAAGTGCCAACCAATGACGTGCCGAGCAACTGAATGTCAATTTGTGTTGTAATAACTGTCTAGATCGAAGTAGAATGTTTATTTGTGTATGTGTAGGATTAACTACGATAGCGATGAAGATGTAAAGTGAAGCAAAGTACCAGAAGACAAGTGTGATGGATGGTTGGGAGTTCAAGAGTTTGACGGAAGTCCAAAGATTCGTTGGGAGTGTTGCCGGAATCGGTTGAGAACGAGTAGGGAGCTTGCCGAAGGGTTTTCGGAAGTTCACCGAAAGGTTCGTCGGAAGTTCATGGAGCTTGCCAAGAAAGATCAGAGCTTGCCAATGAAGCTCATTGGAACTCGCCAAGATCATCGTGAAGTCCGGGAGCTTGCCAGGAGTCCGCAGAATGGTTTCCGAGGGTTCATCGGAAGATCGTCGGAAGTTCACCGAAAGCTTACCGAAAGAAGTCTTACCTTATGGACTTTGTAATAGCTTAATAAATGTCTTTAAAATTTATAGTAAGCATATAATTTTGTTTAGGATTAGGTGTTAATCCTATAAACCAAATTTGGGCCAATTCAGACTTCATTTGGACTGGTTTCGACCGAGTTTTCGGTCGAAACCACTATGCTGAAATGACCTGGGCGGTGGTACCACCCAAGCTGGGCGATGGCACCGCCCAGAAGCCGAGAGCTGGGCGGTGGAACCGCCCCAGGCTAGCGGTAGCACTGCCCAACACCCGCGGGCACCAGCGGTGGCACCGCTGGATGGGCGGTGGCACCGCCCAGTACTGCCAACACCGGGAAATTCAAAATGATTCAAATTTTGGCTCTAAGTTTGGGCTCCAAATTTGAATCACTTTGAGGCCTATAAATACCACACTCATTCAGAGTTTAAATGGGGTCTAGAACTGAAAAAAAAGGGGGGAAACTCTCTTGAAAGTGTGTCAAATCTTCCCTCTAAGTCTTAAGAGTGTTCTAGTCTAAGAGAGGGTAAGAGTGCTTGTAAGGGTTATCTCCTAAGCCCGTCAAAAGGAGAGGTGCTGTGAGGGAGTTCATCCTCACCCGTTGGAAGGAGGATAGCTAGTGGAAAGCCGGTGGCCTCAAGCAAGAGGAATCGGGAGTGGACGTAGGTCGGATGACCGAACCACTATAAAAATCTGGTTTGCATTTATGTTCTTGCTATTTACTTTGCTGCAAACCCTTTCCACTTAATTTGATGCTCTACTTCTCATCTCTGCAAACATCTTTAAGTTAGAGCTTTTCTTATATGATTCCACTGATACGACTTTCATAATACGAAATAAAGTTTTCACCGTACGAAGTTTTCGAAACTTGTTCAAATCGCTGAAAATTTATTGTTCCTTACTGCTGTGCTAATTCACCCCCCCCCCTCTCAGTGCCGCTCGATCCCTAACAAAGAAAGTTCACTGATTGATCCTCCCACGAAATGCTGGATGGTAGATGATACCTTATTATCAGATAGCAATTCCATAGTCCTAGTAGTTATCTAGTCCTTAGACTTGAGACACTAAAGATATCTTATATGAGTGCTCTATTCTTTGACGCCGGACTTATAGGTTTGAAAAGTTTCAGATCTGGTACAATTAATTTTTGAGAATGGTAGCCATCCTTACGAAGGCAATTGATTGTCAATAGAGGATCATCCGCATTTGGTATCATGTGAGGAATATCTCGTGTTCTTACTCAAGTAAATCTCTAGCCAAGGTCATTCGGATTAAGAGAGAAAGAGTTCTCCGGGAGAATCCGATTAGAGCGAGACTTGATTGGAAACCATATGGGCCTGACAACACCATGCCCGATATATGGTCTCTGGGATATTAGATGGATGAGGGACTATAAGTACCTGGTAACTGAGGGCAGATAATTCTAAAGGATTAGATTCCCCTATATCGTTTGAGGACTGTGGCGTAGTGGCCTAGTACATCCGCAGTCGATGAGTAGAGTGAATTATTAAGAAGGTAATAATTCACTAAGTCAAAAGGAGTTCTAATAGGTATAACTCACAGCTAGCTTGATATTGAGCCTAGAGAGTCATACACATATGGTAGGTGTTGCAACAAGTAGAGGTTCGGATATGAGATATCCGTCGGAGCCCCTATCTTATTGGATATCCAATAAGCCCATATATTATTGGATCCCAAGGATGAGAACTAATAAGAGCTAGATTATTAGGTATACACCCATTAATCCAAGAGGCTTAGGTAATTGGATAGAGATCCAATACCCAATAGGGCAAGATCCATTAGAGTTTATAGGGGGCCTCTATAAATAGGAGGGAACTAAAGGTCCATAGGTAGAGGTCTTCTTGGTAGCCACCTTCTATTCTCCTCTCTCCAGAGAAGAGCATCATTACAGCTATTGCCATGTGGATCACCGCTAGAGAGGAGGATGCTTGACCTCCTTCATCCTCCCCCACGAATCTATAGAAATCTCAGGATATACAATCTCCCTATGTACTTTCTTTTTACATACGTAGTTTTTCGGATTTGTAAATTTATTTTTATGCACCAATCTTCATACGACGATGGAACCTTTTTATGAAAATCTAGGATATTTTGATTTTCGTTCTTCCGCTATGCATGAGATGTCCCCCCTGAATTTTCCAACAGTGGTATCAGAGCTAGGTTGTTTGTGCGAAGATCAGATTTTAACTGTATATTTTGAATTAGATAGGCTTTTGACATCAAAATCATTAATGCAAAAGTGGAAAAAAGGGTAGCAACTGTTGCTGCCCTTGTTGCCCTCACAAATGGCAACCTTGGTCATCACCTACGTGTAGGCGGCAGCCGACGACTTGCCTGCAAGGGGTAGGTGGCTCCCATGGGCAAAAGCGCCCGTAGGGGCGGCTTGCCTGCGTGCAGGCATTGCACCCGCCCATAGGGACATAGGGCTGGCGATGCCCATAAAGGGCAGTGTCGCCCATAGGCACCGCTTGCAGCGGCGCCCGCAAGCGCCTGCCTGCAAGGGAGGGCGGCGCTCACCCACATAGGGGCGCTGGTCCGCGGGCAGAAGCGCCCGCCCATTGTAGTGGCGTCGCCCGTAGGAACCACCCCCGAGCACTACGCCCACAGGCAAGGGCGGCGTGCCCGCCCGCGCATGGCCGCCGCCGATAGGGTGGCGATGGCTGCAGTTGCAACACAACATATAGCAAAGGAGGGAATTAGGTTTTCTAGGCAAAAGATATTTTTACCCCTGGGAATTTTAGAAATTCTAGTTTTGTCCCTTCTGGCCGAATGACCAAAATGCCATTCAGAATTTAGAAAATTTCTTGTATGTCCCTGATTTTAGAAAAATATTAGTTAATTAAAAGGTTTAATTAACTATTATTATTCATCTAGTAGTCCTATATAATGATATGTATATGTGATGTATAATGTGGATGGATGATCATGGACCGTGTGATATGTGTGTACATGTGATTATTATTATAGGGCCTGCGAGCCTCAATTTTTCTTATTTATTGTCAAGCATGTGTACTTGTAATTATGTTGTAATTACACAAGTAAGTGCAGCGAGAGCGTGAAAGCGATAGCATGACCCACGAGGCTGAGATGGATGATCTGACGCATGGAGATGTGTTAAGATGCTGACGAAACCGACGAGACGAGATGGATAGTCACAAGGTATGGAGATACGCCAATGCATACATAGATCTTGATGTGAGTGATTGGGTCCATTGGCTCAAGCTTAATCACATTAGGACGTGGTCCATAATCATCTGGTGTGATTGCTCATGTGATGTGTAATTGGTTATACACCTACTATATATATATATATATATATATATATTTTTGCATGTGATATAGATATATATTAAATTATGATATATCATATTAGGAGACCAGATTAAAAATCTCCTCTCTCGATAATATTAAGTCAGTAAACATGAGGTAATTAGATTGACCCACATGGCCTTCCATCGTTATAGGTAGGAACCGATTCCCGGTATAGGTTGAGTTGGTCGAGTCCCTCGAGACTTACCTATATCGCGATTCATTATCTTATCTACGACATAGAGATGTCGCTAGTACCTGAGGACATGATATGCTTGGTCGAGCCCCTCGAGGGTATATCATCGAATCAAACTCATCTTGTAACGATGGTGATGACTTAACCGACCTACCCATCTCATTCTGGGGATATGCCCTATAGACCACAACTTACCTTCTGAATAGAATTCCAACTAAGTCAGTGATATCTACTCCATATGAGATATAGAAATGAAAGAAGCATGATCTTAAGATTGTTAAGATTTGGGGCTGCCCTGCCCACGTCAAGAGACACAACCCAACAAGTTAGAATCCAGGATGAAATAATGCAAGTTCATGGGATACCCCAAAGAAACTTGTGGGTATTATTTCTATTACCCTAAGGACCAAAAGGTCTTTGTAGCCAAGAGAGTAGTGTTCCTTCTTGGTAGAGATAATGGGAGCATGATAGAGTTGAGTGAGGTTAGAGAACCTAGCTCAAGCACTATTCCATAGCTAGAGTCTATTCAGGTACCTACCATACAAGTTCTAACTTTACGTAGGTCTGGTAGAGTATCCTGTTGGGAAATCCACAGGGGGCGACATCTCATATGCAACGGAAGAATAGAAAAATAAAAACCTTGGATTTTCATGAAAGGTTCCGTCGTCGTGCGAAGATCGATACGTCAAAAACGAATCCATAAGACCTATATGTGTAAAAGAAAGTACCTAGGGAGATCGTATATCCTTGAATCCCTACAGATCTGTAGGAGATGATGAAGAAGGTCAAGCGTCTTCCTCTCTAGCAGTATCCACACGGTAGGGATTACGACGATGCACCACTCTAGGGAGAGGAGAATAGGATGTGGCCACCAAAAAGGACTCCCATCCTATAGAACTTTGGTTCCCTCCTATTTATAGAGGCCCCTTGTAAACCCTAATGGATCTTGCCCTGTTGGGTATTGAATCCCCATCCAATTACCCAAGCCTTTTGGATTAGTGGGTCTCTACCCAATAATCTCTTATTAGCAATTATTAGATCTCATCTTAGGATCCAATAATTCAGGGGCTTAATGGATATCCAATAAGATAAGGGCTCCAGCGGATATCTCATATTCGTACCTCTACTCGTTGTAACACCTACCATATGTGTATGACCCTCTGGGCCCAATATCAAGCTGGTCGTGAGTTTTACTTGTCAGAACTCCTTCTGACTTAATGAATTATTATCTCTATAATAATTCACCCAACTCATCGACTGTGGACGTACTAAGCCACTACACCACAGCCCCCAGACGATACAGAGGAATCTAATCTTTTGGACCTATCTGTCATCAGTTACCATGTATCTATAGTCTCGCATCAAACTAATATCCTAGAGACCCTATACCAGGCATGGTGCTGCCCATATGGTCTCTCCGCGGGTCTTGGTCTTGTCGGATTCTCTCGAATAACTCTTTCTCTCTCAATCCGAATAATCATGGCCAAGGATTTGTTCGAGCAAGAATACATAAGATATTTATCTCATGATACCGAGAGCGGATAATCCTCTATCGACACTCAATAGCCCTCGTAAGGTTGGCTACCACTCCCAATAACCGGTTGTAGTAGATCTGAAACTTTCTAAACCTATAAGTCCAGTATCAAAGAGTGCAGTACTCATACAGGACATCTTTGGTGTCTCAAGTCTAAGGACTAGATACACTACTGGGATTATGGAATCACTGTTTGACATGAGGCATCAATAACCATCTAGCATTCCGTAAGCAGATCAATCAGTGAACTCATTCCCCAATGAGCACCTGCACTGTACCCTTAGTGTCCCCACATGAGTAGCTATAAGACCAGCCACCTCCATCATATAGATGGGTATATAGCACACTAGTCTATCCGGTTGCCTCGATATCCCTCTCGAGTAACCTATGACTAGGATTATTTAGGGTCTGTGTTTAAAGGTGAATCGATATCATTATCATGATCTCATCACGATCCAATTCTCATTGCATAGATCCAAGGGCATCACAATATATGCAACATGCATGATAAAGTGATAAAATACCTAATAATAAACAAAGAAAAAGAGTGCATATCAGGTCACAAGTGCCATCACTTATGTGATTTGGCTTGCAGGGCACATATGACTAGCAATCTCTCACTTGACCTAAAGCCAATCACCAACATGTTTGATCCTCATTAGACCTCTATGATGCTCAAAAATAATTTGAGTCAATGGCTTTGTTAGTGGATCTACAATGTTATCTTCGGATGGAACTCTTTCCACTACTATATCTCTTCGTGCCACGATCTCTCTAATAAGCTGGAACCTCCTCAGAACACTGCTAATGAGACCCGGGTTCCCTTATTTGATAAGTCATCCCGTATTTATTGTAATATAAGGGAATCAGCTCCTCGCTGCTCGACATGACTCCCAAATCTGTGATGAACTTCTTCATCCAGACTCCCTCCTTTGCTGCCTCTATCGCAGTAATGTATTCTGCCTATATGGTTGAGTCAGCATTAGTGTCTTGCTTGGAACTCTTCCAACATACTGCTCTTTCATTCAGTGTGAACACATACCTTGAATTAGATTTGCTATCATCAATATCGGACTGGAATCTCGAGTCCGTGTAGCCCTCAACCCTGAGGCTACTTTCCCCATATACCAGTAAAAGATCCTTAGTCCTTCTCAAGTACTTAAGGATACATTTTACTATTTTCCAGTGCTCTAAGCTTGGATCTGCTTGATACCTGCTTGTGACACTCAAAGCATGCACTATATCAGGCCTGGTACATAGCATAGCATACATGATAGATCCTATCGCTGAGGCATATGGTATCATATCCATGTGCGCTCTTTCTTCAGGAGTCTTTGGGGATATACTCCTAGAAAGTGATATTCCATGTCTCATTGGTTTGAGACCTCTCTTGGAATTTTTCATACCAAATCTTTTGACAATAGTGTCTATATACCTGGACTGGGACATGCCAAGTATCCCCTTGGATCTATCTCTATAGATCAGTATCCCCAATACGCAGGATGCTTCCCCTAAGTCCTTCAAAGAGAAGTGCCTAAATAGCCAAGCCTTTATTGTGGAGATCATTCCTACATCATTCCTAATGATTAAGATGTCATCCACATATAATACCAAAAAGGTAATAGTGCTCCCACTTAACTTCTTGCACACACAAGACTTATCTTCATTCTTAACGAAGTCAAAAGACCTGATCGCCTCATCAAATCTTATGTTCCAACTTCATGAAGCTTGCTATAGTCCATAGATGGACCTAAGCAACATGCCATTGAGGAATCCCTCAGGCTGTATCATATACACCTCCTCCTCGAGGTTGCCATTGAGGAATACGGTTTTGACGTCCATTTGCCAGATCTCATAATCATAGTGTTTTGCAATAGCCAATAGAATTTGAATAGATTTTAGCATGGCTATAGGTGAGAAAGTTTTGTCATAGTCAACACCTTGCCTTTGACGATACCCCTTAGCCACTAGTCTTGCTTTATAGGTCTCTACCTTTCCATCTACTCCAATTTTCTTTTTGAAGATCCACTTGTAGCTAATGGGTACAATACTCTCGGGTGCATCAACTAGATTCTAGACCTTGTTGGAGTACATGGAATCTATTTCTGAATTCATGGCTTCTTGTCATTTCCCGGACTCTATGCTCATAATAGCCTCCTCATAGGTCTGAGGATCAATATCCTCAATATCCTCTCCTCTGATATGTCCAACATATCTCTCAAGATGATGAGATACTCTATCGGACCTACGTAAGGTTAGAACTTGTATGCTAGGTATCTGAACATATTCTGGCTGTGGAATGGTGCTTGAGCTAGGTTCTCCAACCTCGCTCAACTCTATCACCCTCCCATTGTCTCCACCAAGAATGTGTTCCTTCTCAAGGAATACTACTCTCTTGGCTACAAAGACCTTTTAGTCCTCAAGGTGATAGAAATAATACCCATAAGTTTCCTTGGGGTATCCCACGAACTTACACCGTTCCGTCCTAGATTCCAACTTATCAGGGTTGTGTCTCTTGACATGGTGATAGGACCCTAGCAGGGTTGGGTCATACTCAACCAAGTAGTAGCTAATAAAAACCCTATGAGTGTAATAAATCTCACCTAGCTGCCTCTATTCTATAAAGAAGAGAGGCTATGGTTTATATTTGGGCTATTGAGCCTCTTAGCTGCCGCCCCCCTTGTTACTGGGCCGGTCGGCTAAATATGAGGGTAAATTGGGTAGTTCACTTAGGAAGCAGCCCCTAGGGCTAGGGTTTGGAGCTCTATATAAGCTTGTAGCCTCCACCTCTTTGAAACAAGAAATATCAATCTACAATTATAGCCACTAGGCTACTTGGAGGGTGGAACCTCTATAGCGTTCCAAGGGTTGATGCCCCTCAAAGATCAATCTTCATAGAATTCCTCTAGGGTTCTATCATCTAGTATCATAGTAGCGATCTTGCTGCTTTTGCTACCATCCCTGCTGCCCACCATCAGCCAAGCAATTCCCACAATTGCTCTTGACGTCGTCGTCTCCACCGTCATCTCCTGACGTAGATCAATTCAATCTACAATCGCCACCTACAATTGCATCAGAGATTTGGTATTTTTCTACAACCAATACCCTTTGCTACTGCAATTTTTCATCTAAAATACCAAAAAAAAGTTTTTCTATCTATCCCTTGCCTAGGAATTCCTTGCGTCGCAAAAGTTACCATCTTTGCGAATGAAGGATCGTTGTAAAAAATTTCAATCGCGTGTTGCTGCCTTTAACCGATCTAATTGTTATCCTTTTTGAACGAAATTTCTTGTGCACCTCAGAGATCATCTTGTCTCCCATCCATAATTGATCTATCATGGAATTCATCAAAAAAAAATTCGTGTGTTGCTGCAATCTCTCGTTGCAAACTGTTGAAATTTTTCGACGAGAATTCTACTATCGCAACTTTTACCGATTTCTTTACTGTTTTACTGCCGAAATTTCTTGATCCAATTTGTTATCCTTGCTATTATCTAAACTAAGATTCTATCATCAAACCCCCTCCTCAAATCCCTAAGTTTTCGCTGGAAATTTCATCGAGAAACTGCTATTTATTCGACGACAATTCTACTCTTACAAGACAGCGCATATCGGCAGCAATTTCTATTGATTTTGTCAAATCTTTGCTGCGATCTACCACAGATCTAAAACTCTCTTCTCTAACCTCCATCCACTACCATCACAGCCTAAAAACTCCATCAAACCGTAGCCTTAAACTGCACCCAAAACAGTCACAAAACAAGCCTAAACCGCAGCCTACATCCACCAATCCACCAACCCTTTCAGCCACCACTTCTCTCAACCAATACATGCCTTTAACTCGACAGCAAAAAAGAGATCTTAATATTATAGATTTGGAGACATATGCTATGGCATCCAAGGAGGCAATTGATGCTAAATTTGAAGCCTTCAAGACACGAATAGAGGAGAAGATTCGGACTCTCTTTGCCGAACTTAATTTGGGTTGACCACCGAGCCCAAAGAAATCACATCAAGGAGAAAGCTCTGATTGAAGAGATGACCTCTAGGAGAGGGGAGGCTTTATGACCGATCCCCACTATCCATGCATGAGGGTGGACTTCCCTAGATGGGAAGAAGGAGACCTGATTGGTTGGATCTCGCACGCGAAGCGATATTTCGGTACCACAAAACCACAGATGCATCTATGGTAGATATTGTGGCTATACATCTTGAAGGGATGCCATACAATGGTTTGATTGGTTTGAACACACTCATGGAGTCCTCTCATGACGACAATTCAAAGAAGGACTGCTGATTCGTTTCGGACCAACCGATTACGAGAACATCGACGGACAACTAGCAAAGATCTGACAAACCTCCACCATCCAGGAGTATCAAACCAGGTTTGAAAGGTTGTCTAATCAAACTTGTGATTGGTTTGAAAAATAGTTATTGGGGACATTTATTGAGGGCTTGAACCCGGAGATCCGGGGAGAAGTTAAAGCGTGAAAACCATACACACTTATGGCAGCCATCTCTTTCGCACGACTTCAGGAGGAGCGATTGAACCACGAAGCCTAGAGGACTAGAGTTGCTCCCCGACCAGCAATATCAAAGCCCTTAGCCCCCCACTATCAGTTGAGCTCCTGCACCAAAAAGGTTGATATGAGAAGAGCTTTGAGACCGATCTGCCAAGGGGTTATATTGGTATTGTGACGAGTTGTGGAGCCGCGAGCATCGCTGTAAAAAAGGGAGACTTCTTGTGACTGAACCAGTGGAAGAAGAGATTAGTGAATAGCCAGAAGAGAGTCTTGAACATAAGGACAAAGATATGGAAGAAGAGCTACAATCGACTGACTTTATGGTACATGTGCTAGCCAGCTACTCAAATCCGTAAACGATGAAAGTTAGAGGCCTACTCAAACAACAACCGATCACCGTTCTCATCAATACAGGCAGCACTAATAACTTTCTAAATAGTAAGGTTGCTGCTCAGATGGCACCCCACATCAAAGGTTGTAGCAAGTTCGACGTAAAGGTCGCCGACAGCCGAATCCTAAAATGCGACCAAAGATGCCGCAAGTGAAGCTATTACTGCAAGGCCAAGAAATTGTTGCCGGCTTCTTCCTCCTACCAATTGATGATTATGAGGCAGTGCTGGGCATAGAATGGCTGATGATGCTAGGTGACATCTCTTGGAATATTTCCAAATTGATTATGAAATTCTATTACAAAGGCAAACAGGTCACCCTATGCGGGAAGTGCGGAAGCAACGTAACCACCATTTCAACCCAACAAATGGAGAAAGTTTTACACAAGATAAATGATGGCTTTCTTATGCATCTCCAGCAGCAACCAGAGGGGGAGAAAATAAAAATTAAAAATCAAAATCTCACCCAACTGCTTGTTGAATTTGATGATGTTTTTGCTGAACCGCACAGCCTTCCTCCTACTCAGCAACATGACCATCAAATTCCAATCCTTTCGGGCAAACCACCATCAAACACTTGGCCTTACCACTATCCTCACCTCCAGAAGGATAAAATTAAGAAGATCATGAAAGAGATGCTTGAAACAGGGGTAATTCGACTTAGCTGTAGCCCCTACTCCTCACCGGTGCTACTTGTGCGCAAGAAAGATGGAACTTGGTAGATGTGCATCGACTACCGAGCTCTAAATGACATCATCGTCAAGAATAAATACCCAATACCAGTGGTGGATGAACTTCTTGATGAATTAAAAGGAGCTCGAGTCTTCATGAAGTTAGACCTCCGATAGGGTTACCACCAAATTCGGGTATGTGAAGGCGACATCCCAAAAACTGGTTTCTGCACTCATAACAGCCATTATAAATTCTTGGTAATGCCCTTTGGACTCACTAATGCTCCTTCAACTTGCCAAAGTCTCATGAATGATATTTTTCAGAGCTTTCTTCGCAAATTTGTGCTGGTATTTTTCGATGATATTCTCATTTATAGCCCTTCTCTTGAGACTCACTTTTAGCACTTGCGATTTATTCTAACGATCCTTCGGGAGAATACATTTTTTGTTAAGCTATCAAAGTGCAGCTTTCTCCAACAAAAAGTAAAGTACCTTGGGCACATAATATCAGAAGAAGGAATGGCCATAGACCCAATAAAAATCGAAGTAATGCAAAGCTGGCCGAAACCTACAAATGTGAAATTACTACATGGGTTCCTTGGACTAACGGGCTACTACCGAAAATTCGTGGACTATGAGAAGATCAGTGCCCCCCTCACTTCTCTACTGAAAAAAGATGCCTTCTAATGATTGAACAAAGCCTCCGCTGCCTTCGACAGACTTAAGACAGCTATGACAACGACACCGGTGCTAGTGTTACCAAATTTCAGTTGACCTTTCATCATTGAGGCCGATGCATCTGGAGTTGGAATTGGAGCCGTTCTCATGCAAGATGGTTGACCACTCGCATATACCAGCAAAGCATTGTCTCCCTTCTATCAAAAAATATCTATCTATGATAAGGAGATGCTCGCCATTATACACGCAGTAACAAAGTGGAGACCCTACCTGATTGGCCGACGATTTCATATTAAAACCGACCATAGAAGCCTCAAGTACTTTTTGGAGTAGAAGATATCATCCCCGGAGTAGCAAAAATGGGTAACCAAACTTCTAGGATTTGATTATGAAATTATTTACAAAAAGGGGAAAGAAAATATTGTTGCAGATGCGCTCTCACCGCTACCTGAGCAAGCTGAATTTTCAGCCGTCTCTCTTCCTACCACCGGCTTCCTTGAGGACATTAGGGAGGAATGGAAGAAGGATCCAGAAACTAGCAACATCATCAAAAAATTAGAGGATCCAAGTGCAATAGCTCACTATACTTGGGATTTGAGGGATCTACATTACAAAGGTTGTATTGTGCTTATACCAAACTCCCCTTGCATCAAAGTCGTTCTACACAAAATGCACTCCACACCTTCAGCAGGGCACTCCGGATTTCTAAGAACTTATAAAAAAGTGAAGCAAAACTTTTATTGGAGAGGGATGAAAAAAATTATTCCGAATACCTTAGCACAATGTGATGTATGTTAACAGCAAAAAGATGAAACAGTGGCAAGTCCAGGGAAACTACAACCACTACCCAAACCAGAGTCAGTGTGGACTGACATCTCCATGGACTTCATCGAAGGGCTGCCACCTTCCAAAGCTAAAAGCACAATCCTTGTAGTAGTTGATCGACTTACGAAATATGCTCATTTTTGTGCTGTGCGAAATCCTTACACTGTTGTTAGTATTGCTTAGATTGTCATAGAAAATATTGTTAAACTGCATGGGATGCCAAGGTCCATTGTAAGTGATCGTGACAGGGTCTTCACTAGGAAATTTTGGACCAAGTTATTTTAGTTGCATGGCACCAAACTCAAGATGAGCACAGCATATCATCCACAAACTAACGGTTAAACAAAAGTGGTGAACAGGTGTTTAGAGATGTACCTTCGGTGTTTCGCTAATGATCGGCCAAAGGAGTAGACGAAATGGCTCCCCTAGGCCGAATGGTGGTACAATACTATATATCATTCATCAACAAAATGTACCCCATATAAAGCATTATATGGTCGGTCGGCTCCTGTGATTCCAAAGTATGTAATTGGCTCGGCTAAGGTAGATCAAGTCGACCAAGATTTAATTGACAGAGACAAACTCCTACAGCTGCTAAAGGATAATCTCTCTACCGCTCAAGCCAGAATGAAGTAGCAAGCTGACACACGAAGAAGCGAAAGAGAATTTTTAGTAGGAGATTGGGTTTATCTTCGCCTACAGCCATACAAACAACTATTCATCAACACACGAGCCTCCATTAAGCTATCTCCATGATTTTATGGGCCCTATCAGATCACAAAGCGTATTAGAACTGTGGCGTATAGACTTAAATTGCCTGAGGATGCCAAAATTCACCCTGTCTTCCATGTGTCATGCTTGAAGCCCAAGTTGGGAGAACACGAGTCATCCCAGATTCAACTGCCCAATGCGATGGATATATCCAAGCCCAACTGCTAGCTATTCTCAATTGTAAAATCATCATGCGTCACCGACGTCCCTCTACTGAAGTACTAGTGTATTAGAATAATTTACCACCCGAAGATACCACATGGGAATCATATGAGAAGCTAAAGACCCAGTTCCCTAAATTTGTAGAACCTCAGCCTTGAGGACAAGGCTGATTGGAAGAGGAGGGCTTGATAGGACCCTAGCAGGGTTGGGTCCTACTCAACCAAGTAGCAGCTAATAAAAACTCTGTGAGTGTAATAAATCCCACCTAGCCGTCTCTATCCTATAAAGAAGAGAGGCTAGGGTTTATATTTGGGCTATTGGGTCTCTTAGCCGCCACTCCCCTTGTTACTGGGCCGGTCGACTAAAAGTGAGGGTAAATTGGATAATTCATTTAGGAAGCAGCCCCTAGGGCTAGGGTTTGGAGCTCTATATAAGCTTCTAGCCTCCACCTCTTTGGAACAAGAAATATCAATCTACAATTGTAGCTACTAGGCTACTTGGAGGGTGGAACCCCTATAGCGTTCCAAGGGTTGATGCCCCTCAAAGATCAATCTTCATAGAATTCTTTTGGGGTTCTATCACGTGGGCAGGACAGCTCCAAATCTTAACAACCTTAAGATTGGGCTTCTTCCCATTCCATATCTCATATGGAGTAGACATTACTAACTTAGTTAGAATTCTGTTTAGAATATAAGTTACGGTCTCTAGGGCATATCCCCAGAATGAGATGGGTAGGTCGACGAAACTCATCATGGAATGCACCATATCTAATAATATGCGATACCTCCTTTCTGATATACCATTAAGCTACGGTGTATAAGGAGGTATCCATTGGGATAAAATCCCATGGTCTTTAAGGGACTGGGTGAACTCTGTATTCAAGTACTCACCTCCTCAATCTGATCGAAGGGTTTTAATACTCTTTCCTATCTGGTTCTCCACTTCATTCTTATATTATGTAAATTTCTCAAAAGCCTTAGACTTGTACTTCATTAAGTACACATATCCATATCTTGAGAAATTATTAGTGAAAGTAATGAAGTAGGAGTAACCACCTATGGCATGAGTCGACTTGGGACCACATACATCACTATGTATGAGTTTTAGTAACTCAGTGACTCTCTCTCTCTAGTTCCACTAAATGGAGAGTTGGTCATCTTTCCCCGAAGGCAAGGTTCATAAGTCGCATATTACTCATAGTCAAATGGATCTAGATATACATTCTTCAGCAACTTTTAAATCCATCCCTCATGGATGTGACCTAGCCTACAATGCTATAGAGATATATTGTTCACCTCTTCTCATTTCCTCTTAGACTCACACTCATGATATGTAGAGCTGTATCTAGCATAAATAAACCATTATGCAATGTTTCTCTCATGATGATCTCATCATCTAATATTATTGAACAACCATTGTTCTCAAAAACTAATTTATATCCACTAACTGTCATTCATGAAATAAAAATAATATTTTTAATAATAGAAGGAACATAATAGCATGCATCTAATGCAATAATAGCTCCACCAAGTAGATGTAAGGTAACCTTACCAATAGCCACTACAACAACCTTTGCTCCATTGTCCATTTTAAAGTCCATCTCGCCTCTGTTCAATCTCCTAGGTCCTACTAGAACCTACAATGAATTGCAGATATGATAAGCACTCCCGGTATCCAATACCCATGTGTTACCATAAGATTCTGACAAATGAAGACTGATCATGAATGTACCTGAAGCTTCTCCAATCACAACTCCTTGTGATTCCAGTCCTGTTTGGCCTCTGAACCACTATGGCCTCGAGGGATTCCACTAACCATGATGTTCGGTTAAGTCATCACCATCGTTACAAGATGAGTCTGATTTGATAATATAATCTCGAGGGATTTGACCAAGCATACCATGTCCTCAGGTCACTAGTGACATCTCTATGTCGTAGATAAGATAGCGAAACGCGATATAGGTGAGTCTCGAGGGACTTGACCAACTCAACCTACACCGAAAATCGGTTCCTACCTATAACGATGGAAGGCCATGTGGGTCAATCTAATTGCCTCACGTTTACCGACTTAATATTATTAATAGAGGAGATTTTGATTTAGTCTCCTAACAAAATATGTCACACATATGCATATTTAATATATATCTACATCGCATACAAATATATATACATATCTAGTAGGTGTATAATCAATCACACATCACATGAGCAATCACACCAAATGATCATGGACCACATCCTAATATGATCAAGCCTGAGCCAGCGGGCCCAATTACTCACATCAAGTTTTATGTGTGCTTCGGCATATCTCCATGTCTTGTGATCATTCTTCTCGCTTCGTCGGTTCCATCGGTATCTCAACGCATCTCCATGCGTCGATCGTCCGTCTCGACCTTGTGGGTCCCGCTATCACTGTGCTTCCTCATGTAATTACAACATAATTACAGGCACGCAGGCCCAACAATAAACAAAAAAAATAGAGGCTCGCAGGCCCAATAATAATAATCACATGTACACACATCACATCACAAGTCCATGATCATCTATCCACATCATACATTACATGTATATGTTATTTTATAGGACAACTAGATAAATAATAATAGTTAATAAAATATTTTAATTAACTAATATTTTCTGAAAATGGGGATATGCAAGGAATTTTTAGAATTCTAGAGGGTATTTTGTTATTTGATCAAAAAGGACAAAATTAGAATTTCTAAAATTCCTAGGGGCAAAACTATCATTTGTCAAAAAGCCCTAATTCCTATCCCTACTTTACTGTGACGTGGCCGCCGCCACCCTACCGGCAGCGGCCATTGCGCGGCGAGCGCGTTGGCCTCTGCCCGTAGGCGGCTCGCCCACGAGCGGCGCTACCACTTGCGGGTGAGCACCAACCCCTGCTGGCACCGCCCATGTGGGCATGCACCCCTGCGAGCACCACTGCGGGCTGGTCGCCCGCAGGTGGGCGCCCCTACAGGCTCTGTGCCCCGGGCGACGATCGCCCCTATGGCCGAGGCGCCACAACGACGCCACCCCTACGAGCTCTTCGCGCGTGGCGGCGCGTGTAAAGGCCACGCGCAGTAGCGTTGCCTTGGCGGGTGTCGCCCGCCCTTGCGGACAAGCTACCCCACAGGGGCTGCTACAGGTGGGCCGATGGCCACCTGCATGCAGGCCCTATGCCCGTAGCCATCGCCGTCGCCGGTGCAGGCAACAAGGCTACAAGCAGCCTCTTTGCCGCTGTGCAAGCGCAGCTAGGGCAGCAATAGTTGTTGCCCTTCCTTGCCTTTTATGCCAACGATTTTGATGACAAAACACAACACACGTAGTTAAAATCCGATCTTCGCGCGAACAACCTGGCTCTAATACCACTGTTGGAAAATCCACAGGGGGCGACATCTCATGTGCAGCAGAAGAACAGAAAAACAAAAACCTTGGATTTCCATGAAAGGTTCCATCGTTGTGCGAAATCGGTACGTTAAAAATAAATCCGCGAAAATTGCATGTGTAAAAGAAAGTACCTAGGGGATCGTATATCCCCGAATCCCTATATATCTATAGGAGAGGATGAAGAAGGTCAAGCGTCCTCCTGTCTAGCAGTATCCACACAGTAGGGACTGCGATGATGCACCTCTCTAGGGAGAGGAGAATAGGATGTGGCCATCAAAAAGAACTCCCATCCTATAGAGCTTTGGTTCCCTCCTATTTATAGAGGCCCCCTGTAAACCCTAATGGATCTTGCCTTGTTGGGTATTGGATCCCCATCCAATTACCCAAGCCTCTTATATTAGTGAGTCTCTACCCAATAATCTCTTATTAGCAATTATTAGATCTCATCTTAGGATCCAATAATTCAGGGGCTTAATGGATATCCAATAAGATTGGGGCTCCAGCGGATATTTTATATCCGCACCTCTACTCATCGTAACACCTACCATATGTGTGTGACCCTCTAGGCCCAATATCGAGCTGGCCATGAGTCATACTTGTCAGAACTCCTTCTAACTTAGTGAATTATTATCTCTATAATAATTCACCTAACTCATCGATTGCGGACGTACTAGGCCACTATGCCACAGCCTCTAGACGATACAGGAGAATCCAATCCTTTGGACCTATCTATCCTCAGTTATCATGTATCTATAGTCCCTCATCCAACTAATATCCTAGAGATCCTATACCAGGTATGGTGCTGTAAGGCCCATACGATCTCTCCTTGAGTCTTGCTCTTGTCGGATTCTCCCAGAGAACTCTTTCTCTCTCAATCCGAATAACCTTTGGCTAAGGATTTGTTCGAGCAAGAATACATGGGATATTCCTCTCATGATACCAAGAGCGGATGATCCTCTATTGACACTCAATAGCCCTCGTAAGATTGGCTACCACTCCTAATAACCGACTGTACTAGATCTGAAACTTTCTAAACCTATAATTCCGGTATTGAAGAGTGGAGTACTCATACAGGACATTCTTGGTGTCTCAAGTCTAAGGACTAGATACACTATTGGGACTATGGAATCGCTATATGACGTGAGGTATCAATACCCATCCAACATTCCGTAAGCGGATCAATTAGTGAACTCATTCCTCAATGAGCACCTGCACTGTACCCTTAGTGTCCCCACACGAATAGCTATGAGACTAGCCACCTCCATTACATGGATATGTATACAACACACCAGTATATCCGGTTATTTCGATATTCCTTTCGAGTAACCTATGACCAGGATTATTTATGGTCTGTGTTTAAAGGTGAATCAGTCTTATTATCATGATCCCATCACGATCCGATTTCCATTGCACAAATCCAAAGACATCACAATATGTGCAACACGCATGATAAAGTGATAAAATGCCTAATAATAAGCAAAGAGAAAGAGTGTATATCAAGTCACAAGTGCCATCACTTATGTGATTAGCTTGCAGGGCACATATGACTAGCATATCCCATCCTCCTGAGAGATATATGGGACATATCAAAAAAGAGGATGTCGAGAATATTGATCCTCAGACTTACGAGGAGGCTATTATGAGTATAGACTCTGGGAAGTGGCAATAAGCCATGAATTCAAAGATGGATTCCATGTACTCCAACAAGGTTTGGAACCTAGTTGATACACCCAAGGGTATTGTACCCATTGACTGCAAGTGGATCTTCAAGAAGAAGATTAGAGTAGATGAAAAGATAGAGACCTATAAGGCAAGGCTAGTAGCTAAGGGGTATCATCAAAGGTAAGGTGTTGACTATGACGAAACTCTCACCTGTAGCCATGTTAAAATCCATTCGAATTCAATTGGCTATTGCAGCACACTATGATTATGAGATCTAGTAAATGGAAATAAAAACTACATTCCTCAATGACAACCTCAACAAGGAGGTGTATATGATACAACCTTAGGGATTCATGTCCAAGGATATTCCAAATAAGGTGTGCAAGTTGCTTAGGTCCATTTATGGACTGAAGCAAGCTTCTCAAAGTTGGAACATAAGATTTAATGAGGTGATCATATCTTATGACTTCGTTAAGAACAAAGATGAGCCTTATGTGTACAGGAAGGTAAGTAGGAGTATTATCACCTTTCTAGTGCTGTATATGGATGACATCCTGAGCATTAGGAATGGTGTAGGAATGCTCTCCGTAGTAAAGGCTTAGATATCTACACACTTCTCCATAAAGGACTTAGGGGAAGCATCCAACATATTGGGGATTCAGATCTATAGAGATAGATCCAAGAGGATGCTTGGCTTGTCCTAGTCCGGGTACATAGACACCATTATCAAAAGGTTTGGCATGAAAAATTTCAAGAGAGATCTCATAACAATGAGATATGGAATATCTCTTTCTAGGAGTATATCCCTAAAGACTCCTAAAGAAATGGTAGATATAGATAGGATACCCTATGTCTCAATGATAGGGTCTATCATGTATACTATGCTATGTACCAGGCCTGATATAGCACATGCTCTGAGTGCCATGAGCAGGTATCAGGCAGATCTAAGCTTGGAGCACTAGAAAGCAGTAAAGTATATTCTTAAGTACTTGACAAGGACTAAGGATCTTTTACTAGTATATGGAGGCAGTAGCCTCGAGGTTGAGGGTTATACAGACTCGAACTTCCAATCTGATGTCGATGATAGCAAGTCTAATTCAGGGTATGTGTTCACCCTGAATGGAGGAGCAGTGTGCTAGAAGAGTTCCAAGCAAGACACTACTGCTGACTCAACCATAGAAGCGGAGTACATTGTTGTAGTAGAGGCAACAAAGGAGGGAGTTTAGATGAAGAAGTTCATCACAGATTTAGGAGTTATGCCAAGCAATAAGGAGGTGATTCCCTTATATTGTGATAACAATAGGGCGATTGCTCAAGCGAAGGAACCCAGGTCTCATCAAAAGTCAAAGCATGTTCTGAGGAGGTTCCACCTGATAAAAGAGATTATTACCCGAAGAGATGTAGTAGTGAAAAGAGTTCCATAAAAGATAACATTGCAGATCCATTGACAAAGCCATTATCTCAAATTATCTTTGAGCGTCACAGGGGTTTGATGGGGATCAGATACGTAGATGATTGGCTTTACATCAAGTGGGAGATTACTAGTCATAAGTGCCCTACAAGCCAATCACGTGAGTGATTGCACGTGTGACTTGATATGCATTTTTTTTCTTATTATAGTATTTTATCACTTTATCGTACATGTTGCATATATTATGATGTCCATGGATCTATGCAATGTGAGTCGAATCGTAATGAGATCACGATAATAAAACTGATTCACTTTTAAACACAGATGCTAAATAATCCCAATTATAGGTTACTTGAGAAGAACATCAAGATAACCGGATAGATTGGTGTGCTGTATACCCATCCATATGATGGAGACAACTGGTCTCTGATAGAACCCTAGTAGGGTTAGGTCCTACTCAACCATGTAGCAGCTAATAAAAACCCTGTGAGAGTGTAATAAACCCCACCTAACCACCTCTATCCTATAAAGAAGAGAGGCTAGGGTTTATATTTGGGTCTTTGGGCTTCTTAGCCATCGCCCCCCTTGTTACTGGGCTGGCCCGCTAAGGTTGAGGGCAAATTAGGTAGTTCACTTAGGAAGCAGCCCCTAGGGCTAGGGTTTGGAGCTCTATATAAGCATGTAGCCTCCATCTCTTGGGGATAAGAAGAAGAATCATCTACAATTGCAGCCACCAGGCTACTTGGAGGGAGAAACCCCTACAGTATTCCAAGGGTTGATCCCCCTCAAAGATCAATCTACATAGAATTCCTCTAGGGTTCTATCATCTAGTATCAGAGCAGCGATCTTACTGCTTTTGCTACCATCCCTGCCGCCCACCATCAACTAAGCAATTCCCATAATTGCTCTTGACGTCATCATCTCTACCTTCATCTTCTACCATAGATCAAATCAATCTACTGCTGCCGCCTCCAATTGCATCAGAGATATGATATTTTTCTACAACCAATACCCTTTGCTGTTGTGATTTTTCATCTAAAATATCAAAAAAAAGTTTTTCTATCTATCCCTTTCCTATGAATTCCTTGCATCGCAAAAGTTGCCATCTTTGCGAACGAAGGATTGCTACAGAAAATTTCAGCCACGTATTGTTGCCTTTAACCGATCTAATTATTATCCTTTTTGAACGAAATTTCTTGTGCACCTCATAGATCATCTTGGCTCCCATCTGTGATTGATATATCATGGAATTCATCTTAAAAAAAAAATTTGTGTTGCTGCAATCTCTCGTCGCAAACTATTGAAATTTTTCGACGAGAATTCTACTATCGCAACTTGCACCGATTTCTTTACTGTTATACTATCAAATATTCTTGATCCAATTTGTCATCCTTGTTGTTATCTAAACTAAGAATCTATCATCAAACCCCCTTCTCAAATCCCTGAGTTTTCACTGGAAATTTTATCGAGAAACCGCTATTTCTTTGACGATAATTCTGCTCTTACAAGATAATGCATATCGGCAGTAATTTCCACTTATTCTTGTCAAATCTTTGCTGCAATCTACCACAGATCTAAAACCCTCTTCCCTAACCTTCATCTAATACCATCACAGCCCAAAACTCCATCAAACCATAGCCCCAAACTGCACCCAAAATAGCCACAAAACAAACCTAAACCGTAGCCTACATCCACCAATCCACCAACCCTTTCAACCACTACTTCACTCAATCAATACATAACTTTAACTTGACAACAAAAAAGAGATCTTAATATTATAGATTTGGTGACATATGCTATGGCATCCGAGGAGGCAATTAATGCTAAATTCGAAGCCTTAGAGACACGAATGGAGGAGAAGATTCGGACTCTCTTTGCCGAACTCAGTTTGGGTCGACCACCGAGCCCAAAGAAATCATATCAATAAGAGAGCTCTAATCGAAGAGATGACCTCTAGGAGAGAGGAGGCTCTATGACCGATCCTCACTATCCATGCATGAGGGTGGACTTCCCTAGATGGGAAGAGGGAGACCCGATTGGTTGGATCTCGTGTGCGGAGCGATATTTTTGGTACCACAAAACCACGGACGCATCTATGGTGGAATTGCAGGTATACATCTTGAAGGGGATGCCATACAGTGGTTTGATTGGTTTGAGCACACTCATGGAGTTCTCTTATGGTGATAATTGAAAGAAGGACTACTGATCCACTTTAGACCAATCGATTACGCGAACATCGACGGACAACTAGCAAAGATCTGACAAACCTCCACCATTCAGGAGTATCAAACCAGGTTTGAAAGGTTATCTAATCAAACTCATGATTGGACTAAAAAAATAGTTATTGGGAACATTTATTGAGGGCTTAAAGCCGGAGATCCGGGGAGAAGTTTAAGCACGACAACCATACACGCTTATGGCAGACATCTCTTTTGCACGACTTCAAAAGGAGCGATTGAACCACAAAGCCCGAAGGACTAGGGTCACTCCCCGACCAGCAATATTAAAGCCCTCAGCCCCCCTACTATCAACCAAGCTCCTGCACCAAAAAGGTTGACAAGAGAAGAGCTTCGAGATCGATCTGCCAAGGGGTTATGTTGGCATTGTGACGAGCCGTGGAGCCGCGAGCATCGCTGTAAAAAAGGGAGACTTCTTATGATTGAACCAGTGGAAGAAGAGATTAGTGAACAGCCAGAAGAGTATCTTAAACATGAGGGAGAAGATGTGGAAGAAGAACTACAATCGACTGACTTTATGGTATATGCGTTGGCCGGCTACTCAAATCCGCAAATGATGAAAGTTGGAGGCCTGCTCAAACAACAACCGATCACCATTCTCATCGATACGGGCAGCACTAATAACTTTCTAAATAGTAAGGTTGTTGCTTGGATGGTGCTACATATCGAAGGTTGTGACAAGTTTGACATAAAGGTTGCCGACGGCTGAATCCAAAATTACGACCAAAGATACCCGCAAGTGAAACATTACTGCAGAACCAAGAAATTGTTGCCGACTTTTTCCTCCTACCAATTGATGATTATGAGGCTATGCTGGGTATAGAATGGCTAATGATGCTAGGTGATGTCTCTTGGAACTTTTTTAAATTGATTATGAAATTCTATTGTAAAGACAAACAGGTCACCCTACGCGGGAAGCGCGGAAGCAATGTAACCACTGTTTTAACCCAACGAATGGAGAAAGTTTTATATAAGATAAATGGTGGCTTTCTTATGCATCTCCAATAGCAACCAGAGGGGAAGAACATAGAAATTAAAGATCAAAATCTCACCCAACTGCTTGTTGAATTTGACGATGTTTTTGCTGAACCGCATGGTCTTCCTTCTACTCGGTAACATAACCACCGAATTCCAATTCTTCTAGGAAAACCACCAGCGAACACTTGGTCATACTGCTATCCTCACCTCCAGAAGGATGATATTGAGAATATCGATAAGGAGATGCTTGCCATTGTGCATGCAGTAACAAAGTGGAGACCCTACCTAATCAGCTAGTGATTTTAGATTAAAATCGACCATAGAAGCCTCAAGTACTTTCTGGAGTAGAAGATATCATCCCTGGAGCAACAAAAATGGGTAACCAAACTTCTAGGATTTGATTATGAAATTATTTACAAAAAGGAGAAAGAAAATATTATTGCAGATGTGCTCTCACGGCTACCTGAGCAAGTTGAATTATCAGTCGTCTCTCTTCCTACCACTGGCTTCCTTAAGGACATTAGGGAGGAATAGAAGAAGGATCTAGAAACCAGCAACATCATTAAAAAATTGGAGGAGGATCCAAGCGCAATAGCTCACTATACTTGGGATTCGAGGGATCTACGCTACAAAGGTCGTATTGTGCTTATACCAAACTCCTCTTGCATCAAAGTCATTCTACACAAAATGCACTCCACACCTTTAGTAGGGCACTCCGGATTTTTAAGAACCTACAAAAGAGTGAAGCAAAACTTTTATTGGAGAGGGATGAAAAAAATTATTTCTGAATACGTAGCAGAATGTGATGTATGTCAATAACAAAAAGGTGAAACAATGGTGAGTCTAGGGAAACTACATCCATTACCCATACTAGACTCGGTATGGACTGACATCTCCATAGACTTCATCAAAGGGATGCCACCTTCCAAGGTAAAAGCACAATCCTTGTGGAAGTTGATCGACTTACGAAATATGCTCATTTTTGTACTGTGTGAAATCCCTACACTGTTGTTAGTATTGCTTAGATTTTCACAGAAAATATTATTAAACTACATGGGATGCCAAGGTCCATTATAAGTGATCATGACAGGGTCTTTATTAGTAAATTTTGGACTGAGTTATTTCAGTTGTAGGGCACCAAACTCAAGATGAGCATAGCTTATCATCCACAAACTGACGGCCAAACAGAAGTGGTGAATAGGTGTTCAGAGACATACCTTCGGTGTTTCACTAGTGATCGGTCAAAGGAGTGGATGAAATGGCTCCCTTGGGCCGAATGGTGGTACAATACTATATATCATTCATCTACAAAATGTCCCCCATATGAAGCATTATATGGTCGGCCGGCTCCTGTGATTCCAAAGTATGTAATTGGCTCTGCTAAGGTAGATCAGGTCAACCAAGATTTAATTGATCGGAACAAACTCCTACAGCTACTAAAGGATAATCTCTCTACCGCTCAAGCTAGAATGAAGTAGCAAGCTGACACACAAAGAAGCGAAAGAGAATTTTTAATAGGAGATTGGGTTTATCTTCGCCTACAGCCATACAAGCAGCTCTCCATCAACACACGAGCCTCTATGAAGCTATCTCCACGTTTTTATGGGCCCTATCAAATCATAGAGCGTATTGGAGCTGCGGCGTACAGACTTAAATTACCTGAAGATGTCAAAATTCACCCTATCTTCTACGTGTCATGCTTAAAGCCCAAGTTGGGAAAACATGAGTCACCCCAGATCCAACTACGCAACACCATTGATGATGAAAATATTCAAGCCCATCCACAAGCCATCCTCGATCGTAGAATCGTGATGCGTCGTTGACGTCCCTCTACTGAAGTACTAGTACATTGGACTAATTTACCACTTGAAGATGCCACATGAGAATCATATGAGGAGTTGAAGACTCGGTTCCCTGAGTTCATGGAACCCCAGCTTTGAGGACAAGGCTGATTTGAAGAGGGCAGGCTTGATAGGACCCTAGTAGGGTTGAATCCTACTCAACCATGTAGCAGCTAATAAAAACCCTGTGAGAGTGTAATAAAATCCACCTAGCCGCCTCTATCCTATAAAGAAGAGAAGCTAGGGTTTATATTTGGATCTTTGGGCTTCTTAGCTGTCACCCCCCTTGTTACTATGCCGGCCCGCTAAGGTTGAGGGTAAATTGGGTAGTTTACTTAAGAAGCAGCCCCTAGGGCTAGGGTTTGGAACTCTATATAAGCATGTAGCCTCTATCTCTTAGGGATAAGAAGAAAAATCATCTACAATTATAGCCACCAGGCTACTTGGAGGGAGAAACCCCTATAGTGTTCCAAGGGTTGATCCCCCTCAAAAATCAATCTACATAGAATTCCTCTAGGGTTCTATCAGTCTCATAACTACTCGTGTGGGGATACTAAGGATACAGTACAGGTGCTCATTGGAGAATGAGTTCACTGATTATTTCACCCACGGAATGTTGGATGGTAGATGATACCTTATTATCAGAGAGTGATTTCGTAGTCCTAGTAGTGTATCTGGTCCTTAAACTTGAGACACTAAAGATACCTTGTATGAGTACTCTATTCTTTGATGCCAGACTTACAAGTTTGGAAAGTTATAAATCTAGTACAATCGGTTCTCGAGAATTGTAGCCAACCTTATGAAGGCAATTGAGTATCAATAGAGGATCATTCACTCTCGATATCATGATAGAAATATCTCATGTGTTTTTACTCAGGTAAATCCTTAGCCAGGGTCATTCGGATTGAGAGAGAAAGAGTTCTTCGGGAGAATCCGATCAGAGCGAGACTCAATTGGAAATCATATGAGCCTGATAGCACCATGCCCGATATACGATCTCTAGGATATTAGATGGATGAGGGACTATAGGTACATGGTAACTAAGGGGATATAGGTTCAAAGGATTGGATTCCCATGTATCGTTTGGGGACTAAGGCGTAGTAGCCTAGTATATCCGTAGTCGATGAGTTGAGTGAATTATTATGGAGATATAATTCATTGAGTCAGAAAGAGTTCTGATAGATATGACTCATGGCTAGCTCGATATTAGGCCTAGAGGGTCATACATATATGGTAGGTATTGCGACGAGTAGAGATTCGGATATGAGATATTCGCTGGAGCTCCTATCTTATTGGATATCCAATAAGCCTCTATATTATTGGATATCCAATAAGCCTTTGTATTATTAGATCCTATGGATGAGATTCAATAAGAGCTAAATTATTAGGTAGAGACCCATTAATCTAAGAGGCTTAGGTAATTGGATGGAGATCCAATACCCAAAAGGGTAGGATCCATTAGGGTTTACAGGGGGCCTCTATAAATATGAGGGAACCAAAGGTCCATAGGCTGGGGTCTTCTTGGTAGTCACCTTCTATTCTCCTCTCTTCTACAGAGAGGAGCATCGTCATAGCTCCTACCGTGTGGATCACCGCTAGAGAAGAGGATGCTTGACCCCCTTCATCCTCCCCCACGGATCTCAGGGATATACAATCTCCCTTGGTACTTTCTTTTTACATACATAGTTTTTTGGATTTACGGATTTATTTTTTACGCACCAAACTTTGCACGACAATGGAACATTTTCGTGAAAATCTTGGATGTTTTATTTTTCGTTTTTCTGTTGCGAATGAGATATTGCCACTGGATTTCCCAACATATAAAAAGGTAAGTGGGAGCGCTATCACCTTCTTGGTGCTATATGTGGATGACATCCTAATATTAGGAATGATTTAGGAAAGCTCTCCATAATTAAGGCTTGGCTATCTAGACATTTCTCCATGAAGGACTTAGGGGATGTATCATATATGTTAGGGATTCAGATCTATGAGATAAATCCAAGAGGATATTTGGCTTGTCCTAGTTCAGGTATATAGATACTATTGTCAAAAGGTTTGACGTGAAAAATTCTAAGAGAGGTCTCATACCGATGAGACATGGTATATCACTTTCTATAAGTATGTCCCCAATGACTCCTAAAGAAAGGGCAGATATAAATAAGAAACCTTATGCCTCAACGATAAGATCTATCATATATGCTATACTATATACCAAGTTTAATATAGCGCATGCTCTGAGTGTCACAAGCAGGTATCAGACAAATCTAGGCTTGGGACACTAGAAAGCAATAAAGTATATCCTTAAGTACTTGAGAAGGACTAAGGATCTTTTATTGATATACGGAGGAGGTAGTCTCCAGATTGAGGACTATACGAGCTTGAGTTTCGAATCTGATATCAATAATAGCAAGTCTAATTCAGGGTATGTGTTCATCCTAAATGGAGGAGCAATGTGCTGAAAGAGTTCCAAGCAACATACTACTACTAACTCGACCAAAGAGGTAGAGTATATTACTACAGTAAAGGCAACAAAGGAGGGAGTCTAGATGAAGAAATTTATCACAAATCTAGGAGTCATGCCGAGCAATGAGAAGTTAATTCCTTTGTATTGTGACAACAACAAGATGATTGCTCAAGCGAAGGAACTCAGGATTCATTAGAAGTCCAAGCATGTTCTAAGGAGGTTCCACTTGATTAAAGAGATCATGGCCCGAAGAGATGTAGCAGTGGAAAGAGTTCCATCTGAAGATAATATCACAGATCTACTAATGAAGCCATTGTCTCATATTGTCTTTGAGTATCATAGGGATCTGATGGGGATCAGACTTTGTAAGTGAATGACTTTAGGTCAAGTGGGAGATTACTTGTCATAAGTGCCTTTTAAGCCAATCACGTAAGTAATGGCACATATTACATAATACGCACTCTTTTTGCTTATTATTTATTTAATTTTTTTTCACTTTATATTACCTGTTGCTTATATTATGATGTCCATGGATCCATGCAATATGAATTGGATTATGATGAAATCATAATAATAAGATCGATTTGCCTTTAAACATAGACCCTATATAATCCCGATCATAGGTTACTTGAGAGGGATATCAAGATAATCGGACAGACTAGTGTACTATATACCCATCTATATGATGGAGACGGTTGGTCTTATAACTGCTCATGTGGGGACAATAAAGATACATTGTAGGTGCTCACTGGAGAATTAGTTCACTGATTAGCCCACTCACGAAATGTTAGATGGTTGATGATACCTTATTATCAGATAGTGATTCTATCATCCTAGTTATGTGTTTGGTCCTTAAACTTAAGACATTAAGAATATCCTATATGATTACTCCACTCATTGATACTGGACTTATAAGTCTGGAAGTTCTAGATCTAGCACAACCGATCGTCGAGAGTGGTAGCCAATCTTATGACGGTAATTGAATATCGATAGAGAATTATTCACTCTCGGTGTCATGAGAGAAATATCCTATGTATTCTTACTCAGGCAAATCCCTAGCTATGGTCATTTAGATTGAGAGAGAAAGAGTTCTTTGAGAGAATCTGATTAGAGTGAAACTTGAGTAAAAATCATATGGGCCTGATAGTACCATGCCGGGAATATGGTATCTAAGATATTAGATAGATAAAAGACTATGGACATATGGTAACTAAGGATAGACAAGTCCAATAGATTGAATTCCCCTATATCGTCTCGGGACTGTAGTATAGTGGCCTAGTACATCCATAGCCGATGAGTAGAGTGAATTATTATGGAGATAATAATTCACTGAGCTAGAAGAAGTTCTGATAGGCATGACTAATGGCTAGCTTGATATTGGACCTAGAGGATCACACAAATGGTAGGTGTTGCGATGAGTAGATGTTCTGATATGAGATATCCGCTGGAGCTTTTATCTTATTAGATATCCAATAAGCCCTTAACTTATTGGATCCTATGAATGAGATCCAATAAGAGCCAATGAGAGATTATTAGGTAGAGATCTACTAATTTAATAGGCTTGTGTAATTAGATGGAGATGCAGTGTTGAGTCTCAGATTTTGGTGATGAAACTAATTGATTGTGTTTTGTTATCTAATTACATTTTGAGCGACGCAAATCTACTATCGATCAGGATTAAACAGTTGATATAGGAGGTATCGACATTGCACCAAAGGAAATCACGTCAGGATATTAGATGTCGAGCTAGAGGTCCGATCAACAATCAGCAAAAGGCTTCGGACATCGGGCATCCGGCCAAGAAGAGTGGTATTACGCCAAGGAGATCAGGGTTGCGGAGGTCAATCATCGATTGGGCAATAGGCCACAAGAGAGGATGATGCGTCGAAGAACCAGACGAAGTACCAACTAATGATGTGCTGGGCAACAGAAGGTTGATTTGTGTAATTGACTAGATCAAAGTAGAGTGAAGGTTTATGAGTGCAGGATTAACTATGATAATGATGAAGACATAAAGCAAAACAAAGTATTGAAGTCAAGTATGATGGAATCATTGGGAGTTCAAGAGTTTGATAGAAGTCTAAAGATTCATCAAGAGTGCTACCAGAACTAGCCGAGAATGAGTAGGGAGCTTGCCGAAGGGTTTTCGGAAGTTCGCTTGAAAGATTCATCAGAAGTTCGCGGAGCTCATTAAGAAAGATTGGAGCTTGCCGAAGAAGCTCGTCGGAACTCTTCAAGATCATCGTGAGGTCCAGGAGCTTACCGGGAGTCTACAGAATGGTGTCCGAGGGTTCGTCGGAAGACTACCGAAAGTTCGCTGGAAGCTTGCCGGAAGAAGTCTTGACTTGCCGGACATTATTTAGCTTAGGAAATATCTTTAATTTCATAGTTAGCATATAATTAGAGTTAGAATTTGGTGTTAATCCTTTAACCCTATTAAGGGCAACTAGGCCCAGTAATGGACTGGTTTGGGCCGGGTTTAAGGCCCAACCAGAAGTGTTGGACCTTATCTGGCGATGGCACTGGGGTGGTGGCATCGCCCTAGGTCTAGCTCCCCAAGTTATACTAGGCGATGGTACCACCTAGTGTTAGAGCACCTGGGCGGTGGTACCACCTAGTATACTAATCGTGGCAGTGTCAGACGGTAGTACTGCTAGACCTAGCGGTGGTATCGCCTAGTGTCAAGGTCAAACTGGTGGTGGTACCACTAATGATAGGCGGTGGTACCGCCAGTACTCGGTAAACCCAGGATGGAAAAGTTTTTGGCTCCAAGTTTAAATCAGATTGGAGCCTATAAAAACCCCACCCATCCCTGGGTTGCATACATAAGCACACTAAAACTAAAAATAGGAAAACGCTATTGAAATCCTTTCTCTCCTCTAGTCTTTAGTTTGAATTCAGCTTAAAGAGAGGAGTGTGTCTGAGTGCTTGTAAAAGGGTTACCTCCTAAGCTCATCAAAATGAGAGAGTACTGTAAAGGAGTTGTCTTCACCCGTTGGAAGGAAGACAACTAGTAAAAAGCTAGTGGCCTCAAGTGAAGAGGAATCGGGAGTGGATGTAGGTTGTATGACCGAACCACTATAAATTCGATTTGCATTTACTTTCTTGCAATTTACATTTCAGCAAACCATCTTCACTGCTGCTCCATTTCTTCATCTCTAAATGCTCACAAGTTAAATATGTTTCTAAGATACTTTAACAAAAAATCATTTTAATCGAAACATGACTCTTTTCGAATGAAGTTTTTGAAACCAACGAAATTTATCATTCTTAACTGCTACACTAATTCAACCCCCCTCTTAGTGCCGCTCTAGTTCTCAACAATTGGTATCAGAGCCTCATTGTTTCTCTTTTGGATTCACACCAGCGAGAAATGGCTCTTCATGGCTTTCAAGAGGGTTTTTCGATTGTTCGTCCTCCGTTCTTTAACGGGTCAGACTACACTTATTAAAAAACTTGAATGAGAGTTTTCTTGCTTTCTATGAATTTGGATTTATGGAACGTCGTTGAAAACAAATTTTAACTTCCCTTTAAACCGATGAACGAATTGTCAAATTTAGAGAGAAAATCTTTTTCTTTAAATGCAAAGGCTATGAATGTCTTATTTTGTCTTTAGACAAAACTAAATTTAATTATGTTTCTTCTTGCGAATCAACCTTCGATATTTGGCACACACTTGAAATCACGCACGAGGGCACTAGTAGAGTCAAAGACTCAAAAGTAAACCTCTTAATGCATGATTTTGAGCTTTTCTGAATGGCACCAAATAAGACTATCAACAGCATATACACCCGTTTCATGGATGTTGTCAATAGTTTAAAAAGTTTTGGTAAATATTTTTTAAATTTTGAACTCACTAATAAGATCTTAAAATCCCTTCCAAAAAGGTGGGATCCTAAAGTAACGGCAATACAAGAAACTAAAGATCTAAATAAATTTCTATTTGAAAAACTAATTGACTCACTAATGACATATGAAATGAGCCTCTTGGAACATGATGAACATATGAGCTACCTTCCAAAGAATAGGAAGGGTTTGGAACTTCAGGTTATAAAATACCACTTGAGTGATGACTCATGTGATAAGGACAATGTTGAGGACCTTGAACTTTTAATGAATTTTAATAAGTTCATTAAATAAAAATCTAAAACTAAAAATGAACTTGAACAAAAGAAGAGGCCAAAGAAGAAGAAACACCAAGAAGAATCAAGTGATGAAACGGTGAATTGGGCTTTAACGGGTTTCAACAATAAGGTAAGTAACTCACCTGAAATGTTTTTACCTTATTTTAAAATTACATGATGTTTTTCATGAGTGCTTAGATAGTAGAAAATAAAAAATTATTTTAAAAAATTATATTATGCTTTTCTTTCTAGTATTTTTGAAAAGTAAAAATTATGACCGGATGATTTATACAATTCCATGAATATTTATGATTTCTGTATCGGATTTTGATGTATGGTTTTGACACAAAAGTTAATTAGCATGTTTAATAGGATTAATCCATGATTGTGTACTTCAGTTTTCATACTTAATGATACTATGTATGAGGATTTGAAGTAATAATATCTATGTTTTAGAATGATGCCTTGATGGTTTTTGACAAAACTTGTGAATAGGATTTATACAATGATGCTTTTGATTTAAAATAAGATGCATTGTTTTTTATACAAAAAATCAATTATCATGATGATCGCATATTTCATGATAATACTTGCACACCAAATATGATTAAAAGATAGAAGCAAGCATATTAATGATTTCGTTTTCAACATAATGCATGGCTTTTTATATAAAAATTTGAACATAATCATATGTGATCAATCACATTAAATAAAACACATAAAAATAGGAAAATATGCTATCATGATGTTTTATGTTTGATGTGTTTGGTCTTGACGGTTTTGATGATGAAATCACTCTTTCGGTTTTATACAAAAGAAATGAGCATGCTTATATGTAATCTATCTATGTTGCGCTTAATAAAATTCTTGAATGAAAGATTTTGATCATTTTTTTGGAATTATATAATAATACTTTTGGTGTTAAAAATGATGCATAACTATTGAGTTCACACACTAAGCTAGAATCATGTAAGATGGTAAACATCTTGTTATAGCTAACAATAATGAAAGAAAGAATATTAGAATTAAAATGATTTTAAATATATTTTAAGAAATAATGGTTGATAACGATATAAATGAAAAAGTTGTGTATCTTGATGATTTTGTATCGATTTTTGGTTTTTAAACATGATGCACATCTTTTATACGAAAAACAATTCGCATGAAATGAAACACAAAAACGGAAATTATACTATCATAATCTTTCGTTTGAAGATGCTTCGTGTTATATCTTGATGTCGAAACTCATGTATTAGTTTTAAACATGATACTTATCTTTTAAAACATGAGCTCACTTCTATGAAACAAATAACTTAAAATGAAACACATTATGCATGTTGAGTGAATCTTACATTTTGAACTAATGTGTTTTTGGTCTTAATCATTTTTATTATGAATTCTTTATATGACATGTTATATTTTTCAACTTTAAAAGTTTTGATGATGAATTTTGCCTTTACGTCTTGAACTTTCATGCTTATCTCTATTTAACATTAAAAGACAAAGGCATGCTTATATGAAATTAATCATAAAAAGGGAAATGCATGACTCTTGAAATTTTACTATCTCTAAAAGTTTTCAATTTTTCCATAAAAGATAAGTGATGAATTCATTTATGATATTTTGTGAATCACTTGAATTATGAATGAGATTTTGATGATGTGTTAAAAGAATCACTTAAAAAGAAAATGCTTTTCCCATCTTATCAAGATTAATGATTTCATGATATCTTATGAATCTCGTAAATTATGAAAGTGATTTTGATGATTTGATTATGAGTTCAGAGTTGATAAATTGAACTAGAATGAGTTTTATCTATGTCATGATCTTGATAACTTGAGTTTTTCAAGATCTCTTACTCCATACTCTTTTATAATTCTCCCATGTTATTGAAGAAAATTACAAATGAATCATAAATTGTTTTCTCTTAACTCTTCGATACTCAATTTGAGAAAATGTGCTTTCATGATTAAAACATTGCATTTGTAATTTGATTTTTCTCCTACATTTCAATACTTATTTCTACACATGACTCAATGATTGAAATATTAATATAAACATTTGATATATCACTTGTCATGGTTTGAATATCGAAGTAAAAGAAATTTTATTCTTCTTGATATCTTTTATGATGAATTTGAGTAAAACTTGTTAATGATTCTTGACTCTTCTCTTAATCTCTTGGAATCATGACTTTTTGAGATCTTTATAATGCTTGAATCAAGCTCTAAAATATTTCATTTTGCTATAAAAAATTTTTATTGAAATCATGATCTTGACAATTATAACTTGAAGTTTCTTATAAATCAAGATTGTTTACCTTACTCCTTCCGTTTATCAAAAGAAAATTCTTCAAATGAAATGTAACTGGTCTTTTGATTTCTTGGAATTCAATACTTGAATTTTTATGAATTCATAATCTTGATATCTTAATACTTAAATTTTTTTTTATGAAATGTGATCTTGATATCTTGATACTTGAATTTCTTTATTATGAAATATCATCTTGATATCTTGATCCTTGAATCTTTAAATGAGATCTTGATGAGAATTTTATGCATAAATTATGTTCTCATATGATTCTTTTACGAATGAGATATAATGAATCATGACTTGATCTTTGATATTGATATGTTTTTATCATAATTCTTTTATATTAATTGTCATGAATTGAAGATTGATGCAAATTTAAATGATGTGAAAAGTTATTGTAAAAAGGAAAAAAACAATCCAAGTCTTAATATCTCAATATTTGATACTTGGAATATTTTTAAAATGTGATCTTGATGAGAATGCTTCAAGTAGCTCTTTTTTGCTATTTATTATCTTATGAATCTTGATCTTGATCTCATTAGAAAAAATATTAATGAACCACGAATATATCTTTGGTATTCTCGAATTGATCCTTATTGATATATTTCATGAATTCTTTACATATATGGCTTGTATAATGATTTAAATTTTTAGTCATTGAGTCCTCCCTTCTTTTTGACAAAAACAAAGGGGGAGAAAGTTTATTGCTAGCTTGCACACTTTAATTTGCTAGCTCGATCATTGCAATGAAAGAACTCGCAATCATAAACACTACCAACATTTGCAATATAAAGAGAGGCAAAGAATTGCAATCTCAAAAGATGCAAAAATGCAAAACTTAGATAATTTGGAATCTTACACTTGCTATGCTTCTATGCTTATATATTGTAATGAAAATTTGAACTTGCATGTTTAGAGTGATGAAAATTCTATAAAATTTTTAGCTTAGTGCAAACAAGAAGTTGATAGCTTGCAAAGGCAAAACTTAGAAAGGTGCTAGCTTAAAATACCGCAAAGAGAAGCAAAGTACTATCTTGCCTATCGTAAGAAGCAAAAAGTGCAATCTAGCACATCTCAAGTATTGGGATCTAGAGCAGCACTAAGGGGGGGAGGGGGGGGGCGAATAAGTGTAACGGTTAAGAACGATAAATTTTGGTAATTAAAACGGATTTCGGAAACTTCATACATTGAAAACCTCATTTCGACTAAAATCGATTTTAATTGATGTGTATCGAAAACATAATTAACTTAAGAGAGTTTAGAGATGAAGAAAGACAGTGATAAGGAAGTAGGGCAACCAAATAAAATGGTTTGTAAAAAGATAAAAGCAATAAGTAAACGTAAACCAGATTTTTATAGTGGTTTAGTCGACCTATGTCCACTCCCGATTCCTCTTCTCTTGAGACTACCGGCTTTTTCACTAGTTGACTTCCTTCCAAGGGCAAAGACCAACTCCCTTACAGCACTCTCCTTTTGATAGGCTTAGGAGGTAACCCTTACAAAGCCTCTCATCCCTCTTTTGGACTATATCATACTTAAAGCTTAGAGAGAAGATTTTGATACTATTTCAATAGAGTTTTCTCTTTTTCTTTCTTAAGTTTTGTGTATTTTTCAACCATGGATGAGTGGGTAATTTATAGGCCTCAATGTGATTCAAATTTGGAGCCCAAATGTGAATTATGTCAGATTCTCAGGTGCTGGTGGTACCACCCCTCGGCACTAGCGGTATCATCGCCAATCTGACCATGATAATAGCGATACTATCGCTAGCTTGGAGCGGTACCATCGCTGTAGCTTTTATGTTAGATGGTGCCACCGCCTAGACTAGGTGGTCCATCGCTTACAGCTTAGAAAAATATGCTTTTTTACTTTTCCAGCTCATAGGCGATTCTACTGCCAATTTGGCGGTGCCACCGCCTATGACAACTTTTGAGCCACTGAATGGGCTTCCCAATGAGCCCAAATCAGTCTCAATTTAGGCCCAATTGGCTCCTAATTGAGTTGGTATTATTTCACTTAAAACCAACTCAATTTTAACTCAGTCCTACTTCAATCTAGATAATAATTACAACGCGAATCGAAATGTCGCTTGGCACATCATTGGCCTATCAATGCTTCATCTGACACTTCGGTGCATCGTCCTCTTTTACAGTTTATTACCCAATTAGTAGCTAACCTCCGAAGCCCCAATCTCCTTGGCACAACTCCGCTCCTCTTGTCCCGATGCCCAATTTCTTTGTCCAAAACCTTTTGTCGATCGTCAACCGGACCTCCGGCTCGACATCTAATCTCCTGACATGATTTCCTCTAGCATAACATCGATTCTTTCTACATCAATTAGCTAATCCTGGTTGAGAGTAGACCTGCGTAACTCAAAACGTAATTAGATAACCAAAACACGATCAATTAGTTTCATCATCAAAATTCGAGATTCAACAATCTCCCCATTTTTGATGATGACAACTAATTGATGACTGACGGAGTTAACCCAACTCCCCAGAGTTTAAACAAACTCCTCTTATCAATATGCCATTAATAGAACACTTGGATTATCCCAAATCCAAGCAACATGTATCAAAATCATGTCAACAAAAGCATCATGCAAATATATAAAATATTCAATCAACATTACATTACATGAAGTCATCAATCTACTTCTACCTCTATCTCATCAACAAAAAGGAGAATTAGCATCTTGGCTACTTTAAAAAATATGCAAGTTTTATAATTATACTAGTAAGATTTTTTAGTTCAATTTTCAAGCTAAAGATTTGCAATATACATCACTTTAAACATGCAAGCTAATAGTTTTCAAAGATGTGCAAGTTTATATTTTTCTTTCTAAAGATAGGCAAGATAGTAATTTTTCATTCGCTTCTTGAGATGTGTAAGTTACACTTTCTTTGCTTCTTTTGTGATATACATATAATTTCTTTCTTCTCTTTTGAGAAGAGCAAGCTTGCAAGTTTTGCTTTCTTTGTATGTTAGGAATTTTGCATTCATTTGCAATATGCAAGCTAGCAAAACCCTTCTCCCCCTTTATCAAAGTCAAAAAGAAGTGGAGGAATGCAAGATTCGCAAGATCAACTTTTCATATCAATTCTAAATTTGCATCAATGAAAGTTTTACATTAATCTTTCAATCAAATCATGAACAAAGATCAATATCAAAAGATATCATTCATGATTCATAATTATTCTTTTTAGCAAGATCAAGATCATGATTTTAAAAACAAATTCTAAACATATAGTTCCGAGAAATCAAAATCATGATTCACAAAGATTTTCTTTAGCATCAATTTTAAATTCATGATAAAGGGCATACAACCAAGAATCATAATACATAAAAACATATCATTTTCATAGATCGTCATGATTCTTTGATTCATCATAAAGCAAATAGCAAAGAGAACAACTTCATTCATGCATAAAAATTCTCATCAAGATTTCACAAAAGCAAATTCCAAGTATCATAATACCAAGATCACATTATGTACAAAAGTTTAATTATCAAGATATCAATATTATGAATTCAAAAAAATTCAAGTTTTAAGTTTTGAGAAATCAAAAGACAAATTGCATTTCATTTGAAAATTTTTCTTTTGAGAACTTCATTGTATAATTGTCAAGATCATGATTTCAATAAAATTTCTTTATGACAAAGTGAAATCTTTTAGATCTTGATTTAAACATTACAAATATCTCAAAAAGTCATGATTCCTATAGATCAAGAGAAGAGTCAAGAATCATTAACAAATCATATTCAAATTTATAAAAGATATCAAGAAAAATAAAATTTCTTTTACTTCAATATTCAAACCATGACAAGTGATATATCAAACGTTTGCATTAATATTTCAATCATCGAGTCATGTGTAGAAATAAGTATTAAAATGTAGGAGAAAAATAAAATTACGCATATAATATCTCACTCATCAAAGTATATTCTCTCAAGTTGAGTATCGAAAAGTCAAGAGAAAATAATTTATGATTCATTTGCATTTTTCTTCAATAACATGGGAGAATCATAAAAGAGTATAGAGTAAGAGATCTAAAAAAAAGGTTATCAAGATCATGATATAGATAAAACTCATTCTAGTTCAATTCATCAACTCCGAACTCATAATCAAATCATCAAAATCACTTTCATAATTTACGAGATTCATAAGATATCATGAAATCATTAATCTCAATAAGATGGAAAAGGTATTTTCTTTTTTTAAGTGATTTTTTTAACACATCATCAAAATCTCATTCATAATAGATTCATAATGACAAATAGATTATTGATAAAATCATCAATTTCATGATTCATTTGGAAGGTTCTCCTCTTTAGTGACTAAAAAGATATATAGGAGAACAAAATGAATTGAGGGAGATAGAACATGATTGAAGCATTTAATATGATTGAAGCATGATTCATATTTAAAATGTATCCTACGTTATAAATATGAATCAAGCATTTGTCAAATCCAGAATCATCCTCAAAATCACATTCAATAAATTCATACATGACAAGCATGGATTTATGAATTCCCTATAGAAAAATCGATAAGATTGAGATAGATGATTGCCTTTCGTTTTTATATGCGATTTACTTCTTATAACCATGCTTTTGCCCTTAATAAAAACAAATGTCAACATTCAAGATGAAAAGGCAAATTTTATCATAAAGATCATTAAGTCGAATCACATTAAGCATATGACATTTTTCAAAAGATTTGATTCAAGAGATTCACATGGATTCATCAAAATCGAAAACTTTAGAGATAGAATAATTTTCAAGAATCATACATTTCCTTTTTATGATTTACTTCAAATAAGCATGTCTTCGTCTTTTAATGTCAAATTGAGACAATCATGAAAGTTCAAGACGTAAAGGCAAAATCTATCAAGTTTTTTAAACTCAAAAGATATAACACGTCATATAAAAATTCACCGTAAAAATGATTAAGATCAATTACACATTAGTTCAAATTGTGAGAGTCACTCATCATACATAATGTGTTTTATTTTAAGTTATTTGTTTCATATAAGTGTGCTCAAGTTTTAAAAGATGAGTATCAAGTTTAAATCCAAAACATGAGTATTGTCATCAAACCCATTAAGATCAAATGCATCACACATAAATCATCATGATAGTGCATTTTCTCATTTTTATGTGTTTCAATTTAAGTGATGTGATATTTCATAGGAATGTTCAAATTTTTCATATGAAAATGTCATGCATCATATTTAAAACCAAAAATATCATCAAAACCATTAAGATTCATGGATTCATCATACACATTATTTCAAAATATGAGATTTCAATTTTCATTACTTCAATTCCTCATTAAGCATGATACAAAAATTTAAAGATCAAGCATAATACCATAAAGTATCTGCAAAATTTTTATATGAAAGCCAAGCATTAACACATAAGATTCACTCATCATGCATAGTTTTAAAATGTAAAATCATCAAGATAGATGTTCATTGATTTTATCTTGTTAGGTGTACAAGCATGAGATGCAATTATCACTTTCAAGAATAACATACATAGAAATGCATTAAGTTTAAGACCAAAATCCGATATGGAAAGCATACATGGAATTTATGCATTATCACAAATTAAGCAATTATCATTCATAATTTTTAATTTTCAAAAATAATAGAAAGAAAAGCATAATATAATTTTTGAAAATAATTTTTTATTTCCTACCAACTAAATTAAGCACTCATGAAAAAGTCATGTAATTTCAAAATAAGGTAAAAGTATTTCGGGTAAGTTACTTACCTCGTTGTTAAAACCCATCAAAGCCTAATTTGCCTCTTCTTTACTTGATTTGCCCTTGGGTGCCTTCCTCTTCTTTGGTCTCTTCCTCCATTCAAGTTTATTTTTTATTTTAGATTTTTATTTAATGAACTTATTAAAATTGATTAAAAGTTCAATGTCCTTTTCATTGTCCTCATCACTTGAGTCATCACTCAAGTGGCATTTTGTGGTCCGGAGTTTCAAATCCTTCTTATTCTTTGAAAGGTGGTTCATGTGTTCATCGGGTTCAAAGAAACTCATTTCATAGGTCATTAATGACCCGATTAGTGTTAGGGATTGAGCAGCACTAAGAGAGGGAGGGTGAATTAGTGTAGTTGTAAGGAACGATAAATTTTCAGCGATTTGAACAAGTTTCGAAAACTTCGTACAATGAAAACTTCATTTCGTATTATGAAAGTCATATCGGTGGAATCATATAAGAAAAGCTCTAACTTAAAGATGTTTACAAAGATGAGAAGTAGAGCATCAAAATAAGTGGAAAGGGTTTGCAGCAAAGTAAATAGCAAGAACGTAAATGCAAACCAAATTTTTATAGTGGTTCGGTCATCCAACCTACGTCCACTCTCGATTCCTCTTGCTTGAGGCCACCGACTTTCCACTAGCTATCCTCCTTTCAACGGACGAGGATGAACTCTCTTACAGTATCTCTTCTTTTGATGGGCTTAGAAGATAACCCTTACAAGCACTCTTACCTCTCTCTTAGACTAGAACACTCTTAAGACTTAGAGGGAAGATTTGACACATTTTTAAGAGAGTTTCCCCTTTCTTTTTTTCAGTTCTAGACACCCTTTAAACTTTGAATGAGTAGGGTATTTATAGGCCTCAAAGTGATTCAAATTTAGAGCCCAAACTTGGAGCCAAAATTTGAACCATTTTGAATTTCCCGGTGCTGGCAGTACTGGGCGGTGCCACCGCTGGTGCCCGCGGGTGCTGGACGGTGCTACCACCAGCCTGGGGTGGTTCCACCGCCCAGCCTGGGCGGTACTACCGCCCAGGTCATTTCAACACACTGGTTTCGACCGAAAACTCGGTCGAAACCAGTCCAAATGAAGTCCGAATTAGCTCAAATTTGGTTTATAGGATTAACACCTAATCCTAAACTAAATTATATGATAACTATGAATTTTAAAGATATTTTTTAAGCTATTACAAAGTCCACAAAATAAGACTTCTTTCGGTGAGCTTTCGGTGAACTTCCGGCGGTCTTCCGATGAACCCTCGAAAACCATTCTACGGACTCCCGGTAAGCTCCTGGACTTCACGATGATCTTGACGAGTTCCAACGAGCTTCATTGGCAAGCTCCGATCTTTCTTGGTAAGCTCCGTGAACTTCCGACAAACCTTCCGATGAACTTCCGAAAACCCTTCGGCAAGCTCCCTATTCGTTCTCAGTCGGTTCCGGCAATCGTCATTGGCTTATCGATGCTTCGTTCGATTCTTCGGCACATCATCCTCTCTAGTGATCCATTGCCCAATTAGCGGTTGACCTCCACAACTCTGATATCCTTAGCGCAACACGCTCTTCTAGGCCTGATGCCCGACGTACGAAGCCTTCTGCCGATTGTCGACCGAACCTCTGGCTCGACATCCAATATCTAGACATGATCACCCGGCGTAACTTCAATTCCTCCAACATCAACTGTCTAATCCTGATTGATAGTAGACCTGCGTAACTTAAAGCACAGTTAAACCACAAATCACAATCAATTAGTTTCATCATCAAAATCCAAGATTCAACAATCTCCTCCTTTTTTATGATGATAACTAATTGATGACTAACGGAGTTAACCATAACTCCCCGGAGTTTAACCAAACTCCCCCTATCAATATGCCATTAATAGAAACACTTGGATTATCCCAAATCTAAGCAATATTCATCACAGAATATGAGAATACATAAAACCATCATGCAAATATATATAATCTTCAATTCAATGCATGAAGTTATCAATCTACTTCTCCCCCTATGTCATCAACAAAAAGGAGAAGTAATCATCATAGCTAGTTTAAAAGATATGCAAATTTTACAATACATTAGCTATTAATCACATCATACAATATTACTTTAAGACATTCAATCATAGTAAGTTTTTAAAGATGTCCAAGCATAGCAATACAACACTTGCTTCTTGTGCAAATTTACACTTTGCTTTTTTTGAATTTGCAAGATAGCAACCGTTGTCCCCCTTTGTCATTGACAAATAGAAGTGGAGTATAAATAGTCTTTTACATCAATGCTTTGATCATGACAAAATAACAAATTTACAACACAAATTTTCAGCATATTAAGTTATGAATTCAAGGGAGTCAAAAATCATGATATGAGAGAAAAAGATGATAAGCAAGTAATCAATAATGATAAGCAAGCTAACATACTTTGCAACACGCAAGTTAGCTTCCTTTCAATTCTTCTCTTTTATAACTAAGTTTTACCTTTGCAAGCTATCAACTTTTTGTTTACAATGAGCTAGCAATTATGTATAATCACTTTAAATATATATGCTAACTTTTCATTAAAACATACAAACATAAAGGCATGGCAAGTGTAACATTTCAAAATTTTGAAGTTTTACATTTTTGCTTCTTTTTTTGATAGTAATTTTCTTTCTCTTGAATGAGCTAGCAATTTTTTATTTGGGTGTGCAACCTAGCAATAAATCTTCTTCCCTTTATCAATGTCAAAAAGAAAGGGAGGATCAAATATGGTGATATAAACTTTTCACATAAGTTTGCATATATATAAAAAAGTTTACATCAATCTTCAAATCATGATACAAATATATCAATATAATGGATCAAGTCATGATTCGTGATTCATCATAAAAGATATCAAGAAGAATACAATTTATTTTACTTCAATATTCAAATCATGACAAGTGATACATATCAAAATTCTACATGAATATTTCAATCAAGTCATGAATATGAATTTAATAAGCAGCTCCCCCTTTGTCAATGTCGAAAAGAAATGAGGACTCAATGGCTAAAAATTTTAATTATTATACAAGTCATATAATTTCGAGAAATCAAAATCATGATTCATAAATATTTTCTTCATTGTCAATTTTCAATTTATGATAAAGGGTATACAATCAAGAATCATGATACATAAAAAATAGCATTCTTATAGATCAAGTCATGATTCAATGATTCATCATAAGGAAAATTTAATTTTCAATCATCACACAAGGCATGCAAGGCAAAAAAATCTTGTCATTTCTATATCATTAAATACATGACATCAAGGCTCATGATTCATTTGACAAGATATAGCACAAAGAGCAACTTGATTCATGCATAAGAATTCCAAGTATCAAATATCAAGATATCAAGACTTTGATTGTGATAAAGCTCATTCAAGTTCAAATCATCAAAATCATTAACATAGTTTATGAGATTCACAAATGATATAAACTTGAATTATTCTTCTTTTTGGTAAATGATAAAAAGAAGTAATCATAGAGGAAAATATTTTGATTCGTAAAAATATTTCAAGACAAGAATTCAAAGTTATGATTTCAAGTGATCAAGAGATGAGTCATAAAATTATTCAAAATCATTTTGTCAACTTGAAACTTCTAATCAAATCAAAAACATTTTTGAGATTCACAACATGAATGAGTGATTATCAACTTTTTAGAGATTACAAAATGATAAATAGATTTTTGATAAACACTTATTATCCATCAATTTCATAATTCATTTAGAAGGTTCTCCTCTATGGTAAATAAAACGGAAATATAGGAGAACAACATGAATTAGGGGAGATAGAGCATGATTGAAGCATTGATCATGATTCATATTTAAAATGTATCTCACGTCGTAAATATGAATTAAGCATTTGTCAAATCCGAAATCATCCTCAAAATTATATTCAATGACAAGCATAGATTTATTGAAAAATCAATAAAATAGAGGATTGCATTTTGTTTTTTTATAAATTTCTATTCATATGATTTGCTTCTTATAATCATGTCTTTATCTTAAAACAAAATGTCAACATTTAAGATGGAAAGGCAAATTTCATCATAAAGATTATTAAGAGCAAAAAATATAGCACATTACACATAAGGCATCTTCTAACTAAAAATCGATTCAACATGATAATGTGTTTCATTTTAAGTTGTTTGTTTTATATAAGTGAGCTCATGTTTTAAAAGATGAGTATCATGTTTAAAACCAACACATGAGTTTCGTTATCAAGATATGATATCATAAAGTCATTAAGCATGATATCAACCTTTTAACATTTTCATTTTATCATTATCAATGATGATTTCATAAAGTATGTTCTAATATTTTCATGAAAACCATCATCATATAACTTTGAAATACAAGTTGTCATTAAAGCCATCAAGATCAAATGCATCAAAAATATTTCATATGAAAATTTTATTAAGAGCAACGGAGATGGTTTATATGTAAGCATGCTCTTGTCATTTTCTACTAGATTCATGTGTCATTGTACAGATCCCAAAAGTAAGTTTCAAGAGAAATTGTTTAAACCAAATGCATGATACATATTTATTTTCAAATTTTTCATCATGATTATTTTCATGAGATTCACAAAATTGGTAAAGTGAATTTAATAACCTCAATAGGATAGACAATGAAATTTCATTTCATGCAATTGTTTTGATGTGAGCATATTCAAATCTTTTTATGAAAACATGTATCAATGAGATATAAGTTTAGTCATAAACTTGTCAAGACCAAACACATCAAAAATAAAATATCATGATTAAAATATTTTTAACTTTTATGTTTTATTTTATGTGGTTGATCTTATATAAGCATGTTCAAATTTTCATGTAAAAATGAAATCATCAATATGCTTGCTTCTATCTTTTAATCATATTTGGTGTGCAAGCATTATCTTGAAACATGCTATTAATTTTGTGTCAAAAATCATGCATCTTGTTTGAAATCAAATGCAATGTAAAATTATCAAGATTCATGAATTTATCATGATCATACGTATGGAGCATTTTCATTTATCAAGTAAGATTTCACATAAGCATGCCCAAAAACATTTTGCATGAAAGATATGTATCAAGTTTAAAACCAAAAAGTGATACGAAAATCATCAAGATTCATGGATTCATTATGAATATATTATTTCAAAATATGATATTTCAAGTCAACAAGTATGATACAATCATAAAGCATGTTTTCATAATGCATCATCAAAATCATTTTAATTCTTTCTTTCATTTGTAATAACAAGATGATCAATGCTCAAGTTTTTTACTAAAATCATGCATCATTTTATAAATCAAAAAAATAATTTTGTAAAATAAATCATCAAGATAAATATTCATGATTTAATCTTGTTAGGTGTACAAGCATGAGATGCAATTATCATGATAATATATTTCTCATTTTATATGTTTCAATCTATATGAGCATGTTCAAATTTTTATGTAAAGACCATACATTATATTTAAAACCGAAAGCATCATCATATAAATATGATTCACAAGTTTTGTCAAAACCATCAAAGCATCATTCCGAAACATAGGATATCATTATTTCAAATTCTTATACATAATTTCATTAAGTATATAAAATGAAATACACAATCATAATCATGCTAATTAATTTTTGTGTTAAGCCATGCATCAAAATACGATATGGAAATCATAAACTAAGCAATCATCATTCATAATTTTTACTTTTCAAAATACTAGAAGGAAAAGCATAGTATGATTTTTTTGAAAAAATATTTTTTAATTTCTAAAAACACAAGAAAAGCATGAAAAAAATTCCTACTAACTAAGTTAAGCATTCATGGAAAGCATCATGTAATTTCAAAATAATTCAAGGGAGTTAAGTTATTTACCTTGTAGTTGAAACCCATCAAAGCACATTTCATCTCTTCTTTGTTTGATTCTTCTTTGCAAACCTTCTTCCTCTCCTTTAGCATCTTTCTCTATTTAAGTTCATTTGTATTTTTTAATTTTTATTTAATGAACTTGTTAAGATTTAGTGTTCGAATTTCAAAGTTCTCAATAGTGTCCTTATCACTTGAGTCATCATTCAAATGATATTTCAAAGTTCGGAGTTCCAAAACCTTCTTGTTCTTTAGAAGGTGGTTCAAATGTTCATCACGTTCATTGTGTTCCAAGAATGCTATTTCATAGGTCATTAAAGACCCAATGAGTTCTTCAAGAGCCAAGTCATTTAAATTTTTAGCTTCTTGTATAGCGGTTACTTTAGGATCCCACCTTTTTGGAAGGGATCTTAAGATCTTGTTTACGAGTTCAAAATCTGAAAAACTTTTATTAAGACTTTTCAAGCTATTGACGATATCTGTGAAGCGGGAGAACATGTCATCGATAGTCTCACTTGGTGCCATTCGAAAAACCTCAAAATCGTGCATCAAAATATTAACTTTCGAATCTTTGACTCTACTCGTTCCTTCGTGCATGATTTCAAGAGTTCGCCAAATGTCAAAAGCCGTTTCACATGTAGAAATCCGGTTGAACTCATTTTTGTCTAAAGCACAAAATAAGGCATTCATAGCCTTTGCATTTAAAGAAAACGATCTTTTCTCCAAATCCGATCATTCGTTCGTCGGTTTAGAGGAAAGTTGAAATCCATTTTCAATGATGTTCCATAAGTTTAAATCAAGAAAAATTAAGAAATCTCTCATTTGAGTTTTTCAATATGTGTAGTCCGAACCGTTAAAGAACGGTGGACGAAAAACCGAAAAGCCCTCTTGAAAGCCACGAAGAGCCATTTCTTACGGGTGTAAATCCGAATGAGAAATAACGTGGCACTAATACCAATGGTTAGGGATCGAGCGACACTAAGAGGAGGAGTGAATTAGTGCAGTGATAAGGAATAATAAATTTTCAGTGATTTAAACAAGTTTCGGAAACTTCATACGGTGAAAACTTCGTTTCGTATTATGAAAGTTGTATCGGTGGAATCATATAAGAAAAGCTCTAACTTAAAGATGTTTGCAGAGATGAGAAGTAGAGCATCAAATTAAGTGGAAAGGGTTTGCAGCAAAGTAAATAGCAAGAACGCAAATGCAAACCAGATTTTTATAGTGGTTCGATCATCCGACCTACGTCCACTCCCGATTCCTCTTGCTTGAGGCCATCAGCTTTCCACTAGCTATCCTCCTTTCAATGGGCGAGGATGAACTCCCTCATAGCACCTCTCATTTTGATGGGCTTAGGAGATAACCCTTACAAACACTCTTACCTCTCTTGGACTAGAACACTCTTAAGACTTAGAGGAAAGATTTGACACACTTTCAAGAGAGTTTCTCCTTTCTTTTTTTCAGTTCTAGACATGCTTTAAACTCTGAATGAGTGGAGTATTTATAGACCTCAAAGTGATTCAAATTTGGAGCCCAAACTTGGAGCCAAAATTTGAACCATTTTGAATTTCTCGGTGCTGGCAGTACTGGGCGGTGCCACCGCCCATCCAGCGGTGCCACTGCTGGTGCCCATGGGTGCTGGGTAGTGCTACCGCCAGCTTGGGGCGGTTCCACCACCCAGCTCTCAGCCGCTGGGCAGTGCCACCGCCCAGGTCATTTTAGCACACTGGTTTCGGCCGAAAACTCGGCCAAAACCGGTCCAAATAAAGTCTGGATTGGCCCAAATTTGGTTTATAGGATTAACACCTAATCCTAAACCAAATTATATGCTAATTATAAATTTTAAAGATATTTTTTAAGCTATTACAAAGTTCACAAGACAAGACTTCTTTTGGTGAGCTTTCGGTGAACTTCCGGCGGTCTTCCGACGAACCCTCGGAAACCATTCTGCAGACTCCCGACAAGCTCCCGGACTTCACGATGATCTTGGCGAGTTCCAATGAGCTTCATTGGCAAGCTCCGATCTTTCTTGGCAAGCTTCGCGAACTTCCGATAAACCTTCCGGCGAACTTTCGAAAACCCTTCGGCAAGCTCCCTACTCGTTCTCGGCCGATTCCGGCAATACTCCCAACGAATCTTCGAACTTCCATCGAACTCTTGAACTCCCAACGATCCATCCCACTTGTCTTCCAGCACTTTGTTTTGCTTTATGTCTTCATCGTCATCGTAGTTAATCCTGCACACATAAACCAAACTCTACTTCGATCTAGACAAATTATTACAATGCGAATTGACACTCAGTTGCCCGACACGTCATTGGCTTATTGGCGCTTCGTCCGATTCTTCGTCACATCGTCCTCTCTAGCGATCCGTTGCCCAATTGACGGTTGACCTCCACAACCCCGATATCCTTGGCGCAACATGCTCTTCTAGGCTCGATGCCCGACGTACGAAGCCTTCCGTCAATTGTCGACCGAACCTCCAGCTCGACATCTAATATCCAAAAGTGATCACCCGGCGCAACGTTAATTCCTCCAGCGTCAACTGTCTAATCCTAATCAATAGTAGACCTGCATAACTCAAAACGCAATTAGACCACAAATCATAATCAATTGGTTTCATCATCAAAATTTGAGATTCAACAATTAGTTCTTCCATTGGAAATTCATTTAGATTTTTAGTTTCTTGTATCGCCATTACTTTAGGATCCCACCTTTTTGGAAGGGATCTTAAGATCTTGTTAGTGAGTTCAAAATTCGAAAAATATTTACCAAGACTTTTCAAGCTATTGACGACATCTGTGAAATGGGTGTACATGTCGCCGATAGACTCACTTGATGTCATTTGGAAGAGCTCAAAATCATGCAATAAGAGATTTACTTGTGAGTCTTTAACTCTACTAGTTCCCTCGTGCATGATTTCAAGTGTCTGCCAAATATCAAAAGCCATTTCACACGTAGAAATCCAATTGAACTCTTTTTTATCTAAAGCGCAAAATAAGGCATTCATAGCCTTTGCATTTAAAGAAAAATATTTTCTCTCGAAATCCGACCATTCGTTCGTCAGTTTAAAGGGAAGTTGAAATCCATTTTCAATGACATTCCATAAATCCAAATTTATAAAAAGAAAGAAAACTCTCATTCGAGTTTTCCAATAAGTGTAGTCCAATCCGTTAAAGAACGGAGGATGAATAATCGAAAAACTCTCTTGAAAGCCGTGAAGAGCCATTTCTCACGGGTGTAAATCCGAAAGAGAAATAACGAGGCTCTGATACCAATTGTTGAGATCTAGAGCGGCACTAAGAGAGGGGGTGAATTAGTGCAGCAATTAAGAACGATAAATTTTGATGATTAAAACGGATTTCGGAAACTTCATACATTGAAAACCTCATTTTGACTAAACCCAATTTCGATTGAAGTGTATCGGAAATGTAATTAACTTAAGAGAGTTTAGAGATGAAGAAAGATAGTGATAAGGAAGTAGGGTAGCCAAATAAATGTTGAATCTCGGATTTTGATGATGAAACTAATTGAGTGTGATTTGTGGTCTAACTGCATTTTGAGTTACGCAGGTCTACTATCGATCAGGATTAGATAGTTGATGCTGGAGGAATTGACGTTGCGCCGGAGGTGATCATGTCAGGATATTGGATATCGAGTCGGAGGTTCGGTCAACTATCGGTAGGAGGCTTTGTACGTCGGGCATTAGGCCAAGAAGTGCGGATTTGCGCCATGGATATCGAGGTTGCGGAGGTCAACCGTCGATTAGGCAACAAGCCGCTAGAGAGGGCGATGTGCCGAAGGATCGGACGAAGCGCCGACCAATGATGTGCCAGGCAACTAAATATCAATTCGCGTTGTAATAACTGTCTAGATCGAAGTAGAGTTTTTGGTGTTTGTTTGTGCAGGAGTGACTACGATAGGGATGAAGACGTAAAGCGAAACAAAGGGCCGAAGACAAGTGTGATGAATCGTTAGGAGTTCGAGTGTTCAACAGAAGTCCAAAGATTCGTTGGGAGCGCGTTTGAATCGGCCGAGAACGAGTAGGAGCTTGCCGAAGGGTTTTCGGAAGTTCGTCGAGAGGTTCATCGGAAGTTCATGAGCTTGCCAAGAAAGATCGAGCTTGCCAAAGAAGCTCGGGGAACTCGCCAAGATCATCGTGAAGTCGAGAGCTTGCTTTGTGAGTCGCAGAATAGTTCCGAAGGTTCGTCGGAAGACCGTCGGAAGTTGACCGGAAGCTCGCCGGAAGAAGTTGTCATGTGGACTTTGTAATAGCTTAGGAAACGTCTTTAAAATTCGTAGTTAGCACGTACTTTGGGTTAGGATTAGATAACCTAAAGTGGGGGCCCATTGGGCCTTGATTAGGATGAGTTTGGGCCAAAATTTTGGCCCAAACCGAACCAACTACGTGCATGCATGCTACGTGCATCTCAGAGTAGCCGAATCGTAGCCTGGCAATCTGCATGCTGTAGTCGGTCATCGTAGCCGGATACTATAGCAGGTGGTAGCACCGCCGATAGGCGAGCACCGCTGGTGGGCGGTAGCACCGCTGGGTGTCTGCCAGGACAAAGACCGAAAAACTCAAAAGATTCAAATTTTTTGCTCCAAGTTTGGGCTCCAAATTTGAATCACTTTGAGGCCTATAAATACCCCTCATATTCTTGGATGAAAGGTGTCTAGAACTGAAAAAAAGGAAGGGGGAAACTCTCTTGAAAGTGTGTCAAATCTTTCCTAAGTCTTAAGAGTGTTCTAGTCCAAGAGAGGGGTAAGAGTGCTTTGTAAGGGTTATCTCCTAAGCCCGTCAAAAGGAGAGGTGCTGTGAGGGAGTTCATCCTTGCCCATTAGAAGGAGGATATCTAGTGGAAAGCCGATGGCCTCAAGCGAAGAGGAATCGGAAGTGGATGTAGGTCGGATGACCGAACCACTATAAAAATCTGGTTTGCATTTACGTTCTTGCTATTTACTTTGCTGCAAACCATTCTTACTTGCTGCCTTATTTACTCAACTTCCTTATCATCTTATTACGTATGCTTTAAAGTTAAAACGTAATCTTTCCGGGTTCAAACGAAACGTTGCATTCATTCGTACGAAGTAATCTTTCCGGGTTCAAACGAAACGTTGCATTCATTCGTACGAAGTTTCCAAAGCTTGTTTTAAATCGTTGAAAATCTATCGTTTTATCCGCTGCACTAATTCACCCCCCCCCCTCTTAGTGCTGCTCGATCCCTAACAATAAAATGGTTTATAGAAAGATAAATGCAATAAGTAAATGCAAACCAGATTTTTATAGTGGTTCGGTCATACAACCTACGTCCACTCCCGATTCATCTTCTCTTGAGGCCATCGACTTTTCTACTAGTTGTCTTCCTTCCAAGGGCAAAGACCAACTCTCCTACAGTACTCTCCTTTTGATGGGCTTAGGAGGTAACCCTTACAACGTCTCTCACCCCTCCCAAACTATATCATACTTAAAGCTTAGAGGGAAGATTTTGATACTATTACAATAGAGTTTTTGCTTTTTCTTTCTCAGGTTTTGTATATTTTTCAACCATGGATGAGAGGGGTATTTATTGGCTTTAAGATGATTCAAATTTGGAGCTCAAATTTGAATTACCTCGGATTCCCAAGTGCTGGTGGTACCACCTCCTGACATTAGCGATACCACCGCCAGTCTAACCCTGACACTGGCGGTACTACCACTAGCCTAGAGTGGTACCACCACTATAGCTTTTATGCTGGGCAATGTCACCGCCTATAGCTTGAAAAAGTATGCTTTTTCACTTTTCCAGCTCATAGACGGTTCTACCGCCAATTTTGCGGTGCCACCACCTATGACAACTTTTGGGCCACTGAATGGGCCTCTCAATGGGCCCAAATCAGTCCCAATTTAGGCACAATTGGCTCCTAATTGAGTTGATATTATTTCACCCAAAATTAACTCAATTTTGACTCAGTCTTACTTTGATCTAGACAATTATTACAATGTGAATTGAAATGTCACCCAGCACATCCTTGGCCTATCGACGCTTCGTCTGACACTTCGATGCATCATCCTCTCTTACAATTTATTACCCAATTAAAAGCTAACCTCTGCAGCCCTGATCTCCTTGGTGCAACTCTGCTTCTCTTGGCTCGATGCCCAATTTCTTTGTCCGAAGCTTTCTGCCAATCATCAACCGGACCTCCGGCTCGACGTCCAATCTCCTAACGTGATTTCCTCCAGCATAATATTGATTCTTCCTATATCAATTGTCTAATCCTGATCGAGAGTAGACCTGTGTAACTCAAAATGCAATTAGATAACCAAAACACGATCAATTAGTTTCATCATTAAAATCTGAGATTCAACATTAAGAACAAAATTATACATCTTTAAAGCTTGATAATTTTATGATCATGAAATTTACAAATTGTAAATCTTTCTAGTGTGTTGTAAAATTTGTATATCTTTTAAACTAGCTATGATGCAACTTCTCCTTTTTGTTGATGACATAGGGGGAGAAGTAGATTGATGAACTCATGCAATGTAATGCTAATTGAATATTTTATATATTTACATGATGTTGACATGATTTTGATGAATGTTACTTGGATTTGGAATAATCCAAGATTTTTATCAATATGGCATATTGATGGGGAGAGTTTATTTAAACTCCGGGGAGTTAATGTTAACTCCATCATCAATTAGTTATCATCATCAAAAAGGGGGAGACTGTTTTGTTGTCTAACTACATTTTGAGTGATGCAAGTCTACTATCGATCAGGATTATACAATTGACACAGGAGGAATCTACATTACGCTAGGGGAAATCACGTTAGGATATTGAACGTCAAGCCAAAGGTCTGGTCGACAATTAGCGAAAGGCTTCGGACATCGAGCATCAAGCTAAGAAGAGTGGTGTTGTGCCAAGGAGATCAGGGTTATGAAGGTCAATCGCCAATTGGGCAATAGGCCACAAGAAAGGACAATGCACCGAAGAACCGAACGAAGCACCGACCAATGACGTGCCAAGCAATATGAGGTTAATTCGTGTAATTAACTAGATCAAAGTAGAGTTAAGGTTTATATGTATAGGATTAATTATGATAACGATGAAAACATAAAGCAAAATAAAGTGCCAAAGTCAAGTACGATAGAATCGTTAGGAGTTTGAGAGTTTGACAGAAGTCCAAAGATTCATCAAGAGTGCTGCCAAAATTGGCCGAGAATGAGTAGGGAGCTTGCCGAATGGTTTTCAGAAGTTCACCAGAAAGATTCATCGGAAGTTCGCAAAGTTCGTCAAGAAAGATCGGAGCTTATCGAAGAAGCTCGTCAAAACTCTTCAAGATCATCGTGAAGTCCAAGAGCTTACCGGGAGTCCGTAGAATGGTATCCAAGGGTTTATCGGAAGACTATCGAAAGTTCGTCGGAAGAAGTCTTGACTTGCCGGATATTGTTTAGCTTAGGAAATGTTTTAATTTCATACTTAGCACATAATTAGGATTAGGATTGGGTGTTAATCCTTTAACCTTGTTAGGGGCCAACTAGGCTTGGTAATGGATTGGTTTGGGCCGGGTTTAAGGTCCAACCAGAAGTGCTGGACATTATCTGGCAGTGGCACCGTCAGACTAGGGTGGTGGCACCACCTTAGATCTAGCTCCACAAGTTGTATTGGGTGATGGTACCTACTAGTTATAGGTGCCTACAAGCCAATCACATGAGTGATGGCACTTGTGACTTGACATACACTCTTTCTTTTGCTTATTATTAGGCATTTTATCACTTTATCTTACGTGTTACATATATTGTGATGTCCCTGGATCTGTGTAATGAGAATCGGATCGTGATGAGATCATGATAATGAGACCGATTCACCTTTAAACATAGACCTTAAATAATCCCGATCATAGGTTACTCGAGAGGGACATCAAGATAACCAGATAGACTAATGTGCTGTATACCTGTCCATATGATGGAGGTGGCTAGTCTCATAGCTACTCATGTGGAGACACTAAGGATACAGTACAGGTACTCATTGGAGAATGAGTTCACTAATTGATCCGCTTACGAAATGCTGGATGGTTATTGATACCTCACGTCAGACAGTGATTTTGTAGTCCCAGTAGTGTATCTGGTCCTTAGACTTGAGATACCAAGGATGTCTTATATGAGTACTCCACTCTTTGATACTGGACTTATAGGTTTGGAAGTTTCAGATCTAGCACAACATTGGGAGTGGTAGCCAATCTTACGAGAGCTACTGAGTGTCAATAAAGGATCATTCACTCTCGGTATCATGAGAAAAATATCTCATGTATTCTTGCTCGAACAAATCCTTGGCCAAGGTTATTCGGATTGAGAGAGAAAGAGTTCTTTGGGAGAATCCGATAAGAGTGAGACTCGAGGAGAGACCGTATGGGCCTAATAGCACCATGCTCGATATATGGTCTCTAGGATATTAGATGGATGAGGGACTATAGATACATGGTAATTAAGGACAGATAGGTCCAAAGGATTGGATTCTCCTATATTGTCTGGGGACTTCGGCGTAGTGGTCTGGTACGTCCGCAGATGAGGAGTCAGGTGAATTATTATGGAGATAATAATTCACTAAGTCAGAAGGACTTCTGACAAGTATAACTCACGGCCAGCTCGATATTGGGCCTAGAGGGTCACACATATATGGTAGCTGTTGCAACGAGTAGAGGTTCGGATATGAGATATCCGCCGGAGCCCCTAACTTATTGGATATTCGTTAAGCCCCTAAATTATTGGATCCTAAAATGAGATCCAATAAGAGCTAATGAGAGACTATTGGGTAGAGACTCACTAATCTAAGAGGCTTGGGTAATTGGATAGAGATCCAATACCCAATAGGGCAAGATCCATTAGGGTTTACAGGGGGCCTCTATAAATATGAGGGAATCAATGCTCCATAGGCTGGGGGTTCTCTTGATAGCCACCTTCTATTCTCCTCTGCCCGAGGAGCATCGTTGCAGTCCCTGCCATGTGGATACTACTGGAGAGGAGGACGCTTGACCTTCTTCATCCTCTCCTACAGATCTGTAGGGATTTAGGGATATACGATCTCCCTAGGTACTTTCTTTTACATATGCAGTTTTCACGGATTTATTTTTGAAACGCATCGATCTTCACACGATGACGGAACCTTTCATGGAAATCCAAGGTTCTTGTTTTCTATTCTTCCGCTGCATATGAGATGTCACCCCCTTGGATTTCCCAACAGTAGTATCAGAGCCAGGTTTGTGCGAAGATCGAATCTTAAACTGCGTGTGTTGTGATTTAGAACAGCTTTTGTCATCAAAATTATTTACGAAAAGTGGTGACGAAGGGCAGCAACTGTTGCTACCCTTGCTACACTCATAGTGGCCACAAGGCTATTTGCAACCTTGCTACCTACAACGGTAGCGATGGCGGCTGCGGGCAAGGGCGGGGACCGCCGCCACGGGCACAAAACCGCCAGGGGTGCCCACCTATGGCCGAGCAGCCCGCAGTGATTCCCGCAGGGGCATGCGCCCGCAAGGACGACGCTAGTAGAGGCCAGCGGTGCCCGCGGGCAGAGGCCAAAGCACTCACCGCATAGTGGCCGCCGCCGGCTGGGTGGCAACGGCCACAATGCAATAGGCAAAAGGGAGAATTATGGCTTTCTGGGTAAAAGATAGTTTTGACCCTACGAATTTCAAAAATTATAGTTTTGTCCTCTTTGGCTAAATGACCAAAATACCCTTGGGAATTTTAAAATTTTCTTATATATCCTTGATTTCAGAAAAAATATTAGTTAATTAAAATATTTAATTAACTATTATTATTTATCTAGTAGTCTTATATAATAATATATACATGTGATGTATGATGTTGACAGATGATCATGGACTGTGTGATGTGATGTGATTATTATTATTGGGGCCTGCGAGCCTCTAATTTTCTCATCTATTGTTGGGCCTACATGCTTGTAATTTATTATAATTATATGATGAGGCACAGCAAGAGTGTAGAAGCGATAGCAAGACCTACGAGATCGAGACGAACGATCTGACGCTTAGACATGCGTTAAGATACCGACGGAACCAACAAAGCAAGATGGACGATCACAAGGCATGGAGATACGTCGATACACACATAGATCTTGATGTGAGTGATTAGGCCCACTAGCTCGAGCCTGATCACATTAGGATGTAGTCCATAATCTGTTAAATCTCGGATTTTGATGATAAAACTAATTGAGTGTGATTTATGGTCTAACTACGTGTTGAGTTACGCAGGTCTACTATCGATCAGGATTAGACAGTTGACACTGGAGGAATTGACATTGCACCGGAGGTGATCACGTTAGGATATTGGATGTCGAGCTGGAGGTTCGATCGACTATCGACAGGAGGCTTCGTACGTCGGGCATCGGGCCAAGAAGAGCGTGTTGCACCAAGGATATCGGGATTACGGAGGTCAATCACCGATTGGGCAACGGACCGCAAGAGAGGACGATGTGTCGAAGGATCGAACGAAGCGCCGACCAATGACGTGCCGGGTAACTGAATGTCAATTCGTATTGTAATAACTGTCTAAATCGAAGTAGAGTGTTTGTTGTTTGTGTGTAGGAGTAACTACGATAAGAATGAAGACGTAAAGCGAAACAAAGTGTCGAAGTCAAGTGCGATGGATCATTGGGAGTTCGAGTGTTTGATGGAAGTCTAAAGATTCATTGGGAGTGCTGCCAGAACTGGTCGAGAACGAGTAGGGAGCTTGCCGAAGGGTTTTCGGAAGTTCGCCGGGAGGTTCGTCGGAAGTTCGCGGAGCTTGCCAAGAAAGATTGGAGCTTGCCAAAGAAGCTCGAGGGAACTCGCCAAAATCATCATGGAGTCCGAGAGCTTACCGGGAGTCTACAGGATGGTTTCCGAGGGATCGTCGGAAGACCGCCGGAAGTTCGCTAGAAGCTCGATGGAAGAAGACTTGACTTGCGGACTTTGTAACAGCTTAGGAATGTCTTTAAGTTCGTAGTTTGCACATGAGTAGGGCAAGGATTTAGAAAAAATCCTGCCTAAATTCAGTGGGGGCCAACCGGGCCTCTATTGGGCCGAGTTGGGTTTAAGCAGGCCCATTCAGCCTTGGTGAATGGGCGGCAAAGCTGAACCGCCCGGACTGGGGCAATAGCACCGCAGCTATGTAGCAGCAAAGATCTTTGCTACTATAGCAGGCGCTCGGCTACTATAGCAGGCGCTCGGCTACTATAGTAGGCGCCGACTCTGTAGCAAAGCGTAGCATCGCTGGTCAGGCGTAGCACCGCTTAGGCTCTTGTAGCCTAGCTCATCGTAGCTCGCCTCGTAGCGCTTGATGGTAGCATCGCCCGATTATCGTAGAGATGGTAGCACCGCTTTGGGTGTGTCGATCTGCCAGACTAACAAAGACGAAAAACTCAAAAGATTCAAATTTTTGGCTCCAAGTTTGGGCTCCAAATTTGAATCACTTTGAGGCTTATAAATACCCCTTCTTTCTCAGCTGAAAGGTGAACCCTTTTGAGAAGTTAGAATCTTAGTTTTAAGTCTTGAAAAGTCTTATTCTTGCTAAGTGTTCACCTCATTCTTCTTGTGAAATCTTGTAAGAGTGTGAACCACTTGTAAAGGGTTGTAAGAGGGGTATTTGATCCTTCCCCTTCAAAGGATTTGGTAGTGGAAGAAGGGAGCCTCATCGGAGAAGGCTCCGGAAGTGTATGTAGGTCATTTTGACCGAACCACTATACATCGTTGCGTCTTGATTGTGTGAGTGTTTAAATTTCTGTTTTATCTCTTTACTTTGCTGCAAGCCTTTACTTTACTTACTCCACTTCCTTTTCATCTTCGTACGCATACTTTAAAATTAAAACGTAATCTTTCCGAGTTCAAATGAAACGTTGCTTTCATCGTACGAAGTTTCCGAAGCTTGTTTTAAATCGCTGAAAAATCTATCGTTTTATCCGCTGTACTAATTCACCCCCCCCCCTCTTAGTGCCGCTCGATCCCTAACATAATCATCTGATGTGATTGCTCATGTGATGTGTGATTGATTATATACCTACTAGATACGTATATATATTTGCATACGATGTAGATATATATATATATTAAATATGTATGTGTGTGACACATTATGTTAAGAGACCAAATCAAAAATCTCCTCTATTAATAATATTGAGTTGGTAAATGTGAGGTAATTAGATTGACCCACATGGCCTTTCATCATTATAGGTAGGAATCGATTCCCGGTGTAGGTTAAGTTGGTCGAGTCTGTCAAGACTCACCTATGTCACCAGTGACCTGACGACATCGTATGCTTGGTCGAGTCTCTCGAGAGTATATCATCGAATCAAACTCATCTTGTAACGATTGTGATGACTTAACTGAGCATCATGGTTGGTTGAGTCTCTCGAGACCATGGTGGTTCGGAGGTCGAACAAGACGACAATCACAAGGAGTTGTGATTGATAAGAGTTGCCTACCTTTACGGGCTTAACGTGATTGGTTGAGTCCCTCAAGATTACGTTAAGATGCCAATTAGATCCCAATCCCCACTAGAGATCTACCAGGGGTCTTCGATTCACATATCGGAGAGTGTTGTGTATCTCGTGAAAAATTAGTGAGAATACATTAAGATAGAAGTCCTTATCTTAATTCTTTAATTTTTACAAAGTTTGTATATTATTTATTTCTATTACATCATTAATTTCAGAAAAATGTCGCTTTCAAATCCTTTACGTGGCATAATACCAACCGCCCCACTGGTCCAAATTATATGGATTGATTTCGTAATCTGAGAATCATTCTCACGGCGGAGAAAATCGCGTACGTCCTTGATATAGTGATCCCTATGCCCGGCGAAGGGGCAAGCGAGGATAAGATCACTCATTATGTAAAGTACATAGATGATTCCACTCTTGCTCAGTGTTATATGTTGGCCTCTATGACTATTGAGTTACAGAAACAACATGAAAATATGGATGCTAATTTCATACTCTTGTATCTCCGCAAACTGTTTAAGGAACAGGGAAGAACTCAGCGATATGAGATATCAAAGAGTCTTTTCATGTCAGGATGACTGAGGAGACACTGGTTCAGAACCATGTCCTTAAGATGATTGAGTAGATCGAGAAATTCACAAGTCTAAGAATGGTCCTAGAGGATAACTTGTGTGTGGATCTTGTGCTTCAGTCCCTACCAGATTCCTTTTCTCAGTTTATAATAAATTTTAATATGAACAAGCTTGAGGTGACCCTCCTAGAGCTCCTCAATATGTTGAGAGATGTAGAGAGCATCATCAAGAAAGAGAAGCTAGTTCCCTATGTTGGTCAGACCAGAAAGAAAAGGAATGTTGAGAAGTCCCTTAAGAAGGGCAAGGGCAAGGGCAAAATGGGTAAGATAAAAGTTGCCAAGAAAGATCCAACAAAGGACAAAGGCCAGTGCTTCCACTATGGTAAAGATGAGCACTAGAAGAGAAACTACAAAGAGTACCTTACAGAGAGGGTGAAATAGAAGCTTGGGAAGCTTCAAGTATATTCATGATCAGTCTCCATTTGTCAAAATCTTATGATAATACATGGGTATTGGATACTGGGAGTGCTTATCATATCTGCAACTCGTTGCAGGTTCTGGCAGGACCTAGGAGATTGAAGAGAGGCGAGGTAGACCTTACGATGGGCAATGGAGCAAAGGTTGCTGCAGTGGCTGTTGGCAAGGTTACTTTACATCTGCCTCGTGGAACTATTATTGCATTGGATGCATCCTATTATGTTCCTTCTATTATCAAAAATATTTTTTTCATTTCATGTTTGACAGTTAGTAGATATAAATTAGTTTTTGAGAATAATGGTTGTTCAATAACATTAGATGATGAGATCATCATGAGAGAAACATTGCATAATGGTTTATTTATACTAGATATAGCTCCATACATCATGAGTGTAAGCGAGTCTAAAAGGAAATGAGAAGAGATAAACAATGCATATCTATAGCATTGTAGGCTAGGTCACATCCATGAGGAAAGGATTCAAAAGTTATTGAAGAATGGATATCTAAATCCATTCGACTATGAGTCATATACGACTTGCGAACCTTACCTTCGGGGAAAGATGGCCAACTCTCCATTTAGTAGAACTGGAGAGAGAGCTACTGAGTTATTGGAACTCATACATAGTGATGTATGTGGTCCTATGTCGACTCATGCCATAGGTGGTTACTCCTACTTCATTACTTTCACTGATGATTTCTCAAGATACGGACATGTGTACTTGATGAAGTACAAGTCTAAGACTTTTGAGAAATTCAGGGAATATAAGAATGAAGTGGAGAACTAGACTGGAAAGAGTATTAAAACCCTTCGATCAGATTATGGAGGTGAGTACTTGAGTATAGAGTTCACCAAGTTCCTCAAAGACCATGAGATTTTATCCCAATGGACACCTCCTTATACACCGCAGCTTAATGGTGTATTAGAAAGGAGGAATCATATACTATTAGACATGGTATGTTCTATGATGAGTTTTGCCAACCTACCCATCTCATTCTAGGGATATGCCCTAGAGACCGCAGCTTACCTTCTGAATAGAATTCCAACTAAGTCAGTAGTGTCTACTCCATATGAGATATGAAATGGAAAAAAGTCCAATCTTAAGGTTGTTAAGATTTAGGGCTACCCTGCCCATGTCAAGAGACACAACCCCGATAAGTTGGAATCTAGGACGGAATGGTGCAAGTTCATGGGATACCTCAAGGAAACTTGTGGATATTATTTCTATCACCCTGAGGACCAAAAGGTCTTTGTAGCCAAGAGCGTAGTGTTCCTTGAGAAGAAATACATTCTTGGTGGAGACAGTGTGAGCATGATAGAGTTTGAGCAAGGTTGGAGAACCTAGCTCAAGCACCATTCCACAACCAGAATCTATTCAGGTACCTAGCACACAAGTTCTAACTTTACGTAGGTCTGGTAGAGTATCCTATCCTCCTGAGAGATATGTGAGACATATCAGAAGAGAGGATGTTGAGGATATTGATCCTTAGACCTATGAGGAGGCTATTATGAGCATAGACTCTGAGAAATTGCAAGAAGTTATGAATTCAGAAATGGATTCCATGTACTCTAATAAGATTTAAAACCTGGTTGTTGCACCCAAGGGTATTGTACCCATTGGCTGCAAGTGGATCTTTAAAAAGAAGATTGCAATAGATGGAAAGGTAGAGACCTATAAAGCAATACTAGTGGCTAAGGGGTATTGTTAAAGGCAAGGTATTGACTATGATGAAACTTACTCACCCGTAGCCATGCTAAAATCTATTCGAATTCTATTAGCTATGGCAGCACACTATGATTATGAGATCTGGCAAATGGACATCAAAACTATATTCCTCAATGGCAACTTCGAGGAGGAGGTGTATATGATACAGCCTGAGGGATTCGTGTCCAGGGATAACCCAGACAAGGTGTGCAGGTTGCTTAAGTCCATCTATGGACTGAAGCAAGCTTCCTAAAGTTGGAACATAAGATTTGATGAGGCGATCATATCTTATGACTTCATTAAGAACAAAGATGAGCCTTGTGTATACAAGAAGGTAAGTGGGAGCGCTATCACCTTTTTGGTACTGTATGTGGATAACATCATGATTATTGAGAATGATATAGGAATGCTCTCCACAGTAAAAGCTTGGCTATTTAAGCACTTTTCCATGAAGGACTTAGGGAAAGCATCCTACGTATTGGGGATATGAATCTATAGAGATAGATCTAAGAGGATGCTTGGCTTGTCCCAGTCCAAGTACATAGACACCATTGTCAAAAGGTTTGGCATGAAAAATTTCAAGAGAGGTCTCATACCAATGAGACATGGAATATCACTTTCTAGGAGTATGTCCCCAAAGACTTCTAAAGAAATGGCACACATGGATATGATACGATATGCCTCAGTAATAGGATCTATCATGTATGCTATGCTATGTACCAGGCCTGATATAGCACATGCTTTGAGTGTCACGAGCAGGTATCTGGCAGATCCAGACTTGGAGCACTGAAAAGTAGTAAAATACATCCTTAAGTACTTAAGAAGGACTAAGGATCTTTTACTAGTATATGGAGGCAATAGCCTCACGGTTAAGGGCTACACGAACTCAAGTTTCCAGTCTGATGTCGATGATAGTAAGTCTAATTCAGGATATATGTTCATCCTGAATGGAGGAGCAGTATGCTGGAAGAGTTCCAAGCAAGACACTATTGCTGACTCGACCATAGAAGCGGAATACATTACTGCGGTAGAGGTAGCAAAGGAGGGAGTCTGGATGAAGAAGATCATCTAGATCTGGGAGTCGTCTTGAGCAACGAGGAGCCAACCCTTATATTACGATAACTACGGGGCGATTACTCAAATAAGGGAACCCAAGTCTCATAAGAAGTATTTTGAGAAGGTTCCAACTTATTAGAGAGATCGTGGCCCAAAGAGATGTAGTAGGAGTTCTATCCGAAGATAACATTACAAATCCATTGACAAAGCTATTAACTTAGATTGTCTTTAAGCATCATAGAGGTCTAATAGGGATCAGACACATAGGTGATTGGCTTTAGGTCAAGTGGGAGATTGCTAGTTATAGGTGCCCTGTAAGCTAATCACATGAGTGATGGCACTTGTGACTTGATATACACTCTTTTCTTTGCTTATTATTAGTTATTTTATCACTTTATCTTACGTGTTACATATATTGTGATGCCCTTGGATCTGTACAATGAGAATCGGATCATGATGAGATCATGATAATGAGATTGATTCACCTTTAAACACAGACCCTAAATAATCCCGATCATAAGTTATTCGAGAGGGATATCGAGATAACCAAATAGACTAGTGTGCTGTATACCCATCCATATGATGGAGGTGGCTGATATCATAGCTACTCATGTGGAGACACTAAGGATATAGTACAGGTGCTCATTAGAGAATGAGTTCATTGATTGGTCCACTTATGGAATGCTGGATGGTTATTGATACCTCACGTCAGATAGCGATTCCATAGTCCCAGTAGTGTATCTGGTCCTTAGACTTGAGATACTAAGGATGTCCTGTATCAGTACTCCATTCTTTGATACCGGACTTATAGGTTTAGAAGTTCCAGATCTAGTACAACTGGTTATTGGGAGTGGTAGCCAACCTTACGAGGACTATTGAGTATCAATAGAGGATCATCCACTCTCGATATCATGAGAGAAATATCTCATGTATTCTTGCTCGAATAAATCCTTGGCCAAGGTTATTCGGATTGAGAGAGAAAGAGTTCTCCGGGAGAATCCGATGAGAGCGATACTCGAGGAGAGACCGTATGGGCCTAACAGCATCATGGTAATTAAGGACAGATAGGTCCAAAGGATAAGATTCCCCTATATCGTCTTGGGACTACGACGTAGTGGTCTGGTATGTCCGCAGTTGAGGAGTCAGGTGTAATAATTCACTAAGTCAGAAGGACTTCTGATAAGTATAACTCACGGCCAGCTCGATATTGGGCCTAGAGGGTCATACACATATGGTAGGTGTTGCGATGAGTAGAGGTTCAGATATGAGATATCCGTCGAAGCCCCTAACTTATTAGATATCCGTTAAGCCCTTAAATTATTGGATCCTAAGATGATATCTAATAAGAGCTAATAATAGACTATTGAGTAGAGACCCACTAATCCAAGAGGCTTGGATAATTGGATAGAGATCCAATACCCAATAGGGTAAGATCCATTAGAGTTTACAGGGGACCTCTATAAATAGGAGGGAATCAAAGCTCCATAGGTTGAGAGTTCTCTTGATAGCCACCTTCTATTCTCCTCTGCCCAAGAGAGAAGCATCATTGCAGTCCCTACCATGTGGATACCGCTAGAGAGGAGGACACTTGACCTTCTTTATCCTTTTGTACAAATTTGTAGGGATTCAGGGATATACGATCTCCCTACATACTTTTTTTTACACATGTAGTTTTCGCTGATTTATTTTTGAAATGTGCCAATCTTCGCACGACGACGGAACCTTTCATGGAAATCCAAGGTTCTTGTTTTCTGTTCTTCCGCTACGCATAAGATATCACCCCCTTGGATTTCCCAATAATACCGCCCAGTACACTGACCATGGCAGTGTCAGGCGATAGTACCATCATACCTGGCGGTGGTACCGCCCAGTGTCAGGGTCAAACTGGCAGTGGTACTATCAGTGATAAGTGGTGGTACCACTAGTACTCAATAAACTAGGGATTGGAAGGTTTTTGGCTCTAAGTTTGAATCAAATTAAAGCCTATAAAAACCCCTCCCATCCCTGGGTTGCATACACAAGCACACTAAACCTAAAAGTAGAAAAACGCTATTGAAATCCTTTCTCTCCTCCAGTCTTTAGCTTGAATTCAGCTTAAAGAGAGGAGTGTGTGTGAGTGCTTATAAAAGGGTTACCTCCTAAGCCTGTCAAAAGGAGAGAGCGTTGTAAGGGACTTGTCTTCGCCCGTTGGAAGGAAGACAACCAGTGAAAAGCTGATGACCTCAAGTGAAAAGGAATCAGGAGTGGATGTAGGTCGTCTGACCGAACCATTATAAATTCGATTTAAGTCTACTTTCTCACAATTTACATTTCAGCAAACCATCTTTACTTGCTACTTCATTTCTTCATCTCTAAATGCTCGCAAGTTAAATATGTTTCCAATACGTTTTAATCAAAAATCATTTTAATCGAAATGTGATTATTTTCGAATGAAGTTTTTGAAATTGATAAAATTTATCATTCTTAATCACTGCACTAATTCACCCCCCCCCCTCCTCCCCACACCTCCCCCCTCCGCCTCTTAGTGCCGCTCTAGATCCTAACATATAGTACCCAATAAGGTAAGATCTATTAGGGTTAAATTGATAAGGGACTTCCATAAATAGAAGGGAACTAAAAAGCCATAAACAAGACCCCTTTTGGTTGCCACCTCCTATACTCATCTCTCCCTCTCCTCCTCAATTAGCAGCCCTTGCTTGGAGGGTGTAGATAGCAAAAAAGGCTAACCCCTTCTTGATTGTGTGGTGCATGTGAAGAGAAGGTTTGTGCAGTGATTTGAGGAGCGTCTTCATAGTCTTTACCGTATGGATCATCACTAAAGATGAGGACAATTGACCTCTTTCAACTTCACCAATAGATTTACAAGTTTTTAGGGATATACGATCTCTCTAAGTAACACATCTTTTTATATGCACTATTTTTCAATTTTATGGGTTTTTGCACACTAATCTTCGCACAAAGATATGCAACTATATTTTGTGAAAATCTAAAATTTTTATTTTCTATTCTTTTACTATGCATATGATGTCCCCTAGGTTTCCAAATAAAAAATATTTTATGTAGTCCCGAATAAAAGTATTTTAGTGGAGTTATCTTAGCTTTCTTCTTGTGACCAACTCAATACTCTCAGGTAGGAACTAAGTTCTTAGTTCCCCCTTTTAAGTTCTCCCATTTGTCCACTCAATACCAATCTTATTAGATCTCTTTCCAATGTGTTCACCACCAAAGCTTTGCATCCTCATTTAGATACATGGTTACTATCAAAACTTTGGTTTCTTTATAATCGAGCCTCATATCTCAAAAATACTATTCCATGTTGAACAAAAAAATTCTTGAGCTTCTTCGCATCCTTGGCACCCCTATAGCAATGCAGCTTAGGTGTTCTCAAGGTTTATGGTAGAGCAACATAGATGTCGCTCCCCCTGCATTAAGAGTTCTCATGAACAACATAATCCTTGATGTGAGTTCTACCACAACTTTATGTAGGTGTTGGATAGAGACTTTAGTGTCTTCCATCAATTGATCTACTCGAAACTTGACCTTGTCAATCCAATATTCCACCTCTTTTTATGAGTTCTCTATCCCAAGAAGCATTTGTTGACCTTAGTAAAGTTTCTCTAGACTCGGTCTAAGAATGTTAAGATAGGTTTTTGCAGTTGTAAGACTCTCCTTATGGCTTCTCTTTCTGGTTGGCACTCTTGATTGTGCTTCCTTCACTTATTCTTACTCGCTATTTTTTACTTTCGTGCTCCTCTTGAGTGACTCTAATATCTTGAGAGTGAGTTTGCACTTGTAGCCTATCTATGACTGCTTAGAATAATGGTCTGGCTTATCTCATCTTACTCAATTTACCATTATGCTTTGCTATAGTGAGATTATGAACTTTCATTATTTGTTTGAATTGCTTACCTGCTTTGATACCATAATATTATGGACTTAGCTGAAATTACTTAAGTCATGAGACACCTTTATGTTATCCATCCACAAAGGGTTAACCTAATTATAACATCGCTAAAGTCCCGAAAGACCTATAAAAAAATAAATTGATTAAGTCTAAAAATGAGTGACGGACAAGTTTCGATATCTCACAAAGAGGACAATTTTATAAGTAATTAAGCAAACACTTAGTATGCAAAAGGAAAAAGAGAGAAGGGAGAAAATAAAGACTTTAGAAGGCAAATGAATAATCGTAAGTCTACAAATGAATGCTCATCGGGTGTCGGATGTGTTGGCAAATTCTCATAGACTTTACATACGAATTGGTGAATCCAATAAACACCTAATATTAGGCCAAACCCTCATCCAATCCTATACCACTCGGGTAGTTTTAGGGTGTTGAGATGACTAACGTTTTGTACTACGTCATAGCCTATAAAAATAAGTCATGATGTGAAAATTGGGTCATTTTGAGATAATTTTGTTTATTTTAGTGAGCGATCATTTTGTAGCCCTACAAATTATTCTTACTTATAGTTTTTAAATAAAAATATATAAAAATAAGATAAAATACATTGTCAAACATATATACAAGTAAACAAAAACGATAAATGATCAGTTGATGAAAGTGTTGTGAGTTCATCACGATCATTCATGACAATATATCGTTGATATATTAGCCACATTATTTTCATCATAATAATTTCAAAATCTTTTTTTCACCATCAATAATTATGAAATTATTTTGATTATTTTATTATTGATGTCAATACAACTTAATTCCTAGAGCTTAGATACGAATTTCAATAGGATAAAATCTTAAATGTTAAAAAAAAATAAAAATCAAGAATAGAATACCAACTCAAAGTAGTTATCATAAGATCCTCATGAGAAAAAAACTCAAAACATATTATAGATGTTCTTGAGTTAATCCAAATTTAGACACAACACCTCATGTACACTCTTTTATAAACATCTCTTCTCACACTTTATCACACGTCTCTAAATTAACTAGCCAGAAATTTTACATGTTCATACTAGAATCTAAAAAATGTATGAGATTCTTTTATAAAAAGACAAGATCATAATTTTTAGGATTTATTTCATCTTTTGATACTCAAATTTTAGGGCACCAGCTTCCAAAATATAAAGGCATTCGTCAATCTCATGCTAATAGCAGAAAGAAGGATATCTTTTTTACTAGTGGGTTAAAAACTAAGCAAATCAATTAGCTGCAGATGCGTCGTTGTGATTAATCTATTAAAGGCATCTGCGGTGGGGGAAGATTCCTTTATGCAACGCATCGTGTACAATCGGAAGCGGTGTGTGTTTGAACGTGTCAGTGCATTATTAAGCGGTGTGTTTTTGAATGTGACGCCCCCATGTAAAGGAAAGGACAAGTGGCGCAGGAGTACTTGGACCCACTCATGCGTGATTGCGTAGCTTAACCAGTAGTCTGTACTATTTTATAATGATCTTGACATTTGATAGCAATACACATGCTAATTATCTTTACTATATATAATTAATATATCAATAATCGTATCAAATTAGGTTATAATAAATGATATTGATCTATTATTCGACATAAGCTTCAAAAATATTAAATTTAACCGAGAAAAATTATAACATCTCGAGTTAAACTAAATATGTATTCTTGGATTGACTTATATTATTATTATTTAAATTTAAATATTTTAAACTAATGATTCAGATATTATAAAATTAATAAATCGATTATGAAGCTCGAACTAATCCGAGGATGAATCACGTCACCCTAGCTTACGTAAATACAACGGAGGGTACGTAAATAATCCATATAAATATAAATAAATAAATAAATATATATATAATATAGTGTTGTAATTGATTTCCATCAGCTATTATGAACAATCTTCGATTGAAACTCTAAATTGTATTGATGTCTTATAAAAACACTATAAACAAAAAATTTCTTGCAGTTTAGACACATGTTTTCTGGGTGAAGATAAGTAGAAGAGCAGGAAGGCTATAACCTAAGCCTAGGAGTTTTAATGAGTCTCGACATGGAATTAAGACCGAGGGATTGGATTGTTAGAGTCCTTGTAAATTAACAACCCAGAGAATCAAATAATAAAATATATATCTGAAAAAATAACCGATGATCTGAATTTTTTATTATTTTAACTAAAATCTGTGAAAAGTTGAAATAAAAACCCATCAGCATGCAGGCAGTTTCTACAACAAATCTCGAGTGATGTGCGAGTAGGACCCTTAGTGTCTACAAAAGATATTATACGGTAAAACTATATAATGAATAAGCCATCGTGAGTGGGGAAAGAAAAAGAGAAGAAAGAAATAAAGGGAGAAAGATAAAAATGCAATAAAGAAGGGATTTTTTTCTTTAATTTGATTCCTCCTCGATTTTTATCTTTCATTTCATATATTTCTCCTATTATAAGAGAAAAGTCGTTTTGTTTATAAACTTTTATTTATAGTAAATTTCTTTTAGGTCGAGTAAATGAGGGTTTTGCTTTGGTGTGATTCCTCTAGTTGTTTTTATCTTCGATTTTATATTTTAAGTCAGGTGCTATTTGTCCACATAAGATTTTAGTTGTCTTTTCTAACAAAATTCATCTCCAAAGTCTATTGTACACGATTTAGGACCCACCAGTTTCGGTTTTGAAATTGACGAATTGGATTCCGAAATTGACAGTTTTGGTTCGATTCGAATCACCAAATTTTATATTATTTTTTAATTAAAAATTTTAAAATATAAAAATATATACATTTATTTTTAAAATAAATAAAAAATTTTAATTTTATGAAATTGACGATTACAATCGGAATTGAAATTACCGATTTCGGTTTCTGAATCATCGGTTTTAGTTTTCCAAACTTAAGAATCCAAATTGAATCACTCGCGACCGGTTCTATTTTGATTCAGTTTCGATTTGAACCGAACATAATAATCATATTCTAAATTCTAAGAGCTTTTTCCCTATTGATTCATTGTTCGAGCAATATCATTTATATAATCAAAATAATGAGGCAGGCAAGTTGACGTCAGAAATGCCTATTGGGTTCAAGGCCCGTTTAAGGCTCATTTCCGGTCCAAATTATGGCCTTCCATGTCTATTGGGTTGCACCCCACAAAAATCACACCCCACCGCCACCCGACAGCGCGCGCCGCGGTCTCTCTCTCTCTCTCTCTCTCTCTCTCCGTGCGTGGCCTCTCGAGACCCTAAAGAAAGACCACTCTCTCGATCTTTCCATGGCCGGAAGGGGCCGCCCCGCCCATGCCTTACCGGTCCAGGGCTCACCGCCTTCACTCCTTGGCCGCCCCCCGCCTCCTGCTGCCATCCACCCCGCCGATGAGCCCCTTCTAGTCCGCCGCGCCCCAGTCCCCTCCTCTATTCTCGCTCTCGAGGACCGGCTCGCCGCTCAGCACCGGCAGATCCAGGTGCTCCTCGTCGACAACCAGCAGCTCGCCGCTTCTCACGTTGCGCTCAAGCGGGATCTCAGTGCGTCCAAGCACGAACTCCGTCTCGCCGCCGCCTCGGCAGCCGAGACCAAGGCTTCAAAGGACGCCGAGGTCCGCGAGGTCTATGAGCGATCGCTCAAGGCGGAGGCGGAGGTGCGGGCGTTAGAGGGGATGCGGGCCGAGTTGGCGCAGGTGCGGTCCGATGTCCAGAGTCTGGGAGCCGTGAGGCATGAGCTCGTTGAGCAGCTGCAGGGGCTCCAAGGGCAACTGTCGAGTGCTCGAGCGGAGCACAAGCAGGCGGACACAGTCATGGCTGAGATAGAGATCATGCGCAAGGAGATCCAAAAGGGCAGGTCTGTGATTCTCACATCCTTAGTTATATCTTTCTGCTTGGAGATTACGGCAGTCCATGTTATTTTCTTTATATGTAGACTGTTTGATCAATTTTCCTGTTTGGTCAGTATTTTAATTGTTTATTCTTCATAATTTTGGAGATGAAATCCATGCAATGCATCTTAGCGTCCATGTTTCTTTCTTTATTAACTTAATGTACAAACTTTTGCAACAACAATTCTACCAAAGATACTATTCTTTTTTGAATGATGACCTCAAGCCAGGTGTTGATTTTTCTGATTATGAATAGTTAAGAATCAACTGATCATCCGGTCAATTAGAGGATCTTAATTATCATAGTTGATGAAGCAACCTTGGGCAATTGGGTTTGATTAGAATGTGAATAACTCAGGAACATGACCACAGGGCACTTATTGCATGTATCTTTACTTCATCAGTGAAACTCTATAGCAACTTGACCTTAAGAAATTTTAATTATTCTCATTTGTAATTCTGTTCTACATGTAAACTATGAAATCAGTTCCAATAGAGAAGATTGGTCTTTAAGCTTAATGCTATAGGTCTTCTTTTTTCACTATGGAAGTCACTGGTCAAATGCTAAACTACACATGATTTTAGCTTTGCTAGAGGGTAGCTGCTCTAGTCATGTCGGGTGGGGAGGGTTGTTTAGAAAACAACATGATTTGTCTTCTCTTTAGAAAACAAAATTCTCTTCTTATATGTTCTTCTTTTGTATTAAGCTTATAGGTGCCTCATCTAGGGTTGGCAGTTGTTCTTTGCTTCCTCTTTCTACCATGTGAGATCACAAATAAAAGAATAAAATGCATATTCTGTCTCTGGACCAATTAAAGTAAAAATTTTATTTTCCCTTCCTTTGAATGAGTTAAGTGGTAAAACAATCCTTGTTGTTCGGAATATACTTACTTCTCTTCTGTTCCTTAAATTGCATTCCCATTTCTACTGAATTTCACTGTTCTTGGGAATACAGTATCTTCATTGATATTGAAACCCATGATTAAGTTGCCCCTTGCTATGCTACAACCATCCATAGGCACGATGCTACCACAATGCTCGCAGCAATTGTTATGCTAGCATATAATACTCATGTTTTCTAGTTTTGTGTACCAAGTTTATGCCATGCAGCACGTCATTTGGTGCCAGTACGGTGAATATGTAGTGGTATATACCACTGATACAGACCAGAAACCTTAATACTTTAGTCAGTCCCTTAAGTAAAAAGAAATCAACTGCTTCCTCATTCTTCTTTTCTATCCTACCTAAAAGCTTGGGAAGCAACCTTTGTAGCTTTTTGTTCCATGACGATGAACATATCCTAAGGTAGTTGCTATATTTCATTCTTATAATTTCTTTTCTCCTTATTGTAAGCTACAATCAAAGAGCTAGATGCTCCTTCTTGCTGAAATCATTTTGAATTTTCAACTTTTTTATCCTTAGTGTAAGTGGTGATTAAAGAGTTAGATGCTCCTTCCTGCAGAAACCATTTTGAATTTTGAAGTTTTTTTCTCCTTAGTTTAAGTTAATTAAAGAGCTAGATGCTCCTTCCTGCCAAGATCATTTTGAATTTTCAAGTTATCCATTTCATGCTTAAATCATTTTGGTTAGATACTTGCAACAACAATAGAGGATCTACTTAGGATTGACATTCAATTGTATTCTTGAACCTTCTAAATTGCATGGATTTAATTATGACAAAATAATATCTGTACCGTGCGACATGTGATGATTGATTTTTGTGCCAACACACTTGTGAGCTTAGCCCTCGATTCAGTACCTTTGACAGGTTTTAGTTAAGACAGATCCCTGGAGATTGGTTTTGTACCGTTTTTCTTATGAGCCTAGCTTCCATCTTGATTAGTTTTGAAGTCCAAGGTACTTCTCTCTAGTTCTGCACATATTTTCTTTTATGAATGCCACCTTTAGAATAAACTACAAATTACCCACCTATGGTTCAAATAGTGTCACTTTACCAACCGTACCCACTTATGATTTTGGATGATGATTAAGAGGATGTGACACAATAAAGGCCTCAAAGCTCTAATTCATATTCTTTGCCATATTTTTCCCCAGTCAGTGAGGGTGTGACATAATCTTTGTCTGGGATTAGGCTATTCCAACATTGTTGATGTTGATCTTGTGGATGGTCTAGAGCATCTACTAGCTAATTAGTCGATATTTGGCAGTGAATCTTTGTCCTTGATGATATAGTAGGTGTGTTAAAGATCTCAATGGTGTTGAAAATGGACAACAACAGGCTCAATTGCAGGGGTGAATATAACATTGAGGCCGTCAAAGTTGACCTGAAGGGAGTACTTGTTGGCAGGGCCTTGGTGGTTGACACAGAGAAGTTGTTGAGGCTAAAGGTTGGAATGCTATGATGTTGAAATAGGTAGTAGAATGGTTGTGACCATTAAGATGCATGTGATGTCATAGATAGCAGAGGGCCTTTTAGGAGCCTAAGTGGCTGTGAACAAAAGATTATTAACATCATTTTGTGATGATACTTATGTTTTTTTAATATCCCCTGAATTCAAGGTGAGTAATGATAAAGTTAAGGTGCTAATTGAAAAAACTTGGAATGGGCAAAGTGATTGTAGGTGAACAAAATAAAAAGCAAAGAGATGGTCGATGGCTAATCTACAATTTATTCTTGCAAAGGCGTAGAGTGCTATGACGTTGAATGTAGGCAGTGGAGTGGCTGTGACCATGTGTGGGGAAGGGGGAAACTGAGCCAGGGCACTTAATTGCTCAAGAAGTTGAATGATAAGAGGAGCTAGTTAAGATGCACGTGATTTTGTGGTGAGCAGAGGGCTATTTTTGTAGCTTGTTCACCAAAAGAGTGGCCATGGAACAAAGATCACCAGCATCATTATGTGACGTTTACCTGTGTCATTTGAGTAAGCCAGGAATTGTAGGTGAGTAATGATAAAATTAAGGTGCTAATGGAGAAAAGTGATGCTATTTGGATCACAGGTGACCAAAAATGAAAAACAATCTGCCCTTGTTAAGGATTTGATGCAGCTATCTGTGATATTGACTATCTGGACAAAATCAGAACTTTTGTAGCTCAATCTTGAACAAGAAGCATGGACCATGAGCCACATCGAAGTTGTTGGGCGGCATGACAGGACACCCAATATCAAGATGCACACTTCTCCATGTGAAGGAGTACCAACTATGTGGTGCAAATACTTCGTTATATTTTATCTCATGAAAAAAAAAAGAGTTTTGTTCATTAAAGAAGGAAAAAAGAAACATGGCTGCTCTCATGCTCTATGCTTATGCCCTTTTTCGTTTCTTCTATATGCCTATTCTTCTGTTCCTTCTATTGCTTCCTTCTATAGTGCTTCCAACTTTTATTTTCTTGTATTTTTTTGTTGTTCTTCAATTTGTCATATTTTTTTCTCTTTCTTTCACCTCTTCCATTTGTTATTTTGTTGCCATTCATCAGATCATATGATCAATGTTGATGTTTAATTTCACTTTTTGCTCCTCTTTTTCCCTTCTATGTTGTTGGCCTGATCTTTGGCTGATTTTATTTTCCTTGTTGCTGTTACCTTGACCTTGTTGATGCTATATTGTGTTTATTCTCTTCTTTGTTATTTTGTTCAACATCTTGTTTTTAATTTGTTTTTAATGATTATGTTCTCCGAAAGGTGATGCCATTGTTCTATTTTAGATGTTTTGTGGGATCCAGCGTCAAAACCAAGAAGAATTATGTTTTAAGAACTACGATCACCAAACCAATTTGGGTCCAATATATTGGGAGTGAACCTAGAGGGTAAAAATTGAAAAGGATAGTAGGGAGAAAGAACACTTACAAGTGGGAAGAATATGAAACAGGTGAAGAAGAAAATAACTAGCAAATGGGTCACCGGGCCTTTTCATCAAAAACATTATAAAAATGATTTTGTGATTGCCATAGATCAGCAGGATAGCAGAATGCATAAAAGCAAATAGGTGGAGGATCAAATCTCTAGTTGACAATTACTTTTATATTGATAGCTGATTGTAGCTTGACCAAATTCCTTTTGGTATGGCATAATAAAGCTTCTTGTCCTATAGTTGGGCTGTCTGCTTCGTCCCAGTATGTTGCATTCTTTTTTTATTTTCTCTTCTCCCCTTTCAGTTGTGATTTACTGAATACCATTCTTTGTTTGAATCTCAGTATTTGTTCTCAATTTCTTGAAGTTCTGTGAATTTCTAGCTAGTGTTGCTAATGCTCTTCCTTATTTATTTATTCTGGATAGGGCTGCAATAGAATTTGAGAAGAAGGTCCATGCTGATAACATTGAACAGAGTCAGATAATGGAAAATAATATGGTGTTGATGGCTCGTGAGATTGAAAAATTACATGCTGAACTTGCGAACGCAGAGAAGAGAGCACAAGTAGCGGCTGCAGCCTCAGCTAACTCAGGTACTTTGACATAGTTGATGTATCTTGTGATTGTTTTCTCTTAGATTGCTTGTTCTCTTGGTTCTGATGATCTTCCAACTGGTGGAATTCTCCTAATGCTTATGCTTTAATCAAGAGCTTTAGCTAAAGTTTTGTGTTATTTCAGGTTCAGGATATGCTGGAACTAACCCAGGGATCGCTTATGCAGTGAATTTTGCTGGCCCACATAATTTCCACCAGGTTTGGTTTTTACTTTGCTTGGTTTTGCCTATTCCACATATTCATATTCATGTATAATACTGTGCTAAGTACTAGAAATTTGAATTGCTAGAGGACATGTTCTGTAAAGGTGTAAAAGTTTAAGAATGTCCATATTTTTCTTATATGCTGGCATTAACAATTTCCTTAGTATCTAATGGTCCTACGGTGAATGATTGCAAGTTAGGTGTATGGTTTTCACAATTTAATGAATGTATATGTTATTTTGCTTCTCAGGTTCAGAGAACTGCTGATAACGACCCTCAATTTGGATTATCAGCTGTTCCTCATGGTCAATATGACATCCAACAGACGTATGCTCATAGATAATTGCTAACTCAATTCACCAAATACGCTTGAAGTGCTTCTCCTAAATCTGGCAATTGCACGGGCAAGTAAAGTTGACAATTCCTCCATCGGGTGTTACATATTCATAAGAAAGTTATTGGTTTGTTTGATATTAGTGGACCGGATTGCTGTCAGTGGCCTTTTTGCAGACTTTAGACATGCTTAAGAAATCCATGTGACTTAGACAAGGCATATTATGTTAAGTTATTCTAACTATTCTCTTTTTAGATGATATAGAATCTTGATCCTTTTTTTTTCTAACCTATATTAGTCATGTAACATATGGATAATTTTTTATTTCAAGATGGCCATCTTTTTTTTATTTTTAGTTGTACAAATTTCTTCTTTTTAACATTCACTTTTCCAAGATATTCACACCAGTTCATAAAATATTGTCTCAAATAAGGCACCTGTATGTTAGTGACTACCATTCAAATGGTTCTAATTATGCCCAGTGTCTTGATCCTCCATTTATCAGAAAAGTAAAAAAGAAGACTTGGATTTTTTTATTATGAAGTGACAAGGATGAGCCACATTTAACTCCCATTGAGTTGGATTTTACAAATTGAAGTTCCGTGGTGTGTGTTAATTAATTGGGCTTCCTCCTCGTCATAAATGCTTGCCCTGTAGATCTTTGATCTATGATTAGGATTGGTCTGTTTGGAGGGTGGTTGGGTGCTTCTGTCTTGTAGGAAAAGGAATTAGATGATTTCCTCATGCTTTCGATGCTGTGAGAACAGCATGTGTTGCTAGAGTACAGCATGATTTTATAGAAGCAATCAAAATTATACTGTTTCGGCCCCAATTCGAACGTGTTTAGAGAAGTGAACTTGGCTGCCAACTGAATTCTACATCAGAATCTCTCAATTCAGTTGTATCTGGAGTTTTGATCTCTGTAATATAATCTGATGCTGCTGGGGAACCATGCACTCGTTTTGTTTGTCCTTGATTAGATCTTTTATTTTTTGGGGAAAAAAATGATTTTCTTGTGTCTTTTCTCAAAGGCTGGTTTTGGAACGGAGCTTTTCCGAGTTGAGGGGCTCCAATGGACGATGTGCGATGGCAGCCAGTTGCTCTGATTCAATCAACATCTGCTAAACGAAAAAGGTCTCCGGTCTTGTTTTTTTTTGTCAATCAGAAAACAGAGAAATTATAACTTCAAAAAAATACCTTGTGTACTGGAACACATACACACACACAGAAACCTCAGTCCAATTGTCATATGAAATTGAACCTAGTAAAATTCAGTGACCAATTGAAATATTAGTTATCTTCTGATACGATAATTATCCACACTCAATTCACACGCGATGTGTTAATTAGACATGTAACATCAAACATGATATTTAAAGAATATTCTTGTCTAATTTAGAAGACCAATTCAATCGAATTTTAATATTTCTGTAATCACCGATAATTTTTTTCTTAACATAAATTAATTACTATAAATAATATATTATTTTATTATTAATTTTTATGTTTGTGTATTATAGTTAAAGAATTAATTAAATTTAATTTTTCTAATCATGTGGATATGTTAGGAATTAAATAGTATATATTTCATTTTTAAGTATGAATCATTATAAATGAATATTATATCTCTATCTTTGTGCGTGAAAGTAAAATAAAAATAAATTTAATATAAAATTAAATATTTACTTATTTTTTTGGGGAGATCTCATCTTCTCCTATATAAGAGGGCTCTGTTGGGTCTCGGATTTTGATGATGAAACTAATTGATTATGTTTTATTATCTAACTACGTTTTGAGTGATGCAAGTCTACTTGATCAGGATTCAGTTGACGTAGGACGAATTGACATTGTGCCGGAGAAAATCATGTCAAGATATTGGATAATCGGTAGAAGGCTTCGGACGTCGAGCATCGGGCCAAGAAGAACGGAGTTGCGCCAAGGAGATCGGGGCTACGGAGGTTAGCTGCCGATTGGGCGACATGCCGCAAGAGAGGATGATGTGCCGAAGTATCGAATGCAGCGCTAATAAGCCAATGACGTGCTGGGTAACAGAATGTCAATTCATGTTGTAATAACTATCTAGATCGAAGTAGAGTTTTGCCTTGTGTGCAGGATTAACTACGATAATGATGAAGACATAAAGTGAAACAAAGTGCCGGAGTCAAGTGCGATAGATCATTGGGAGTTTGAGAGTTCGATAGAAGTTTGAAGATTCATCGGAGATCGCGAGAAAGATCGGAGCTTACCGAAGAAGCTCGTCGGAACTTGCCAATATCATCGTGAAGTCCAAGAGCTTGCTAGAAGTCCGCAGAATAGTATCGAAGGGTTCATCGGAAGACCACCAGAAGTTCACTAGAGAAAGAAGTCTTAACTTGCGAAGTTTGTAATAGCTTAGGAATGTCTTTAATTTCATATTTAGGACATAACTAGGGTTAGGATTAGGTATTAATCCTTTAACCTTGTTAGGGGCCAATTGGGCCCAATATTAGATCGGTTTAGGTCGGGTTTAAGGTCCAACCAGGAGTGCTGGATACTGTTTGGTGATGGCACTGCCCAGGTCTAGCTTCTCAGGTAGTCTGGGGCAGTGGTACCACCTAGACTAGGCGATAGTACCGCCTTGGGGCAGAGTGCCTGGGTGGTGGCATTATTGGTTGGGCAATGGTACCGCCCAATACACTGACCGTGTTAGTGTGTCAGGCGGTGGTACCGCCAAACTGAGCGATGGTACCACCTAGTGTCAGAGTCAGACTAGTAGTGGTATCGCCAGCGACATGCGGTGGTACCACAAAAACTCGGTAAACTCGGGATGGGATGATTTTTGGCTCCAAGTTTGTATTCAATTGGAGCCTATAAAAACCCCTCCCATCTCAAGGTTGAAGACACAAGCACAGAGATCTTGAAAGGAACAAAACGCCGTAGAAATCCTTCTAAAATTTCTCCTTTGGCTTTCATTCGTTTTCAGCTTTAAGAGAGGAGTGAGTGAGTGCTTGTAAGGGTTACCTCCTAAGCCCGTCAAAAGGAGAGTGCTGTAAGGAAGTTGGTCCTCACTCGTTGGAAGGAGGATAGCTAGTGGAAAAGCCGGTGGCTTCAAGAGAAAAGGAATCGGGAGTGGACGTAGGTCGTATGACCAAACCACTATAAAAATTCTGGTTTACATTTCTATTATTGTTATTTACATTTCTGCAAACCACCTTCTCTTACTATTCTATTTTATCTTCTCTAAACGTTCCCAAGTTTAAGTTAGAGTTTTTCGAAATCATTTGCAATCGAAATGCTATTCCTTTCATACGAAGTTTCCAAACTTATTTTAATCGTCGAAATTTGTCGTCTTTATCTACTACACTAATTCACCTCCCCCCCCCCTCTTAATGCCACTCTCGATCCCAATAGGTTCCTCTTCCCTTATTCCTCACCGAGCATGACAATGGAAGGATTAAGGAGAGGCTTCCCAAGGAGATGATTTTGAGGAAAGGATAACCGAGGAGAGAAAGGATCAATTCTTTTTTTTATTTGTTTTGATTTATATTTTAAAATCTTGATATTATTATTATTATAATTTTATGATGTATAATAATGTTTTAATTTCGAAATTTTATTATTAATGAATAATGATAATTGATTCATGATATTAGAATGATTATTTAATTGATATTGGTTTCTTAACTTAAGTGAGTTTTAATATTAATTTAATTATTAAAATTATTATTTTTAGATTAATGGTTCTAATATATTTAATTAGATTTATCTGTGATTTAATAATTATGTGTGAATTTCTATGATTTAATTAGTTTTAAATTTAAGATTATGGATTTAAATTCTTTAATTCATGGATTTGAGTTATTCTTGATAATTTAAAATTTTGAAATATAATTTAATAAGAGGATTTTAATTGAGGTTTGATTTAAGTTAAGTTGATCTATCAGACTAGATCAACCCAACTCATATGGTTATTATGAACGATCCAACTCATGTGACTAGGCATGACTCAGCCTATGTGACCACGTAAGAGCCAGCCCATGTGGTAAGATATAACCTAACACATGTGACCTGGCTTGACCCAGCCATGTTTCCAGATATAATCCAATCCATGTGGCCTTGTATGTCCCAGCCCATGTGTCAAGATACGACTTAATCATATGGCTAAGCATAGGCCAACTCATGTGGCTAGGTATAACTCAATCCATATGGTCAGATACGACCCCAAATCATGTCTAAGCATGACCCAACTCGCGAGCCAAGCATGGCCCAATTCAGTGGTAAGGCTTAGCCCAACTTATGAGTAAGGCTTAGTCTAATCTATGAAGTTAAACCTACCTAGTGATGCGATTGACGTTAAACACATTATCGCTCCTCTACGCATATGACCCGTCCAAGAATTAGGTGGGTTGGTTCAGTTTGGGCCAGCACCATACCACATAGTCCGATTTCCTCTTCCTTTATTGGTTTGAGCTCTTTAATTGACTAAATCATATAAGTTTGATTGGTTAAAGTCAGTTTAGGGTGATTCCAAACTAACTTAACTAGTTCAAACATACTTGACCTAATCAAGATCAATCAAATCTAAATTAGACCAGTCTAGGGTAATTCTAGACCAGTTTTATAAGGATTTGTGTTAAATCTCAGATTTTGATGATAAAGTCAATTGATGGGTTATTTGATATAATCCATATTATTGAGATAAGTGTGCATGATTAACTATGATAGCTTGAAGACAAAGCAAATTACCAGAGTCAAGTAGTTGGGAGTTCAAGAGTCCACCGGAAGTTCGACGGATCATCGGAGGTGCTACCTGAACCAACCGAGAAAGAATCGGAAACTTGCCAAAGGTTTCAGAAATTCATCAGAGAGATCGTCGGAGGTTTGCGGAGCTCACCGAGAAGGTTCGGAAGCTTGCCAAAGATTCGTCGAACTCATCACAGAGTTCGGGAGCTTGTTGGGAATCCGCTAGAAGAAATCCGAGGGTGCGTCGGAAGTCCATCGAAAGTTCGTCGGAAGAAGACTCGACATTGTCGATTGTTAATTTGCTTAGAATTATATTTTAATTTCGTAGTTAGCATATAATTAGGATAAGGATTAGGTAATAATCTTGTTTAACACTTGTAGGAGCCAACTGAGTCTTATTTGGGCTGATTTGGGCCGAAGTCAGGACCCATTCAACCTTGCTGGAATAGTCTGACGGTGGTACCGCCCAAGGACCAAAATCTCAAGTGTTCTGGGTGGTGGCATTACCCCAGGTCAGCGGTGGTACCGCCGACTGGCAGGCAACGGTACCGCCTGGCAACGGTACCGCCTGGCAGGTAGTGGTACCATCAAACCAGAGAGCCCGAGGACTCTGTCAGGCGGTGGTACCACCAGTAGCCTGGAAAATCGATAAGATTCAAATTTGGGCTCCAAATTTGAATCCTCTTAGAGCCTATAAAAACCCCTCCCATCCCTGGGTTGCAGTATGCAAGCACATATACTTTGAAAGCTACAAAAATACTGTTCAGATCTCTCTAGAAATCCTTTCTTTAGTTTTCTCTTGTATTCGATTCTAAAGAAAGGAGAGAGTGCTTGTAAGGGTTGTCTCCTAAGCCCGTCAAAATGAGAAAGCACTATAAAAGGGAATTGGTCTTCGCCCCTGGAAGGAAGACACATAGTGGAAAGCTGGTGGCCTCAAAAGAAGAGGAATCGGGAGTAGACGTAGGTCGTATGACCGAACCACTATAAAATCAGTTTGCCTTTACTTATTGTTCTTTAAATTTTTGCAAACCTATTTATTTTACTTACTCCACTTCCTCCTCACTTTCATACGAATCATTTTAAGTTTATACGCAATCGAAACCGGATTTCATCGAAATATATTTTTATCGCACAAAGTTTCTAAAGTTATTTTAAATCGTCGAAAAGTTATCGTTATTAACCGCTACACTAATTCACCCCCCCCCTCTTAGTGTCGCTCGATCCCTAACAATTGGTATCAGAGCTTGGTTGCTCTGGTTTAAAACCCAAGAGAGATGGCTTATTTCGGCATGCAAGAGGGTCATTCAATTACACGTCCACCCATATTCAATCGGTCAGATTACATGTATTGGAAGACTTGTATGAGGATCTTTCTTATTTTCATGGACTACGAACTTTGGAATATCGTTGAAAATGGATTTCAAAAATCTTCTCTTCCGATGAGCGAACGGAATGAATCGGAGAAGAAGGTTTTTGCTTTAAATGCAAAGGCTATGAATGCCTTATTTTGTGCACTTGATAAAAATGAGTTTAATCGTGTTTTGATTTGTGAATTGGCTTTTGATATTTGGGGTACTCTTGAAATCACTCATGAAGGTACTAGCCGAATAAAAGAGTTTAAAATCAACATTCTCGTGCATTTTTATGAACTTTTTCGGATGAAACCAAGTGAGTCTATTGGAGACATGTACACCCATTTCACGGATGTCGTCAATGGACTCAAAGCACTTGGTAAAGGTTTTTCCAATTTTGAACTTGTAACTAAAATTTTAAGATCCCTTCCAAAGAGTTGGGATCCTAAAGTTATGGTCATTCAAGAGGCCAAGGACCTTAAAACTTTTCCTCTCGAAGAACTTATTGGGTCTCTAATGACCTATGAAATGACATGTCATACTCATGAAGAGCTCAAGAACCCCCTTCCAAAGAACAGAAAGGATATGACATTAAGAACATAAGAAGACTACTTGAAAGGAACATCAAGTGATAAGAACAGTGACGATGACATTGCACTCTTGACTCGAAAATTTAAAAAATTTATAAGAAGGAATAAATTTAAAAATGACACTGATAACAAACTTGAACCAAGAAAGGACCAAGTCATATGTTACGAATGCAAGAAGCCGGGGCACTTTAAAAAAGAATACCCCTATGCCAAGAAGAAGTAACCGAAGAAGAAGAAAGCTTTAAAGGCGATGTGGGATGACTCAAGTAACTCCGAGAATAAAAAAGCAAGTAATAAAGAAGAGGCCAACTTCGCGCTAATGGCTTTAGGAGAAGAGGTATGTGATTTAATTAATGAAGATTTATCTTTCGACGAACTTTCTATCACTTTTCATGAATTATTTGAAGAGTGTAGAACTATTAGTAAGAAGTTCAATTTATTAAAGGAGCATGCTTTATTACTAGATAAACTTAATAGTCTTCAAACTCCCTCTTCACCCCCATGCTCTAAGTGTGAACACTTAGAAGCAATAAAAAATGAGAACTTGCTATTTAAAGAGACCCTAAACAAGTTTAATGTCGGTAGCAAGGGCTTGGACATGATCCTTGCAAACAAGGGTCATGTCGCAAATAGAAGTGGAATTAGATTTATGAGTGGATCTCACCAAAATCCTACCACCTTCGTTAAAGGACACACTACATGTATTATCTCATTTGAAATATAATTTTTGTTGTAAATCCAGACATGTTGTTTACAAATGTCCGTTTAAGAAAATTAGTCCACATAAATTGATATGGGTTCCTAAAGGAACCATAAATAATTCAATGCTAAATGACAAAGTTAGTAGATCAATTTTTAAGGCACCCAAAATCAAATGGGTACCTAAAAACCATCCTCTTTTGTAGACACACTCACAATCACAAGCTAGGAGCAAGAGATGGCATCATGATAGTGGATGCTTAAGGCACATGACCGGAGATCCATCTCAATTCTCTATGCTTACTAGCAAAGAAAGAGGGTATGTCACCTTTAGAGACATCAACAACAACAAGGGTAAAATCATTGGCAAGGGAACCATAGGTAACAAATCAAGTTTTTCAATTGATGATGTGTTACTAGTTGATGGATAAAAATATAATCTTTTGAGCATTAGTCAATTATGCGATAAAGGTTACATCGTTAGATTTGAATCTAATGCTTGCATCATTGAAAAACCAAATAACAATATATCCATGATTACGTTAAAACAAAATAATGGTTACATTATTAATATTGATGAACTTAGTAATGAAATATGTTTTTTTGTTTTAAATGATAATACTTAGCTTTAGCATAGGAGATTAGACCATGCAAGTATGAAACTAATATCTAAAATTTCATCTAAAGAACTAGTATGAGGAATTCCTAATATCAAGTTTGTTAAGGATAAAGTTTGTGATGCTTGTCAACTAGGAAAACAAATAAAAACTAGCTTCAAACCAAAAAATCAAATAAGCACCTCTAGACCAGTACAATTGATCCATATAGATTTATTTGGACCAATTAAACCCTCCCCCCTCTTAGTGCCACTCGATCCCTAACAATTTGAGGTTGGTTCTGTTAGGTCATAATTGAATTGAATTTGATTTAAGTCAATTGAGCTATTTCAATTACGTTTTAGTTGATTTGATGGATTGATATTTTAAGCCTTTATGATTTGATGAATTTAAAGGTATTGTTTGAAGGTGTCATTTGAAAATGATTATTGATTTTTTACTTTTTTTATGTTTATGATATTGACATGATTGTAACCATGTACTAGATGTAACTAGGCTAGTGATCTGCATTGGAAGTGCAACATGTGAAAGGAGCTACGGGCCCATCACAATATGGAGTCACCAATGGACACAGTCTAGTAGATCGTAGATAAAGCATGGTCTCTTATAATATTTGATCATACTATTTCTTGAATGCATGTGTGAATGAATGAATGAATGATCATAGATGTTTATGTATCCCTGCCGAGGGCAGGTATAGTGATTCCCTTCTGAGATTAGCGGACTCTCAGACGTGATGGTTAGACAATTCCTCCATCCGTTATTGTGAGGAACATGTCCTAACTTGGGCAGGTAAGGGATGCCACTCTATCTGCTGTTGGGAGTGCGATATGGATTATCTCCTTCCGCTGTTTGGAGGAATCCATCCCGTGGAGTATGCCTCTTTATTCGCTATTGGGAGAGTGCACCATCGGGTGTGATGTACACCTTTATTACCTAATTATTATGTATGTATTGCATGTGGCTAATGCATGATTTTACTTAAGAAATTATTATCATTTTCTGATACATAAGTTTTATGATGAATCAATATATTAGTATTATTTATTATTAAGTTATTGATATTTGTTTTATGAATGTTGAAGATTATTTTTATAATTTTTTTCGAGGTTCCTACCAACATGTGTGGTTGCTGATATGTTTTTATCTTATATTTATTTTCAGTGTAATCTAACATTGTAATAGATTTGAAGCTTGGGTGGAAGAAACTTGTGATCCTACTAAGAAGATGTGATTTTTTTTGTTAATAAAATCTTTACTATTGTAAAGGCAAGTATTTGAATTCAAGGATAAAAAAAAAAGAAAAGAGTGTATTCTATAAATATTAAAATGATGATTTATTATATTTTATAAATCTGGGATGTTATAATTTTAATGATATCAGCGTAATGATTTTGAGGACCTGATGGAATATGGGATCCTAGGATTAGATGACCCAATTAGTTTTTGAGAGGTAGATTTTAAGAATTACATAGTAATACTACTAAATATGATTTTAGGAGATTAAGATTTTTTTATTATAATTTATTTTTGATAAAAAGTTAATTGATTAAAAATGTTACACAAAAATAATCTTGTTAAATTACTTGAGATTATTGAGTAAAAGGTTAAAATTTTATTATTTTCTCTAAATTAAAATAAGTAGTGTATTAGTTTAACTTAAAAAAATCCTATAAAGTTTTACATTTTGAATATAATTTTGTCATGATACTCTTGTCTTCTTTTTTAAAAGTAAATAAGAATTATTAATTTGATTATAGAATATAGATATTTTTATATACATATAGTAAATAAATAATATCAATTGACTTAGTTATTCATGAAGATGCACATATTAAATTTATATCTAATAGTTAAAATAAAAATAAGTTGGCAATCTAACTAGAAATATTTTATGATGCTTATATTTACTGTAAAATATTTAGATTTTATAAATAAATTAAGTTTATTATTTTGGCCATGTCATTTTCATGTTGGGGACCAAATATTTATTCATATAATTTTGTTATAAATTTAAGATAGATTATACATGAATGAAGTTTGATAAAATTTCTACTATAGTTTGACATATTATTTTGTTATCCTTTGTTCTAGAATATTATTTTATCTATAATTATGAATAAGATAAATAAAACATATTTGTTACTTATTGTGTGGTTTTAGGATTGATAATTAATTATATTTTTCAGTTTTATCTTACATCGTTATGAATGTTTATAGTTAACATATCTAGTTTAACTAATTAAAGATTATACTAAGTTTCAGTTATTCTCTTGGATGTAAAAGTTTTGATAAATTTAAGTGCAAAAATTTTATAGGATATTTTAAAAATATAAATTAAAAAGTTTTTATCTGTATAATTTTTATTACCATATATTATTTTAAAAATTGAGATTAGATTTGACAAGTGTTAGGATGATTTGTAGAAATTATTTTTGATATTAATAAAATATGTGCCTTGTAGTTGAATAAATTTGATCATGCATTAATTGTATGAGTAAACAATTCGAATAGAATTTTGATTTAATATCAAATTAATTATCATATATTATTTGTTTAAGATAATGATGAGATCTAATGAGAATTAAATATAATGTTATTTCTTTGACACATGATATATAAATAATTTAAAATTATAAAAGAATATATGTTGAATAGTTAGATAAATTTTTAACATTTCAATTGCTTTTGTTTGTTGAGTTACACCTCAACTTATATTTTTGTCAACAATCAATTAACTTTTAAAACTTAAAAGTTTCAATGATTTATTAGATATAGAATTTGATATACTTGTTATGAGTAATTAAAACCAAATTTATTCAATGAATTTCATTAATTTGTCATATACTTTATGTTAATATATATTAAAATATAATATATATATATATATATATCTTTTAACTTAAATTTTTTGAGTGGCATATTTAATCTAAATATTTTTTAAATTTATTTTTTGACTTAATATTTCAAGAGCTAACTATATTGATTAATCAAATTTAGGGACCAAATTTCTATTAACTAGGGGAGAAATGTAATCACCAATAATTTTTTCCTTAACATAAATTAATTACTATAAATAATATATTACTTTATTATTAACTTCCATGTTTGTGTATTATAGTTAAGAAAATAATTAAATTTAATTTTCTTAATCATATGGATAAGTTAGGAATCTTACTGATGAATTAGATTATTAATCAATTTATTTCCTAATAAGTGATATGATTTTTAGGAAATAAATAGTATACATTCTAGTTTTAAGTGTGAACTATTATAAATAAATATTATGTTTCTATCTTTGTGTATGAAAGTAAAATAAAAATAAAGTTAATATGAAATTAAATATTTACTTATCTTTTGGGGAGATCTCATCTTCTCCTATATAAGGAGGTTCCTCTTTCCTCATTCCTCACTGAGCATGATAATGGGAGGATTGAGAAGAGGGCTTCCTGAGGAGATGATCTCGAGGAAAGGATAGCCGAGGAAAGGTAGTATCGTTTCTTTTTTATTATTTACTTTGATTTATATTTTAAAATCTTAATATCAGGATTATTATAATTTTATGATGCATAATAATATTTTAATTTTAAAATTTTATGATTAATGAATAATAATAATTGATTCATGATATTAGAATGATTATTTAATTGATATTGGTTTCTTAAGCTTAAGTGAGTTTTAATATTAATTTAATTATTATAATTTTTATTTTTAGATTAATGGTTCTAATTTATTTAATTAGATATATCTATGATTTAAGAATTATATGTGAATTTCTATGATTTAATTAGTTTTAAATTTAAGATTATGGATTTAAATTCTTTAATTCATGGATTTGAGTTATTCTTGATAATTTAGATTTTTAAAATATAATTTGATTAGAGGATTCTAATTGGGGTCTCACTTAAATTAAGTTGATTTGTCAAACTAAATAGACATAGCCCATGTGGTTATTATGTACGACCTAACCCACGTGGCTAGGTACAATCGACCCATATGACTAGGTATGATCCAACCCATGTGGCCAAATAGGAGTCAGTCTATGTGGTAAAATATGACGTAACCCATGTGGCCAGGCTTGATCCAGCCATGTGGCCAAATATGATCCAGTTCATGTGGCTTTGTACGTCTCAGCCCATATAGTACGACCTAATCATGTGGTCAAGCATAGGCCAACTCATATGGTTAGGTATGACTCAGTCCATATGGTCAGAAACGACCCCAAATCATGTGTCTAAGCATGACCCAACTCGCGAGCCAAGCATGGCCCAGTTCAGTGGTAAGGCTCATCCCAATTTATGAGTATGACTTAGCCTAGTCCATGAAATTAAGCCTACCCAGTAATGCGATTGGCGTTAAACACATCATCGCTTTTCTATATAGTCTATTGTACCTTAACTTAACCTATTACTTGGGATAGGCATGTGCAACGCATATGACCAATTCGAGAATTAGGTGGGTTGGTTCAGTTTGGGCTAGCAGTATACGATATAGTCCGATTTCCTCTTCCTTTATTGGTTTGAGCTCTTTAATTAACTAAATCATATAAGTTTGATAGGTTAAAGTCAGTTTAGGATGATTCTAGACTAACTTGACTAGTTCAAACATACTTAACCTAATCAAGGTAATTCTAGACTGGTTCTATAAGGATTTTAGGTTGGTTCTGTTAGGTCATAATTGAATTGAATTTGATTTAAGTAAATTGAGCTATTCCAATTAGGGTTTTGGTTGATTGATGACTATTGATGGATTGATGTTTTAAGTATTTATGATTTGATGAATTTAAAGGTATCATTTGAAGGTATCATTTAAAAATGATTATTGGTTTTCTACTTTTCTTAAGTTTATGATATTTACACGATTGTAACCATATAGTAGATGTAACTAAGCAAGTGATCTACATTGAAAGTGCAACCTGTGAAAGGAGCTACGGGTCCATCACAATGTGGAGCCACCAATGGACATTATCTAGTAGATTGTAGATTAAGCATGGTCTCTTATAATATTTGGTCATACTAGTTCTTAGATGCATGTGTGAATAAATGAATAAATGATCATGGATATTTTTATATCCCTATCGAGGGTAGGTATGGCAATTCCCTTTTGAGATTAGCGGACTATCAGATATGATGGTTAGATGGTTCCTCCATTCGCTGTTGAGAGGAATGTGTCTCCACTTAGGTGGGTGAGGGATGTCACTCCATCCGCTGTTAGGAGATAGATTATCTCCACTTAGTGCGATATGGATTATCTTCATATGCTGTTAGAAGAAATTTATCTTGTGGAGTATGTCTCTCCATCCGCTATTGAGAGAGTGCACTATTGGATGTGATGTACACCTTTGTTACCTAGTTATTATGTATGTATTGCATGTGGCTGATGTATGATTTTACTTAAGAAATTATTATCATTTTCTGATATATAAGTTTTATGATATATCGATATATTATTATTATATATTATTAAATTATTAATATTTATTTTATGAATGTTGAAGATTATTTTTATGATTTTTTTAGGTTCCTATCAGCATATGTGGTTACTGATATGTTTTTATCTTATATTTATTTTTAGTGTAATCTGTAATTTTATAATATATTTGAAACTTGGGTGGAAGAGATTTGTGATCCTACTAAGAAGATGTAATTTTTTTGTTAATAAAAGTATTAATAAAATGATATATTATATAAATATATAATATAATATGTTCATTTGGAATCATAAAAGAAAGAAGTATATTATTTTTTTGTTAATAAAAAAAGAAAGAAGTATATTTTATAAATAATAAAATGATGATTTATTATATTTTATAAATATGAGATGTTATAGTTTGTACACTTTATTTATGATCAAGGAGAAAATTATTCTTTTTATCAAATATATGTTGATTAAATTATAATCTTATAATAAGAATAAAAAATCTTTCTTGATGGATCCCCTGGCGTTTTATTTTTTGAGAATAAAAAAGATATTTTTCTGAATTTGAATATGTTCATTTGGAATCATAAAAGAATCAATATATTATAAAAGAAAATGTTTGCCTGTACATTCTCAGACCAAAATTTCAAAACTCATTCTGAACTTTCAAATTTTTTATTTATCTCATCAACTAACTTGAACACGAAAAGGGCGCACTGCAAGTCTTGCATGAATCATCTAAATAAAAATTCTGAACACTCAATGAATCCTTCTTGGACACATGAAAACTTCATCTTCCAACCAAGTCATCTCATAGGATCATACTTCTTATCTAACTCTAAACGCAACAAGATTTGGAAGAAAACACAAAGCATGTGGTGTCAATTCAATTCAAGCTAATCACCAAAATTGACGCTAACACCTTCCCTATAAATATGATAATTTAAATTCAGAGAAGGATTTCAACACAATCAAAATATTTCTAAAAATATTTAATATTTTTCACGGGGATAAATTTTACAACTAAACATGTGGATAATCATGTATGCATCAAATTCCAACTCAACTCGATCAATCCCTTCCAATCTGGTAAGTTGTGTCCTTCAATAGCGACCCGCTACTCATTGTAGTAACACTCAGTCATTAAATATACTACACATGAGTTTCAATTAATGATGATATGGTCAATTATTTTTGAATAACCAATGTATGAAACCCAATTAATCCATTGATGATAACATGCACACTGAACATGTCATATCAGTAGGAGATCCAAAAAGGAATATTCCATCAATAAGCATATGGTTACAACACAAACAATAAGCATATGGTTCCAGATATATTTCTATTCTGAACGTGTATTTTTAGTCATAATAAACAAACAAGTAATGACTTGATCATTAAAAGGCTTTTACTAAACAAACCCTTAGCATAGTAGTAATGTAGGAAGCTTAATATGAGACAATCAATTTTTGCCCTTGAACAGAATTGAGATATAGGGTACAGGCATTCTTCACCCTCGAATTCAAGTAAGATATATGGGGCGTGGGATACAAATATTTCTTACTATTAAGTGAAATTCTCCTTGGAAAAATCGAGTTTCTTTCCCTAAATTAAATGCGACAATACTCCAAAAATATACTATGTCGGATCAGTTTTGTCGAGTGGACCAAATTTGATCATTTCAGTTTGACTTTGCAAGGAAGGCTCTCGAGAAAATGTCATAGGAAAATATAATTTATAAAACCCAATAAGAATATGTGACATGGGTCGACTCCGGATTTGCACTGGTGACAATTTCAAAACAACCATATATTCTCTTTTTTTAAAAAGGAGTATAGCTCAAATCATCTTACCTTTGGCCTCACCTAACAGGTCCAAGCTCGGCCTATCATCATTCCACTTTTCTCAAAATTGACATAACTGGTGATAGAACACAATTAGATTATTTATCAGTCACAAATTCCAATTGTTCCTCAATCGGAACCAATTATTAGCACTTTAGTAAACACTAAGTCAGTTGTCCTTCTAGTCGACTCAATGCCACAAGTCACTTTCTCAATATGATCACTCCACAAGTTGGTTGTATCATGAAGATGATTTCTTCCTCAAGACGATAACTTCTTAAGTTGGTTGTATCATCAAAATAATTATTCTCTCTAGTCGATTGCATCCTTTGAGATAGTCGTTTCCTAAGGGTGATCTATCTATAAGTTAGTCATATCATCTAGATCAAAATGGTTTTTTGTTTAAGAAGACTACTCCTTGAGTTGGTTGCATCATCAGGACGACATCTTCATCAAGAACTACTTCCACAAGATGATAATTACAAGTTGGTCATAACTTCAAGATAATATTATTATTCAAACACCCTCAAATTAGCCTCCAGTGATCATAGCATCATGCTGGCAATCGTGTCTTTGAGACGACCGAATCTCTATTTGGCCAGATAGGCTACTACTCAACTTGTTCATGTGGGGAATAAGTCAATTATAGACAAGATGGTGAATCACTAGGTTGAGAGCAAATTAATGATTTCTATGTTCACTAACCAAAATCAATTTCAAGTACCACAATGATCAATCATCCCTTTATTCAACCTAATACTACAAGTTGGTTCCTCAAGACAATCGCTCCACATGTTGGTTGCATCTTCAAATGAGTGCACCTCAAGTTGGTCACTTCATTAAGATGATCACTCCATTCGATCATATCCTTCTAGATAGTTATTATTAAGATCATAAGGGCAATAAGATAGCTATTATTAAGATCATAAGGGCACTAAGATAGCTATTATTAAGATCATTGGTAGTTATTATTAAGATCATATCCTTCTAGATAGTTATTATTAAGATCACTTCGTTAAGATGATCACTCCATAATGAAATAGTGTTTTTGAAATAAAGTTCCGATTTGAAATTTTCGATCGATAAAACCCGTATCAAAAATATGTTTAACTTAGAAAGTGAGTAAGGGTAGTAAACAACTCAATTAGTTAATAATAGTAAGGAAAAGTATAAAGAGAAATGCAAACCTGATTTATAGTGGTTTGGTCATCGTGACTTATGTTTATTCTCGATTCCTCCTCCCTCGAGGCCATCGGATTTCACTATCCTTTTTTTTTTAACAGGCGAAGATCAACTACCTTTGTTACAATTCTTTTTTCCTTTTCATAGGTTTAGGAGAGAATCTTCACAAATCTCTTTTATAAGATAATCTCACACCTCCCTTAGAATGCTTTCTAAAACTCAAGGAGGAAGAGACTCAACACTTTAACTTTAAGAGAGGTTATATATTTCAAATCATAAAGTATCATTACTGTATCAAGAAAGCACGAGTGAGGTATTTATAGACACCAAATAGTTTAAAAAATAGAGCTAAAAATTTAAATTCTTCGATTTTCGGGGTACTGGTAGTACTATCACCTAGTAGAGCCTAGAAGACCATGCTTTGGTAGTACCATCACTTGCTTAGGTGGTACCATCACCTAATACAGCTTGGGATATTATGTTCTAGCAGTACCACCACCTGACATAACTTGGGAGATTATGATCTAGCGATACCATAGTTGACCCTAGCGGTACCATCATCAATTTTTTC